>LR991069.1:8145191-9395191 GCA_905163555.1 Notocelia uddmanniana | reverse complement strand
GTTTCTTAGAACCAACGTTTTCATTTTCGTTTGATTTAAGTCAACCGTTGGTGAATACCAAACTCAATGACTGTCAGTTTCTTGAGTGATAAGATAACTGTCAGCTTTTTCAACATTTTAATATAAAGACACAGAATTTGGGTAACTAAAAACGAGATGTCCAAGTTTTTATTATTATTGGTGCAACCTGCTGCAATTCAATAATGCTGTGGTTTTGACATTATTATTTAACACAAAACGGATTATTTTATGATCGTACAGCGG
Source organism: Notocelia uddmanniana (assembly GCA_905163555.1). Lineage (NCBI taxonomy): Eukaryota > Metazoa > Arthropoda > Insecta > Lepidoptera > Tortricidae > Notocelia > Notocelia uddmanniana. The sequence goes on along the minus strand of LR991069.1, from coordinate 9,394,927 downwards.
TACAGCAGCGCGTGCGCGTGCGATCCGTAACGCTGCGCCGCAACCATTGAATAGTCACACGACGTGTGAGCCGGCGGCCGCATGTACTTTGCGCGGCGCAATGACTTCTCGGTAGTAAACTACTCCTGCTACAAGCGACACGAGATACCTGCTGTCAGGTAATGGTGGTGGGTCCATATAATCACCTGCCAATACGCTTTTTGTCTCCTAACGTATCGCCTGTACACAAACCAGGCCCTAGAGTCAGCACTCAGCTGTCGTCATCGGCATCGATGTCGCCTGCAGTCACGAACTTTAATTAGTGACCCCCTTAAGATTGACAATGTTAAGGCTCTGTAAATTTATGTTTCTTATCAGCATAAGACCCGTAATTTTAAAGTATATAAACCTTTCCATTTATGAGACTAATTCGAAATCCAATGCCCTGTTGTGGTCTACCGATCCAATTGCGGGCGCGCCGGTATTGGCGAACTAACAGGGTTAATCAACGTGAACTTTCGTCCGGCAGCAGACCACATTGATTCAGTTTGACGAAGTGTTTCCTATGTAAATTACGGATATGAGGTTTAGAGTTTAACTAAAATAGCGAGAACTAAGGAAATTACGCTGTGTTGACTGGAACAGCACAGTGCGCTGTTCGTTTCCAGTCCACCATCAAGCATGGTCATACAATCTATTGTCATTGTTGTGGAACTTATTTAAGGGAAAAAGATCGTGTAGCCGTATCTTCTCGTAACTCAACGAATGTCGTTAGTCTCTTTGATTTAAAGATAAATACTGCTGACCGACTCTGGATTGAATGCTAGAACAACAACATGTTTTTGATCTGGGCGTGTTGTAAAGTTCGATGACGTCTAAGTTCATATCTCCAAACTCAAACCGAAAAAGCGTTGTGTTGAGAGTGCGGAACTCCTCCTGTCAACACTGGCTTATACCACCTTAGACACAGGAGTTTTTGATTTCCCATGATATCAAGGATATATAATTGATACGTCCACGATAAGTCAGAATATTCAATCGTTTGGATGAGTTAACTATAAATGTCATTTTGCAGTATGCAAAAGGAGCTTATTTTATTTATTTATCTATAATACACATGTAATACTAGTATTTGAGTCAATACTTTGTATGCAAGCTTACCTATCAAATTTGTTCTCTGGTATTACAAAGTTGAACTGCCTACAGTCTCTCTGTTTTGCCTGAAGGTTGACTGGTACAAAATGCCTCATGGCATTAAGCCCAATATAAATATCGTATTAAATTATTTAAAAAAAGTAAATGTGCTAACCCATTCATGTGAGTGTTCCAAAGCGATATGCCTGAACTATCGAAAATGATGAAAGACACGGTGTAAATAATTTATACCAAAAAAAATCGACTCCAATTTTGTACTTGCTATGCCACAATTTGTGATTTCCGTAAGCCAATGCTTGGTTACCTACAGAAAATACAGAAATCGGCATATGCGTGCCTATCAAATTCGATTCCTCCTAGATCCCATCATCAGACCTTCACCAAATTTATATGGGACCAAAGTCGAGGTACCTGCTTTGTAACAAAAAAATAATTATCATAATCGACCAACGTGGTCAAGAGTTATCGGGGAACATACATACATAAAAAAAAGAACAAGCAAACATGCAGACGAACTGAGTACCTCCTTCCTTCTATTGAAGTCGGCAAAAAAGCTACCTTGTAATCTCCCCTGGTGGAGCACGTGAGCGTGGCGCCGGTGTTGTTGGTGAACTCGACGTGCCGCGGAGGCTCCTGCAGCGGCGGCACTCGGCGGGGCTCCGGCGACGCGCGCACTGCTGTAACAACACAAGCGGTCAGTTAGCGCGATTGTAGAACTTGGCCCTTTGTGGACAAGGTGCACATTAGTTGGGTACGCTCTAAAGATTGGCGTTTAGAGTCTTGGGATTTATTAAGAGATTTGGGTAATTAGCATTCTTTATTGTACATATATTGTACTATGTGGTGACATAGGGGGCTGATCTTTTGTGTGCAGGATTTTTAGACATGTCTTGTACATTATTTATCGCCGAATCGTTTATTTTAGAATAATTTTAACTCTAAGATATGTATAACCTATTAAAAAAGCAAGAACACAGCGTTGCCTAAGCTAAATTTACAGCGAACTATAACTTATAATGTATAGTACATACAGTGTATAAATACTGAGAGGTCATGAGCCCAATGTTCTGAATAATCTATGATTTGACATGACATTTCTGCATTGCAGTAAATAATTGCAGTAAAAATAAATAATAACAAAACACTCTGCTTAGATACTAAAAGTGATAAGTTTAATATTATGTTATAAATTGCATTATAATGGTATAAGTTCGTCCTTCGTCACTGTACCACACATAGTAAGCGATGGTGTGGCCATGAATGGAATTTTGTAAAATGAAGCCGTTTAGTCAAAGTACGCTGTAAAGTACGCAGTAAAAGTCTCACATAACATAAGTAACGCCGGGAGAGCCTTCATCCCTTTGAGGCCTTTAACAGATAAAATTTAGACTAAGAATGAAAAAGTGACGACGTTTTTATTCATTCAATATTCACCTTAAACCATTATTTGTTGCCGGACAGATTCACGCTTCCTTATAAAAGATGAGACACCTTAAACAAGGAAAGTAAGATAAAAGTGAATACGACATGAATGAGGGTTTAGAGAAGCCAAAAATTGTGTTGAATTTGCGTATCTTAACAGCGGCCCTGTCTTTTATCTGTCAAATTGAAATGAGGAAGAACGTTGATAATTATTACCGCAACCTCCGGGATTTGTTGAACGGAAATCGCTCTACCGACAAGAATCTAAGCTTGGAGTGTAATTAGTAACTCAGTTTGTGAGTGTTGATTTTATATATCTCTAGCTGTAAATACCTCTTGCGCACGACGCGGGAAAGGTTACAACAAAGCAATATTATAAAACGTAGGTATTTATTATAGATAGATTTATGCGCGTGGTCTGGCGCTAACCGTCCTAGCGGGAAAGGTTACAACAAAGCAATATTATAAAAGGTAGGTATTTATTATAGATAGATTTATGCGCGCGGTCTGGTGCTAACCGTCCTATTGCGCCTAAAAAGACGGACAATAATGACAATCAAATAGTGCATAGATATACACCATGATCGGAACTAATCTCGTCACGATAATAAGTAGATTCTGTCTGTTAGCTTATAGCTAGACGGAGGCCGTACCGCAGCGTCGCCGTTCGATTTCCGTTCAATCTCATGACAACCGCGATGCCGATTTCTGCCCTTTGTACATATATTTGTAGTAGTAGCTAAATTATGACATAAAGTTAGAACTGTCATGATTACAAACGCTCAACTATTGAACGCTGATTAAAACTTACCATCTAAAAATGTTGTTTTCAGTTTACTGTGACCTATAACGTTTGTGAAATTGACTTTGTTCTGACCGTTCGTCACAGTTATCCATAAATATGCGGGTTAGAAAGGAGTTAAGAGAAAAATCACAATGTCCTATTTTTAGTAGATATTTTTATTAAATTTATGTTTTAGACGTTATTTTTGTAACTTACAATATGTTGCATGTATAATCTAACTGTGGGAATTTGATGGAACAATAAGATTTGCTGCCAATAATCTAAGCTTTTTATGTCTTAAACCTGCATCAGATGTAGATGTAAGTATGGTGGCTTCAAAAAGAGCACCGCGTCTTTCTTTCTTTGAGTCCCAAAGAAGGCAACAAGGCAGTCGTTTCCTGGCAGACTACCTACCTAATGCACCGCGGCGATGGCATAGACAGTGACACTTATTTATCTCAGGTAATGTCAATATACCGTTTGAAGTTAATTCATGGCTTTAATAATGCATAATTATAGTACATTACGATACAAGTGCAGAGAACAGGAAATTCGCAACGAGTGGTGATAAATTGAAACACGACCGAAGGGAGTGTTTTAAATCGACACGAGTTGCGAATTACTTGTTCGCACGTGTAACGTACAACGTTTTACAGTACATATGGCTCTTTAAAGTCTCGATGTATGCACATAATCTGCTGATTACCGCACTCGTGCGGTAAAATAGCTGGTGCTATGTACTGTAATATACATTTCTGGGTCGACTCGAAAGTCGAAAAATACTAATTTATGTTTTTATAATTTTATTGCAATGTTTCCCATCTTACTTCTGAGTTAACGTACTCGTATTAAAACGAACTCACATAAAATACTGAAATCAAATTGGTATCACTCGAATCGTTCTGTTGTTATAATAATATTAGTTTATTCATCTCATTGACAAGATTATATTATGTGTTCTTACTCTAGTTACTTATTAAAATCTCCAAACAGCAAAATGTTAAACTCACTTGAATGCTTTACGATGACTCCAGGATTCTAAAGTGAATAATATAGAGGTGTTTGAAGATCTTGATGTTGCCGGCGATAATTCTGAGCCGGTGTATCGCCGGAAGGTCGGCAGACACCCGGAAACAGTGACATGTTTGCTTCTTTTACTTACAGTACCTACATGGAAACATACTGGTACATTCCACAGCAAAGATCATTTTAGTACTTTGTCGCACTAACGTAATAATACCGAGGTCCCAGATTCGAATACTGGTTAGGGCATTTCTGTGGTGAGCAGAAAAATTTGTTCCTGAGACTTGTTTGTTTTCTATATTTTAAGTACATATATATCTAATAAATATATCGTCGTCTAGTACCCATAACACAAGCCTTATTGAGGTTTCTATAAGACTAGTTCGATTTGTGTAAAAAAAATCCCATAATATTTATTTATTATTATATTTATTTATACTTGGTGTAGGTTTTCGTTTTAAACTTATTTGTTTTATTCTACTACTTACCTATAGAATACTGACTTTAGTATATGCTTAACAAGGCGACTTTCTGACTTGCCGGGACTAGATCGATAATGTGGTATTTTGTTCTTTGACGTGGAGCTTACTAATGTAATGTCGAACAGATTTCCTCATTTGACGGGATACTGTCAGTATTAAGTTTCTGCAGTAGTAATATTAAGCGCAGAAGCGGAGTAATATCGCTTTCGTATCGCCCCGCTCCCGTACCACTCAGGAAGCTCTCATCGTTTTTATAACATGTAAACAAATTCCGAATCAATACGTTATGTTCAATAAAGCCCCAGTACATGGTCTCGAATACACCGCGTCATATTCAAATTGACCACCAGACTATAATAAGCTTGCAGCAGCACGTCCGTGCGTAATATCGTGTAACAGTGCGACGCATTATGCCGTAGCCATCGTAGGCCGCTACGCCATTTGTGGCGGATGCTACGACACCATATTTTATGCTATGTCTTTGATACAATCTGAGAAATTAAGTATTCCAATGTGAAAATGTGTTGTCTCAACTTGACCCACCTGATCTGGCATGACTCGTGTGAGTTTGTCTGGACCTGGGCCGGATATGGCCTAAAAGTACGACCAAGACCACCGTCGGATGGGCAGCAGCATCCCTGGAGTGCGGTGGAGATACTGTGATCGCCAAACCGCATGCCAAGCGTGGCGATTATGGCATTTACCCCTCATGACATAGGCTCATGAGGGAGGCAGCAGTGGACGACCTTGGGCTGATATGGTGGATGGTGGTGGTGTGAGTTTGTAGTCAAGACACTCTGAAGATATACGATTACAATGCTAACCCTACAACCTTTTAGCTTTGTGTGAAGCGTATTAAGGCTGGGTTACACCAACTTACGATCACAGACCAATCAACGTTAAATATGGTGGCGGCAGCTGTCATCCCATAGAAACTTGTCAAACTTCCCATACGTTCAAATTTTAACGAACCAGTTTACGATTATAGACGATTTGGTGAAACTCAGCCTTAGTCGTAGACACAACTCATCTTACAAACCTAACATTATATTAAGAAATGCATACTTTTCCATATGGAAAGTATTATATAATACTTACGGCAAGGCACTTTAAGATAGACACATTAATAAGATGGATAATTGTAATTTTGATCACGTACTACAATCCAAAAATATATTAACGACGTAATACTGCATACCCTTAATGTTAATAAGCTACATTTCTCTCTAACGAATACCATAAAAGTAGTTTCACGTTCCATAATATCAATATCCGTGAACGGTTTTCGTTCATTCCTCGCGGTAATGTCATTGTATCTCATAAACATTTGCATAATGCGAGTCAGCATCGTCTGTTTATTTGGGAGATTTGCTGAACCAATGTTGTTTCTACAAGCAGTGGCTGATTGGGACGACGCTTAGGAATATTTCTGTTGTGATTTACTTGAGGGTGTATTTTTAAGTAATGTTTTGGTAGCCGACCACTTCTGTGTTTATCACATTAGCTGCTTTGGCTGCAATTCTATCTATTAGTGACTACTTGAGTGAGGTATTACTAGAGACTAGAGAAATATTTGTATGTTAGTGGCATAAAGACTTACTCATGGACAAACTTTTCTCACTTTATCTAGGTATTGTAGTCACAGTTAATTTGACATAACTTTGCATCAGTCAATGGAATATTTAAGGTGCTCAGTATTTTGAAATTGATCGATGGGAATCAAAATTAATACACCTGCTTTGCTCACGCGAAAAGATTTCAAATTTTGACGCCTTTGTTAACAAGAGGGATAGGCAGAGCACATGAAACTTAATTTAATGTGCCACTTCTGGCAATTGTAGGTTTAAGGAAAAACAAAATGTGATTTTGCAGTGACTGGTTGTTAAACTATCGCCCACAACACAGTTCAACCCTATCCCGTAGCCGACTTTTACGTTACCCATGGGAAGATGACGGAGTGGTGCTAATCTAACCCAACACCACACATAAAATCCCCAAATCGACGACCTGTTTAGCCTAGTTGGTAGTGACACTGCCTCCGAAGCTAGAGGTCCCGGGTTCGAATCCCGGCCAGGGCATTATTTGTGCATTTAGCACGGATTTTGTTCTTGGGTCTTGGATGTTCTCTATGTATTTTAAGTATATATTTATCTATATAAGTATGTATATCGTCGCCTAGTACCCATAGTACAAGCTTTGCTTAGTTTGGGACTAGGTCGATTTGTGTAAGATTGTCCCCCAATATTTATTATTATATTTATTAATAAATACCGCGGCAGATAAGATCAGGTTTTAATTATAGAATGTACTAAAATAGAAGATGAAATAATTAGCATGATGGTTGCCAAATATTAATGGTGCATCTGCATGTATGGCCGGAGTCACACCTTTGTACCTCGCGTTTTAACGTAACATATTTTTTAACTCTCATAATTAATTTCCAACTTGTGAAAGCGACAAAATACCAAAGTTAACGTCAATGAATAGCTAGTGTTATTGAAAAATATTAGAATTTTCTATAATAAAAGATATATAATGCTTTATTCAAAGTTTTACTTTTATGCGGGAGTGCTTAATACTTCTGGCCAAGGCTGACTTAGATATTCAATTTATGCCAAAAGTCTAATGCAAAACTATTAAGTAAACCTAAATTAAACTAGGTATGTCTTATGAATATTTTTTCATTAACCACCATATCAGCCCAAGGACGTCCACTGCTGGACATAAGTCTCCCCCAATGCCGTGGGGGCAAATGCCATAATCGCCACGCTCGGCATGCGGGTTGGCGATCGCAGTATCTCCACCGCACTTCAGGAATGCTGCTGCCCATCCCACAGTGGTCTTGTTCGTAATCAATTGACCTACCCGGGTCCACAGATTAAAAAATATTCATAAGAACACAAAAAAAATAGTTTACATTTACAACATCCATAGCACCTAGCCCTTATAGCCCGCCCTATGAAAAGGTGCGTGAAGTCGGCGATCACTCATTAGCGGCACAATGGCTCCCCTGCCAAAACGGCATATGTCGACAGGAGGGTCGAGCCGTTTAAGCCCTTTTGGTTGCGTGAGGTAGCACAATAGGGCGCGCACAATGCTTCTAGAACATAATGCAGTATACCGGGCATTTAAAGCGCGCCACTTCACTGTGCCCGTATAAGGCTACTTTATTGGGAAGTCGAACTTGGATTTTAGTTAGGTATAGAGTGTGTCTACATTATACAGAAAAAACGTAGACCATTTATGGTTTAAGAACTTTATTCTCACAAAGAATTTACAAAATTGACTTACATAATATTTGTGTATATCTTAAAACTAACGTGCAGACAATGCATAGTTAACTGATAACAAACATTTATTTATGCTACTTTTAATCATTACTTTAGATGTACATTTTGATGTCTAACTATATTTTAGTTGCTTGAATCACATTTAAAGTTCTCGGTGTCAGACTTCGGTGAAACTAAGTCTAGTGAGCTTTATTTGATATGGAATCGAACGACTTATAACTATAATATTTCGAATTGAAATGGCTGTTCTAATCGCCATACTCATGGCAAAGTTGTCACAGCACAACAATTGTTGAATAATGAATTTTAGTAAAATATATACAATTTAATAGATTATATCGGAGAAATATGAGTACTATGGTAATCAACTTTTTTTTTCCGCTACCCAAAAGTCGTATGGAAGAGATTGGTCTGTAGTGATAAGACCGCCACTTGTTTACGTCTTCCTATAAATTTCTGGTATTGTTTTGTTTCTCTTTGTAATTGATTCGATTGGGTAAGTTGCGCAATAAGTTGCGCAAATTATATTATATGTGTCGCTTTAACCTTAATACACAATAATATGCATTGCATAGTATTGTGTATTAAGGTTAAAGCGACACATATAATATAATAATAAATAAATAAATAAATAATTATTGGGGGACAATCTTACACAAATCGACCTAGTCCCAAAATAAGCAAAGCTTGTACTATGGATACTAGACGACGATACGTACTTATATAGATAAATAGGTAGAGGTTCCGGGTTGGAAAACCCGGAACCTCTAGCTTCGGAGGCAGCGTCACTATCAACTAGGCTAAACAGGCCGTCAACAATATAACGCAAGGCAGCGTACACATGGCGATAGTTTACGATATTCTATTTCCTTCGACGAGCCAAATTTAGATAGCTACAAGGAACGTCAAAACCCTAATAGCTTACGCGCTACTCAGTTACCGCACGGTATCGCTTACTAGACAAACAGCTCCTAATAGGTACCCTAGTAATCCAGGTCTGTTACCGAAACTTTTATGAGCAGGGCCTAAGCGGTATTACCCAGTCGCTATACGAACTTTCCGGAAAGTTACGTGCCTAAAAAGTGGTTTTGAGGCAAACTACGAAACCCCTATTTTTTAAGTATTTAATACCTACCGGAATGTTAAGGATATTTTGCAGTTAAGCTAAAGTTTTACTGTTATGTAGCGAGTCGGTTTGCTTGCGTAATCAGTATACTTATAGTGTGTTTGGTTATAAATAGTAGTTGGGAATAAAGTATTAAGCTCTAGAAATTCAGGGCAATATTTTAGTAATGCACTGCAAGCAAATTATAATACTTACCAGTTGCCATAATTTTTCAATTCCACGAAAAGTTTATCTGTAGGTATTAAAAATGTCTAGGCAGATGATTTGTCAGCGCATCCTAATGTGACACATGAGTTAGTTTAATTCACACCAACAAGCACAAGCAGTACAGTCAGCATCAAGAGTAGATACGCGTCTGAAAAGTTCAATTTACAAGGGAATAAGAACTTGTGACCCCGTCATAAGCGTAGCTACCTCCGATGCTGACTGTTCATTGAGTACAATTGGAGAATTATTTCGAGCAAATATATCTGAATCTATGACTTCTTTAGTAAAAATAGAGCGGGCGGGGCGATTTTGCATTTTTGATCTTTCCGAAACTATCGACTGTCGTTACTGCTTCAATATGTCACACACGTCGTCTCCGCTCTACCGTGCTACCGAATACTGAGCGGATTTTTGTACGACGACCCCGGACCGCGTTCGCTTTTTGACAAAAATATGAACTTGAAAATGACATCATCCACGAAGTTGTTTCCATTGCCTGACAGCGTGCTCTTCGTACGGCGTAACATGTCGCCAATGCCTAAATGAGGTCTTTCAAAAGAAAAACACGAACCTTCAAATATCTTAGGACTGTATGTGCCTACGCATAGATACATGGATAATTCCCGGCGTCGTACAAACACAGGTTTATCCCGCAAATATCCTCGCCGGGAGGGGCAAAGACAAATAGGTCGCGGAGGTGTGCTCAGAATGTCATCAGCGTGATATTGCGCCCTGCATTCCGCGCGGCACGCATTTTTATAACGCCCACTATCGGCGGCATAGACCGATATTAAATGTTTTCGCGGTTTGGTATTGCAAGGTTAATAAAAATAAATTAATAGAATAGGCTATAATTTGCGAGTGAAGAACGAAATAAGTATGGTCTACGTAGAGTTGGCTCATCAACCACCTTAAAGATCGAGTTTATTTACAGTAATTTCACTGTTTGATATTTTTTGTGAAAAGAATTCACTAGCCTTAGTTAATACATTATTGGTGAGATTTGGAAATTAACGAATTGCTTGACCAGGTAATGTGAGGAAATAACAAAGATATTGCAAAAACACTTGCTGAAGTACCTAATACGAGTCAGACTTACACTAGGTAAAGCTATCTGTCATTTTTAGTTTGATACATGTTATATAGATCTACCTTGAGAGCTCTGTACACACATACAAGACTCGCATGCGAGTTTCATTACATTTCGTGTTACCGTGGTTCAATCGATCAGTCTAATCGTGCAATGTGCCTAGTTTTATAATCGTATGGCATTTATTTTCGAACCGTGAGATCTTTGAGAAGCCAGTACGGTTGCCAGTTTGTTGCACTTTTAGCACCACCCAGGGATCACGTGTAGGGGATGGGGAAATAAACGTGGCCTTGTTTCGCCTAAAGGGGCAAAAAACTGCGCCAGGCCCTGATGGAGTTCCGGTTCCGGGTAAGGTTCTTCTGAATGCGGCGGAAGAGATCCATGATTGGATCCGGGAAGTATTTGACGCATGTCTCCGTATCGGGCACTTCCCGCAAATATGAAAAGAAGATCGCCTCGCCCTTATTCCGAAAGATGCTCACCCGCCAGGAACCCCCGGAGGTTACAGGCCTATAGTACTACTGGACGAGGTGGGGAAAATGCTCGAGAAAATTCTGGCAAACCGCCTCGTTCGCCACCTGGAGGAAGTCGGACCGGACCTCTCTAACCACCAGTATGGCTTCAGGGCAGCGCGGTCCACAATAGACGCTATAGCCGCCCTTAAGATCTGGTCCAGAGAGGCAGGGAGGTAGTCCTTGCAATCTCTTTAGATGTGAAGAATGCATTCAACAGCCTGCCGTTTGAGACGATGCTCCGGTATCACGAAGTGCCAATCTACCTCCGGAGGTTGTTGACAGACTACCTCCAGGACAGGGTCGTCCGCTGGGAGGGCTCGGATGGGGCGCTTCATTACCGGCTTATGGGCTGCGGCGTTCCGCAGAGTTCTGTATTGGGACCGGTTCTGTGGAACATCGGTTTTGCCTTGCTCCTGCGTGGCCCTCTTCTTCCTGGAACCAGCGTAATTTTTTATGCGGACGATACTCTTGTCACAGCACGGGGACGGACCTATGAGGAAGCTGCACATCTAGGGCAAGTGATGGCCACACTGGTTGTCGAGAGGATCTACCTACTGGGACTCAAAATATCCTTGGGTAAAACGGAGGCGGTCCTCTTCCACGGCCCACGCACGGGTCCCCCACGAGGAGCGCGGTTAACCCTGATAGGGGCAACAATTGAGGTTGGGACGGACATGAAGTACCTCGGCCTCACCCTCGACTCAAGGTGGAACTTCGGGGCACACTTCACTCGGCTGGCCCGTAAGTTGGTAGGCGCTGCAGCAGCGCTCGGAAGGCTGCTTCTGAACAAAGGGGGTCCTCAGTCGCTCTGCGGGCGCCTCTACGCCCCGAAATTGTCCCGGGGCGCTCTCTTTGGCCAGGCCCGCATAAAACGGGTGAGTCGCGAGAGTTTTGACCCTATGGAATGCGTCAAGCGAACCTTTGGTCCTGCCTATAAGCGACATCGTTGGACAACCGTTGGGGGTTTAGTGGGTAGTCTGGACCTTCTGCCCAGGAGTCCCACACACTCGTCCGGTCCCCCTTCGTCCGGGCGAACGGTGCGTTAAGGCATTCCCCCAACGCAAAAAAAAGCAGCAGCCGGGATCAACGGCTTAGCGTACCTTCCAAAGCACGGGAGCGCTCAGTTAGTAACCACTCAAAGCGGCCCTCCCATCCAAGAACCGACCTGCTCCCACGTTGCTTCACCTCGCATATCGCACGCGGCCCGCGGGCGCCGCTGGGCCGCGAGCGCTGTACCTAGTGAAACTCTCATACAATACAAGTCTCGTACGTGTATAAATAAGGCTTTACACACTCGAAAACGTTACGTTATCATCGTTCTTATTGAAAACTGTATCCTTAACAACTAACAACAAGGCAATTTAGTTATTAGTGATCTAATATTAATTATTCGGTAGCACAGTACTGAATAAATAATCCACAGGCACATTTCAGTTTAGTAGGCCGCGGCTGGCAGCTGCCACACTGGGCGCCTGACTGCCTTCCAGCTCAGACACGTTGTGATTGTAACTGTTTGCCTAGTAAATGTATGGTTTTATGAATAAATTAAACACACAACAGGTACAACAAAAACATACGTCTCATCCTCCTAGCGTTATTCCCAGTACAGTTACATTCTGAAGGATGCCTGGGGTCCGCTACCTAACCCCAAGAATTGGTGTAGGCACTAGTTTTTACGGAAGCGACTGCCATCTGGCCTTCCAACCAGAGGGGGAAACTAGACCTTATTGGGATTAGGCTTGTCAAGTGAGTGGGCAACTTGACTGTTAGAAGTTCTCAAGCCGCCCAGAGGTCTGTAACTTGGCTTAACGACTGCTATCATAGACAGCAACCGGGATCAACGGCTTAACGTGCCTTCCAAAGCACGGTAGCGCTCAGTTAGTAACCACTCAAAGCGGTCACCCATCCAAGGACTGACCTCGCCCGACATTGCTTAACCTCGCATAACGCACGCGGTACGCGGGCGCCGCTGGGCCACGAACGCTCCCTTGTGATTGTGACCGTTTGCCTAGTTTTACGGTTTTATGAATACATGAAATGGTACAACAATGAAACTAAAACATACAATACGGACGCAAAACAAACATTTTAAAAAATTGCGCTCTAGAGATCTTACCGACACGTCATAATTGTTTGATATCAAAACCAATAATTTGACTTACAAAATGTGACGCGTCCCATTCATGTTCTTTGCTTCATGTCTCTGTCATTCTTATGTTGAAAGACAGAGACATGCAAGTTGGGATAATTCTTTGACTGGCTGAGTAAGTATGCAATCGCGATCCAGTTAGACCTGCTAATCGTAAAACTGCCCGCGATTACTTAAATTGGGTTCGTAGATGTATAATTGCTTTTCTTGCCATGGCAAGGCACCTATAAAAAGTGCTTGTCAATACGGAGCGTCGCGTACTACCAAAGAAAATGTCATAAATACTTATATGTAAAAATACGAAACTATTTTGTATCATAAGTAGACTCTCCTTACTATTAAAACACATCGTGCAAACATAATCTTACTAGTAATATGTTGTCATGTTATGTAAACAGACGTGCGTAAAGCGTTGGGATCAACTATCGATGGCTTCCCGCGCCCCGCTGACCCGCGGGCGGTCAGCCGTGAAGCGTCGCTCGACAAATTACCGCCGTGCCGTGCCGCTACCCTTATGGTGCCTTTCTACCGATGACGCTAGTGATGCGGGATACAACTAAGCCTACTTGTGTGTGTGTGTGTGTCTTTAGCCTAGTTGGTAGTGACCCTGCCTACGAAGCTGGTTGTCTCGGGTACGAATCCCGGTCAGGGCATTCATTTGTGTGATGCGCACGAATATAAATGTACAGCTACTGCCGTACAATTGTATTTATTTTAAACTGTGTTCATAATTATTATGAGTAAATAATTTTAAATTATGGAAATAAAAAAGGACCATCATTGCTATTTGATGGTGTTTGAATACATATTTTAAGCAATTTCTTTAAGCCCTAATCCGTATCTTTTATATGTGGAGTACACGAGTTATTGTGATTTTTAGGGTTCCGTAGTCAACTAGGAACCCTTATAGTTTCGCCATGTCTGTCCGTCCGTCTGTCCGTCCGTCCGTCCGCGGATAATCTCAGTGACCGTTAGCACTAGAAAGCTGAAATTTGGTACTAATATGTATATCAATTACGCCGACAAAGTGGTAAAATAAAAAGTGGAAAAAAATATTTTATTAGGGTACCTCCCCTATACGTAAAGTGGGGAGTTATTTTTTTTTTCATTTTAACCCTAACGTGTGATATATTGTTAGATAGGTATTTAAAAATAAATAGGGGTTTACTCAAATCATTTTTTGATAATGTTAATATTTTGGGAAATAATCGCTCCAGAAGTAAAAAAAAATGTGTCCCCCCCCCCTCTAACTTTTGAACCATAAGTTTTAAAAATATGAAAAAAATCTCAAAAGTAGAACTTTATAAAAACTTTGTAGGAAAATTATTTTGAACTTGATAGGTTGAATAGTTTTTGAAAAAATTACAAAAATAATTTCTGAACTAAGTTTGTAATTTAACCGTATAAACAGGTGTTTATTGTACCTGTCATTTCTACAAAATCACAATGAAATGACGTGCTTTTTAGGGTTTTGTGTTTCTGTACTTAATATGTCAACTTAATGTGACGGACGGAAAACTACGGAACCCTACACTGAGCGTGGCCCGACACGCTCTTGGCCGGTTTTTTATTTATTATTTGGAGCCTCGACTGCTGTGGTTTGGCAGAAGTGTGTAAATAGTTTTTTTTATGGCGTTAACAAACATATATAAACATTATTAACCTTAACCCATAAAAACATTCGCAAAATCGTATACACACCCTCATTAAATTGTTGATATATTTCAAAAATTACAACAATTAGCATAAATACACTGTCACTTGGAAATTAAAACTGTATGCCATTACAGGATTAAACTTCGACTTTGTTTAATTTTTAAGAATCCTTTCTGCTATACCAGGAGTGGTAATTTGTTTTTTTTTCTTGGATAATCGGCGATCAGTCTGTAGACTATAAGCTGATTTGTTGGCAGCAAGTGGCTTAATGACTTGTAGGCGAAGAGGCCTGCGCCTCTACTATCCTTTCATAAAACATTCTTTCGTTTTAGTCTCTTCTCATTGAGAACAGGCTGTAGAAGCTGTGTTACCAAGGGATTAGGATGTATAGTCAGGCGTTCCACATATGTTTCCTTGTGTTTTTCTATTTCTTCATGCACGGTTGGTACTTCGAGGTGTTCATGAATCTCATCATTCCTGGAGAACCACGGTGCGTTCGCAATAGTGCGCAGAATGCCATTTTGAATGCGTTGTAAGCACATGATGTTTGATTTGCTGGCTGTACTCCAGAGTGGGATACCATAGGTCCAAATAGGCTTTAAGACAGAGTTGTAAATCAAGAGTTTATTATCAACCGAGAGAACCGACTTTCTTCCTACAAGCCAATATAGGTTTCTGAATTTTAGATTTATCTCATCTTTTTTCTTTTTTATATGTATTTTCCAAGTGAGCCTTCGATCCAGATGAAACCCGAGGTATTTTACACAGTTAGTGTCTGGTAGAACAGTGGGACCAAGCCTCACAGATGGAGTGTCCAGTTTTCTCAATGTAAAAGTGATATGGTTTGATTTCTGTGCACTTGCCCGAATGCGCCACTTTTCTAGCCACATATATGTCTTGTCTAGTATATTTTGTAGTTTGTTGCTGGCTTCTTTTGAGTTTTCATCACTGGCTAGGTAAGCTATATCATCAGCGTATGTGGCGACAGTCACATTTTCAGAGGTAGGAAGGTCGGACGTGAAGATGTTATATAGTATGGGGCCAAGAACAGAGCCCTGCGGTACCCCGGCTTCTATCTTATGTAAGTTAGACCTTGCATTCCCGTGCTTAACTTGGAATAGTCTGTCTGTTATGTACGATTTGATCAGGAGATACATAGAGTGTGGGAGACGCTGTTTCACTTTGCACAACAAACCCTTGTGCCACACTCTGTCGAAAGCTTGTTGTACGTCCAGAAAAGCCGCCGAGCAGTAAAGTTTCCTCTCGAAGCAGCGTCTGATTTCTTCATATACGCGGTGCATTTGCTCAATGGTTGAATGCGATTTCCGAAATCCAAATTGGTGATCGGGAATGATTATCGTCTACTTGAACTTTTACACGTGCTGCAAAGAGTTTTTCCCACAATTTTGAAAGGACTGGAGTGAGACTAATTGGACGGTAAGAAGATGCTTCATGAGGAGGTTTCCCAGCTTTATGAATCATTATGATTTGGGATATTTTCCAGACTGTGGGGACGTGGGATGCCCTCAAGATTGCGTTAAAAAGTGAAGCTATAAAGGTAATGCACTTCTTTGGTAGATTTTTTAAGACCTTTGGAGAGATCAGATCGAAGCCTGGGGCTTTGTTGGGGTCAAGGTTTCTGATTTCTTTTGCTATCTCTTTTGGCGACATCGGTGTTATAGGTAAGCACATCTGGAGATCCTGCAGAAGTATGTCGTCCACTTCTGAATCGTCGATCACACCCTCATTGGGCTGAAATACTTTTGCTAGATGATCTGCTAACACCTCAGCTTTTTCAGCATCTGTTCTTGCCCAAGAATCTGTGGTTCTAAGAGGTGGAAGACACTGCTGGGGTTTTCCGCTGATTTGTGTTGTCTTCCATAGCGAAATTTCACCTTTTCCCTGCGGAGACATTTTCTGCAAGATTCGATGAACTCTATCGTTTTCTGCTTCACCTAATAGTGCCTTTAGTTGTTTTGCAGCTCGATTGAATGCAGTTTTATCCTCTGGGAGATGAGTTTGGTGCCAAATTCTGCGTAAACGTCTTTTTTCTCGTAACTTGCATTTGATGTCTCCTGATTGAGGCTTCTTGGGGGGATTTCTAGATAAGGATGGCGTGGTTTTCCAGGCTGCGCAGGAGTGGTAATTAACGAAAATAAATACTTGACTATCTTCGAAATAGAGAAGAACACTTCATTTCATCTCAGGAAGGAGCCCTCTCATTTAACGGAATGTAAAAAAACCGGCCAAGTGCGAGTCGGACTCGCGCACCGATGGTTCCGTAAAAAATATTTTTATTATATGATATAACAAAAAATTTACGGTTTTCGCAATTTGTACTTTATCTGTGCTATAAGACGTTGCTTCGTACCAAATTTGAAGATTCTGAGTTCACGGAAAGTACCCTGTAGGTTTTGATTCCCTTGCGAGTGTCGAAAATATGCGGAAATTTGCGGTAAAAACGGCTGTATCTTTTGATTGCGTTGGCTTAGAAGTTTGATTTTTTCACAGCTCTAAGGCACAGTAGACCTGAGTATTTGATATAAATTCCAGCTTGATACCTTCACGCGTTCTTAAGAAAAAGGCTCTTGACAGACAGACAGACGGACGGACAACAAAGTGATTTTATAAGGGTTCCGTTATTATTATAATATTATTATTGCCTCAGAGAAACAGACTACGAAAAGACAGCGACTCTTAGCTCAGTAAAACTTACCAATAAGAACCACAAAAAGAAAAAATAAAACGTTCCACGCCCCATCATTGCCGTAACCGAATAATCCCGTCTCGTTACTGCCAGCGTTCGGTGACCGAGGTCACCGAGGTTTTGTAATCTGGCCGAGGTATTCACTCGCAGAGCAGGGGGTCTACTACGAACTTCGAAATCCGAACTTCGTATCATGCCGTCCCTTTCACTCATATAGTGTTTAACAGGGGAGTGAAAGAGACGACACCATACGAAGTTCGTATTTCGAACTTCGGAGTAGACCCCCAGTAACTACGGACGGACGCTTTAAGCTCGTAATTGCTAATTACGTAATAAAATTGTCTCAGGATTTATTGATTTAAACTTGCACGATTTTTACTTAGGTGATTAATTTTTGTACGCGATTAAGTCCCGTTTACCAATAATAATGTCTCAGGATTATTTGGTAAAACTACGTGTATCATTATATGAATATTAGGCGATAGCGCTAAGCGTTATTTCTGGATTTTTTATCTATTAATATGAGTTTTGAGGAAAACCACGTTTCTTTTTTCTTTGTTGATGTTTGTTTTTGCTTTTTTGTAATGCTTTCTTTTATTTAATGCCTGTGTTAATTAAGAGTTTCGTATTTTTTTAATGTGTCTCCTTTGGCTTAATTTGTTTTTTTTAAGTGTGTTATACGCCGTGATCTGACCAGTTGGCCCCGACGGAAGACCAGCGTAGACCAGTACGGTTGGAACTATGCTAAGTCGGGACCAATTCGTAGCACTTTCTTTTTATTATGTTTTATGCGATGTTTTTTGTCTTTGTTTTATGTGTATCGTAAATATTACTCCGTTTGTATATATTTGTGTGCTGTGCTACGAATAAATATTTTTCTTGTTCTAAGTACGAGAATTGTAGAATATCATATTACCTACAAATAAGGGTAACAGTTTGCTTTATTCAGAACGTTATATAAAATAATTTTTTTATATATATTGTTCACGTGAGATAAACTTAAAAACTACTACAAATCTTCGCCAAACTGCGAAGCAGTTTGTTGGCGAATGGCTTTAATACACTCATTTTTTGCTTATTCTACCGTGCTACTTTTACATACTAAGGACTAAACAAAAGATGGTTGACATTATAACTGACAAGCTAACTACCATTCTTAGAACTTAATAACATTTCTAAATAGATTGTCTACTCTTGACACTTTTCGTTACAGAAATTGTTACTTAAAAAAGTCTTTATTTTTGCTTTGAATATTTGTTTTGACAAAATGTTCCCTTCTGAGGGTAAGTTATTAAATATTCGCGGTATTAAGTAATGTCTCGTTCTTTGGCCATAGTAATTACACGCTCTCGGCTCGGCATATTTCTTACGTACTGAGAGTCTCAGTATTCTTTGATCTGTGGTCTCAGACTCCGGTTATAGATTTTGAAAGTCTTGAACTTAACGGAATGGCATTGATCAACAGCGAGTTGGTATTTGAATTTCTCATAAATAGGTAATATATTCCATTTATTAAAGAGCAGATTGTAGTGCTTATTACATTTCTCTTTGGTCTGTTTATCTACT
Organism: Notocelia uddmanniana; assembly: GCA_905163555.1. Classification (NCBI taxonomy): domain Eukaryota; kingdom Metazoa; phylum Arthropoda; class Insecta; order Lepidoptera; family Tortricidae; genus Notocelia; species Notocelia uddmanniana. The sequence goes on along the minus strand of LR991069.1, from coordinate 9,375,776 downwards.
AACACCTTCAATAATCTAAGTTGTAGATTAAATATTGTATCTAATTGTGTTTGAGTTAACTACCAAACAAAAAAACGACTTGCAATAACATTAAAACTAATTACAAATCTGAAATAAAACAAAATTAAATCTAAAAATGGCTCCCTCGGCATTGTGCCGAAGATAATAGTTTAATTTCATTTTATCTTGTTAAACATAATGTTCTGTTCAGCCCCTCTCTCACTCAATCCTGCCGGTGTCGCAAAAGAAGACTATTTTTTCCTCTATGTTTATGTTAATTCTCCTATCAAATCTGTTATTAAGACGATTTCGTGGATAGTTGATTTAACAATATGATTATTAAATATTTACTCAACCAAGTAACTAAAACTAATTTATTCGTAGATCAGTACCTTCCTATATTTTTGATTTTAAATCTTGGAGGTTTAATGAAATACTTCGGTTTGCTCAAATCAGGCAAGTATTAATAAGTATGAAATCGTAAACCGAATGTTGAGGCTGGAACATGATGCCTAGGCTCACATTGTGTGATTAACGAGTCAACATCTCACGTTGCGTTGCGGTGCGCCGTTCGGTGATCGAAGCTATAATGGTCTCTTCAGAGCCTGAAAGCTTGTGTGATGAAAGTAATTGCGTGACTCGCTTTGACACTTTTTACCTTGTTCAACGTAAATTGGGTCACTTTCCCTTACAAATAATTACATTTATATCTGCCTAACGTACACACGACACGTAATTATATCGACCTTCTGTTGCAGTGTCCAGCCGATGTACCAGCCAATTCATGACAACTTAGTCAACCTAATTATTGTTAATTGGGTATGTGCCGCATGTTAAAATTTATGGATAGTAAACCATTAAAATATCACAAATAATTCCAATATTATAATAAGATTACTTACGCATCTAACTCTAAAGAATCGAAAATTTATTTAGTTTTCAATTTCGTCCAAAAGTCTAATAAAAGGTACCAATCTAGGCCTTATGTAAAAATAAAGAATAATTGTACCTACGACAACTATAATTATGTACACTTTAACGCAGTATTTCTTGACTAAAACAGCAATATACTTATTTTCCCATACAAAGGTTGGTTCGATTAATTGCGCGTGACGTCATAAGCCACTGTCAATTTGCAGGAGCCTTTTCGGAGGTCGCTAGCGTCAAGCTAAATTTGTCCCTATTTTTGCCCTTTATTGTGCTCTACTTGTCCCAAATCAGAGCAACCCATCAAAAATTTACCAAGGCATAGGTTTGTTATCCGAGGAAGCGAGCGCGGACGTCAATTGCAAATTTTATTTTAACCAAATACATTTAATTTTATAGAACTTCGGCATGTAACTTGCTTGTGCTTTCGATACACTAACAACATGACGCGTCTGCATTACTTCACATTGTAAGGGATCATGAATATGAACAGTACACCAAGCTGAATCTATGAGTATTGGAAACTAAAACAGGGCGTATGTAATTTCGTAGTTAGCTCGCTTAACTTTGTTGCACTATTAAGAGGTGTTCGAATGTACACAAGCCTTCACATGCGTAAAACTATCTACCCGTATATAATTTTTCTAATGGATCAATGGGCAATCCCTGGTGGACTGAAAGGTCGGTAAAGTTACAGGTATATTGCATAATTCTTTCAAAATGAAACGGTTTATTACTTTTCTCATATCATAGTAATTTATGGATTGAATATTCAATCAATGGAGTTCAGAAGTGGGACAGTACTGCATCCGTATTAGTTAACACTGACAGCTGACAGTTTTCTCATGGCGTACCACCTCCGCGTCGACAAATCAGCAAGTTGCTTAAAGTGACTACCATACCCTAAGTTGTGGTCTTCAGGATCAAACAGTAATAAGAACTTTAACATGCGATTAAACGTCAAATTTTACACTTGTGTTAAAATAAACTCTATCCTTGTTGGGTCAAACTGACACTAGAGGCCGCGGCTTTATATAAATACAGCTACACTACTCCAAAGGTCCATCATAATCAAATACAAATACATATCTTTTATCTTATTTCAACTTTTATTTTATCTACCAGCATTTGTTTAATTCGCAATCAAGGTTCAAGTTTTACAGCATATTTTGAACAGATTCTGTAGGTCAATTTAATAAAGGGTCGGCAACGCGCTTGCGATTTTTCTGGAGTCGCAAGCGTCCGTAGCCTGCGTATCATTAGCTTGTTTGACACCGTCAAAGAAGATATATGTATACTAACGTAAAACCCCGTCGGCGTATATAAAAAAGGTTATTTTTAGGCACTTGATAGACAAAGGCATGGTACCTAGTAAACCACGGAAAAGCTTCTGAATGTAATTTAAAATTATTATAAAATTATATAAATAAAACCTTCCTAAGTATGAAGCTATGAAACAATATTTAATACAGAAATTTCATCAAAAGGCGTACTTTACAGCTTAGCAAAAAATAAAATGTATGTTGGAATTGGCTAATTAATCGTTAGTGCCAGGTGCCGGTAATGGCTGGCAGGTTTTCACTCCCAAAAGGGAATGTTTAATTTAATTTCACATACGTATGAAATTCTGATTTGAGGTAAAATCACTGCATATTGTAAATAATTCATGACTATTGAGCGGACTCCTCCATTATGATTATTCTATCAGTACGAACATTTTAGAAACGGAATGATTTACTTGATAACTACGATAGTGGTACACTTATATCACAATAAACGAATATAAAAAAAAAACCATTTCAAATTTTCAAGTTATTATTATCTTGACTAATTTCGTTATTTTGTTAACAAAAATATTAAACAGCTATTTTATTTTTATAGCTATTAGTTTCCTAGATAGGTATTCACAAAAATGTGAAGAAAGCCTACCATCGTCTATATGACATCACAAGGCTAAATTTTGACAGTCACAACGCACAAAAAGAACAGCAGTACACTTTTTTTAGTTAATCCGCCTTAGTGATAGTGCTTCTGTATGATTTTGTACGCTGTGACACCTTACTTCTCTTTCAGAATGAGGAGTTTTAGACAATGATTTTTTTATGTGTAATTCTGCCTTTTTGTCACAAAATTAACCTACTTGCTACGCTGCTGCAATGCCCTCTTTGGAATCATCAAAATCTTTTGTCGAAAATAGACATTTTGATAAAAAGTAATTTAGAATCAATCCTGAATATTCAACTCAGCGAACAGTCTTGGACCCAAGGATCCCTTCCCGTCCGGTACGCTGGTCTAGGGATCCGCAAAATTTCGAGTATCGCGTTACCAGCTTTTTTGTCGTCCGTCCATAGCTCGTCTAGTCTCATAGGTAAAATCCTTCCCACACACTATGAGATTTCGGGCTTGGAGGACGAAAAAAATGCTTGGTTAATTGCTTGCCCCGGTCAAAATTTCCCAGAACATCCAAAATCACAAAGATGCTGGGATGACATATCTTGCAAATTGACCGCCGATTCCCTACTCAGCCATTCTAGTACCACGGAACGAGCCAGACTTCTAGCAGTTGGTGCAAGGGAAACTGGTTACTGGCTCCATGCTCATCCATCCTCTTGCACTGGTACATTTTTAGACCCTAACACACTCCGCATTGCAGTCTGTCTTCGTCTCGGGGTCCCGGTCTGCGCCCCACATGATTGCCCCTGCGGAAGCGACGTGGACCAGCTAGGCTACCACGGACTTTCCTGCCAGAGAAGCGCCGGCAGCTTCTCCAGACATGCTGCTCTCAACGATATCATCCGCCGATCTCTTGCATCAGCCAACGTGCCTGCCATTTTAGAACCTGCAGGCATGTCAAGAAACGATGGTAAGAGACCGGACGGGATGACTTTGATTCCGTGGAGTATGGGACGAGTGCTGGTGTGGGATGCTACATGTGTAGATACACTAGCCCTGTCGCATCTCCACGGAACCTCCACGAGGGCGGCGGCTGCAGCGGAGGCGGCTGAACGTGCTAAAATCGGAAAATACAGCGGTCTCGGCGCCGAATACTTGTTCACCCCTTTCGGCGTCGAGACTCTCGGTCTGTGGGGTCCTGGGGCTCTAAGCCTCTTCAAAGAATTGTCGAAGAGGCTTATTGATGCCACAGGTGACCGAAGAGCTAGCAGCTACCTCGGCAAAAGAATTAGCTTGGCTATTCAGAGAGGAAATGCTGCCAGTATCTTCGGCACAATGCCGCGGGGGCTATTTTTAGATTTAATTTAGTTTTATTTCAGTTTTGTAATTAGTTTTAATGTTACTGTAATTATTTTTATTTTTGGTAATTAATCAGTTCTTATATAACGTTCTAAATAAATAGACATTAATTGACATTAATGTCACTTCAGAAAAGTAATAAAAATACACGTGAGCCATTGTAGAAAATTTAAAAATGTATATGATATATCTAATTCTTCATCCTCTATTTGGTTTCATAGGAAAAAACCCCGCTTTAAACAATGAAATGTAGTCAATTATTAGTAAATGCGTTATAAAACATCATCCATGTACATCAACGGACGTTGTCAGTGTTGTGTGTTGGACGAGTGACGACCCTCGTGTACAAGTGATTAATAAAGAATTAAAGACCAATTGCGGGTAGTTCGCTTAACCCGTGTCGCTAGATGTTGATAATATTAAGTCCCGTTTACTAATAACAGTAATAATAAAGAAAGTACGTCTTATTATTTTACGTTTTTTTTTGATTTTGGTGATTTTATGTGAAAACCGTAGCTTATTTCGGCCTGTTATATTCATAAGTCAAAATCATCAGTTACATTACGCGACACATTCACTCTGCGTGGTTATTCACTAAACCTCAACTCGTTCCTATTATAATATCTGGCTGAAGCCGGGCCCGACTAATGGGCAGGACGTGGCACGAATGGCTGTCGTCGAGACCAGAGACAGAGACTTACTGCACTAATGACCCGTTTCTAGAACTATCTACGACTATTGTCTAATAATCCCCTTCCATATATCGTTCAGCCGCCGACATAACATATAACAAGTAGGGTTAGGTAACTATTATTATATCTATAGGTACTACGTTTTTTCGGCTCTACCTGTACTTATGGGACGAAGAACAATCAATTTGTACTAACAACACGATTATGACTAACAATTGCAATAAATACAATACAAATACTCTTATTGCACACCTCAATTAAAGGACACAGTACCGTACATAAAATATTACAAAAAGTCAAACAAAAGGCAAACAAAAGGCGGTATAAATAATAAATATTTGGGGACGGGAATGTTACACAAATCGATCTAGCCCCAAACTAAGTAAAGCTTGTACCTACTATGGATACCTGACGACGATATTACATATATAGATGAATACATTAAAAAAATCATGAATAAATAGTCGTGCTCATCACACCAATAATTGCCCTGACTGGGATACGAACCTAGGGTAACCGGCTTCGAAGGTAGGGTCACGACCATCTAGGCCAAAGTGGTCGTTAAAGTAGTACGCATGACTAGGACTGGACCTATCCTCAACCATTTCACGCAAATTTTGGCATACTTATGTAAGTTCGGTGACAATGCAATATTATTTAGATTTAATTTATTTATTTAATTTATTTACACAGCATTACAGTTGTAACTTAACCATTGCACAGGTAAACATATGTACATAAAGGAAACTACGAGTAAAATTATATTGGAACACGAGATTGCCTGCTATCCATCATCTCGCAAAACTTTAAACATGCACAACAAACCGCCGGCCATTGCCATGCGAAAAAGTCGCATTCAGGTACTGACATCAGAAGCTGAATCTATATCCTCATGCAACCGCACAAAGCCCACAGCACATTCCACTTCGTACACTAGCATTATGGTACCACCTAGCTGACCCGATAATGCAGAAAGAACATGGCCTGCCGTGTTTGAGCTCATTCGAACCCTATTAACACGTAGCTGATGACTGTGGAAAAACATTTTTTTTACAGAAACTTATTTCAGATATATTTGTTTCGCAATACCTATTACTCAATTAATATTTTCAAAGAAAGAAAGACAAGAACATCAACGGAACTATGTGAATACCTGTATGAATAATTATTTCATCATGTAAATAGCTCACTCGTATTTACGGCCTCAAGAAACGGTCCAATAATAACGTGTGTGTGTTTAAAGCCATATAACTTCATATTAACCTCAAAAACACAATCAAAATCACCGTGATCCCATTAAACAAATTGATTTGTACTATAAACGAGGTAGATCGAACAAGTTGCCCCCGCGGCAGTTGCTTTATACGAAATCATACTGAACTTTTCAAGGTCCTTGGGGTTCTGTCGTTCTTTTCATATAATATTAGCAATTACTTACACGTCGAGGGATGTGTTTGTCTTTTAGACTTGTTTTAGTGATTTTTCTTTCTTGAGGCTAGACTTCATGAAACAAACTGATCTTTAATGTTTTTATTAGGTACGTATCCAAGAAATAATAGCAATTTTTATTTAAGATATTATAAACTATTAAAACATTTTAGAACAACATTCATGAACTATGTCAATTTAAACTTTAATATGCATCTAAGAAAGATATTAGTGATTTTATTTCAGCAAACAGAGTACTTGTACATGTGTAAATACATCTTTGTACAAGTGTTGGTTTTTCTATCGTTGGGCTCCTGTTCTCCACTCAATTGCTCAAGGGCTAACTGGAAGAGATCCCTTGCAAGGATAAGTCCGCTTTTGTGCATGTATTGTCTCCCCGGTCTAAGCTTTTTTGGCCATGTGGACTATAAAGTATTTACATACATACGTACTTGTCTTTGTGATACGTAGTGTGCTTTAGCTTAAATAGTTTAATATTTAAATGATAATACTGTCTCGTAAAATAAAATAATTAACGATTTGTAAGATGAAATTCGTGAGAAATGTCTCAATCTCCTAATATTTAATAAAAATAGAGTAATTTTCCTCAACTTGAGGGTTTTGTTAATTTAATTACTTACTTAGAATCGAACTTGTGAAATTTCCTTCTCCATAAGAATCATTAATTATCTTTTTCGGCTGGTACTGGAATTCTAATTTGGAATTAATTTTTGAATTTCAAGTAATGTATGTATGTAAATACTTTGGGTTCGGTACCGAAGGCCTAAGTTGCATTTAGTCTTGGCATTCAAAACATCTTAGTAGTACACTGACCAAGTGTACAAAATGACTTTTTTGTATAATACCACGGTTACAAAATTGTCTTAGTTTCAGAAAGACTTACGTAGCAAAACGGCTCGGTCGTGAAAATAACCAATAAGCAGAATGACTCAATTGTGTAACGTCTTGATTGTATTAAGGACTATGTTATCAAATGATCTTGTTTGATAATTTGTCTTGGCTAATGAGCCAGTGGTAGAAACGTCATGATTGCTAAACGACTTCATTGTATGAAAAATGACTAGGTACCTAACCGTAAATGAAGTACTAAGGAGGTGATAATAAAATAAAGTATTGTCATTAGACAATCTGGACAAACTGCTACTAAGACATTTTTTTATATTTTACGATATAACTATGTAGTCTTTATGCTATCAAGACATTCTATAATTTTGGCCGCGATGATTATCCAGACCATTTACCTATTAAGACATTACGACTTTAAGTCGTTTTACAGCCGAGTCATTCCGTTTACTAAGGCTTATAGCAATGAGGGCGTTTTACAGACCGAGACATTTTTCTACCCAGACAATTTACAACCTAAGATGTTTTGAATGCCAAGACTAAATGCAACTTAGGCCTTTGGTAACGAACCCAATACTTTATTGTACACAAAACACAGGTAAAAATACAGACAAATTCGGTTATATCGGTACAAAGGCGAACTTATCCCTTTAAGGGTAGTCATGTTCAAATAGAAGAAAAATATTTTTATAGACTTTACGTACATATCACCACCACCACCACCATATCGGCCGAAGAACGTGGCCTCCCCCAATTTCATGGGGGGTAAATGCCATAACCACCACGCTTGGCATGCGGGTTGGCGATCGCAGTATCTTCACCGTACTCCAGGGATGCTGCTGTGCCCATCCCCCGGTGGTCTTGGTCGTAGTTTTAGGACATACCCGGGTCCTGCGTACATACAGTAAAGGCGAAATAAGTTCACTCTGTTTTAGTTAATGTACGTTCTTTGCTCAGCACGAGATCACCAACCAAACTCAAAGATTTCCCAGGTTAGAAGTAACAGATCCTCTACCATTCAGTGTTGGAATTAGGCATTATTTTTTCATTTCAATACAAAAACAGATGCCGGAGCACTTTCTAAACTACTATACTCGTTGAGCATAGCGTTGAGTTCACAAATTTTTGGAGAAGTTCTAGTACACGTACTGACGTTTCCTTTATCGCAAAAAACAAGTCTTCACTTTTCAGTGTAACTTTTGGCCTACCAGAATGGAACCGACAGGTTTAAGGCTTTCGCCTGTTTACGTTTCAAAAACTTTACGACTGCAGTTTGAGTGACCCTAGTCTTTCTGCAAATGGTCCAGAAACCTTTATTGGACAGCATGAGTTTCGACGCTTATTTTTTGGCTTTTCGAATAATTTTATAATGTTATCAACATAAACGGGAATAATAGGTTTGTACTGAAAATACAGTTTCAAGTGCAGCTTTATGTTTGTCTGATAAAATTCGTGAATATCAACGATAAAGACAGCGATTAAGTGCCTTAAAAATGTGGTGCTGGCGGCAAATGGGAGCTAGCTATACGCTGGACAGGAAGGAAAACAAATGATGAGGTTTTGGTTTGATAGGAGAGGTGACGCTTTTGAGGACGATTGAGAACAGAAGAAGACATATGTTGGGGCTGATACGACATGACAATTACATAAAAACCATAATCAAAGGTAAGATAGAGGGGAGGAGAACAGGGAAAGACCGAGACATGCGTTTATAGATCAAGCCAAAGAAAAGGTTGATTTAATATCGTATCAATAGCTTAAAGCATTGGCAGAGAACCGAGCAGAATGGCGATTACTCGACCGACATAACTAGTCTCTGAAATATATCTCTGAAATTATTTTATAATTTATGATGAAATATAATTTAATTGAAAAAGAAAGTCTCATGAACTTTTGACCGGTAGTATATTGTTATATTTATGTAAATAATATTATTGTAAAAAAGCCAAAGAGAAAATTTTCCAAAAAAACTAATATAAAAAATTCTGCCATGAAGAATATTATTCAGCTACGAGTTTCAGTTACTCGCAGTAAACAAAGGCTACAATGTTGCCCAAACTTCATATCATAACAAGGGCGTAACGCAGCCTAGCCGGGCAAAAATAAACGCAATCGACCCGCGCCGGCCGCACCTGTCTATAATAATTGACCTAATTTATTTTGGAGAGGCTACCCCGAGCTGAGGGTACGCAAAAAATTAACTAGACTAAACGAGAATAACGCAAATACAATGAAAATTTTAAGGGTCAGTATTTACAGCAGTGAATTCGCACCACGAAAGTTATTTACTTCTTGAGAATCCACGGTGAATATATACATTCGTAAGATCTTTTTCCACGTTTTCTGTACTATTATAGGACAATACCTAGTGCTATGTTTATTGAGTATTTATGTAAGAAACTCACCCACGGTTGCGATAAATGTAATAAGATCGAGTTCGGCTACTGTCTGCAACACTTAGACTCACGAGTATCAAAACATTTAGTTCAACTTTTTTCGTTCCTAAGAACCTTTATATCTAGAACTAGTATTAAAATCTAGCTTGAAAGGCGAACTGTGGCAAGATTCTCCCAGAACAAAAGAGCGAATAAACGAAGGCCGCGGAAGTTGGCCGGTAGGTGCGCTGTAAATAAGTTCACCAGCTCCTTTGCCTAATGGTCCATTGTTGTCGAACTTGACTTGTTTTCTGGGAGTAATGCGTCGCCCTAACTTTATTAAAGAGGCTATTTGCAAAGTTTATGGAAAAGGGGATTGGTTCGGATTTCGGGTAACATTTTGTAGGATTTTCGCCTGCGATTCCTGAATAAAATTTGCTATTGGCTGACAATAGGCTGGTGTTAAACATAAAATCATCAAAGCAGCTCTGCAATATTGCACCAGTGGAACCGACAGGACAGTTGATTGTTTTTTCTGGAAGAAAGTTCAAGGAGAGTTGGTTGAATGTTGCACACGACTTATAAAACTTAGACAACGCTATCTAGGTACAGTTAAAAAACTTAAGTACGGCCCCTCTTGTACGTAGTTGTGACGTGTTCGAATAGTCGTTACTTATTTAAATGTTAACACAAACAAAACAAATGCCTATTCAAACAGTCAACTACTAGGTACATACATGCCATGTAAGAGGGGCTTTTCACCAATACCTAGTAGATATGAAAATTCGAAAGGGACATACGGATTATAAAAATGGAAATTCATTTAAATGGATTTAAATTTTAACTTAGGTTATTCGATTTTATATCGAGTGAACTTCATGTAATGGTGGTAGGTACCAAACTTATTACCAAAGTTTTATCAATCCCTTAGACCACATAACACGTGTATTTTATGAAATAAAGAATTTTGTATTTTGTATTTGTGTTTCGTATCAATAAATAAATTAAATTTTATCAATAGTTTATCAATAAATAAATAAATAGATTAAATTTTAGATGCCAACAGGGCTTTGCCTGAAAAGAAAATTTCCGGTCTTTTTAATACTTAAATACTTAGCGATAAAATGTGTCTATCTCAGACCACAAAATACCACGAAGTGTGTTATAGATGAAATAATCTTGCCCCCTACTATGTCAAAATGTATACAAATGTATACTAATATTATAAAGCTGAAGAGTTTGTTTGTTTGAACGCGCTAATCTCAGGAACCACTGGTTAGAATAAAAAAATCTTTTTGTGTTGGATAGTCCATTTATCCAGGAAGGCTTTAGGCTATATAACATCACGCTGCGACCAATAGGAGCGAAGACGCGGACGAAGTCGCGGGCAACAGCTAGTCTATAATAAAAAGTTACACAAAACTAATAAAAAAAGGTATCAAACGGACAATGTAGAGTAACGTTGTCTGATACAACAATAATAACAAAAACTTAAACACGTAAACAAATAAAATATACATACACATAAAACAGTTCATTAAAGCCAAGAAAAATTCTCCTCGTCCTTAATAATTACTTAATTCATAAGTAAAAAAAGATTGAATAAGTTAATAACATTAAAAAAATATGATACAGGCAAGGCATTGCCTTAAAAGCAATTATTTGCTTTCACTAATACTTAGTGATATTTATTACCGACTAAGTATTCTTTACTTTTAAACTTTCTATTGAAAATTAATGAAGTTTCACACAGACGTTTCATCTCCACTATATCGTAATAAGTCATTCACACCACATTTTTTACCCTACAGCGCTCCTCCTATGTCGCCTATTGCCTGCCATGCTGCCACTTCAAGTTCGATTTCCACTTTTGGCCTCCCATATCTACTGGATGAAGAGTTGCTTGCGTCCTTTACAAAATCTTTTTGGTATTATTGTGATCGATCACATTTCAGTTGATAATGATTAATGAACGTTCAATTATGTATTGTATGATTAGATGCCGTGAAATTAATTAGTTTTGATGCAATCGGGTATCTTGGTTAGATTATTTGGGTTTAATGGATCTTAATATACATATTATTGATATAAATGTCAATGAATAAAGTGAATCATTTTGCAACGCAACGATATAATTCCAAAATACCTACCTACAAATCTACACAAACACCAGCCTTTTGGTCTGCAATATATTTCTAAATAACTTACGTATGCATCGACCTAGCTACTCATATAACGCCGCTACGTCGCCTAAATAGTTATGGCGTATTGGGTTTCTGTAATTACGGTATATACCTATAATGACATTAATGTCATGTAAACGTTTTGTGATAAATAAATAAGTAAGTAGTTTTCTACAATCCTGAACCTGATTCTGTTTAGCAACATACATACATGAATACTAAAGAGGACTAAGTCCTTGGCTTGCGCAGTCGCCGCAAAGTTCTTACTGTAATAAGGCGTCCAACTCACAGCTACTTTCCATGCAAGGTCGTAACTGCTTGCTTGTTGGGTCTCCAGCTGCAGCTATTTACGTGCAATTAGCAACACTGTTGGAGATTAGAGTAGTTACAATACTTGGATTTAGTTCTAATAGCACACGGTACTGTCAGGTCTAATTTATAAGCCTGGGCTATCAGTTTCACTCGATTATTGACAACGCGGCACTCTTATATGTCTGATCTTCATAGATAGTTTGCTTTTAAAGTTGAAATCAACGAGTTCCCATTTTGAGGACAAATCATTGGAATAACTAAAATAGAAAGTAGAACTACATTACACTTACACTATAATAATAATGGTACAGTATATAATAACAATAGCGTATACCGTAGCTTATGGACGCTTCCAACAAATGCCAATACCTCTCAACATAACGCATTCACGGGAGCTGGCTACCTTACTTACCACAGTTACCACAAGGAAGAACATCACATAACTACAGAGAGCAAGTAGTAATTTTAAGGTGCCAATTATTCCTTTCCATCTCAGACAATTCTATAATAGTATAACGTGTGTTATATATTAAATAAATCTGCATTCAACCATATCAACATAATGTAGAAAAAGAACATAGGTACGAAGGAGTTACACAAAATTAATAATAAAATCGGCCAAGAGCATGTCGGGCCATGCTCAGTGTAGGGTTCCGTAGTTGCCCAATTAACTTACATTTAAAAAAATCAATAACAAGCAAAAGGGAATACTTTCGCAGCGTTTCATACGTCTTTTACTAAGTAGGGAAGACTTTTTACGATAACTCGAAAACGGCTTAACTGATCATATCACTGATCATATTAATATGATCACTGAACTAATACGTAATTAATAGCTTTGACATGTAATATTTGTAATATTATGAATAAATAAGTATGAGTATGAGTATGAGTATCCACTATAGTTTTCGTTGAAAGTCTTTATTAAGCTTTACTTTCATGATTTTTTTTCATATTTCTTGGACCCCTAGTTCAAAAGTTAGAGAGGGGGACACAATTTTTTCTTTTGGAGTGAATATTGCCGAAAATATTCACTTTATCAAAAAATGTTTCATGAAGACCTCTATTCATTTCGAAAGACCTGTCCGACAACAACCCACACCATGGGGTTTAAGCAAAAAAAATCATCCCCACTTTACGTGTAGGGGAGGAACACTTAAAAAAAAATGTTTAGAAATTTATTTTACGATTTTCTCAGTTTTATTGATTTATTACTCTATACCAAATTGCAGCTTTCTAGCACTAACAATCGCAGAGCAAAGCCTCGGACGGACAGACGGACAGACAGACAGACAGACGGACATGGCGAAACTATAAGGAATCTTAGTTGACTACGAAACCCTAAAAAAGACCGCAAACAGACAATTCACGGAAACATTAAAAGCTACGTATCCTACGTAGTATAACAAAACTTGCAAAAACTGGAACTCATAATTATAAAAGGAGATATATAAAATAGTCAGTATCCTAGCACAATTCTCCTACTCCTAAATTAATTATTTAATAAGCAGAAATTAAACTACCAATAAACATTTACTGGTTATAAGCCAGGAACAACACACTAAACTTATGCGTAACTATGCTATTTTACTTGTTCGTATATTTTTCATTACTAACTTTTGTCACGTACTTCATATTGTTCTGTTTCTTTATCAATCACATTGAAACATAACTTATTCTGATCGTCTCCAAGTTGAGTGGCAATCGTTGAATACTAAAGCCGTGCCCAGTCGAAAGCCGTTCAATAAGACGTCTCATTGCGATGCAGTTGCTACTCGTGTGCATTTAGCAACACGGTTCGAGCCGAGTAGCAATAATTTGCATTAAGGTCCCATATTCTCCTATTATGCAACGAATGCTACGTGATATTGTTTGGGGATTTCAGTTACTTCGCGCTTTTTTAAAAGGAGCTGCTTTTGCTACTCTTGATATAGTGGAAATAATTGTGTTTTAAAAACATTGGAAAATATACCTATCTATCCAACAGTGCGTTAGCTATTTTAAAATATACCGGGAAGTCATTAGCTTGATTTTAGTTCTATATCTATGTATTTGCTAGGTTTGGTTCAAAAGTATGATTCATTCTTTTCCGAGATCAAAATTCATGCTCTGAGGAAGTTTTTCTTTTTAGGGTTCCGTACCCAAAGGGTAAAAACGGGACCCCATTACTAAGACTTCGCTGTCTGTCTGTCCGTCTGTCTGTCACCAGGCTGTATCTCAAGAACCGATAATTAGACAGTTGAAATTTTCACCGATGATTTATTTCTGTTTCCGCTATAACAAAAAATATTATAAAAACCGGCCAAGTGCGAGTCGGACGCTTTGCCGTTTTTATAGATAATGTTACTGAACCCTTCGTGCGCGAGTCCGACTCGCACTTGGCCAGTTTGTTTAATCTATATTAAGTTTTTTTATGTACCAACCACGTCTTATTGAATGTGGCGCATCCCCGCCATGTTCCCCTTTTTAAGTTTTTGGCCTTTGTTCAGGCGGGATATACCTATGACATGCTGTTTCTGGTGACATGTCATATTTTGAAAGCATTTTTTTTAATAATGGGTTAGCATTTCATTATGTACTTACCAAGAAAATACGAGTATATAAAAAAATACTTAACTTAAACAACTTAAATAATATAAATAATATTAAAACTAACTTAAATCTAAAACAGGCCCTTGAGTATTAGTTCTAGTCTAAATTAGTCATCATTATCAAATATTATTTAGAAGACACACACTCTCTTACCTACTCGAGTCTTACTGTCCAGACACTAAATAAAGCTTGACTATGAATATATTCTTCGTAATAAATTCGAGAATGCAATGAAAATTGCGGGAGGCGCGAAACCCTGACACAAGAGCTACGAGCATAATATATGTGTCCAGTCCACTTTCAAAATTCCCGGCTAAAACAATGGGCGAAGATTGGACGAGTTCCAGCCGATAACTTAAAGGAGGTCAAACTCACTTTATTTCCTGATTTACAATATTTTTCCATCATATTTTTAGTTTGTTCAATGAAAGAGTAGTTTATTGTGCTAAAAACTAAAATATTAAAGAATTGTTGCTAATCGCATTTCTTCAGGCCTATCCAGATTTCACCGCTAAGCAAGGGGTTTTCTAGCCTCAGGCCAATATGTATGTGGCATTACTGGTTTTATTTTCTATTAAGCAAACTTTATGTAATTATGTAGCATGGTATGTTGTTTCGCCGTTTAGTACGGAAACTAGTAAAACCAATAACTACATCACGTTTGGTCGATATAAAAATATATCGAAAAAATCTATCTCTCCTATTAACCACAGACTTACTCCGAGATAAACTATAACTTAGTCACAGGAATAAATGATTAAGTTTAACTATAAAAGATTAACTACGAGAATATTAGGATATTCACCAAAACAGAACTGGGGATAGTCCTGATCTTGTTAAACATAATTTGAGCTCTACAACTGGGTTCCGACACTAAATTGTAAGTATTACATACAACATTCTCGGTCCTCTTATCTTTGCTGAGCTCGCAGTAGATTCTACGTCGCTCGAATACTATCGGGCGGTAAGTTTTCACTTTTGTCTCTGAGTAAACAGTTCGCTTGTTGTGTCCTTGCTATAATTTAGTCAGTAGTCTGTTTGTAGTTTCTATGAGCAGGGAAACGTTGGAGGGAAATGTTCAAATTAACTTAGTCGGGCCATAAGTTCTGTCACAAGTATTTCGATAGATAAAATAAAAAAACTTTCTGCAACTCTATATATATGGCCGCAAAGGCTATTTCATTTCGATTAAATACAAGTAAATTCTAAGTTATTATCCCCATTGTAATAAGTTCCGAGTTACTTTATGCCCATTGTCCGCTTTAGACACGCAAATGTTTCTGAAAATATGACTTGAATAAATGTACATAAATATACAGGATGATTTAGGAGACGTGAGCAAGATCAACACTACGGATTCAGTAGATCATAAGCTACTCCTTCGAACCACTATTAGTGAAATTAACGTTCATTTGTCTTTGGTGTTGAAAACAAAATGTTTTATATTATTTACGAAATTCATGGTCACTCTACAATCAGAATACTTCAGTCAAGTGATACGTGTCAAATTCAATGTAATCTGAGTCCGATTACTTTTGAAATATCGGATCTCACTCAATGTGACAATTTACTTTCTTCGTAATCAAAGTGCTTTCATAACAGGTAGAGGTTTAATTTTTATAAACCAGTTATTGTAGGGTGACCATGATTGTAGAAAATTAAACTTTAACTTAACAAAAATTAAAATACAGGTTACAAATCGAAAAGGTCTCTGCTTAAGCTACTCTTTTCAAGAAACTTGCCTATTTTTCACTGCTGCACAAAACCACGTTATATTCAACTGGCAGGTAAGAAAGTAACCATTTCAATCGCGAATATTGGCGTTCATGTCGACTTAACCGACTATATTTTTATATATGTCAAAATAAAGAGAACATGTCTGACTAAAGTTTTATGTAAGTTCAAACCGATTTACAATTCCTTTTAATTATATAGGGACCAATATTAACTTAAATCTCCCGCGTGTTTTTGACGATGAATTTTGGTCCTAAATTTCTAAGTTACCGTGAAATACTGATTAATACCAGTAATTTTAAACAAATTGAATCGTAATCTAATCAGTTTTTAACGAGCTTTCAAACCATTTATATCAATAACAACAAAAAAGCTGTGTTATAATTTTATAAACGGAGACCACTTGGGACAGAACTTATGATCTGACTAAATATATTTGTAAACATAATTACTTTACTTAAATTAGTGTACGTTCGTGAAAGGTTGGACATGAATCATGCCGAGCTTTATATCAAATAATAATTACCCATTGAATAGTATTAAGATCAAAACGTTTAATAAATTTCCAAATGTACCTGCCATGCCATCAAAAGCTATCATCATATGCATTACTGAGCTTATTCTCCAATGATATCCTCGCTTTAACGTATAACCGACTTCTTTAACACCATATCAGGATTGAATATACCACTTCAGTATACAACCGGAGTACAGTACAATACAAAATACCGAGACAAAATCTGACATTCCGTAGTGTAATCTTCACTTGGTAGCAGCCAGGATTCGAAGACAGTTGGGGAAACCGTGCATACTGTACATTTACACAATGAATATACATGAGTTTCTCCTGCGGGCTACCCTCTGTTTAATTGGTTTGTGTAGATATCCTGTTTTAATAAAATGCTCAGCAGTTTTAATTAAAAACATCCCGCCTTTCATATTCCAATATTAAGTGATACAAAGCTTTGTGTACCTTTTTAAACCTAAACCTAACACAATAAATCACGAAATCCAGGCTCATTAAAATTAATTACAATATTTAACGATCCCTTCATTAAGTTCTCTTTCAAATATTTCCGTTTTCAAAATATAAGTGCCTTCATTATTCGAGAATTTCCGCCTCGCACTTTTGAAATTTCAATTTGACTAAGAAACAGGGTATACAAAAGTGAGAAAAAGTGAGGCAGTGCGGTGGTGGTTGGCTGGCGGCGATCGGGCGATATCAGTACCGAGAAACTTCCAGAAGTTTCGTCTCGCTTAGTCGGTAAACATTTCCCCTCAATGAATTTATGTAAAATTAAGTACCGCTGCAATTGACTTCGAGATTCCGTTTTGCATTGCACCATCAAGCAAGATATTTTCTTTGATTTAAATTTTTAAAAGATCTAAGATGTAAAATAGACAATTAATTCGATCGCTTTTTATAGCAAAATCAAATTTCCGAAATATAATCTAACCCACGTAAGCTGATTGGAGCGTACCTGGCGGATTAAAATTTGAAACAACATGTCCCTAGTGGTCCCAAATCAATCGTTACACGAGAAAACACTTTATAAAGCCGCCGTAAAATTCAGAGGAAATATAAAAACAGGCATAATGGGATATTTATTTTGTTCAATTTGGTTTTATTGGGTAATTCATTGCCGGAGGATAGCTCGGGTGGAATATTTGCCAAATCCCGAGTGTGCAGCGTTACCCGGAGTTTGGTGTTCGAACGACTTTTTATTACACGACCTTTACATACAAATGGGGTACGGAAAGAATTACTGTTTCATTAGGGGTAAAACATTTTAGGTGGTACGTACTCATGGTAATGATGATATGTTGTTTCGATTTGTTTTTTAACAGACAACATCAGGTATGCTGATATAAATTGAATGATATAAGATGAAAAACTCAGCGATTCTGGTTCTAAAATATATATACGAGCAAGCGTTAATATTTCAGTACTGTACTTCAAATCGTAACAAGCGGCTTGTTACGATTTGAAGTACAGTAAAATACAGTATAGTATGATTTGTAAATTAAATACATCCAGAGGAGATGTTTCTTATACGATATCTTTGAAACATCCGCAGTCATGTTGAAACCATGTTCCTACTATTTTGGCCATATAAGTCTCATTATTTACTTATATATATAACAATTTACAAGAAAATCTGTGTTACGAACAATCAGTAATAACAAGTAGTGAAGCCTAAAACCATTATAAAGCATTATCTGCACCAGAAGAATGCAGACACGAAAATAAAATGCCACGTCGTTGCATTTTAAAATGCAGCATACCAACGTCGCACGAATAAGCGACTTGCCAGCGACCACTTACTCCTGGGAAGGATAACCCACGAATTGGATGAAAATGTAATATTTGTTATGATATTTTTTTGCACCTCTGTTGACTCACTGTGTATGTTTGACATAAAGGGACATTCCAATGTTGAAAAACAGAGACATGAACGTGGGAACCTGTGCTGTTAAATATTGTATATGCCTTCGCAAAAACAAATGACATCTATAATTGGGTGAGGCGTCCTTTCATATTAACATGAACTGATTATACATTGCTGTCATAGCTGGGTACAGGCAGGAGGCCTCATGGGTGTGAGCCATCAGACAGTACCCAATATAAATATTGCAATGTACACATATCATAAAAAAAAAGAGAATTAATTTTTATCACTCACTCTACCTTAAATCATTTACTGCATGCATTCGATCCAGTTACGCTACCCGTACCGAGTTATCTACAGTATTTCCCATAGTGAAACTGTAATGAAATGAATAAAACCGTAAGCAATAAATTAGTCAATAAAATTATTGCAAACGATTAGAACCATAATGTGTTTCGCCATAAAATATTGCCAAGCACTAACGCATTTAACCAAATTAGCTGGACCCCCGTAACTCTTCCTTTCCCAAGGCTTAAAGACGTTAACGGAGCGCGGCTGGAAACTTAAATGGGTCACGCTTTATTGGATTTGCTACCAAAAGGTGTGAGCAAATTTACGAGGGTTTGGCAACCATGTTACAGATATTTCCCAGCGAATATCGCAAAGCTTCTCTATTAGAGAAAATTGCGCGGCGTGTTAGGAATCAATGTATCGCTCATCAAAGGAGTTCACACTCCGCTAGAGTCTTGAAAGAAAACGTTTTGCGGCATTTGATGTTGGATTTTCGTAAGAAAATGGTAACGTTTTCATATCGCAAATACAATTTTGAGATAAGCAGGTTATTTTCAACCCTTTGTATGAACGATCTTATCTACGCATTTCTCTGCACATATATGAGAAATAGATTTTTATTTAAATCTAAGACGAGATTGACTTTTTGTAACGATGTTTTCTCAATTTCTCAACGTGTACCGTAAAATTTCTGTAGTGTGGCTATTAGCCACAGTTAGTATATAGCAGTAACAATAGTTTGCTGCGGCATGAACGCATATTGGACGGCATGTTTAGCCTAGTCGGTAGTGACACTGCCTCCGAAGCTAGAGGTCCCGGGTTTGTATCCCGGCCAGGGCATTATTTGTGCAATTAGCACGGATATTCCTTCCTGGGTCTTGGATTTTTTCTATGTATTTAAGTATGTATTTATCTATATAAGTATGTATATCGTAGTCTAGTACCCATAGTAAAAGCTTTGCTTAGTTTGGGACTAGGTCGATTTGTGTAAGATTGTCCCCCAACATTTATTTATACGCGATAACCATAATGTGTATAAATCAAGTAGACATTTATGAATAAAAGTTCTTTGATACGGCTTTACTAAAGCAATATCCCGTTCAATACAACCTCCTCCGACCATCCTTATTACTCGTACATTACACTCCAGCACGAAAATAAACAAACCTTTAAAGGATATTAAATGATGAGATATGGCTGATTTCATGCACAATTATAGGCGCCAATATGGTGTGTAATTATACTAATTATACAAAAATATATGGTGGATACTATATTAAGTTTATTTTTCATAAATAAAACATGTGGGTCTAAATCAAAAATAAACTCACACATTAGACTCTTTCATAAGTTACCAATGAATTTATCGATCTCATACTGTTACGGTTATTACTGCTTTTCTACTCGTCGTCTTTAATGTTTGAATTGAGACTTCGTCTTGACTTCGTAGACTAAATCAAAATCACATAGGTACTTTCTCTCTTTGGATCTCATAAGAAAACTCTGTAGAGAACTAAATTAAAACTAACCAATCACGTGTCGCCGTTAGTGAACTATTCATGATATTGACCAATGACGTGCCGCCGATTGCATAAAATACTAAATCGCCGCTCGAAATGGATTCTAATGGGCAAGGTCTCATGCACTTGTTGCACATGGACTCTCTTTCTCTCTTAGCTGTTTAGTTAATTGAATTTATTAATAATATTAACCCTATAGTAAACACTAAAGCCTTATTTACACACGCACGAGATTCGTATGAGAGTTTCACTACATTGCGCGTTTTGACAGATCGATTGAACTCGTTAACCCACGGTAACCCGCAATGTAATGAAACTCGCATGCGAATCTCGTATGTGCGTACAGAGGCCTTTAATGTATATTTCTTAAAGTGTGTGCTTGCATACGTTAAATTTCAGTGCTTTGGCGAGAAAGACAACGAAGATTATTCTTCATAAATTAATTATTTAACACAATATTTTTTAGGTAAGTTTAAAAAACGAGTCATAAACGAGTCAGTCATCTTAAGTACATAGTTTATAATAATTATTAATTATTATAACCACGGTGACAAAGATTTTTAATGAAATGCTAATTCCCGTTAGAAATTTGTCCCGTAAAAAAGGCTTAAGTATTTGTTTTTGGTAACGACAATTTAAATATGATTGCGATCGATTACTGAATTAGATTGTGCGGGTTCTTGGTCACCACTTATGGATCATCGTGTTTAAGGGTCGTTGACGTTTAAAGACTAAAATACACAGGATACCGAATTTAAAAGAAAAGACGTGACATATTTTGTGGTCCATATTTAACATAACACCTTAACCATTTAGTTTATGAAATTTAACAAAACTCCGTAACTACAATTGTTAAAGTGCCTTTAAAAAAAAACTAAGTAACCAAAACACTGCCCAATTATTTACTCTCCGAAACAAATAAAGTATCATAGCTTGTAGGTTACGTTATATGGCCGAAATGTACAAATATATGCGGGTGTTCATAGCCACCTAAATATATAAGTAGCGTTACGAGTGGACAAAAGTAAGTCAGAGGGCTGATAACGTAACGTTTTCTAGCTTAACGTAAGGATGATTTAAAAGACATTTTCCAAAATAAATAAAATACATTTAGATCTACTAGTTTAGACACATTGCAAAATCAACTAGTAGTTCTATATTTTCTATTAAAATAATAAGACTAGACCGTCCTCCTGCGATCCATCTCTCCGTCCGAAGCTCTTTGATATTTTAAAACAGTTTGCAATAGACAGGGCTACCCAGAGACGATGCAGCTATTTATTCATCAGACCACAGCAAAAAATTGTCGGGCCGGCGACGTTCCCTAGTGGAATCAATTCTCTAGAACAGTTTCTAAATAAGTACTCTACAAAAATTTACAAGGGGAGTTTTCTTTTCTACTGCATTATTTAGATTTCCAATTATAAGATCTCCAGCTAACATGGTTATTAACATTAGAATTACAGATAGTTTTAAGAACGGGTATATTTACATTGCAGTTTTTGAGTTTCCGATATTTCGGCGCTGTTGCACTCACCATTTTCAAGGATTAACTGACGCGCTGCATGGTAAAGACCCCGTGCTTCACAGTAGATTCGAAATTATATCCGACTGTGTCTATTTAACCCGGACCCGGGTGTGTCCTAAAACTACGACCAAGACCACCGGAGGATGGGCAGCAGCATCTCAGGAGTGCGGTGGAGATCTATACTGCGATCGCCAACCCGCATGCCAAGCGTGGCGATTATGGCATTTACCCCCCATGACATTGAGGGAGGCCTATATCCAGCAGTGGACGTCTTACGGCTGATATGGTGGTGGTGGTGTCTATTTAAATGATATTAAAAAGTTTGTGAATTAAACCATGAAATTGTACCCGAACTTGGATTGAGCCCATCGGGTTAGAACGAAAATGGGGGGTGCATTGCATGCGTCGCTGGATGATAAAGCTCGCTAGACAAATCAAGACGGTCATGACCACTCGGACAGCAGTGTAACTACAAAGAAGAAGTCTTAAAAAACAAATAAGTACTAGGCCGAAATTTTATGGTATTCTTCTGTTGTTCTCTTCTAAATGTTTTAACTAACATGTATAAATGAATAATTTCCTCTGTTCCCTCTTTCTTCCCTTGGGACCCGTGTGGTGCCGAGTTAGAATAACACCACCCTCTTTCTTCCCTTGGATGTCGTAAGAGTCGACTATGGGAACCAGGTTAAAGTGTGTTGTGGGCGACGGGCTAGCAACCTGTCACTGCAATATCAGATTTTCTCCATCTACAAACCTGCAATTGCTAAAAGTGGCACTGTAAATTATTTTTAGAGATTAAACGAACTTACCTGTAAGTGAAGTTCTATCCTAATTATGCGAAGGTTTCGTCCGAAGATATTAGCATAAGAGACACATGTAGTATCGCGTAGCGCATGCCATTTCACACTACTTTGAGAATTTAATTTTTTTTTTTTTTTGTAAGGTAGATTGCCTACCAGCTCCCACTTACCCGTACTTCATTTATTTGAGAGTATAGTAACTAGCAGATTTATCATATTTTTACGATCAATGGGGTGTACTGCTATTACACAATGCGGAGGGGGGGTTGCTAATATCTTCGGACGAAACCTTCGCATAATTAGGATAGAACTTCACTTACAGGTAAGTTCGTTTAATCTCTAATTATACTCGGTTTCGTCCTCTATATTAGCATAAGAGACACATGTAGACTTTTAGAGACAATGATCGTAAAAGTATGAGCAATGCAATGAAATACCTTAAGGTAGTCATGAATCATCTTTTATTGATTTACTTTATAAGTAGATGTTTACATTAACTCGGTAGGTATATATTGACTAAGAGATAATCTTTACGACTTAGCATAATCTTTCAAGATTTAGTTGACATTTTTATATATTTAATTTCTCATGATTGTTAAGCCAAAGCAATCATCATCATTTGGATCAATAACGGGCCGATTATAAAATTTGGCGAATGTTTGCGAGGTAGAACTCCAGCCCGCAGTTTTGCGTATCTTATCTAAACTGACACCTGATCTCAGCGCAGCAGAAGAGGCGGCATGGCGGGTACTATGCGCAGTGAACGATGACGTATCAATTCCGCTTAAGGCTAAAACATTTTTAACCCATCTACTTAATGTTTGCGTACCGACTTGTTTATGAGGCTTCTTAAAACTTATAAAAAGACATTCTGCCTGATTTCTAATATTTTTAGTCTTTTGTAAATATGACTTAACTGTTCTTGCCGGGCAAATCTCTGGTTTCTCATTAAAAAACGGCAAGACCAGTAATGGTTGTGTAGAACCAATACGCGAAGTTTTAATGAGGTCTGGAATTTTAATTTTGATTTTATCTGGGCAATTTTCAATATTACATATTTTTATATTAGCCAGCGTTTGTACTCTATGAGCTGTTATAAGAGACAAAAGTGTTATTAACTTTTTAGATATATGCTCGAGAGATAAGTCTTCATTGGGATACCATTTTGCCAAAAAATCTAACACGACAGATGGATCCCAGGTCTCGTTATATTTAGGAAGTGGAGGTCTAGAGCGAAATACTCCTTTAAAAAATCGCTTTAAATCATCGTTATCTGAGATTTTTTCATTAGCAATCAACGAGAGGGCAGATCTATAAGAATTTAATGTGCCATACTGGGCACCATTAGTAAACGAAATTGTTAAAAATCGCATGATTTCTGGAATTGATACATCATAAATGTTCAATTTATTCTCTATACAATAAACGAACCACTTTTCATAGCACCCTTCATACTGCTTGTATGAATTATCAGATAATGAATCCAACAATATATGTGTAGAAGATGGTGGGACACCTCTTCTTAGCATCGCTTTGCGGATAATATTCCTGCCACCAGGGTAGTAGGCTGTAGTAGGCTGGAAGTAGCAGACAAAATTAGATTATTATTTGCTTCCAGTACTAAAAGTTTTGAAACCAATAAACTTTTGAAAAGTGGATACCACGGTTGTGTGGGCCATTGTGGAACCACCATTATACCTCTAGCTTTATCGTTAATAATTTTTCTTAATGATTTTAAGATCATAGTGAATGGGGGAAAGGCATAGAAGTAAAAGTTAGACCAGGAAACTGTAAATGCATTTATCGCATACGCGTCGGGGTCTCGGTGCCAAGACATATAAATCGGGCATTTATTATTGATTCGACTAGCAAATAAATCAATATGTGGGCAGCCAAATTCATTTACAATATTTTGAAATGCGTAGTTAGCAAGTTCCCACTCAATATCCGGATGAGTACGTCTCGACTCCTGATCCGCTATAAAATTATCCGCAGAGCGAATATATGAGGCGAATACAAATAGTTTTTTCGTTTCGCAATATTGCCAGAGTTGCTTTGTGATTTCTGTCAAATGAGGGAACTGAATACCTCCCATTCGATTAATGTAAGAGATAGCAGTGGTATTATCAATGCGAAGAAGAATTTGTTTATTGTACAAGTCTCGTGAGAATATTTTGAGACCAATAAATGCAGCCATAATTTCTAGCTGATTTATATGGTTTTTGCGTTCGTCTGCATTCCATGGACCGCTTGCCTTCTGGTCTCCACATGCTACCCAGTAGTTGAGGCATCTGAGAAAATTTCTATAGCTTAATAATCGGCTTTGATTTTACAACTAGAATTTTCTATTTTATTTTCCCACCATTCAAAGTCAGTGCGTAGGTTGTTTGGGATAGTCATGAAGATATCGTAATTATCATGATCTTCTAAGTTCAGAAATTTACACCTTTCGAAAAGTTTCGTATAAAGCCAGCCGTATTCGACGGCTGGACATGCAGATGTGAGAAGACCTACAAAACTTGCAAAATCTCTTATTTTGCATCGTTTAATTGCAGAGAATTTTTTAATTTCATTTTTTAGTTTTAAAATTTTTTCTTTTGGTAGAGTAACTTCAAATTTGTTAGAATTTATTATATATCCCAGAAACTTACAAGACTTTGAAGGGTTGAGATTGCTCTTTTCTTTATTTATAATAAAGCCTAGAGAGGTGAGAAGCTTATTTGTATTTTTTATATTTGTAAGACATTCATTATAATCTTTGCCGATAAGTAATAAGTCATCAAGATATATGGTAGATAAGTAACCACATGACCTTAGCAACTTCACTACTGGTTTCATAACTTTTGTAAAAATAAAAGGAGCAGTGTTTAAGCCGAATGGGAGTACATTAAATTCATAGATATTATTTTCAAATTGGAATCGGAGGTATTTCCGGTCATTTTCGTGTATTTTAATGAGGAAGTAAGCATCCTTTAAATCTAATGTACTTAGATAATAGTCTTTTGATATTAACTTTAAAGCAGTGCGCAAATCCTCCAATTTAAAATGAGATGTATCTATGAATTTGTTCAAAGATTTAAGATTTAAAATAAATCGCATTTCCCCATTCGGTTTGGGTATAAGAAAAATGGGCGACAAAAATTGGTCATCTTGCGCTTCGCATTGTGAGATTGCTCCAATTGACAGTAAATCTGAGATAGATTCACGTATATGTATTTTTTCTTGATTGGAGCAGTTTCTTGTACTTGGTGGTACTAATTGTGAAACTGGTTTAGAAAAAGGAATTTTATAACCCTTAATATAAGACAATATTAGAGGATCGTCTGTGAGCATTAGCCATTGAGTGTAAAACTTAGCTAATCTACCTCCTGGTATTACCGTTGTTAACGATGTCTGTGGCTCGTCCTGTAGTGCTGATGCTGCGATGGCCTCGAGGTGTGCATGGGCCGATGACGTGTCGAGGTCGCAGGCTCCTTCACTCGTGACGGTCTCGGCTGCCTGCGAGCTGGACCCGGCTTCCAGTTTAAATTTTTATTTGTATGGGGTATATTAGGCTTTTTAGCCTGAGGTTTAGGCGTCGGAATCTTAAGGTCTGCTCCAGATTTAGTGATGGCTTTAGCCGATTTCAAGGTGTCGGCCAAGTTTTCGCTGAATAAAAACTTATCAATTTTTGTGTTTTGAAGCTGATCCTTCAATTCCTTCTTCATGGCGTTCAATAAAAAGTTTCGTCTGGTTATGGTATCGGCATGTTGACAATCGCATAAGATTCTACTTGAATCTATCAATAGTTTCAGCAAAGGTGTATTTTTCTCCTTATTAGACATAAGGAGCGTTATAGCCTCACTTAGGCAACTTATAGCGGAGGTAAGTTGTTTTTGTTTATTCTCAATAGCTTTGTCGCGTTTTATTACCGCATCCGATACCGCGGCTTTGACTTCCACGTTGATTTCTGGAGGATCTATCAATTTGCAGTTATCGGGTGTCAAGTATCTCTCTTTGAATTCTTTGCGCAACTCCTTCGTTAATCCGTTTGTTGCGCAATGTTCTAATCTAATCGACAGGTCCTTTTGTATGTCTTTTCCATATTGTTTTACAGCATTTGGATCAGATCCAAGTATTTCCATCAAATCAGCATCTAAGTCTTCTTCTGTTTCAGGTAACGGCTGGTCAATATTCTCGATGGCGGGAGTAGCTGGAGAATCTAGGAGCGGCGCGGCAGGAGCAGCTGATGCAGCAGGGTTAGCTGGCGCGGCGGAAGTCGGCTGCGGGTCTACTAGAGGCACGACAGCGGCATGCTTCGACATGGCGATGGTGGCCACAGGCGGAGCAACTTCGTCGGTTACGGAACCTGAATCTCTCTGGGCCGGCCCCGAGTATTGCTGTGCCGGTGACGCATGATAGGCATCATCCTCAGGAATCGCCCATACGTCTAAAGGGTCCGTGTCTGAAAAGGAGACACAGACTTATGTCCACGGCGTAGTATAATAACTGTGTAAGTGGCAGTCGCAAGTTTTTTTGACAAGAACTGCCCCCAAACTGTTATTCCACACTTTTTAGTGTACTACGACCTTTGTACGTGATAGTAAATAAACACGCATAAAAAACGTTGTAATGTATTTTTATTGACAACTTAAATCATCGACAGAACAGTCCCACTGCATATAGCAAGTACTGTCCGTAGCCGTACACCTTTGTTGTTTACATTTATAAACATGTAGCCATATATTGCTGCCCTTAATTCGCAATATTTACGCATGACGTAATGATCTACTTTGTTCAAGAAGAAACAGTCCCATTGTACTGCCCGCAACTCAAACATACTCGTAAGTAGGTAGGTACAAGGTACCACACATAGGCAGTAAAAACTGCTAAATATAACTATATAACTACTCAAACGTATAAGGTTTAAAATTACATTTGTTTAAAGTACCCGATTTTAACCTTACTCTGCTATTTGTAAGCAAATAAGTTTAAAAAACGTTATTTACGTAGACCTTAAAACGATTTAAATAAGGTTGTCTATCGCATACCTGATTCATCCTGCGAGTTCGATAAGTCACGATGTTTGTCACGATCTGTTGATCGTAATTTCTTCTCGAGCCGTTTGATTTTCTTTAAAAGATAATCGTAACTATCTTTATCCTTTTCACGTTTACGTTTAGGCATCCTTGAAAACTTTAATCACTGATATTTTATCACTTTAATACGGGAGCGCGATGTGAAACGGCGGGGCACTAAAAAGCGAATGAAGTACGGGTAAGTGGGAGCTGGTAGGCAATCTACCTTACAAAAAAAAAAAAAAAATTAAATTCTCAAAGTAGTGTGAAATGGCATGCGCTACGCGATACTACATGTGTCTCTTATGCTAATATAGAGGACGAAACCGAGTATAATTCATGTTCTCTGCCTACCCCTTTTGGGAATATAGGCGTGAGTTTATGTATGTATGTTCTCAGAAGATTATTTCTCTAACCGTATTAATTTCAGTAATAATATGCAGAACCATAACGACCGTTGCGGCTGTGTCTCCGGCCACGGATTCCTGGATTATTAATACGTCTTATTCCGCGTTCCACATGGATTAATTAAAGTGAAGCCGTTTCGTAAAACTACGCTCTATTATTGGAATCCACAGCTCTTCGATATAAATGGGCGGCCATTTTTAATTACGGATCGGCGCCATTGTCAGGGGCTCTCGACATATTCTCGATGGAGGCTGATCGACGCGCCGGCGCCCGGGCGACTTTTGAAAAACTGTTCATTAACACTATGGCTTAAAATAACATAGCATCGCTGCTGATTCAACCGACAGAACACTATTCAATACAACATTAAATGGGGAAAGGTTTTATTTATTGTACAGTTACTCGTAGTCAGATATGAACACAGTTTATTCAACTTATTAAATAAAGTGATGGTATCTAATACACACTCACACTCAGAGACAAAAAATCGGACAAGTATGGGGACATAAAATTTCACAATCTTATATTTTCTACCTGTTTGCTTATTATTTTATTATTGTTAATGTAAACAACGTTATCTAAGTACCTAATCAATAGAAATTGTACAAAAGTTAGCTTTTCCAGGTACATTTCTTAAGTTCGGCTATTACTCGTTCACTACATAGAAGTCTACTTACCTGTGTACTTTTCGTTTCAAATTATTATTCATAGCCAGTAGCAGCCGTTAAGTTGTCAAACATGTTTTGACTAGTTAGGTCTTGTAGAGCTAGGGCTTGTGTAGTTAAAAGCTTGGCTCTAATAAGATCTGATAACTTTTTGACAAAGCGAGCCATATGGTCTTGACTTGGCAATATTTTACACGAAATAGTTTTTGGTGGGATAAGTACATACTGTTAAACAAGATCGATGTACTTGATTGATTTTCTTAAGTGGAGAAGTAAGCTTTTTTTCTATGAGGTACCTGAATTAGCGTGGTACGCAGGATTGTCCGCCTTTTATTCTCCTCCTTTTGCATCACTTTTCTTCCCGCTCTTGTCCAGCTTAAGCATCTGTATTCTTAAAAACAGTCTCATTTCATTTCATTTATTTATCGTATTCAGTAACAAAATTCATTGTGTTTTAAATTCATTGAAAATACATAGTAAAATATTTTACATCTAACTAATTATCAAAATTCATTAATTTTAGAAATAACAGCGCATTATACAGAAGTCCTGTTAAAAATAAAACAAGTTCAGTAAAACTATGCAAAAACGTTAATAAAATTGACAAATACATCCAATAAGAAAAAAATAGAGATGTCAATTAAAAATGATAATCAAACACGTAGATCAGATAGTAATAACTAATAGGGTTCAATCAACCTAGATCATTTTAACAAGAACCTAGTCACCGTTTCGGCTGCCTACGCCCCAATTAATTAGTCCTGGTAATTATCACATCCTGTTTTGGTGACACTTGTACTTTATAATAGCTCGCAGCGGTCCTTAAACTAGATATTCGCAGTGATAGATCGCCCTCGCAGCGCCGCCAGCGTCGATCGCCGTCGATACGGCACGCCTCACCACTCTGCATTTCCCTCTTCACTCGTTCAATGCAAAGAAGTAACATTCGTCGTGAATAATAATCAGCTTTCGGATAATTTTACCCGCACAAAAAACTGAATAAGTGATTTTTAGCTACTTTACGACCGAGGGGATTCGAAGCTGCGTCAGTTATTTAAACGGGGAGATTTCAATTTTAAATTAAAATACCTTCCATTTGTAAGTTTATGGTTAAAATATGCCACCCGGAGTGTTGATTACCTTACTTTAACAGAAATATAACAATATATTTTAATTTTTTGATACATAGTTCCCAGAACTTCTGTTTTGTTCCACGTACATTATTAAAAATCGCGAAAATTTTACAATAAACAGACGCTATCCACAAAACGCTTTATTAAAATCTTGTACAGTTAGGGTATGATTTTCAGAAACCTGTTATTGGATATATAATATAATATGTAGATAATACAGTTATATTGTATTTGCGATATTTAAATATATATATATATATATATATATATATATGACACCGTAAAAAAGGTTTATCTTTATAGCAATGTTTAGCAAACCGAATCATATATTACAGTTAGGTGTGAATTTGCAGCAAAACCTTTTTTTGTAAATAGGTAGCTATTTGATATTTGATTTTTTTTTCAGGTTATTTACATAACTTGTTACATAGTTTAGTAGTATTAAAATGATAAAAGAACGATTAAGGTAACGGCGCCTATTACAGTGGTACTTAAGCAAGTTTTCAAATGAGTTCTAATGAGTGTTTTTTATCTTTCATACAGCTGTAATTCAGTTACTACTACAAATTCAGACTTGAAGGTTCCCAGTAATTACTATGTCATAATGTCACCTATACATTCCGACTGCGTACTTGCACAATAGCTGACTAGATTACTCCAAGTTAGGAGCCGTACCTGCCACGCATATCACAAGCACTAAGCACAATACGTGGCTATCTGCCAGTATCTGGCCAAGATACGTGATCCTTTGTCCCTGTGGGGGCTTGCCTTGCGTAAATAAAGATACCTACGATCCATATAGCACTGGAAGGGTGAAAGGTGTTCCAGCCGGGATATGTAATTGGAGAATATTGGCTGAGTGTGAAAGCTTTCAGGAGGAATGAAATCAATAGTGTGTGATGGGTTTAAAAAGTAACAGGATCAACTCTGAGTATTAGGTTATAAATTAGTTATTACTCAATGTGTAATTATATCATCACTTATATAAACTGAGTCCACTTGACCCGGTAGCAACTAAAAGTGCTTGAAACTAAGGCGCAACTACTCATTTTCTAACGTAGGAATATCACAATAAGTTGTATCTGTACACAATAAAGCTGTATTTAATTAGTTATAGCATTCTCTGTATTAATTTTGAAAATTATTTTCGTTATTATTAAATCAAATAAGAATCTGCCGAAAACCAAGCACTATTATACAGGTAAAAAACTTAAGAAAAAGACTTGTTGTATGTAATTGTGATGCGTTCGAATAGACATTTTTTTGTGTGTGTTAAATATTTTAAATATGTAATGTCTATTCGAACACGTCACAACTACATACAGGTAGCCCATTTCTTAAGTTTTTTACCTATAGGTATCTATCTATCAATAAAATCGTAGTGGTAAGAGTCGAGATGCAGTTTGATTTTGATTTCACTTCATCATGTAGTGAGTATTCGCTTCCCTATCGCCAAGCTAATGTTTCAGACTGACGAAACACAATATGCTTGTAAATGATTCAACGACACCATACAGAGAAAATAAAGTAAGGTGCCTTTTTGTAAATCTTCCTATATGACGACACATCGGGCCATTTCGATAAGGTACTCGCATCAAGCACCAACTGCGGGTCCAGTAAACACACTCGTGGATACTCGTACAGTACCCACATGCCACATACACATACATAGACCCATGTACACATTGTATATGTACACCCTACCCAAAGGTTTCCTCCACCTAGATACCATTTCACCTAATTGCTCTAATTTCTAATGCTATATGACATACGTTGATGTGTAGCTATTGTGGTTTTGAGGTCGGAAATAATAGAGTGAATAGAGTTCCGAGTAAATTGACTTGATAGTAATTATCACGTTAAATTGAGAACGGATCTTCGTTCCTCGTGCCGTTAATTTACTGTCATAATTGTCATCAAGGTGGCTTCACTCGACATCGATTTTTGTTTAGGTACGATCACATCACTAACTATGACGCAACAGCAAGAAACACGAAATACGATGCGATTATTTATTTGCAACAAATATAATACTTTCGACACGATTTTTCTGCTTTGGGATACCCATTTAACTTTTTTGTAAACATTATTTAAATAAGAATTTCAAGACTGTAGTAGTAAAACATATTATGTTTCGTTTTGTCTTTACAACCAACTATATAGTACCTTAGTCTATGGCATAGAACATTAAGACTATCTAGGCGACTTTTTGACTTGGAGCGGCTGGATAAAAAAGTGGTAGTTATTTTTTTATTTGACGCGAGCTTACTGATGGCGTGGAGATTTCCTCACTGAGATACTGTCAGCATGACGTTTGCGCATTAGTAATATTATGCGCAGAAGCAGGGCAGTACTGCATGCGTATCGCCCCGCTTCGGCGAATCCCGCGCCAATCAGGAAGCACTCATTTAACTGAGAGACTGACAGGTGACACTGACGCTTGTAGTATACAGGTTGTAATCTAATTGGTGATCATCATCATCATCATGTCAGCCGAAAGACGTCCACTGCTGGACATAGGCCTCCCCCAAAGACTTCCACAATGACCGGTCCTGCGCCACCCGCATCCAGCGGACACCCGCGACCTTCACCAGGTCATCGGTCCACCGTGTGGGGGGCCTGCCCACGCTACGCCTTCCGGTACGTGGTCGCCACTCGAGAACCTTTCCGCCCCAACGGCCATCGGTTCTACGTGCTATGTACCCCGCCCACTGCCACTTAAGTTTAGCAATTCGGAGGGCTATATCGGTCACTTTGGTTCTGCTGCGGATGGCCTCATTCCTGATGCGATCACGCAGAGAAACTCCTAACATAGCTCTCTCCATTGCTCTTTGGGTGACTTTGAGCCTTCTTATGAGGCCCATAGTAAGCGACCACGTTTCAGTACCATATGTCATCAGTGGCAACACACACTGGTCAAAGACTTTCGTCTTGAGACACTGCGGAATATTGGAGGAAAAGATGTGCCGTAGCTAATTGGTGATACAAAATAGAAAAATGTGAATCTGGCCATAATTACAAGCGTCAGTGTCAACTGTCTGTATAAAGTTGCTGCTGACAGCTGTCAGTTTTCTCATATATTACCGCCTCCGCACCGCTAAGCCAGGAACCTTCCTACCTTAAGACATCGTTGGTATCAGGATGATCAATTTCTAGAAAAATATTTTATCACAAATTTGTGTTATTTATATGTATATTATACTGAGTGCAACAGAACGATTGACTTTCCTGTAAACAGGGAACAGGTTAGCCTTGGAACTATACTTTTGCCAAATAAACTTTGTTAATATTCGTAACCGTTTTCGAGTTACAGAATTTTAAACATCAATTAAAAAAACAGCATATTTCAACCCTATCTTACAAGGAAGCTAGTAAAATAAGTCACTTCGAAATATATATATACTTAATGGTAATGTTGAAACAATACTAGGGTTGTTACTAATATTAAAAGGCATTATTTTAATGACTTTTTTTTCCATCAAAAGTTTCTAATGATTACAAGTCGATGTATATCATTTAAATGACAACATACTTTCAGGAAAGTCCATGGTATTGTTCCTCCCTGTATACATAGCACTAAATCATTTTCATTACAGTGCCGTAGGCTAGGAAGTTACAGCATCTCTAAAATGCGGAAACGGCGTGTATCCCGAAACCTCGTTAACTGGAGTGATAAATATTTAGCAGCCAAGCTTTCATAGTCGGCCGGTTCTTTACTGCTAATTACGGAGCAATTTTTTAATGCAACCACTCCAGGTCTAAGTTTAAGACTCCATTATTACTTACAAAGCCTTCCCATATCGCATTTATGTTTTAACTGGCTTTGGCCCGTCAATTTGTTCACCTCGTTACTTAGACTTATAAATAAAAAAATCTTCACCTCGTATTACTCTCATAATAGGAGTATCAAAAGGTGTATTTGTTTGCTAGCGCTCGAAAACGATTTTGGTGAAGTGAAAATGCGGAGTGAAAAATCCATCTCTCTAGGTCTAAAAAAAAAATCCTTAAAAAATACAAAAAAACGCCGTCCTAATCTCGCTTTCCACGTATTTATTAAAGGCATAGTATATGATCTATGGTAGACACCACACTAACTTCACTTGAAGACGCGTACATTGTTTTGACTAAGTATTTATGTTCAACTGAAGTCGTAAATGGCGTTTTTTGGAAACAAAATTTTTTTTTATCAAAAATGAAGAACAAAATGATTTTTAATATTTTTACGGAAAAATACAATGAAGCCTAAGAAGGGCGTTTTTTCATTACGTCGAGGTGTTAACGGACGAAGGGTGACCTCCCTTAAGTTATTTATGTGTCCGAATTTATCCAATTTCGTCGTAATATTCAACTTCCCACTAACCAAATCGAACTACCGCAAAACTTGCCTTTTGCGAGAATATTCTGAACTAAGCGTTACTTACCACTCAATGTTATACTCGTATGTGCAACTTTTTTTTTATGAATAACGCCTTATTTTGTAATACTGAGATTGACTGTTATGCCGTGTTACAAAGGTAAAAAAGCCCTGGATTATTTCACGTGTTGTATTTGTCTTCGTTTGGTATAATATATTTAAATATATTTACGAAAAATCCAGAATAGTTTCGTACTTATCCATAAAGCTACATTTAATTTGTTCTTAAAGGAATATTTTTGAAAACAAAGGCGCGCGTCTCGAAATCCTCTATTAATTTCGCTAAGTCTACAAAAATCCTTAATAATTGGATATTTATAGCCCTAATCTCGGTTAGAAGGTTTATGGTTCTTAATTTTATCACAGGGGTGTAAATTGCTAGGGATGACAGGCGTAAGCCGGTTAAGTATCGGCTAATGTAAAACAATCGCCCAATAATTGTAACGTATAATATCCTTGAACCCATTTTAATTAGATTCTCGAAATATGCAATGATAGTATGGACGAGTAGGTAGTAGGTAGTAGGTGGTGATTGATCAATGGTAACCACAAGTTTGATCGTCTGTTTTCTTAAAATCTTGCATCGTAATGCAACTAATGCATAATAGAATGCTGTGTCATGTGTGTGAATATTTTACTTGAACAAAAACATTCTATTTCAAGAATTTTAAACTTAAAACATTTATTCGTGACAACAAAATTACAAGTTATTTACAAAAAATAATCTTGAGGGGTGATTACGTAACGTCCTAAACGCACATAAGGTAGATCTAATTGTAAGTTTTTGTTTGAGAAACTGAAAGATCTGTCATTTTCCCGTTGAAGCTGAATCTATATTTTTTTTCAATCTTGTATCTTTCATGCATGGGAAAACAACGTTATTATTATTATTCCCTTTATTTATTTTACAACGTAAGTTAGGTTTTTTACAATACATTTATACAAGGAAAATATCAAAATATGCATACAAAATATGAAACATTCTAAAAAACCTAACCTACTATAGGTTAGCGAGGCGGGGCCTAAGCTACCGGTGGTTAGGGCGACAGAGAGAGGAACCTTCTGACTATCCGCGCCGTGTCCAGGAGTACCACCTTCTGTATCTGACAAACCCAGCCATCTAGCGAGATCTCTTAAGATGTTGGTCGAGACTGTTCGCAATTAGAGCGTTATCTAGACACGCGGCAGCGCGCCAGCCAAGTTCACCCCAGGAACTGACGGACAGCAGCAGTGTGTTATAATTACACGAACCGTTTGAAGCCACTTCTGACCCCCAATAACTCCAAATCTATCTAACATAAAAAGATGAAATTTGGTACATGTATTAGGATCTTTTAGAACAGCTAGAACCCCAAATTTCATAATTATAGGTTTAATAATTATTAAGATATTAAACTCCAAAAAACGACATTTTTACCACTGACTTACTGACTGACAGACTAGTAATCAAAAACCTAACCCACTTCCAGGTGACCTAGAAAACTGAAATTTAGCATGCAGCTTGGTAATTATGTGTGTACACCAGAAAAAATCAGGAAACAGTGATTTTTTTATTATTTTTATTATTATTATTTATGCTAGTTACCTCAGAACTCCGTCATTTATTAACCGATTTGGAATTATTATTTTTTGTTTGAAACGGTATACTTCAGGGGTAGTCCCATAGTTATCAAGTAAGAATCTGATCATAGGGTCCTGGAGAAATCGACAGCACTAATCAAATATATCTTCACCTATAGCGATTTGGGTATTTTGTATAGTAAATCGTGCATTCGCTCTTAAAAAGTACCATTTGGCGATAATTGACAAAAAGTAATGATATCCCATCAAAAAATTTAATGTGAAAATGGGAGCCAAGTTCAATATTGGCAGTTTTCTATGCAGTATGTTAAAATACCATAAAAGTTGTTGGATATTTAAGAAAACTGCCAAGTTAAAGCTCAAAATGCATTAAGCCACAGTAAATTAGTTTTACTGTAAACAATGTAGTGCCGGACTTGGCACCATTTCAGAGAATCTACGGAACTTGGCACCCATTTAGATCTCAACTCTTTTGTCGGTGAAGATGACAACTAAGCATCGCATGTTCTTAATATTGAACTTGGCTCCCATTTTCTCATTTATGTTTTTGATGGGATTATTATTTACAGTAAAACGCGCATTAACAAACAGCAACCACTCAACCTAGAATTGACAGGCAGGAGTAAGTAGCGGAACATGTTTATAAAAAGTACAAAATCCCCGGCACTCAACAAGTCCATGCGTCACGCTGCCTCAGCAGTTTCGCGATGGTCGAACTGTTTAAACGAGTTTCAGGCTGAAGAATCCAATTTCAGCATTCACGTCTCGTCATTTGTTTTGCTTAAGTTGTAAATAACTGTATAGGAAAGAGTGTTAAGAATATATAATTTTTGTTTGTAAATAGGATAGAAGCCAAACTCGCTTCTTTACCTCGCCATGTCTTTGGATTTTTGAGAAATTTCTGGCATGATTTAAAGCGCGGTCGTGCGATTACATAGAAATGAGCAATAGTGAGACATAAAGTGCATATATCCTTACTCTTTCGATAAAAGAACAATAAGATCTAATTATTATAAAAACAAAGAAGACTAAAATAATTGGTTATTTTTAAAATAACAAAAAACATACTGTGAGATTGCGGGCTTGGAGGGTGCCAAAAATGCTTTTAAAGTTGCTTGCCCAGGTAAAAAATTTCCAGACAACCCAAAATCACAAAGGAGCTGGGATAATATTTACTGTGATTTAAATTATAATATTCTTCTAAACAGCAGTGCAGGTCCAGATCGTGCGAGACTTTTGGCGGTCGGAACCCGGGAGGCTGGTTACTGGCTACATGCCCATCCCTCGCCAAATACCGGTACCTTCCTGGATCCGACCTCGCTTAGATTGGCGACTGGACTGCGACTCGGGGTCGCGGTATGTACCCCACATATATGCTCTTGTGGCACGGACGTGGACCGACTGGGACACCATGGATTGTGTTGTCAAAAAAGTGCAGGCCGTTTTTCGAGACATGCGACGCTTAATGATATAATCCGCCGGTCTCTTGGCACCGTCAATGTGCCTGCTCTTCTTGAGCCGACTGGCATGGTCAGGGACGATGGTAAGAGACCTGATGGGGTGTCTTTAGTTCCTTGGAGCGTGGGACGGATGTTGGTGTGGGATGCTACCTGTGTAGACACACTGGCACCGTCTCACCTCCAACGGACTACAGTAAAAGCGGGTGCAGCGGCGGAAAACGCCGAAATTATAAAGCGTAATAAATACAAGGGCCTCGGCAGAGAGTACATGTTTGTACCTTTTGGCGTCGAAACTCTAGGTCCATGGGGTCCCAGCGCGCATAAGTTATTTGCAGAAATTGCGAAGCGTCTGGTTGACGTAACTGGTGACCGAAGAGCTGGCGGTTTCCTCGCTCAACGTATCAGCATTACGATACAGCGAGGAAATGCCGCCAGCATCCTCGGTACAATGCCTCAAGGGCCGGTTTTAGATTTAAGTTAGTTTTAATTTTCTTTATATTATTTTGGTTAAGTATTCTTGTATATATTTTCGTTGTACATAAATAAATGATTACTACTAAATAACAAACAAGACTCCATATGAAACAATAACTTTAGTCCACTTTGCATCCCCTACGCAAATTTTATCGCCGAAGGCTTAGTACGATCTTATTTCTCAAACAAATCTAACAGAAGCTGTGCTAAAAATATACGGGTTGTACCTTTAGAAAAAAACGTGATATCGAATACCTTCCATTATTTAGAAACAAAAGGATTTTATTTTATAAAAGATTAGAAAAAACATGTATTGATACAAGTAAAAATATTTTGAAAAATAAAGAAATAGCAGTGTTATTGTGAATACAATAATACTAGCGCAATATTTCTCTTTGCCATTCAGGAACGTAGGCGTATTTGTCCGTTAAAATAAGGAAAGTGATAGAGAAGATTGACAAAAGGTGGGTGGGTACAAAAAAACATGGTTACATTAGATGGACGACACTGCCGTGACGCGGCCCGTCTATGTGTAAAACTATCAAATCTTATCAATAATAATCATCGTCATCATGTGTCCACTTGTGTAACTGGAAAGAAACAAGTAACTTGCCTTTTTAATCTTTCTTATGCATACATTAATTGCCCATAACAATAAATGATGCAGTTTTCAGCACTTTGACTTCCTATTGGTGATTAGTCTATAGAAGCTACTTAAGATTTGACGGTTTAATCTCGCAGTTATAATTATTTCCGGCATTACTAAACGCCGGTATTACCAACGCCAAGCTTAGGAGCCTCCGGAGTCTTAAAAATATGTTTTTCTGTGAACACGAGAATGCTCCAACATAAATAATTCCGAGCGAAACATTCTCGTCGAGATTGCGTGCGAGCTAACTCGCTTAAAAACGACTTAGAACTCGTAAAGGTAAGTAACGACCGTGGCGAAGCTTTAAAATATGCCGCCAACGATTTCGATTGCTCCTTTATGTGTGTAAAATGCGACGTTTTACTAAAAGGCTCCCATTGGCGTACTTAGGCTTTTGATTTTAATTCTACTCACTGCCGCCTTAAAACTATTCTGAGTCAATAAGGGTTTACAAAATTGCTTCATTGATGACTGGAGCTGGATGTGTTGAGTCAATGCTATCTTTCCATTAATTCGATAGCGATAAAGACTGCAACATATTACGGAAACCATGAAACAGGTATTAGATATCACTACACTTAAATTCAGGAGTACTTAATTAGTGCATACTACCGATTGCTCTTCCGGGAGATGACTAAGGAAAGGAACAAGCCACGTTTGGTCTTACTGAGGTGCACCAAAAGCTGATCACGCAGTAGGTTATTTGTCCCGAACTCCCTATACAAAGCTTTGGCCCAGAAAAAAAAAGAACGCACTGCACAGATTTTAAGTAACCGGTAACTTTTACTATCTTCCTTTTCTGTGTTTTTAAAGATGATAGATGAAAATCTACTTGATTTTGAGAAAGACTAATAAATTAATAATGAATGTCTGGTCGATCCTTAGAATTAGAACGAATGCTTAACTATAGAATATACTGTTGCATGTCGTCTGGTATTATTTATTGTAAAAATGCATATACTCGTAGCATATAGAGCCTTTCTTGTCTGAGTTACTGAAGGCAAACATCGAAGTGCAGCAACAAGTTCAGTTCAAACAGAATCACGCCCGAGTTGGTTCTCACCGCTATACATCCTATGGCTGCCTATGACTGCGGTATTCGAAAGGTTTTAAACATTTTAAGCATTTTAAACAGAGCGTAGTAAATTCCATTGCAATTTGATTATATTATGCATGGAGAAATTGCGGATTATTTTTCAGTTCATTTTTATTCCAATAGCATTTCAAAAATCATTATGTCAGGAAACGAGTATAAAAATGTAAAGAGGCGTTTAGGGGTCCGCACCACAAACGTAAAAAGGAACCCTTATGGAGCGTATCTGTCTGTCTATCACACCGCTATTTATGTAAGGAACTACTTATGGGATTGATTAATTTAGGAATGTTATAAACAAGGCTAACACGATGTATCAGTAAATATATTCTATTTATAACTGACAACTTAAAAAGTTGAAAATCCCCCGACATTTCCATTTCAAAGTTCAATATCTCAAAAACGCCAGAAACAAATTTGATAAAACATGTTTAAAAACTATTGCTGGAAAGCCTGCTTTAAATTATTTATTTTGTTTCTATTATCATTATTGATTTGAATTTAAGAAATTTTAACTCTCATTTAAATTTTTCTATAAATACGAGATGGATTTTACGGAGGCAAACATGTCAAACATGTTATTACATGGGGTAAATTTATCACAAACGTTTAGTATTCCAAATTGTATTAGATGTCTTTCACTTTTTCGCTTCCTTACACACCATGCAAACGTGAAGACAGGCGTAACAATCGGCATGAGACAATTGAAAACAAATTGAGATACGGTATGTTTATGTCAAATGAGCCCCATCGATATTTTAATCAACCGTGACACTCCGACAAAGGCTCAGTTTACCTGAAGACGCGTTTCGCGTCACGTCAAATAAGCCCCGAAATAAGAGCAGGGAGTAATGTGTTTGCTCAAAGAGGGTCGCGTCAATTTGCTTATTTGTTTAGTGCCAAACGTGACTAGGGCGGTACTAGGGGTTGGCGACCTCGCACGTTCCCACGTTTTTTAAATTCTAAATCGGCAGTTTCTAGAAGTAAACGAATAGGTTTACAGCCGTTTGTTGCGTTACTTGATTAGTTGCCTAAGTTCTAATTTTAAGTTACAAAAGCAGTGGGTTTTAAAAAAAAATATACAAGGCTGCAAAGTTGTTTGGCGCGAGTGCTTGTAAACAGAGCAGAGCTAGTGAAGGATTGTAAAAACACAATCTTGAGCGTAGCGAGGATCTCAAGGCACGACTGGCACGAGACGAGCACTATGCTGCCGAACGAAACACATATAATGTAAGTCGTAGTCTTTTTCAATAAAGGGTTGTTTAAATCTCATCGAAATCAAAGTCTCACGAATTTTGAACATTAAATTGAATAAAGTAGTCTCTATTTCTACATTACATTACTAACTTTTTAAACGACGCGTTTTGAATTTTTAAACAGATAAATAACTTTTTTGCTAGGTTTAGGCATGTCTTAAGTTTATATGTTATATGTATTATATTGTGAAGGTGTGAAATAAAATATTTATATATTCTTCCAAAGAAGGACCGAGAGTACAAAATTGGCGTGACGTGTCATGATACAATAGAAAAATATCGGTTTTAAACATTTAATTATGGTTTTTCACATTCATCTAATACTCTTTTACGTGACGAAAACAGTGCCGGTCGGTCGTTAGGACGCATCAGAGAGCAACACGTCAGTTAAGCATGAATCCGGCTTAAACTCATATGAAGCCACTGACAATACAAATGGCACGGGAAAGCAGGCATGAGATATGTATAAGTAAAGGGCTGACTTAGCGATTACAAGGGTTCGAAACTAGCCCTAAAGGCAGACTGCTTAAAACAAGTGTCTTCTATTGTGTTTCGCACGTAAAGTAATGTAGCAAGTGATTATTATTATAGTCAAAATGGAATAATACCTAACAGTCTGAAGTTCTTGCATTATTTTTATACCACGTCAGTGGCAAACAAGCGTAAGGCCCGATGGTAAGCAGTTACCACTGCCTATGGATGCCTGCAACTCCAGGGGTGGCATATACGCATTGCCAACCCTTTAAGAATGTATACATACACTCCTTTCTTGAAGAACCCCATACTGTAGACCCTCGGGAAATATTTAATTTCTATTAAACACTTTTATAAGTCGACATAAGTTGCTTGTAGAATGCGTGATAGATACCATACATCCCATAATTAACGCTGCTCACCTCATGCCATAAGTTGAGATCAAAGGTACGAAGTCGTGGGCCAGTGTCGTGCATTATAGTACATTACCTGTTCGCACGTGTATCGTACAACGTTTTACAGTACATATAATAATATAATATAATATACTTTTTTGTTAAATATAAATATTATATATATTACACAAATCGACCTAGTCCCAAACTAAGCAAAGCATGTACTATGGGTACTAGGCGACGATATACATACTTATATAGATAAATACATACTTAAATACATAGAGTACATCCAAGACCCAAGAACAAAATTCGTGCAAAATGCACAAATAATGCCCCGGCCGGGATTCGAACCCGGGACCTCTAGCTCCAGAGGCAGTGTCACTACCAACTAGGCTAAACAGGTCGTCAAACATATGGCTCTTTAAAGTTTCGACAGATGCACGTAATCTGCTGATTACCGCACTCGTGCGGTAATATAGCTCCATATGTATTGTAAAGATATTTACCTCACTGACACAATGTGACAATCTGATAGTACTTAGATGAAATTCGACTTGCAAATTTGATCATACCTAAGTAAATTAAATGAGATCATATGCATATAAATCTTCTTCTTCTTCAGAATATTTGCGTCCACTGCTGGAAATATGCCTCCTCCATAGATTTCCATTTTCTGGACTTAGCAGTTCTGGTCCAGGTTGGCCCTGCCGTCTTTTTGATGTCGTCAGACCATCTGGCTTGCGGCCTTCCCACGCTACGGCTTGCCGCTCGAGGTCTCCAGCTGGACAGCACTCGTCTCTTCGGCAGATATGACCGGCACATTGCCATTTTTTTATGCAAGTAAAAAAAAGTAAAAGTAAAAGTAGTTTATTCTTCAAATTAGGCAAATTAGGCTTCAAATTACCTATTCGTCGAACGTCAATAAACTACCACCGGTTCGGAAATATAAACATCTGCCACGAGAAGAACCGGCGTAAGAAACTCGGAAAAATACAGTCTCAGTTACTACAAAAATAACAATGCTACAGTAGAAAACTTATTTTCGCGATAGATTAGCCGTGCAGACAGACAGACACTATCACTGCCAAACATCCCTGTCCATGATGTAATCGTTTACCTTATAATATGTTTTTGAAATAAGTGGTTGTGTTACTACAGATTTAAATTTAGAATTGCTAATTTCAGTAATGTGTTTTGGAATTTTATTGTAGAATTTGATACAATTTCTCAAAAACGACTTTTTCGCCTTTAATAGTCTATAGAAGGTTATTTTGAGTTTCCTAGTGTTTCTGGTGGCTATTGGTTTATCAGCGTTCGTTGGGAATATGCACAAATTTTTCCTAACATACATTATTATTTCAAATACGTATAGGGACGGCAGGGTTAGAATATCTATTTCTTTGAAAAATTCTCTTAATGAGTCACGCGACCCCAAGTTATAAATTGCTCGGATAGC
The DNA here is from genome assembly GCA_905163555.1 of Notocelia uddmanniana. Lineage (NCBI taxonomy): Eukaryota > Metazoa > Arthropoda > Insecta > Lepidoptera > Tortricidae > Notocelia > Notocelia uddmanniana. Next base: position 9,332,370 of record LR991069.1, on the reverse strand, counting down.
CCTTTTTTGCAAAATAAAAACAGTTTCAATATCTGCAGCTGATCCCCACAAGATAAGACCATAAGTAATTATACTATTAAAATAAGCAAAGTAAAGGTAAGCTGCCTTATTCTCCTGACTGCAAATGCAGCAGATGTCAACCTACTTCCTATCGCTGTTATATGAGAACCCCACTGCAATTTTGAGTCCAATGTAATACTTAAGAATACAGTTGTCTTAACAAAATCTAATGTTTGACCATTAAGTTTAATATTTGTGTCTAAGTTTCTATTTGATGAGTTCGCTAGAGAGAATTTCACTACGTTATTGGCAGCAAACCAGTCAGATATCATGGACAGGGTATTATTTGGTTCAATGAGTTCAGTATCTTTTCCATTTACCTTGAACAATAATGACGTGTCATGTTTACACATATACAATCTACTTTTATTTCATTATAACACCATTTAACAGTTTCCATGAAGCATGAATTAAGTTAGTAAAAATACTTGGCATTAGTTAACTCGCTTCATATCCTAGAAAATTACACAACTCGTATCAATACAGATTTATTGCTCCAACAAGTTTTTATACTAACTTCATAAGGTTGTTAATATGGCTTATACTTACCTTATAACAATTCTACTGGCAGTTATTACTTTCTTGATTCCTGTAGTTCACCAGCACAGAGTTTAAGCACATCGCAGTCACAAGCTCACAATCGAGCGACATGAAACGTTTGTAGAAGAAGTTTAGTTCACTTAGTGAAACGGAGGCGCTGAGCGGGTTTACGTTCGAGATAAATGTGAATTTTGCTGCAACTAGGTTTTACAATTTTAATTGCGTTTCAATCTTGGATATTTCGTTGAAGAACTAGAGGAGCCAAAGTTGGGATATCACTCTCTTTCAAATATTCCACATAAATATATTACTAGTGGCATGTCCTGTAATCAGTTATTAAAAATAATTTTCTATTATCACCAGACAAGTATATTCTAGCGTGACACACTACTGATGACTTGTGTGTGTGACACGTGCAAGTTACCTGATCTGATCTCCCCTGTTTGAATAGCAAAGAAGACTAAATTAATTTGGGTAGACTAAGTTGTAAATTTAGGTAGGCCTTTGTATGATCACTTTGTCTTGTATGTAAACACAAATTAAAACAATATAGGTTTCGTTGGTAAGGTGCAAAATACTCGTATTATCATTTATCGAACGATAATGGCGGCTTACGCTATCTCGCCGATCCAGGGCTGATATTAACAAAACTTATAGACCAGGTCACATCAGGTAAAAACAATTTAAATTTGACCTCCGATTACGCATGATTGTTGGGATTATCGGGCTCAATTTATGATACAGGTGACTACTAGGTGAGCCGAAATAGGTTATGAATCGCATAGCAGGTGGCGCTTCGCATAAGGCCATTATGATTTTCTAGAAATAAAGTAATCTATGCTCTTTTCCGGAACTTTTGTCTCCATAATACCAGCCGGGCCGTATGCTTGTTTGCCACCGACGTGGTATAAAAAATTCCAACCTGAAAAAATGTGATAAAAGGGATATATGAAGAGCAGAGTGGCAGCAAATAAACTTAATTTGAGATATTTGTACAAAGGCGAACTTATAGACGAAAGTGTACGAAAGGTGATGGTGTGTAGTGACTACAATTGCAGCGTTGTGTTTATATTGGCAGGATATATAAAGAGAGGAAGGTAAAAGAAGATTAACAAAGAGAGTATACGAAGCAAGAGTAGATGAGACAGTTGGAAGAGGAAGACAAAATCGCAAACGTTCTAAAGAAATATGAATCAAATAATTTTTAAGAAAAAAAAACCGACTTCAATGGGGGAGGCCGGTAAAAGATTATTATACTTAGATGGTGCACTCTTAGATAGATATACAATAAAATAAAAATGGCTATAATATATGTTTATAATGGTAGAAGACTAAGTACCCTCAATTCCTTATGGAATCATGAAAAAACCTTGCTTGCTTGACAAACAAAACGAAGAGAACAAATCGCCAATCGTGAACTACGCGTCGTTGAAGAGTTCCGTTCTGATCATCATCAGCAGTTCCACTTCATCAAATGTCACTTTTATGAATGAAAATGCTTGATTAGTTCATGAAAATACTAAAATCACTATTTGTGTGCCTTTCACATTTGAGGAGTTCCCTCGATTCCTAATGGATCCCATCATCAGAACTCGAGCATGACAAAAATCAATCGTGAAAATAGAACTTGCTTAACATACACAGCTAGAAGGACAAATCGCCAAACGTGAACTTTTCGTCGTTGAAGAGTTCTGTTCTGATCATCATCAGCAGTTCCACTTCATCAAATGTCACATTTGTGTATGATAATGCTCGATTTGTTGATAAAAACACAAAAATCACTATATGTTTGCCTTTAAGATTTGAGGAGTTCCCTCACACCTTACAACCGAATTGATAACCTCCTCTTTTGAAATTTTGAAATCGGTTAAAAAAAAGTATTATGAAAGTGAATGAAGCGAGTAAGGATCGTAACAATTGGAGTTCCAAAATTCGGGATATCCTTCTGGGTAACAGTCGTGACGACATGTTCTTCAATAAAACAACTTTTTTCAATAATATTTTCTTAGTCTTATTTAGTTTTTCCTGCTTTAATTATTGTAAGCAATACTCGTGACACCGTTTGTCACCGTAATTTTGTATATTGTTTCACTTCTATGTTTTTCTTTTTTAAATATTTTCACGAATATATAATGTTTTCATCTCAGTGGCACGAACATGGCGGTTTTGCTGCTTGACACCAGTGAGCGAAATGCAATTTTGCTGCGAGCGTGAAAAAAACTTTTTTCAGTTCTCATGCTCTAAAAGTTCGTCTTTATGCTCAGCATAGCGACATAAAGTCGCTTTTTATGCTCTAGAGCATAAAGTAAAAACCACCTTCAGCGCGCCGGCGCATGTGCAGGCGTGCGCGCGCCGGCGCGGCGCCGTCGTCCGCGGTCCCCGAGCGCAGAAGTATAAATTTGATATCATAACTTTAATTATATTGATTATTTGTTTTATTTTCTCGCAATCGAAGTGAAAAGCAGACTGTATAACTCGTGAATAAAACCCATTTTATGCACTTGTTGTACAATCTACTATTTCATATCGTAGGTTAGTCGTAGGTCATCTTTTAATACTGCGGGGTGTAATACAAACTTGGAACATTTAAACTTCATTCTCTCTGTCACTATTCCTTTGCGTTATATGTTCTCGCCGCTGAGGTGAAAAGTTGTATGTTATACACGAGAGCAAAGATACTTGCATCTCATGTCTTTGAATCACTCGCTACGCTCGAGAAAAATCTACTCTGCTCTCTTATGGAACAAATAACTATTCGTTCTTCTCTTTCCGTTACTCTCAGTGAATCCCATTCGCCATTTTCTCATACCTTAGTTTGTACTTTCTTATTCATTCCCACTATTCAGTCAATCGTCTATCACTTAGCAATCACATTCATTCCAATCAATAAAAAAAACTATTTCGTAAATACATACATCGCTTCGTAACTACCTTATTACAACCATATACCTATTTGCACATGCCAACAATGCAAATATATATATATAAATATATATGCAAATATTTAGGATTGCAAAACACAATTACCAGTAAGTTAGTAACATTTCGATTAACATTAGTTTGGTTACACATATTCAATCAATGCACTAATCGAGTAACTCGACGCTTCCGGGCATTGTAATGTATCCATGAACTACACGTTTACAAACCTACGAGTATATAAATGATACCATAATATATCGGAGATCAATTTTAGTACAACAATCGCATCGCATTTTCATTTCATCGTGTAGTTAGTCTGGACTAATGCCCGATGTATGATGAAATAATTCAAATTAAATTGCAATGTGGAAATACGTAATGATAAACCAATTTTATATCTTGTTACATATCTGAACATAATATTTGTCTAAATAGTTAGAGTTAGAGTTAGAGCAGGTTCGATCATTATATATATATATATATATTGTCGAATCAGTTCATGGATATTTTAAAACCCTGAAAAAAACTAGCCAACATTTTGTTCTGAGGTAACAAGCATGAATAATAATAATAATAAAACTGATAAAATTATCATAAAATGCTTTTATTATGTGGTTTTTATCATCTTTTTGTACAAATATATAATCGCCAATGTACCTACTATCTACATATGAGTAAATAAAGCAAGAAAATGATTACGAGGAGTCAAACACGTCGAGTACAAGCGTCTCAACAAAGCGCACGCCCATCACCTTCACCCGCCTCGTCCTCATCAGCATCGGCATCGTCGGAGGAGGAATTTGCCACCGCGCCCGACACGTCCAGCAGTTCGAGCGACGAGTGCGGGCCGCCACCGCCGCCGCCACGTCCACCTGCGCGGCGCGGGCGGCCACCGCTGCCGGCACGCTTGGGGCCTGCGGGGCAACAGGTTCCGCACACGGCTCCCGCTACCGGTGGTGTAGTGCGCCGCATGCAGTGGTCGCCATCAATGAATGAAAACTGCATGCGTGCCTACTATGGGGCGACAGATGGAGGAACAAATCTGTCCGCATACCGTGTTAGGATGCTTCCTCTGTTTCAGGCGCTTGAACCGGCCATCTCCGTATCTGCGCAACGGCTATCGGATCAGGTGCGCGTCATCCAACGGCTCAAGCGGTTGGATGACGCGACACTTGATCGGCTCCGCCTGGAAGCACTCTCAGCTCGCGCGGCCTCTGTTTCGGCGCGGAACCCACCCGCCACGTTGCCCGCTCCGGTGCCCGCACCCGATACGGCACCGGGGGCATCGCGGGTCGATCCCAGTGCCGACGGGGACTGCGCGGATCAGAGTGTGAGTACCCAGGCCCATGAGCAACTGAGGAGGGCTCTGGATGAGGCGATTACGCGGTATCGCTCCACACCCAACTCTAGGCCGCGACTACCACGCTTGCCCGTAAATAGACGCAATCTAGCGCTAATGGGAGCCCTAAACGATCTCCTAGACCCGTATTTGCGGGCTAGCGATGATTTGATTGATACACACTCAATTATGTACTGCGGGGCCATCGCGGCGTGCCGTGTTGCTCGCGTCAAGTTTCCGGACGCTGACCGTGCAACTAGGACCGCCGGGGGTGTCCCTGCCTGGCAAGTACGAATTGAGCGGCGTATCAATACGTTTAGGACTCTCATCGCAAAGCTGATCTGCTTCAGGGGGGGCAATAACCGCCCCCGAGTCATGCGTTTCGTGAACCAGGCCTTCGCGGGGACTGGTGTCAGACCCCGTGACTACATGGCCTGTGTCACGGAACGCATTGACTTTCTGAAGCAGAAAGTCTATGCATGGGCAAGCCGTATTCGCCGCTACAGAGAGCGTGTGGACCGATACCAGCAGAATCGCCTTTTCCAGAGTGACCAAAGGAAGGTATACCGGAAGTGGGAGGGAACCGACCATCGTGTGTGCGACGGTCAGCGACCGGATGCTACTGCCATGGTTAACTTTTGGCGTAGTATCTGGTCGGTGCCTGTCGAACACACTGAGGGTGCCTGGATCGGTGTTGTCGAACGTGACTGTGAATCCATCGAACCCATGGGGTCTGTTACCATCAGCCCCGAAGACGTAAGTTGTGCCATCCGTACGGCTCCGAACTGGAAAAGTCCGGGACCGGATGGATTGCACAACTTCTGGCTGAAGTGGTTTCGATGTTCACACGAACGTTTGGCAACACAGTTCCAGCAAGCCCTCGAGCTCGGTTCCCTACCTCCTCCCTTAACAACTGGTGTTACCTCCCTGCTCTACAAGTCCGGTAGTACCACGGAAGCGAAGAACTACAGACCCATCACGTGCTTGCCTACGCTGTACAAGCTCCTTACATCCATTTTGAGGGCAAAAATTAACACGCACATTGTTACGAACAACATTTTGGCCCCTGCTCAAAATGGATGTAGGGTTGGGTCGCGTGGTACTAAAGAGCTCCTCCTCATAGACATGACCATTTGCCAACGAGTACGGCGGTACAGAGGGACCCTCTCGGCCTCCTGGATTGACTATAAGAAGGCCTATGATTCGGTGCCTCATTCATGGCTGAGGAGGATCTTGGAGCTGTATAAAGTTGATGCAGCTTTAAGATCCTTCTTAAGTGCTTGCATGGGGCAGTGGACCACAGTCCTTCGTCAACCGGGTGGAGGAGATGGCCCTTCTGGCCCGCAGGACTCCATCAGGATTGAGCGAGGCATTTTCCAGGGTGACAGTCTGAGTCCCTTGTGGTTCTGCCTAGCGCTGAATCCGCTCAGCACTCTGCTGCAGGATTCGGGGCTAGGTTGCCAGCTTCGGAGAGGGGGTGAGGTCATTTCTCATCTGCTATACATGGATGACCTTAAGCTATTTGCACCAAATAGACAGGACCTGTTGGAGCTACTGAAAACGACAGAAGTTTTCAGTAGCGCCATCAAAATGGAATTTGGTGTAGATAAGTGTGCGGTCATGCATGTACAGCGGGGGAAAGTTGTAAATTCAACAAATTTACAACTTTCTGAGACAATGTCGCTCAGATCTCTCTCCGAAGCAGAAACCTATAAATATCTTGGTATGTCACAGGCTTTGGGTATTGAGGGTGAGGGTATAAAGCAGGCGGTGAAGGAGCGCTTTTTCTGTCGCCTGACAAAAGTACTTAATAGTTTTTTGTCGGGTGGCAATAAGGCGCGCGCCTTCAACGCCTGGGTTATGCCCTTGCTCACATACTCCTTTGGCATACTAAGGTGGACTCAGACTAAGCTGGATGCCCTGGATCGAAGGGTGCGTGTACTGCTCACTGCACACCGCATGTTGCACCCACGTTCGTCTGTTATGAGACTGTACATCCCGCGGAAGTGTGGAGGTCGTGGCTTTTTAAATGCCAAAGACCTCCACAACCGCGAGGTGTGCAGTCTCAGGGATTATTTCCTAAACAGCGAATGTGGGATGCATCGAGACGTAGTGGCAGTAGACGCATCTTTCACCCCGCTCTCCATGGCAAACGAGAACTGGCGCAGATTTAAAGTACTGAGCACCGAGGACCGCAAGGCGGAATGGAAGAGTAAGGAGCTACACGGGCGGTTCTACAGGGCCCTTACGGGGCCCGACGTAGACCTGCTCGCGTCGGTGAACTGGCTACGTTTCGGGGATCTCTTCGGGGAAACCGAAGGTTTTGTCTGTGCAATTGCGGACGAAGTTATCATGACGAACAACTACCGGAAATATATCCTGAAGGACGGTACGGTCGACATTTGTCGGGCATGCCGCCGTCCCGGAGAGTCACTCAGGCATATCATTTCCGGTTGTAGTCATCTTGCTAACGGCGAGTACTTGCACAGGCATAACTTGGTAGCCAGAATTATTCACCAGCAACTTGCTCTTTCATACGGTCTTGTGGACTTCGAAGTGCCGTACTATAAATACTTACCTGCGCCAGTTCTCGAAAATGGTCGTGCTACGCTCTATTGGGATCGATCTATCATCACGGATCGGACTATTGTAGCCAATAAGCCCGACATCGTGCTGATAGATCGATCGAAGCGCCAGGCAGTGCTCGTCGACATCACCATCCCCCATGACGAGAACCTCGTGAAGGCCGAGAAGGACAAAGTCAGCAAGTACCTAGACTTGGCACACGAGGTAACCGCCATGTGGGATGTTGATTCGACGATCATTGTCCCGATAGTCGTTTCTGCGAACGGTCTAATAGCGAAGAGTCTCGACCAACATCTCAAGAGACTCTCGCTAGATGGCTGGGTCAAGGGTCAAATACAGAAGGCGGTACTCCTGGACACGGCGCGGATAGTCCGGAGGTTCCTCTCTCTGTCGCCCTAACCACCGGTGGCTTAGGCCCTGCCTCGCTGCCGGCGGCACCCTAGGTTAGGTTTTTATAATGTTTTTATATTTTGTAAGTGTATTTTTATATTTTACCTTTTGTAAATCCATTGTACAAACCTAACCTAAGACGAAAAATAAATAAAGGAATAAAACTGAAAAATCACTGTTTTCTGATTTTTTTGGTGTACACAAAGAATTACCAAGCTGGGTGCCACATTTCATCTTCCTAGGTCACCTGAAAGTGGGTTAGATTTTTGATTACTAGTCAGTCAGTCAGTCCGTCAGTGGTAAAAATGCCGTTTTTTGGACTTTAATATCTCAATAACTATTTCACCTATATTTATGAAATTTGGGATTCTAGTTGTTCTAAAGGATCTTTATACATGTAACAAGTCAGTTATGGTTTTTTTCCTTGAGGTGGCAGTATAGCTGGCATATATGCTGTTAAAGTTGCTTAGTTGAGTTCATTCTACTCATCTAAGTTTTACGTGAACACAGTTAACATTCGTTTAACGTGAACACAGTAATACTTTGAATACAATACAGCAATGCGCATTTGATAATCAGTGCAACTGTCCCGGCATTTAGGATAGCGGACCTCAAATCGGTTTAAAATAGGACCGATGGATCCGATTCAGTGGATTGTTCGTGTGACGTCAGAACCGCAGCCGAATGGAACCGGGCTAATGAAACGTCTGTCAAAATAGTCGTCCGTGTTTCAATTAAAAGTTGATAGCTTGAAATTCACACCTGGCTTTTTCAATTGTTATTTGAACTACATTATTTACACGTTATTTTGGTATTATTTGACCCGTATCAGAGTTATGTATACTGCAAGATTTTCGACTTTGTAGCAGAAATAGTCTGTTTTGAAACCATGACGTATCGGTATTATCTTGGGTCCTGAATGGGTTAAGTTATCCTTATAATTGTCTCTTTTTTGGCAACTTGAAGTCTAATAGATAGATTTATGATGTGTAGTGATGTGCCGTTCCCGTAAAGGTTTCCGATTTGTGGAAAATATTCCTAGCTCGGGAAAAATCTCCGTTATTCTTACAAATCGGGAGCTTTCGAGAATATTTCTAACACATACATCATGTAAAAATTTTTTGGGTGAAAAATTAGAGCGTTCGTGGCCCAGCGGCACCCGCGTACCGCGTGTGGTATGCGAGGTTAAGCAATGTGGGCGCAGGACAGTTCTTGGATGGGTGACCGCTTTGAGTGGTTACTAACTGAGCGCTCTCGTGCTTTGGAAGGCACGTTAAGCCGTTGATCCCGGCTGCTGTCTACGACAGCAGTCGTTAAGCCAAGTTAGAGGCCTTCGGGCGGCTTGAGAACTTCTAACAGTCAAGTTGCCCACTCACTTGACACAGGGGGGTCGAAGTTGCACCACGTCCGTAGGGAGTACGGTACCCACCGTTACCCTACACGTGACCCCTGGGTGGTGCTAAAAGTGCAACAAAAACTGGCAACCGTACTTGTCTTCTCGAAGATCTCACGGTTCGTAAAATTAAAAAAAAAGGTGAAAAATATATTATATGAATTCATAAACTAAGGCCTTGCTCCATTTCTTGTGAACATAAGAATTCTAATGACATCATTAATGGGATTAAAATATCTGAAAAAATTATATGAACACAAATCGACTCACATAAATAAAAGCATCAATTAAAGTTCGCACATCGTTCCGCCACACCGTTCCTTTATGGCTGAAGAGATTTGCTTTCAAGGTATTAAGAGGCACTGTCATTAATTCTCAGCCTGGAACAAGTTAGTGCCTGAACTTATCAAGAGTTTATTAATGAATCAAACGCCGGGGCGTTAAAAAGTAAGAATAATAAAAAGGGGCAAAATTAACGCCGAAGCTCAGCGAGGAAGCCAAAGGAAATGATTTTTTTCTTGTGATGGGAAAAGTTTAACGTCGACAAGATTCAAGAAGAACCACTGAAACTGCGTTTGCTAATGGAGTTATGAGAAGTGCTTCGAGATGTTATTCCAGCTATAGTGGAATGCAGACAAATTGAAAAAGTACTAAATTGGTACTACGTACTAAAATACATAACGATTTTTTTACAAAAATCAAAAGAAATTAATAATTACATTTTAATTTTATAAGACTTTATAATTTTCCATCGATTTATATAACACAAAACAACGCAAAGCGACACCAAAACATTAAGCATTATTCATGTGTGCAGGGCAACATTAGGTACCTGCTTAAAATCCCATTTTGGTTTGATCTCAAACTCCTCGCCGTGTCCAATGTCAGCGACTCCGTCGGTTATTCTTAAAGAGATTATAATCAAATACTACTTAGTAATTACTACATAGATAGTATATTAAGGGTTAATTTGTAATTTTTCGTCCTCATCATGAAGGCACACTGAGGTAGTTTTAAATGGTTTTAGGGTCAATTTGTTATTTTTGTACATAGTTAAGGGCTTAATTATATCTTTATTTTACACACTCTTGGCTCAATTAAAATGTACATAGAGATAATGAAGTCCTTAACTATGTACAAAAATTACATATTGACCCTAAACCCATTTAAAACCAAATGCGCTTGAACTTGAACGCATTGCGTAGGAGAGTCACACACATTACAATAATGTCTTCTTGTAAAGGGGCAATCATATAAAAATGGGTTAACTCTACTTGTAATGCCTCCATAACTTCAAAAATAGACTTTGTGCTGTAGATTACAACGAGAAACGAAAAAAAGTAATTGTGAAATACCTACGTACGTAACCTACAATCTCTGAACAAATATTTTCTCCACCAACTTTGATTTCATTTTAGTAGATATTTTAATACCCGTAAAAATAATGTTTCTCTATACAATATTCAGTTTTATTTCTCCACCATTGTTATTCATATTAGTAAAGTTATTCTCAGAATATTCTCCTCTAACGCCAATTTCTCTGTAACACATTCATGCGCAGTCGTGCAAAGTAAAATGTTGTAAAAACATACAAACTGTCTTACATACTTGCGACTTTCTTTTTCTGAACAATGTCGGTGCTCGCTCGCCTCAGCGATAATTTGCAAAACGGCGAACGTGCTAGATATGAATAAATATCACACAAGACGTCACACACAAGAAATAGCTACTTCTTTGGATTAATATCTATTTAGTATTATTTGATAATTTTAATAGAACAACTCGAACCCCAAATTTCATAAATATAGGTTTAATAGTTATTGAGATATTAAATTCCAAAAACGGCATTTTTACCACTGACTGACTGACTGACTAGTAATCAAAAACCTAACCTACTTCCTGGTGACCTAGAAAGCTAAAATTTGGCATGAAGCTTGGTAATTGTGTGTGTACACCAGAAAAAATCAGAAAACAGTGATTTTTTAATTAGTTTTATTATGATTATTATTTATGCTACCATCACCACCATATCAGCCCTAGGACGTCCACTGCTGGACATAGGCCTCCCCCAATTTCATGGGGGGTAAATGCCATAATCGCCACGCTTGGCATGCGGGTTGGCGATCGCAGTATCTTCACCGCATTCTAGGAATGCTGCTGCCCATTCCCCGGTGGTCTTGGTCGTAGTTTTAGGACATACCCGGGTCCATCGTTACCTACGATTATTTATGCTAATTACCTCAGAACTCCGCCATTTGTTAACCTATTTGGAAGATTCTTTTTTTTCTTGTTTGAAACGGTATACTTCAGGGGTGGTCCCATAGTTATCAGGTAAGAATCTGATCATAGGGTCCTGGAGAAATCGAGGGAACTCTTCAAATATTTGAGGTGCACCTATAGCGATTTGGTTATTTTGTATAGTAACTTGTGCATTCGCTCTTAAAAAAACCATTTGGCGAAGATTGACAAAAAGTAATGATATCCCATCAAAAACATAAATGTGAAAATGAGAGCCAAGTTCAATATTAAGAATATGCCATGCTTGGTTGTCGTATCCACTGACAAAATAATTGAAATCTAAATGGGGGCCAAGTTCCGTAGATTCTCTGTGAATGGTGCCAAGTCCGGCACAAGATTTTTTACAGTAAAACTTATTTACTACGGCTTCATGCATTTTGAGCCTTAACTTGGCAGTTTTCTATGCACTATGTTATAATACCATATAAGCTGTTGGATATTTAAGAAAACTGACAAGTTGAGACTAGAATCCCAATGGGATGTATAATCACTCATTTTCTAAATTCTCTTTTTATTCGAAAAAAATTCTTTAAATGTTCATCATAATGTCAGCTGACAGACGTCCACTGCTGGACATAGGCCTTCCCCAAAAGCATTCCACAATGACGGTCTTGCGCCACCCGCATCCAGTGGACACCCGCGACCTTTACCAGTTCATCAGTTCACCGTGTGCCCAGTCTACGCCTTCCTATACGTGGTCGCCACTCGAGAACCCTTCCGCCCCAACAGCCATCGATTCTGCGTGATAAGTGCCCCGCTCACTGACAGAAATGAGGAGATTCGTAGGAGAAACAGGGTCGTCGACAGAGCTCAACGAGTTGCAAGGCTCAAGTGGCAGTGGACGAGGCACATTGCTCGTAGAACCGCTGGTCTTTAGGGTAGAAAGGTTCTTGAGTGGCGACCACGCACCGAAATACGCAGGGAAGACCCCAAGAAGGTGGACTGACGATCTGGTCAGCATCGTGGGAAGCCGCTGGATGAGGGCGGCGCAAGACCGGTGATTGTGGAAATCCTTGGGGGAGGCCTTGGTCCAGCTGTGGACATCTTTCGGCTGATATGATGATTTTGAGGTATATATAGACTGATAAATATATTATATTCTTTCAGGTTATCCAAGTGAGCTAATGATGGAAGTAAATGGTTAGGAGTTAGATAATGATTCTTTAAATAGCATATGCACGTAAATATAATATGTACGTGTCTTTGATTGTATTTTTTCAAATTATTCAGGTAATCTGATGATGGAAAGTTAACTCTAAAACGTTTAGGAATTACATGATACCTTTTCCTCGAATCGAATAATCGTTACCTACCACTATTTAACTAAAAATTGAAAAAAGGAAGTTTTCTTTTAAACCAATAATAAAAATCAGCGGGTTGTATCGGGGATACAACCGTATATTATAAATATTATAATAAGTGAATATCTCTTACAATTACCAATCAATTTTTATTTTAGGTACTAAATAAGTAGAATAACCTAAACATAATACAGGGAGAATTATGCTTAAGTATTTGGTTGAACCGACCCCATCACTTTTATTTTAGCGCCAACTAGCGTTAGTAGTGGTAGTAACGGTTAAAATTTGAAACGTTGAGAGTAGGGCAGCCGGTTGAGTGTTGAGAATATTGTATACAGAAGTATCCACTTCAAAAAAGTATCGACATCAAACAGAAACTCCCTTGCGTACCTAAAAACACCAAAATACGTAAAATAATAGTACATTACTGCAGAGACCGTGAAGTAAGGGATTGCTGGACGAGTTTGGGATACAACGAGTCCTGCAATCCCTGTTCCGGCCGAGGATTGTTTAGTACTTTTCTCAAACATGTTAGAAAAAAAAACAATAAAAAAACAACAATGTAAAAAAAACTAAAAAATACAATACGTTCAAAATTAGCAAAGCATCACGACAAATAACGGAAATTAAATAAAAACACGAAAAATGCTACAAAATACAAGCACTATTTTAAAAAAAAACACGAAAGAACTAAAAAATACCAAGAAACACGTAAAACTAAAAAAATACCAAAAAACATGGAAAAACAAAAAAAAATTCGAAAAGTACAAAAGAAATTAGAAAAAACTTTTAAAAAGTCCAAAAATATCAAAAAAACACAAAGAACGCTACAAAATAACACGAAAAAACTAAAAAAATACATAAATACTCGAAAACTTCGAAAAAAAAAACAAAATACAAAGATAAAAGAACGATAAAAAAACGGAAATACCTAAAAAACTACCAATTTACACAAATTAAAAATATATATACAAAATCGTGGCGGTTGGCTCTGTGTAATATTTCCTTTACCAGTTGATTTTAGTCAGGAAATTTAAAAAGTTAGAGCAGCGGACAATAATGTTAGTTTCATACATTCTCCATACATTACTTCTTGGCCGCCGGCCAAGAAGTAATGTAGGGAGCCATAAACAGGTGACTTCATGTCCTCTTTTGGTGACATTAATGCATACATTTAGGCGCATGTTTGAGAAAACAAAATTATTATTTAATTGATAGAACAAATATTCTTTTTATTATTAAAAATAAATAAATTAGTGGACCACTTTTTACACAATTCGATCAAGTCCCATATTAAGCTCAATAAAGCTAAAGCTGTTATGGGTACTAGACGACGATATATTTAATGGATATATATTATAGGGTGTCCCAAAAACCAACGCCAAAACGAAAAAGGGAGATAGTACAACCCATAAGCATTCAGATTAAGCAAATATGACCTTAATGAAAAGTTCATGGTTTTCGAGATATTGGCCGTTTTAAAAAACTAGTGACTTTTGATACCCTGCGTCACTGTATCCATTGCCATCACTGCAAATTTAAGTATTTTGTAAATCGGTTTTTTGCAGGATGTTACCAAGAACATACCCTATCGAATGTCATTTAAATTTATTACATGCCATGGTGCTATAGTGGTAAAAATAATAATCAAAAAATAAATCAATCAATTTTATTAATTTAATCTGCGGGTTTGATCGAGTTTAATTTGAAAAAAGTATACTAAACTAATTTGGCACAAAATGTTAAAAAATTGCAATTTTATTGCAGTTTTCAAAATGGTACTGCATATTCTAATGTACCCAGTAGTTTACGAGATAATACTATTTTACACCAGAAGGAGCTTAAACTCCAATTATTCCATAGTTTGCAACCAGAGCTCCTACCAGGTTCAGAGGTTGAATTTCGAACATATCCGATTTGAAGATTACTTCATTTGAAAATGGAACACAATTCAAAATTCGAACTCAATTCGGTTTTCTGGTTACATCAAATTTTAGCTATTTCAGTACACTTCGTTAATCCGTTTGATGTGCATCATTTGGCTCGATTTCTTATTTTCTTAAATGGGCTTGCTTTACCAGGACTTAAGTATTGCCTAGTGATTTCGATTTTGTCTAACTAATGAACTTTGCTTTGTTTATCTTGGATTCGTGTTTGCTTTGTGATTTGGATTTTAACTAGAAAAATTAACTTTCTGTGCATCTCGAACTCGTGTTCTGCCTAGTAATTTTATTTCATTTAGTTGAGACTAAGTGTAGTGTGTTTGTTACATAAATTATGCCAGTGAATTATACTCCTCAAGAATATGCAAACATGCATTTCATCTATGGGGAATGTCGGGGTAACTCTAGTGCTGCAGCTAGACTTTATCGCGAAAGATATCCAAATTTAAGGCATCCGGACCATCGAGTATTTCGAAATGTTCATCTCGCATACTCACAAGGCGTTTTGCCTGGTAATCGTGGCGGAGTAGGACGACCTAGAGCAGATTACGATGAAGATGTTTTGCAAGAGATTCAAAATGACCCATCTACTTCGACACGTAACATTGAACGTAGCATAGGGGTATCAAAATCTGCTGCCAATAGAATATTACTTGGTTATGGATATCATCCATACCACATACAACGTGTTCAAGCATTGCTGCCCCGTGATTACCCACTTCGAGTACAGTTTTGCCAGACAATGCTGCAGAAACACAGAGAGGATCCAAATTTCATAAACATGGTTTTATGGTCAGATGAAAGCACTTTTAAAAGAGATGGATTCATGAACATGCACAATTTACACAGTTATGCATTAGAAAACCCTCATTCAATGAGGGAAGATCGGTCGCAGTACCAATTTAAAGTGAACCTTTGGACTGGAATATTAGATGGAAAAATAATAGGCCCATTTGAATTACCAGAAACACTAAATGGCCAAAATTATCTACATTTCTTAGAGAATGAGTTGCCAAATCTTCTTGAGGACGTGCCTTTAGCTACACGAAGGTCAATGTGGCTGCAAAATGACGGCTGTCCAGCACATTATGCTCGGCAAGTACGAGAACATTTAAACCAAACTTATCCACAGAGATGGATCGGGCGTCGTGGTCCTATTTTGTGGCCTCCTCGATCTCCAGACCTAAATCCTCTGGATTTCTATTACTGGGGTTACATCAAAGAAAAAGTGTACAATAATCCGATTAACAGTATAGCGGAGCTGAGACAACGCATTTACGCAGAGGCACAAAACGACGTCACAAGAAGTGCACGTCGCATCAGTCGAGCATTTTTAAGGAGATGCCGAGCTTGTATTCAAGTAAATGGCCGACAATTTGAACATTTGATTTAAATAAATAAAGCAGCGGGCCTATGATGCTAACCATTTTATCACATATCGTTGTTGATAAGACATCCGTCACTCTTGCACTCACATACTTGTTAGAACGTGACAAATGTCTTATCCACAACGATAAGTGATAAAATGGCTAGCATCATAGGCCCCCTGGTAACGTTTTTTTTTCATTATTTTTATTCACTTTAAAGGTAAATGACAACCAGAATTATTTTTGTATGAAAGATTAATTAAACTAAGTAACTAAGGCTCCTTAGGGGGCACGACCAGTAGTAATAACGTTAAGAGGATACAAATGAATTTAACTAAATGTACTGAAGTTACTAAACTAATCCTAAACCGACTTGAACTTAAATATTGAATGATGTTCCAATTTCAAATCGATTTTTTATTCGAATTTCAATTTCTGATCCTCGTAGGTGGTAGGGGCTTCAAAGTATGGAATAATTGCAGTTTAAGCTCCTTCTGGTGTAAAATAGTATTATCTCGTAAACTACTGGGTACATTAGAATATGCAGTACCATTTTGAAAACTGCAATAAAATTGCATTTTTTTAACATTTTGTGCCAAATTAGTTTAGTATACTTTTTTGAAATTAAACTCGATCAAACCCGCAGATTAAATTAATAAAATTGATTGATTTATTTTTTGATTATTATTTTTACCACTATAGCACCATGGCATGTAATAAATTTAAATGACATTCGATAGGGTATGTTTTTGGTAACATCCTGCAAAAAACCGATTTACAAAATACTTAAATTTGCAGTGATGGCAATGGATACAGTGACGCAGGGTATCAAAAGTCACTAGTTTTTTAAAACGGCCAATATCTCGAAAACCATGAACTTTTCATTAAGGTCATATTTGCTTAATCTGAATGCTTATGGGTTGTACTATCTCCCTTTTTCGTTTTGGCGTTGGTTTTTGGGACACCCTGTATATACATACTTAAATACATAACCAGGAAGAAATGTTTCTGCTCACCACAGAAACAAATGCCCTTACAAGGATTCGAACCCGGGACATCTAGCTTCGGAGGCAGTGTCACTACCAACAGTACCAACTAGGCTAAACAGGCCGACAAATTCTAAATATTGCACTGTGTTAGGCCCACGAATCTGTACCGATAATGTAAACTGTACTGATGATATTCTGTACTTAAACGGGAAATCGTTTTTAATCGTTTATAATTTTATAGTACTGCGAATTGATAATGATGACTATTTGTTACTAATTACTAAATTACATACTCTGAAATATTTCTACGCCGATGCAGGCAGAATATGCTGAACTAACACTTTAACTAACATATATTGTACCATATTATCAGAAATAAATTATTGATTGATTGATTGATTGGTTTTTCTTTGTCGTTTGGATCGCGTCTGTCAACCTGTCATTAGTTATTCTGCGGTAACGGTAATCATTGCGTTTACGCCTAAAAATATGAGCTAATTTTTTGGCATTTTTTATTGTTAAATACATTCGATTTCAGCTTTTATTGAAATTCGTATGCGAAATATATTTTACTGGCCACGTGCTATATCCACAATAGACGTAAATCCCTTTTTAAACTGTTAAGTTTTTAGAAAAAACCCGGATCGAAACTGATATTGGATTATTCATGCGGGTTGTTCCTGTACCAAACGTAAACAATTCATTATTTCTTTCTCCAACATCGAAAGCTAACTCAGAAAATTATACGCAAATATTTGCAGCTATCAAATACGTGGGCAGAATTATGCTACTCTAATTCCTTTCCCATCCAGTCCATTATCGTAGCAATTTCCAGAACGCACGATATTTTTAACCTAACCATGGCGGAGTGTTTGACAGGGTTTTTATTTACACGGTCCTTTCAACCCTCGCAGTGCTGATGAGACCTTTGCGGTGTTGTGACGAGAGACCCATACTAATTACGCTCCGTGCTTGGCAGATTACAACCGCAGCTAAATGTACTGCCTTTCTCTAAGATAACGCCTCTGTTATGTTAATTGTAAAGACGAATTACGTTGGGATATAATGTAAAACAACTTCAATATAATTATTTCGTAACGACACTTGATATTTTTCTTTCATGTGTGTGGCAGTGCCATTAATTCCTATCTAGCTATTCTTTGTCAGCTATTAATGAGTGCTGACTATCTACTTGTTTTTTATGGTTTATTGCTAGGTTTTTGGCACGCTTGACGTGTGGTAAAGCTAGTACTTTGTTAAATGCTAACGAACGCGCATTTTAAAAGTCCGTGAAGGTATGTTATTGAATATTTGTTTGTGTTTAGATGAATGCAGTCGTGGACTGGCACTGTCTGTACCTTTTATATGGATCATTTTACTATAGACTCTAGACTGGCGCTGGCGCGTGCCGTCTATTGGGTCTAGCGATTGGATTTATCTAAACGTGACTGATTGAGCTACCTTACCTGACCTTAATTAATAAATTCTCGATGATAAACGGAGAGGTCGCTATTTTATATTCCAACTATAAATAGACTGTAACGAGATATTGAGCGTAAAATTGATGAAAGTAGAATTGCATTCAATTACGTCCTAAACATGCTAAATTAAATTGTATGTCGGCTTAATATGGTTTAATTTATAGGAGAGTGTTTCACGCGCGAACTGATTTAAATTAACGCCCCTTAAATGTAAATACTCGTTGAGAATTGTAAACACATTGTAACTCATTTGTTTCACTTCAATGTAGGCACATTGTTAGTCGTTCAGAAGCGTAACACATTAGGGAGAATTCAGCAAATAGGCAGGAAACGTGACGCCCAGTAATGCGTTGTCGCATATAACCCGTCATATTTACGCAGGAGGCGATGCGTGAAAATGATTGATACGGTTTTAGTATAAGTGGAACATGCCGGGATTCCTGAGATGAGCACATTCATCACTCCGCTGACAACCAGCGCCATTACGTTTACGAATTGAATAAATACAATTTACGGTCATGCAAATACTAGACCTACAATCACGTGATTAATGGCTTAACGTTTTTGCGTTTTCGCTCTCATTTTTATAAGAAATTTGCTTACGTTGCCGGCTTGGGAATGTCTGCTTGAATCCGAATTACGTTTTAAAGGTAACGCAAATGAAGACAGTTTAAGTAATTGGATGTTGGTTTGATGTTGAAATTAGCTAGCACTTTACCTACGCGCTTTGAGGTAGACGAAGCAGAATTGTTACTGGCTCCATATTTTAAATATTTACTTACCTGCTACAATCATTTGTACCTTCTTGAATTAAATACGCTGCCTGCTACTTCCCTCTCAATTTTCTTTTATCATTAGGTATGTTAAATAAGCCTTATAGTTCCTAACATAATTTCTACTAATTGAATAAAACGTAATTGTATCATCGAATAAATTTGTGAAAACATGCAGGAAAAATCACGTTAACACGATTTACCAAGCCGGTATTCGACTTACAAAATATGACGTAACCCCGGCATGCCATACTCCTAACGATATTCCAATTTTTCTGTGTCCGTCTCTCAACCAATTCTGTTTTAGGTACCTAAGCATTAACGTATGCTTACGAAAATTCTCCATGCATTTGGCGTTCTCCCTTCCAGCAAGATGGAGTCGAACAACTTCTGAAGGACAGTAAGGACCGGTTTTCCACCACCCTTCTTCTTCTAATTCCGTTTTCATCGGGTGCCTTGTTGTTTCTGAGCTGTTTAAGAGCCATTCTAATCTCGTATAGTGCCGGGTTACGAACCGTCTCGCACGCAGGCTAGATGACTTCCAGCCTCCCGAACAAGACGGTTTCCGAAGAGGCTTTAGTACCGTAGACCACATCCATGCGCTTCGTCAGCGTTTAGCGTTCGTGGACTACGAGAAGGCCTTCAATTCGATCAAAACCTGGGCTGTACTACATCTTTCCAGCGATGCCAAGTGGACTACCGCTATATCGAAGTACTGAAGTGTTTGTACGAGAACGCCACTATGTCAGTCCAACTCCAGGACCAGAACTCAAAGCCTATTCCGTTGCAGCGGGGAGTCAGGCAAGGAGATGTTATTTCTCCTGAACTGTTCTCCGCTGCACTGGAGGGTGTTTTCAAGACTCTGGACTGGAGAAGGCTAGGCATCAACATAAACTGCGAGTTCACAACGATTTATGACGATATACTAGTCTTGGCTGAGACCATGGAGGATTTAATTACAATGCTCGATGACCTCAGAGAAGCCTAATAGGTATATGTAATGTCCTAGGTAGGACAGACTGTCCAATTAGGTAACTCCAACTTTGAGAAAGAGGTTAATCGTCGAATCCGACTCGGCTGGACAGCGTTTGGGAAGCTACGGCACATCTTTTCCTCCAATATTCCGCAGTGTCTCAAGACGAGCGTCTTTGACCAGTGGTTGTTGCCAGTGATGACCTATGGAACTGAAACGTGGTCGCTTATTATGGGCCTCATAAGAAGGCTCAAAGTCACCCAAAGGGCAATGGAGAGGGCTATGCTGGGAGTTTCTCTACGTGATCGCATCAGGAATGAGGCCATCCGCAGTAGAACCAAAGTAATTTTTGTGGCGGAAAGGTTCTCGAGTGGCGACCACTTACTGGAAAGCGCAGCGTGGGTAGGCCTCCCACAAGGTGGCCTAATGACCACTTGGTAAAGATCGCAGGAGTCCGCTGGATGCGGGTGGCGCAGATCCAGTCATTGTAGCACTCTTTAGGGGAGGCCTATGTCCAGCAGTAAACGTCCTTCATCTTCATCTGATGATGATGATGAAAGTTTTTTTTTTGTGAAAATTCTGTTACTTGATTGGTCGCTTTCAGTGTAGCTGTATTCTGGTTAGTTGATATAAATTACATTTTTTTTAATATGTTTTATTTTTTTATTTTTACAATTAGTGTACCTATTGTACCTATTGTCATTGTAGCATTCAATATGGTGAAGTGTTTTGATTGTTCAAATTAAAATTCTTCAGATCTTGTTCTTAAATCACTTCTGTAGTTCCGTTTGATAAGTCTAATATAACACACTTTTCGAGCATGAGAAGTGAAAACAAAATGGTATAATACGTTGTAAACTTTGTGTATAAGTTGATTATGTATTGGAGTATAGCCAAATCCCTGAGTCCGTCTGAAACTCACGTACCGGCATTTCCTAGAGTAAACATACTGAGGTATCTGGATATTTTGAAGAAACAATATGAAACCGTCATATAGTTTCTTCGAAATACCCATATATCCATAAAAGTCACATGACTTCCAAAATTTATTCGGTAAACAACTTATGTAAGCAAAATCATGAAAAACAAAACCTATGTTAATTAATTATTTCATTTGGATGAACAATTTAATTCAATAAAATTTGTCTAAAATTTAATTGTACCTATCAACAAAAAAAATATTTTGGGCGAAACGAAATACCTATTAATTTTATAAATTTTCTTATCGTAACGTAATATCTGTGAGTTATCTGAGATAAAAACGTATAACAATACCTATACTTTTAGTCACAGAAACTACGTGAACAAGATGCCGAGCTATAATGACTTTGACAATTCAAATTGCCGGTTGCTACACTTATTTAATGTTGTGACTACACCTAATTGAAATACGGTAAGGTCGAACGTGTTTTGACACTTATGTGTAAAGTTGTAACACATAAAAGTGTCAAAACACGTTCGATGATCATACCCACTTCAGACAT
The DNA here is from genome assembly GCA_905163555.1 of Notocelia uddmanniana. NCBI lineage: Eukaryota > Metazoa > Arthropoda > Insecta > Lepidoptera > Tortricidae > Notocelia > Notocelia uddmanniana. The sequence continues at coordinate 9,310,531 of LR991069.1, read as the reverse complement.
CAGTTCGTTAGGCTTTACACGAGTAAGTTATTTGTGTACGAGTACAATATTGCACCCAAGCTCTGTTTGATCCTGATTGTACAGAATACGAGTAAGCACTTCGTTTTGCAATTCTGTTTCTCACACAAGTACGTACATATCGCTAACGTGAGCGAAATATGTTTATATTTTCACAGCGTGTTTTTGTGCCCTCGGACTCGGGGCTTGTTGAATTGGTGTTGTGAACCACGTTTGTTTTTGCTAACTAAAGTAATTAAATACGCATATTTCATACGAAACGTCAAGTGCAATAACTATTATGAATGTGAAAGCAGTTTTCTCAGCTTCCAGTAGAGAGATCAGAGATGAGAAGAGAGTGTATTTGAATTTAGTAAAGTAATAATATCCAAGGAACAGCAATATAAATAAATTGAAAAAAAAAACCATACACAAAAATACTCGTAAACATCAGAGATGTAGTCCGATTTGTCCTACGATTTTGTTCACATCGTAGGACAAACCGGACAAAAAAATCCGTTTTGTTCTACGATGTGAACAAATCGGACGTGAAAATCCGTTTTGTCCTACGATGTGAACAAAACGGACGGAAATAATAAGAAGTTCGTTTTGTCCTACGATTTGTTCAACGAGTAGAACAAAACGAACTGCTAATAGGTATTCTGGTTATGGAATGAGCTCCTTGCCGAAGTTTTCCCGAGGGGCTAGATTATGGGGTTCTTCTAGATAGGATTGATATATTTTTTTGGGTCGGCAACGCGCATGTGATACACCTGGAACTCCATGTGTCCATAGGCTGTGGTGACCGCTTACCATTAGACGGACCATACGCTTGTTTGCCACCAACGTGGTAGTAAAAAAAAGAAAATAGAACTTGACGAAAAAGAAAGAACTGCTATTAAATTGTGATATGTAATTGTAGAAATGAACTTTGGCCCCGAAGGGAATAATTCCATTCCAAGTAAATTGTTACATCAATGCATGTAGTTTCTCAAAATCAGATGCTAACATTTAGGCTGTGCAAACTATGTAGCTGAGTTGCATATGAGGTGCAGCACCTCTGTCGATGGCCCTGAGTATAGGTGGGTGAGGGCGGTATAGGTTGTTATCAGCCGTGTCTATAATCTAATGTTATCTTTAAACGAGTAATTATTATAAATACATTTTAGGGGTCTTGGAAACGGCTACTCTAACGATTTTAATGAATGCTATGTGGGGGCTTTGAAAGCCGCACGATCCCACCATAGCAAAGCATTCACTCCTTGGAATATGACCTAACCTAACTAGATGATACGCCGAGCAAAGCGCGGTCTCCCATGTACTTTTGTATTCATAGCTCAACGTTTTTCTATTCGACACTAGATTTCGCTACGTTGACAATAAGAGTTGTTAAGTTAACGTTATGAAACATAAAATATTTAAGTTGAATTACGTGCACAATCGGTTTGCTACTCCACACTAGATGTCGCTGTGGTAATATTCTCATTGCAGTTTGAAACGACGGTGTTACTCTTGCATGAACGAGTCCTTCATCATTGTCCGACAAAGACGTCGGTGCACTGATTTTTAAAGAAAAAAATACTTACGTCGTAAACTATTGACAAGCTGTCATAATTACAAATTCATGAAAAAATATTTGTTGTGTCGGTGTTGTGTACGTTTTATTTCAGGAATTCCACTAATTGCAAAGATGTAAGTTATCAACTAGATGCAGTGATGACTACAGCTAAGAGCTCAATGTGAGTAGTTGTCCATGAAAAGTATCCAATAAGTAAGGTAGCACGACCAAGACAGTAAGCTTATACGGCTGGAGGAGAAATTAGTGGTTTCGAATTAGAAGTCGGTAGAGGAAGTACGAGTAAACTACTTTGGATAGCAAATATGTAAATTCGTCACTGTTCAACAAACATGAGACCAACCAGTTTCATCATCATCATTTTATCAGCCGAAGGACGTCCACTGCTGGACAAAGGCCTATCGAAAAGAGTGCCAGTGACCGGTGGACTCCCATGACGTTTATCAGGTCATCATTACACCTTGGGTTGGGGGGCCGTTTGAATTTGAATTTGAATTTGTCTTTTTTGGACATATTTCGTGGAGTTTTATTCATATTTCTGTATTATTTGAAGATAAACGCTTTAAAATTCAGTTGCTAGATTTGCCCGTAAACAACGTTGCAAATTAATAAAAATCCAAATGTAAAAATTCAGTTTTTAGATTTATCCCTTTGTATACACACAACGACCTAGTTGGATGCCAGATTTCACCATTCTAGGTCACCCGGAAGTCACCATCATGTCAGCCGAAGGACGTCCACTTCTGGACATAGGCCTCCCCCCCCCCCCCCCCCCCCCCCCAAAGACTTGCACAATGACCGGTCCTGCGCCACTCTCATCCAGCGGACTTCCGCGACCCTTACCAGGTCATCAGTCCATCGTGTGGGGGAAGTAGTCAAACATTTCAATGTGACAGAGTGAGTCAGTCAATCAGCCATTCAGTATAAATATAGTAATTTTTGGAAGTCATAATCTCCTGGACGGTAAGAGTTTTTACTGAAATTCAGGATTTGGTAATAGGAAGAAGGTCTTATAAGTCGTGGGAAGTTGTTTGTAGGTCAAATAGTATTTTAAATTATATAGAGGTCAAAAAGTGGCCCGATATGGTCCGTGTGATGTGGTCACACTAACGGCTACCCTGTCTGGCTTTGCAAACTTGAAGTACTTAGTCTGTTTTCTTTTTGTGACGCGGCACATAATAGTATTACATCCTGCGGCCTCAATTATTAGTATGCTTTATTGTATCGAATAAAATTTGTAAATAGCTCTTATTTACGGAAACCTTATTAACAACAACAGGATTTTTAGGGTTCCAACGCCAAAATGACAAAAGCTGAATCCTTATACTTTCGTCAAGCCCGTCTATCTGTCTATCTGTTCTGTCTGTCTTTATAAGGTGTATTTAAATACAATTTGTAATGTAGGTGTATTATATATTATATCGGCCACTACATTGTTATATATTGAAATTACTAAAAAAAAATCTTGAACCGCCAATGCAACGCAAAAGAGGGGTGTTATAAGTTTAACATGTGTATCTGTACTATCTGTGTATATGTGTCTGTCTGTGGCACCATAGCTCTTTAACAGATGATCCGATTCGAGTGCGGTTTTTAGGGTTCCATACGGTACATCAAAAGGAAAAAACGGAACCTTTATAAGATCACTTGTGCGTCTGTCTCTCTGTCTGTCCATTCGTCTGTCACAGCCAATTTGCTCCGAAACAACTAGACCGATTGTGTTGAATTTGGTACGATATCTTGTTGGTGACAATGGTTGTGGTCGAATTTAATGTTTCAAGTAAATGTTTCTAGACCAACGTATAATCTAAATCACGCAATTTTTTCTATGGAACTCAAAACTACTCGTAAGAAAACACTTTAGTGACCTATAATGAAAATTGACCAATCACGTGACGCCGTTAGTCAACTTCAATAAAATTGTCTAATCACGTGTCGCTGTCGTAGTCGTACGCGGCACGGTGGGCTAAAAAATGGTTTTGAAGTTATTTAAGAAAATAGACCCTTCTCCCATTGAAAAAACACATGAAATCGTTCTATGTATACATATAGATTACAGGAAAACTTGTAAGAACTCTATAAGTCTAACGGTTTTTGAATTATCGCTGAAAAACTACCTTGCCCCAACAAAAGGCCTTAACTGCCGTAAATTTCTAATGAAGATATGACCTTTTTTAATACGAAGTGCAGTATAGTGGTTTTAAAATATAGAGCAGTAGTACTAGCTATGGAACCCTTCATTGCGTGTGGCCTGACACGCACTTGGCCAGTTTTTATTTATATTTGAAAACAGGTTTTCTAGCGATAGGTCTTAGGCGTTATTGTAAATATAAGACGATATTTTAAAGCCGCATAATGTCACGGCTGGACAACTACAGAACCCTTACATTACGCGTACTTTTAATTCACAGTATATAATAGTGGTTTTAAATTAGGACTAGTAGGTACGGAACCCTTTATTGTGCATGAAGTATTAATAGCATGCATGGCTTGATGGCCTGTTTAGCATAGTTGGTAGTGACACTGGCTCCGAAGCTAGAGGTCCCGGGTTCGAATCCCGGCCAGGGCATTATTTGTGCATTTAGCATGGATTCTGTACTTGGTTCTTGGGATGTTTTCTATGTATTTAAGTATCATCATCATCATCATATCAGCCAAAGGACGTCCTCTGCTGAACATAGGCCTCCCCCAATTTCATGGGGGGTAAGTGCCATAAGCGCCATGTATTTAAGTATGTATTTACCTATATAAGTAAGTATATCATCGTCTAGTACCCATAGTACAAGCTTTGCTTAGCTTTGCTTACTTGTCATTAGCTGTCAAGTTTACTATTGACCGCTACCGCAGGTCGCGCCAGTCTCATTCTGTGCTACCGCGAACTTCGAAAATCGAACTTCGTGTCGTGCCGTTCCTTTCACTCTCGTGCTATACTCTATATGGTGGAAAGGGACGGTACGATGCGAAGTTCGATTTTCGAAGTTCGCGGTAGCACCCCAGGCCTTATACGCCTGGCGGCTAACCATAAACAATCTCTTTAATTTGGGCGGGTAGTCGTTTATCTACTATTTGACATGACGTGAATATGACATTGAAGCAAATAATGAAGCAAATATATGACAAGGACAACAACTCTATATCCCGCTCTGTCGCAAATATATGACAAGGACAACAACTCTATATCCCGCTCTCTCCTTATTTCATTTAGTATATGACCATCTCGCTCGGTAGCGGTATTATTATTTGACGTCTTCTCTGGGGTACTCTGAGTTTGAACCTAAAATAGCACTTTCAAAACGTCTTTGCAAGAAGGTTAGTGTTAAACTTACACTAATGACAATTTTGTATATATTTTTTTGTTTGTTTTTGCTGTTTGACGTGCAACAGCCATTCACGCAGAATGATCGGATTGACTCCAAATCGAACGGAGTCGGTGGTCATCATTTTGGTGGCGAGGGTGCCGGTTGATGTCGCAGCATGTAAAACGCGCCTGAAGAGTTATATGTTGTTTATTCGTCACGTAACTAGATACAACTTAAATATTAAATCTACAGAAATCTTTGAAAAGAATATCATGTGCTCTTTTTTGTTACATAAATTAACAGCCAAAGACTGTCAACCATTAAGGAGGCAGCAGTCGGACTTTTTGAATGTTCTAAAAACAAAAACTTGACGGCAGCTAATGACATTCTTTTTCAGGTAAAATCGGCGATGAAAGCTTGCGTCGAAAATATGTAATAAGTAAAAAGTAATGTAAGGTTTTACAAGAATCACAAATAAATAGCGTTGACGCTGATGCAGATGAAGGTACATAATCTCGATGTAGACTAGATTTATTTCCAAAAGGTAAGTACTGAATTACAAGTTAAGTTTGTTTAAAAAGATTTTGGTAGAAATAGTTCTTTGCGAGAACAAAGAAACAATTACAACTATTACAATTTGGAATTGACGTATCAGCCCTCATACGTCCCACTGCTGGGGACAGGCCTCCTCTCATAGACGAGAAGGAATGGTTAGTAGTTCCCACACGGCCCCACTGCAGTGTTCGGGCGAACAGGTTCGGGATTTCACTCACGGTGTTCTTCCACATAAGTATCATAAACTCAAATAACGGTGAATATCAAATGTGATATAAGCAACGGTAGCCAAGGTGTTTGAGCATGCAGCTGTCAAGCGGCGCTCGTGGTAAGAAATGTTCGAATCCCGCCTCGTGCCAATTGGAGTTTTACGAACTTATATACGAATACTAGACTAAAAGAACTAATAATAACACATCCAATTAGCTTATGTAAGAAGAAAGAAATTTGTTAAGTTACTCAATTCCAGTTTGGTGAAATGAATGCAATAGGGTCCTTAGGAGGTGTTCAATAGCAGATTTGCTTGTTAATAACGTTAAGGATATACTTTCTTCAAAATAAAAATACATTTGCTATAGTAAACTGATACCATTGGTAGTAGCTACGAACTAAGAATAAAGAAACTATTTGAACAGGAACTTTAAATGTTAATTTATTCTTTCAGGAACTCTGTAAATATAAATGATTAAGATTGACCAGGTGCTAAGTGCCATAATACAAATGCGGCCTCCGCTCAAAAACTCGTCTTTCCCCGCTGTTAAGAGTACATGATCACTAATTGTAGAAGATTTTTTTCATGAGCTGACATCATTACTAAGGTAAGGTAGTCTATTTGCAAGTAACGAAATTAGGCTCAGATAATTTTAGAAGAATTGATCACAAATATATTAGGTAGGTATATGTTACGGGCAACTTCATTACTGTATAATTATTAACAGTCTGTATAGGTACGTTACGACCGTATAAAATGGGCAGGGCTAGTAAAACAGTATGTATGTGTGTGTGGGACAAATCTTGCATCTGAATTCTAGAGCTAGAGTTATCTTCAATAGATTCAGCTGAAATTTGGCAAACTCAAGGAAGCATGAAGACAGAAGTTGGCTATCATCATCATGTCAGCCGAAAGACGTCCACTGCTGGACATAGGCCTCCCCCAAAGACTTCCACAATGACCGGTCCTGCGCCACCCGCATCCAGCGGACACCGGCAACCTTTACCAGGTCATCGGTCCACCGTGTGGGGGGCCTGCCCACGCTACGCCTTCCGGTACGTGGTCGCCACTCAAGAACCTTTCCGCCCCAACGGCCATCGGTTCTACGTGCTATGTGCCCCACCCACTGCCACTTAAGTTTAGCGATTCGGAGGGCTATATCGGTCACTTTGGTTCTGCTGCGGATGGTCTCATTCCTGATGCGATCACGCAGAGAAACTCCTAACATAGCCCTCTCCTTTGCTCTTTGGGTGACTTTGAGCCTTCTTATGAGGCCCATAGTAAGCGACCACGTTTCAGTGCCATATGTCATCACTGGCAACACACACTGATCAAAGACTTTTGTCTTGAGACACTGCGGAATATTGGACGAAAAGATGTGCCGTAGCTTCCCGAACGCTGCCCAGCCGAGTCGGATTCGACGATTAACCTCTTTCTCGAAGTTGGACTTACCTAACTGTAGACGATTACAAGTTGGCTATATTGACATCTAAAATTCAGAAGATAAACCCTTCGTGTTTGAACTCTCCGCCAGTGATAGGGTTCACTTTTTGACACCAAGAAACAAATGCATACACCCCTCACGATCAACAAAGCGCATCCTCGGGCCTGCCTGATGGTAAGCAGACTGAAGGACGCTTGCGACTTCAAAGTTTACGTTGCTTTCCCTTTATAGATTTTAGGATTCGTTGTGTTGACTGCTGGGTTTTGACATAGGACTCTTACTCTCAGCACATCGCGTCCTCGAGAGCTCTGGCCGCCTTGCTTACCAACAGGAACACAACACCACATACCCATTTACAGAGCAATAAGTGTGTAAGAGTAGTAGGCTAATATATGAAGATGTAATTATAGGCAAGTCGATGGCAATTTCGGTGTTTTCTGCAGTCAATAAATACTCAGCTCTCGGAGAGCCTTGGCGTAAAACTAAATTGAAGGCGTTTTTTTAGGGTTCCGTAGTCAACTTATAATTTCGCCATGTCCGTCTGTCTGTCTGTCTGTCCGTCTGTCTGTCCGAGGCTTTGCTCTGTGATTGTTAGTGCTAGGATGCTGCAATTTGGCACAGATATATAAATCAATAAAACTGACAAAGTGGTAACATTAAATCTAAAATAAAATGTTTTAAGGGTATATATAACTCACCTACACATGCAGTAGAGAAGATTTTTTTGCTTCAATCCTATGGTGTGGTTTGTTGTTGGTTAATTTTATATGAACTATTAAGTTATTTTTGACCCCCCGATAGCCAGTTACCAAACCGCTTTGAGCTGAAAGCGATACCCATAAAAGAGGTAAGTGTCTCGAAAGCACGTTTGGGTAATCTGCTTTTAGAAGCTACCAACAACACGAAGATAAATATTATGATATTTGTTTGAACAAAGTTGTTATCATCATCACCCTATTATGTCCCACTGTTGGACAAATGGGACCGTGGGACGGGCAGCAGCATCCCTGGAGTGCGGTGGAGACACTGCGATCGCCAACCCGCATGCCAAACGTGGTGATTATGGCATTTACCCCCCATGAAATTGGGGAAGGCCTATGTCCAGCAGTGGACGTCCTTGGGCTGATATGGTGGTGGGGATGGTGGTTGGACAAATGCCTGCTTTCACAGTTGAGCAGGAATGAGCAGTAGTCCCTACGCTGACTCGGGTTGCTTGGGATGGGACTTTACATACACCTTTGAATTTCTTCGCTGACTTTTGTAGGTTTCAAAGTACAAATGCCAAAGTAAGTATTGGCACTAAGAATATAAGTAAATGATTAAAAAGTAGTATACGTATAGTTAGCGTCATATAGTACATGTCAGCCAAAGTGGCCAAATAGTTCGATACACCATATATTTTGTATGGTGTTCCGAAGTATTTGGCCCCTTTGGCTGCTACGTATTATATCACGCTGACTGTACCACGCCATGACTGCCCAACAGCATGCCCTGATCATGCAAATAGGAACTTTTACTTGAACATTGCCACACGCAACACATGGAGCTGACCTGGACTACTGTGAGTAGAATATAAGCAATTATATTACTGATTCGGGTGAGATTATCGTGCTTGACGATATGTACTAAGGCCAATTACTTTATTTATTTATTTATTCGGGATGGCGGCTCTGAACAGCAGCTCATAATGGTGAATTCGACACTTTCAATCTATATAATTATTTAAATTGGCCAGTGAAATGACATGCGGTAGAGTCGCAAGGCCGGTTATGCGACCCCAGAGGCGGCTTGCGACCACCTGGAAGACGTGGTTTTATCAAAGATATTAATATTTTTACAGGCCCCCATAGAAACAGTGACTTGGTTATTTTTTATATAGAGTAGCTGTCGTCGGAATCTTTTCCGTCCCGTAAATTCCGTCACGGATTTCCACTCCGTCATAATATATGAAAGTTTAACTAATATTTTTGTTACTCAATCAAACAAAAACGGCTAAACGAATTTGCACCCAGATAGGGCTGTAACCTGAGATAAATACCGATACTGGTTAGTTGATGAGCCGGACAGAAACTAGTCTTTAAATAATAAATAATTTTATATACCATTAGGCTTCTTTCTGCTGCTGCTGCTTGGACAAACGTCCAGGGCTCGAAAACCGGCATTTTTTTTAAACCGGGGTCATATGTTCGTGTTTTTGTCGTAAGTTTCGTGTTTTAGGAAAAATTCTGGAATTATGTACAATCAAACAAATAAATATACAAATGTCAATCATTTAATGGCATAAAATTGGGAACATGTTGGTTTACTTTTTTTTATTAAAAATGGGATTGCTCTTGGCCAGCATCTAGCCAGGGGGCAAATATGAGGCCGACGATGAAGCGAGCTCACCCAGAAGATGCCTATTCACTCGTGCCTTAAAAAGGTCCTGGTTATATGAACTCGGAAATACAGACGCCGGCAGAGAATTCCAAACCTTAGAAGTGCGCATGCGCTTTACGACAGATAAATACATAATTATTTCGTTTTATTTGTTGTAACGTGTAATTTTGTGATATATTGTAACGTGAACTTTCTACTAGGTATTAAGTAAAAATAAAATACCTAAATAATCAAATAATATTTGCTATTGTAGTGAGCGCCCTCTCGGGACAAATAGTAAAACTACGTTCCGAAGTAGGTCAGCAGCGTGCGCGCGCGGCATTTAACTAGGTGAGAGGTCGAGTTAGTTCTAATAGCCACCACCGCCCGAACCTACGGCGCTGCGGCGGAGATTCGTTCTTTCTGAATAACGGAGCGACAGAGCACGGACACGATCAAGATTAAATAATCAAAGAAAATGTCGGCAACGTGGCCCTCATCCACTCCAGGCTTCGAGAAGCCAATGTCTCTCGCTACTTAGTTTAATCAATCCTTTATAATGTAAAAAACGGAGAAAGTCACCTACAAATTTAAACACAGAACCCAAAATGTAAGTACGACTGCTTTCAATCCTAACCTGAAGTTGTGAGCACGTGTTGGCTTGGCCGAGTATTTTGGTTACAGCTGGTTTTTGAATTTGTTTTAGGGGTTCTTAGTTTCACCTTTACATATAATCAACTAGAGAAGATGCGATCTTAAATTGGAAATTACACTTCAATCTGTGCCCGGTGTTTGAGCTGGTTTCCGCTCCACCGATACCCTGGTCCTGCTTCCTGGAGGCATCAGCGGAAGAAAACTGCATAGTGTAAGAATGAACTTTTAAAAAGGTTAGTCTCTCTCCACATTTTTATAAAAAGCGTATCAGTGACGTGAAAGGTGTGCGTATATGTAAAAGTGACTATAAGTGAAATTAAAGACTTTCTCCTGAATTTCCATCGTTTTCATTTTATTACCACACCCGCAGTAAGGCGCCCTGGGATTTTTTCCGAAAAGAGTTTCATGCCTACGTTGAGTCGTAGTCGGTGAGTAACGTACAGGTTAATTATAATAAATACGTTATAATATGTAGTTGCAATAGCTTTTCTCAATATTATCGTGATACTAAAAATATTCACGCATGTGCCTAAGGTAAGCAATTTTAAAATACTTCTAGTATATTGTAATCTCTATTTGCTAGTAAGCTTCGTGCAGTTTAACACCAGACCTAGCCATTAGTTTAGCTGTGTTTAACCGACTAAAATTTCATTTCGTCTTTGTCTTTAAATCATTTTATTTTATTTATTATAAATTATGTACAAGCTCCCCTTTGACTTGGCCCAGCAGTAGGGCTGCCTGACTGACAACCTTAGAAAAAAAGTGAATATGTTCAGCGATGATTCTTTGCTATATTGTTCGGTTTATAACCGACTTCAAAAAAGGAGGAAGCCCTATGTTTCACTCACTGTATGTATTTTTAACCACGACGGAACGGCTAAGATATATATGCGTTCAGGGTCAGAGGTTGTATGTTTGTTTGTTTGTGCAATATCTCCAAAACGGCTTGACCGCTTTGGATACAGTTTTATGCAATGAATTACTGGTTCATTCGGGACGAACTTCAAATAAATAAATGTTACAACGATAACAAATAAATGTTACAAAGATAACTCACCAGGGGCTCTGAAGTTAAATTTTCGCTTGAAAGTTCGTTTGAGCGCATTTTCTCTGGAACTGCCTGACCAGTGTGGACAATTTTGATAGGGCTTAGTGAAGATTACAAGATCTGATGATAGAGCACAAAAACATAGTTGAGAATGTACAGATGTAAGGTATATTTTTGGCTGTTTTTGGGCCCTTTTGTTTTTGTGTTGTTGTTGTTTTGTTTTGTTTGTTGTGTGTGTTGTTGTTGTGTTTTGTTTGTTTTTGTTTTGGTTAGGAACCGTTCTTAATGAACTTCTGAGAGTCTGATGATGAAGTAGAACAACTTCACAAAATACCGTTCGAAGAAACATAGCTACTTAACCGCTTTTGGGCTCTTTACATTGTGTTTGCTGAGTAGCTTCTGTACAATGGTCTGCTGAAGTTCTGATGATGGATCAGAATAATATTAAAGGGAATCTTGTTAAGGGGTAATTATTTAGTGAACCATGTTTAAACTTTAGGACTAGTACGATTTGTGTATAAAAATTCCCCAATATAAAAAAAAAAAAACTGTTTTGTTAGTATTTATTAAGAACCCTTTTCATATGAACTGCTGAAGGCCTAAAGAGCAGAACAGCATCATAGGGATTTTTGTGAAGGTAGTGTTGGGATTCTTTTTTTGCTAGCTTTTACGGAAACGACTGCCATCTGAATTCCCAACACAAGAGGGAAACTATACATTATTGGGATTAGGCTTCTAAAGAGAGTCGGCAACTTGACTGTTAGAAGTTCTCAAGCCACCCGAAGGCCTCTAACTTAGCTTAACGACTGCTGTCATTAGATCAATGGCTTAACGTGCCTTCTAAAGCAAGCTTAGTTAAACACTCAAAGCGGTCGTTTATCCAAGAGTTGACCTGTGCCGACGTAACCTCGCATACTGCACGCGGTATGCAGGCGATAAATTTAACACTGTATTTCTGTTAACTTTTCAGACTTAAGTCATTGGAGCGGGCAAAATGAAAGTTGCATCAGTTATTTTGGGTTCATAACTCAAAGTGCCGGCCACCGAATCAAAACACTTCCAAACTGTTGTGTGAACCATTCGAAGCATTTCATACAGTGGAAACGATACGACTGAATAGTATAGTACGATACTGCTACGATGTGCTAAGAATTTATAAAATTTCAGCTGAAGGACTAGTTATGTATGTATGTACGGATTACGGATGTAAAAATTATTTATTGTTAATGAGTAAAACATAACAATAAAACAATAATTACAAGGATAGTTGACATATGTACAAAGGCGAGCATAAGCATAAGCTTAAGCAATTAAGAGTTTTTGAGTTACAATGGCTATGAACTTATTTAAAGAAAAGTTGCTTTAGTTACCCGCCCAAACTTGATTTAATTTTTAGCTTATCAGTCAGTTATCCACGTGACTTATATCCCACTAGATTACGAAGGGTAGGTACATTTAGTTTTGCATTCATAATAAGCACGAAGCGGATATTGGGATTTTATGAGAAGTAAAGAACAGTGGACTGCCATCTCGCTCATATTTGGAGCACCTCAGCTAGGGAAGCAGCTCCACCTAACAGTAGACCGCAGCCATAATGTTATAACTCCTTGTTTTTAACCAACTAAAAAGAGGTTTTAATTTTCGCTGTATGTTTTTTATGTATAATGTTCGCCGGTTTCTTTGCATCTGATGATTAGATCATAGGAAAATCGAGGGCAACTCTCAAACTTTATAGGCATTTACTATCTGTTTCATATGTTTTACTATCTGTTTCATATGTTAATGGGCATTTACTATCTGTTTTATTTGTTTTCTAAAGCTATTCAAGTATTTGCATCTGGTAATCGCCATCTGATGTTCATGAACTGGTGAAGATACAACTCCTTTACAGTTAGGAGTTGGAGGATAATTCTCGAGTTAAATATTAACGGTATTACGTATAAATCGATACCTTTATTCTTTCAGGTTATTCAGGAGAGCTGATCATTATGATCATCATCATCCTAGCGTTATCCCAGTACAGTTGCATCCTGAACGATGCCCGCTGTCCGCCACCTAATCCCAAGAATTAGTCTAGGCACTAGGTTTTACGAAAGTGACTGCCATCGGACCTTTCAACCCAAGGGGGAGACTAGACCTTATTGGGATGAGGCTTGTCAAGTGAGTTGGCAACTTGACTGTTGGAAGTTGGCATCTAACTTGGTTTACAAAGAAGGGAGCGCTCAGTTAGTAACCACTCAAAGCGGGCACCTATCCAAGAACTGACCCCAGCCAACCTTAACCTCCGGCATACCGCACGCGGTACGCGGCCGCTGCTGCGGGCGACGAGCGCTCCTCATGTCATTCAGGTGAGCTGATGATGGACGGTAAAACTCCTTAACGGTTAGGAGTAAGAGGATGATTCTTTAAATATCATAATTATGCACATAATAATAGGCCATTAGCCGTATTCGTTCAAGTCATTCAGGTTAGCTGATGATGGAAGGTAACTCTAAAACAGGAGTTAGATGATGCGTTAAGTACGATTTTTGACACTACATGCAAAAAAAAAAACAAATTAAAACTCCCTACCTATAAATAAGTTAGAATTCGGTGCCTAGGCTTGCGTGTAGATGTATTTTGTTTTTTACCGACTTCAATAGAAGGAAGGAGGAGGTACTCATTTCGTATGCATGTTTACTTGTTTTTTATGTATGTATGTATGTTCCCCGATTACTCTTGACCACGTTGGCCGATTTTGATAATTATTTTTTTCTTTCATAACAGGTACCCTGGCATTGAACCTCAGATCATAGAAAGAAATAGATGTGAAATGGGGGCGAGGCGCATGTCGCCGTGACATGGTCAAGAAGAAGTTTAAGTGATAAAATATGAAAAAGCGTGATATTTTCTGCGAGCTGTACATTGAAAGATTTGTCCAATAATCACCCCGTACCGCGCTAAACCACGGCGCAATGTATCATGCCGCTGTAGCTTTGGTCGCTGCGTAAATTATTTAGTGGTGCGCAGTCGCCGGCCCACTGTTAGGCTCCGCCCGACTAGAGTGGTGCCGGTCAAAATTGCAATTTATGCGTCATCGATAAAATAGGAATAGAATGTCGAACTAGTCATTTAATATCAACGGTAAATTCACAAATCAATATTTAATAAACATAACTTTGTTCCAAAAGACTGCAGACCAACTTCCAAATTGATCTTATTACCCAACTTTGATAGAAGAAAGAAGGTTCTCACTGTTCTCAGTTCGTATTAATGTTTTTTTTATGTATGTACCGCTATAATGCTTTACTATTTAATACAACTTTGGTGATTATATGAACACCATCTAAACTTGTTTTAATGATTTTTTTAATGTATGTACCGCTATAATGCTTTACTATCTTATACAACTTTGGTGATTATATGAATATCTTAACATAATAATTTAGAGATCGATGTCGATAAAACATCATTTAACGTTTGTCTCCCTCTAGTGTTCATTGCCTTTTTTGAGGGGTGCGTAAAGCCAAGCGCAGCGCTTGTTTGCATGGTGTCGTAAACTCGGCGGCACCGCCCGAGGTTTTGTTTTTACACGGTTCAATGTATGTGTGTGTGGACTTGGTGGGAGAAAACTGGGGACATTGGTTTTCGTTGAAAGGAAGCAGTAGGGCACTTCTCTCTTTTTTATGTTCTGAGCATTGAACCCATATAAATTTGGTGAAGGTCTAATGATGGGATCTAGGAGGAATCGTGGGAAATCCTCGAATTTGATAGACACGCATATGCCGATTTCGGTATTTTCTGTAGGTAACCAAGCATGTGATTATTACCAAACTTGTGATTATTTTGGAGTCACAAGTATCCATCCCTCCATAGGTTTCGGCGATCACGTCTTTTTTTTCAAGATTCAAAGAGTTTATTTGTCCATCATAGGTAATAACAAGGTGTTAACAATTTTTCGTATCACTATGTGGTGCCTGTCGGCATACAAATATAATTGTCAAAATCATACACGTCTTGGAGTTTGATTTTATGGATCAATGTCTGTCGCACTAATGCGAGACGGATAGACTTCAAAGTATGCCAACCCAACGCCAACAGAGATGTACGTCAGTTTGTTTTAGGTCTACCGATTAATTCCGTTTAGGCCGCCAGGGACCTGCCGCGTTCCACGTCTGAACTGAACGATAGAGTTCCGTTGTCCCGTCCTTCTTCCGTTAAAATCAAGACTCTTCAAGATGGCACCTTATTTCTAGAACCTACTGTTTGCCATCGTATTGTAGCTTTGTCCTATCAATAATTGGTCCTGCCATTAGTTAATAATCGACTAGTAATGTATTAATGATACTTTTAACATATTCTTAGTACAAATAAAGATTATGATTATAACCCGTAACTTTTTTATATCACTGAATTGTTTTATAATGGTACGCATTATAATTTGTTTAATAAAGTTTTCTGGGAGATTATTCTATATTATAAACGTTTTATTGTAGTAAAGGCTTGTTTCTATACTTTCTGTTATGCGGAGTTTATATGGTGGCGATAACGCGATTATCATTCCCTTTGTTATTACAGATAGTAAATAACTGGGTGACCGGTCTTCACTCTGACTGCATTTTCCAGAGATACGACAAAGCTAGATCGATTGTTGGCCCCCGAAAACCCAATTTAATTGAAATCGTTTGAGCAGTTTCCAAAATCCCGATATAAAGAATTGCCCGTTTAAACGTACAAGATACGTTTTGTCTACCACGGAACGTTGTTATATACGGGTATACCTATGTTACTATCCTTGTAACTAGGATACCACCTGGTATTCACGGGCGAGAAAATGCTTTTCTGTTAATACATTACATAATGGTAAAATGTCTACATTTCGCGTATTCCCGTCGAAGAAGTTCCGTGGTGGAACTAATAGAGATTTTTTCCCAATAGTTCTGTAAACGGTAGAAAGGGGTAGTTAGGTATTCTGTACGACGACGAGCGAAGCGGAGTGTTAGTAGAACTGCGAACCTACAACGCGTGAGCCGAGCAGTTCATTCCCAGTAGTCCCGTGGAAGTAGTTCCGTGGTGGAACTAGTGAGACTTTTTTTCCCAATAGTTCCGTCAACGGTACAGAGTGGTAGTTAGGTACGACGACGAGCGAAGCGAGGAGGAGTGTTAGTAGAACTGTGACCCTACAACGCGCGAGCCGAGCGAGCGAAGCGAGCGTGCCGCGGCAGCGGCCGGCGAAGCGCCACAACTGAACATTGGGAACGGAACTATTGGGAAAAAAAGTCTCACTAGTTCCGCCACGGAAATACTTCCACGGGACTACTGGGAATAAACGAGCCGAGCGAGCGAAGCGACCGTGCCGCTGTAGCGGCCCGCGAAGCGCCACAACCGAACATTGGAATGGAACTAGCGGGAAAAAGTCTCACTAGTTCCGCCACGTAACTACTTCGATTGGACTAATGAGAATAAATGCGTATAACAACCTCTGTGGCACGGGCAAAATAATAAGTGGAAATCACCTTTGTGAAATAGAATCATGAAATTCCAAACTCCATCATCCCTACCGCACTTACTTTAACTCGAGCGACAGGGATGAATCCATCAAATTGCAATTTTTGCGATAAAACCGCTGACATGTGATTTCCCTGGATTATATTTAGCTTCCTCATGCTTGCCGATGTTAGACCAACATATAAACCCCGCATTATAGGTTTAGGAAACTACTAGGTCTAAATAAAAATATTGAACCCTTTGAACGCCAAGAGCAACTAAAGAACGAAGATGTTGCATGTTGCCGTGCCTTCGGCTACGCTACCAGTCGCCGTCCTTTACACTAGGGTTCAAATTAAATCTTATGGACAGTTAGTGGGCGTTTAACGCATTCACTGCCAGCAACTACTTTCATCTAGTGCTCTGAACGCGTCTGTGAGTTCATATAATTTAGCTTGATTCGCCCAGTGCCTTCAACGCATATGCAAGTTGTATTCATTTTGCAATGTTACACATGTCTTATCTTATCCTGAACTCATATGTGTGTTTGAGGCACTGGGTATATATTTGATTAAACTCTCATGTGCATTTGAAGAACATAGAAAAGTGCGTATATGCCGCACTAAATGTAAAAATATAACCAGAGGTCCAGAAAAAAGAACTGTCAGCGAATGCGTTACGTGACACTGCCGTTCATGAAGAATGGTATTCAAAGGGTTACTACAGTACATCCTTAAACCACCACAGTAGATTCCGTAAGTAGTGTCTCACACGCCAAACACTTTATAGCAAAAGACAGAAAATGAACCTTACTTGAGAGTATGTAGGTTGCCTTTACAATATTTAACATCGAATGATATGAGGTCATGGCGTGTGGGTCGCTTTTACCGACTTGAAATTCAATGGTGGCGAAAAGGTTAAGTTTACCGTTCAAAAGCGCAAAAATTATCAAACCCGCGAAGGAGAGCCCAATGTGCATAGACTAGGACATCTAACGGCAAAATGGAGTAGAAAGTGCGCTGTACAGACAATTTTTTGAACAATAATTCTTCTCAATTTAATCTGTAACTGAATGTAAGAAAACTCAATTGTTCAAGGCCAACTATTGCTCAAAATGTTGCCAGTGTAAACGCACCTTAAGCGCTCTCTTTGCCTTGACACTCCAAACCATTGATAGGTACTGGATTTAATTACTAATACTGGAATTTAATTTAATTACTAATACTGGAACTTAATATTTTGACGCTATTTTATGTAAAATAGGATAGGCAAGTTTTTTTTTAAAATATTTACCTTTTATAAAATTTAAGCGTCTAAAACGATTATGTGGAGTCGGCATTATTACTAAAATATAATACGATTACTCCAAGTGGCAAATAGCCGAACTATTTAGCTACTTGCTTCCTAGAGTGTCTAATAACTTATTCTACTACACACAAGATGTCACTTTAACAATAATTTGACTTTTTTTTTTTAGTCTTATAATTATAGTTATTACGCTTCGGTAATTATTAGATACAATCAACGCATTTTAGGTATATTTTATGTTGGGAACATAAATTACATTGCGGCTTAATGCAAACTACGAGGCACTCGACAGCTGCAGATGAAATCATCACATCAGCCAAAAGACGTCCACTGCTGGACCAGACCTTCTCCCAAGTATCTCATGGCCGCCCTCTGCCACTTGAGTCCTGCATCACTCTGAACTATGTCAACGGCCCATAGCTCTCCTACGGATCTTCAATTTCTGATTCGATCTCGTAGGGAAACTCCGAGTTCCATTGCTCCCTGACTGACATTGAGCTTTCTCATTCGGCCCACTGTTAAATACATTATATGTTTTATTAGTCATTATTCGCACTTATGCGGTACTGTGTTTCTCCTCCTCACCACAAATTTTGTACCGTTTAAAAAATCTTCGGGTTAAAGTCGTATCGAGTCGATTAATTCAGGCAATAAACCATCTATGTGCACTAACTTCCGTTTAACCGTTTCTGTTTGATTAAATTTTAAATTCCCAAGAATCTAAACATACAAACTTTCACATTTATACTATGAGTAGGTATGATTACTTTATCCTCCCGAGCACGCCTGTATACGGGAATGCGTTTTAGAGATATAATGAAATAGATTGAGAAAATATATAATTTAATCTTACTTTCACAATTGAATTAATTCGACTAGGACGTTTTAACAACAAAAATATTCCACGTCCGTGGCAAACAAGCATACGGCTGCCTGATGGTAAGCAGACACCGCAGCCTATGGACACCTGCAACTCCATGGGGTTGTCGACCCTTTGGGAAAACCTAAGGAAAGTAACCTTCTATAGACTAGTAAAGGCGAAAAAGTCGTTCTTGGGAAATTGTATCAAATTCTACAATAAAATTCCTAAACACATTACTGAACTTAGTAATTCTAAATTCAAATCTGTAGTAAAACAAACACTTATTTCAAAAGCATATTATAAGATAAACGATTACATCATGGATAGGGATGTTTGGCAGTGATAGCGTCCTGCACGGGTAATCTATCGCGAAAATATGTTTTCTACTGTAGCATTGTTATTTCAGTTATTTTGTAGTAGCTGACACTGTAATTTATATTTAACTATACAATGTATATTGTTTTGAAAAAATGACACCTCGCCGAGTTTCTTACGCCGGTTCTTCTCGTGGCAGAGGTTTATTTTTCCGAACCGGTGGTAGTTTATTGACGTTCATAGGTGCATGTAATATGCCTAATTTGAAGAATAAACTACTTTTACTTTTTTTTACTTTTAACCTCGGCAGGGAGCTCATTCCACAACCGGAGAGGAAATTCCTCCCTTCCTATTGCTTTTATTTAATTATTTCACATCGTAGGACAAACCGGACAAAAACATCCGTTTTGTCCTACGAAAATTGACATATAATATCGTAGGACAAAACGGATTTTTTTGTCCGGTTTGTCCTACGATGTGAACAAAATCGTAGGACAAATCGGACTACATCAGATTTTCACTGATTTTCGCTACGTTAAAGCATTTTAAATACACCAAAATTGAACGCTATTTGGCCATAATAATACTTAGAAACGCGATGTCACTTGAAACTACATGTGTCATCCTCATATCATAACCGAGCACTTTAAACGTTTCATTAAATGTTCTGATTATTACCTTCTACTCGTAATTTTAATTACGTGCGTACGTGTTTCAGGGATTATTGATAAAAGAATGGTGTTTGGCCAGTTAGGTATCCCTGCCTCGATATCACTGCCATAGCTTTTGAAGCGGTGTTGTAACTAATCCGAAGTCAGATCTTTTCAATTAGGTACTAAATATTATTGATTCTCATACAAAAGGCCCCACTTAGCTGGTGTCAATAAGGACGATTTATAATTGCGTCAATAAGAAAATCGGCTTATTAAAAGCCACTTAAGCTTTGGTCAATAAACTATGCATCGTAACGATTAGTCTTACAGCATTGTTGTTGCCAAGATTTCTGATACGTATCGCAACGAAAAAATAGTAGCAAGTTTAGAAAAAGGGCACGTTGAAAAATTTCATTTTGCCAATTACAACTAGATGGGTACAGTAAAGATCAAGAAAGCTCCATTAGCCGTAAACCTAAACCTAGGCCAAAAAGTGTACCTACGAGTATAGGAAAAACATATCTCAGTATATACGCGACACCGGCTTGCTTATGGAAAAGGTCGTATGTACAATTGAAACATCACGTAGTTAAGTCATTTTAAACCAGTTCGGCGGGAGCGATAAAGCGCGCCATTGCGCGAACTCCGCGCCACTAATGGGAACACTGGATGACGAAAACGCTCCGTTTATGATAATCGCTGTATTTCATGACCACATAAATGCGCAGCGCCATATCAGCGGCCTGGGATTTTTATAGATATTATGCTTAGCGATGGGCGATTTGAAGCATCCTACATAGTTATTCAATATCCATTACAGCCTTTAGTTTTTTCAATAGGTTGGGTCAAGGTTAAGTAGGTACGTTTCAGTTTTTATAGCACGATATTTGTAGGGATTGGTAAGGAATACAGATTTCCAATTCTATTACGACTATTACTATAAAAGTATCCCTTCCAATTCTGGAGCTACACTTATGGATACGAAGTGTTTTAAAGGTATCCCCAATCAATTCGATTCAATAGGGTGTATTATATTTATGAAAATTTGAATCCTTAGTAAACCAAAACCAGTAAAATGAAAATAAATAGTGGCTTGCCCCGAACTGTGAACTCGTGATGTATTTATGGTCCATCCAGCGCCATCTGGTTAAATAAACTATATTTTTAACATGTTACATAATAAACAGAAGAGGCCTACGTATACTCACCAGTGGGTAGATACGGGCCGCCGGATTGTTCCAATATACTCTGAGAACTTGGCTTGCTCTTCCAATTAAGATAATCCAAAAACTGGTACACTCGTGTTTGTGAAGTTCCTGACTTCCGCGGGCCTATGATGGTCGCCATTTTATCACTTATCGTCGTGGATAAGACGTTCGTCACGTACTGACAAGTATGCGAGTGCGAGAGTGACGGGCGTCTTATCCACGACGATAAGTGATAAAATGGCAACCATCATACGCCCGTTGAGCTAAATCTGATGTAATTGTCCCATTCCAGTATAAAAAGAAATATTTGTGGACAATCTTACAGAACTCAACCATAGCCCCAAACTAAGCAAAGCTTCTACTATGGGTACTAGGCGACGATAAACATACTTGTATAGATAAATAAATACTTACGAGTAAATAATAATAATCGTTTATTTAATAACTTAAAACAGTTTTACAATAGTGGTTGAGGCCTCCTAGTAGGTTTTCATGCACCTGTATCGGGAGGTCTCGCTCTTCCCTTAAAAAATACACACACACACACACACACACACACACACACACACACACACACGCACACACACACACACACACACACTCACACTACACACACTCACACTACACACACATACATACACACACATTTACATTTTATTATTTTTAAGTATATTAACATTTTTTAGTAATTAAACGATTTAGTATGTTATTTACATACTGAATGTGTGTGTGTGTGTATGTGTGTGTGTGTGTGTGTGTCTGTGTGTGTGATATATGTAACTACATCCGATTTCTAGTATAGTATAGAAGTGGATATGTAACAACATCCGATTTCTAGTAATTGTTGTTGTGTAATATACTATTTTAGTAATTCTTCAGTTTCGTCATAATTAAGATCTGTCAGCCACTTTATGATAGTTTCCTTACACTTATAGGATGTAAGAGGGTAAATATTTATTACATTGTTAGTTTTATTGTACAAGTGGGCTGATTGAACATCGAATTGTCTTTTTGCATAGACAGATTTACTAAAGGGCTACTACTACCTTTGCTCTCCCTCGATTTGAAAGGGGCGGGATTTATTTGTAAATGTGTTGAAAAAATTTACCAGGGATGTATTTGTAAATGCGAAATTCTCCCCATTTTTTTACAGTCTTGAGAAAACCATTCTACGGATACGAATTAAATAGGATTTTTCACCTCAGCGGCAAAAATGGCGGTTTTGTTGCGTGAAACCAGTGAGCAAAATGCAATTTTGCTTCGAGCGTGAAAACGACTTTTCCGGCTTGAAACCAGTGAGCAAAATGCAATTTTGCTGCGAGCGTGAAAAAAACTAACTTTTTAATTTTTCATCTCGTTAGTTTAAGTAACTTCATTCTCTCTATCACTATTCTTTTGCGTTATATGTTCTCGCCGCTGAGGTGAAAAAATGTAGGTATCACACGAGAGCAAAGATATTTGCATCTCGTGTCTTTGAGACCCTCGCTACGCTCAAGATTTTGATTATAGAATCTTTTACTTGCTCGGGACTCAACATTAACACTCGCAGCAAAAATTTACTTTGCTCTCTTGTTGAACAAATAACTATTGTTATAGAATAGAAATTTAATCCAGTAAATACAAATCTTCCCTACTACCTATATCTCAACGTTCAGCGCACATTACTTATATGGTTCTCCGACTGAAAATTAAACTAGTGATCGCACGAATATTCAATTTCCCTCGAATAGAATCGTATGAAAAATCCCTCTTGCAGCGTCACTTGTAACTGAGCTCATTTACATAGAATCTCGTGATCTCCATTTGATATGGAGTCATTGGAATGGTCTTTTAAATTCTATTCAAAACATTTTTTATTTCTTTTAAGTCTTTTGTGTAGGTAGAGCTTCAGTTTTTTCTGCCTCGTTTCATCTTGATTATTTGATAGTGCGTTAAGATACGAATGACGGGTGTCGGGTGTGATGATATACGATACAGATTACGTGATTCCAAGATTAAGTGGTAAAGTTGATAAAATTCCCAGTTACATTTATTTATAGCCAGAGGCCGGAATTATATATGTATTAGGGACTTCTCATTTATCGACTTCCGATCCATATACAAATGTACTAATATCGATAAATACAGAATATAATATTTAAAATATTATTAAGAGTATAAGGTAAACAACAGGCAGTCTTATCACGATTGAGCGATCTCTTCGAGATAATCTTCGGATAGGTACCTACTTTTTGGAAATTTTAAAGAGGAATTATTATAATAATAGTTTAATGTTCCTAATAAATTTAATAATTTGTGGATTTCATATTACGAGGTTTTTTATACATTTTGTAATGTTCTAATGATATCATGTTATGTAGGTAATAGACATTAATCTGATGATCTTTGTTTAGTAGTTTTATAGACATATATGCACACAAACAAACACGAACACTGAACTGAAGTAATTAAATGTGAAATTGTTAACTATTAACTTTTCATTGTTTTCATTCATCATCATCATCATCATGTCAGCTGAATGACGTCCACTGCTGGATATAGGCCTCCCCCAAAGACTTCCACAATGACCAGTCCTGCACAAATGGTGTTCGTAATTTTTTATTTTATTTATAAAACTTATTGAAAGAAAACTCGGGATTCATCTTGTATTATGACCATTCAATCCATTTTTGCCCATCAGACTAAAGGTGAATTTGCTAAATAAATAGTCTGTACAACCTCAATTAAACGGTCTGATCTAAATTCAACGCTTCTACGCCAGGTTCATCAAGTAGAAGAAGTCATGCGAGCAGAAAATGGTCCAAAATTCAACTACCTCCCAACAGTGGCAATTACGTATTCATAAACAGTGTCCACTGAAACTTTTAATGCGCATACTCCCGTGAGATCGTGGAAATGTTACAGGCTACGTTGACTCGCAGGCGCAGGCTTCCATACAAATGCTGTTAGACTAAGAGCTGACTGACTGAGTCTCAGTCAGCTCGTGTGTTCGTGTGTGCTCGTGTGTGTGTGTGTACTCGTGTGTGTGTGTGTTGTGTGTTTTGTACGCGATTAAGTCCCGTTTACCAATAATAATGTGTAAAAATCGTGCAAGTTTAAGGGAGCATTAACCGCAAAAATACGCAAGTGGATACATTAACACTAATAGACCTACACGTTTTTTAGCGGAATAGCAAAGAAATATTGTTCAAGAAGCTTGCCATGGAATTCCGCAAAGTAACGCCTGATATTCGATACAAAAATTTCTAGGAAAAATAGGGTATATAAAGTGGTGATGCTTGTCTTTTCTTGCGAAAACCAACGTTTGGGGTATCGTTACATAGCTAGTTTAAAATAATGTGAGTTTCCTCCAAAGATTTTTTGATTATGCTATCCGTTTGCTTTATATTGATTTTTAAAATGCTTATATTTTTTGGATTTAAGTGCCCTCCAGGAAAATTATCACAGCTAAGTCGACTTTACTAGTTACCGAGTAACAGCGACGAACTTAAGAAATATACTTGGAAAAGCGAACTTTCGTTAAATTTCCATTGATTACTTAGATATATATCACTTATGTCTTTTTCGTTCACTGCTTATGTCAAATATACAGTAAATATAAGTTAATATCACAAGTGGACAGCTACGGAACCCTACATTGCGCGTAGCCCGACACGCACTTGACAGCTTTTTTTAATACGCTCATTTGTATGGAACACGAACATCACAGGATCATACCGCGAGCGTGCCACACGTCTCGCGCAGAGGTTTTAATGACGCAACTAAGTGGCAAGTCCCACCGTGATCCGCTGGGATCCGATATAGTGGGTAACTCGGCAAACTTACTCCCAACTCCAAACTGAGTGCCTTAAAATTTAAGTCAATTTCGTGTCCGCGCGCCACTGTTAGCTTTTGAGTGGATATAATATGTAAATTTTGTTGTTTTTAGGGTTCCGTAGCCAAAATGCCAAAAACGGAACTCCTGTAGATTTGTCATGTCTGTCCGTCCGTCCGTATGTCACAGCCGATTTACTCGGAGACTATGACCACTACAATTATGAAATTTGGAGTGAAGGTGTATGTTATGATGTTAAATTACGAAAAAATATTAAATTGGGGGGGGGGCACCCTATCCATGTAACAGGGGGTAATATTTTCTTTTCAATGCAAATGCTTCAAAAAGAACATAAGGGTTTTTAAAAACTTTTCTATTTTAGTCAACCGTTGGTGAGATATTAGCTGTCGAAGTTGTAATAAGTGTGTCCCCCTCTTCTAATTTCCAAACTATGAAGTTTAAATTCTGAAAAAAAATCAAGGTAGTGTACATTAATCCTTTCAACGATTTTTGGTTTGAACAAGATAGGTGTAACGGTTTTTGAGTTATTGCTGAAAACTGAAAAACTGTCTTGCCAAAAAAGGCCGTAAGTGGTACAGATTACTTGTTAGCATTCTGATTGACTTACCAACTAGTGCATTGCATGCTTGTATACGTACAGAGTTACAATCACAAAGTACAATACATATATAGACTACTATGTAAGCGTGCGAAACATTTTGAAATTGGATAGCAAAACTTAAGTTACAGATTGGCAACTAGTTTTTTTATTCGCCAAACCTACCATATAAAATATAAGTACCAAAAAGGTAAATAAAGTGGAACCCGTAAAATAAAGCCGTTGGGAAAATGTATGCCCAATATTTCCTTTCATTACAAACGTATTCACGATAGCTTTTTCGCGACAAAAACGCAAAGCTCTTAATCTGATACAAAGTTTTCAAAAGACTGAAATCTCCTTTGATCTTCATTGGTGCTCCTTATCCCTCGAAAGTATAAATCTATTGTAATGTTCATTTTGCTTATCAGCTGGAACAGATAGCCGTGGCCTGACCAAGATTTAACTAATTTCCTTGTGTTTCTTTAAAACTCGGTGTGTTTGTCGAGTTTACTTTCAATGTTAATTGTAAATGAAGAATATTTTACGTAAATAGTTCATTTTGGAGAATCCAACAAGTGCTGACAATATTACAGACAAGCGCTTTCAAGTGTTACGTCTAAGGAAATAAGAATATTTATACGGATTAAATATAGAATTGTTATAATAAGTTTTTTTATAAGGTTATAACCGTTCGTTCACCACCAAATTGACGCAATATATAGGGTAGTGTACTATTTGAACACAATATTTAAATTCAAAATTTGTGTTCGATTTGGATAACATCATTACACCACCTCTAAATTTGGCAAAGAACAATATTTCTGCATTCGAAATGCACTACTTTATACGAAACAAAAAAAAAGTATTTAGGAACTTTACTTTCGTCGATATTTGGTATTGCAACTTTCAGAATCTAAGATCAAACAACATAAAATTATTGAAAGAAAGAAATAAAATACATTACATTTATCGTCTATAACATATAACAATTACGTAGCCAAAAAAAAACAATAAACGAGGCTAAAAGGGCCCCCCTACGCGTAGCCACCAATAACTAACTACCAAGACATATGGCTCGCGTTTCTAATTATTTACATACTCGTAGTTGGGCCACAAGAAGCACAATAGTTTCTGACTTGTTAACATGCTACCCTAACTGAATGTGCATAACTGATACGAAACTCTCGCTGAAATATAAACGGGAAGGGCGTGATAGTAGGACTAAGTTTTGCTGTGACGATGTTCAGAATGCATACAAGAATCTGTTTTGTGCTACGAGTATATAGTACTCAGGGGTCTATTCCGAAGACGTATTAGATCTTGCACAGTAAATACGTTCGGCGATAAAAAAAACTACACCACTACTTTGCTCATTAACAAAGTTTCATCTTTGTACTTTGGATTTAACGTATTTGAACAGGAGTGCAAAGTTTTTTGGCTTTTTACTCCAAACTTACTTTTTGTTAGTTATATAGGTTGGAGGCTTATAACGCATCGAAGAGAGCGTATGCGGAAAATGAAAATACAATTGTATCAGGTATACTCAGTTTAAGCAGGTATGTATTAACTAGCTTTTGCCCGCGACTTCGTCCGCGTAGAACTCATTCTCGCCTCAGAATTATTTGTTTTCCCATAAAAACTTTCTCAAGCTCAGATGGTTGGACGGTGTCGAAAAGGAGGCCTAGGCGTGACAGAGAAGGAAATCCACGAACAGATCGGACTGGAGAGAGGGCTGTAACGCCTCAGATGATGATGATACAATCTTTCACCCTTCTTTTCATCCCCTTGAATGATTACTTTCAATATGACATTCTCTAGAAATCCTATTGTCAAAACGAATGATTAAGTGCTTATTATGGAATATAAAATGTACCGATTCTAGACGAATGAATACCGTCAAAAACAATGATAAAATGTCGCTACGCAGTTCTGCCGTAAAACGTCGTCCCAATAACAGAGCGAGTTCTTCATGTAAGTATGATAGAAGGCTGGAAGCAGAGCGGCAAGGCAGGCGAGAGTTATCACACAGAGGGGATTTTTATGTAAGGCTGAGGGCCGAAGGCCTGAAGCAGAGATGCGAGACACGCGAGGCCGAAGGCCGAGCCTCTCAACCGAGAAGATCCTTCATGTAAGGTTGATGACTGAAGGTCCAAGGCTTAGTGGCAAAGCATGCGAGGCCGAAGGCCGAGCATTCCCACAGAGCGGGCTCCTTATGTAAGGCTAAAGGCCGAAGGCCAGAAGCAGAGTGGCAATGCATGCGAGGCCTAAGGCTGAGATTCCCTACAGAACGGGTTCTTCATGTAAGTATTATGGCCAAAGGCCCTAAGCAGAGCGGAAAGGCATGCGGGCCTAGAATACCAACATGGGCGAGCCGACGTGGATACTGTCTATCCCCGAGTGTCTTATAAGCGAGCATGAGGGCCGAAGAACCCAAGGAGAGCGGCAAGGCACGCGAGGACGAAGGCTGAGTGTACCAACAGAGCGGCCTCTTTACCTAAATCTGAGGGCCGAAGTAAGGCACGCAAAGCCTTAGGTTGAGCATCCCAACAGAGCGAGCTCTTCAATAAGGCTGAGGGCCGAAGGCCTGAAGCTGAGTAGTAAGGCACGCGAGGCCGAAGCTAGAGCATCCCAACAGAGCGGGCCGTTTAATAAGGCTGAGGGCCGACGACCCGATGGGCGTGCCAAGTCAAGCCAAGAGTGTTATACACGATCATGAGGGCTGAAGGCGCGGTCGAGGGCGGCAAGGCACGCGAGGCTGACGCCAGAGCGTAGTTCTACACACTATGTATAGGTTATTTAGGACGATATCATGTGTCTTCCTTTCTTTCTTTATCCTTCTAGTTATGTGGTATAAGTAACTGAACATTAAGTAACTGGCAAAAGTAATAAGATTACAAACTTACACATGCTGATTTTTTATCTATAAAACTGGACTAAAATTTGGGTTCAGGTGACCCTGAACCCAAATTTTAGTTACTTAAAAGCTAATAGCTTTCAAATTTTGAAGAGACCGTGGCTGCTGGCGCGCACACTACACAAAGTCCCGGCGCAGCGCTAGCGCTTATTTTTTTCAGCCTGTAACCTGGCTGGGGATTTACTAAACTCAACTCAAAGTTTGCATCAAAATCCGTTCAGCCGTTTTCACATGATGCGCGGTCAAGTAAACAAACAAACAAACAAAAATTCTAAAAGCTGTTGGAACGCGTTCTGTTATCGATTCTAAGTATACCCAACCAACTTTTTAACCGACTTCAAGATTTCAAAAGAGGAGGTTATCAATTCGGTTGTGTTTCTTTTTTTTTTTTTTTTTTTATTGTTTGTTACTCCATAACTCCGTCATTTCTTAACCGATTTGGAAAATTATTTTTTTGATTGTAAGTATATATATCCAAGTTGGTCCCGTTTTTGTCAAAACGCAGTTCTGATGATGGGATTCATAAGGAATTGAGGGATCTCCTCAAATCTTTAAGGCAAACATGTAGTGATTTTTGTGTTTTTATCAACAAGTCAAGCATTTTCATCCAAAAATGTGACATTGGATGAAGTGGAACTGCTGATGATGATCAGAACAGAACTCTTCAACGACGAAAAGTTCACGTTTGGCGATTTGTCCTCCTAGCTGTGTTTGTTAAGCAATTTCTATTTTCACGATTAATTTTTGTCATGCTTGATTTCTGATGATGGGGTCCATGAGGAATTGAGGGAACTCCTCAAATCTTAAAGGCAAACATATAGTGATTATTGTGTTTTTATCAACAAATCGAGCATTATCATACAAAAATGTGACATTTGATGAAGTGGAACTGCTGATGATGATCAGAACGGAACTGTTCAACGACGCGTAGTTCACGTTTGGCGATTGGTTCTCTTCGTTTTGTTTGTCAAGCAAACAAGGTTTTTCCATGATTCCATGAGGAATTGAGGGTACTTAGTCTTCTAAGTACCCTGAAATTTAGTGCTAAGTTCAAACATCCCTTCATTGTAATGTTTAGGTTAAGTTTGTGGCAATAAAGATATATTATTATTATCTCTGTATTTATTTTCGTACTTAAGCTAGGTTTTTTACAATAATTTTATAAAAGTAAAATATATAAACATACATACAAAATATAAAAGCATTATAAAAAACCTAACCTAGGGTGCCGCCGGCAGCGAGGCAGGGCCTAAGCTACCGGTGGTTAGGGCGACAGAGAAAGGAACCTCCGGACTATCCGCGCCGTGTCCAGGAGTACCGCCTTCTGTATCTGACCCTTGACCCAGCCATCTAACGAGAGTCTCTTGAGATGTTGGTCGAGACTCTTCGCTATTAGACCGTTCGCGGAGACGACTATCGGGACAATGATCGTTGATTCAACATCCCACATGGCGGTTACCTCGTGTGCCAGGTCTAGGTACTTGCTAGATTTGTCCTTCTCAGCCTTCACGAGGTTCTCGTCATGGGGGATGGTGATATCAACGAGTACTGCCTGGCGCTTCAATCGCTCTGTCAGCACGATATCAGGCTTGTTGGCTATAATAGTCCTGTCTGTGATGACAGATCGATCCCAATAGAGCGTTGCACGACCATTCTCGAGAACTGGCGCAGGTGTGTACTTATAGTACGGAACTTCGAAATCCACAAGACCGTATAGAAGAGCAAGCTGCTGGTGAATAATCCTGGCCACCAAGTTATGTCTGTGCAAGTACTCGCCGTTAGCAAGATGACTACAACCGGAAATAATATGCCTGAGTGACTCTCCGGGACGGCGGCATGCCCGACAAATGTCGACCGTACCATCCTTCAGGATATATTTCCGGTAGTTGTTCGTCATGATAACCTCGTCCGCAATTGCACAGACAAAACCTTCAGTTTCCCCAAAAAGATCCCCAAAACGTAGCCAGTTCACCGATGCGAGCAGGTCTACGTCGGGACTCGTAAGGGCCTTGTAGAACCGCCCGTGTAGCTCCTTACTCTTCCACACCGCCCTGCGATCCCCGGCGCTCAGCACTTTAAGTCTGCGCCAGTTCTCTTTTGCCATGGAGAGCGGGGTGAGGAGTGTGTCTACTGCCACCACATCACGATGGATCCCACACTCGCTGTTTAAGAAATAATCTCTGAGACTGCACACCTCGCGGTTGTGAAGGTCTTTGGCATTTAAGAAGCCACGACCTCCAAGCTTCCGCGGGATGTACAGTCTCATAACAGACGAGCGCGGGTGTAGGTGCGTAGTGAGCAGTACACGCACCCTTCGATCCAGGAAATCGAGCTCAGTCTGAGTCCATCTTAATATGCCAAAGGAGTATGTGAGCAAGGGCATCACCCAGGCGTTGAAGGCGCGCACCTTATTGCCGCCCGACAAAAGACTGTTGAGTACTTTTGTCAGGCGACAGAAAAAGCGCTCCTTCATTGCCTGCTTGATGCCCTCACCTTCGATACCCAAAGACTGTGACATACCAAGATATTTATAGGTATCTACTTCGGAGAGAGATCTGAGTGACGTTGTCTCAGAAAGCTGTAAATTTGTCGAATTTACAACTTTCCCCCGCTGTACATGCATGACCGCACACTTGTCGACACCAAATTCCATTTTGATGGCACTACTGAAGACCTCTGTGGTTTTCAGTAGCTCCAACAGGTCATGTTTATTTGGTGCAAATAGTTTAAGGTCGTCCATGTAGAGCAGATGAGAAATGACCTCACCCTCTCTCCGCAGCTGGCAACCTAATCCTGAATCCTTCAGCAGAGTACTGAGCGGATTCAGCGCTAGGCAGAACCATAAGTGACTCAGACTGTCACCCTGAAATATACCTCGCTCAATCCTGATAGAGTCTTGCGGGCCAGAGGGACCATCCCCCCCTCCTGGTTGACGAAGGACAGTCGTCCACTGCCTCATGCAAGCACTTAAGAAGGATCTCAGAACTGCATCAACTTTATACAGCTCTAAGACCCTCCGCAACCATGAATGAGGCACCGAATCATAGGCCTTCCTATAGTCAATCCAGGCGGCCGAGAGGGTCCCCTTGATCCGCCGGACTTGTTGGCAAATGGTCATGTCTATGAGGAGGAGCTCTTTAGTACCACGTGACCCAACCCTACATCCATTTTGAGCAGGGGCCAAAATGTTGTTCGCAACAATATGTGCGTTGATTTTTGCTCTCAAAATGGATGTAAGAAGCTTGTACAGCGTAGGTAAGCACGTGATGGGTCTGTAATTCTTCGCTTCCGTGGTACTACCGGACTTGTAGAGCAAGGAGGTAACACCAGTTGTTAAGGGAGGTGGCAGGGAGCCGAGCTCAAGGGCTTGCTGGAACTGTGCTGCCAAACGTGCGTGTGAGCACCGAAACCATTTTAGCCAGAAGTTGTGCAATCCATCCGGTCCGGGACTTTTCCAGTTTTGAGCCGTACGGATGGCACAACTTACGTCCTCGGGGCCGATGGTGACAGACCCCATGGGTTCGATGGATTCACACTCACGTTCGACAGCACCGATCCAGGAACCCTCTGTGTGTTCAACAGGCACCGACCAAATACTACGCCAAAAGTTAACCATGGCAGTAGCATCCGGCCGCTGTCCATCGGGCACACGATGGTCGGTTCCATCCCACTTCCGGTATACCTTCCTTTGGTCGCTTTGGAAAAGGCGATTCTGCTGGTATTGGTCCAGACGCTCCCTGTAGCGACGAATACGGCTTGCCCATGCATAAACTTTCTGCTTCAGAAAGTCAATGCGCTCCGTGACACAGGCCATGTAGTCACGGGGCCTGACACCAGTCCCCGCGAAGGCCTGGTTTACGAAGCGCATGACTCGGGGGCGACTATTGCCCCCTCTGAAGCAGATCAGCTTTGCAATGAGAGTCCTATACGTATCGACACGCCGCTCAATTCGTACTTGCCAGGTAGGGACACTCCCGGCGGGCCTAGGTGCACGGTCAGCGTCCGGAAACTTGACACGAGCAACACGGCACGCCGCGATGGCCCCACAGTACATAATTGAGTGCGTGTCAATCAAATCTTCGCTAGCCCGCAAATACGGAGCTAGGAGATCGTTCAGGGCTCCCATTAACGCTAGATTGCGTCTATTCACGGGCAAGCGTGGTAGTCGCGGCCTAGAATTCGGTGTGGAGCGATACTGCGTAATCGCCTCTTCCAAAGCCCTCCTCAATAGCTCATGGGCCTGGGTACTCACACTCTGACTCGCACAGTCCTCGTCGGCACTGGGATCCACACGCGGTGCCCCCGGTGCCGTATCGGGTGCGGGCACCGGAGCTGGCAACGTGGCGGATGGGTTCCGCGCCGAGGTGGAGACCGCGCGAGCAGAGAGTGCCTCCAGGCGGAGCCGATCAAGTGTCGCGTCATCCAACCGCTTGAGCCGTTGGATGACGCGCACTTGAAGATGATTATTATTATTATTATTATTTCTACCATTATAAACATACTTATAGCCATTTTTATTTTATTGTATGGAATCTAAGAGTGCACCATCTAAGTATAATAATCTTTCACCGGCCTCCCCCATTGAAGTCGGTTTTTTTTTCTTAAAAATTATTTTTAATATCTTTCATATACAGACTTTCGACCCTCTTCAGCTTTATTATATAGATAAAACAAACTAACAGCTGGAGTGATATTGCGATTTCATTCATGCTTGCATGATCTTAAGGATCCTATAACTCATCTTCTATGGATCCTAATAGCCGCCGGTTTGGTTTGTTGGCACTATTGGTAGTCATTTATGTAAATAAAAAATCAAATATTGTCTTAATATTTTAATATTTTGCGAGTATAACCAATAAATAAAATATAAAGTGATTCATAGGTATACGCACTGAAGTGATAAATGACACAGCGTTAATCACTTCTTATCTACTGGAAACCATAATGTTATGAAGTTTGGAGATGCACTAAATTACAACGTTGATGATATTGTAAAGCACAAAACAAACTAAAGTAAAGTAAACAAAGTAAGTAGTAAAAGTAAGTACAAGTAGGTAGTAAAGTGGAGACATAAAGGGGTTCACGGTATGTACCTGTTATTATAAATATCACTTTCCTTGTGATCATAATCCTTCGTTATAACTATGTTATACTTAAATTCACAAGAAAAACATAATGGGTCATTTCTATTCTTCTTTGGCAAGCGAAAGCTAATATATTTTATTTTATTTATGACAATGCTTCGTCAATGGTACTCGTAGGTATGAAATAGGTCGTGCAAATGGGTGTACCCCAAAGATTTTGAGAGTTTAAACTAGTTTCGATGCATATAAGTTAAGCATAGTATATGCCTATGGTTCGCATAGGCTATTTTTATTTCATAGATTATTATTTATTATTTCATAAGACGAATCGCATTAAGAAATACCCCGAATTATCATAGTCAAGCCTTTTGTTTGGAAAGCAACGGAAACTCACCGATGGAATATTAATAAATTGAGTATTTTCTCTTTAGCTTTCTAAATATTTCTTTCAATTTGGGTGAGAAGTGATGAATTTTATACCAATTGATTTAAAATGTTCGTGCTCAACATTATTTACTAGTGGTTCTGTGAGCTGTGAACGAATTTCATTTTTAATTTATAATTTAAATTTTAATTCAAAGTATGTTTATAATGTCCAATTTTCCAAAATCTAACCCGATAATAATCTATATAATTACCGAACCTGATTACAATATTTCGCCAGAATCGGTTAAGAAATGCCAGAGGAAAACAGCGGGATGGTGATCCGGAAATCCGCCGTTCGCTTCGCTCGCTTGGTCAGTTGCCATATCAAATGCCATAACATACACCGACTAAGAAGAATATTGTTCTGTACATCATCATGATCCGATCGACGTCCACTGCTGGACATAGGCCTCCACCAGAGACCGCCACAATTACTGGTCATGGGCCGCCCGCATCCAGCGGACTCCTTCGACCTTAACCAGGTCATGACTTAATCAGCCCACCTCAGGTTATTGTTGTACATCCATTCGCAATCGCATTTTAATGGTTGTCAAACTCTCACTTCCTTGCACTTGGAGCCAAAGTGACAGGAGTGTACGAGACACGTCGAACATACCTTAATAACCTTATAAACAAGCCACATCGTTGCAGACTTTTAAACATAAATTAAAAAACTATCTTCTCAGTAAGCAAAAATTAACTTCGGGGTAATGCAACTTTTACTATGTATTATAGGTACTTTGTTCATATCATACTTGCCAACCATTATTGAAAATATATTATTATATTTTCTATACAATGCTATTTATTTTTTATGACATTCCAGTTGCTTCATTTCTGCTTCGCGCAATACAACACAAATGAAACCAATTTACTCGTAAGTAGCTTATTGTTGTTATTATTAGCTCGAGTAATTGTGTATACTAGCGGCTGAGCGCAACTGCGCTCCTTACAGGTGTTCACGGAAGACCAGCGTCAGGTACTCTAGTAGCACCTGGCATTATGCTGAGTGTTCACCTTTTTCAGTATCGGTGTACAATTTAGTAAGTAAGTTCTACCATTGTTTTCTTTCTTTGTTTGTGTATAGCCACTGTGTACCTATACTGAAATAAATAATATTCTATTCTATTCTATAAGTATTCTGAAAGTGCTAACAATGCTTTAAAAAGTGCCTTAAAATACGAAGCGAGCGCAGCGTTCCTCGAAATAAAATAAGATGTGCTTATTATAAAAACGGAATGTGCATCGAAACGACACATTTTTATGATGAATTTTCCAGAGGTAAAGCTTTATTTTACTTTATAAAAAGCGCTACAAGTACCTAATTATGTACCTACATAAAGTGATGAGGCAATAAATATTAACTCTTAACTACTGTCGGCAGAAAAGGACCGTATGCATTTGTAAAAAAACAATTCAGAATACTTCTCTTTATCTTTTGATCCAATTATTAAAAGCAATAAACAAATTAACCATGATCCAATACAATACTTGAACCAGATTTGGGCATAACCATGACTGTAGTAATGTTATATTTATTAAATAACACCACGATTCAGAATCATTTGTTTTATTAATGTCTTCAAGTACTTTTACACAGAGAG
Source organism: Notocelia uddmanniana (assembly GCA_905163555.1). Taxonomy (NCBI): domain Eukaryota; kingdom Metazoa; phylum Arthropoda; class Insecta; order Lepidoptera; family Tortricidae; genus Notocelia; species Notocelia uddmanniana. The sequence goes on along the minus strand of LR991069.1, from coordinate 9,275,134 downwards.
CCTCGCACTAACTGACCATAGATAACATATATCAATATCACACTTAACTCGGTTACCACAATGACCACCGGGAATTTAATTTTTTTTCTTATAAAAACTTTTTATCCTCTCACCCCAGAAGTGGTATTCTTGTAAAAGTATTGGCTTGTGGCGTAAAGACGTACGTCTCCACCTCTAGTTATCACCTCAACGCTCGCCCCACCTTAAACGCTCGCTCCATCTGTCATATGTCAGCCAGTACAGTCTAACTCCTATATACGTAACATGGTTTTAATTTGATAAAATGTAGGCTTTGCACTTGATATTTCATACACAAATTTTGTAAAAATCATTTTCTCTTTCATTCGTAGTGTTTTTTTAATCAATAAGCGGTTTATATTACTTGAATCAGGATAGTTTTAATGCATAAATCCATCGATTAGTACGTCGATTACTAGAACATCACTAGAGGTGAGATGGTTTGACAGTTACACGTATTCGCAAAGTATTTTTGAAAAGGTGGGGACGCACGCCACGACACGTTAATGTCAAAAACGTTGTCCCCACCTTACACCTCTAGCAATGTAGGTGTAGTTGCTATGGTGGGTGGCCGTCGCGGGCGTAGTTGCTATGGTCGTTGCTAAGGCAATTGACATTTGGTGTCAGTAATATATTTCATGTGCTAAGATGTTTAAAATAGACATCTATAATGTAACAAGAAATCAGTATTTCAGTCTGAAAAATTAATTTCCTTTTGTTGGGGATCATTATTTAACCATGCCTTTGGTTCTCCACATAGAATAGATGTCTTCTATTGTAAATTCCAGTGATGTGACGGACAGGTAACCTATTATGTAAATTTGTTTTGCCGAGTGTTTATGAAAATTAACATGTAAATTGGAAAGAAAATGTGCCTAACACTTTGATGAATCTAATGTCCACCTACCTAAATATTTATTTCATGTTAGCTGGGAGAGGTTTGCCGATGATTTAAGTACCAAGTACTAGTTGCCGAAAGCATGTTAAGTGTTTTTTTATTGCAGGATTATGGAGAAATTCTACTTGGTGATCATGCAATGTAAGCTGCAAAATGAAACAAATACAGCTGTAAGCAGTACAAGGAAAAATATTTCAACCATTCATAATGATAAATATATTCCGGCTTAGTAAATTAGTAAAATGAAGAACCAGAAGTTAATGACAGTATAAGGACCCTTTCAATGCTTATTCATTATTTACTCTTTCTTCATAGGATAGCATTTGTTGTAGATATTATATTTTAGAATAAAATTAAGAATATTTTATTTATTTTTTTAATAATACATTATAAAAACACCAACACAAAAAGAGAGCCTAGTCAAACAAGAAAACCCCTGTGTTGTACTGGTACATAACCATATTTCTATTGTGTTGTACATAACCATAACATTCAAACCATATTTCTATTTAAAATGTCAACATGTTTAAAAAGCTGTTGAAACTCCTTTAATAAATAAATAAATAAATAAAATGCAAGTTATTATAAGTAATTATGTATAGTACAGGTACTCTTTAATTATAGTACAGGTCGCCCATTTCTCTAAAATATAATCAACAAGTATGACAATGCAGGATATCGATAATTTTTATGTTTGTTCTTTTGCGTTGTATGTTCTCGATCAGTCATATACGACATCTTATCACTGCTGCCAGTTGTTTTAATTTTTCATTCAGTTCTCGGTTTCTCGGTGATCGGAAGCCGTTACTCCATCATGACAGCTGCAGCATTAGACCCGGCTTGCTGCATGCTTCGTATTTTCCTTTGCAGGTCGTGTTTGTTAGTGCATATGCTGCGCGCTTGTGGCCGTATATGATTACCATTATATCATGTACAAAATTACAGAAAATTAAGAGCATAGAATTAAAATTATATAAAATCAAATAAAATAAAAATAAAAATCATTTATTCATTATAATTTGCCTATCGTTGCTATGCGATGCGACCGAGCGCAGTGTAAGCCGGGAAAATATTCTCATCAAAGAAATTGTATAGAACTATACGAGACCGCTATCTTTTTAAACCTTGACAGTTAAAATTAAACTTTATGTCTAAAGTCACAAGACTGTTTTTAAATTATTCACAGATGTAGTGCTAGTGCTTGAAGTTATCAATGCTGCTCTCAAGTGGCGGTCGTGGGTTCGAAACCTGCCTCGTATTAATGAGTTTTTTGGAACTTAAGTAATACGGAGTTTAATTTGATATTTACCATCGGGTGAAGGAAAACATCGAGAGGAAACCTGCATAGATCTTGAAAGCTATTTCTGTTTTGAAAGTAGCGTGTTTACATTTTTGATCACTAATTCTGTCATCGAGTTCAACGGTCCCTAATCATGAGTACTTATAGCGGCGGCGTTTCTTTTAGCATTAAAAGGGTAAAGGAGGGGGTAAAATGACTGCCGCTGCGATAAGTACTCATGAATCTCACGATTAAGGTCTGCGAACCGGTCTGAAACATGTCGAGCGATAGTTGACCTTAACAACGTGAATGACCCGTTTCATCGTATTTTAATATGTTTGAAACTCACGGGAGCTTTCTGTATACAATTTTAATAATATTTCAAATTAGGGCGCAGTTTGACCATAGAAAATTGTGACGTCATTAGGTAAATTTGCTTACAAACAATACTAAGCGAGCGTTATTGACGCTTCGTAAAAAGTTGCTGATTTGACTATCAGTAAAATACAGAATAATCTTATACGCCCCGACCGACAGGATTTCAGGGCCCTTTCCAGCGCTCGTATATTTTTTCTCTAACAAATTGGACCTTTACCTATTTATACTTCTGAGTATTTAAAAATTTGGTTTCATTCAAGATGTATATATAGGTCGATTCACAAGAGCTGGCGCGGAATGTCTATGAAATTAATGACAGTTACATACATTTTTCGCGCCAGCTCTTGTGAATCGACCTATATAATTCCTTAACTTGTGATTAACAACTTTTAAGTTAAAGATTGTTTTATTTCTTTTTATACCACGTCGGTGGCAAACAAGCGTACGGCCTGATGGTAAGCAGTCACCGCAGCCTATGGACACCTGCAACTCCAGGGGTGTCACATGCGCGTTGCCGACCCTTTAAAAATGTATAAACTCCTTTCTTGAAGAATCCCATACTGTGGTTACTCGGGAGAACCTCGGCAGGGAGCTCATTCCACAACCAGAGCGTCCGAGGAAGGGAGTTCCTCTAAGACCGTACCATACGCGACCGTCGACCGTTTAGGTTCTAAGGTGTGAGGATGAATGCCCTGCCGACGGCGAGCAGTGCGATGATAGAAAGCGGCCGTCGGCATCATGTTAAAAAATTGTTCTTTCACTCTGTTGATTGAAGACCTCCATAACATAAGTTTTATTCCAATGAGTAGGTACTATCAACAATCTTGTGGTTTATTTAATACATAGTCCATTTTTATTTGTAATAGATCTCTCAAGTTATATACGTAAATTTTGATCAAAATAGTAAATAAATTTCCTTCGGCCCGCTACTACAGTAGTCTCTCCCTTTATTTAGTATTTTGTACATCTATGATACCGGTTTAGGCATTTGCTGTCAAAATTGACAATCGATGAGTTGATTTTCTTGTAAAGAGGTTTAGTAAGTAGCAAGTCGAGTCAGAAAAGGCAGCGGGTTGTAACGGAGATCCAACCATGAATTATGTATGAGTAAATATTACTTAAGTCTTAATTTTCACTTCTAATCATTCCGTATGAATTAGAGAAAATGTAATAACAAATCTATACTCAATTTACAAAGAGCGGTAATACACGTCTGATTTTTAGGGTTCCGTCATGTCTGTCCGTCCGTCCGAATATGTCACAGCCGATTTAGTCAGGGACTATACATATGTTATATATTTTGATTTAACTTGAATGCTCATCCGGTTTTTAGATTATTGTGTTTGTGTTCTGTACTAACTAACAGTAGTTTTGTAAGACTTTTGTAATAATTATTAACACTTTATGGGCAATGCCTGAAATAAAAAATGGTGTCCTGGACCTTTGGAAGGTACGAGGTACCAAGTAACAACCGAGTACCACATAGCCAACACGAAGAGGCCCTTTTGACAATTTAATGAAATGCAAGGGGTACACCGAGCGGATGCTGTCCCTGCCCGTATCATGGGACGCACGCAGAGACAGCAATACAATTTATTATTATTATATGAGCACTACAATTACGAAATTTGGTAGGAAGGTGTATTCTATGAACCGATATAGAAATGTGATGTGAAATTACGAAAAAAATATTTAAACTGGGGGGCACGCCATGTATTTAACAGTAGGGTCATAATTTTTTTTTCAATGCACTTGTGCATGCTAGAAAGTAAGGGAGAAACAATCAAAATAAACAAAGGAGTAAGACAAGGAGACCTACTTTCCCCAAAGATCTTCTCTGCAGTACTTGAGGCAATATTTAGAAACATTAACTGGGAAAGGAACCCTAATTACGGATTTAAAATAGATGGCACCATACTTACTCATCTACGTTTCGCAGATGACCTAGTCTTAATCTCGAACACAGCCGATGCTCTACAAACTAGTTAACGAGAGTGAAGTAATGGGTTTGCGAATAAATATGGAAAAAACGAAAACAATGACTAATTCCAAGAAGATACCAATAGAAGTCAATCAGGGAATTGTTGAGTATGTAGATGAGTACATATACTTAGGAAAAACAATATCCATGAACAATCAAATGGAAAAGAGATCGACAGGCGAACAACCAATGCTTGGAAAAGGTACTGGTCACTGAAGGAAGTCATGAAAAACAAGGAAACAAGGCTTTCCACAAAGAAAAAGCTATTTAATGCATGTGTGTTGCCCGTGTTAACCTATGGCAGCCAAACTTGGGCATTAACAAATAGCAACCTGAACAAATTACAAGTATGCCAAAGGTCAATGGAAAGAAGTATGATAGGTGTGAAACGGAATGACAAAATCCGAATCGAAACAATAAGACGTAAAACTGGAGTGGAAGATGTAGCTGTTAAGGTGAAAACACTCAAATGGCGATGGAAAGGACACGTAATAAGGAATAAAGAGAAGTGGAGCAAAAGAATAATATGGTGGTACCCCAGAGACAAAACAAGGAAAAGAGGTAGACAAAAAATAAGATGGGACGACGAAATAATAAAAGTGGCGGGTAGACAATAGACAAGGCTAGCGAGACACAAAGATAGATGGAAAGGGATGGAGGAGGCCTTTGCCAAACGGCAAACAGACAGAGCCGGTGCTGTCAATAGAATATAAATCATAAGAAATTTTTTTTTGTAAGCAATTGATTGAATAAAAGGCTTATATTATTATATTATTATTATTATGTGCTTGCCAAGCATTACGTATAGACAGGTCTTCAAAAATTCCAGAGGATGCTAAAAAAATCCATTTCTACCGTTGTTGGTGAGATATTAGCTGGCTGGATAATTTCCAAGCAATGAAGTTTAAAATTCAGAAAAAAATCAAGATGATGTACATTAATAACTACTTTCAACAATTTTTGGTTTGAACAAGATAGATCTAACTGTTTTGAGTTTTTGCTGAAAAAATGTCTTACTCAAACAAAAGGGCTTAAGTGCCGAGAATTTCCTATGAAAATACAACCTTTTTTGATTCAATATATTGTATTGTGCTTTTAAATGTAGATTAGGTGTTGGTACGGAACCCTTCTTTGTGCGTGATCCGACACGCACTTGTCCGGTTTTTTCTTCGTATAGTCGGAATTGACTGTGGTCATTTTCAATCCTTTAAGTTTGGGGAATTGTTTATAAATAAATTACATAGGAAATCATGGGCGTCATTTGAGTATACTTACTCATAGCACAATACAAACGATGCAATTTGTCATGACAGCCTGAAATGGCTGAAATGAATTGCTGTCTCATTTTAACTAAACCTACAACTCTATCGGTTTTTGTGACAAACTGCAAGATGTGTAATATGTAATGGCCTTATAATGACGATCATAAACGACCATGAATAAGTCATATCTTCAGAACGATTGGAATACATATTAAACTATGAAGCCATAAAAGAACCATGAAGCGCACATATTTTTGAACTGCTTTTTCATACAAGTTTACAATCAAAGAAGTATCCAGCTGCAAAATGCGACTAATTTGAAAAATCTCAAGCTGTTAACCCCGAATTACATAGCAATATGCGCAACATTCTTCAAGCTTTAAAATAGACCGAGACAATACTTTTTACTTTACTGCTATAGATCTTAGTCTATATTATAGGATGACTGCAGAACTACGTGAGACCGCCTATCCAGCTAGCATGATAGCACAATGGCAGATTTTATGGTCACGCTTTATCGTCAAAGTCGGGTAAAAATTGACTCCGACAAACCGTGAAGCTAAAGTATGCCGCAGACCTTACGTATGTACTACCTAAAACATGATATGATATACCTAGACAATATTATCGATAAAATAATACCAATGCGGATGAGTCAATCCCTACCACGCCAATGTCTCGGTCGTTCGTCTCTTCTTGCACCCGTCGCAGACTGTCAATGTCAGAAGCATGTGAATTAGGTGCAATGTCAAATAGACGGACGTCTGGTGATGACTCGAGCGGACCAATGCGTTAAACCCCCGATTACGTATTGTTATTATGAGCCCCGGCGTCAATATATATTAGGGGTGGGCTGTGCCGTCATCGGTCTTGGACGTGCACCCCACCTCTGGCTTGTTTTGTGAATAACATAGCAGGGGTCTATGCCCAGCCGTGAGTATTAGGATTGACAAGGATTCTAGCTTTCCTTAATTTCTAAAATTGTTTTATATATTTCTCAACAACAATACTTATTATACTCATTCTCAATCTGTGCTCAACCACGAGATCTAAACAAAGCATAAATTAAACGCCGGACACGTACAAGTAGACCAAGTTAGTTCGCTTGCAGATGGCAACCCAGTTGACAGGCTGCAACTTTGGCGGGGATTTTACGCGCGACCGCCGCCGTCGAGACGGGAGGCTGGCAACACTCACTAAACGAACGAACGAAACGAACGAATTTGGAAAGTCTATTCTATTTAACTAAATGTTATGGTGTCATTATTTTACATAGGTAAGAGTAATTTTGCCGTACTTTATCTATCGCCTTCCTTATATACTGAAGTACTACTAGTATTATAAAAATCTCATATGATAATGTATAAGTTCGGTGTGATTAGAATTATTCACTCGTATTACAGTTAGCTGAACTCCGATTTAGCTTGTAGTTAGTTAAAGTAATGAGTTCAACACTCGTAATACATTTATTACTTCTAGATAATGAATATAATTATAAAATATGGATGTATCTATGAAAAGGAATTGAAAAGGAATTCAGGCAGACGTCCTTTAATATTCTGGTATTAATTTTTTTTATGCTGTCATTCGCGATGCACGACGAAGTGGTTTGCTTAATCCATGTTCATATTCTAATCTGTAATAATGACAAATTAGTGGCAAGTATTCGTCCACTGGATGCGGGTGGCGCAGGATCGGTCATTGTGGCACACTTTGGGGCAGGCAGTGGACGTCCAGCAGTGTACGTCTTTCGGCTGATGTGATTATGATGCTGATTAGTTTCTCAAAGCAATCTAAAGAAGTTAATAAGACAGGGCAGATCACTTTTTGTATTTGCCAGTAAGGCTAAGGGATGATTCACAGTAGGCCGTTCAGTGTCCGGGCCGGCTCGTTTTCTTCTAGAGAAATACGCCGGCCGTTGCGTTTGCTGTCATAGAAAATGGGCCGGCCCCGACACGAAACGGTCTACTGTGAATCATCCTTTAATGCCAATATTATTATTTGAGACAAGTAGTTAACAGTTTACTTTTACAGGTGGTAAAGTAATTCTTTAAATGATAAAGTATTACAATGTAATTAAATGAGCCACAGCCAATGCCAAAGAAATGCTGTAGCATGGAGAGCTCCGGCGTATATTAACACGTTCCCTGTCCCCACACAAAATTATCCTTCAATGTCACAAGTCCAAGTGACAGTTGTAGTTCGTAGCCGTGAACAACCCGTGGACCCACAGTGGGGACACGGACTGCTGAAAAAAAGCTTCATGTCCCCGCATTGGGGGCCTTCGGACAGGGAACGTGTTAAACAGTTTTTCTCAGCATGCTAGCACAATGAGAATAAATGATTAAAATTACATTTAAATAAAGCATTTCGAAGGCTTGACACAGCCAAAATTGACATGGGAGTTAAATTTAAAGCCAGTTTTATAGACAAACGTATTGATTTTTTAATGACATGTGTGATGCTGGAGTTCTTTCTCTCGGGGTAATCACGAATTTTTTTGAACAAGTAACTCTTATTTTGTTATTTTACTCGTACCAAGGAAAACGTTGCGTAATTACCTCGCCGGTCTGTTCATATCGTGTTCATATTTCAATCTGTTTCACACTGTCTTCCTTAGGCTAAGAATGAGCGTGCAAAGCACATGTACACGCGAACAAAATGCGAAAGTGATGAACCGAATGAAGCCCTACCGATTTGAATGAAAATGTACGAGATTGACTAAGATTCAATGTTTTACATTTATAGTGTATAAATATATTTTTATTACGGTACATAAGATATAAGTAGTATTTAATTAAGCGACCAAGTAATAAGTTGTAAGTCTAGCCATACGATTAAATAAGTAGTAGTTTTACTATAAGAGTATGAAATCCAGAAGCATAAAACGAGGTAGCAATCGTTATTGAGTGTGTGTGTAATGTTTCGTGAAAATCAACTGTTTCCGGTTGAATTGTTCTACATGTACTTACAAGAGTTGAAACTTATACTCCAATTCTAAATATAATAAAAAGTAGTAATATCCTTCTCAACCCGCTATAAGATTTTTTAAAGTAAACTATGATGTCAATTTGTAAACAAGAATAAGTACTACAATCAATGAGTTTCAGAAAAAATGTAATTAAGGAAACCTAAAATTCTCTAACGCTTTCAATAAATAAAGTGAAAGGTACCATTAGGTTATCTTTTGATTTTACAAGATTTAATTTGCTCAAGAATCACACAAAACTAGTTTAGCTTTTTAATCAACTAGGCTCCGTAATAAATTAAATCTACGTATCTTTGTTATAAATTTCATAAGTAAGTACAAATGAAAAAATTGTATAAAGCTTATTTATGTTTGAGCCAAGTTCCTGCAAACAAACCAAAATGAACATTCACTAAAACCACATTGTTTGAAATGATATAAAAGACAAGTTTGCCAACCTCAGAACATTGCGCGATAAGGCAGACAAGGGAACTTTGCGCACCCTTTGGCGTGCTAAGTTATTTCAACTGTGAAGTCGGCGGACGGAGCGTAACTTGCTATTTCAAGTTGGTACAACTGTATTTTCCAACTTTTTTGTTTTGATATAGAGATTACTGGAAATTTCATAAGTACGCCGTACAAACTCTGTATACTGCAACGTTTTCAACTTTGAGAAATAAGTGAAGTTCAACAAAATTTGTTCGTCAATTATCGTAATGACACTAACACGGTTAAGTTTAGTAAAGGATATGACGAAATTAAGGTAGTAGTATACTGTTTAACTCCGCCTATAAAACTGAGACCTTCTTTATATAACCTGGTTAACACGGCTCTTCAACAACTTATTATTAAGAGACTTAACAATCAGTATAAGTCTGTATACGGGTCAGTTTCTATGGAAATTCGATACATAGTTTAACCATTTTATTTGCTCTTGACCATACATAAAACTAGCCTTTCCGCAAATCCCTCCGCGTTGAACTCGTTTATACCGTACCTCCATACAAAATCTCCTCTCGCCATTTCACGCCGTTTAGGGGAAGACTTCCTAGATGCAACTATGCTGCTCCTAGATGCAACTTTCTCATTTATAATTTTGGTATGAATTCAATTGGTACCTTTAATCACATACATTTATTAAAATCCTTCATAGTAAGTACCAACAACTAATTCCCCATAAGATATTGAGCCAAACAAAACAGCCCAAACCAATAGATATCCATTTAAACGGATCTTGTAATATCACGACCTAGATTCCCGCCATCTGTCTAAGAGGACTGAGAGCAATGTATCTCAGTTCGGCGGGCACGTCTCTCGTTTTACTCAAAAGATCTGTGTCCGCAGATTTACCGAGCCCCAGGGACACCCCACGCTCAGTTAGAAACGAAATTCACTTTGACACTTCGACTTTGAAATACGTCGCCGCGAAACTTTGCTGGACTGTGAATGCGAAATATAAAATCGATACTTACGATGTTTATGAAGGCTTAAGAGACGGGTTAGCTGCGTCGAGGTCGGCAAGGTGATTGATGAAAATGCGTCATGTAAGTAAAATTCGCGTTTACGTGCACTTGCAAGTTTAACCAGCATGATAACTTAGTTAAATTATAAATTGTGGTATTTTCCTAATAGGTATAAAAATATAATTTATTCATGTACTTATCAAGAACATACCAAAAAACTTAACCAAAATAACTTTAATTAGGTATTAGATAATTTCTCTTCATCGTCCAGTAACTCACGCAACTGTTATGTAGTTTCCCTAGTTCAAAACTTCAACTAGCACAAATTATAAATCTAGCTGTTTGAGCCATAATGTTCGCTCGATAGAAAATGGTGCAATGATAATTTTAGGTGAAGGCGAATTGGCTCAGGCTGTTTGCGGATTATCTAAAAGTCCATCACTCCGCCTACGCCTAAAATTATCATTGCATCGTTATGGACGTTATCTAAATATATAAAAGAAGAAACTGACTGACTGACTGACTGACTGACTGACATATCAACGCACAGCCCAAACCGCTGGCCCTAGAGATTCCAAATTTAGCACCGAAGTTCCTTATAAGGTCTAGGGGTGCACTAAGATTGGATTTTTCAAAATTCAACCCCTAAGGGGGTGAAATGGGGGTCCGAAGTTTGTATGGGGAAACAAGATTGGCTGGACTATTTTATTCGAAACTTCACAGGAGTATTTCTTACGATAAATGAGTAAACACGTGTTTCAGGTTTTTTTTTAAATCAACCCCTAAAAGGGGGAAATGTGGTGACAAATTCGGAAAATCGACATAGGTATTGTTTTTATGAATTATTAGGTCGCTGATAACGAAAACAACAATGATTTTAAAATCCCACGTGGAGGACGTGAAATACCATCCCCCCTGTTGGGGTGCGAGGGGGGTGAAATGTCTGAATATTAATATGGGTATCGTTTTTATGGTTTTTTGGGACGTTAATTATGAAAATAGCATTGATTTTGAAAGTTAATATTGTGGACATGAACATTTGACTGAGTGAGTCAAATATCAACGCACAGCCGAAACTGCTGGTTCTAGAGATTCCAAATTTAGTATATAGGTTCCATATAAGATCTAAAGGTGCATTAAGAAAGAATTTTTCAAAATTCAACCCGTAAGGGGGTGAAATGGGGGTCCGAAGTTTGTATGGGAAATCAAGATTAGTTGGACTATTTTATTAGAAACTTCACAGGAGTATTTCTAACGATAAATGAGTGAACATGTGTTTCAGGTTTTTTGAGTAATCAACCCCTAAAAGGGGGAAATGTGGTGACAAATTCTGAAAATCTACATGGGTATTGTTTTTATGGTTTATTAGGTCGCTGATAACGAAAACAACAATGATTTTAACATCCCACCTGGAGGACGTGAAATACCATCCCCCCTGTTGGGGTGCGAGTGCGAGGGGGATGAAATGTCTAAATATTATTATATGGGTGTCGTTTTTTATGGTTTTTTCTGGGGCGTTAATTACGAAAATGGCATCGATTTCGAAATTTAATATTTTGGACATGAAATTTCTTGAGAGTTTGTGCCAAATTGCAAGAAATAACTGACTGAGTGAGTGAGTCACATATCAACGCACAGCCGAAACTGCTGGTTCTAGAGATTCCAAATTTAGTATGTATGTTCCATATAAGGTATTGAGGTGCATTAAGAAACGATTTTTCAAAATTCAACCCCTAAGGGGGTGAAATGGGGGCCCGAAGTTTGTATGGGGAATCAAGATTAGTTGGATTATTTTGTTCGAAACTTCACAGGAGTATTTCTTACGATAAATGAGTAAACATGTGTTTCAGGTTTTTTGAGAAATCAACCCCTAAAAGGGGTAAATGTGGTGACATATTCTGAAAATCGATATGGGTGTTGTTTCTATGGTTTATCGGGTCGCTGATTATGAAAACAACAATGATTTTAAAATCCCACGTGGCGTGAAATACCATCCCTCTGTTGGGATCCGAGGGGGTTGGAACGTCTAAATATTAATATGGGTGTCATTTTTATGGTTTATTGGGTCGCTAATTTCGAAATTTAATATTGCGGACATGAAAACTTTAAAAGTTGGTGCCAAATTGCAAGATGAAACTGACTGACTGAGTGAGTGACATATCAACGCACAGCCCAAACTGCTGGTTCGAGAGATACCAAGTTTGGCATGTAGGTTCCTTATAGGTGCATGAAGTGCCGTGGGTTCCCTATGAAGATACGACCTTTTTTGATTCAATGTATTATTGTAAGTGATTTTATTAATTAGTGCCGTCCGGTACGATTTCGACAAAAATCAATATTTCAGCTTCCGACAGGACTCTTAATAGGAATCCGAGGTACCTAAACTTTGAATAAAGTAACGGCCTATTGATTTTCTTCATTTCTGTCCCGATTTCGTCCAAAATCGATATCTGAGCGTCCGAGAGGTAATACGACTCCGAGGTAAAATTTGGAAAAAGTGGCGGCCGTATTGATTTTCTTCTTTTATTTCCCGATTTCGTTAAAAATCGATATCTGAGCATCCGAGAGGTTTCTTAAAACGACTCCGAGGTAAAATTTAGAAAACGTCGCAGCCATATTGATTTTCTTCATTTCCTTCCCAACTTCGTTCATAATCGATATCTGAGCGTCCGAGAGGTCTCGTAATACGAATCCGAGGTAAAATTTAGAAAGAGTGGCGGCCATATTCATTTTTATCATGTTTGTCCCGATTTCGTTCAAAATCCATATCTGATCGTCCGAGAGGTCCCCTAATCCGAATCCGAGGTAAAATTTGGAAAAAGTGGCAGCCATATTGATTTTCTTCATTTCCGTCCCGATTTCGTTCAAAATTGATATCTGAGTGTCCGAGAAGTCTCTTATTACGAATCAGAGGGTAAATTTGTGAAAGTGGCAGCCATATTGATTTTCTTTTTTTTCGTCCCGATTTCGTTCAAAATCGATATCTGAGCGTCCGAGAGGTCTCTTAATATGAATCTGAGGTAAAATTTGGCACTCCATACATGCCAGGAATTTAAAAAAAAAGTTTAATGTTACTATACAGGCGTGTGGGGTATCTATGGATTGGCTTTTAAAAACGACATAGAGGTTTTGATATTTTTTTCCATTTAAATCAATCTTTATTTTTTTTTTATCGTATGGTATTTATTTACGAACCGTGACATCTTTGAGAAGACAAGTACGGTTGCCAGTTTTTGTTACACTTTTAGCACCACCCAGGGGTCATGTGTAGGGTACGGACGTGGTGCAACTTCGACCCCCCTTTGTCAAGCGAGTTGGCAACTTGACTGTTAGAAGTTCTCAAGCCGCCTGAAGGCCTCTAACTTGGCTTAGCGACTGCTGTCGTAGACAGCAGCCGGGATCAACGGCTTAACGTACCTTCCAAAGCACGAGAGTGCTCAGTTAGTAACCACTCAAAGCGGTCACCCATCCAAGAACTGACCTACGCCCACATTGCTTAACCTCGCATACCGCACGCGGCTAAATTTTGTTTTTGGATGCTCTAATGGGAACTGGCAAAACCTACCTAATAAATTTAATTTTAGGAAAAATAAGGGTTACACGTGATATTGAATTAGCCGTATTTCTGTTCTTCAAAGGACCAGAGTTTATGACCGCTGCACGCTGCTTGGTCATTATCAGACCTATTGGTGTTACTGTAGTACACAGATACTTTTACTAAGGGCTATTTAAGACATGCTTTTATTTCATCGGCCCTTTCCCCTTCGGCCTCTCGGAAATGTATGATAATAGTTTTCGATCCTTATTTTTGCCAAAGTCAAATGAAATTCAACAGTTTGCCGGTTCTCAGAATGTATACTGACTTTTCATTTGTTCATCTGTTAATGAATCACAATCACCAAACTTCGTATACCGAAACCCCCAGAGTGTAACAACTTTTTTTCTGGAAACCGCATCTAAATCGGTTCTGCCAAACGCGAGATGATCGTGCACAAACATACATACATAGCTACATACGTACATACATACATACGGGTCAAACAAAGAACCTCTTTTTTGTAGACGGTTAAAAATTACTCTTAGTACGCGGGCGAAGCCGCGGGCCAATGCTAGTGATACATAAAAATACATAAATCGAGGAGATGGAAAAGGCAATGCACTCAACTCATGATCTTAGATGAAACATTAAATTTCATCCGTTTTATGTTAGTAACAACTTGGCTCTTATTTATTTTCTCAGCAATGAAACCAATAACTTCAAGAGATAAACTTACCCAAGAAGCTGAGAAGCAAGTACGTGCAGATCTTCATCTTCAGTGCCCTGTAACAAACAAAATCCATTTCAGAACTTGCATATATTTAAACTTTACTCAAACGGGAAAAAGTGGGTTATTTTGAACAAAAAAAGGAAGAGCGGTTCTAAAATACTTTAAACTTAACACGTTCCCTGTGCATGCGATGCGACACATGTGTTACACTTCGAGGTATCAATGACACGTGAGTGCTTCAAATGTGCAGCACGACCCCGTATAAACTTAAGGCTTGATCAAAATTGGCACGTACGGGTTGGACCAATCCTAGTTGCTTGCACGTATAGGCTATGAAATTTATAGCAAGATACACGAATGAACGGAGGAGATTTTTAAAAATGTTGCCAGTCCAAATAAATTACAATTTGCTTTCAGAAAATTTTATTTCAATAAATAAATTCAACAAATCAATAATTAAATCAACAATTTCGAAAACATATATTATAATAAAATTAGATAGTTGTTTAGGCACAAAAAAACATCAATGGCACTGTTTTTCGCATAAGCAACACTGGTTCCTCCATTTCAAATATCTATTGGCGGCAAACCTGGCAGGTGATGACATTCGAAGTTTTTTGAGAACAACAGTCTGTAATTTCAGTAAAAGTGGCAGGTTGTTCAAAAACAACGGAGAAGGTTACATTAGTAAATAACAGTTTTGACAGTTTCTTCAAAATTATTGTGACTGACAAACTCTCTTTAAGCTATTGATAGTCTCCGTACAATGGAGTGGTGAAAACTCAACAGACATGTCTGAACCATCCAATTCGTCCATAATCTGATTTTGGCTATTACTTTTTTCTAAAATTGCCCACATTTCGTCAGGTTTATAGTAAGAAATCGGTTTACCTCGACGTTTTGAACGTTTTATGATACATAAATACGATTCCAAAAGTTTTACAATTAATCACTCAAGTAAATATCCACATAGCAAGCACAAAACAATACTTTTTTTTTTTTTATATCTTTTTACGTCATAAACTCCATAAGACCATAGATAACCGATCAAAATTCTTGTCAAAACGGCTAACAACGTGCGTGCCAGAGATATGCAGCATGCAACCAAGAACCAGTACGTGCATGAATCACATCTATAGCACCAGGCAAGGAGCTCTTACGTGCGTGTAACATATGTGTTACACTGAGAAAACATGGGAAAATCGGAAAATTAGGTTTCCGGAATAATTTTTCTACTTATAATGTGCGTAATTAATACGGATAGAAGGTAGATACCTATTTACGAAGAAATGAAACTGCACGTAGGGGTAAAGTTTGTATTTCCCGCTGCACAGGGAACGTGTTAATTTTAATGCTTGCTTACAATACTGGAACACTGCCTGATACAATATTGTAAGCAAGCACACTGTGTTTCTGTGTATTGCTCACAGTACTGTATGCACTACACAGTACAGTACTACAGAGTATTGTAAGTGAAGTATATTTATGAAGTAGGTAATAATAACTCGACTTAAATGCGGTGACAAAAAAGACTATTATTCATCATCATTTATTTTCATTTCAGGAAAAATCTAAACTGCGCGATTTGGGGATCGGTGCAGACGGTATAACGCCATCTAGCGGATAATTCGGTCAAGCTATTATTACCGCTTTTGAGAATTTGATAAGCGAGTGAATAAGGGCTATTTCTCAAACTTCCACAATGTGCAGAAAAACGATCCTTAAAACTTGGGCTATTAAGATGTTTGTACCTGCTTTGTACAGCTTTTGATATAAAACTTGAAGATTATAAGAGTCTATCCACACCGGTGCTTAAAATACAGTGACGGTACGGAATCTCAGTGAACGAGAGGGATGAGTTAAAAACGTCACGCATGAGGCACGTTTATTTATTTATTTCCAAGCTCCTCTTTCCACCAACAATTGCCGAATACACTGCGGTCAATGATATGCACGAAGAAGTTAAGTGGCAAGTACAGGTACTAACTAACAGGCTCAAAGTTCTCGGTAAGAAAAACTTAAAAGGCGCTTTCAATTAAGGTGCGCAAAGTTCGCTCTAAAAATTCATATTAATCGACCAAACTACGTTAAGCTTACTTTTTGAGCGTTAAATTTTAAACAAGTGTAAAATGCAATTTTATTGCAATAACAATAGCGTTTATAAAATGTTTTGATTTTTTACGCTCTAATTTATAAAGTCTTCATGTCATTTTGAAAACCAAATGCGAGTTGGATTAATAGATTCCGTATCGTACTTGCATAATTTGTTACTTTATCTTTCCTAAATCCAGCCATCCCGGGGCCAGGAGCAAATATCGTCAGTCATTTCCTCTCGGGCGATAACTTGTAAGATGCTTAAGAGAGTTGTTGAATGAAGTCCCGATGGTCGTCAGCTGGCGCTCCGTTGGTGGGTTGACAGCAGTAGCCAGTAGCCTTTCAAAGTGCGCAAAAAAAAGTATTTTTCTCTCCATTTAGTTTTATCAAATGATAGCTGACCCAATATCTTAAAAAAAGCAAATCTTGAGCTAATCGGTTAAACTTGTATGAGGAAGACATCTTTAACATGTCATGTCAAAGTGAAATTTCGACACACATAACAAAGAGTCGTATTTAACAGACGCAACATCGAGTAACATCCGTCATTTATTACAGTAAGTGGCTCAACAATCACGGTTTGCGACTGTACAACATAACATGTATAATTTTTAAGAAAAAAAAACCGACTTCAATGGGGGAGTCCGGTGAAAGATTATTAATCTTAGATGGTGCACTCTTAGATTCCATACAATAAAATACAAAAATGGCTATAAGTATGTTTATAATGGTAGAAGACTAAGTACCCTCAATTCCTCATGAAATCATGGAAAAACCTTGCTTGCTTGACAAACAAAACGAAGAGAACAAATCGCCAAACGTGAACTACGCGTCGTTGAAGAGTTCCGTTCTGATCATCATCAGCAGTTCCACTTCATCAAATGTCACTTTTATGAATGAAAATGCTTGATTAGTTCATGAAAATACTAAAATCACTATTTGTGTGCCTTTCACATTTGAGGAGTTCCCTCGATTCCCGATTCCCGGTTTTCTACCGAGATATAACCAGCTGACGTGTTTATTTATTCACAATACATATAAATTGTCATCTGCAGGGCTAGTATGATCGCTTATATGTCGGACATATAGCATTCGTCCCGTACTGTCAAGTATGTAAGTGCGAGAGGGACGAATGCTATATGTCCGACATATAAGCGATCATACTAGCCCCACTGATAAAGCTTAATTTAAGAGGAAATGACCAAAAAAACACTCGTTCATGTGACCAGTGGGTCTAGTATGATCGCTTATATGTCGGACATATAGCATTCGTCCCTCTCGCACTTACATACTTGACAGTACGGGACGAATGCTATATGTCCGACATATAAGCGATCATACTAGCCAGGCAGTTGACAGATAATCCACCATTCTATAGCCAGCTGACGTTTTCTTTTCCGTAATATGAATCGAGAGGAAATGACTAACTTATTTTTACGCAATTCAATCCACCAACGGAATTGCAGCTGACGTTCACGGGACTTCATAATATAACTTTCTGAAGCATTGTACAAATTATCAGGTGAGAGGAACTTGGTCATGGAAATCTGTTGTTAGCTCACGGTTTATATATAATATCACAATAGTCATGCGCAAAAAACTAGTTCCGAGAGATTTTATAACCTTTTTTATTGCATGAGTGAGATAAAAGGTTTTATTCAGACCAACTTTATACATGAAAATACATACTACAAGATACCTTTTATATAAATTTTGACTTTACAAGTAACCATCTGCAACTTTCAAGTTCACAAAACATATCACTGTTCAAGATAAGGCTCATAAATTAAAGGCAAGACCTCCAGAATATAGGTTATGATTAACACAAAGTTGTACGCAATATTAGGAGAGAAAATTCGGAGACATTACGAGTGTCATAGTTTGTGACAAAATCGATTTACATCAATTATATAGAAGATGCAACCACGAAGATTCCTACTACGTGCATGACTAAACAGTTCGCATATCACATAAGCTCAACTAAGTACAAGCATTAATGGATTTAAAAGTTTTAACTCTCCCTGAGACCACGACATTTGTCAAAGTTCGCGCCTTTGACAAGGGTCACGCAGTATTTGCTTATCCAACTTAAGAGTTTACCTGAGTTTCAAATGAGTTCGATCTAGATAGCTCTTATTTATTACTTGGAGCGAATATTTAATCGATTGGTTAGCAAAGTTTCGACAAGATTGCTTGGAACTGGGAAGAATAGAATTAAAAAGGCGGGCCTTGGCGGAGGGACACTTTTGTGGATTAGATAGTTTAGCAAGAAGTCGTTAATGGAAATGTTAGACAGTTCATATTAAGAGACGTATTACATGAAATATTGGGTGTTTACCTAGATAGATATTTTTTGAGAATTACAAGGTAAATGTGCTCGAGGCTGACACAATCCATCGGCATTTTCAATCATATATCATTATACTAGAGTCTCTGTGAGCTGTAGATCTCACGATTGATATCTTTTACGTATCGAGCCCCCACGGCCCCGCTATTAAAAAAAAATGAACACTGAATCGACAAGCAAAATCCGTATAATCATCCAAGCTGCACACAATATTTCACGAGAATCGTTTGAGGGCGCCTGTAGAGGAGAACAGCCGGACAAACACAAGAAAGCATTTATGCCCAAGCTGAAACGAAGACGCTTCGCACTAGCTTCGTCATAACAGGTGAATAACCGCAAGTAAAGATGTACTTAAACAATAATATACGTATTTGAGTATTTTTATATCCTATATTATGTAGGTGTATCACTTGTACTCGTATGTAATATTACAGCTGTGTTCAAAACGTGAAACAAACTTCCCGTTTTAATTTGCATCTAAACGTAATTACTTCGGTCGAAGAATACCTAAATTCAGGCACAACGGTAAGTTATCACCCAAAAGTTTATGAAACTTTGTATGCCACCGAAAAGAAGAACATAATAATAAATATTCATAATAAAATAACAAGAAAAACATTTTATTGCACGCTTGTTCCCCATAGCTAATTTACCTTATAACTAACATAAATCAAAATCAAATATTTATTCTGCAAATAGGCCACAAGGGCACTTTTACATGTCAAAGCGTGAATTTATACAATTAAAAAATAACTGACAATCTTACTTAATAATAATGATTCAAAAATATACTGATTAACAATTAAATGAAAATAAATTTACAAATATTAAGGACGTATTGAATACGATCTGTCCGAATAAACAAAAAGTACATAAAATTAATTTAATATCTCAGAGGTGTATATGGTCTTATGTAGTATATATATATATATATATATATATATATATATATATATACACATCGTACATCTGTAAGCTACTAATCTTACAGCTCAGCGGGCTGAACATTTCAGCTACAACAACATAATTATTTACCTTGATTACAAATTTCCCGAATTACGCACATTTCATATCAAAATCTTCAAGAAATTCCACTTATCCAGATTGTCACTCACTAAACATCCTTAAAAGCTTTCCGAACTGAAATATTAAAGTAGGTATAATATCAATATTCCTAAGTGTTGGAAGCAAACATTCCATTTAGACGCGAGCGCGTGAGACCTACTTACGCGTCGGATTTGCTGAGAAATTCCTCGACTTAGTTGGCTCTTGAGGGCTCCGACTGGGTCTTGGTAGAGTGGTTGGTTGGTTCTCAAATGGGTTAATCGCTCGCGTTGGCGTCGGCTGCACCTGACGGCCTGAATTACGGCATTAGGTACGCTGAGACGTACCCTGCAAAAAGCATTCCGCATGTTGGATGCCGGATTTGGACTCCTTCCATAGGCAATTGGTGCGTGTTATGATGATTGGACTCTAATTCTAAGATTCTTAATTTAATATCATTTAATGTGTACACCAGGACCAATCATTTGATTTATTTATATTATCTAGAAATGAAAGGTTACTTATAGGATAATGAACACAGAACATTAAATAGGGCACTTTATTACTTTTTTACGTCAATAATCCCCAATAGAATGTAACATCGAAAATATATTGGTCATTTGAAATAGGTACACCCAAGTAAATACCTTAACAGATTTTTTAAATAATATTTAAACAACTAGCATCAAAGTATGTAGGTACTGAAATGCGACTCATTAAAATAATCACTTGTCAAAATTGTTGTTAACCTGTGAAAATCAATGCTGGACCTAATATTTAAGTATATCGTTACATTGATGAATATCTAATATTTTATGTAAATAGCGTGTAGATCATTAAAAAGAGACCTTTAATTGTTACCAGGTTATTCAAAGTTAAATGGATTGACTGTACAAGAAATGTTTGTTGAGTATGAATTGGTCGTACAATGAACACCTAAAGCAATTTGGCAGAAAGGTTGAAATGTCGGGTCGAACCTCTCATCGCGAGGTTGAGGCTGCGGGCGAATATGACTTAATCAGCTCCATATTATAATTAGGATTATACATAGCTCAATAGCATGTTAAGGATATTATATCGATTATGAACCGTATTCTGCTAATACTGTTCGAGGTGGGAAGCTTGTACTGACTTCCAGTAGTCGATCCAGAACCTTAATAACTACAACTTGAAAAGTTGAAAACCCCCCGACATTTTCATTTCGAAGCTCAATATCTCAAAAACGGCCGAACAGATTTTCATGAAACATGGCTTACATGGCTAAGAACACTCGGGATAAAATTATATATGACACAAAAAAAGCTACACGAAAATAGGTTCATCCGTTTGGGAGCTACGATACCACAGACAGATACACAGACAGGCACGTTAAACTTATAACACCCCTCTCTTTTTGCGTCGCGGGTTAAAAATACAATCGTTTTGTAAATTACGAGAAGGTACAATTTGATATTTATGAGCTTGAACTCTGGACCCGGGTATGTCCTTAAACTACGACCAAGACCACCGGGGAATGGGCAGCAGCATTCCTAGAGTGCGGTGGAGATACTGCGATCGCCAACCCGCATGCCAAGCGTGGCGATTATGGCATTTACCCCCCATGAAATTGGGGGAGGCCTATGTCCAGCAGTGGACGTCCTAGGGCTGATGTGGAGCTTGAACTCGCGGAGTTATTCCACAATGTTTTCGAGCATGCGTAAGGTCATCTATACCTATTAAGTTGTTTTTTCATAATCAGTCCACATACACGTACCTAGAGGCTTAATTTATTAAATAAACGATTAATCTGACTAACAGGAATACGAAATCCACCTAGACCGATCACTCGGATGAAGATGAATTTCGATTTCTTGTAGTACGATTGTCGAACTAACAGGAGTAAAATTGTCCAGATAAACAGACCAGTTGGATGAGGCGGAATTGCTATTCCTTGTAGTCGAACTAGTCGGACCAACAGCGAAAAATATCCACGTCGTCCGATCAGTAAGGTAAGACAAAGCATCCGGGCCACGTAGCCACAGGTAATTTATTTATTATTATAAATTAGCTAGCTCTTTAATAGATATTCTGTTTTCAAAGATGAAGTGAACTCAGCCATTTGACAACGGTTTTGACGTTTTAAATAGCAGCTCGGACCACGCCCGGACAATCGAACCCTAACAAACATACACCGGCTAGGCGGGGGCAAAAATGTACCCAGTGCTAGTGATTAATTAAAAATCGACTAAGTTTATCGACATCGATAAAGAGCAAATTTTGACCATCATTATCATAAATAAAGTAGGTCACATATTCCTTATTCTATTGTCTCCATGTCTGCACATTCTCCTTCCTCTGATATTGCCGAATATCTATTTCTTGACATCTCCTTTTCTCATACTAAACTTCTCCTTGGAGTATTTTATTCTCCGTCACTCCATGTAAATTATTTCTCTGCATTCGAAAAACTGATTGAAGATCTCATTCCATCATTTGATCACCACATTGTAATGGGTGATTTCAATACTTGTATTCTCAAGGATGATCACCGCTCTCGTTCTTTAAAGTCACTGGTTCATGCTTGCAAACTGAATATTCTCCCTTCTGGCCCGACTCATCATTTTCCAAACTGTACACCTTCACTTTTAGACCTAACACTTACGTCTTCGGTTACTCACGTTGCTAAGTATGGCCAGCACACTGCAGATGCTTTCTCATATCATGACTTGATTTATCTTTCTTACAAAGTAAGACCTCCCAAACCCAAAGCTAAAATAATTCTTCAGCGCAGTTTTGGTGGGATAAATTTGAGTAAGCTCCTAAATGATGCATCAGAAATTGACTGGGACACGATCTCTAGAGCTGATACTGTAGATGAACAAGTGTCACTATTTAATTCTCTTCTCATCCAGCTATATGATGTTCATGCTCCAGTCCGTTCTATTAAGGTCAAACATCTTCCTGCTCCTTGGCTGACCAAGGAAATTAAGGTTTTACTTGAGAAAAAGAATTTTGCTAAGGCGAGGTACAAATCTAATGCGTCTGATGCTAATAAATCTCGGTACCACAGCCTACGTAACCGCTGCAGCACAATTTGTCGAGATGCGCAGCGACGACATATTCATCAGTCAGTCGAGAACGGTGACCCTGCGAAGGTATGGAAGTTTCTCAAGTCACTTGGAGTTGGAAAGCCTCAACAGGATGCTTGCCCCAAAACGATGGATTTCGACTTGCTTAATCAGCATTTTTCAACTTCAGCTACTTTTAGTGGCCCTGACAAGGTTAAGACCCTTCAGTATCTCTCTTCACTTCCAACTCTAGACTCACCTCCTTTTTCTTTTGTTTCTTTTACTGACAGTGATGTTAAGAAGAATATATTATCTATAACCTCTAATGCCGTTGGTGTCGATTGCGTTAGCCGTAACATGATCCTTCCTCTCCTTGACCTTTTAGTTCCCGTGATCACTAATATCCTAAATAGATCTCTCTCTTCTGGTACTTTTCCTTCACTTTGGAAGGATGCCCATGTTATCCCTATTCCTAAAAAGTCTAACCCCGTCCCATTTTCTGACTATCGTCCTATCTCTATCCTTCCTTTCCTATCTAAAGTACTGGAGCGGCTTGTACACCAGCAGCTATTATCTTACTTGAACAAAAATGATCTCCTAAACCCATTTCAGTCGGGTTTCCGTTCCGGCCATAGTACGGCTACCGCACTCATTAAGATCACTGATGACATCCGAGCGGGGATGAATGATCGAAAGTTGACGGTATTGACGCTGCTAGATTTTAGTAATGCGTTCAATACCGTTGATTTTGATATTCTTATTGGGATACTACGTTCTCTTAACATATCTCTTGCAGTAATAGAGTGGTTTCGTAGTTATTTAAATGGTCGTCGGCAGCGAATAAAGGTGGGTGACTCCCTATCTCACTGGTGTGACACGCTAGCCGGTGTCCCTCAGGGCGGCGTGTTATCTCCTTTGCTGTTTTCAATATTCATTAATTCCATTACTCATGATATTTCGTCACATTATCACCTGTATGCCGATGACCTTCAAATTTATTCGCAGGGTGCTGTTGCTGATCTTTCGACTGTTATCGGTACTGTAAATACTGACTTGGATCGCATCTCAGACTGGAGTCGTAGTTATGGGCTCATCGTTAATCCTGCTAAGACACAAGCTATTATAGTTGGTAGTTCCAAACAGATCTCAAAAATAAATTTTGACAACCTTGATCCGATTTATTTCAATGGTGTACTGATTTCATATTCACAGCAGGTAAAAAATCTGGGAGTCATTATTGACCGGACTTTATCTTGGGTACCTCAAGTAAACGAAGTTAGCAGGAAGATGTTCATGTCCATTGGTACTCTCAGAAGGCTTCGGAATTTGCTACCCATTCCTACCAAAATTGCGCTCGCTCAGACATTACTCCTCCCTATTTTAGATTATTCTGATATTTCCTACCTCGATCTTACTGAAGATCAACTTAATAAGCTTGAGCGCATCCAAAACGTCTGCATACGATTCATATTTGGGTTACGCAAGTATGATCATGTCTCCTGTTTTCGCTCTCAGCTTAAGTGGCTTCCTATTCGTTATCGTCGTAACTCACACATTCTGTCCCTTCTATACACAATTCTTTTTCACCCCGCAACTCCTCGCTACCTCAAAGAACGATTTACTTTTCTGAAATCGGTTAGATCTTCCCAAAATTTGCTTCTCACTGTCCCGTCCTCCTCTTCAAAATTTTATAATTGTTCTTTCACTTTTCAAGCTACTTTACTTTGGAACTCTCTCCCCGTGGAATTGAGGCGTGCTAAATCTATTGCTGCATTTAAATCACAGCTAAAAGAACACTATCTGTCCCTTCCATGATTCTTTCATCCTACTATCTGCTTTTTTCGACTCTATGGCTGATATTGTAGTTACTATATATATATATATATATATATATATATATATAAGCGCTCCTAAAACCACTCTACTGCAGTTGGAGAGAGCGCAGCGCGCGGTAATAAAAGTAATGTTTAGAAAACCCTTTCTTTCTCCAACGGATGACCTTTATCGAGAGACTAAACTTCTAAGCGTTCGACGGCTATATATCCTAAAAGCAGTGGTTAGAGCTCATGCGATAATAAAAAGCTTACCAAATTATAGCCAGCTTCTGGTCAGGCGCAAGTTTAGAGTCCCTCTTCCAAATTACAGGTCGGCTCTTGCCAAGCGCTCACCTGACTTTATGCATTTACGCATTTATAATAAAATCTGTCAAATGCATAGCTTGCAACATTACACAATAGGTAAAGTTAAGGCGTTTATAAAAAAGTGGCTAGTAGCAGTATCATATCATGACACAGAGGCCCTTCTCCTTGCCTGCTAACATGTATAACATGATATCTGCATACAACATAACCCCCCCCCCCCACACGCACACGCACACACACACGCACACACACACACACACACACACACACACACACACACACACACACACACACACACACACACACACACAGAGAGAGAGAGTGGCTCGTGTACTAGTCGTGTCGTATATGAATTGTTTTTTGTTAATTCTTGTTTTGTAGAGTTTTTGCTTATCATGCCTGTTTCACATATTTGCACTCCAGGGCCCCAAGATACAGGCTCAGCCTAGTTTGGGGTCCGCCAGACATATCTGTTGTTGTATATTTGTGTGGTTAAGCTAATAAATAATTTGAAATTTGAAATATAGTAACTACAATATCAGCCATAGAATATATATATATTCATATATATATATATATATTCATATTTATTTTTATGTAGGAATGTATTTATTTATGTTAATTAGTATGATTTATGTATGTGTGCTTTAATATTTACGTGATTGTATATACTTAAGTTTGTATTATGTAATTCTTTTGTTTGCCACCCACTTATAATACGTTTGTTGCTATTTTTCCGCTAGGTTGTCTGGAAGAGATTGCTCTTTAGCAATAAGACCGCCTGTTGTTTACCTCTAGTTATAAGTTTTATACGCTGTTACAATAAGCAATGTAATTTATTGAGGTGCGCAATAAAGAGTTTTTGTATTGTATTTGTATTGTAAAGTAATGGCTAAGATTGAATACGTTTAACTGTGTGCGACCCTCTTTCATTTATACTTATCGCAACTATAAACAACCGATATCTGACATTGACTGTGTTGAGTCACTTTTGACAACCATTGAAATTACTTTGAATTAATTCATCTAGTACAACAATATTATTTTGCTTTCCCGATCAATTAAGCCTACCTTTTGGTTTCTTAAGGCGACTAAAAATGCCTCGCAAGAAAAAAGATCATTCATCTTCATGGAAAGCTGACCATTCAGATATAGAAGATAAAGGTACGTCTTACTTTTGCAAGAAATGTAAAATTCATATGTCTCGAAAAAAGTTTTCCGTACAAAGGCATATAAGAAGCCGAAGGCATAACAGCGTCGCTAAAAACCAAAACGTATTTAACCTCGACTTGCTAAAATTTAAATTAGCTTGCAACATACCATGGACCCAGGTGGGAAATCCCATTTTCATCAATTTCATATCTGATTGCATATTCGGGAAATATGGTTCAGAAACATATATTCCTAACGAATCACTTTTGAGAAAAAAGACCTTAGACATCGCTTATAAGGAGACCATGACAAACTGGATTAAGACTAAACTGGGAAATTCTAGAATTTATGTGAGTGTAGACGAAAGTACAGATGCCAATGGGCATCAGATTGGGAATGTAATGGTTGGAGCACTATTAGAAAATGAAATAGGTACCCCACACATAATTATGTGTGGGGTACCTATTTATAGCGGGCGTTTGTCTAGAGGAAGTAAAAAATGTTAGTATATAACAAATCTTATTCAAAATGCCCTGAAGACGTTGTGGGGAAGTAACCACAACAAACATGATAAAGTTTTGTTGCTTCTTACGGATGGCGTAGCCTACATGCTGAAAGCTGGTAAAAATTGGAAAAAAGTTTTTCTGAATTTAGTACACGTCACATGTTTGGCACATGGAGTAAATAGAGTGGCTGAACAAGTGCGTTTTTTGTTTCCTGCTGTAAATAATTTAATTGCTTATACAAAAAAGGTATTTCTGAAATAACCCAAAAGAATAAAAATATTTCACTAAATGTTACCGAACGTTCCTTTGCCACCACAACCGACGATAATACGATCAGGAACATGGCTAAAAGTGGCTATTTACTATCATAAATATTTACCAGCCATCAAGCAAGTCGTACGAATATTTAATAAAATAACAAAGAATCAACGTATATATTAAAAGCAAAACGGGCAATGAATGATATAAACATTCTCAACGATTTGAAATGGATAGCCAACAATCTATCCATCATACCAAGTACCATAGAAAAATTACAAGCACAAAATTTAAGTCTAGAAGCCAGTTTGAATATTGTTCATAAGTTAAAATTACATATCTCAAGATTACGTTTGAATCCTCACGGCAGCATTGTTCACAAAAAACTTCAAACAGTTTTAGAGAAATTCGTCGACATTTCAATTTTAAAAACTGTAAATGATTTGGTATCCGGAAAAGAAATGGAACTGAGTCGTACAGAAGAAATACATCAATACTATAAATTGTTTGAATTTGCTCCAATTACTACAGTTGACCTAGAAATGTCATTTAGCCGGTTAAAATGGATATTGTCACCCAGGCGACGAAGATTAAAGTCTGAAAATGTGGAAAAAAATGTTAATTGTTTATTATGAAAATTATATTAATTATTAAAAAAGTTAATTCCTCAAAAAGTTTTTTGTGTATATAGTTTTCTTCTTCATTCAAAATCTTGAAATTACACAACGGGTTGTACGTCATTTTTATCGATATCAACTAATACAATTAGTTTAATGTGTCCTCGCACTATTAAACGTCAGTGCACATTAGCCCCCGCCTGTCCGGTGTATGCTACTAAATAATAGTTAATATATCTCATACTACGCTTATTATTCCTATATTAAACCTAGTGACGTAGGTAGCAACTCAAATATTCATTTCCCATAAACCCCGACCCTACATCATATAGAAAGAGCTATAATAGAATCAAACGCGAAGTAAATGGAGCCATCTCGTCCGTCACCAATCAAATCAGACCGGCCCTTGTACAATATCAGGATTCCATATCCCAACCTATAAATTACAGGCTTACAATAGAGCGCTGCGACTTCCCGATGTGTTTCAAATGGCGATTCGGTAATCCTAGTGCGTTTTTCAAGGAGTACATTGAGGAATAGGGGTTAGAAATATTTGTCATATCAAGAATATTGTTTATTCGTTGTGTCCTTAGGGGGTAAATGCCATAATCATCACGCTTGGCATGCGAGTTGGCGAACGCAGTATCGCTAGCGCACTCCGGGGATGCTGCTGCCCGTTCCTCGGTGGTCTTGGTCGTACATACCCGGGTCCTATCGCGGGAGTACGCTGGATGCGGGTGGCGTAGGACCGGTCATTGTAGCACTCTTTAGGGGAGGCCTATGTTGTCCAGCAGTGGACGTCTATCGCTGATATGATGATGAGTGTTTCTTCAAACGTTAGTCTTTATATTTTTGAGATATCAATTTCAATTTGGACTGTCGGGCCTTATATTTAAAATTTAGGAAAAACGACATGTTTCCAGATAATTAAAAACGACATGTTCCAAGCTAATTAAAAAAAATTAAAGACAAACTACTTTTTTTATGTATTGTAAGTCACTTCTTTATACTACATTTGCTATTAATTTTATACTGTTTAAAAAGCTATGAAATAAGAGTTAAGTTTATTTTATTATTTTAGTACAGTGCATTGTGTTATTTCTGATTTTGTTAATTAGTACAATCTACAACATGATTTACAAACTTAGAATACGGTACCACACTTCATAAGAAATTCAACGACAAAACACCAAAATTATTCTCAACACCAATAAATACTGCAAAAATATAACTAATACCGAAATTTTTATGGCCATTTCCATTAATCTAATCTCATAAAACCCTATTCTTTAGCAGTTTTATATGTACCTTCAACCAAAACAGGAGTCTACCATTTTTGAACTTTAAACTACAAACAATAGAGTCGAAGAATGGTAAACCACATTCTAACCAAGAACGTACTCTACCTTCGCGGATCCGGCCCCGCCGGCTCGAAAAGATAAATGGTTCCGTTAATTAAAAGAAGGGTGACCAGTCCTGAAAGAAATCAATTGAATGACGGAACTCATTATAAACCCTTTGACGCCGAAGTCGGGAGTGTTTCCTTATCAGCTTCGAGTCGGAGGCTATTTCCACGTTAAATTCATTATAAATATTGATCGTATCGTATTGATTATTGAGGGCAAATAATATGGGACAATTTAGTGTTAGACGTTAGACTTCATTGCGCTAGACACTTGCGGCGTAGAACGAAAGATCACAAAAAGCGTTGCACAAACGAAATAACCTAACTTCCACCACCACCATATCAGCCCAAGGACATCCACTGCTGGACACATAAAAATATAAATAAATCCATATTAGGGGACAATCCTACACAAATCGCCCTAGTCCCAAACTAAGCAAAGCTTGTACTATGGGCACTAGACGACGATATACATACTTATATAGATAAATACATACTTAAGTACATAGGAAATATCCAAGACTTAGGAACAATATTTGCGATAAATGCACAAATAATGCCCTGACCGGGATTCGAACCCGGGACCTCCGGCTTCGGAGGCAGGGTCACTACCAACTAAGCCAAAGAGGTCGTCAAACATAGGCCTCCCCCAATTTCATTGAGGGTAAACGCAATAATCGTCACGCTTGGCATACGGGTATGGACCAGGGTATGTCCTAAAACTATGACCAAGACAACCGTCGGATAGGCAGCAGCATCCCTGGAGTGCGGTGGAGATACTGCGATCGCCAACCTAACTTCACCTGAATTATATTAATTTTAATTTAATTACATTTAATAATATATGATACTTAATGTAAAGTACATATTATATTATACTACTTGCCTATGTTATTCCTCATTTGTATGTTTCTGTTTTATCTCCGAATAAATAAATAAATATAGACAAGTATACTATATAACGTGTAGAACATACTTGGTCTAATGTTTGCCTCTTTATTACTATGCATTACGCTGACTGTATTTATATAGGTAATTCAGGATGATTTAAACGGTAATACAGTGGCGATAACAAAGTGTTGGCAAACTTGAGAATTCGTTAATAAATCAGCCAGCAACAAGTGCGTGTAATGGGCGCATTAAACACCGCCGTCTAGCGGACGATAACAATTATTTTTACGGCCCGTTTTATAATCGGGGTTTTGATTACTAAGCTTGCGAAATTGACTTTTGGCTAATTAGAAATTAACTGGCTGATGCTGTACTAAACGTTTCGATAAGATTTATAAATTATAACTTAGGTACCTATAGAATATTAAAAAAAATGATAATAATACTTATTCTATTAGTAAAACTTTTAAACTACTTTAAATAATAACGAAGAGTTTAAAAGGTAGATTGTGATTCTTCCACTGACAGCTTACGTTTGTAAGTTTAGTATCAAATCACAATTTACACTTAGCATCAAGGTAATTAGTTGCGTTCGTTAGGTATCTACGCCTTAGGGGTAGATATCAATTGGATTTAAAATCAGCCATCCGTTGCAAACTTCGAGTAAGCATACCTTTTGTTAGGTGAAAATAGGTAATACTATTTCCCTTTGTATTTGATTCTAAATTCAATTTTCGGCGTAACTTTCCAGTTGTATTAACGTAAAGTTGCGTCCCTAGAATAGATATCGATGTGCCAGATAAGTCTAATTTTGATTCGAATCGGGCTTCAGTAAATCTTAAAATAATGACATAAACATTCCTTAATTTACCTTTATCCGATGTGGGATGGAAACCAGTTTAAACTTTTCTAACTCCAAGGGTTTGTTGTCAGTTGTCAAACAGCGGGTGATGTTTGCTCGAATATTTAAATATTAATATTTACCTACATTACCTACAACATGGGTTTGACAATTTTTCTCCCCTTTTATTGTCCTGAATACTGTCAATATGAATGAAAGTTCTCATTCGGATGACAAAAGGGAAGCACAGAGAATATGCGAGAGAATTTGATATGTCATTAAAGTTTCTATAACGTTTCCAAATCATCAGTATCACACTCGTGCACGTACAAACTATATATTGCAGTTTGTTGAAAAGTTTTACCAGTGATTTTACGAAGTACTGGTGTCTTCGGGGAATGCCTAGGTTATATGGTATTACTTACTAAAAACTTCACGGCAGCCGCCATCTTTGCTTCTATGAGTAGAACAGCAAGAGTGTTATTAAAATAGTGTTATTCTTAGTATCTAAGTTTGCTACACCCGACCAGGGTCCATGAGATGCTCTTACATTTTGTAAGAACTGTTTTACCATGGTGCACTAAAGGGTTATATATGATTATGAACTGCAGCTAGTCGATTACGTAACGTTTCAAATATACGTAAGTTACATCTAACTAAGTATTTTTATAAAAAAAAGGTAAGTTAGCCATGCGTATGTTTGTAACGTTTAGTTTTCACCCTTCTGGATACCCGACAGCTTTTCCGACAGAAAGTTTGGTTGGTCGTATAGCACCAAAGAATGTATAATAAATACTTACAAGGAAAGGTACCCAACTGTCCGGCTCCGATTTGATTTATTTTTATATATGTTATAGAGTAGTTTAAAATAACGGACACGTTTTTTTTTAGCGGCCCAAACTCATCCTATTCGGAGAAATTGTCCTCCAAAGTACTAAAAAGTGACCAAAACCGTTAAGTTCTGTAGAGAGTTTTGTTAAAGCAAATTGTTAGTTAATAACTGGCTTGATTATATTTTGGAGAACATGAAAAAATAATAGACCCGTGTTTTGTCATTTCCTCTTAAACTTATATTTTACATAAAAGACACCTTCAAAGTTTCATACTTCTCATGGTTTCACTCACTTCATTGGTTTTTTTTTTTGTTATGAAAACTTCATGGTCCATGATGAGTGAAACCATGAGAAATATGAAACTATGAAGGTATTTTTTAATGAAAAATATAAGTTTAAGGGGAAATGACAAAACACGGGTCCATTATTTTAGACTACTCTATAACATATATAAAAATAAATCAAATCGGAGCGGGACAGTTGGGAACCTTTCCTTGTTAGTAGATACTTTATAGTAGCACTCCCATCACTCACTAGGGGACGCCTATAATTTTATCAACAGCATCTGCGTGATAAACACGGGGAGTGCGAACAAAACAATTCGAATTTCATGAAAACCGTCACCTTTGTTATCGAAATGCTTTATGTCGTTTCTGCGTTCCGTTTAATTTATGAAGGACAGATAAATGGAGCTGGTTTATACAATTTGGTTAGAATGAGGATTCAATTATATAAGTAATGTTAATAATATTAAAATATTACTACGGGCAAAATATGCATTTTTTTACGTAGAATTCATGGCTAACGTAAATGTTGCCATCACCATTAATGTTTAGATTCAAGGTATATGCTTCAACAAAAATCTCCAGCGCACAATGATAAAAATATTTAATTTATTTCGCTAATGGTCAATGTGTACGAGTAGGTCTGTGCAACAGAAATGCAGTACACGTAATGCATTTTCGTGTAGGCTTAAAAGTGTAATCGATTTTAATCCTTTTTCACTGTTGATTCACTCACGATTTAGATTTACCAGTTATTGCAAATATAATAATACTAAATAAAATGTATCATAGCTCTTCATTTATACTTATCGTGTATGTACGCTATGCTTTAAGTAAGTACCATTCCAATTCTAAAGTAAGAAGAAGAAGACAAAATAACTAAAGCACTAAATCAATAACTTATACCAAAAAAACCGACTCCAATTTTTTACTTGCTATGCCAAAATTTGTGGTTTCTATCAGCCAATGCTTGGTTACCTACAGAAAATACCTAAATCGGCATATGCGTGCCTATCAAAGTCTAGGAACTCCCTCGATTCCTCCTAGATCCCATCATCAGAACTCCACCAAATGTATACGGGACCAATGTCGGGGTACCTGCTTTGAAACAAAAAAAGAATTATCAAAATCGGCTAACGTGGTCAAGAGTTATCGGGGAACATACATACATAAAAAAAAACA
Organism: Notocelia uddmanniana; assembly: GCA_905163555.1. NCBI lineage: Eukaryota > Metazoa > Arthropoda > Insecta > Lepidoptera > Tortricidae > Notocelia > Notocelia uddmanniana. Next base: position 9,241,977 of record LR991069.1, on the reverse strand, counting down.
AGCAAGCATGCTGACGAACTGAGAACCTTCTTCCTCCTATTGAAGTCGGTAATTAATTATCTAAAAGAGTATCAGGGTGGCACGTGCTAAATATAAGATAGAAAATAAATGAGCGCGTACTGAAGAGAAGTTTGTTTGTTAAATCTACTATCCTCTTATTTACAGACTGAGCACATTAGTAACAAGTCATCATCATCATATCAGCCGAAAGACATCCACTGCTGGACATAGGCCTCCCCCAAAGAGTGCCACAATGACCGATCCTGCGCTACCTACATTCAGCGGACTCCTGAGACCTTTATCAGGTCATCAGTCCACCTTGTGGGGGGCCTGCCCACGCTGCGCCTTCCGGTACGTGTTCGCCACTGGAGAATCTTTCCGCCCCAACGGCCATCGGTTCTACGTGCAATGTGCCCCGCCCACTGCCACTTAAGTTTAGCGATTCGGAGGGATAAGTCGGTTACTTTGGTTCTACTGCGAAGGGCCTCATTTCTGACGCGATCACTCAGAGGTACTCCCAGCATAGCCATTGCCCTTTAGGTGACTTTGAGCCTTCTTATGAGGCCCATAGTAAGCGACCACGTTTCAGTGCCATCATATGTCACTCACAACAAGTAAAAACTTTTAATAAAAAAAAAAATTTAAGAAAAAAAAACCGACTTCAATGGGGGAGGCCGGTAAAAGATTATTATACTTAGATGGTGCACTCTTAGATATACAATAAAATAAAAATGGCTATAATGTATGTTTATAATGGTAGAAGACTAAGTACCCTCAATTTCTCATGGACTCATGAAAAAACCTTGCTTACTTGACAAACAAAACGAAGAGAACAAATCGCCAAACGTGAACTACGCGTCGTTGAAGAGTTCCGTTCTGATCATCATCAGTAGTTCCACTTCATCAAATGTCACTTTTATGAATGAAAATGCTTGATTAGTTCATGAAAATACTAAAATCACTATTTGTGTGCCTTTCACATTTGAGGAGTTCCCTCGATTCCTAATGGATCCCATCATCAGAACTCGAGCATGACAAAAATCAATCGTGAAAATGGAACTTGCTTAACAAACACAGCTAGAAGGACAAATCGCCAAACGTGAACTTTTCGTCGTTTAAGAGTTCTGTTCTGATCATCATCAGCAGTTCCACTTCATCAAATGTCACATTTTTTTATGATAATGCTCGATTTGTTGATAAAAACACAAAAATCACTATATGTTTGCCTTTAAGATTTGAGGAATTCCCTCAATTCCTCATGGATCCCATCATCAAAAATCGAGCATGACAAAAATTAATCGTGAAAATAGAACTTGCTTAACAAACGCAGCTAGGAGGACAAATCGCCAAACGTGAACTTTTCGTCGTTGAAGAGTTCTGTTCTGATCATCATCAGCAGTTCCACTTCATCAAATGTCACATTTTTGTAAGAAAATGCTCGATTTGTTGATAAAAACACAAAAATCACTATATGTTTGCCTTTAAGATTTGAGGATTTCCCTCAATTCCTCATGGATCCCATCAGCAGAAATCAAGCATGACAAAAATTAATCGTGAAAATAGAACTTGCTTAATAAACACAGCTAGGAGGACAAATCGCCAAACGTGAACTTTTTGTCGTTGAAGAGTTCTGTTCTGATCATCATCAGCAGTTCCACTTCATCCAATGTCACATTTTTGGATGAAAATGCTTGACTTGTTGATAAAAACACAAAAATTACTATATATTTGCCTTGAAGATTTGAGGAGTTCCCTCAATTTCTCATGGATCCCATCATCAGAACTGCATTTTGACAAAAACGGGACCAACTTGGATATATATACTTACAATCAAAAAAAGAATTTTCCAAGTCGGTTAAGAAATGACGGAGTTATGGACTAACAAACATTAAAAAAAAAAAAACACAACCGAATTGATAACCTCCTCTTTTGAAATTTTGAAGTCGGTTAAAAATAATAGATAGCGTACACCGCTAAACGAAATCAGTAAACAAAAACATGTAATCTACGAAGTTCCTAGTGCTCGTAAAAAATATAACGTATGGTATGAAAGCGATCACTGAAGAAAAGATCGTTTGATAAGTCAAACATCTTCCTACTCACAGATTGAGCGTACTCTAGACCACATACAAAAAGTCTCCGCCAAAGGAAATCTTCGTAAACAATTTCAGCCATTATACGAAGTTCCTAGTGCTCGCAGGTACGGTATGAAACGGGAAAAATGTAAGTAATATAACGCGACGATGCCGAGGCACGTGCCTTGTTACTGCGGAACGTGGACGCCGCATAAGTAATCGTAATATCGTAAGCAGGTGCAAAAACTACGGGTTTTTAAATTTCTTCTGTACACTGAAGTGCAAAAATATGTATCCAATTTGAAAACTGAATTCGCCGACGTAAGAGCCTGACTGTACGTGTACAGTACTTATAAGATAAGGTTCATCAATAAAGAACACTATTACTTTAGACAATTTATAACGGGTCATCCTCAAATTAAGAGCTTGTGACTCGCTAACGTCCTAAGACTACGGTCTCTGCTTTGCTTACCATAAGGTGGACCGTGTGCTTGTTACCCACCGGACACCGATGTGGTCACAAGCTCGGGACCCTTCGAGAGACAGTGTCATTAATTCATTATCTTTTGTAAGTGTCAACTGTCAGCCGAGTCCGTACAGATTCTTTACTGCACGCCTTTTGAGTGAGTGTTTCTTGATAATAGCGGGATCAGTGCAGGACCGGGTCAGTACTTCTGCCCAATACGATACTACTGTGCTAATGTATTGATATTACACCGATAAGTAAGGAATTCTGGGCATCGTCAGTATGCTGTCGGGAAAGTAGAATATACCGCATAAAGGCTGTGCCCCGCCAAGTCAGCTGGTAGCACGTACGTTACGTAAACTAGCAGGTCCACGATCTATCAATTTTATTGACTATGTTTACAAGTTTGATAATAAGAATGTATTTAAATATTAGGGTAATAATTATTAGGGGACATTTTTTACACAAATCGAACTATCCTATAGTAAGCTTAATAACGTTTGTGTTATGGGTACTTTTTAAGTATATATAGTACATTTAATATGTACTATATATACTTAAATACATAGAAAGCATCCAAGTCTCAGGAACAAATATTTCTGCTCACCACACAAACAAATTCCCTTACCGGGATTTGAAACCGGGACCTCTAGCTTCGGAAGCACTGTCACTACCAAATAGGTTAAACAGGCCGACAGTATTTAATTGAATACACCTGAGGATCAACGATTACATTCTAAATAAATACAGCTAAGTATACAAGTAGGGTAAGTGGACACTTCATTATCTGATCTTCATGAAAAAGCTGTTTAAAATAATATTCTTTATAAACTCGAGTCTTTAAGGTACTCGAGAATCTTATTACAAAGACTTCAATATAAAGCAACACAAGACTAGAAGATATGAGCGTAACCAATTGAAAGCAATCCAGACAAGGCCTATAGAAACATTTTACATGAAAATCTTTTGTGAACAAACGGCAGTTGTCAACGAAAATTCTATAAAATAAATAAAATACAAAGTTCCGTGTCTTTGATTTAGAATAGGTACCTTTTAGTATAATTCCATTTTTACAAAAGTATCCGCGCGTCTGTTGAAATGCCACTGCAAACTCCTCAGAAATAATATTGCGCTGGAGATTGAAGTAAATATTCCAAGAAGCTTGCTTCAAGGCAAATAGTATCACTAACAGATTTAATCGAGCGAAGTCTGTGAGCACAAATATCTGGGCTGCTATTTACGATTCACCTTGCATCACGCGAACCAGTGTATGTTAGACCTCGGGTTACGCGTTCTCATTATGAATCCAGGCGTCAAGATACACTAGGGCTGAGAGATGAGGAAAAATCAGTTGTGAATAGCATGACTGGTTAGGAATGCAATGAAACTTACGCGCATTCTGCGGGTTGAAGCTTTGTTGTTATTATACGTGGAACATCGAGGAAACTCGTCTTGCCTCGCCTTTCGTGGGTTTCGTGTTTATCAACATGTTGCTCACTTCACTTCTTTGTTTACTGGAAAGTTGTTCTCACTGGAAAGCTTTGGAAATTTTATGTTTTGGCATACTAGGTACTGGATGCTAGATTTCGTGAAATGTAGTTTCATGATCGAAAATACGATGCGGTTAGGTATTAAAAGTAAAACAAACAACATTTTCTACATTAAATAGCGTTATTTTGTTGTGTTAATTTGATAGAAGTTTTGTTATTTTCATAAAAGCATGGGGGACCCGGGTATGTCCTAAAACTACGACCAAGGCCACAGTGGGATGGGCAGCAGCATTCCTGGAGTGCGATGGAGATACTGCGATCGTCAACCCGCATGCCAAGCGCGGCGATTATGGCATTTACCCCCCATGACATTGTGGGAGGCCTATGTCCAGCAGTGGACGTCTTTCGGCTGATATGGGATGGTTGTATGATTAAAAGAAGTTTTGTTAAAAACATGTAACATGTAAAGCGGTGGCCGAGCCTGAATCTGGGGCATGGCTGCATGCACTGCCATCGTCTCACTTAGGTACGCTCCCGAATAATGATTTGCTCAGAATTGCAGCTGCAGGACTTGGGTGTTCAGTGTGCGAACTTCATCAGTGGATTTGTGGAGCTCCTGTTGAGGCGAACGGCCATCACGGTTTAAGCTGCGGGCGCTGTGCGGGTAGATTTTCGAGACATCAGTCGATTAATGAAATTATACGTCGAGCTCTGGTGTCCGCAAATCTACCCTCCGTTTTAGAGCCTCTAGGTTTGAGTAGAATGGATGCATGGTAAGAAAGCGGACGGGTAAGATTGGTTCCGTGGGCGACAGGGCCCAGTCTCATTTGAGATGCGACGTGTGTAAGTACGTTTGCCCCGTCGCATCTCAACATCACTTTGCGCAATGCCGGTGCAGCTGCCGAAAGCGCAGCTAAGCTGAAGCACGCCAAATACTCGAACCTGGAACCTATGTATGACTTCGTATCGGTTGCAGTAGAGACGAGTGGCCCCTGGTGCTCTGGAGCGAAATTGTTTATAAATAAGTTAGGACACAGGTTGAGGGAAAGTGGTTGCGATCCCAGGTCCGGCTCGTTCCTGGTTCAACAAATTTCGTTGGCAGTGCAGCGGGGCAATGCCGCCAGCATATTGGGCACATTTGCACCAGGTACTTGCCGTTCTGGGATCTGCTAGATTGTCTATTTTTTTTAATTTGCAAGTGATTTTTAGTGTGTATTGTTTTATTGTGTTTATTCTAAGATAAGTTTTCCTACATTAATATAACTTTCTGGAATTTTAAAACAAAACATTTGAATGTTGCTAGTGAATTCTATACCTTTATTTCTTTTCGTCGTTTAATACGACTAAAAATTACGTATTTTAAAAGGTTCTAATAGGTAGGCGTATTTTAATAGGTATTCTCAGTTGTAAAGAACAAATGAAATCTCACGGAAACTATTCAAACAAGGACGTTTCATAACGCCTTCTCGGTTTATACGGAATGTAAAATAGAGGACGTCATATTCGAAGGCGTCAGCGGTATTAAATCCTTTGGGCGCAGCTGCGTCCTGCTACCAATCGGTGTGCACAAGCGATGTTAAGATATTTTGAGCAAGATTTCCCTGATGTGTACACTTCATTTTAATAGCAATTGATTTAAGTCATTTGCGCGAAAACACGGTGATGCGACGTAAAACACGACACGATAGCAATGTAGCTATATCCACTCACATGCTTTTTGCAAACACAAAGTAACTCATGCGAGTCAATCTCTCACTCGAGTTGGAGGCTTCCATGGGCTACTGTAACCACTTACCTCCAGGCGGGCTGTACTACTGTTTGCCACCGACGTGGTATTAAACTTTTTTTTGTATAAAAGTAATTTAGACTACCATTTTTAAAATCTGAAAGCAAGTGAGTGGTATGAGGCAGTAATAAACAAATGTTTCATGATATATAATCTATCCCACGTTTTATCATATTATACAATACACTACAAGTATTCTATGTATATTGTTCACTGAAAATAGTACCCAAAAGATAAAATACTAATAAAGTAAACATGTACAATAGTATACAACAAGCGACCTTATCGAAAAAAGCTGTGTGGCTAATATCTACATTAGTTAGATATTATTTTGAGCTGTGTTCGGCAGCGTCTTAATAATAGAATGAACATTCAAATTTGTTTTAATGATACGGAGTATCATTTAATTTAATAAAATTTCATATTTTACTTATTGTTGCCAATTAAACCAGTTCAAGATATCCCTGAAGATTTCATTCGATGGCTTAAGATCACAAGACTTACGTTGAATGAGGACCTGCAACGCTGACACAGCTTGCGGTTACTTACTGCAAGCAAGCTCTAAGAACTAAATTCCAGTTATTTCCTTCCTTCCAATGTAGGTGAGAGTAGGTAACAAATTAAAGAAGACCTAAGTAAGTACATTGCGAGTGCTGCAAGATTGATTGAGTTCGACTTGGTTAGCATTCATTTCTGCACCAAGTAATCCTTCTTGCTAAGTGATGAGTAAAGTATTGGTATCACAATAATGTTAGAATGTACTTAATTAGACACTGAAGGTACCGGGACTTCCGAACCAACCAAATAACTGCGACTACAGAATATGAATACCGGTAGGTACCTTTGGAACATTATTTTATGCGTAAATTCTGCGCTGGAGTTAAAATTCACCAGAAATGAAGGCGCAATATGGAAAGAGGCGAAGAAAATTATTAAGTTACACGTTTGACGGTACAGTTTACAGTAATTTCTGTATTAAGTATACATAACTGATCCTCGTTCCTTACAGTTACTTAATTTTATACTCCTATATTTATAATTAGTAAACTTCCCTTTTGTAGCTATCTACCTAAACTTTATTATTCAAGTAAGTATATTGTAAAAAACAATGCATACGAACAGGCTTAGTTTGGTAAACACAGCCTGCAAAGGTAATATCGAGCCTTAGCTAATAAAGGGGAAACACCGTACCCCCCGTAGGGTGTACACAGCGTCGCTTAATGATGGAGGCGTGATGCCTATGCCGCCTGTACGAGTACAGTCATGTACAACGACTAATGGAATAAATGGACATGCGTTTTCGGTCTACGACGATGATACATTTCACATTAAAAAACCTATTATTGTCTCTACTACCTTTTATAGAGATACTGAAAAACGTAAATTCACATTTTTGTTTAAATATAATTTAAGATCCTTTTCTAAACCCCCGAAAGTTACTAGAAATGTTTTCTCTGACAACGCACAGGGATTACGGGAAGAAAAGAGAGTACGCCCATTTTAAAAATGACATGTAATTGACAATGTATGATTAGTACAAATAAACACATATCATATCATAAACGCCGACAACGCACTTACAACCCCTCTGGTGTTGCGGGTGTCCATGTAATCGCTTACCACCAGGCGATTCGTCCGCTCGTTTGCCTCCAATTTCATAAAGAAAGAGAATAACTCAACCAAATTCCATTTCATTACTATATACATACCTTCCTATTAGTAAACTCAAAAAAAAATGTTTTTTCTCTGAACACGCTCAGGGGTTACGGAAAAAGAATAACTAAATCAAATTTTATTTCATTCCTATACCTTCTTATCTTCCTATGAGCACCTACTTAAGTATGTATAGCAATGGCATGATGTCGGATAGATTAGTTGGCAAGCTAAAGCTAATTTGGATTTTCCCCAAGAAATTAGAGGAATCGAGTTCCAAGGTCATACATCGCGACGCGGACGGTGTGAAGCAGCATGTCACCTCTTCTTATCTTTGGAGCTGATAACGAATTTCTGATAGCTATGTCTGCGTCTATCATATACCCGCACCCGGAAGCAGGAGCGCATGAACCAAGAAATTATTTTATTTCGTCAAAAACGCGTAAGTACCTACTATTTAAGTTTCAAATTTTGATTATTGTGCAAGCCTATTTGTGTTTTTCGGTTTCGATCCCAATGATATTTGAATGTGTTTCGTGCGCTCGCTCCATGCGCAAATCTGTTGACGTCATATAGAATAGAAAAAAGAATAGAAAACATTTATTCGTGACAATACACAACAAAAAAGAAATAGAAAACAAAAACAAGTCACAATGGGTATTGCACGAAATGGTTCCATCTCAGCGTGTTGCTGGCGCGATTACCAGCAACACGCTACACACGCGTATATATGTTTACACTTTTGCACCTTGCAATAAGTCGAATAATGTGTACTTATGTGTACATATCTTTTACGTTGGCTGTATAAATAAGTACGAATGAAATGTAGTTAACCGAGATTTTGTGTCTTCTCAAAGTTATTAGTGATAACATTCAGTCCATACGTTTGACATCGTCGTCATGTACATATCCCCGGATATTAATGAGGCAATCGACGGACGGAACCCGATCGTATTAAGGGAATAAATCGGCCATCCATTACCGCGTGCAAATATTCACGTGAGCGTCCAGTTTTATGGGGTTTGACCCCTAATTAATAAGCTATTGGAGCCACGCGGGGAACGCCTGGTGAGGGTGAAGCAGTCAGTCAGTAAGTTCAACCAGGGGAGTTATATATAAAGTGACTCGTCCTCACCTCACACCTCACCCGTTTTTATATGGAAACTGTAAAAATTTGACATATGACATTTGACAGTTCCATATGAAAACGAGTGAGGCTCAATCAATCAATCAATCAATCTAACACAAAGATTGATTGATTGATTGAGGTGTGAGGTGACAGGTGAAGACGAATCGGTTTGTGAATAAGAAGGCAGGCGCGGATCTAGAATTTTGTTCTAGGGTGGGGGGTATCGGGGGTAGCACCTAGGACCTGTCTGGGCCTCAGCTCCATTGATAGACGGGGACATCCCTATGGTAATCTCATTAAGTAATTAGAAAAGGCAGAATTACAAATATTGGCACAGAATTTCAATTACACTCGTATTTTTTACGTGTACTTGCAGTTGCAATAGTTATATTTGTGTAATTAGCTTTTTTATTACATTATAATAACGATTGCATAAAATTCTATTTTGTGTCGAGAGCTAAAGACTCAGTCGCAACATACCGCATCCTCAGTAACTTTAATGACGAGTTGAGTAAGTTGTGGTTATATGACGGCCTTTTAAGCCTAGTTGGTAGTGACGCTGCTTCCGAAGCTAAAGGTCCTAGGTTCGAATCCAGGCCAGGGCATTATTTGTGCATTTAGCACGGATATTTGTTCCTGGGTCTTGAATGTTTTCTATGTATTTATCTATATAAGTATGTATATCGTCGTCTAGTGCCCATAGTACAAGCTTTCCTTAGTTTGGGACTAGGTCGATTTTTGTAAGATTGTCCCCCCAATATTGACTATTTTATTATTATTATTATCTAATTAGATAAGCATCAGCTTTTCATGTTAATTACATATAAGAGCATATTTAATGCATTATTAGTTGCAGGTTGGTGGTTGGTGGGCTTAAAAAATAAATAACTTACCACCACAAATCACATCCAAAGCAATTAGTGTAGTATAGTTGTGCGGTTCTGGTTGTGTCCAATCTATTGTTCTATTATGCGGTTTTTCTACCTCATTGTAGTCCATCATAAAATATTTTAAGCATACTTCAATAAAGACTACATGCATTAACATTTTATAAATATAAAGCTTTATTGTGTAGGTAGCCCTGGAGAGGTATTTTACATGACATACAATAAGAACAATTAATAAAATATGGCATGACATAACAACAGTGGTAACGAACAACTGACTAATACCTGGCACATACGTAACAGGAGATAGTACAGTCAGCATGAAAAGTAGGTACGCATTTGAAAAGTTCAAAACGTGCATGCGTAGCTACATTTGACGTTAACTGTACAGGTTGGTTTGCCTTCGGTATGTCAAAACCGTGTTCCAATATTGGGCCCCAGCTCGCCAACGTGTCGCAAGCTCACCGATTATGCACAGGACACGGGGGACCATTATTGGATGGTGTCATGCCGTAGCAACAAAACAGCTGAATAATGTAACGCCAAATGATACGGCGATATTTCTCAGACGTGTCTCCGCATTCTACATCTGGAATAACAGATGAAGGGACATCTCGTAATCGATTCGCTCGTGTAACTCATGTCGCTATATTGCGACGATTTGCAACTCGGCATTCAAATAGCAAAGTATTAGGAATCACATACGTTCACGTATTCTCATTATCTTTTTATTGTTTAAATACTAGCTAAGCCCGTTGCGCGACTTCGATGGTACTCTGTAATTGAACTTCCGAAATGGGGTAAGGGTTCCCATTAATCTTCTCACTTAGGCAAACTCATATATATCTTCCAACACTTAGTATTTTAACCAGACTAAATTCTACCTGAATTTGGTCAGAGATGCATGGACGATGGTATGCATCGACAACACAGTTAACTGACCGTGAACATCGTAAACTTTATTGCAAGCAAATTACGTAGGTTAGTTGTTATCTAACCGTATACAAATTATTGATGTCCAATATTACAGACTATTAGCAATCCATAGTCTCGTAATAATCCACCCAATTTTAAATAGCCAAGCATAGAATATTCACCTGAAGCGACACTAAAAGATCATTTCCATAATATTTTTATACGTACCTAAAGTATTTAACGTCTCAAGTTACAGCCCTAGAATAAGTACTCGTAGTACCGTACCTACCTACATGTCTACGCAGTACTGAATAAGCGCGAGGAATAACATCAAGTGCTCTGTGCCAAAATTGGCAAAACTAAATTATTTGAACAACGATTGCTAACCCCGATAATCATTCATTCATAATATAATTCCGTAATTGAATACAAGGATAAATAAATGATCACTTGGCATGGCAAACCGCAAATAGTTGGGCAACCCTCACGGTGTATATTCGCGATGTGCTAATTATCTGACGATCTGAATGTCCTATGTTCAAATATTCATTGACAATTATTAAAACAACATCTTTATTGCACAAATGGAGTTCAAACATACCTGAAACCCAATATGAATGAATTTGGCCTTGGCTGTCCCGCTCTAATTCACGTGTAAGTAAATACGAAAAAGTGGGACTCACTAATAAATAGATCGAATATGAATTAAACTATTCGACGCAAAATGCACGCCCTGGTGCATAGTTCAGTATTTCACGAATGAGATTGCGGCTCAGTGCGCCACGGTAACAGCTGGCCTGCGATTATTTTGGAAATACGGTTTAAAAATTATTATTTTGTTTTAAACCTACATAACTCTACATGTTTATGGTTGCGGTTCACTTTTTTATGGAGGCCATGAATCTATTTTAGTTTCCTTATGTGTATGTGTTTGGTTTACTTTGTGTGGTTCGGGATTGTTTTTATTTAAATGCATAGACATACTACATTTAATTACTTAACTCAAAATAATAGATTACTATTGAGGAAAATAAGGTGAGAAAGGTAATACCTACTACCAAGTAATTTAAATAATACTTAATGAAGTATTCGAGAACAATAAATTGTTATTGTTATTACCATATATATAATATATTTGCCTATTTCCGTACAAAATACTACTTACTTGAAGCTGTTATCCACTTGTACCTCATAGGTATATAAACTCATAAAAATATTATTAACCTTTAGGAATATTCCAAAAATCATACAATAAAATAATACTTTATTGCTCACCAAAGCAAAATAAACGAACAGTAATCATAATATTCTACTTAAGTTTGCCTTAGGAAAGTTTTAACTCAAATAAGTAAGTTAATTATTCTTACCTAAAATATATTAAAAGTGGAAGCTTTTCCATCACGACCGTGATATTTATTCAGGGAAACCTAAAAATTAAGTCAAAAAAAGACTAATACACTTTGAAAGTAAAAAACTGAGTTATCAGTGACATTGATAAATGCAAATAGGTTATTAGGTTGAATTCTGAGACTGAGACGTTTTGCCTTATATTTTATTGTTTTGTGTATTTTATTGTTTTTATTGTATTGTGTTTTGTTTTTTATTGTATATTTTATTGTGTACTAAGATCGATCTAGTTGGTAAATATAATAAATAAATACGCAATAAGACAATTCACATACCAATCCGCCTATTTGTACAACAAAATAAACTAGGATACAGAAATATACTCGATGCAACATCATGACTATAAAAAAACCTTAACTAACTAAAAACTTAATTATGAGCAAACGGAAGCACTACTTCATTTATAGTTTTAGTTGATAACTAATATTTACAGATACATAGACACAGACACACCCACACACGCACATACAAAACGTAATGTAACAAAAAATGTAATAATAAATAGTTAATTAGGTAGGTAATGATATAAATAATCGTACCCAAACTGTTTTGGATTGTGGAAGAGCGGAGTTTCCTGCCACAGGTGTCTTTTTACTTACTAGGAAATTACAAAATTGACTATGATTGTTACTTCTTTTGTTACCTAAATAAATATTTTGAAATGAGTAATAGAATAAATTAAATCGATGTAACTCTTTTTTCCCGTCATTCGCTCCATCAGCCTTTAAGAAGGTAATTTTACAAATAAGTAATTTAAAGTAAATTGAGCGTGCGCCCAAGACGTGGACTCAGAATTGGCAACTCAAACCGTACGTGACATTAAACTCAACTGTGGGGAAAATTCACTTAGAACGGGTATTAAACAACGGCCTTCTCGTTCATTTATATACTTTGGAGCTATGTATCTATTAGCTAGCTCGCTGTAACTTTAAATGCCTATAAGCTAGCTTAACCGCTACACGAGGTTATTTATTTTCTATAAGTTCAGAACACTGCAACTTGTGGTGCTAACACTGGCTGTTATAAATGTTATATAACAGCAACTATCTTCAACATCATAGTGTTACATAGCCTTATCCTTGTTACACTATTTGTAGAGCGTTTGTGGCTCAGTGGTCAGTCCTTGGATGGGTGACCGTTTTGAGTGATTAAACGAGCGCTCCCGTGCCTTGGAAGGCACGTTAAGCCGTTGATCCCGGCTGCTGTCTATGATAGCAGTCGTTAAGCCAAGTGTTTATTCGTAGTGTCCATAGGGGGCAAATGCCATAATAGCCACGCTTGGCATGCGGATTGGCGATCGCGTATCTCCACCGCACTGCAGGGATGCTGCTGCCCATCCCCCGGTGGTCTTGGTCGTAATTTGAAACTGATTTACTTTCAACTACAAACAACATCAAGAAATATACAACACAACCGTTAAAAACAAATCAATAGCTACAAACTCAGCCATTTCACCACAACACACACACCACAAAGCACACAGAACAGTAATTAATTTTTTATATCAGGTTAGCATCAAAAGATGTACCAAAGTGAGTCACATTTTCACCTCGGCCACAGAAATGATGGACCCCAACGAATAACATGCAATTTTTTCCTGCTACCTCATTCTTCACTCCTAATCTCTCCCCATTTGGTAGCCTTTGATTTTGAAGCTTTATTTATGGCATTCGAAGGGATATTTTTTGCTGACGGAAATACATGTCACATTTTTCGTGAGAAATCAAACGTTCCATTTCGTTTGTGAGTTTATGGGATGGACATTTTTGTTAGGCGGGTAGGTAACGTTTTAATATCTGAGTTTTCTCCGTTAGTCCGAAAAAAATGCTTATGTGTGTCGTTTTAAGACATATTCGCTCTATAATATTTAAAATCTATACCGTTTTATAAAGGAGCTCTTTAGATTAAGTAGATCGTTCAGGATGCAACTATACAATAACGCTAGGATGACGATGTTGATGACTGTTTCATAAACATGCAGTTCCATGCGGCATTTTGCCGCTTTGACTGCATTGACTTTTTACGCACACACTGAGACTAAGCTAAAAAATCAATTGTATATTTACCTTTATAAAAAAGGATCAGTAAATAACAATGGTATACGAGTTCAAGCTAACATAGTCATTAACAATAGAATTACTGATAAAACGGGGTATTTATCATATGTATATACTTACTATGTGAGTTCCCGGTTCGTAATTCTAATAAATATATTATTCGGATCTGCCTCTCCTCACCTAAAATTTAAACCACTCACTCAAAGTGACTGAAAAATGCTCCTCGATATTTTCAAATACAGCACATTTTCTACCGCTTTAAAGATTCAAGCTTGAGTGCAAAGCCGCGGGGACAAAAGGCCGAACAGCTGGTCGGCGGAACCCGGTGTCTTCAGGCATTTGCCTGTAAAGCTAACTGCATCATCGTATATTATAATTACCTTTTGACAGTTGGAATTAGGATTATTTACTCTAGAATATACTCGTAGTTATCGTACAGACTTAAGTATATTGAAATCAAAGTATAGGCCTATCGATTAAGAGAGCGGGTTCCGGAAGTAACTATTTTGTTGTGTGATATTAGAGCTCAATCAGACGCTCGAATTGGCAAGTGCGAAGAAGACGAAGAAACACGAACTTGTTGTCACTGTCAAATCTCACGCGCCGCGCAACTACCAGTTAAATGGTATGCTTTTACCTATAATACAATAAGCGGTGTGTTTGTTCATACTGATAACTGTCACACATTTATGTAAAAATCACCTATATTCATTGGGTAACAACACTTTCCGATAACATTATTGCTAGGATCTTTAAAAAGCTTTACGTCAACCAGCGGGCAACATAGTTAAAAAAATTGCACCGAGCTGTAAATGCACAAATCGTTTGCTTTTATCTCAAATTGCATTGCATTGTCTACTTTCAATACCAGAAATGGATGCTGTCGATGCGACCCATATTTTATTTGCGTGCAATACGAAAACATCGTGTATCACTCTGCGGTAAGCGTTGTAAGGGTTTGTAGCGTTTGTGACACGCAAAATTGACAGTGAAAGATTGTTTTGACATTGCATTGAGAATTCTCAACGGAAATCAGCATGAATTAAAAAAAACGATTTTAATTTGTGAGTTAGAATCGGTACCACATTTGACGACCATTTCAGCTTAGTGACCCAGCCTACGAACCGGGGGTCCCGGGTTCGAAACCCGGTCAGGGGATTTATTTTTGTGATGAGCGATAATTTCAACTGCCGTCACTGTTGTCTTTTGTGAGTTTTCCGAAACAGGTAAGCGGATGGCGATGAAAATCCACTCGTTTCCAAAGAGTATAGTCATCATCATAAACATGTTTACACTTTACGACCTCATCGAAATAAATTTCACGAAATTATAGGTATAGAAGAGGAATTTGAATATTGGTACTTTTGGACTATTACTATTTCTATAGCAATAGAGTTCCATATTGACAGACCTTTAAATTCCATGACTGTACATATTAATGATGCTGAGTATACCTTTGTTATACTCAGTGCTAACAAAACAACAACTAAACATTGATTTCTGGTGTTACTCTACATTTTGACAAAATACCGAAGAAAATAACGGCAAACGCCCCATGCATGACCCGCCAAGCAACATAGCTTTTATATGGCCATTCGTATGTGGAATAAAGTCACAGACAACTCGCCCATCGATCGCAGCTGGTCTCCTAAAAATAAACAATTTCGCAGGAATTCATCCCCGTGCATAACCGCTCTGTTTCAACCCTTTGTCATAATGTCAATATTAAAAGAGGACGGATATTGGACGTATCGATACTGTTTGTTTTAAAAGATGAGGTGAAATTGGTTTTCACTAGGGAACTCCCACATTACTGATATTAGATCAGGCACTATTGGAATTAGTATACTTTGTATTGGAATACGGAATACAATACTGTCATTAGGTGATATTGGATTGGTTTTTATCATTACGTCCGTTCTAGTGAATAATACTAATTAAGTGAATATATCACATAATATAGGGCAGCGAGTCAAAAACTTATCAAATTTCAAAGAATTTAAAATAGTAGGTTATCAATCGTTATGTTGAAACATAAACATATGACATATTTATATCTTCATGTGCCTGATTTTAATTTGATTCATTATTTAATTGGTTTTATCTTTGCCCCAGATACAAGGATATAATTCTAGCTTAGACGCATGTAACAATTTATATGTAACCTGTAAGTATGTTATAGCATAAAAAGGATGATTCACAGTAGGCCGTTCCGTGTCCGGGCCGGCCCGTTTTCTTCTAGAGAAATACGCCGGCCGTTGCGTTTGCTGGCATAGGCATTATATAATTAGCTATTACTTGTTTTCAAATTAAAGGGAAATAGTACATTACGATACAAGTGCAGAGAACAGGAAATTCGCAACGAGTGGTGATAAATTAAAACACGACCGAAGGGAGTGTTTTAAATCGACACGAGTTGCGAATTACCTGTTCGCACGTGTATCGTACAACGTTTTACAGTACATATGGCTCTTTAAAGTTTCGACATATGCACGTAATCTGCTGATTGCCGCACTCGTGCGGTAATGTAGCACCATATGTACTGTAAAATAAATTTAATTTGAAATTTTCTTTAGCAGCGTTACTGCTTTAGTACAAAATTAATTTAGTATGGGATGGCGTGGCGCATCGTTACTGACGATTTCCCAATGTAATTTGAGACGTTGGTGCCGTTCATAGAAGCCTAAGTCTTCTACGGTAGATGTCGCTGTAGGTACGCCTCCCTAAGGCGTTGTAAGAGGGAATTATTGAAGGATTTCGTGGACGAGCTTGATTATTCCGATATCTCAGAGGCTAGAGCGATTGGCCGCGTATGCCAGATGTCGCAGGTTCGAATTCTGCTCGGAGCATTAAATTTTTCAATATTTCCCTTTAATTTGAAATTTTTGTTAGCAGCGTTACTGCTTTAGTACAAAATTAATTTATTAATTGTTTTCATTAAATTATCATATTCTATTTAATAAATATATGAAATCACTTCATACGTTATGTCCATCGATTAAAAATATTATTTTGTATTACCTACCTACTTCAACGTAAAACTTCCCCCATTCGACTAGATCGTGTCGTTGATCATCCGTACTCTTTTCAGCACGCCGGCCGTATGATTGATGTGTCAATAAAGGTTATCCTCTGTCGGATCGATTTCATTCACATTCGCCGTGCGTATAACTACCGTAATAGGATTCATTCATTCATTCATTGTTCGTGACCGGCGGAGGCCATTTTCACGATCGCACGGCGCGACGGCAATGGCGCGGCTATCGTAACTGTACTGACTACAGTGCGATGGATATGCAAATGTAATATGAGGGCGGGGTGATGCGACTACGGAACGATCAGCGGGATAATCTCGTAACTTTTTGAATGCGGGATATGTCTTAGGAGCCCTATTGTTGTCACTCTCACATCACTGTCACACAGGTTTTACAGCCAAACGGTTGGAGCTACAGTCTTCAAATTATCACAGAAGCTGGTTTTAATACTGACAAGTAAATTTTTTATAGAAAAAACACCGACTCCAAACTTCGCCAGCCCTTCCTCCTGCTATATAATTTGAGGAGTTCCCTCGATTTTGGCAGAGCTCATCCTCATGCATGTAATTTGAAGAGTTCCCTCGATTTTTCCAAGATCCCCCCATCAGATCCAGACTTGGACCAACTAGAAAACATACCCTTTCAAACAAAAAAATATTTTTTGAAATCGATCCACTAGTCTCCGAGTAATCGGTGAACATACATAAAAAAATAAAAAAATAAAAACGTCGAAGTGAGAACCTCCTCATTTTGTGAAGTCGGTTAAAAATGACTGTAAACTTGTATAATGGGTTGTGCTCCGAAGAACTGTTCGAAATGATGCCCACGGCCGCTTTCTATCATCGCACTGCTCGCTGTCGGCAGGGCATTCATCCTCATACCTTACAACCTAAATGGTCGCGTACGGTATGGTTTCAGAGGAACTTCCTCGTACGCTTTTTTGCCACCGACGTGGTATAAAAAAAAACAAATAGTACTGCATTTCACTGGCGATTACGTTACATTTTCGAATGTGAGTATGGTTGATCTAAATGTAATTTCTCCATACTAAAATGACTGTAACACATTTTAGTATGGAAATAGAGATAGAGGAAGAGTTTTCTACTCGTACGTGGCATAAGTTTGACACGTTACAAATGTTACAATACAACTAGGGGTACAGATATGACATTTGTTGCGCCCATTAAAGTGATCGGCGGTTAAGAAGTCAATAATAACATCTGTCATTTCCATACAGTTTATAACCTCAAAGTGCCATTAAGGTTATAAGCTCTATGGAAATGACAAGTGCCTGGATTGACTTTTTTATTAATGCAAGTATGTGTGTACTAGTCGACAATATCCTTGCCACGCGTAGAAGAGAGCGCGGGTGATCAAGCCTTAGGAAAACTCAACTGTCATTTTCCTTCATAAAAATGACAATATTTAGATCTACCCGAATTTGCGTATGAACTGTTACGCGATTGACTTTAAGTGTGATTGTATGCTCGACAAGAAGAAGTGATTGCATGACATGATGAGCACCATTTAATTCTTGTCTTTGACGAAAATGTCTCCAAATATAGTATGAGTAGGGAACATTATCGCCGTACAGCTATTGAGGAAAAAATGATCTTAAAACGTGGTACCCCTAGGGAACGGTGTACGGTGGTACAGATATTGCCGAGTAGTCCATTCACAGGCATCCGTTATTTGGTTGTGGTCATCTGTCACTCTGATTGATCACATTGCGTTTAAAAGTGGGTGTGTTCCTGTAGCACCCAATATTTGTTATTGAATAACAAATATACTTATACTCATACTCATTTATTTGCAATGATTTTACACATTACACGTCAAAATAATACATTTCATCATACTCGTATCTACATTAACATAAGTACTACCTACCTAGTATAATACCTACGAGTGGAATATATTTAGTAATTGTCTAAAAAACTACATTATTTGTTCTTGAATTGATACCATAACGAGTCGTCTTGAATACCGAATTCTAGGAAACAAATTAAGGAACTTAAGGATACGGGGTAGATTATATGGAGACATAGGTAGGCCAATTCTTTCAGGGCAGGGGGAGGCAGATCTTCAAAATGTCTTCATATCATTATCACGCTTGGCATAGGCCTTCTCTAATCAATGTGCTGACGCTCGACGTGACATATCATAATATCAATGCAATCGAATATAGATTTCATTCGATAAAGCGCCAAATCCTACCTCAGCCTTTCGCTTTTATTCAGTAGCTACCCTACTTCATTGATGAGGCAATTACTCTTAATCCTTATCATCAAGGGATCATTAACGATGAGATTCTACAGCCCCACGCAACAGTACGAAATGGGAGCATTAATTTACCACATTAACTACTCCCTAAAGTATGGGTAAAATTGGTATAAACTCAAGCCACAATTAACTTCGAGGCGAAAGTAAATGTTATCCGCATTTTATCCAGCATGTCGATAAATTTAATAAACCGTACCAACGGTTTCTGTGTAAAAATGTTTCCATGGCAAATTATTCCGAACCTCAAATATTTCAATAATCGTATTGCCTCCCGAACGTAAAGAGGCCCTTCTGCAAATTGGAAAGGAAACCTTGAACGATATTTATTAGCCCCTAACTAAACAATAGTCGTAAAGTACCTTCACATTCTGTCTCCTACACATTACACTCTCGAAAGGAACTGTTTATATTACAAGGGAACAAAGTACCTACAGTCGGCGTAAATAATGTTGGCATAGTGGACACTTAAAAAGTAACTAACTGTTCGAGTAATAAGGGTAAATAAAAGCAAGCAAATATTCCGTTGGCCAATATACCTAATTATGTCAAATTAAAAGAGCTTTATATTTTTCAGGCGAGAAGAGCCCTCATATTTTCAAGAGACTTTAAAAATAGCGCCATAAACAAAACAATCAGGTTGAAAATACTAAAGCAGCTCTGCCCCAGTTAAGACTAACACTATTTAGCTCCATAAAGTATTATTTTATTCCGCTTTGTGGCATTTAAATTGGCGCATTATCCGTCACAAAAGTTTTAAAATTCACGTTTAAAGCCTCTAAATTTTCGAGAAAGCTCTTTGTCGTTACATTAACTTGGATATATATTTTTAAGTGTTGGAAATTATTATAGTCACAAACTACACCAACAACTAATGAATATGAGCATGCTTGATATACAAAATCCTATACAAACTTTACCCCTTTTCTTTATATTTGGGGGACCATCTTACACAAATCCACCTAGTCCCAAACTAAGCAAAGCTCGTACTGTGGGTACTGGACGACGATATACATACTTATATTTGAGTATAAGTACTCAAGAAATAGTGCCACCACAACTGAAGTCTGACTTTCAATGCAATGAACTCGCTGGGTGGGCGCTGCTCCCGTAGCCGCTTTCCGCTACATACGGTTTTTCACGTGTTATCGGCTACGAGCGTAGCGCTACGAATTCGTTGGCAGTGAAAGTGTTAAGACGCGGACAAGAACTACTTCAACTAACGTATTTTAGGGACTGTGTACTGTTATAATATTTTGCAACCTGCATAATTATATTATACGTATGTCAAAAGGAAGTACCTACAATTTCTCGATAAATTTATGTCGTCGGGAAGTCCCCAGGACAATTTTATTCGTGCCACTTAAACTTCTTTTCTTTACTCTGATTAACAATTATATCATGTAAAGACCACGGCATATCAAGATACCACTAGTGAGCGAACAAGACAAAAATGTAGGTGTTATCAGCGTTTTAAAATACGGTACCTACCAGAATAGCGCGCGCCTCACGAAAAGAGACTTACTCGTAATAATAATTTATAATAATAATAAAAGAGACTTCGATGGGTAGTGGCCGGGGAACGGTCAGCAGGGAACTGCCCGCTCCCCAAACCTGAATAGACTGTGTGTGCTGTATTAATTTTCGTATCAGCCAGACTCTAGCCATTTGGGACCCATGACCATACTAAGATTCCCTGATTTCCCGGTCTTACCTATAGAATTTTATTGACTGTACGTCAGATGAAAACTTCTCCTTTTTCTCAACACCTGCGTCACGCTCGACTACGTCGAATCACGAATGTTGACACACGAACAGGTAAAATGTGGAACATATTCGTGGAATAAAAACACTGGCGTGGAACTACGTGACGCGCGTTTGGAAATAGGGATTTATCATAAATGCGCGTTTTAAATAATGATGGTCGAGTTCCTACTCCTGGTTCCGACTTTCAAACAAACATGGGCTTTAATCCTCTAGCTCATACTAATGAGTTTTAAGAAATTATATAAGGTATAATTACATATTTGAAGTAATTTTAGGTTACCATCCTATTTTTATACATACCTACATAAACTTACGCCCATATTCCAGTTTTTATCTCTGAATAAAATTTCGTATAGATGTAATTTAAGATCTTCTTAAACTTTATTTGTACTAAGTATATGATTAATAGGGAGACCCCCTCTCTCCTACATTATTCATCACAGTTTTACAACATATTATGAAAAAACTCGATTGGTCAAAAAAAGGCATAAGCATACAAGGAAAATTCTTAAGCAACTTACGCTTCGCTGACGACCTAGTCCTTTTCTCAGAGACAGCATCACAATTGGAAGGGATGATAAACGAACTTAACTGTATTAGCCGCGATATTGGTTTGGAATTAAATATCGATAAAACAAAAATCATGTCCAACAAAGCTCATAGACCTATTTTCGTCGAAAACAGACAGATAGAGTATGTAGAGCAATATATATACTTAGGTAAACAACTATCTCTATCAAAGTCTAGACACTGTGACGAATTAGAAAGACGTATTAAAATGACGTGGAATAAATTCTGGAGCCAAAAGGAAATCCTAAAGTCTAATATACCCTTAAGACTAAAACAGAAAATTCTGGACTCATGTCTCCTACCTTGTCTTTCCTACGCAAGCCAAACATGGATATATAATGCATATACGAAAAGAAAAATTATATCTTGTCAAAGAGCCATGGAGCGGAGCATCATGAACCTAAAACTTAGAGATAAACAACGTCATACGGCTATAAGGGAAAAGACTAAAGTTATCGACGCATTATCACATTGCAAGAAACAAAAATGGAAGTGGGCTGGCCACGTGGCAAGAATGAACATCGAAAAATGGACTAAGAGAGTCACTACATGGGCGGGACCTCCCGGTAAAAGAAAGCCGGGCCGCCCACTGGAAAGATGGGCTGAAGAACTAAAAAAGTTTGCAGGCGACGACTGGGTAACAATATCCCAAAACAGAGAAATGTGGAGTAAAATGGAGGAGGCCTTTACTCGTCAAGAGGTCCTTAAAAATAAAAATAGCTAGATTATTATACTTATAGAATCAATACCAACTGCATGTTAATTAATAAATTTAATAATGTTTAATTAAATCATGCATTACTAATTACTATTACTACTTTTTGAATTTTATAATGAAATATTAATAAGTGTATATTTATTAAGGAATAAATGGCTTAAATAAATAAAATATGATTAATAATAAATAAGACATTAAGAAATGCTCCACTCAGTCAATTAAAATAAATAGCATATAAACATTAAATATAATAAATAATTAACCTAAACACAGAACACAGTCTAATCGACATTAATTATTAGCACTAATGGTAATTAATGCGGGACGAGACCGTGTAAATCGAATCTTTACAAACACTTAGTTTTTACTTTGAACCCTGGCATGTTATAACTAAAATCGCCATAGTTATTTTAAACAAGATGTGCTATGGCGATGGAAGAAATACCGAATTTCCTTTGGACAGTGATATTTACTAGTCAGTGGTGGTGGTAACAATATTATTGTAATAAATGCTTGCGCCACTAAGAATGCTTAACAGTTCAAACATTACACTACAGTAAAAAAAATGTTTTAAAATACACAATAGTTTACCTTTCATAACGTTATTAGGTAACGCTATTAGTTTTTTCACGTACTAAATACGGGAGTGCCAAAACCGTCCCGCTAAATTTTTGTGTTACGTAACTACATATAATACCATCCTTTATACAATATTCACAATAGATATAACGTTTGTCTTATCATCTTAATTTCCCGTTTAGGTCATCGTCATCATCATTTCAGTCTGAGAACGTCAACTGCTGAATAAAGGCCTTCTGCAAGAGTTCTCACAACGACCTATCTTGCGCTGCCCGCATCCAACGTTTGGTTATCAAAAACTAAAATCTAAACAACTGTACATATCAGGCCACTTCCAACTTTCTTTTTCAGTTCAACTCAGACGTAAACGTAAATTGGCAATGTATAGCTACACGTGTCTATCCGTTTGACCTTTTGCTCATTGAAATTGATTAGGGGCCGTTGCATGAAAGGCTGGGCCATGAATCCTCGCTTACTTCAAGATGAACAAATTACGCCATTATCTGGCACGGGAACAAGTTGCCTTATTTTTTAGCGTTACACACGTTAGGCAGTGTTTAGGGATAAGCGGAGCGGGCAGTGCGGGGTCCGCGTGAAACTCGTGCGAACAAAAACATATGGCGTTGCCTTGTGGCGTAGCTAGCACGGATGGTACCCGGAGCGGATATCAGTCAGAGTTCACATTTGTAAGCAATTTACCTGCATAAGAGCTTATACGTCTTGGGCGTGACACGTGTAGGGACTCTATCTAATTAAGAGGAATCCTGTGCGTGTCATCCAGTTGCGAGCTGGTCGCCAAATCGGTGTGGCTGCATTGATAGTGGTAGAGGGTCTCCCGTCGATTGGTACCGGGTGTCACCCCCGAAGAGTGTCGTATGAATGAAGTTTGGAATAAAGAAACATTTCGAACGTCACGGTCCGAATATCCACTCCAAAAAATTACAATCATTTTAATTGACAAAAGGAGACATCACAAAGATAACAGGTCCAATAATGTGTCCTGATTATTGAACTTACATGAAATACACAGATAGGTACATGAAGCTTTACTTGACATGCCAGGGACATATTATATTTTATTAAATGTATTATGGCTATCTAACCCAGTACTATTTATCTACTGTTTGTCTAAAATAATAGTTACTCAAAACTAAACTCCAGGAATATTTATAAATCAGCCAAGGATCTTCACAAACATCTCTTACACTCCACATAGGCAATATCACGATAACATATCCTATAAAGAGTAAATAACCGTAACATATACGTGACTAATGCTTATTGAATCTCGTTGGGTTGGCAACTTCATTACTTTCTATCTCGTTCATCCTTCCCTGAGACTATAAATCGGTAGGTACTGACTCGTTACAGGAGATCATTTTAGGACGGCTTTTCGCAATCGAACATGATATCTATAACGTATACGTATATTATTGTTACTATTGAATTGGGCATTACCTATTTTACAGGATTCTATGATAAGTTACTTGAACAATATTCATTTCCTATTTCGCTAAAGAACTCCTATGTGATATTAGTTGGGGTAAAATACAGTTGTTTTGACTTGAGTGTATCCTTTAATTATATTATATGTGTAGGATGAGTAAAAATTACTTTGAATACCGACAAGAGGCTAGCTCTTAAGTTATAATAAAGAGAAATTAAATTGAGTGAGTGTCCTATTTAGCAATAAAATTTTAAAATTTATATCTCTGTTTTCTTAATGGTTTGTGTGCTAAATAAATAACGTCTTCTTCTTCTTCAATTTGCTGACTTTGCTGTGCGCACTCGTTACTACGCGTGCCGTGCTGATGACTTGACGAGTCAGATTGAAGCACAAACACAAAATAATCATATCGCAATGCGAAATGTTAGTGCAAATTCATCTGCAGGCATAAGCTAGTTCTAAGATGGACATTGGACAAAGCCATTTAGACAAGACGATCGTTCCCATATTGGGCTTCCCCGATTAGGATCATTGGACGGTGGTTGCGAAAAAGTGAATAGGTAACATAATTGGGTACTATTTATTAGTGAATTGACTCCGTGTTATCCCTATTCGGTATAGAACATAATATATAGATTCATAATCGTTTAAATAAATAAACAAATATTGGGAGACAATTTTACACAAATCGGCCTAGTCCCAAACTAAGCAAAGCTGTACAATTACATATAGGTTCTAGATGACGATATACGTACTTATATAGATAAATACATAGAAGAATCCAAGACTCAGGAAATATACTCGCGATAAATGCACAAATAATGCCCTGACCAGGATTCGAACCCGGGAGCTTCGGCTTCGTGGACAGGGTCACTAACAACTAAGCCAAAGTGGTCGTCAGGCTCGTAAGCGATATGACCGTCTGTTGTTTACCTTTACATTCTGTGTATTGTACTTGAAACGCACATAGCGCGGTGCAGCGTCGTTGCGGGGCGGAGGCGGTCTTGAGGTAAAGCAAACGCGGTGCGGGGCAAGACGCACCAAAAAACCGCGCGGTATTTGGAAGCACGGTAGAGCGGAGGCGGCGTGTGTGACATATGAAGCAGTAATCGACCGTTGACAGTTTTGGGAAGATCAAAAATGCAAAACCGCTTCCGACCCGCACCGCGCCGCGCCCTCTGTTTGCGTTTCGAGCTGTTTTTGACGACCTGTTTAGCCTAGTTGGTAGTGACACTGCCTCCGAAGCTAGAGGTCCCGGGTTCGATTCCCGGCCAAGGCATTATTTGTGGTTTTAGCACGGATTTTGTTCTTGGGTCTTGGATGTTCTGTATGTATTTCAGTGTGTATTTATTGTTCAATAAACAATGTATAACATCCCCACTTAGCATCCCCGGCACATCTTACCGTAACTAACGACATGGACAGACAGTTGACCTCTGGCTTGCAATCGTGTGAGGTGCATGCCACGCGCACCTGTGACGTCACTAATCACCATAATTATATATACCAAAGCTATTGCCCTGTGTCTGTGTGTGTGCCTGCGGCTCGTGAACCCTGGCCCTCCAAGTAATGGAGCTTCCCATCTAAAGGTAAGCCAGAGAACAGACTAATTGACGACATTTGTTTTCCTACCTAAAACCCAATTTGAACATTTTTGATAGCATAAAGCGTGGTTTTAGCGGACTCTTTAGAATTTAACATTTAGCTTAACCCTTCCCGTAAGCAAATACAGTCATTCCCCAGTTGTATGTGCCCAGTAGTTAATAACTTCGATTTACTTAAATAATTATTTTTATGCCAAATCATGTTGTTTGTCTCGAAAGAAGCCCGAGCCGTTTTGTTGTAGTTGCGCCCTATGTATGTGTACTTAAGGTCTAAATTTATTTGAAGAACCCAATCCTGGTAAATATAATAACATACCTAATTAGTAATTATTTAATAGTTTCGAAAGGAATTTATATTTTAAATAGTGTTCCCTATATCTTTAGGATACTTCTACGTATACTTTGTGTTGTTCACGTATTAGCGACCGCCCTGCCAAATTGTGCCGTATTTGTAAGCGAATACGCTTCAAATTAGAGTGTATTACATTTTTTCTTGTTGCTAAGCGCATTGTACGAGTTGAAATGAGTGACCACGGAGACAATGATACAATGCGGGCGACTTTATTTACGGAAACCGCTGAGTATAGAAAATCAATCGGTATTTTGAGATTGACCAGTGAACGGATTTCGAACGCGTATCAACGCCTTAATTCTACAGACCGTGCCCGACCGAGCAGTATAAGGAATTTCGTGAGGCAAGCGCCCAGCTCTTGGGCGGCTTGGATAGGACTATAGATGCGGAAGAATATACCTATGTACAGGATATTATCAAGTCGGTACGTGATCAAGTTTTGGACATTAAAGTTAAGCGCAATGAGATAGTCGCACCTATTTCCGCTAGTACCCCAATGCGTTCAGTGCCGGACCGAGCCCCAATAGTGGACCTTGACCACCCGCGACCCCAACGCTTGCCGGATCTCCCGATTCCGCGTTTTGACGGATGTCCGGACGCTTGGATTAGATTTATAGACCAATTTGACAGTGTTGTTGACGCCCGAAATGACTTACTTTCCACCCATAAAATGCACTACTTAATGAGTGCTTTGTCGGATGAACCGAAACGTTTAGTACAGCACTTGAAAGTTGAGGCCGGTAATTATAGTGTAGCCCGTGATCTTCTCAAGCGGAGATACCATAATACACGAGTACTTGCCGATACCTACATCGCGCAGATTATGTCCTTGCCTGATATCAGTCCCCGGTTGACTGGTCTACGAGTCTCGTTTCTTAACCCTCTCCTAACTGCATACCGTTGTTTAGAACGATTAGAATTACCGGTGAAACATTGGTCATATATTCTTGTACACATTTGTTTCGCGAAACTCCCAACCGATTTGGGATCGCGATTTGAGCGCCGCCACGGCGATGGCCTTAGGGACCTTCCTACTTTTGAAAAGTTAATTGATTTCCTGGAAGAGGAATGTCGTCATCACGACAATGTCGGAAGTACCTCCTTAGTGGATGCACCGTCTTCTCGAGCAAAACTCCCCCCTCCAGTAGTGAGACCCCCGCGTCATTTTTTTGTTGCCGAAACAGACATGCGCGAAATTAAATGTCCTATGTGTTCTAGCCAATCCCATTATTTACGAGAATGCAAGGATTTCCTAAATATGAACCCACGCGATCGTTCTACTTTTGTAAAAATGAATGGCCTGTGTTATAGATGTTTAGATAAACACACAATTTCATCTTGCATGCGTGATTATCGTTGTGGAACATGCCGGCGTCCGACACATCATACCCTCCTATGTTTCAATGACCCGCGGAACCCGGTTTATCCTCCTAGTGTTAATGCGAAGACTCGGTCCGTATCATTTCGATCCTCTCCGGAACCACCTCGGCCCACCTCCCCCCACTCTCGCACGGGCGGGGGTTCTCGTACCCGCTATTATAACGTGAACCGTCTCTCGCCTCGACCAAGTCCGCCAGCCTCGCCCCGAGGATCCCCCCCTCCGTCTTCATCTCGCACATTGCATCGTGCCTCCGATCGCTCACCTAATCGGTATACCTCCCCACCTCCTCGGGGTTATGAAGAACACGAGCGCCTCTCGACTCGAGGATCCCCCCCTCCATCTTCGTCCCGGATATGGCATCGTGCCTTGGATCGCTCGCCCAAGCGGTATAGTTCCCCTCCTCCTCGGCGCCATGAGCGCTCCCCGACCCCTACCGCTCTTAAAGGTAGACGTGCCGTGTCACCGTACTCGCACGTTTCTCGTCATGGGACCTCACAATAACTAGACTGCCCCCCTCCATCCGACCCTACCCGTGCTTCAAAGAGCAATCTTTCTCCAGCGCTGGTATTCATCCCGACGTTGAGTTACCAAATTCTGTACGATTAGCAGCGGAATCCTTACCTCTAGCCGACGACCTGTTTTATAAACCTGAGCAAGTTGAAGTGCTTTTAGGAGCTGATGTCTTAGGTTCGCTCCTACGTCCTGGACTAATTGACCTGAAACCAAGTGGGTTAACTGCCATATCAACTGTTTTTGGCTATGTCCTCTCCGGGCCGGTCAGGGATCTACCCAGCCTGGAATCTCCTATTACTGGTGTTTCTTTATCCCAAATAGTAGAGAGATTCTGGAAAATAGAAGAATTTCCAGAATCATCCCCAACCAATCCATTGGATGTTGAGTGTGAGTCATTCTTTAAATTGACTACTACTAGAAATCCAGATGGTACGTTCGTGACAAAATTACCTTTTTTATCCAATCGCCCCTCCCTCGGAGAGTCCCGAACCATAGCGGAAAAAAGGTTCATTGCCTTAGAACGGCGGCTACAAAAGTATCCCCGACTGAAATCCCAATATATTGAATTTATGCGCGAATATTACAACTTGAACCATATGTCAATATCTTTTTTGGATTTACAATCTTTGGAACATTACTTTATTGCCCATCATTGTGTTTTTAAAACCAATTATAATATTAACGAAAAGATTAGGGTCGTTTTTGACGGTAGCTGTGAGACGTCAAACGGAGTATCCCTTAATCAGTGTCTTCAGTTAATTTTATGGCGCGAGTCTCCTTCAGAACCTCTAATTACGTGGTATACGGTGTAGTCCCTTCGTTGCAATCCGCGTGCTTCTTGAATTGGCTGAACAAGAACGTTCTAAGTACCCCAAGGCAGCAGCAGTGATTGAGTCCGATGTGTATGTTGATGACTGCTTGACAGGTGCTTCTACCCTTGAAGAAGCTCGCCATCTTAAATCGGAGCTAGAATCCCTAATGCGAGCAGGTGGTTACGAATTGAGAAAGTGGATCTCCAATAAGCCAGAGTTATTAGATGATCTTCCCCCTAATCATCTTCAATCTCTTCACACAATTCAAGACAGCGAAAACCTTCAAACAGTAGCTGTTCTTGGAGTTCAGTTTAATCCTGTAACGGATGCTTTTACGTATACGACGTGTGTAGACTCCGACCAGTGCCCGACCAAACGAAAGGTTCTGTCCCTGATAGCCCGTACCTTTGACCCTAGCGGTTGGATCTCCCCTATTGTATTTGTGAACTGGCTAACACCATTCATAAAATTCATATACCTAGACGAATCTTTCCCTCCGAACCCAGATCTTTTACCTTACATGGTTTTAGTGACGCCTCGGAGGCTGGATTCGCTGCGGTAATCTATCTCCGTGCTATAGATCAGCTGAACAATTGCTCAGTTCATTTGTTAATGTCGAAAACTAAGGTTGCCCCAGTCCGAACCCGTTTGACAATTCCAAAATTGGAATTACAAGGAGCTGCGCTTCTTTCAAAATTAGGCCAACACGTTGCCTCCTGTCTGCAGAAGTCAATAGTGTTGGACGCCATCTATACGTGGACTGATAGTCAAATTGTTCTCGCCTGGCTTAATACTTCACCCCACGAACTTCAAACTTTTGAAGCCAGTCGGGTCTCCTCTATTCAAAATGCAGAAATCTCATCTACTTGGCGGCATGTCCCTGGCAATCTGAATCCTGCCGATTGTGCTTCCCGTGGTTTATCTCCACGGGCGCTCCTTAACCACCAACTTTGGTGGTGCCCGACGTGGCTGTTACAACCACCATCTGGTTGACCCTCAAACAAATCATTTCAGATTGCACAACTTCCTGGACTACGTTGCCTCTTAGTCACCAGTGCAAGTTGCGTTCTAAACACTGAATTCCTACTAAACCGTTATAGTTCTTGTCAAAAACTGATTAGCGTCACTGGATTCGTTAAGCGCTTCATTAATAATGCCCGTTTCCCCAATCACCGTGAAACATCTCCCTTCCTGACTGTGACTGAAAGAAAAGCCGCCCTTAACTTCCTTATCAAACTAGTTCAGGTGAATTCATTCTCTGCGGAAATTGATATCCTTAAACGTGGATTGACCGTGCGTTCCCCCCTTCGAAAATTAAACCCATTCCTTGACACCACCGGTTTATTGAGAGTTGGTCGGCGTATAAGACATTCCGAGTTACCCTTTAATGCCCGTCACCCTATACTCCTTCCGAAGCATGACAACTTTGTGAAACTGCTTATGACTCATTACCACAAGATCAACTCCCATGCGTCACCCGGTGCCTTACACGCCATATTATCACGTGAATTTTGGATCTTATCTGCGCGCAGATTGATTAATAATGTCGTATTTAAGTGTTTGCCCTGTTATCGCTTGAATGCTGTTTCAAGACAACCATTTATGGGTGATCTCCCAAAAGACCGTATCACGGCCGCACGTGTAGGTACTGATTTTGCGGGACCTTTCTACACCAAAGTCAAACTGTTCGCAACAGAAAACTAGTAAAAAACCTACCTCTGCATTTTTGTGTGTCTTGCCTCCAAGGCGGTCCACCTTGAGGTAGTGTCGGACCTCACTACAGAAGGGTTCCTCGCCGCCCTTGCTCGTTTTGCCTCTCGTCGTGGCACCCCTTCGCTTATCCGATCGGACTGTGGACGTAACTACGTAGGTGTGGATAACTATCTTCAAGAGGTCCATAGCTTCCTTAACTTAAATAAATATACCTTAGGCTCAGACATGGCAAAGCGAAATATCACCTGGATTTTTGACCCTCCTACAACCCCTCACTGGGGCGGCCTGTTTGAGGCGGCTGTCAAGTCAGCCAAGACCCACCTAAAACGTGTTGTCGGAGACACTCCTCTTACCTATGAAGAACTAACGACAGTCTTCACGAAAATTGAGGCAGTCCTCAATTCGCGTCCATTGTGCCCCTTATCGTCAGACCCTAATGATTACGAAGTCCTTACTCCAGGCCATCTAATTATAGGGGAGCCCTTAACTGCAGTTCCTGAATACCCGTTGCAAGATGTTAAAATTAACAAGCTCACTCGATTTCAACTTGTACAACAGATGCTGCAACACTTTTGGTCACGATGGAAAACACAATATCTGTCAACTTTACAAAATAGGCCTAAATGGGCGTCGTATACTGAACCACCCACAGTTGGCGATCTAGTCCTCCTTAGAGAGGATAATGTTCCTCCCTTGGAATGGCGACGTGGTCGTATCATGTCCGTGTTTCCCGGGAAGGACGGTGTCGTGCGTGTAGTACGTACAAGTCAGAACGGCTACGGGTGTTCTGACAAGACCTACCAATAGAATTATTAGGTTACCTATGGTGAGTCCCTCAAATTAATCTTTTATCGTTTTCGTAAACATAGTTATGTTTAGGGGGTATGTTCAATAAACAATGTATAACATCCCCACTTAGCATCCCCGGCACATCTTACCGTAACTAACGACATGGACAGACAGTTGACCTCTGGCTTGCAATCGTGTGAGGTGCATGCCACGCGCACCTGTGACGTCACTAATCACCATAATTATATATACCAAAGCTATTGCCCTGTGTCTGTGTGTGTGCCTGCGGCTCGTGAACCCTGGCCCTCCAAGTAATGGAGCTTCCCATCTAAAGGTAAGCCAGAGAACAGACTAATTGACGACATTTGTTTTCCTACCTAAAACCCAATTTGAACATTTATGTATATAAGTATATCGTCGCCTAGTATCCATAGTACAAGCTTTGCGTAGTTTGGGACTAGGTCGATTTGTGTAAGTTTGTCCCCGAA
This sequence comes from Notocelia uddmanniana, assembly GCA_905163555.1. Lineage (NCBI taxonomy): Eukaryota > Metazoa > Arthropoda > Insecta > Lepidoptera > Tortricidae > Notocelia > Notocelia uddmanniana. The sequence goes on along the minus strand of LR991069.1, from coordinate 9,210,064 downwards.
TTTTTTTTTTTTTTTTTTTTTATTGTATAGGAGAGTGGGATGCTACTCGTAATGGGTTGAATAGTTATTTGGTGTTACAAAACTAGTGGCGATCCGTTTATAAGACGTTAATTTGTATCGCAATCTGAAGATGCACCTGTACAACCAGCAGAGCAGTGCACTCAGTCATCTCTATGTGCATACATCACAATAATATATCTGGATATTAACAGCAAGCGTCTTGAGTTCACAGCTGAATTAGCAAATCGATTGGCATCGCGTATGATAAGTCAACTGGATGTATCAATTAGGCTAGTATAGGCACATATTTGATATATATTTATCAGTAAAGAAGCCGCTGTCGCCGTGAGGTAAGGCTCGTGACTTTGTATCTGGAAGTTCAGAACAGTTAGCATCAAAAGTAGAACACATTAAAAAAGAGGTTTGGACTATAATAAAGGAGGAATCGGATTGGGTCCTATCGACAAACACACAGTACCTAACACATTTAATAGATATTTTTTAAGCGTTGGACAGCAGTTTTCGAACTTACATCCACCAAATGAAAGCAACGCACTAAAGTACATTGATGCTGTAGGCTCTAAGACTGTAGGTTGTCATTATGAACTGCCTTGTCTAAATCCTACATTGATTATGAAGACCATTAGAAATAAACTTGTTAGTAAAAATAGCCCTGACTTGTTTGGAATTACTGGAAGTGTAATTGCGGAGTAAAGGCAGCCTTTGTTACCGTTTTTGTATTACGTAATTAATGAAATATTTAATATTGGACGCTATCCCGATGTACTGAAAAAATCGCGGGTATGCCCTATATATAAGGGGTCAGGTAATGCATCTATACCTAACAGTTACCATCCAATTACAATTGTCCCAACTATTTCAAAAATTATCGAGTCTATTCTAGCTACTTCTATTACCTGTTATCTAGAGAGAAATTCCATACTCACGGCTCAACAATATGCTTATAGGCGAGAGCAATCCACAACATCAGCCTCCCTGCGTCTAATAAATAACATTGTAGCATCTATGAATGAAGGACTAAAAGTGGCTGCTCTACTCTGTGACTTATCTAAAGCTTTCGATTCAGTAAATCACAACCTTATAAAAATTAAGCTGGAAAGGTTAGGTATAAAGAACAAAGCTCACACTCTACTGTCAACCTTTTTAGAAAACAGGTCGCAGGTCGTTGAAGTACAAAATCCTGATGGAAAAGTCAGGTCTTCACCCGCCCGCACCACCGTAGGGGTGCCCCAAGGTTCAGCTTTGGGAAATGTCCTCTTCTTAATTTTCATTAATGACTTGCCCATGGCTGTAACAGAAGGCAAAGTCATACTATTTGCTGATGATACAAGTGTTGTGGTGGCTGGCAAGACGTAAAATGAACTAGAACTTAAACTTAATCTAGTAATCGAACAGCTAAAAGCTTGGTTTGACTTCAACGGACTCAAACTTAACACTGACAAAACCAAATGTATCCTCTTCAGTGGTCGTACTGTCAGTCACCCACAATTATCTCTGAGTAGCAACATCCAAGTGGTAAAGCTGGTGAAGTTTTTGGGCTTTCAACTTGACAATACACTCTCCTGGAAACCGCACATTGAGCTAGTTTGTAACAGGTTGGCCAGCTCAATATATGCATTACGTGAGCTGAGCAGACTGGTGTCGCCGGAAACGCTCCTGCAAGTGTACTATGCGTATATATATTCTATTATATCCTACGGTGTTGTCCTTTGGGGTAATTCAGCGGATAGTAAAAGATTTTTAATTCTTCAAAAGAGAGCTCTTCGCATCGTGTCGGGAGTGTTCACGAAGACATCTTGTCGAGCCATATTTAAATCAAATAAATTATTAACTGTATGCTCATTGTATATACATGACACAATAATGAATGTGAAAAGAAATTTAAAAATGTTTAAGCGAGCTGATGATGTCCATAGCTTCAACACTCGAAATGCACATCGCCTTATTAATATTCGTAGAAGGCTAGCGTTATGTACCAAAGACCCTCAGGTGATGGGGCCAAGCCTCTATTTATTTTATTTATTTTTATTTATTTATTTATTTATCTCCACCACAAAGTATACAGGTTTAGACAGTGACTATAAATAGAGTTGTTATTTCTAATGTTTACAACTTGTGCGGTGGAGACTGGTGCCCGAACTAGGGGAAACCTGTATGTAATCTATGAAAAATTACCGCATCGAGTGAAAGACATAGCCAGTTTATCGGAATTCCAGTCCCAATTAAAACAAGTACTGCTTGAGAACACAATATATTGTATGAATGAATTCATGACCTTGTGAAGCTCGGCGTTTTTTGTTTTCGTATTGTATATTTGTATAATAAATAATTTCAATTTTTGCAACTTTGACGATCAAAATATTCATTCGTATAGATTGACATTAATGTAATTTATAATGTAATGTAATAATATGAAATAAATAAATTTCAAATATCAAATATCATGAATAAAGCTCGAAACGCACAGAGCGGGCGCGGCACGGTGCGGGGCAGTGGCGGTTTCGCATTTTTGATCTTTCCGAAACTGTCGACTGTCGATTACTGCGTCATATGTCACACGCGCCACCTCCTCCCTACCGCGCTACCGAATACCGCGTGGTTGTTGACGTGCCCCGGACCCCGTTCATTTTACCGAAAAAACCGCCTCCGCCCGCAACGATGCTGCGCCGCACTATGTGTGTTTCTAGCTTTAGCCAAAAGAATGAGTAGTAAGACATGAAAAAGTTATCAGCTTTATTCATAAAAAGAGGATTGCGGATTTCCGGATGACCCGCTGATCTCCTCTACACGTCCCATTTCTCAATCAATTCTCGTGAAATGATGTCGTCAGATTTAATAATTATATAGAACTTTTTTGTCGAGTCAGTTTTTAGTAATCTAGATTTTTTAATTGCGAGGTCTTCAACTCACAGAGCCACAGTTATAAGAGATTGAGAGCTTTTATGAGATATACATCAGTATAACCAAGTCATACATGGTTATTTAATATCGGGAAAATAATAATCTCTCTCATTGTGTACTTACAACATTTGCACAATATATTGCAATTCCGGGGCTCATTTTGCCCAGATATTTTCCGGGGTAAAACATGTCTCATTGGCGTTATAAACGCACGCGTATATAAGTTCGAAAAACTCATTGGTACCAGCCGAAATTCGAACCCCCGATCGCCGCTTTACAACCACTTGCTTGAACCACTACCGCAGCATCCGCTATTGTAGCATATTTTTATAAAAAATAAATATTAAGGGTCAATCTTATACGACTCGACTTAGCCTCAAACTCCACATTGCTATGGATATACTAGACGACGATATGTTTACATACAGACCTATAAAGTTAAATAATCTTACTTAATTATATACTTACATTAGAACACATCCAAGACTCAAGAACAAATATTTAAGCTCGTCACCACCAGCTTCATAGGGAACTTTACTAACAACTATGCCAAGGTGGTGGATTAGTAGTCATGTATTCCAATGTTCCTTTAAAAAAAATTCATACAGTGTTCATGTAGCTCTCATCTTTAATATTTGCTTCTACAAAAAATAGCGAAGTCGGTAGCACGCGACTAAGCCAATAAGGCACATTTACGATAATACTACGTCATGTCTCAGCAACATCAACTTATCTGCGGTTCGCGAGTGATATAAAGACTGCGGTTATGCGGGTTAGAGAACAACTTCTATTTATTACGGCCACCCGCGGAATACCAGATGAAGTGGATGGATGCTCGTATTCCAAACTGAGGATATCATAATACGTTATGCGTATTCAGAGTTGAAAGTGATGTATTATGGCCTAGTGCTTAGCTTTGCGTACACGTGTAAAGCAGACTGTGTATCAAAATATCCGTTTAATCATGTTTCATTGTCCTTGTCAGTATACATTTAACATTTACATAGGTCGAGACAGATAGACTGCATTCCAATGGCGTCTTGTGTTTCCATGATCTAGTAGCAAAATATTTCCTTGTCAAGCGTTCTATAAAACACAAGGTGAATATATATATATAGATATATATATACAAACACAATTAGGAACTTAACTTTTTTTGACTACTTTTTTGACACTTTTTACATTCAAGTTGAATTGTTAATGTCATGTATGTATATTGTGAATATTCATATAGTATTTATCTATCGAACAGATTTATATTTCCGTGATAAAAAAAAATCTAATTTGGAAACTTAATAAGCTTATATCATTATTAATAAAAACCTCTGTATTGTGTTGACAATGACCAATCAATCAATGACGAATGATCTTTTTCTATAATCAAGCATACGGTCTACCTGATGTTAAGCAAACACCGAAGCCTATGGATGCTTGTGACACCAGACTAATCACAAGTGCGCTACCTACCCTTATTTGATTTGAGGATGAAGGTATTGATAGCTATAGACGAAATGGAGGTCCCTCACTCACAACATAACGCATCCTCGGGAGGTCTGGCGTCCTTACCACCAGGAACACAGCACTACATACAGACTTACACAGCAAGTAGTAGTGTCATTATGCGTACCTATGTCTAAATATTAAAATTTTATAGATAGCGTTGTCAAAGTCAATAATAATAGATTATCCATTCCCGATAATCCCGATGCTTTGATTATATTGACTGATGTACATATACCTCGAATAGGAAACTCGTGCCAACCTTTATCAGCATAACAATTAACAACATTAAGTCATAATGTAGCAGGTAATCACGCGTAACAATGTGTTTACAACTAATGTGCCCTTTGAAATCACAAACAACGTCCTTGTTTTAGCTGTACTTAATTTGAAGTAGAAACGCCTCTGCCTCTGAAAATTCAAATTAGGCACTTATTACATAACCAGACCAGTGTTGTAATTCTGTACGTATTTGTTAACATTAATTCCCAACTGTTTACCCTGGCAATTAATGTCTAACATAATGAGTTAAGATAAGGCGGAGAATCTCGCAAATGCCCTGGGATATTGTTCACAGTGTACGTTTATGTACCACCATTGTATTGTATCCGTATTCAACCCATATTATATATCTCACGTAATTTTCTAACCAGGAAGCGCAGTGGTCAGTGAAATTGGATATGATTTGTAGTTCGACACGTTTGTTCACTAATAATCTTTACAATAAAAATAACTACGAGTACAATAACAGTAATTTTCGCTATCTATTGGGAGTCATGCTATTAAGATTATGGCAGTGATGATAATCCAGCATTACCTAAAGTTAGATTATGTTTAGTTATTATATTGGAGGGAGATTGGAGGCTATAGTCAAATTTCAATATGATATTTTATTGGCAATAGCTTCATCAGGGGTTGTATTAATTTGATAACTTAAGGTTGTCAGGTTGATATTCTGTATTGTTTGTGTCGTTGTTTATGGTGGTTTAATTAAATGGGTTTTACTTGAATTTTAATGCGCTACGTAACGCAAGGGGTTAGGCTTGAAAGCTATATGCCTGATATACGTGTCTATTTCTACACTTCACATGTCGAGCGCAGATGGTTCAATTGTCAAGCCTTTTATATTCTTTGACATCGAAATGTCTTTTAGCTATGTTTAGCGAAAATTAGAGTGATCCATTTCAGAATATCAAACTGTCAGTTTGTAAGTATATCTATATTATATTTGCAATGATTACTCATAGAGTACATTTAAATGTCTGTCGACTTAGACTAATGAATTTGCGATGCTCCATACGATTGTTTGATGTGATGAATAACGAAGCGACACCTTTAAAGTCAGCAGAGTTGAAAATTAGGAGGATATACATTTTGATGTTCAGCGGTTTATTAGCTTAAATTATAATTTAACCGCTATTAGAGTTGCAACTTCATGAGCATAACCCAAATCACTATATAACATTAAGTTACATAGTGAATGGATGAGTAGTGCAAGTGCTGAAGTACCGTGTTTTGATTTGGAGCGTGCCCTGTCACGTTCCCGGGTGGAGTGGCCGCGGCAGCCATCTTGAAACGTGACGCCCGAGCACTCGTTGACGCTTCCCTATTTAAATTCGCCCTCTTTATTCACCAGCTATTTTATTTAAGAAACGGCGGATCTAATTTATTGGAGGACCTATTGTTGATGCATTGTAATGGACGCGGCGTATATTTTTTTGTTCTACATTAACGAGGGAACAACGGCGGGTAAGAAATTCTGCGAAAGCTTCAATTGCATTTTTCACACGGGTGCCTCGAGCTCGTTTACAATTTTATTACGGGAAAAGAAAGCGAGGAATTTTGTGACTTTTTAACTGAGTTAAGGACTTGTCTGTCGCGTGGGGATGTTTTGTCCGTATTTACATGTAAAACCTGTTTTGAGTGTATTAATTCACACAATGCTCAAACAATTTATTTCATTTTAACGAGGTTTTATATTATTTAATTGCTTAAGATTACGCTCGGCTAACGATTCTGCATACAAACGTAGTTTCGTTCTCATTTTAAAACGCCTTGCTGAAATTACATGAAACTTTGTATACACAATGGGAGCCGCCATATCTATATCGGAAATATGATTCTGTTGCTAGAAATTTTAATAGAAAAAAATACGGCGAGTTTTTGAAGTTTTTACGTCTTGTATAAAAACCTTAATAATTGCTGTATTTTTATCTATTAAAATTTCTAGCAACAGGAACTAATTTCCGACCTAGATATGCCAGATCCCGTTGTGTAGTTTAGTGTGTTTAGTTTCATGTTATTCTAGCATGGCGTTATAAAATGAGAGCGAAACTACGTTTGTACACGTATGGAAAACCGAGCTTACTGCGAACTCCTAATTCAGAATACTTAATATGAATAAGTGCACAATAATGTCTAAACACGCTTTAACGCCTTGTCAATACGGGCCATCTTCAGATGTTTGTAAGTACAGCTCCGTTGGTTACCACGAGGATATGTGAGGATACTTGCACATATAGACAGGTACATCTATACTGAGTTGCTAAATAAGAAATCGGAACCTATCACAACTATTATACAAGTATTAAAACACGCCAACAATTTAAAGCTTAATAAAACTGTTCTTCCCATTGTCAGGTTCCAGCCCCCACCCAAAATATAAACCGAACGATAAGTAGGTCATCTGTCTTCTGCCACTCAAAGCATATTTCCCTCTAAACAAAACGTACTTTTCTATTCCAAAGGCGCTACTCATCACGCAGACAGGGAAAGGGTGAGCCGAAGGGATAATAAATTCTAGTCAAGGCAAGTGATTTACCGCTGCCCTGGAGTCAGATTATTTTCCTAGGTATGACTTACTGTCGTTTAATTATGTTCCATTGTTTTTGGGACAATGGTGGTCTCTTCGAACAATCGGAAAGATTGCCCGAGCTAAACTATATCTAGGACTTGATACGAAAGTGGTACTTATTCTTGAATGGACCGCCATATGTTACGATAGGTTGGCAATTGCGTCGCTTTCATCACCTACTTTTTATTTATTTATTTATTTACTTCAGGCAACAAAGGCCCATATTAAAATTTCCCTTATAGACTAACATACATATCAACAATACAAAATAATCTTAAAACTAAAACACATTATTTAGGCGACGTAACAGCGTAACTCCGTTGCGCCGTCATCTCCGGTCTAGTATTCTTTGATCTGTGTCTCCGGTATAGAACTCTGTAATCTATGTGTTGCCCCAAAACCGCCGAAACACTACACCCTTCGGCCAGAAATCAGCACACGCGATGGTCCCCTGCAACGGCCGCAACGTTTTATACAACGACAGTGTCAAACAAACTAAATGTCACTCATTTATTGCCTACCTGATGGTAACCAGACACCGTCGCCTAAGGATGCTTGCGACTCAAGAAGAATCACAGGCGCGTTACCAACCCTTTATTAGAAATATATGCAGCTCCTTCACTCTCACCACAGCGTATTCTCGGGAGCTCTGGCGACCTTACTCACCTACAGGAACACAGCACAACAGCACATACGATTAACGAATAAGTGGCGTTGTTATGGCTACGGTCTAATGTAAAGTGGAGGTACTTCGCCAGTTCGGCTGCTTCAAATATGATATTCTATTACTTTAGAAAAAAACTATAAAGTTTTTAGCAATATCTCCTAACATGGTGTCCAATTAAGATGATAATATGTCCTTGATCAATCCAGTTCTTTATTCCTGCTTATAAATATATGGGTTCACTTAAGTTATAATATTACACCGACGTCATCAAACTACTTTTTTACCCAACTGCGCCAGAATGATGGAAAGATGGTTCAGTTCGAAATGTTTGGCACGCTCTGCAGCCTGAACGGCTCGATGAATTTTAGCTTCAAAAGTGTCGTTAGATTCGTATTAATTGTGTGTGTGTGTGTAAATGATGGTAGTTTATTGGTATAGAACTTCAAAAGCAGTCAAGTTTATTAGAAAAATCTTTTATTTTCCCTTGTTTGAAAACTGGTCATCCAAAAGTTGTCAAGCTCCATAGTTAAATGTCAATGTCAAGTCTAATCGCACACAAATTAAGTTATTATTACAACTTACATGTGATAGTTGCAAACAAGCATACGGCTTGCCTGATGGCACATACCTATGCAGATACCGTAGTCTAAGGACGTTTGCAACTATACGGAAGAATCACAATTTATTTACGTGTCTATTGCCGATCGTTTATTAATTTGGCTTTCATTTAGTAGCATAATTATTGAGGTATTACTTGTACTATTACTTATTCTTTGGTATTACCCGGGATCGATTGCACGAATTGTATCTAATAAAGCGTATAAACCAAATCAACAACTTGATTTACCTACCAGGGGTACATAAAACACACATCACGTTCCGTTCATTAATTAAGTTCGGCCTAAATTTACTTTATTAATACAGATAAATGTTATTATCATATTTTATGGAGCAAGTTTCCGCTTGTAACTCAAGGCACCCCTCATAATGAAAATGAGAGAGATTCCAAAATCATTCGACGAGAGAATTTATCTTAGCTGCTAAAAATAAATTGGTTAATTTTATAGGAGCCAATTTTGTACGACATTTTTGGCAGATAATTGGACTACCTGTTATACCTATCGGAAGGATGATTTTAATTGGTCATCAGAAATAACACATGAAATGGAAGCTGGATACTTAAACCTTTACCTCCTTAGTTGGACAGTGTCCAGCAGACTGAACAACTTTTTTGCCGCCTGTTTCTATTTTTTCTGACCAGATTGTTTGGACTATTCAACGTGACCGATTTTTGAAATATGGAACTTTGCTATTTTATTAAAGACCAATTTAAATTATCATCTACTCGTACTAACGACTTTCATTATTGATTCTGCAGTAGGCACCCTAAAGTAAACTATTTATATGTAACTGTTTAAGATTGAGTTAAGTATTCAATTGCCCTTCTCTTTTATAACTGTTTTTTTTTCTATAAAATATTTGAAAGGTATACTTTAACAGTTTAGCTACTCAAATTGCGATTACTTATAAATAATATACTTAACTGTAATATAACACGTAGAATATAATTAATAATGTTCATATGTAAGTGAATCCAATGTATTCTTATGAGCTTTTTAACCGACTTCAAAATTTCAAAAGAGGAGGTTATCAATTCGGTTGTGTTTTTTTTTTAATGTTTGTTAGTCCATAACTCCGTCATTTCTTAACCGAATTGGAAAATTCTTTTTTGATTGTAAGTATATATATCCAAGTTGGTCCCGTTTTTGTCAAAACGCAGTTCTGATGATGGGATCCATGAGAAATTGAGGGAACTCCTCAAACCTTTAAGGCAAACGTATAGTAATTTTTGTGTTTTTATCAACAAGTCAAGCATTTTCATCCAAAAATGTGACATTGGATGAAGTGGAACTGCTGATGATGATCAGAACAGAACTCTTCAACGACAAAAAGTTCACGTTTGGCGATTTGTCCTCATAGCTGTGTTTGTTAAGCAAGTTATATTTTCACGATAAATTTTTGTCATGCTTAATTTCTGATGATGGGATCCATGAGGAATTGAGGGAAGTCCTCAAATCTTAAAGGCAAACATATAGTGATTTTTGTGTTTTTATCAACAAATCGAGCATTATCATACAAAAGTGTGACATTTGATGAAGCGGAACTGCTAATGATGGTCAGAACAGAACTCTTCAACGACGAAAAGTTCACGTTTGGCGATTTGTCCTTCTAGCTGTGTTTGTTAAGCAAGTTCTATTTTCACGATTGATTTTTGTCATGCTCGAGTTCTGATGACGGGATCCATTAGGAATCGAGGGAACTCCTCAAATGTGAAAGGCACACAAATAGTGATTTTAGTATTTTCATGAACTAATCAAGCATTTTCATTCATAAAAGTGACATTTGATGAAGTGGAACTGCTGATGATGATCAGAACGGAACTTTTCAACGACGCGTAGTTCACGTTTGGCGATTTGTTCTCTTCGTTTTGTTTGTCAAGCAAGCAAGGTTTTTTCATGATTCCATGAGGAATTGAGGGTACTTAGTCTTCTACCATTATAAACATACATTATAGCCATTTTTATTTTATTGTATATCTATCTAAGAGTGCACCATCTAAGTATAATAATCTTTTACCGGCCTCCCCCATTGAAGTCGGTTTTTTTTTTCTTAAAAATATTAATCATAAAATCAATGTCATGACGTCGAAGTTCTCAACAAATTTTAAACTTCGAAGTTTTATCCTCTTAAATATAGGTACATATTACTCGTAATGTGTATTTAAGAGTTAGTATCTACGTAAGATAAATTCTAAATCTTCATTAAATAAATTGGAATAGTTAAAACCCTCCACAGCCTATCTAGTGACGCCAAAATAATCAATTAAACCCAACTGCGACCATTAAATTCGCCCAGTCGTCGTACCATTGGTAGCAATGGCTGTCGAAACCCCAATTTAACCGGTTGAAAAAAACTTTTCCTTTCGCTCCGTAATCCGGCCGGTCCTAATTGATAGCTTATTATTAGGTTTGGGTTCAGAAAAGTCACCCCACGCGTAAGGGTCGATTGTCACCAAATGTTTAGGATTGTTTTTTAGTCTGGATAGGTTTGAGCTTGACCCCAAATCACCTGATGATGTGGTCTAGGATGGAGCGCACTTACCTAAAAAAAACCGTTCACTTTTGTCTTGAAGACTGTAAGGTTCACGGGAACAAGGATTCTGGTAAAGAGTTAACTTGGCTGTTCTCACAATAAAAGTGGAAGCGAAGTCGATTGATAAGTAAAAACAGTTGAAGATATATAGCAGACAGTCTTTACGTTTTTAGGGTTCCGTACTTCGAAAGGAAAAAACGGAACCCTTATAGGATCACTTTGTTGTCCGTCCGTCCGTCCGTCTGTCTGTCTATAAAGACCCTTTTTCTCAAGAACCTGTGGAGGTATCAAGCAGTAATTTATATCAAATACTCAAGTCTACTGTCCCTTGGAGCTGTAAAAGAATCAAACTTCTAAGGCAACACAATCAAAAGGTACAGCCGTTTATACCGCAAATCTCCGTATATTTTCAACATTCGCAAGGGAATCAAAACCTACAGGGTACTTCCCGTGAACTCAGAATCTTGAAATTTAGTACGAAGCAACGTCTTATGGCACAGATAAAGAAAAAATTGCGAAAACCGTAAATTATTAGTTACATCATATAATAAAAATATTTTTAACGGGACCCTCGGAGCGTGAGTCCGACTCGCACTTGGTGGGTCTTTTTTTACGTATATTGTGTTGTGTTCATGGTGATTAGTAGGTTCTCCAGAGCTCCTGAGGATGCGCTGAGGACAGCTTCAGACATATGCAAGTCCCTCACTCTCAACACAGCGTATTATCGGGAGGTCAGGCGACCTTACTCACCACCAGTAACACAACACCACATACCTTAAGAGCAAGTAATGGAGACAAAGTGGGCACCGGGGTCCTTTAATTAAATTAAATTAAATTAAATTGTGACCAGGAAATTGCCATAAGGGTATTGACGAATTTAAATAAGGAATAATACGCATTGTTATAGTAGAAGAAAACGCAGAGCTTATTCATATTAATAAAAATCGGCTAAGTGCATGTCGGACCACGCTCAGTGTAGGGTCCCGTAGTTGTCTAATGAACTTCGTAATGTAAGTTAATTGGGCAACTACGGATCCGTACACTGAGCATGGCCCGACACGCTCTTGGCCGAATTTTTTAACTTCTCCCAACGCCAGTTTTCCACGAATAACGACACAACAAACTCATTTTCTATTCTAATACCTATTTCAAGTTTTCTCGAAACTGCATTGCCTCACTCTTATTATATCACTGGAACGGAACGTGTTTCTGAATAAACTGCATTTCTAAATGAAGTTTTAGTTACTGGGAAATTCGTGAAACTGATGTTATTAGTCAGTACATCTACCTGTTTCAGTTCTGCGAATAGAAGATTCCATCTGCGCTTGATTCCAAGTAGACTTCGTTTATGCATACAGGGTGTAATCATTCAGTGTAGCCAGGCGACTATTCCGTAAATATAACAGATATTAGAAAACTTCAAACTGATATCGTAACTGCGTTACCCAATGAGTAGAATTACATTAATAAGTTTTTTGTATATTAAAAATATTAACTTTAAACACCCCCATACATTTAACTAGTACGCCGTTCGTTGAAAGACTACGAGATGTTTATACGGTCTAGTCATTTCATCGTTATCAAATGATATGTTAGGTTTATTATTTCATAAACGGTAGTTTTATATTATTTTATTGCAGTTTATTCGTGCAAATAATGAATCTCCAGCAGTATCTTTTACGACACCGACGTTCTTTGAGAGGTGAGTCGTTGTACTAAATGTATGGGAGCGTTTAAACTTAATATTTTTAATGTTACTACTTTTATTAAAAAAGAAGTTATTAATGTAATTTTACTCATTGGGTAAAGCATATAGGCGAGGAAACTGGTTCACTTTTGGACTCAATCTCGATGGAAATAGAGCCCTAAATTGTCAAAAAGGCAGTTCCCTCGACTGTACCTACATCAAAGTTCCGATATACGTAATACGAGTACTAAGTTTATTATAGCTTTTGAATTTTAGCACCGCCAGTATTATGGCACGAGACTGGTACATACAGGGTGTCCCAAGAAGTAGTGATATACTGAAGCTGGGAGGTAGAGGACCTAGAGGGCTATCTGAATCACCCCCATGTATGTTCCGCGATTTTTAGTATTTTCGGAGTTATGAATTTTGTTTTAATTATTCACCTATCGCCGCGTACGATGAGATTTTTATTTATGGTGACGTGAATTATTGCGGTAGATGCTTGATTTTTTTGTGTGCTAAGCTGATAGATAGGCCAATTCAGTATGGTAACATTTACTATTGTTAGATCTTTGAATAGCATAAAAAAAAATCAAATGCCAAGAAAGATAAAATTACCCAGTATGTTCACAATTTCAAGGGCCCTTTAAAAATAAAAAGACATAAAAAATAATTACCGATTGGCTTTTAAAAACTTGCTCTATCTATCAGGTAGCTACCCTGAAAATTTCATTTTATTATTAATAAGGCTTCAATCAAAAAATTGAAATCTAACTGTGGTAAGTGCAAAAATTTTATTTACATAATGATTAATGCGAGCAAAGTAAAACCAATTACAAGGTGTTTAATGACAATAAATTTTCAAAATGGCCCCCCTGTTGCTCAATGCAAGTGCGACATCGCCGGAAAAAGTTGTCTTTTAAACGTCTGAATGCACTTCTATTATTTTTAATGGTTTCTTCTGCTACTCTCAATTTCCGGGTTAACTCGTCCAAATTGCGGCATTCTCTCGAGTAGACGAGGTCTTTGTAATATCCCCATAGAAAAAAATCTATGGGGTTTAGGTCGGGGGAACGTGGAGGCCAGGCTATAAGGCAGGCGTCACCCCGGCCGCAACGACCAATCCATCTTTCAGGGTATCTTTGATTTAAATAGTTTCTCACGTCCAAGGCAACATGGCATGGTGCACCATCACACTGCAGTACTATGTTTCTGCGTGTCTCCAAATCCACATCTTCTAACAGCAGGGGCAGATCGACGCGTAGAAAATTTCAAAAGTGATTGCCGCCCAAGCGGTCTGGCAGCTGAAAGGGCCCGATTAACTTACCGTTAAGTATGCCAGACCAAAGGTTAACACTAAAGTGTTCTTGGAATGTCGATTCCCTTTTTAAATTCGGATTTTCAATTGCCCATGAGTGAGAATTGTGCATATTAAAAATCCCATTGCGTCTAAAGTGGGATTCATCCGTCCACAAAATTTGGTTAAAAAAAATTTCGTTTTCAGCTTGTCTCCTCAGCATTTCCTGACGGAATTCAATTTGCCGATTGTAATCTTCCGGTTTCAACTGTTGCACTTTTCTAATGTGAAACGGATGATATCCTACGGTCTGTAGTGTACGGTGTACCTGAGATTTAGAAAGTCCGGTACGACGTTCCGTAACTCTCATACTGGTCGACGGGTCTCTTTCTACTTCTTCAACAACTGCATCTACTACATCAGGATCCGGCATAGTGGCCATACGGCCTGATTTCGTACCCGGTATGTGACCTTCCAAATACGCATTATGTACTCTTAAGATCATGCGATAGTCAGGAAACGTTTCAGGTTGAGGCCCGCCTCTTCGTTCCACATGTTCCCGGTACAGCCTTGAAGCTTCCGCCGCATTCCCCCTAGCATAAACGTTATAGTAATGCATTTTTGCGTAATCACGTGAAGTAAACATGATCACTTACACGCAAACTCAAGTCCAGTTAAATGATGCCAACTCGTCGATTCCAGGTAATAACACTAATCCAAATCGTAATGCAAGTCAGAGTCCATATGAATAGCCAAAATGATTAGGGAAACGAACAATTAGCAGTATTAAAACACAATTTTCAAATTATTGAAAAATAACAACGATGACCAAACAACGTGAAAATTTTCTCATGCGTCAACCGTCTTTTGTTTTTTGTTCTTTTTCTATTGATAGCCAGTGCGTGATTTAGAACGAAATTTATTTAGAAAGGTTTTGCTTTGCTTGCATTAATCATTATGTAAATTAAAATTGTGCACTTACCACATTTAGATTTAATTTTTTTGATTGAAGCCTTATTAATAATAAAATGAAATTTTCAGGGTAGCTACCTGATAGATCGAGCAAGTTTTTAAAAGCCAATCGGTAATTATTTTTTCATGTGATTTTATTTTTTTAAGGGCCCTGAAGTTGTGAACATACTGGGTAATTTTATCTTTCTTGGCATTTAATTATTTTTTTATGCCATTCAAAGATCTAACGATAGTAAATGTTACCATACTGAATTGGCCTATCTATCAGCTTAGCACACAAAAAAAATCAAGCATTTACCGCAATAATTCACGTCACCATAAATAAAAATCTCATCGTACGCGGCGATAGGTGAAAAATTAAATAAAAATTCATAACTCCGAAAATACTAAAAATCGCGGAACATA
This sequence comes from Notocelia uddmanniana, assembly GCA_905163555.1. Taxonomy (NCBI): domain Eukaryota; kingdom Metazoa; phylum Arthropoda; class Insecta; order Lepidoptera; family Tortricidae; genus Notocelia; species Notocelia uddmanniana. Next base: position 9,194,607 of record LR991069.1, on the reverse strand, counting down.
CATGGGGGTGATTCAGATAGCCCTCTAGGTCCTCTACCTCCCAGCTTCAGTATATCACTACTTCTTGGGACATCCTGTATAATAGTGTAGGTATCAAACTTATTATAATCAATTGGGTATTTCTCACATGTTAAAATTTATAACATGGTGTTACTCTATCCACCAAAATACGACAGTAAATTGTTAATAAAAAAATTATACCGAAACTAAGTAAAATGTTACTTAAAAATTCCAAAAAATAAGTTCTTTTTTAGCGTCTAAAAGTCAAATAAAGATAATGATTCGTCGATTGCGTAAGTCATGTCCCGAAGTCCCCACCCCGTGCAAGAGACACGCTTATATCTGCGAACCTGTCTGTTTTCTGCGAACGAGAAAACCAGATGCACTTGATTATTTCCTGTGGGTAGTAATAATAGCAAGTATGGAATCTCTCATTTAGGTAACTAGTTTTACTCTCCCGTCTGAATAAATACTGTACCTACCTCTATAACCGAACTTGTTTACACATTTCCCACTGTTAAGCTTAAGTACCCTATACGCAGTTATCCTTATTGATTACAGCAGTATACTGTGACCCAACTGAAGGATAATTGGTTCGATTAGCGCTCTCCTGACTCGGACATTGACTTAGTGCGCCAACTCAGCTTGTTTGGGTGATAGTCTCATCAAAATTTGTTATAATGGCACTTGGGACGGCTAAAGCTTGTCACCGGCACTTTGGGGTAGTTTGCGAAACTATTCGATAGGGCTTAATATTGTGGAGCATTGAAGGTTGTATTGTGTTTCGAGGAACTTGTATAATTTTAACGACTACGTAGTAGGTAGGTACTCTGAATACATTCAGATTGATAGCAAAATTGATGTGTGATCAGAAATTAAATCTCCAATAGATGTACATAGATATAGCAATGTTTCATGCATGCAAATTTAGAGATTATTATTATTATAACGACGTGAAGTATATCGGATTACACATTCAATATCCATGACGACACATCTGCGTCAAGAATGTTTACTAACTTAAATGTCCTTTTTAGTATGGTAAATAACATGTATAGGCACCTTACGCACACCCAAAATATTCGGAAATTAAACGCTCGCTCGGAAATGTAATCAAACATTTACCTTGACATTTAGGTACCTTAGTCGAAAGCAAAAGGTTTGTATTACCATAAAACACCTAGTTAGTTATCTTATTATGGTTGTCCACATCATTGCGAGCATTAAGTGCAGTTTATAATCACTTTACACAGTAGCATGACGCTAAGTCCATGTAGATTGAAAGTAATTAATTCATGAACACATAATCATAAGTGAAGCAGATAATATATGGACACTTCACACAACAAAGTTAACTCGTTATCAACCATGGTATCGAATTTGACACCATTTTAAAGGCAAAAGAAACCGACAGGGAAATCGTTCCGCAGTTTAAGTGTGCTCGGAAGGAAATTCTCCCGGAATCGAACTACGTGGGCATTGTGGATGTTAAGTGTAAGGAACTCACAGTCGAGCAATGCAGTGATATGAAGCACATATAAGAGTCCATTTTCTTTAGAAACGAGCATTTTGTTATTGGAAACTGCTGCGGCTTCATATAATTCGAGATTCCACGCCATTCTAGAGATTAGAACTCAAATCCGAAGTCAGGTTTAGTAATATTTTACTAATATTGAAGTGATACGTAGATCGTCTTTGTCCACGCGCTCCTTCTTACTTTAACGCATTGCCATGCATAGATGATAGGATTTAAAGAAAAGGTATTTTCACTACGCATGATGCAATAACCCGGCAATGTGCTATTACAACGTTTCAGTTTCATAGAGATACACATGGACATTATTTATTTAGGTTTGCCAACAGGTGTAATACATATTAAAACTTATTGATAAACATGACAGTAAACCAATTGCCCGAGTGTCCACCCAATAACAGGCATCATTAATGGATTTTTAACTTAATTAAGGCATTTAATCTAGAATATAGTCAAATATGGAGGAAATTAAGTAGAACATGGATTTGACCAAAGAGAAATAAGAATTTAATCTGAGGTTAAACTTAAATATTGTATGGACTAATCTTGGAATAAACCGTATTCTTGTAGGTTGAATGCGATTCGACCTTAAAAGGGACACAATTTTTTTTTTTGAAAAAAAATTCTGATTACAATGTTGAAGGTAACTGTACCTATATAGGCACGTGTTTATTTTTCAGATTTATGAATATATAAGACATTCTTGCAGCTTTTTAAAGCTTATGAAAACAAATAATTCGAGAAACATTCATGAACTTTTTCATAACATCAATGATTAGACTCTACACCGATATTGGTTTTTCGTCTTAATATCTGAACGTGTTAAATTCAAAATACTATAGCATATTTAAAAGAATTCCTTTATTCATTACGTAATTCTTTAACTGAAATGTCATTATTAAAGCCCCGAATTGTTTAAAGTTCTCCATTTGTCCCAGTGTTGCTCGAGCCAATTATTTTCCAGTCGTATTTCTTGCGACTGTCGTATCTGAATTTTGTTCCCAAGGGTGTGGAGCTACAGATTAGCCCGGTCTTCAAATGAAATTTTCTTATTTACTTAGGTCTTGGAATAATATTTTCTGCCGAATGCCAAGGCCGTTAATAATTAATAAAGAATTCTCGTGTGGCCTTTATTGTGCAGTTATTTGAGAAAATAAGTAAATATCAATAACGATTGTTGATTCAATGCTAATTATATTTACTTCATATTACAGCCTTTTAGAAAATCATATAGTTTTAGAAAACTCATATAGAGTATCCATTTTAATGTTATAAATGTGAAGGTAACCCTGAGATGTCTGTTATCTTTTTACGCTTAAATCACTGAACCGATTAAGATAATATTGGGCGTTCTAGATCGTCGTCTCAGATAGACGGAGCATTCCCAACAACCTAGTAAAGCCGGTTTTCAAACCATACCCAATAAAATAAGTAAGCACACGCTATCGCACACACATACAAACTAAACCATGCCCAAAGTCTTCAGTACCTGTCCCAATCATGTGATGATTGCACGATTCGAGTTTTGTGCATGGTTTAAATTTCATGTATGTACTTATACTTTATTGGGCATGGTTCGAAAACCGCCTTCCCTAGGTTGTTCGGAATGCTCCGTCTATCTTTTTTTCTTGGTCTATGTGGGCCTTGAGATAGCTCGTGTTCCGAGAAAGGACACAGGATATTTTTTATCCTTGAAATCATCCTCGAAAGGGGTTAAATGGGGATAGAAGTTTGTAGGGAGGCACTACGATATAAGCGAGTTGCACTCAGATAAAGTCGCGGGCAAAGCTAGTATTTTATAAGGTTATCACAATATTTTCCATGGTAAGAGAAAGCGTCTTATGAAATTCATCCACCATCCACCACCATATCAGCCGAAAGACGTCCACTGCTGGACATAGGCCTCCCCCAATTTCATGGGGGTAAATGCCATAATCGCCACGCGGGTTGGCAATCGCAGGATCTCCGCCCCACTTCAGGGATGCTGCTGCCCATCCCTTGGTCTTGGTCGTACTTTTAGGACTTACCTGGGTCCCCAATAAAATTCATACTAATGCTTAAAATAATATTTATATGAAACATAAAATTTCTCCATTAAAGAAAATACTGTAATATCCGCATAACATTAGCGAATATAACATATACATTGAATATTTTCGTAACCTTACGAATTGGCGTAGTATAATAATAAACTGCGCCACTGTCTACGACTAACGAGCAAAGACACCGCCGATCAGTTTGCGGGCAGTTATTAAAATTAGAAGATTTAAGACATATATAAGGATGTATCCGAAAGAATTACTCGCCATAAAAACCGGGAAATGAGTGTCTAAGTTCTTATCACAGAGAGGATCCTCTTAAACTCAAAAACTTATTAATCCACCAGCAAATAAAAAGTTAATGACGTGGGCAAGTGGAAAGGCAAATAACGCGGTTATTTGTTTCATAAAACCTAGAGGAAAATCTGAGGAAATAGGTATTTAGTGAAAATCCGTGCGCTCACTTTTTTACGAGGTCGTATTTTTCGGGGCGCAGCGTTTGTTTATCTTCCATATTTCGAGTCCTTCGGAACAATTTTCTTTTTTGCGCGTCTACTGTGAATCCTTGCAGTTTTTTTTGGCTGAATATCTTGGTAACATACCTCTTTGACTTACGACGAAGACGTTAATATTGAGCATAACTTTCAGCTTGAGCTTAGGGGCGACGTTCCGTTTTCGTATTCTGGTTCGGTCGGTTAATGCGCTGCCTTTCACATTTTCGCTACTTAAATTGATATGAAATTATCACTATGCTATGCTACATTTTCACCTGAAGTCAATATTCGTCCGAGACTCGGAAGCGATATGTGTAATCATGTGCGTTTTTTTCTATCTTTTAGATATTCAACTGCTTTCGTGAAGTAACCTCACGTCATACATGCAGGGAAAGAAATTTGAAATTTAAAAACTTTATTATTACCTACTCATATGACACCCATTACATAAATATTATCAAGATGGATACGCGCTACTGTATGATTTATCAAGTGATATAAAATAAATCATGGCATTTCTACGACCACTTCGTATAAAAATATATCTATTGTATATACCGAAAAACAATATTTACAAACAAAAATGATGTACGTTAGATTATATGATAATAATAATCATTTATTTAAAAACACATTTCCTTATAATATTTTCCAGGGGTCCTCTCAATGGGCTACGCCTGTATCGCGGAGAACCATTATGCTATGAACATATTAGAGTTTAGTTTACAGTGTATAAAATACGGGATACGAGTAGGAAACTTGAAACTAAAACTAATCATTACAAGAAATGTCAACTTAAGCCTAAATTATTTTCTAATATAGCTCCTGTCTTGCCATAATTTAAAGGATGAAGCGTTTTAAAAATGAGTATTTTGGCTTCATTTACAGAGCGGTCCTTTAGATTACAGTATTTTAGTATTGAATGTGAGTAGAAACTCTGATATAGATACCAAAACGCTTTCCAAATGTGGAAAGTACTTACTAAGTAAACGAATTGAATTGACGTGGATACCATTGACACAGAACATCTTACCGTTAAGCCTTTTACCTTGAGGACCCATTTTTTCTCGTGCCATCTAAATATTCAGAATAAGGCCCTAAGACGTATCATAAACCCCTTTTCTGAGCAGGCATCCACAAACACGTTTATGGTCGTAATAAAGACATCAACGCCTGCTCTATTTATACCTCGTTAAGTGAGGGAAAACATAGTTATAACCAGAGTATAGCATGCTTAGCTACGTATATGCTACGAAAGTAATATTACAGACTGGTATTACGTTAATTAAGGCTAGGCCTCATAATGAAAATATAACGTTCTCGTTTAGGCTCACAATTATCATAGAATGATCCATTAATATCATATCAGAATGTTCCATTACAACACTATCTCTTACCTCTACTATCTATGTACTCAACGTTTTATTAACAAAGTAAACTATGAATGAGTTCACCTGAAAATGTCTGAAATAAAGAATTTATTATTATTATTACTATTATGGAATGTTCCATCTTCCCCCGTTGCGTTTGTATTGGACAGATGTTAGCTCAAGATGACGATCGTTTCGCTAATTGGTGTTTTCATATCAAAATTCGATAAATGTAATTTCAGTTACCACTTCGTTCCGCATTAAGCTAAAAGTTTTGGGCAGTATTCGTACTCGTGTAATGCGTTTGTATATCCTGTTACATAGGATATTACCAAATAGAGACTGAAATAAAATTTAGTTCAGCGTAAAGGAGTTTCATTTTCAACGTAAACAGCCTGAAGCGATTTAATGAAATATTCCTGAATGAAACTCGCGCATTCCAGTCATGTGGTCATGGCGTGACTGAAACCAGCCACGCCAGCATCCAAGTCTTACTTTAGACTTACCTGTGACGTGCTGACACCGCCATCCGATTCAATCACAAAATACGCCGATTATACATAACACAAGTTGTATCGTAGTAGCACATGTGGGGCACGCGGCCGTCAGCTGATCACCGTACGCTCGCCGCCTGGTCACCACACTTTAAAGGCTTACAGTTCTAGCCGATAGCTTGGTATTTATCAATGATTTTAGGTTATAGCGGGTTTCGGCGGGGCGTGTTACGTTATGGAAGCGGGCGGCCCCGCCGCGTTCGCCGCCACACTAATCAGTAATCGTTGTCGGGAAGGGAGGCTGCGCTCCCGCCCGCGCCCCGCACCGCAACCGCCGCGCGTAGCCTACTATATAGGGGTGCAGATGCTGAAAAAGGTACAATTCGAGGAAAACGCTCAGCGCTGCCTACACGATTGTATGGATGCTGTGACACGTGCAAGCACGCGTGTACTTATTTTATAATTACAGAACTGCTCGGGAAAGTTGTGTATAATTTTCCTATTTCATTCACTACATTGAAGTCTTTGGGGGAAGCCTATGTCCAGCAGTGGACGTCTTTCGGCTGAGATGATGATGATGATGATTCACTAGATTTCCACCTAAGTAGTGTAAATACTCTGCAGTAAGTAAATTGTTGGTTTAAAAGGGATAAAAAAACAGCCATTAAATTCAAACCATTATCAAAATTATCAAATGCAGCCGCAGCCGTGCTTTAAGTATGCGAGTTTTTTTTAATTTGTAGCTCTCTTGAATTGTTTACACTTACAAGATATTATAAGTACTATTTTAAGTAACACGAGGTGGCTATACTATAATATTATAGCCATAATTCAGTAGGCAAGTCGCTTGTCTATACGCACTCGATCAACACCTAATCTATGACGGGTACAGGAGGAGCCGAATTTTCAGGGGTGACACACTCCCATTAAATATTCATTCTCGGATTGTAAATTAGTGAATTCTCGCAGATAACAGGGTGCTGCGATAAGGGGACCTGGAGAATTACCGGTTAACCGAGGGATCGAGTTGTGGCGCCCTGAAACCGACAGTATACTTAGCGACAATAGTAACAGTGTACAGTCGCCATCAGAAGTCACTGATGTTTTTAGTATTTTGTTGCTTTTAATTATTTGGCATAGTGGAATACTTGGAATAGATCTACTATTCAGGCTAACGGATAACTAAAATTTAGCATCAATTTTGAAACGAAATGTAAGGTGTGTTACTAAAACTGCCATATTATGTTATGACGTTTAGTTGCGGCTAAGGGTGGGTTGCACCAAACCGTCTGTAATCGTTAGCCGCGTTCGTTAAAATCTACTTGTATTTAAGGATTATACGTTGATCGGGCTGTAATCATAAGTTGGTGCAACCCGCCCTAACTCTTATAAATGACTTCTTCCGTTAACTATACGATAACAGATTAGTTAAACTTTACGTTACAAAGTTACGTTGAAAACTATGTCACTATAGTATTTTATGCAACAGTTGCATTATGAAATAAGGGTCTCGAGTTTTTAATAACAAAAATCAAGATCTTTAAGACCTAATTATGTAACGTTAAAATTTTTTTCTACGACAGCAAAATAATTTGATTTAAATAAAAAAAACGATATGATGGCCGAATACGGACATAGACCTGTGCATCTTTAAAAAAAGAAAGCAGATGTATAATAATGTATGGAAATCCATTTTGATTCTCCCACCAGTCATATAATGACTTTTCTATACTATAAAATTTTATAAAATGCTTTTGTATAAAAAGATTATTAATTTAATACTGCTATCAGTCATTTTAATGACAGGGTACAATGCTGGAGTAGAAAAAAAAACAGTTTTAACTCACGTATAAACTGTCACTCCGGGCGACATGTTTCGAACTATTAGGAAGTTCTTCCTCAGGATGAGTGCATAAGCGGCAACGACGCACTGTACAAGTGCAAAGTTATGATCGTTAAAATCTGTTGACATGACGGATGCTCACGTCATATTTAAACGTTTACCAGGTCATAAAGTGCGGTCGACGCAACCAGGCCCTATCTACATAACATCTGTTGTTCGATGAAATATTAATAAATATCAACTCATAATTATGTTTTACATAAATAGGTGGAAGAAGATTCGTCACTTTTCGACCTTAAACTTAACTGCACTAAAATAGAGTTCCAAAGTGACGAACCTTTTTTATTCGGCGACTGTACGAGTATGTATGGGTTAGCGCTGCCGGAATATTTCAAGCAACGACAGGACATGGAGAACAAATCTGTGACCCTAGTGAAAAATGGTATAATAATAATAATAATTAAGCTTTATTTAATCCCACACAAATTAAATACAGAAATAATAATAATAATAGAAAATAAATAAATAAAATAAAGTGATAAAATCAATGTGCGGGCCTCTTCTGGGTAAAAGCCTGGGAAAGTGAAAAATGGTATAAGTGCCGTACAATTGTATAGGACTTGTACTGCTTTTCACTAGAGCCACAGAAATATAATTACATTGTTAGCATTTTTTCGATAAAAGTTACACAAATTTGATCGATATTCAAATTAAAATGTGAATTATTACTGCCACGGCGTTAAAACGAGCAACAACGCTAAACTTTAAAACGACTATCAATTATGATGACTGCGAAACATAGACTTACATAATAACTTAAACATAGACAAACATATTTACGTTTATTAGTCATTTCCATCAAGTTGATATAGGTACTAAATGGAAAGTAATATTTGTCCAGGTTAGGCACTATTTACTTTTAGATTACATAAATACGTAGCTAAGTACTAAATAAGTATATGTATAAAGTGCAAGAGTTCGCAAGATAATAACTCCGATTTTCAAACGGAACCAAACAAAAACACTAAGCGCTCAATATAACTTGAAACAAAAGGACATTCTTAAATTACAAATATTAATTCTCGGCTCATCAGCGTTCATAAAGCATCTTAATGTACACTGAGTGAAACTTGAAAATTAGTTGTTAAACAAAGTCAGTCAACCCTGGCGCACGCATGCGCGTTGCGCCGAGACGAGAGATCTCGGCTTGAGATGTTTTAAAATTCAACAAGCACTGAAGTGACCAGACTTGTAGCCACAGCTTTTGTGGCCGACAAGGGTACATACGATTGTATACGAGGTAGTCCGTAGGGCAAATTCCCATTCCCATTCCATTTCGTTACTTTGCCTATTTTTATTCATAGAAGCACTTTTTCCAAGTTGAAATATAGTACAATAAATAATATCGACTGCACATCTCACAAAAATGAAACAGAAAAAAAACAGCAACATATAGGTAGAGGTAGACTACAGGTCTTATCGCTAAAAAGCGTTATCTTTCAGACAACCTTTGGGTACCAGAAGAAATATAGGTGAAGGTGGTGCTGGACCAGAGCTACCGCGAAACAAAAACTATCGAAGTTCGAATGTCTCCCTATCTGTCACTCGAATATCGAATACAAGTGCGACAGAGAGGGAGATACACGAACTTAGTTCGTTTTGGTTTCTCAGTAGGAGCTCAGGTTCTTATTTTATTATTCCTAACGGTTACCTTACTGAAACTATATATACCATTCCCTTTTTCACAACAGCATACCGGTTCAGGTTGCAGTCTGGGGTCCGCTTTCAATCTAATCCCAAGTATTGGCGTAGGTACTATTTTTTGCAGGAGCTACTGCCTTCTGACCTTGTAAACCAAAGGGCAAACTTATCGAAACTATATCACGAGAAACAATACTCCCGATTCAAAACAAATCCACGGAAAAAGCACGAGTGTTTAACTTTTTGGACCAAAGGTGCCACTTTCATTTACAATCAACATTACCGAAACACGAAACTTCCTAGTACGAATATTGCAATTTCGTGATATCGTTTGGGACTTGATACGAGGTGACAAAAAGTGATATTATTCTCCTCAGCATGCCATAGGAATATCTCCACTGTCATGTCTATCTTTCGAAGTCTACTCTCCCGTAGCGCTACGCGCGTAGCTGATTGTATGTATATCTCACTTGAAAACTCGCTACGAACAGATGACTCGACTAGCGGACTAAGAGATGTGTATGTTTGTCCTTTTTACATCCTTTTTAGCACTCGTGGTCAAGCGGGCAGACTGAGAAATTTATAAAATTTTCTCTGTGAAATTACATCGGAAAAGAATCGAAACGTCGGGATGTATTTAACACATAATAAAGGCTATGAAATCCGTTTAAAAATAATTTAATATTTATTTAATGAGTATCGCGAACCTGAAGACAATATTACATTTGATGTATGTATTGGCGGTTGCGGCCTAGAAACCATGTGTCCTTATCATACCTATCATTTTAATTGCAGCAATATTTTTGTCTTGAGTAGTGTATGTGGCGTTAATTTGACAGAAAGACGGAGGTGTGGAGTGAATCTATCTAAATATATAAAAGAAGAAACTGACTGACTGACTGACTGACTGACTGACATATCAACGCACAGCCCAAACCGCTGGTCCTAGAGATTCCAAATTTAGCACATAGGTTCCTTATAAGGTCTAGGGGTGCATTAAGAAAGGATTTTTCAAAATTCAACCCCTAAGGGGGTGAAATGGGGGTCCGAAGTTTGTATGGGGAAACAAGATTAGTTGGACTATTTTATTCGAAACTTCACAAGAGTATTTCTAACGATAAATGAGTAAATACGTGTTTAAGGTTTTTTGACAAATCAACCCCTAAAAGGGGGAAATCTGGTGACAAATTCTGAAAATCGACATGGGTATTGTTTTGATGATATACCGGGTCGCTGATAAAGAAAACAACAATGATTTTAAAATCTCACGTTGAGGACGTGAAATACCATCCCCTCTGTTGGGGTGCGAGGGGGATGAAATGTCTAAATATTAATATGGGTGTCGTTTTTATGGTTTTTTGGGACGTTAATTACGAAAATGGCATAGGTTTTGTAATTTAATATTGTGGACATGAAAAATTTTGAAAAATAGTGCCAAATTTCAAGAAATAACTGACTGACTGAGAGACTGACATATCACCGCACAGCGCAAACTGGTGGTTCTAGAGATTCCAAATTTAGTATGTAGGTTCCATATAAGGTCTTGAGGTGCATTAAGAAAGGATTTTTCAAAATTCAACGCCTAAGGGGATGAAATGGGGGTCCGAAGATTGTATGGGAATCAAGATTAGCTGGATTATTTTATTCGAAACTTCACAGGAGTATTTCTAACGATAAATGAGTAAACATGTGTTTCAGGTTTTTTGAGAAATCAACCCCTAAAAGGGGGAAATCTGGTGAAAAATTCTGAAAATCGATATGGGTGTTGTTTCCATGGTTTATTGGGTCGCTGATTACGAAAACAACAATGATTTTAAAATCCCACGTGGAGGACGTGAAATACCATCCCCTCTGTTTGGGTCCGAGGGGGATGAAATGTCTAAATATTAATATGGGTGTCGTTTTTATGGTTTTGGGTACGTTAATTACGAAAATGGCATCGGTTTTGAAATTTAATATTGTGGTCATGAAAACTTTTGAAAAATTGTGCCAAATATCAAGAAATAACTGACTGACTGAGAAACTGACATATCACCGCACAGCGCAAACTGGTGGTTCGAGAGATACCAAATTTGGCATGTAAGTTCCTTATAAGGTCTAAAGGTGCATGAAGTGCCGTGAGTTCCCTATGAAGATACGACCTTTTTTGATTCAATGTATTGTAGATGGTTTTATTAATCAGTGCCGTCCGATACGATTTCGACATAAATCGATATTTGAGCGTCCGAGAGGACTCTTAATAGGAATCCGAGGTACCTAAACTTTGAATAAAGTAACGGCCATATTGATTTTATTCATTTCCGTCCCGATTTCGTTCAAAATCGATATCTGAGCGTCCGAAAGGTCCCTAATACGACTCCGAGGTAAAATGTAGAAAAAGTCGCAGTCATTGATTTTCTTTTTTTTTCGTCCCGATTTCGATCGAAATCGATATCTGAGCGTCCGAGAGGTCTCTTAATACGAATCCGAGGTAAAATTTGTGAAAGTGGCGGCCATATTGATTTTCTTCATTTTCGTCCCGATTTCGTTCAAAATCGATATCTGAGTGTCCGAGAGGTCTCTTAAACGAATCCAAGGTAAAATTTGTGAAAGTGGCGGCCATATCGATTTTCTTTTTTTTTCGTCCCGATTTCGTTCAAAATCGATATCTGAGCGTCCGAGAGGTCCCTAATACGACTCCGAGGTAAAATGTGGAAAAAGTCGCAGTCATTGAGTATCTTTTTTTTTGTCCCGATTTCGATCAAAATCGATATCTGAGCGTCCGAGAGGTCTCTTAATACAAATCCGAGGTAAAATTTGTGAAAGTGGCGGCCATATTGATTTTCTTCATTTTCGTCCCGATTTCGTTCAAAATCGATATCTGAGTGTCCGAGAGATCTCTTAATACGAATCCGAGGTAAAATTTGTGAAAGTGGCGGCCATATTGATTTTCTTTTTTTTCGTCCCCAAGTTCGTTCAAAATCGATATCTGAGCGTCCGAGAGGTCTCGTAATACGAATCCAAGGTATAATTTAGAAAAAGTGGCGGCCATATTCATTTTTATCATTTCCGTCCAAAGTTCGTTCAAAATCGATATCTGAGCGTCCGAGAGAATTCTTAATACGAATCCGAAGTAAAATTTGGAAAAAGTGGCGGCATATTGATTTTCTTCATTTCCGTCCCGATTTCGTTTAAAATCGATATCTGAGCGTCCGAGAGGTCTCTTAATATGAATCCGAGGTAAAATTTGGAAAAAGTGGCAGCCATATTGATTTTCTTCATTTCCAACCCGATTTCGTTCAAAACCGATATCTGAGCGTCCTAGAGGTCCCCTAATATGAATTTGAGGTAAAATTTGAAAAAAGTGGCGGCCATATTGATTTTCTTTATTTTCGTCCCGATTGTGTTCAAAATCGATATCTGAGCGTCCGAGAGGTCTCGTAAAACGAATCCGAGGTATAAAATAGAAAAAGTGGCGGCCATATTCATTTTTATCATTTCCGTCCAGATTTCGTTAAAAATCGATATCTGAGCGTCCGAGAGAATTCTTAATACGAATCCGAGGTAAAATTTGGAAAAAGTGGCAGCCATATTGATTTTCTTCATTTCCAACCCGATTTCGTTCAAAATCGATATCTGATTGTCCTAGAGGTCCCCTAATACGAATTTGAGGTAAAATTTGAAAAAAGTGGCGGCCATATTCATTTTCTTCATTTTCGTCCCGATTTCGTTCAAAATCGATATCTGAGTGTCCGAGAGGTCTCTTAATACGAATCCGAGGTAAAATTTGTGAAAGTGGCGGCCATATTGATTTTCTTTTTTTTTCGTCCCGATTTCGTTCAAAATCGATATCTGAGCATCCAAGAGGTCTCTTAATGCGAATCTGAGGTAAAATTTGGCACTCCATTCATACCTATGCAAAAAAGTTTAATGTTACTATATAGGCGTGTGGGGTATCTATGGATTTGCTTTTAAAAACGACATAGAGGTTTCGATATTTTTTCCATTTAAATCAACCTTCAATTCTTTTTTAATCGTATGACATTTATTTACGAACCGTGAGATTTTCGAGAAGACTAGCACGGTTACCAGTTTTTGTTGCACTTTTAGCACCACCCAGGGGTTCTGTGTATGGTAACGGTGGGTACTCCCTACGGACGCGGTGCAACTTCGACCCCCCTTTGTCAAGTGAGTCGGCAACTTGACTGTTAGAAGTTCGCAAGCCGCTCGAAGGCCTCTAACTTGGCTTAACGATTGCAGCCGGGATCAACGGCTTAGCGTGCCTTTCAAAGCACGAGAGTCAGTTAGTAACCACTCAAAGCGGTCACCCATCCAAGAACTGACCTGCGCCTACATTGCTTAACCTCGCACACCGCACGCGGTAGGCGGGTGCCGTTGGGCCACGAACGCTCTAAATTCTTGATAGTTTGTGCCAAATTGCAATTCAATAGGTCCAGTAAAAGCAACTTGGTTGTAACAGACGGACTGACAGTAAGGAGTGCGAATGGAAGTGAGGCCAAATTTTCTTTTTGGATGCTCCAATGGTAACTGGCAAAACCTACCTAATAAATTTAAGTGTAGGAAAAATAAATGTTACACATGATATTGAATTAGCCGTATTTCTGTACTTCAAAGGACCAGAGTTTATGGCCGCTGCGCGCTGTTAGGTCGTTTACAGACCTATTGGTGTTACTGTAGTACACAGATACTTTTACTAAGAGCCATTTAAGACATGCTTTTATTTCATCGGCCCTTTCCCCTTCGGCCTCTCGGAAATGTATGATAATAGTTTTCGATCCTTATTTTTGCCAAAATCAAATGAAATTCAACAGTTTGCCGGTTCTCAGAATGTATACTGACTTTTTATCTGTTCATCTGTTAATGAATCACAATCACCAAACTTCGTATAGCGAAACCCCAGAATGTAACAACTACTTTTCTGGAGACCGCATCTAAATCGGTTCAGCCAAACGCGAGATAATCGTGGACAAACATACGAACCTGTTTTTTGTAGACGGTTAAAAATTTCGCTTAGTACGCGAGCGAAAGCCGCGGGCAAATGCTAGTGAAGATATAAATAGTGAAAATTAAGAAAGGCATGTTAAGATGGTTTGGACATGTAGAGAGGATGGATGAAAGAAGATTGACAAAACGAGTGTATTAAGGTAGAGTGGATGGAAAAGATAGCAGGGGGTGACCTCGGCGAGCGTACTCCGACCAAATCGGTCATAAGTATCCTAAATAGGCACGCATGCTTGAAGAATGTTATGAGAGTTCATGAAGCGAAATTTGTATGTCAGGATCGTAGCAAATGGAAATCCACGATCTCTGCCTACCCCTCTGGGAAACAGGCGTGATTATAAATATGTATGTATGTAAGTACTAACATTTCCTTTTTTTGTTTATCATAAAGTTTAACTTGAATCGTCATGAATTCTGTGTATGCGTAAAATCACTTCTCTCGGTCGGGAACGCGCTTACAATACTTCTAGAGTCGCAATATATGCGCATGTTCGTTTGCTGCCGTCGTGGTATAAAAACTGTAACTAGGATATTATTCATCTTCCACTTTAAATTGAATAAGTACCTAGTAAATACACAAGCAGTCCAGTACAGCTGTTGCTGGTCTTCTCAGAATTAATCTGTTCAAGTTGTGCAAAGCGAACTTAACAAAGAGTTCATTTTGCACTTTCGAAGACAATGAGACGTTATAGCTACTCGGTAATGTGATGTCATTGTGAAAAATGTTGCACTGTTATCGTAATTCATATTCATTTACTAGTACGTGGCATAAAATGTATAGAAATTAGTCGTGTTCGTTACAGTCCAGCAAATAGCGGTATATGTAAGTGTCGGTTCTTTAAGAAGGGAGTATATAATTTTTTTAAGGGTCAGAAACGCGCATGTGACACCCCTGGAGTTGCAGGCGCCCAAAGGCTGCGCTGGCCGCTTATCAGGCGGGCCGTATGCTTGTTTGCCACCGACGTGGTATTAAAATAATTTATACAAAAAAAAACTGACTTCAATTTTGTACTTGCTATGCCACAATTTGTGGTTTCCGTGAGCCAATGTTTGGTTACCTACAGAAAATTCCGAAATCGGCATATGCGTGCCTATCAAATTCGAGGAGTTCCCTCGATTCCTCCTAGATCCCATCATCAGACCTTTACCAAATTTATATGGAACCAATTTCGGGGTACCTGCTTTGAAAATAAAAGAATTATCAAAATCGGCCAACATGGCCAAGAGTTATCGGGCAAAACATACATACATAAAAAACAGAACAAGCAAACATGCAGACGAACTGAGAACCTCCTTCCTTCTATTGAAGTCGGTAAAAAGTGTAGGTAATATTCCTAGTTGTTAAAATTCGATATGTAGATGATAACACTCGTGTTAAAATAGTATTTAACTGGATACGTAAAATGTGTAAAAATATTAACTTTCAAAGTAAATTGTTGTAACATCCTACGAGTCTTTTTTAAAAATCGGTTGGTCATCTTTCAAACTAGCTGCTTAGCTAGCTAATGGATTTGCCTCATTGATACCAGTCATCATATTTAACTATGAAAAAATATTACTACGAATATTTCCATAATTTCGGGGAGAACGCAAAACGACAGTAAGATGTAGACAAAAATCTATGAATAATACAAAAAACATTTAAGATCCTTCGTAAATAATGATCTACAAACTAGGTTTATGCTTATACAGGATGTTTTAATGATTTCCGTTCCTTCTAGCATATAGCCGTGTATAGGCATATAAACGACGTAGAATATATAGTTTTTCAAAAATCAAGTTTTTTTTTTATATTCTTACTACATAATTAATTATATTACCAAGGGTGAATGAAAAACGACCTTAAGAGTTAACGCAAAGTTAAGCAAAAGTTAATGTATGACAATTCGAAATTTGAATGACACGCACGTCATTGTTTAATTGTTAAGGATCTTTTATACTATACTAGGGGTGTTAATTAACGAAAATTAATTCTTGAATATCTTCGAAATGCTACGAATTCGGGTTCTAGTGTCTTAGAAAAAAATACTTAATTTCATCTCAGGATTGTACTCTCGTAATTAACGGAATTCAATAACATTTTTTAAGAAAAAAAACCCGTCTTCAATGGGGGAGGCCGGTGAAAGATTATTATACGTAGATGGTGCACTCTTAGATTCCATACAATAAAATAAAAATGGCTCATGGAATCCTCCATCAGAACTCAAGCTTGACAAAAATGTGTCTTGAACAACTAGTTTGCTTGACAAACATAATGAAGAGAACAAATCGCCAAACGTGAACTACTTGTCGTTGAAGAGTTCCGTTCTCATCATCATCAGCAGTTCCACTTCAACAAATGACACTTTTTTGAATGAAAATGCTTGATTAGTTCATGAAAATACTAAAATCACTATTTGTGTGCCTTTCACATTTTAGGAGTTCCCTCGATTCCTAATGGATCTCATCATCAGAACTCGACCATAACAAAAATTAATTGTGAAAATAGAACTTAACAAACACAGCTAGAATGACAAATCGCCAAACGTGAACTTTTCGTCGTTGAAGAGTTCTGTTCTGATCATCATCAGCAGTTCCACTTCATCAAATGTCACATTATTGGATGAAAATGCTCGACTTGTTGATAAAAACACAAAAATTATTCTATGTTTGCCTTTACGATTTCAGGAGTTCCCTCAATTCCTCGTGGATATATATATATATATATATATATATATATATATATATATATATATACTTCATCATCATGGATATATATCAACTTGGATATATATACTTCATCATCATCATGTCAGCCGAAAGACGTCCACTGCTGGACATAGGCCTCCCCCAAAGACTTCCACAATGACCGGTCCTGCGCCACCCGCATCCAGCGGACACCCGCGACCTTCACCAGGTCATCGGTCCACCGTGTGGGGGGCCTGCCAACGCTACGCCTTCCGGTACGTGGTCGCCACTCGAGAACCTTTCCGCCCCAGCGGCCATCGGTTTTACGTGCTATGTGCCCCGCCCACTGCCACTTAAGTTTAGCAATTCGCTATATCGGTCACTTTGGTTTTGCTGCGGATGGCCTCATTCCTGATGCGATCACGCAGAAAAACTCCTAACATAGCTCTCTCCATTGCTCTTTAGGTGACTTTGAGCCTTCTTATGAGGCCCATAGTAAGCGACCACGTTTTGGTACCATATGTCATCACTGGCAACACACACTGGTCAAAAAAAAAAAAAAAAAGACTTTCGTCTTGAGACACTGCGGAATATTGGATGAAAAGATGTGCCGTAGCTTCCTGAAGGCTGCCCAGCCGAGTCGGATTCGACGATTAACCTCTTTCTCGAAGAAAGAGGTTAAGAACCTACCTAACTGGACAGTCTGTCCTAGGTATATCTACTCCGCGCTCCAATGGGATAGGCTTGGAGCTCTGGTCCTGGAGTTGGACTGACATAGTGGCGTTCTCGTACAAACACTTCAGCACTTCGATATAGCGGTAGTCCACTTGGCACCGCTGGAGAGATTGTAGTACAGCCCAGGTTTCGATCGAATCGAAGGCTTTCTCGTAGTCCACGAACGCTAAACAGAGGGGCAGGTTATATTCCTCAGTCTTCTGTATAACCTGACGGAGCGTATGGATGTGGTCTACGGTGCTAAAGCCTCTTCGGAAACCGGCTTGTTCGGTCATCTAGCCTGCGTGTGAGATGGTTCGTAATGACTCTTGAAAACAGCTTAGAGACATGGCTCAGAAGTGAGATGGGTCGGTAGTTCTTCAGTAAGGAGTTGTCACCCTTTTTAGGGTTCCGTAGTCAACTAGGAACCCTTATAGTTTCGCCATGTCTGTCCGTCCGTCTGTCCGTCCGTCTGTCCGTCCGTCCGCGGATAATCTCAGTGACCGTTAGCACTAGAAAGCTGAAATTTGGTACTAATATGTATATCAATTACGCCGACAAAGTGGTAAAATAAAAAGTGGAAAAAAATATTTTATTAGGGTACCTCCCCTATACGTAAAGTGGGGAGTGTTTTTTTTTTTTCATTTTAACCCTAACGTGTGATATATTGTTAGATAGGTAAAAATAAATAGGGGTTTACTAAAATCATTTTTTAATAATGTTAATATTTTCGGAAATAATCGCTCCAGAAGTAAAAAAAAATGTGTCCCCCCCCCTCTAACTTTTGAACCATAAGTTTTAAAAATATGAAAAAACACTCAAAAGTAGAACTTTATAAAAACTTTGTAGGAAAATTATTTTGAACTTGATAGGTTGAATAGTTTTTGAAAAAATTACTAAAATAATTTCTGAACTAAGTTTGTAATTTAACCGTATAAACAGGTGTTTATTGTACCTGTCATTTCTACAAAATCACAACGAAATGACGTGCTTTCAAAGGTTTTGTGTTTCTGTACTTAATATGTCAACTTAATGTGACGGACGGAAAACTACGGAACCCTACACTGAGCGTGGCCCGACACGGTCTTGGCCGGTTTTTGAAAAACAAGACCACCACACCTCTGTTCCATGCCTTTGGAGTTTTCCCTTCCAGTAAGACGGAATTGAACAACTTCTGAAGGGCCCTAAGGACCGGTTTTCCACCCGCCTTCAGGAGTTCCGTTGTAATATACTTGTGTGTATATATACTTACAATCAAAAAAAGAATTTTCCAAATCGGTTAATAAATGACGGAGTTATGGAGTAACAAACATTTTAAAAAAAACATACAACCGAATTGATAACCTCCTCTTTTGAAATCTCGAATTCGGTTAAAAACATCCTGTATATTGTTACCTACTGTTTACGATCTATAATTTCGTTACAAGTTGAACCAATATAATTGAACTTGTCTTTAAACGAGCGGAAATTTAGAAACAATAGTTCCTTAAAAACGTTGACGTACAAACGTAGTTACAACATTCAAAGATCCCATTAACTCTCTCTAACGAACTATTCACAGGGCGTTTTCATTGCAAATAATTTAAAGCGAACCTCCACTTGCCATAAATTAGGTCAACTACTGCAAAAAATCAGCTTGGAAAAACCTCAGAGCCCGCTGCATCAAAATTTCACCTCGAAAATCTGCCGACGACACAGTTGCATACCGACACTAGGCTTTCCTTCCCCCTTCCCCCTTGCAAGGGAGGCGTCATTGTGCTGTCACAGGTGAGTGCAGACGGGTCGCAAAGGCCTATTCTGAGGGGGACAACGGCCGCAAAAAGGTTTTGATCTCTAAAAGATAGACAGTCATTAATTTTATAGCATCTCAAGGTGATTATAACGAGTTTTCGGAGGTTTTTTTGACGTTTTTGTGGTTGCGAAAAAAAAAACTAAATTTCTAAAGATAATAGTGTTAGCGGACAAAGGGACCACGTAGATGGCTTCACTTTATTAAGTTAAGAGTTATTTATATACGAGTAACAATGTCTTGACTGCCAATTTTCAAATATTGGATTGGATAGAGAATAATTTTAATCCAATAATATCAAAAAATTAATCATATCATAACGAAAAGTCTAGAAAACGTGTATACTTATGGCATATTAGCTTTTGCCCCGCGGCTTCACTCACCCGCGTATGAAGTTCTAGTTAGAACTGTTTGAACGGAGTGACGAACAGGAATGAATACAAAACTAAGAAAATTTACGTAAACACAGACATAAACTCACGCCTACTATATTCCTTAAAGGGGTAGACGGAGCACGCGAAAACTAATGGTCGTGCCACTTTTAGTTATTGTAGGTGATGGTTATGGTGAAAATGTGATATTGCAGTGACAGATTGCTAGCCTATCGCTCACAACACAATTCAACCTGGTTCCCATAGTTGACTTTTATGACACTCAAGGGAAAAAAAAACACCCCATTTCTTCGTTGCTATTCTAACCCGGCATCATATGGGGAAAATGTACGTGTGATGGATTAAAACAAATACGAGTAATATTGTTTTTTTTTTGCGTTATGACCAGAACACCTTGGTGTGAAGAGTTGTTGCCTAAATCAAATAGTCTGAGTTGTTGTCTTTTGGGTCTAATTGGTTAAAATTTTGGAACTCATGACAAACTGGAAAACACAAGCATATCACACTTTCAGTGCCAAGAAGCCCCTTTGGTACCCTACGGGTTTTCGCATGTCATCGGGTAATTTTCCTTTCCACTTCACCACATGAACTGCTTTCCGAGAGCAAACGTGTTGGTGACTATACGGAAAATAGCCAAATCGCTGTACCCTATAACCCTATATAGAGTGTCTCATTTAAATCGGTCAGTATGGGAAAGCCTGAAACTATAATACATACGAAGATCTGTTCTTAGGAACCATGTCATCTATTTTAATAAGAAGAAAAATTTATATGTCTGAACTTGTTGAATATTATAACGGCGGTCACTTCGAACACCTACTAAAATAATTTAAAGTTTGTGAAAACAATGCATTTTATTCATTTTAGACATCATGTTTCATAGAGCCATTTATTGCTTAGGACCTACACAATCGAAATCTGAATAGAAATAGTGTAAGTTTATTCTTTTCAAAACAACCGGGTTCGAATCCCGAGCTGAGTACAGGTTTTTTTTAAATGTATGAATGCAGTTTATCTTCTTATTAAAATCGATGACATGGTTCCTAAGAACAGATCTTCGTATGTATTATAGTTTCAGGCTTTCTCTTAGGTACTGACCGATTTAAATGAGACATCCTGTATACACTGATAATATTTGAGGAGAACCTTTGATTCCCCAAGTACCTATCCCATATTTTACCTTCGGTACTTACTAATCAACTCCGCATCAAAATTGAGTGTTTTCATGAGCATTGTTAATGGAATTTGTATTTGTATAATTGAGGAGTTTCGTAGGTAATCATTATCAGTTCTGTTGCACTAAATTAGGAGTTTCAGAACACACATTAATGCATACTAGCAACAGAATACGTGCTTATAATAGGTCGTACCTAGTCTACGAAGTTTGAAGCCTGTCCGCGTCAACACTCGATGGTACAACGGGGAAATTGGCGTTCAAACAATAATTTAATACCCACAACTAACAAAGTTGGCACGTCATAACAAGGTATGATGCAAACTCACATTATGTTGTACAACATTCAATTTAATATTGTCCTTTGCTTGGCAAAGTTGCAGCGAGGTTTCCTTTTTAGCTTTGGAAACTTATTTGCCATTTAGGCGAGACGTGGGCGAGTCTTGGCTAAGAGGGAAGCAGTGCCATCCCTAGCTCCTGATCAAAGTAGAGCGAGCCTGCGTACCGCGTGTGGTTGCTTTGCAGTATGCGTGGTACAGCAAAGCAACCCTTGAATGGGTGACCGCCTTGAGTGGTTACTAACCAAGCCCTCCCGTGTTGTGAATGGCACGTCAAACCGTTGATCCCAGCTGCAGTATATGACATCAGTCATTAAGCCAATTTAGAGGCCTTTGGGCGGCTTGAGGACTTCTAACAGTCAAGCTACGCTGACCACTGTTTGAGAAGCCTAAATCCAATAAGGCCTAGTTTCCCCCTTGGATTGAAAAGTAAAATGGCAGTCGCTTCCGTAACAACTAGTGCTTACGCCATTTCTCGGAATTATGTAGCGAACCCGCCCATCCTTTACGATGCAATTTTACTATGATAACGCTAGGATGTATGTATACTCAAAGGCGCCTCCAAAAGCTTGGAATGATCTTCTCAAATTAGCCATTTAGGGACTAGAAAGTTCAAATTATATTCACAAAAGTAAAATAGTAAATAATAATGTTTAATTAATCAATGTCAATTATAATAATGGTTGTTACTGTTAGCGTACTATTGTTAGTATACCACACAATATTTATTTTATTCAATTCTTTTTAATTTTGTTGTAGTACAACTTACCATTATGCATGCAGTGTTTACCCACTCACAGACCTAGTTTTTCTGTTAAGTGATTTATACAGGGTGATTTTGGGGTCGTGATCCGGAATGATTGTACATGGTCAAGAATTCAAAGTAGACAGCATCACAGTTGGTACGGTTTATAATTCAAATAATACTCTTTGCCTTCAAATTCTAATGGAAAATAATACTTTTTCATACAACTTGGTCACCCTATCCCACTGTCAACTCTCCATACTATCCGTCAAAGAGAGAAGGGTAACCATGATTTTTTGAGATTTTGTATTTTTGTCATCAAAATAAATTAAAAAAGAAATACGTTTGTTTCGTGTCACTACAATTTTTTTGAAATGGCTAACAGATACCAAGTCGTAAAACTTATTCTTGATCCACGACCCCGAAATCACCCTGTATATTATGTATACTCTCAGTATAACAAATACTGGTAAACCTAATAAATAAATAAATGTAATTATCGAAAATTATTTTATAGTTTCATATTTTTAGTTCTCTCTTGTCGTTAGCTTTTGGCTAGTTATATTCCATCAAAAACATAAGTGTGAAAATGGGAGCCAAGTTAAATATTAAGAATATGCCATCCTTGGTTGTCGTCTTCACCGACAAAAGAATTGAGATCTAAATGGGTGCCAAGTTCCGTAAATTCTCTGAAGTGGTGCCAAGTCCGGCACTACATTGTTTACAGTAAAACTAATTTACTGCGGCTTAATGCAGGTTGAGCCTTAACTTGACAGTTTTCTATGCAGTATGTTATAATACCATAAAAGCTGTTGGATATTTAAGAAAACTGCCAAGCCATTTAAGAAAACCGATAAAAGAAATTTACGGAACTTGGTACCCATTTAGATCTCAATTCTTTTGTCGGTGAAGACGACAACCAAGAATGGCATATTCTTGATATTGAGCTTGGTTCCTATTTCCAAATTTATGTTTTTGATGGGATACAAAATACCCAAATCGCTATAGGTGCACCTCAAACATTTGAAGAGTTCTCTCGATTTCTCCAGGACGCTATGATCAGATTCTTACCTGATAACTATGGGACTATCCCTGAAGTATAGCGTTTTAAACAAAAAAAATCCAAATCGGTTAATAAATGACGGAGTTCTGAGATAACTAGCATAAATAGTGATAATAATAAAACTAATAAAAAATCACCATTTTTTCACACAATTACTCGTACTAAGCTGCACACCAAATTTCAGCTTTATAGGTCACCTGGAAGTGGGTTAGGTTTTTGATTACTAGTCAGTCAGTCAGTTTATTTATTTATTTAATCGTATGGCATTTATTTACGAACCGTGAGATCTTCGAGAAGACAAGTACGGTTGCCAGTTTTTGTTGCACTTTTAGCACCACCCAGGGGTCACGTGTAGGGTAACGGTGGGTACTCCCTACGGACGTGTTGCAACGTCGACCCCCCTTTGTTCAAGTGAGTGGGCAACTTGACTGTTAGAAGTTCTCAAGCCGCCCGAAGGCCTCTAACTTAGCTTAACGACTGCTGTCGTAGACAGCAGCCGGGATCAACGGCTTAACGTGCCTTCCAAAGCACGAGAGCGCTCAGTTAGTAACAACGCAAAGCGGTCACCCATCCAAGAACTGACCTGCGCCCACATTGCTTAACCTCGCATACCACACGCGGTAGGCGGGTACCGCTGGGCCACGAGCGCTCTATGGCTGGGTCAGTCAGTCAGTCAGTCAGTGGTAAAAATGCCGTTTTTAGGGTTCCGTAGTCAACTAGGAACCCTTATAGTTTCGCCATGTCTGTCCGTCCGTCCGTCCGCGGATAATCTCTGTGACCGTTAGCACTAGAAAGCTGAAATTTGGTACTAATATGTATATCAATTACGCCGACAAAGTGGTAAAATAAAAAGTGGAAAAATATATTTTATTAGGGTACCTCCCCTATACGTAAAGTGGGGAGTGATTTTTTTTTTCATTTTAACCCTAACGTGTGATATATTGTTAGATAGGTATTTAAAATTAAATAGGGGTTTACTAAAATCATTTTTTGATAATGTTAATATTTTCGGAAATAATCGCTCCAGAAGTAAAAAAAAATGTGTCCCCCCCCCCCCTCTAACTTTTGAACCATAAGTTTTAAAAATATGAAAAAAATCTCAAAAGTAGAACTTTATAAAAACTTTGTAGGAAAATTATTTTGAACTTGATAGGTTGAATAGTTTTTGAAAAAATTACAAAAATAATTTCTGAACTAAGTTTGTAATTTAACCGTATAAACAGGTGTTTATTGTACCTGTCATTTCTACAAAATCACAATGAAATGACGTGCTTTCAAAGGTTTTGTGTTTCTGTACTTAATATGTCAACTTAATGTGACGGACGGAAAACTACGGAACCCTACACTGAGCGTGGCCCGACACGCTCTTGGCCGGTTTTTTTAATTTAATATCTCAATAATTATTAAATCTATACTTAAGAAATTTGGGGTTCTAGTTGTTCTAAAGGATCTTAATACATGTACCAAATTTTTTTTTTAATATTAGTTAGATTTAAAGTTATTGGGGGGTCAAAAGTGGCTCCAAACGGTTCGTGTAATATAACACATGGCTGCTGTCCGCCAGTTCCTGAGGTGAACTTGGCTGGACACGCTGCCGCGTGTCTAGATTCTAGTAATTATTATTCTTTAAAATGTCTACCACTTTCATCGATGAAAACTCTGTAAATCGGGATGAAAATGTCCCAAAGCCTCGATAGCCTGATATATGTAGGATCCCATTTATCTGGCTAAGTGCATTCCGCTATTCGTATATTATAGAGTAGTACATATGTATCTATAATGGAGCGCTGGAAAGCTACCTGAATGTAAAAAAATGGAGAGGGTTATGAAGATATAATGAAAAAGGTTGTATGATTAAAGTAATTAATTGTATTTCTTTGAGAAGGTTTTTGTTTGTTCATTGGGATAAGTGGGTTTTTTGCTCCCATTTGTTTTCCGTCTGAAATCGATCTCCAGCGATAAGAGCGCATGATTTTTGAACTGATTATGTTATGTATATTCTTTTTTTGAAGGACCTATGAAATAAAAAACTCTTTAAAAGACTAGTCGACTTCACTGGTGACCGAAGAGCTGGCAGCTTTCTCGGACAACGTATTAGCATCGCAATACAGAGGGGAAATGCTGCCAGCATCCTTGGCACCATGCCAAAGGGGCCAAATTTTTTAGATTTATTTTAATTTTATTTACTACTAGCTATAATACCCGGCTTCGCTCGGGAGTTGGTATGAGATTACGTGGTAGCTAAAATAAAAAAATAAACTATGATGTAAAAAGTAAAAAAAAAATATTGAAAACATTTTTTTATTATTTACACTACTTGTTTATAAACAACATTTTTCATTTTATTGTCTGGGGTATAAATATATAAATTTTTCGAGTTTCCTACTCTTGAGCAAGCTACATATAGCTGACCGTGAAAAAAGCAGGATTCTTTGAGGTTGATACCACAATATTTTAAAGTTTGCCCTTGTGCTTTGTTAATTGTAAAACTAAAGGCTAATTTAATTGGAAACTGTAATCTTTTAAATTGAAATGGCAATTCAGAAGAGATCAGTGGTATTCTAGGTATAAATACTGTGTTTCCTTTATTCTTTCCAGAAATAAGTTCAGCTTCGATGACATTATTCAATAGCTGTTTTACGATCATCCTCGTTCCATTACAGAGTTTTGGGGAGTTGAGATTTCTGAGTAGTATAATTGGAGATCCAATTTTTAGACGAAGGCAATGTAATGGCATTCCTGGTACTTGTAAAGAGTTTAGAAATTCAGTAGGGAAGTTAACACTTTCTTCAATGGATACCATCGTGTCGATCGATTTATATATTTTTTCTTCACCAGGTATTTTCTTTAGAAT
Source organism: Notocelia uddmanniana (assembly GCA_905163555.1). NCBI lineage: Eukaryota > Metazoa > Arthropoda > Insecta > Lepidoptera > Tortricidae > Notocelia > Notocelia uddmanniana. The sequence continues at coordinate 9,168,395 of LR991069.1, read as the reverse complement.
ATTAAAATTGATATCGTCAACAACATTGTTTTTAGTGGCCAAGATTGCTCTTTCAAATAACCACTCTACGTTGGTATAGTTCTGAATAATATTCGGATAAATTTTGTCGATTAATTCGTTTTCAGTCGTGGCTATGTTACAGAGATTACTATTAAGTTCAATGAGGCCGGTCGTTTGGTCAGTAGGATATGTACCTTCGCCTATTTGTAAAAGTATTTTAGCAAAATGTGCTGTTGTTTCATCTTTTGATAATTCAACTCTCATATTTTTTGTTAAGTGCAGTATTTGTACTTGTGGCCAGAGATATGACTTTTTTAAGCATGCATCGATCTCGTCTGCTGGTGTTGATTTGGGAATAACTGGAAGTGTTTGTCGAAAATCTCCTGAAAGTATGAGTAAAGCTCCTCCCATTATTTCAGAGTTTTTTCGCAAGTCTTGTAATGTTCTGTCCATGGCTTCTAGTGATTTTTTATGGGCCATGGTGCATTCATCCCAGAAGATAATTTTAGTTTCTTTTAGAAGTTGACCCCGTCCAGATTTTCCTGAGATTTTACATACTGGGAATTGTTGTTCGGCTATATTTAACGGTAGTTGTAAGGCAGAATGGGCAGTTCGTCCTCCTTCCATAAGTGTGGCTGCAATGCCGGATGATGCTAGTGCCAGTGCGTCATTTCCGATGAAATATACTTGTAGAAATTTATAGTCTTCGTTAGGTACTGGTAATAATGAACCTATTTTATGATAAATTTGCCCTTGAATTGAAAATACATATTCAAATTCATTTTTATTAGTGTTAGTCGAAGTAACACCGAAAGAAGTCATTTGGAAGCAGGAATTGTATGATCTTATATTTTGAAGAAAATGTTTTGATTCTGATGTTTCCCCGGTCATATAATGTAGAAATTCTTGTGGAGGTGTTTCTAGTAGTGGTAATCGAATTTTTCCATTCATACAACAGAGACCTGGTGTTTCTTTACCAAATTTTGGCATATGTTATCCATTTTTCCGATTATAACATATTTATGATTGTAATATTTTTTCGTTGGTTCGTAGTGGAATGCTTCCTTTGTCAGATTATCTTTTAAAATTCTCGATTCTTCAATATTTTCATTTTCTGTTCTTTTTTCGCTTTTTTTGCTTCTCAGGGTCTTCATTCTAGTTCGTTGATTTTGTAAACGTACTTCATGTTCTTCTTCTGTTTCATTTCTTCGACGTTCTTTTTGTTTTCGTCGTTTCACTTCAGAACTGGCAAGATCTCCTCCTCTTTTACGTTTAGGCATTGTTTCCTGTAAAATATAAATTAAATTAACATATTTTATTGACAAATTTGATATTTCACAATTTGATATTTCGTTTTAAACGTAAGAATTAATTAAACACACTATTAAAAATACTCACTTGTTATACTTCAAAATAAAGATTCACATATAACTTTTTTCTTTTCCGTTTTAAATTTGCTTGTTTTGCTGTTCAAATTAAACTAATTTTGGCGGGTGGCACCGGGCTTTTATATATTCAGAAAGTTAGGCTCTAGAATATTCGAGAAAATTTGGGAATATAGCTGTAAATACCCGCTTCGCTGGGTATTGGAAATTTCTAGAACATTCTAGATCCATTAAAACATTTCCTTATACTCTTGAGTTTTCTAGATTACTTTAGAAATTTCTAGAACATTCTAGGTCCATCTGAACATTTCCTTACACTTTTGAGCTTTTTAGATCATTTTAGAAATTTCTAGAACATTCTAGATCATTTTGGAAATTTCTAGAACATTCTAGATCATTTTGGAAATTTCTAGAACATTCTAGATCATTTTGGAAATTTCTAGAACATTCTAGATCCATTAAAACATTTCCTCACACTCTTGAGCTTTCTAGATCATTTCAGAAATTTCTAGAACATTCTACATCTGAACACCATTTCTAGAACATCCATCTGAACACATGCTGTTTGCAGCACCTTTGAACAATGAAGTTCAAATACTCGACAACAGATGGCGCCACTACACTTAATTTCTGAGTTGAAGGGTTGAAAAAACCCTTATATCTTTAAAAACACGCCCTTTAGGTTAAAACGGGAACTTTCTTGTTTGAGGGCAGATAAAGGGCTTTTACACTATATAAGTCCCTTTATCGTACTGGGACTTGTTTTTAAGTTTTATCGGCACGCACATTTTATCAACTTGGTTTTATTATATATAATGATAATGATTACTTTTTAGTTTTAATTTAGTTCTATTGTAGGTCTAGTTTAACTTGTTTAATATTTTTCATATAATAAAATTTATTCGACTGTCACTTATATCATAAATATGGTCAAAACGTATTTTAATGAAATAAAAAAACCGACAAGTGCGTGACGGGTCACGCACAGAGAAGGGTTCCGTACCGATACCTCTTTAAAACCACTGTACAATACATTAAATACATAATTGTTAAGAAAAAAGATAAAGCAAAAAACACCAACAACTACTCTGTTGTATGGGAGCCCCCCTTAATTATTATTATTATTTTGATTTTAGTATTAGTTGTTGTAGCCACAATAAAAATACATAATCTGTGCAAATTTCAACTGCTAGACAGTTCTTTTCTCACTATTACGGTTCTTGAGATCTAGCTCGGCGAGTGTTAGCCATGAAAAAGGGCTAAAATATTACGTTTTTTGTATGGGAGCCCCCCTTAATTATTATTATTATTTTATTTTTAGTATTTGTTGTTATAGCGGCAACAGAAATACACAATCTGTGAAAATTTCAACTGTCTAGATATTACAGTTCTTGAGATACAGCCTGGTGAGGACGGACAGCGAAGTCTTAGTAATAGGGTCCCGTTTTTACTCCTTGGGTATGGAACCCTAAAAAGGGTTTACTATTAGCCATTGTAGAGTTCCAATATCTACATTATGCCTCCATCATTAGATCAACTCGATGGTACTAAATTATTGTACCTAAGTACCTATATTATCATCTGGTCAATCTTAAAACTCGACATCGCCTTATAAAAAATAATAGGTATTCAATTATTTTAAGCACAGGCTTAATTATCGCTCTGCCATACATACTCCCCCCCCCCCCCGCACCTTTCTTCACACGCTTAAGAAATGGCTCCGAGATAAAAACAAGTCTATGTCCCTCAAACTATATCTATGTCAAAGGCCAAGTGAATCTGCCCCCAGCGAGTTTCGGCTTGTAATTTCTATAGAGCCACCTATATACGTAAGTAACAAATATGCAAAATTACAGCCGCCCAAACTTCATAGTTTGTTTAAAAAAACTGAATTTGGTTTTTTTTTCAATATTTTTGTTCACATATATTGTGCATAATGTATATTTGCGGTGGTTATAACATAGTGTAACAAGGATAAGGCTATGTAACACTATGATGTTGAAGAAATATATATAGTTGCTGTTATATATCATTTATAAAAGCCAGTGTGGCAGCACCATTAGCTTCTCCTGACAGGGCCTTTCTTACAAAAAAGTTACTTTCACATTCATGTATAAGTAATTTTAGTATAGATGTTATACATACCTGTAGAGTTTCCAATCCGTACGACAAATGGAAGTTTGTCATAATCGACTAAAGACATTTGATTGCATTTCAACATATAAATAAGTATAATTAGTTAGCTGTAAATCTAGTCAATGTATGGCTTGTTTTTTACAAGCCAAATCCTCGTCTTTGAACCTAAATAATTAGTAGCAAGGAAATCCGCACATAAGCCGCGCCTTAATTATTATTAATCGTCGTGAGTTTGTTCAGAACTCAAGCCATCGATCAGATGTCTCTCGCAGATACCGGCTCTTTATCGATAACTTGAGGTATATTTTTGTTCGTCGCTTTGAATCCCAGTCGCATTCCGATGTGGTTATGTTACTACCACTACTAGGCATCAACTCGATGACTTCACTAATAAAATACCTTGGGGGCTGAGAATGTCGTCCCATCGTTCTGTCTCACTGTAATAACCAACAGCTGTCAATTCAAGCGGAATTAACGCAACGACAAAACTTAGGTAACGTCTTCTCTCTGGCCAGAAAATGTGATTTCATGCGAGCATAGCGTGCGGTAATTGTCGGTTTACGGCCGGGTATTCTAAGGATAAAAAATAAGCGCTGCAATTAAATTAGCAGTTAATTTTCCCCAGAAAACCACCATTAGTTTACTTAAAAATTTTGTTGTTTCAGTCTCTTTTACCATTACTCGACAAAGGTCAACATTGGCTGATGATGATTGGGCGTTGTATTTGGGCAAATATGGCGACGTCACTTTCTTTTGCTATATTAATGAAAGAGAAGTAACACGAATATTTTTACAAATACGGGCAAGTGACGTGCTACCCTTGAGAGGTTTGGGTTGAGGTTTAAAATTCAAGCCGTTTGAGTGATATTTATAAACTGACCTTGTTGGTTTTCTAATCTCATAGTGAATTTAAAAGTAGAAATAAAAGTGTTAATAGCACTTTAAACTTTACGCTTATACATAAGAAAAGTAACATTTAGTTTGTATCAAAGTTTTCTTTATAACTAGGTTTAGATTACGAAAATAAATATCTGGTAGTTAATATAAGTATATATTTTATTTTTTAATTGAAATAACCTCCACTCAGCAGCTTTCCAAGGTACCTTGGAATCTTCCGTGGATACCCTTTAAATTTAAACAATCAAGAGTAAATATCAATAACTTGGTAAAGGATTTTTGATAGTTATCACTTATCAAGAATCATCCTTATCACAATCAAGTCTTCCTCTGAGACTAAAGCGCAAGGTGCCCTTTATAAAACTGTACCTTCTCTTTCTGTCAAATACAACTTTACCAACGTGATTCGCCAACTGTTTACAGTACTTTTATCTCACGAGCGCGGGTTATCCATAGTTATAGTTGTGACATATACAAACACATGCATAATGTGAACTCATAGCTCCGACGCTGACGCACACATAGACAATGTGCATTAATGCATTAATAGTCAATGTCAAAAATCAGAATGAAAACTGGTAGTATTTCGTCATTTGACATGACAGATTTTAAATACGGTAATTGATTGTCACTTCTTCGCGTGTAGTCCTATTCTGAGCTTAGCTAATGGCAAAGCATTACTCACTAACATCTGTACCATAATTAAAACAACCATACAGTCATGAATCATATCTGAAAATCAGTCCTTATTATTTCGTAATCAGCGCGGCTAGCACAAGATGGCGCGCGAGTTATATCGCGCTCGAGATAGACTATCCCTCTCTATCTAATGGGTACCCACGGAAAGTGACAGATAGTCTATCTCGCGCGTGGTCTTATTTATTTATTTTATTTATTTAAACTTTATTGCACTAAAGGCGGGTTTAATGCCAAATGGCATTCTCTACCAGCCATTGGGCTAAACAGAGATTTATGAAAGGTGCAAAGAAAAAAGTTTGATAATATGAACTACGAAAATGCGAAGACAAAATCAATATAAACATTGTAAATAAACATACATAAATACAAGATATTTATATAAGTTACAAACAAACAAGAATAAATATACTACTTCATATTAAATACACACTATAATTAGGGATGGATTCTAGTCGCATTCTTGTTTAAGCATATGCTTACGCAGCATTCGCTTGAAAGCAAACTTGCGTGGGGTCGTCTTGTGCTAGCCGTGCTGATTACGAAATAATAAGGACTGATTTTCAGATATATATATGATTCTTGACTGTATGATTGTTTCTCTAATTATAACTGAAACATAATTGCTTCACATTCTCTCTATAGAAACAAATCCAAGAATGAAGCTAGAAACGCACAGCGCGTGGCGCAGCGTCGTTGAGGCGGAGGCGGTTTTGCGGTAAAGCGAACGCAGTCCGGGGCACGTCGCACCAAAATACAGCGCGGTAGAGCGGCGGCAGCGTGTGTGACATATAAAGCGGTAATCGATAGTTGACAGTTTCGGAAAAATGCAAAACTGCCTCTGTGCGTTTCGAGCTTGAGTCTTTTCTTTCCCTTTTTCTTGAGTCTACTTTAACAATACTTTATTAAACGACACAACCTTTCCCTAAGAGTATTGCACCTCGTTTTCTCGTGTGCTGAAGACTTAAGCATGTCTCTAACCAGAGGAGGGGGAGGCATTGTTTTACAGAATCAAGGCACCACCTTTAAAATCATAGTTATATGTTGATACTTACATTAAAGCCTTATTTACACACGTACGAGACTCGTATGCGAGTTTCACTACATTGCGTGGTTTGACAGATCGATTGAACTCATTATACCACGGTAACCCGCAAAGTAATCAAACTCGCATGCGATTCTTGTATTGTGTATCGAGGCCTTAATAATTATGATCAAGTTACCATAAAATCTTTTATGTGCAGACATGAATACAACCACATTTTCATTAGGCAAAGAATTTTCGTATCATTTATTATCGTAATCGTGGCGGACGGTGATGGATTATTCTTCAGGGCGGCTCATCACTACAACACATGTTGGTCGAGAAATTATCTCATAATTGGACACGACTTTCCTGCTCTAGAATGCGGATTTATTGTAGTTTCCTTATCAACAGATTTCATCTAGATACAAAAGGAAGAAGTTGTGTACTTATTGTGCGCTAGTAATCTAGTTTAAGAACGATTTTGACCAATTGAAAGCAGGACAGTAAAAACCGAATATTATGGCGCAGCTACCAGATGGACTATATACTCGTAGTTGATGATAGTGAAGATGATGATCACAAACTAGTTTCATAACTTAGCTCGGTTGCGGTAACCCTTTGGAAATATTGCCAATCATCGCTCAACTATATTTCGAAACGCACAGAGCGGGCGCGGCGCGTTGCGGGGCGTACCTAGGCGGTTTCGCATTTTTGTTCTTTCCGAAAATGTCGACTGACCGAATACCGCGCGTTTTTTTGGGGCGACGCGCCCCAGGCCGCGTTCGCTTTACCGCTAAACCGCCTCCGCCCCGCAACGACGCTGCGCCGCGCTCTGTGCGTTTCAAGCTTAAAGAGGTCGTTCAAATTCTTGTTACACGTGCACTTGGCCTACACTCAAGAGCAAATAAAATGGGTACACTTTTTATTGAATTTCCATATAAAGTGCACCCATTGTTTTGCTCTTGACAATTGCACATGAACCTGCATTCATATTTGCTTGATGTGACAAGTGGTAGCCTATGAAGCTGGAGGTCCCGGGTTCTTATCCCGATAAGGGCATTTGATTATGTGATGAGAAAAAACATTTGTTCCTGAGAATTGGATGTGTTCTATGGATTTAGGTATATCTATTAAATATATCGTCGTCTAGTACCCATAACACGTCAGATGATAATAAAACCGAGACTTTCTATCAAGAACCATGCTTTATTTTATGGTAGTCACGTGATTAACGCTACATCACAAAAATCAAAAAATCTAAATAATTTATATGTAGAACATAGGTATATATATGGCTGGTCAAAAACTTATAATTATGTACCACGGCGGTGACAAATAACCGTACGGCCCACCTGATGATAAGCTGTCACCGCAGCCTATCCTCCAGGGGAGTCACATGTTCGTTGCTGACCCTTTAAAAATGTATACACTCCTTTCTTAAAGAACCCCATATTGTACTCCCTCGAGGAAACCTCGAGGTTTAGTTATATTTTAAAGAACTCATTCAGCTGCATCTCACTCGAATGCTTATTCAAACAAAACGGACACCCTCCATAAACCAAACACGATTTCACCGCCGCTCGGAAAAGCCTTTATGGCAATAGCCGCTGGCCGTTACTGCACATTGTTCATAGTAACCACTTTAATCAACCCACCCCTCCCGTCTCATCTCCTAATAAATATATATAAACAGGGGCACATCTAACGGTCTCCAGGGCCCTGGTTATATTGGTCAGCTTATGATCGTGGTACGTTTAAGCCCCCATTTTATTTAAGGCAGCCTGCCAATGAACAGGCACGAGATAACGGCCCATGTTCGGAAAACTAGTGCACCAAGGCAATTAAACAGAAACTACGGTATTGCTACACGAGTATAACACCTCTTCCAGCTAACAACAGGCTATAGAATTTTAACCTACTAAAATTTGTATAGCCTTGTCATCATACAGGGCAGAAAAATCATGTGAAGTCATGTAATTTCTGTTGCGACTACCTGTCATGGTGACGATCCTATGAAGTTACAAATAGATCAAAGTTTTTTTAAATTATTATTTATTTATTAATAATCACAACGGTAGGAACTTATACATATTATATTACATTGCCCCACAAAACTGTAGCAACAGTTTGACTGAGGGATCGGCAGTCTCTTAATAAGACATTAAGGAAACTACATTGCGCAATTTGAATTATCGATTGAACTCTTTATACCTCTGTAACAGTAACTCGAAATGTGGTCAAACATGCGTGCGATTCTTGCATGTAAACGTGACAAGAAAGTGAGTGAAAAACCCACTTGAAAGATTAGACTGCATTGTCACACACATACGCATTCTAAGTTCTTAGTTACAGGTGAAGTCAGTAGACTTGTACAACAACTCTGTGAAGATGACTGTTTTGTCCACAAGAATAAACGACATAAGCTTAATAATAGTATAGCAAGAAGAGATCCTTAATAGAGATATGTTCGCCTTTGTACTTTTATATTATGTTATTTCGCTTCTTTTGCAATTAAAGTGTAATACACATGGAGTATTGCTGTCACCTCTGGGCTCCGGAGCACCTGGATACCAGCTTGGGCCTTTTGACTCGCTTCAGAGACGTGCTGTGCGAATCGTGGACGATCCCAAACTCACGAGCGATATTGAACCTTTAAGTTTAAGGAGAAACTTTGCCTCCTTGTGCGTGTTCTATCGCTTGTATAATGGGTTGTGTTCCGAAGAACTATTCGATATGATGCCCACGGCCGCTTTCTATCATCGCACTGCTCGCCGTCGGCAGGGCATTCATCCTCACACCTTAGAACCTAAATGGTCGCGTACGGTACGGTTTCAGAGGAACTTCCTCCCTCGGACGCTCCGGTTGTGGAATGAGCTCCCTGCCGAGGTTTTCCCGAGGAACTACAGTATGGGATTCTTCATGAAAAGAGTTTATAAATTTTTAAAGAGTCGGCAACGCGCATGTGACACCCCTGGAGTTGCAGGCGTCCATAGGCTGCGGTGACCGCTTACCATCAGGCGGGCCGTACGCTTGTTTGCCACCGACGTGGTATTAAAAAAAAACATACATATACATACTATAATAAACACGTAGGTAAAGAATCAAACCAGCGAGTCGAAAAATACAGCGAATTTGAAAAATTACCAACTGATAACACTAATTGAATAGCGAAGAGATAAATATTAATTGACAGCTTTGCTAGGTGTTGTTGATACGAGTACATATAAAGAATTTGATAAGTAAACATGCTTTCGACACCACGTTTATGTTATGTTATGTTTTGTATTCATGTGCCATAAAATGTATGTATTTAAAACATTATCTTTAAGTAGTTGCCCTTTCAAATTAATGTGCCCTTGAGGACGTCACATATGTCTATACAGGGAGGAACAATACCACGGACTTTCCTGAAAGAATGTTGTCATTTAAATGATGTACAATCGACTTGTAATCATTGGAAATGTGTTAGAAAGTGTGTGTTAAAAATCATTAGAATAATGCTTTTTAATATGTATTAGTAACAAACCTATTATTTTAACTTCACCATTTACGTATTTATATTTTGAAGTGCCACATGTCACTAGCTTTCTTATAAGATAGCGTAGAAACATGCTGTTTTTTTAAATTGATGTTAAAAAAGCTCTAACTCGAAAAGGGCCAAAAGAAAAAGGAAAGGGGGGGAAAGGGTATATTAATATACTTATATATGACAGAACTTATGAGCCGACTAAGTAGTTTATTTGGCAAAAGTTTAGTACCAGGCTAACCTATTCCCTGTATGCAGAAAAGTCCATCGTTCTGTTCCACCCAGTATACTTATTTTGTAATCCCACCTGATGTACAAATGTGTTATGCAATAAATGTTTTTGACCACTCGCTGATCAGACCCTAGTTGATTATTCCAAATGCAAGAGCCCTGCATACGCGATACAGCCAGCCCACTATTGATTTTAAAAGATATTTCGGTTGAGCTAAAACGAGCGGCAGCGGGTCATCGGGCCTCTGCGGCGAATCTAATATAGAGTAGTCTGCTCAACTAGTCGAGTAAGTATAGTACAGGTAGTCCGTCGACCTCAATCTCTGAATTCAACACTATTCTATTTTTTATACGAAATGGGCAAACGTTAGATTGCTTTGTCGGCCTGTTTAGCCTAGCTGGTAGTGTCACTGCCTCCGAAGGTAGAGGTCCCGGGCTCGAAACCCGGTAAGGGCATTTATTTCTGTGGTGAGCAGAGGCATTTGTTCCTGAGACTTGGATGTTTCTGTGTTTTTTATTGCTCAGCTCAGGCTCAATAAAATATTAACCCTTTACGGCAAATCTATCAGTAGCAAAAATCTAAATCAATATTTATTCCGCAAATAGGCAAGAAGGGCACTTTCTCATGTCAAACGGCGTCGCCTGTCTATAAACACAACCGAAATAAGAAAGGGTATTTAATGCTAGCTTTTGCACGCAACTTCGTCCGCGTATAGAACTCATTATCACCTTAGAGAAATAATTTCTATTACCTGAATTATTTTGATGAATAAATAAAATAAAAAAACGGAAATTTATATAAAGATCCAAATTAAATTCTAAGGATTCAGTAATAATGCGGAGCAGTAGCCGGACACCGCCGCCGGCGCGCCCCGGAACCAAAGACGGTTGCTTTGTTGGCTTAGTAAATTTTGTATTAAATTCCATTACGCCACTCGTTTCGCCGCACCTGAAACGTGATAGGTTCTTCACAGCCTATTATAACGAGCACAACGTCAATATTTCATTGCATGTTTGAGAAACAATACATTATTGCAGATGCCGGAAAATAGCAATTCGTGGACAAGTTAGTTATGACGGACAACGCGAAGCGAATTAATGTGACGAAATTAGAAAATTACGCATAAGAAAAAACCAAAGGGTCTAGCAGAATGGCCCCGCGAGGGATTGGGTGTTACTTTAAGGTGGAGTAGTGGCTGGACCTAAGAACACTGTATGCCTAATAATATCAGCCTTCGATCTTCTTTTCTAAGGATTCAGTTATAAAAACGCGATAAAAACCCTTGCGGCCCGGCCCCCCTTTCTTTTGTTTGCGGTAGGTATTCAAGTGCTGTCTGTTTACCCTAGTATGTTTGTAAAATATCTACTACATCCGGTGTTTAAGACCCTCAACTTGCAGGCCCTGTATCATAGACCCCCGGGGCCAAAGTTTGGTCCCAACAATTTAACAGGCTTCTACTAATGACTTTGTATCGAAGAGGTCGAACGCTTAGCGCTTAAGTTTAATCGGAAACCGATAGGGTTTTGATAATAAACAATGTTAACTGAAATGATGAAGCATGCACTCATGCGATCAACAACATAGGTATTAAACAAACAAGGCGGGAGGTCGTGGGTTCGTATTAATCAAAGAGTTATATGGCATAGAGACCTGCCCAAATTGTACTCATCAACTTTTTGACCGAGTGCATTGATTCGGTTTTAGCTTCGGCAAAATTACTTTCGTATGTCCGGCCGGAGGGTTTCAGGATTTCCCGCTGTTCTCCTGTACAGGTCGCGATTTCTCAACCTATTCTCGTGAAATTTTGTGAGGAGGTTTAATAATAAGGTATGTATACATATATTTTTTTGTCGAGTCAGTTTTTGGAAAGTCATACAAATAAATAAATATTAGGCGACATGCCTTTACACAAATCGAACTAGTCCCATAGTAAGCTCAATAAGGCTTGTGTTATGAATACGAGACGACGATGTATTTAATAGACATATACTTAAATACACGCACGTAGAACCGGTGGCCGTTGGGACGGAAAGGTTCTCGAGTGGCGACCGCGTACCGGAAGGTGTAGCGTGGGCTCGGGCAGGCCCCCCATACGGTGGACTGATGACCTGGTAAAGGTCGCGGGTGTCCGCTGAATGCGGGTGGCGTAGGACCGGTCATTGTGGAAGTCTTTGGGGGAGGCCTATGTCCAGCAGTGGACGTCTTTCGGCTGACATGATGATGATACTTAAATACATAGAAAACATCCAAGTCTTAGGTACAAATGCTTTTGCTCAACACATAAATAAATACCCTTACCGGGATTCGAACCCAGGACCTTCAGGCGTCACTACCGACTAGGCTAAACAGGCCGACAATGCGGCATATTATATGCACAATTGCACTATTGACAAACACGAAGTCACCCTTTTTTCTACCTATGTGAAAATATTAAAAAATATCAACATTCCTTAGCAGACGTTTGTTACTTGCATCTTGTACGTATGATGGTATACAGGGTGGCAGCTAATTGCAGAGTGCACCCATTGTTCCTGCGCCCCAGGAATTACCCAGCCACGGGTTTTAATTATTGTGTGACTTTTTGCCGTTTCTTTATTTGTAAAGTACTTAGTTGGGTATGTTGGTAACGAGTGATGTTGATTACTGTGTTCTTACAGAAAAGTTGGTAATAAGCCGGGAGATCTCAATGCAAGACAATATTCAGACTCGAATTGTCTACTTATTTGCTGGAGAGCAGTATTTATTTAAGGAAGACGCTTTATAAATATATGTGATAACAATAGCTTGTACCCTTTACCCAGATTTCCACAATTGCCGTCGCAGATTTAGTATTTCTTTTTGATTTTTAGAGTTAACTAGTGTTTACCATGTTTACTAGTTTACATGTTTCATTTGATCTCGTCTTCATTTATGTACCATTTTTGGTGTACAATAAAGAATATTTGTATTGTGTATTTCGACACAAAGTATCTGTGGGCCCTTCGGCAAATTCTAAGCTGTCTTGGTAATCAACATGCCTGACAGTGCTGTGATCGTATCTTCAGGTGTATTCCAGTTACGATGATATCATCATCATGTCAGCCGAAAGACGTCCACTGCTGGATATAGGCCTCCCCCAAAGACTTCCACAATGACCGGTCCTGCGCCACCGATAGATGATATAGGTATGAATAATTAATTGTCATAATCCATTTGTGTGATTGTCAACGCATCTGTTAGATCAAAGTCAAAGTCAATTAATTTATTTGCAGTTACAAGTATACATGATGTTCATAAATTATATTGAATGTTTTAAGATACTGTAATAAAATGAGGTTACCTTTAATTGGATAAGCATCAACTTAAAATGTTACTTAAGTTATCTACGCATGTATGGTGTGTTATCTGTTGGTGATCCTTAATAAATAAATTAAAAAAATAATTAGCGGATAGTTGCCACGGCAACAATTGATACACGTATCTTACCAATTAGTTGATCATTTTTCAAACACCTGTTTAGCCTAGTTGGTAGTGACACTGCCTCCGAAGCTAGAGGTCCCGGGTTCGAATCCCGGCCAGGGCATTATTTGTGCATTTAGCACGGATTTTGTTCTTGGGTCTTGGATGTTCTCTATGTATTTAAGTATATATTTATCTATATAAGTATGTATATCGTCGCCTAGTACCCATAGTACAAGCTTTGCTTAGTTTGGGACTAGGTCGATTTGTGTAAGATTGTCCCCCAATATTTATTTATTTATTTATTATCCACCGAAACCTTCATTCGCCAAGAAAAGAGCACTTGACTGTAACTCTGTAACATAATAATAATAAAAAAATCTATGTATAAAGTAAGCAATGCCGCGCCGGGGACTACCGGCTACGCCACTGCAAACTGTATGTTTATAAAATTCAAGACTTCACTACCTACATACAAGAGGAATCCTCGTCGAGACTTTCACCTGTAGGTACAGTTTTAAACCGAAAATCTGCCGTATCTGCCGCACTCTCTGCCGCACTTGCATATCCGAGTGACAGAGAGGCAGATATTCCATTTTCTATTCGCGGTAGGCCGGTAGAACTTCTGGCATGAGTGGTTAATAAATATCGCCTAATTCTTATCAAAACTTTCAATGCCAGGAAGCCGCTACGCGGGCGCGCGGCTTGTACGCGCTTTCCTTTACATATTACGAACGTGTTAACACATTCAGCGCTGAAAACCCGACTGTCGGGTACTCTGTTCGTAGCTAATACGCGTTATATACGGCGAATACGTGGCTATGGCCTACGAGCGTAGCCCGTAGCACTAGGCGAACTGTATGTAGAGTTACTGGAAGTACGAAGTAAATGGTCTACAGTTCTATACACTAAATAACAAGTGTAAGTGTAAATATGTAAATGGTCTCCAGTTCTTGACACTAAATAACTAAGTGTTAAATTATCAATACGTGTTTATTCATATTATTAATATGTTAATATTTAACTCATGTTTTTACAAATAAATTATCTTTATCTTAATGAATTATTGTATTGTATTGCATCTACGAGGGGCGTTCAATAAATTCTCGGTATTAGAATGAAAACAAAAGAATATTATAGGTGTTTTATTTTTATTTTTCAATATATACTCTTCTCCTATGTTTATGCACTTATAAGACCGGTCAAATTGTTTTTTTAATCCCTCATAAAATGTGTTTTGTCTTTGGTGTCGAAATGCTTCATCGTTAGAAAATTAATTTCCACGTAGATTATTTTTGACATTGGGAAACAAATATAAGTCACTCGGGGTCAAGTCTCGACTATACGGTGGGTATGTAATAGTTTCGAGTCCAGATTCAAGAGCAGCAGCCTTGGCAATATGAGCACTATGCACAGGGGCGTTGTCGTGTAGAAGCAGAACACCTTCGGCTAATTTTCCCCGTCTGTTATGTTTGATTGCTTCCCTTATTTGGCATATAATATTAGCGTAGTGCTCTCCTTTAATACTTACACCCTTTTCTTTATAATCGATCAGCAACATTCCATCACAATCCCAGAATATTGTGACCATGACATTGCTAGCTGAAGGCACGACCTTGAACTTCTTGGGGTGAGGAGTTCCTTTAATGTGCCACTGCATGGACTCTTGTTTGCTCTAAGGGTCGTCATAATGATGAACCCACGTTTCATCTCTACTAACAAAATTTTGCAGTATCTTATCAGGAATTTCACCGCACACCTCAAGAAATTCGGAACAACGAGCAACACGCGTATTCTTCTGAAGCGGTGTCAGGATTCGCGGTACCCATCTCGCACTGACTTTTGACATATTAAGATGGTCATGAATTATATCGTGTCTAGTACCAATAGAAAGGTTAGTTCTTTGAGCTATTGCTTTCACCTTTACTCAACCATCTTCAGATATAATTTTCTCCACTTTTTTTAATTTTCTTATGAAGAAGCTTCGACGGGCCGACCAGCTCTATGGTCGTCTTCGATACTCTCTGCCCCATGCTTAAATTGTCTTGACCACTTCTGAATTGTTGATAAAGAAGGAACAGACTCACGGTAAACATAATCCATTTCTTTTTTATAGCTTTTTGATTTTTTACATGTTTGATCAAGAATTTTATTACCGCTCGGTGCTCTAATTTAACGAACATTGAAAAAACGCTCATAATGATCACGTTTGTTCGGTACTTGCAAAAAAACAAAAAAATATCGCCGTTTGAATTTTACTTTTTTTAAATATTAATGAATGACTTTTACCGGCCAGTATTAAAAAGTTTACCAAAGAGGTTTAAAAGATGTCAATACCGAGAATTTATTGAACACCCCTTGTACAAATTTGACAACAACCCAACCTAGATACGAGGCTATACCGATGATATTAGAAAGAGACAGTAATCATTTGGGTCATTCTATTTCATGGCGGTTGTCTTCACACATTGGTAGGATGTATACAGACAGCAACAAAAGTAGGTATGCATATGGGAAGGTCAACGCTTTATTGCAATGGTACAAGAGATTTTAACATGTTTATATGCGTAGCTAATTCTGATTCTGACTGTAAAAGGCTCAAGTGTTGATCTGATTCGATTGAAATTCAGGAGTACGTAATTAAACGAAGCTATATAAGGCACCAAATTCTCTTTGCCTGATTTATAGCATTTATAATTGCCGGCGTAATTATTTATTGCTATTTTCAACCCAATTCTTACCTTATTACGTTTTACGGTATTCGCAACGATTCAAACAGGTACGAGTATGACTTATAGCTGGCCCTGAATCCGGTTTCAATAAGGTCTTAAGTCTTTCTATTTATAACGGACACTTAGGCCCTTTTACAATGGGACCTGACGTATAATGCCACGCATTTCTCGTCTAAGTAATGCCTCCCGGTGCGCCACCTGCGTACCACCTGTAAACGTTACGTGCTGGTAAAATAGCAATAACTCTATATTACGAGTTATTAATTTATAACTGTACCTACCTACATGTCCCGCATTTCAGGGCAGAGTTCTTCCTAGGCTGAAAATATAATGGTACCTGACTAAACATATTAAACTAAAGCTTATGTAGGGTCGCTAGGCCGGTTAGTGTCGTCAATTTTTGAACACCTGGAGAACAACGTTTTTTTTAATTAAAGATATAAAAAGTTACAGACCCTTTTTCTGCGTGAAGAAAACCTGCGATGCCGGCACTCAGTCATCGGGGAATGAATGGGTTATGTCAGTTATGTGGTATTTCTATTCGTTAAAAACTCTACGGTGACCGCCATCTGCGCTCTGTGTCTGCGCCATGTGCAGGACTCCATGATCTCAATACGAAACGCACTAGAGAATTATTATTACTATTCGTATAACACGTTTGATTGAGAAACTGCACAGCTCTATATTTGGGCGGGTTGGGAACTCCACATGCCTAGTATCATATTAAGTATTTTGCGATGTCCAGTGATCTCAATAAAGAAACGCATTCGAATACCGCTGGGGTGATAAAAGAGCAACATCTCCGGCAAATTTATTTATTTATTTTATTTGGAGATCCAACAGCTGTGATTTTACATTAAGCAATAAATTAGAGATAGAAAGTCAATTATAGGAACGCACATGTACCTATCATTATTATTTACCTATCATAGGGATAGTTGTACTTCCATATCTCTTTCTTACAAAATCATACCTACTAAAAAAAAGTTACCAAACAAAAGCGATAGGTATCTCAGATATTCGACCTAGACACGCGGCAACGTGTTCAGCCAAGTTCACCCCAGGAACCGGCCGGACAGCAGCCGTGTGTTATTTTACACGAACCGTTTGGAGCCACTTTTGACCCCCTAATAACTCCAAATCTATCTAACATAAAAAAATAAAATTTGGTACATGTATTAAGATTCTTTAGAACCACTAGATATCCAAAATTCATTAATATAGGTTAAATAATAATTGAGATAATAAATTCCAAAAAACGGCATTTTTACCACTGACTGACTGACTGACTGACTAGTAATCAAAAACCTAACCCACTTCCAGGTGACCTAGAAAGCTGAAATTTGGCATGCAGCTTGGTAATTGTGTGTGCACACCAGAAAAAATCTGAAAACAGTGTTTTTTATTAGTTTTATTATTATTATTATTTATGCTAGTTACCCCAGAACTCCGTCATTTATTAACCGATTTGGAAAATTCTTTTTTTGTTTGAAACGTTATAGTTCAAGGCTGGTCCCATGGTTATCAGGTAAGAATCTGATCATAGGGTCCTGGAGAAATCGAGGGAACTCTTCAAATATTTGAGGTCGACCAATAGATAGAGATTTGGGTATTTTATATAGTAACTCGTGCATTCGCTCTTAAAAAGCACCATTTTGCGAAAAAAATGGTATTATCACATACTGCATAGAAACCTGCCAAGTTAAAGCTCAAAATGCATTAAGCCGCAGTAAATTAGTTTTACTGTAAACAATGTAGTGCCGGACTTGGCACCATTTCAGAGAATCTACGGAACTTGGCACCCATTTAGATCTCAATTCTTTTGTCGGTGAAGACGACAACCAAGCAACGCATATTCTTAATATTGAACTTGGCTCCCTTTTTCACATTTATGTTTTTGATGGGATTCTTTTAACACTAAAGGAATCGCAACGTTGATTCGTTACCAGGAAATGTTTGTGGCTTAGTTTGTCTTTAGGTAACAAATACAAAGTTGTCTACATTAGAATTACTGTTAAGAACATGGTATTTAACCTTATATATTATGTTTTTAGCGTTCCCGATATTTCAGCGGCTGTAAGTGTTGTGTGTCGTGATCGTGTTTGCTTTTTCTAAGTGAAAGTGCGGACGGTGGTAGAAAACGGTGACACTGTGCGTAAAAAGCGAACCAAGAAGAGGGTGAATCGCCATGGAGTGTGGGTAGACCACAACTAAAGCTCGCAGCACGTCAGTTAATCCTTGAAAATGGTGCTTGCAACAGTGCCGAAATATCAGGATCTTAAGGCCCCGTTCTTAACAGTACCTAATTCTTATGTTAATGATCATGTTAGCATGAAATCTTAACAAGTCTACATTATACCTATATGCTATAACACTAGTGAAACGTATTTAAGGGAATGTAACTGGCACCTAGTAATTTAGAACTAGTTTCGCAGCAAATCACTAAGCTAACGCGAATTTAATCTCGCTGTGCAGCCTGAACATGATGTACAGAACACGGCCACAAATAATAACCACTAGTTTATTGTAGCCTATAGGATTAGGGCGTCCAGATTGCAAATAAAAATCCAATGAAAATGTGACTTCAATTTGTAAAGCGTAATAAATACAAGGGCCTCGGCAGAGAGTACAATTTTGTACCTTTTGGCGTAAAACTCTAGGTCCATGGGACCCTACAAGTTATTTGCAGAAATCGCGAAGCGTCTGGTTGACGTAACTGGTGACCGAAGAGCTGGCGACTACCTCGCACAGCGTGTCAGCATTGCGATACAGCGAGGAAATGCCGCCAGCATCCTCGGTACAATGACTCAAGGGCCTGTTTTAGATTTAAGTTAGTTTTGATTTTATTTATATAAGTTATTTTGGTTAAGTATTCTTGTATATATTTTATGGGTTACATCTTGTTTTATGATTTATAGCGCATCTGAAGGATGTTGAGATTGTTGACAGGTAGAGCACAGCGGAATCTAATCTGGCCGATATTCGCAGTTCGGAGAAGCCCATCTGGGAAAGTACTGACTCTGTAAGTAGGTACGTTGTGTTGTGTTCCTGGTGGTGAGTAAGGTCGCCAGAGCTCCCCAAAGCGAGGCTATATTGAGTGTGAAAGACTTACATATTTTTTATCTTACTGCCAATAGAACGAATGCTCGAATCGACCAACATTTGGCTAGAGGTTAATTGGCGCGCAAGAAAACGCATTTCAACCAGTATCCCTACGCGAGTTTTACAATATATACTTAGGTTCTTACTCGTGATTTGTATAATTTTTACACACAACATCTGTTCTCCAGGTAGTCTGTGGACTTTGCACACTATTTTATTGAAGCTAACTGGTTTCAAACTACACTTGGTCTTAACCTTTGAAGAGTTGGCAGGATTTCCTACGGCGCCTCGAAACTTTTCACACTGTATAAAACCGCTTTATTTCACTATTCTCTGTCTACAACCACTGCTTTATGTAGCGCAGTAGGTGTATAATATAAATACGTAGGTACTGTAGAGCTTGATACATTATGAGTCTGGCCATGTGGTACAGTCAGCATCAAAAGAAGTTACGCATTTGGAAAGTTGAGAAGTCTTTATTACAAAGGTATAAGAGCTTTTGACGCCTTCATATGCGAAGCTACTTTTGATGCTGACTACATAAATCTACATATTTTGAATGTATTGAAAAAAAACAATGTACTTATTGAATTTGACATTTACTTACCTAATATGTCAAATTCAATACATTGTTTGTTTACATTTTTTTTCGTTTACAACTGGTGCTTACTTAAGAAACAGTTGATTTCCATGGGATTCCTCATCTGGACTCTATCGGAGTTACACGTGTTATTTAAATTATTATTGTATATGTATTGCACTGTATGAAATAAAGCCACCATTAGCGTGTTATTTGCGTGAAGTATTTCCTTTAAGCTACAACCCCTAGGATTCCCCTATTAATATCTCTGCAGTACAAGCGAAAATATACGTTACCCATCCATGTTACATGGTTATAACTCACTAGCTATTTAGGTACCTTTTATAGTTAAGTTTGCTAAATTAGCTATTGGTCTCTTTTAGTACAAAAACCGACTATTGAGGTACCAACTGTACTTTCAAGAAAATTTTAATATTTTGACTGTTTGTTCCGGCAATATAATAATAGTACATTACTACAGAGGCCGGGACGAAAGGGATTGCCGGCCGAAGACATATACAAAAAAAAAACAAAATTTTATTTTTAATACGCATAGTGGCAGAATGTCATGATGCCTGTGCCACAAATTTATGTGGAATGGAATTAAAAAAGAGGACTTTGCCGGCCTAGGCCTGCAAGATTTGTATGAAATTCCATTAACAACCTCTTGTCCTAGCCGCAACTGAAACGTCATATTTCGCAGCCTATTCGACATAACATCAATATTTCATTGCATGTTTGAGAATATTTTATTCGTACTTTGCTCGTGTAAACTAGGCATGACTCCAGTATAACAACACAACGTACAACCAGCGTACAACACCCAACTAAGTCGCAGCACACGCTGCTAACTAATTACAGGAGATTTGTAAACCAGAATAGACACCGCTCTGATTCGGTGTATTGAACTTAATCTATAATATTTTATTCTTTTTTTACGCTGTGTTCATGAAAAATTCTATAGATATAATTCTATTCTTCAATCAATCACTGATTTTAACGAGGCATCTCATAATAGGAATTGCGGAGGTATGTCTGAAGAGTCAGAGACCATGATATAATGACCATAATAATGTTGCTTATTTACAATCGGACAGTTGAGCAGCCAACCAAGAGAGGGGCATGCGTGCCGGTTAGGATGAGAAATCTGTACATAGGTATCTCTCGTTATATCTGTATATCCAAGTAATTTTTCATATAACTACCTAACTGCGTCCCATCTCGCTCAGCCAGACCGTTCGATCGTCTGTTTCATTACATTTACGAGTAAGATGCAATTTATTTTTATACTTATCTCGTGTAGACTAGGCATTACGCCGGCACAACAGCCAAGTCGCAACACGGCGTGTGCTGCTAATTACAGGAGCTTTGTAAAACCGGGAATACCGGGATCACCGCGTAATTTAGGCACGGTTCTGATTCGGTGTATTCAATTGGGAAAAGTTGGTTTGTTGGAATGGAGGTCTTTTGAAGTGGGTTAATACAGGGGTGGAGAGAATTTAATTAAAAATAATGCCTATTCGGTGGCTCGAATATATAGTAGCAGAGTTAATAAACATAAAATTGCGTAATGAAATGAATTTCGTTTGTATGAAAAACGATTCATTTCAGACCAGCTTAAGATGTAAGAGACAAACTCCCAATTCATTCACTTTCAAGGCTGTTGTGGTGACCAATTGACAGGTGTGTAACTAGAATGCTTAACATACTGTTATTGCTAGGTAGGTATTTGCATGTAACCTTTTCCAACTCTTTTCAACGTCTTGAGAGTTGGCCCGTCTCGTTGTACGTAGTTAGGAACACTGGCCTTGTAGTAAAATATGAACCCTATTGTCAATGACATAAAACAGAAAAACGTAAAGATTTAGTTACTGCAAAAGTCACAGCTTTCTTATAAATACGTTCCCGGCAGTTTAATTGTGCATACAGCTTGTGTAAGTAGGTACATTACTTAATTATGAGTTGAAAAGAGCGTTGACATTTTTTGAATGGAAATGCTTTCAATGGCGGGATGTAGGGGTAATTAAAATCTTGTATACTACTAGTGGGGCTGCCGAGGCAGTTCGTAAATTCAGCTTAATTGGATATAGATCAATAACCGGCTGAATTAAAGATAATTTTGCTCGCATGTAACCAATTAAGTAAGCCTTATTTACACACGTAATACTAGACTCGTATGCGATTATCACTACATGCGCGGTTTGACATGTTTCCTTTTTTTTGACCTACGAAAGAGTAGCCTTGTTTCATGCAAACCAACAAAACGCGTACGTATGGCTGTAATAAGATGCTGCAAGCAAGCGGCAGAATGACAGTACCTAATGTCTACGCATGCAAATACCACGCCTTAGCGCGGTTATGATTACCTATGATGATGTTTTATGTATGGATGGATTGTAGCGCGATTAACTGTCATCTTTAGATTATTACTGTTTCTTTCTATCATTAAGAATTGTAATTAAAACTTTTCAAAGTGAGAGTAGTTTATTTGAAAGAACCTTTCTGGAAATCGAGCTCAATGGGCGAGCCCAAATATTACAGATCGATTGAACTCATTATACCACGGTAACACGCTATGCGAGTCTCGTGCCTTTAGGGAGGATATGAAGGGTATATCCAGCGACCATACAAAATATATGGTGTACTGAATTATTTGGCCACATAGGCTGCTACGTACAATATGACGCTGACTGTACTAAGTAGAAGAGGGGAGTTGTTTATAACCTTATTTTACTCTTAAATATAGTGTGGTTTAAAGTCACGGATAATTCGACGAATTGTAAAAAGTGTGCATGTTTTGCTCGACTTGGCGAGCAGAAAGTGAGGAGTTAGATACATGGTATGTCAAAATATATACTTACGCCGACAATACACCAAATTAATGATTTTAGGTAATTCTAATACCAAATTGATGATCATGTCAATTCAAACAGTTTATTCCTAGTCTGGTCCATACAATTTTAACGTCAAATTTCAGATAGATAATGTGTTTTTACTTCTGGTCTATTTCTGGGAAAGGAGTTTAGAATATGCAACACGTAGAGAGGTGGGCGGAATGGGGGGAGGGCTACCGATTGTAGTATAGATATAGAACCGTCCAATTTTTTCATGTCCCCAACTTCCACAACTTGAAATTTTGTGCAAAGCTTTCTAAAAATGAGAACTATTTATAAAAAAAAATATGAACGCTATAATTCAGTGTTGCATATTCTAAAGTTAAGCTTATTCTGGTATGAGAAAAAGCAGGACTGACTCACCAAATTTTTCCAGCAAATCTCGAAGATCTCGATGGAAAGCACTCACTTCTTAGGTCCCGGTAATATCCCCATACCTACTCATCATCATCATCATCATCGTTCTCTGAACTGGGCTCTTGTCAGTGCAGTTTGATGCAGTTCTCTTCATCTCTGCCGGTCCAAGGCTAGCTTCTTGACGTCCTAATACGACACGACCTCCACATCCCCTTTTATCAGGTTCATTTAACTTTTCCATCTTCCTCTTCCTCTTTTCCCATTTTTTCCCCTTTATATAATGTTTTCGATGAAGTTGTCGTGTCGTAGAGCAGGAGGCCGATTATTACAACATTGTTTAATTATTTTGGAAATTTAATGGTCTAAGTATGTACATATTTATATTATTTTGTTAGCATTGCAGTTTTATCACACATTTTACAATCAGAAACGATCTGAAGTAGGTAATTTATGACACTGACATAGTCATCAAGTCATCATCCATATATTTTGTCGATGGTGTAGCGGCCAATATGATTACAATCCATAAAAAACAGAATTCGTATTCCCGGATTCGCTATTTATATCTATACAACCTCGGTTTCATCATCACCGCCACTTACCATCAGGTGAAATAGTGATCAAATGTCAAATGCATACCTATTTGAAGTATCCACCACCACCACCATATCAGTCAAAGGACGTCCATTGCTGGACATAGGCCTCCCCAAATTCGCGGGGGGTATATGCCATAATCGCCGCGCTTGGCATGCGGGTTAATTGGCGATCGCAGTATCTCCACCGCACTCCAGGGATGCTGCTGCCCATCCATCCCCCTCTTGTCTTGGTCGTAGTTTTAGGACATACCGGGTTCCATTTTAAGTATATTAAAATATTAATAGTATGACCATTGGTAATGACGCTGATGTCGTCGAAACCTATGAAACTCTCCAGTATTGTAGCTTAGACGTCAGAACTACTTACACAAGTAACTACTAGGTAATTTATATCTAAATTCATCAAACGGAAATTTTGTATAAGAAACAAAATTAGTTTTAAGAAAGAAATTTGGAACTGCCCTAGAAGACTAAGCATTAAATTGTTTAATTAGCGTTTTTTAACAAACAAGCAAAATACACTCTCAGAAGGGGTGAAAATGGGGTTGAAAGTTCAAGAGCAAAATTTTTTTTAAACGTGTATCTTGAAACTTCGTGTATAAACCTATAATAAAAGCATAAGAAAACTATTTTTAAAAACGTTTTTGAAAATTCTCCCTCTGAAGGGGTGAAAAGGGGGTTGCTTGTTTGTTTGGGAGAAAGTATTAATTAAACGAGTAACCTGAAACTTCGTTTATAGGCATTCCATTCAGGGTATAGTCAAAGAAGATGTATACTAATGTCAGGGTAAATAGGGTAAGGACACTCCATACAAAAGGTACATCCGCGGCTCACGCACACATAGACGCGGCGATGTGTGCGCGGCCGCTTGTGCTACGCGCTAAATGATTGACGTGTCGGCCGGTCTCCGCCGTTCTAAGTCGGGGCCGCCTCGCCGTCGCGGCAACACGTTTAACGTAAAGTCAGACTGGCAATTACTTCGCGCGACAAATTAAGCCAAGTTACGACCGTCATTGTTATGTTTATGGATGTTTCAATTCATAAATATTGCCGACCACTTGAGTCTATTTATAATAGTGTGTAATATTAGGTATGAATTACATAGGAACGGATCAAGTAAGAGCACGTTGTACCTTGAATACCTAAAACTAGAGAGAGAAATAAATGATAATAATATTTTTCATAATGAAAAATATATAAATAATAATGAAGTTCGTAATAAAGTAGTTCATTATTTTATGTCGTAATCATTTAAATACTATTTTATGGAATAATATGATTTCTTAACTAGAAAATTAAACAACTCTTTCTTGAATAGAATATATGTACTTACTTAGATCATGAATGTTTGGGATATGGAGGAATTGGAGCCCTATTGCTGTCACTTGCGTGTCCGTCTGTCAAACATTTTGCTCCGAAGATTTTTTTGATTTCCCGTTGACATATCAACATGAAATTTAGTGATTTGTTTATCATTACGTATATTTTACCAGAAAATACCAGTACATTAATAAATCAGATTTTTTTTACTTGTACGGAACACTCGGTGCGCCAGACCGACTCGCACTTGGCCGGTTTTTTTTTTCATTAATTTACACACATGACATGACACGCATTTTTATCTATCTATTCAAACGAATAATATAGGAATGATGCTAATCACATGTCAAAACAAAGAAAGACGTTTTGTACAACCCTGCGTCCGAACGACTACCTACTTATTACCGATGACGTCACAACTGCTCCTAACGGCCGCACTGTCCCTACCCTATTTACCCTGCTAATGTACTAGTTATAAGTAGCGGGAGCATTTGGGCACGCCATGTTATTCTCACGGACAATGAATCTAAATAAAACTAACTACCTAACGTTTTGTAGAAACACAAATAGTATACCATATGATCTACCTCTATATACCAATACCAAAAGTAGAAACAACGAAATTCCTAGGTATCGAATCAGACACGCACATGCGATGATCAAGCCACATAAATACAGTGCGAAAAAGACTGGCTAGTGCTTGTTATACACTAAAGAATCTATCCAGAATGCTTACCTCATCAACCCTTAAAACAGGATACTATGCGTATTTTGAAAGCATTCTGAGATATGGTCTGGAGGTTTGGGGTAACAGTGTCCATATACAAAAGATCCTCATTCTGCAAAAAAGAGCTGTCAGGTTTATTGCAAAAGGAAAACCTAGAGATCATTGTCGTCCGCTGTTTATAAAGCATAAAATATTGACAGTAGTGGCACTCTTTTATTTACATGACTAGCATACCTATTCGTTCATAAAAACAAATGTAAATATATTTGTAAAGGTAACAACATTAAATACGCTACAAGGTAAGAAATAATACGGATTTTCAGTTACCGAAATTTAGAAACTTTATACATTTTAAACGGAGCCTCGAATATAATGGAATAAAAATTTATAATTTTCTAGATAATGACATGAAGCAGTGTGATATGACTGAATTTACAAAAAAATTACAAAATTATTTGATTGTTAGGCCATTTTACTCCTTAGATGATTTTTTTGATAAGTTGTATTAATTAGGAAATGTAAGCTTTAAATGTTTTATTATTGCGAATTTATTAACTTAGAAATGTATTAGTGTAATATTTGCATGCCATACTGCGGCGGAACATGCATTCATGTAATTTTAGTA
Organism: Notocelia uddmanniana; assembly: GCA_905163555.1. NCBI lineage: Eukaryota > Metazoa > Arthropoda > Insecta > Lepidoptera > Tortricidae > Notocelia > Notocelia uddmanniana. The sequence continues at coordinate 9,142,125 of LR991069.1, read as the reverse complement.
TAGTACTGACATGATAATTGTATATGTTCTAGCAAATAAATAAATTGAATTGAATTGACAGTTGTACAGTCGACGTCAAAGATATGTTTACTTACACTTTTGCACCTTATTCTATTGTAATATGGCGAAAAATGTAAACATACCTATCTTTGACGTCGCCTACGTAGCTTGCTCACTAATTATCGCTGAAAAACCGCCTCGCCCAAACAAAAAAAGTGCCGTGAAATTCCTATGAAGATTCCTTTTCTAATTTACACTATAGGATAGTGGTTTTTAATTAGGACTATAGCAGTAGTAGTTAAGGAACCATTCATTGTGCGTGGCCCGACACACACTTGGTCGCTTTTATTTTTCTATTTCATTACTTCTTTCTCACTCAATCTGGAACACCATAAATACAGGACTTTTACACGGACAAAGATGCAGGCAAAAACCAGTATAGAGCATAGGTAAACCCGTGGTAAGTAGGTACTTGCTAGAAGAGAGATCCACGGTATTAACGTTTTTTAGGTGCCACTGTTAGCCATGCTCGTCAGAACATAAAATATTTTATTTTTATAACATTATTTTCTTATAGAAACCAATGATATTATGTAGATGTATCAGAGGGCCTATCGCAAACAGAAAATGTGTCTCTCTGTTGTTCGAATATGTAAATGCGACAAAGGGAGATTTGAATAGGTACACAAATTTTTGTTTCACGGTTGGAGTTTCCGTTTCGCTATTTACGAGTAGTAGGGCGTCAACTTACAACAATAACTATGTTATGGGCCATGGGAAAAAAAAATTTTTTTCATGCCTATTATAGCTAACATTGAATTCATAATTGCAATAAAACTATTTTCTCATCTTTAAAAATGCCCTCTTGATACAGACTGTTGTAAAAGGAACTTGCAGTATTAACTCTAGTACCTTGGTTGCTAGCAGAATGAACCAAAAAGTTATAATTATATATGTTATAAGTGCATTTCTGGCAGTGAATTAATTTTGAAAGGAAACTATATTATGTAAGTAAATAAATAGTCCAACATATTAAAAGGTCTAAGTATATTTTCAAAAGCTGGAATGCATAAATTAAATGCTTAAAATTTACAATAGAGCCTCCAGCTTAAAATAATAGTTAATATATCAACTAAGGAAATTGTTCAAATTAAATATCTTTGAGAATGTATTTTGCAGCTATACTTCCTGTTTGTGTATAAAATATTAGTAATCATTTTAAAATAATGATCAAAAATTAATACTTATAAAAATAATGAATACTTAAGACTAATAAGTAGTAAATAAAACTGATAATACATCATTTCACTGTAATTTCACTTGTGGTGTTTGGTGGGTATTATGTCATGGTTCCAAAGACAGGATTGTGCCTGCAGATGCTAGGTCCATACTCCATGTATGCTTGCTTAGTGTGGCACACTTGGTAGAACTCTGGTGTTGAGCCCAGCATGCTGCCTCCAAACCAAACAGCATATCTCTGCATGTTGTGGGAGATCACCTGCACATCAATAGGCTTCGGTGTAATCCGACCCTCAGAGAGCATGGTTGACAGTTTCAGTCTTGCATCAACAGTGCGCTTAATGTCTCGCTGCAGCCGCCTACCAAAGTCACGGAACATAGTTGAGCCACCCGACAACACAATGTTTCCATACAAACCTCTCCTCACATCAATCGGGCAGTTTTGAATCACATCATCCACCATTTCATTCAGTGGCACAGTAAAATCTGCATTAGAAAACTCAGGATGGAAGAAAATCTCCGGCCCCAAGAATCTCTCATAACCAACGTCTACATTAAAAGGATTTTTAGTAATAGCATTAGTACCAGTGTAAGTTTTCATCCACTTGGCTGGATCACTGTCATATTTAGCAAACTCCTTGGCAATGTCGGGGCATATGTAGCTGTACCTTTCTTTAATAGCTTTTGCTGTTTCTAAGCTTTGTTCTGGCGGGATACCAACCTCACGCTCACGGAGGAGAGACTGTATAAAAGAGGTGATGTTTCTTCCAGCTATGGGGATATGTTTAATACACGAACCAATGACGTATCCTTCAGCTACAGGCACTATATGGGTGACGCCATCTCCGCTGTCGACTACGATGCCCGTAAAAGTTCGCTCCGCCGACGTGCGAGACTTCCACGACGCAGCAAGCGCTAGCACCGCTTGCACAGCGATATACAGACCCGGAACGTTGAATGACTCAAACATAATTTCCGCCAAATATTCACGGTTCTCCGGCGTGTTCAGCGGCGGCTCCGTAAGCAAGAAATGGTGGTCTTCCGGTTCTGCGCGCAGATACTTAAAGATGCATTGCTCTATGTATCGCTCCATGAGGTCCCAGTCTTCGACAAGGCCGTGCCGCACGGGATACTTAACAGAGTAACCCGTGGCATCGAACGCCTCGTCCCCGATGAAGAAATCCAAGTCCTCCACCGCTTTAGTCATACGCCTAGTACTCTGATCTCCGACTTTCGCCGTTTCCTTTATCGCTATGGCTGACGGAATGATAAACTGAGGTTCCTTGTTGCCGGCGAACCCCAGCTTGGTATAGCCGGTACCCACATCGATGACACACGCAGGCAAGTGATCTCCCATGGCGACACTATTATTAATATTTTTCTACAATAAAAACTTTGGTAGATATGAAATTTTAAGATAAAATGGGTTGGGTGCGGACTTTAATATCACTTAGTGCTTTGACGTTGACGTATGAATGAATCACAGACAAGTGTCAATTTTAGCGATTTTAGCCAATGAGAAGTTAAGAGTCCGTTCGGAAACCAGATAAATTGATTTAAACTCAAGCGAATGGTAAATGCTGTAATTTTAAATAAAAGTTACCCGCGCGGCTTCGCCTCGTCGACGTACGAAGAATGCAAGCGAAATCGCGGTATAGAATATAGCCTATCTATTCGGTAGGTCGATTACAAAGTCGATTTAAAAACATGAATAAGATGACACATCATTATTTTTTGAAAGAAGAAATAAAAATTAAATTTGGAACTGAGGTTCTATTGCAATAATCTACGTGTAAAACGCCCCCATGAAATTAACGGATCACTAAAATTAGTATGGGATAGGATCATGGGGTCTAATTAGCAACTCGTCTATGTCGCATTTGGTCTAAATATCTGCCCGGCTAGTATGATAGCTTATACCGTCACGTTATATGTGACGTTTCAGTAAATTTTGGCCATATAACGTGACGGTATAAGCTATCATACTAGCCGGGCTGCTGCCTTTATAGACCGCAATAATTTTGACACCTTTGTGATAATATTAATCGTGTAAAGGACCTTAATAAAAAATAAGTTAAATGTTGACACAATACGTCTGGCATTCATGTCAACTGTAAATATTATGTATTGTCTTGTAAACAAATTAGTAATTTTACTTTCGTTTATAGTTAATAATATTGAGTATTTCTCGACTCAATAGTTTTATTTTGTAATGCTGTACCTACCAGATATTTCTTACAGGAACATTTTACTTAATTCATATTGAATTTTATGTCATCCGGAATCATACCAAATTGGCTATGTGCACGTCTGAAACGTCAAACGTCAAAGGTCCCGAGCACGTCCCGAGAGTCCCGAGACAATGTCAAAACTCAGAGATGCCAAATAATGACACATGAATATTTTATTTACTTTAGTAAACGAGAAAGACCCCGTATCGGAAATATTACTGAAATAAATAAGAGAATAAATAAATACATACAAACGAAACGAATCGTACAAAGAGAATATAATCACTACGTTTTCGTACAAAGAGAATATAATCACTACGTTTTCGTACAAAGAGAATATAATCACTACGTTTTCGTACAAAGAGAATATAATCACTACGTTTACGTTAATCGTAGGAAACCGTTACGAAACCAATAGAAAACGTGAAATTAAATTTGACAGTTGTCTCCGGTAAGTGCACATTTCTGCCATGGTGTGCGCTACGATCGCCTAGCTTACCCCCACTACCTACTTCGCACATAGCCATTCCCAAGTCACGTGTTAACCAAGCTAATTTTTGACCTCGTACAATTCTACCAAGGTAAGCTGTCCCTTGTATGCGGCGTCATCGAACACTACTTATTTTAAGGCTTATATTTGACGGGGCATCCAGGATTTTTCGTAAATATCATTTCATAAATTTTCCAGGATAAAAATCAAAAAACTAACACCTTATTGCATATCTGCAGCATGGGACGAATCCTATGGTACATAATTTATCAAAATCGGTCCATAACTGTAGATCTGATGGGCATGACAAAGATCGGCTTCGCGGCCTTTGCGTAATATATACTCGTATATATTTATATAGATAGATGGATAGATGACTCCAGGCTACCAGCAGTGCTACCGCGAGCCGAAAACGAATATATGACTCTCTGTCGCACTTTCATATTCGAATACTTCGTTTTCAGTTCGCGGTAGGCCCTCTGAGCTGCGAAACGAAAACGAATATTTCCCTCTCTGTCACTCAAAGACGCAAGCGTGACACAGAGGGACATATTCGAACTTCGTTCGATTGGCCAGTGATTGCTCATAACCGGGACGAGTGGAAATAAGAGAGATCTTTGTCTAGTAGTGGGAGTTTGGAAAACCCACGCGGCTAGAAGATGTTAATACCCGCTCAAACCAGTCAGCTCATGACCACGGATGTTGTGATACATTCGAAACGTCGGGCACACCTCAGGTAAATAATTTTCAGTTTTACGCGATTAAGTCCCGTTTACCAATAATAATGTGGAAAGATCGTGCTAGTTTAAATTAATATATTGGACTGAGTCTTTAATAATAATAAAAATAATTTCTGCACCACTGCACTTAGAGCAGCCTGATACATTATATTATATCCTCCTAAGGCCGTGTGTACAATTTTTTGCACAAATTCCAAAATTGATTTGAACTCTAAATCAATAACAAAAGAATTCCTAATTCCAAAACACAATATTTTTTCTGGGCCTCAGGAGGCTATGACAAATGACCTTATACTAACCCACACTTGACATTATATTAACCTACGATACGAACTACTATTGTACCAAATAGCAAATGTTAGAAGCTGACTGTATTGTAGTTTCGACTCCCGCACAGGCAAGCAATTTAATATCCGCCACAGTAGATTCCGTAAGTTGTGTCTCACACGCCAAAATGCTTTGTTGTGAAAATGCTTCAGTGGCAGAACGTTTTATATGAAGCTGTTTACATTTGTCGGACACCAATTTGTATGAGCCGCCGCCACCCGATAAAAATCCGGACCCGACATCCGACAAGCGGGCACGAGCTCTTACTTGACAGCACGTAGGTTGCCTTTACATCACTTGACACGAAATGTTCGAACTTCATATCAAGTCAATGGCGGCGAAAGGGTTAATGTGACATTATATTTTAAATTTGGATAAAGGAAACAAATGAAACATTTTATTATGTTAAAGCAGGTAATAATTATTAATGTGACCTGATTCTAACTCTATATTTACAAAATTTACATTATAGGAATGTAAAGATAGAAAGTAATAAATAGGGATTTGAGATAATTTGTTAATGCACTTTTTTTGTAGATTTTATGCCAATGGAAGTATTCGAATTAAACCTTCTATCTTAACATATAACATGAAAATTATACCTCTATAGTTAGAGTTAATAAGGGGAATACATTATGTGTTTTGTATGAGAATGGTGAGTTTAAAATGCATCGTCATTCATCGCACAAAAGATAGATGCAGCAAAATAAAAAATATTTATACATCGAACAATTGCTCTGCATAGTCAGTTTAGTAAATACTTATAATGTACTTAACCATAAGTACCATAACACTTACAATTTTTGCCGGATCATACTTAGTTACTTGCATAATTTAGTTTATAACCATCCCACAATGGCTTACACTATTTAAGGCATGTCTCTGACAATTTACCATAAAAAAATAAAATCTGTAAGTATATATAAATAATTCCGATAGGACTTTGGTGTTTACTTTGAGTAAGAAATTTCAACAGAAATACAAAATATAAATAAACCATGCTGGATACTTTACTTACACTAAATTTCCTTAACCTATAATAATCAAACTGAGATTGATTTTCTTTCAGGGCTATCACAAGGTGTAGCAATCACAAGTTACGTACATGAACGACTACTGTAAACCGGAGTTACTTTGTTTATTTATGACATAATATTGAAGCAGTAAATAAATACTATTCAAAATACAATGGAAGTAAACAGCAAGAGAGTACATAGTCACCATCAAAGGTCATGCAAACATTAAAATAATTATTATGAGGAACCGTTTGATAAAACTCACTCATCACATCAAAGTAACCTCAGTTTATGGTACTTTGGTACTTAAATCATGAAATCCATGCTTAACTAACAGTTGTCTATCACTGATTAGCCAAGTAGGAAAGCAACATCTAACTAGGTCCTTCTTGCTCAAACTTATGATTGCAGTCTCCTGACTAAACATATTAATGTAGCATTGAGATACACATTGCAGAAAATTACAAAACGTAAAAAAATGCCTGATTATACTATTTAAGAACAATACAATCAGTATTATAATTTTTCAGACTTTTAAGCATAGACAAAAACATATTTCTTATATTACAAAATTTATCATTGCCCCAACATTGTCTCTTCCGTTGAACAGTGTTTTTAGATTTCTCACCACATCGCGTAATCTGAGTCCTCCATGTCGAAGATCGTGAAGAAGCCGAGGATGGTCAGGTACACTATGAAGTTGCCTGCCAGAGTCAAATAACACGCTCCTGCCGCGATCTGGAAGTATTTAACACTTTGATTAGAACAGGTATTACTTTAACTTTATAATAGGAACATTTCAACATGTCAATGTATTTTTCATTGCTATGGGATATATTCTACTTTAGTGAATTCTATGCAATTCAAAATGTTTTGCGAGCCTCAGCATTATAGACAACCACTTTGGCTTAGTTGGTAGTGACCCTGCCTACGAAACCGGAGGCGGAGGTCCCAGGTTAGATTCCCGGTCAGGACATTATTTGTGCATTTAGCACGAATATTTGTACCTGAGTCTTGGATGTTTTCTATGTATTTACCTTTACAAATATGTATATCGGCGTCTAGTACACATAGTACAAGCTTTGCTTAGTATGGGACTAGGCCGATTTGTGAAATATTGTCCGCCAATATTTATTATTTATTAATAAATAATAACGATCAATGACTTAAATACGCGTTTTAATTACATTGATTTATTTTTTGAAAAGAAAAATAAATAAATCGTTTATTCAATATATATTAATTACATTGATTTATTTTTAAGTCCTGTTTTGTGTGCTTTACAGAAAACATGGTTTTTCTTTCTGTTTCAACCGTAAAGAAGATTTAGGTTGAGTTCAACAAAAGGGGCGTAACTAGAGGAAAAAATCTTGATAAAAAATCATCGAGTAAGAGTGTCAGAGGTATTAAGAGTCCGCAGTAAGCTCGGTTCTCCATACAAACGTAGTTTACTCTCATTTTGAAACGCGATTCTAGAATAACATGAAACTTTGTATACATAATGGAATCCGGAATATCTAGATCAGAAATTAGTTTCTATTGCTTGAAATTATAATGGAGAGAAAATACAGCGATTATTAAAGTTTTCATACAAGACGTAAAAAACTCAAAAACTCGCTGTATTTTTTTTCTATTACAATTTCTAACAACATAAACTAATTTCCGACCTAGATATGGCGGCTCCCATTGTGTATACAAAGTTTCATGTTATTTCAGCAAGGCGTTTTAAAATAAGAACGAAACTACGTTTGTATGGAGAATCGAGTTCAGCCGAGCGTACTGGCGACTCTTAAGAGGTTGACTTGACTCCAACAAAAATTTGCAGTTTATTGTGTTTAAACGATCTATCCAACTATACCCACACAATTGGTTTTGCAAGAAAAAAATTGCATCTTAACTTTGCGTGTACAGTGTACTCTAAAATGTATAAGCACCAGTTAAAAACGAAAAAAATGTAAACATTGTTTAAAAAATGTTTCATTCAAAACTTTATTATACCGTGTTTATCGGCGTGGTTGTTTTTTTTATTTTATTGTTTATTTATTTATCAAAACAATTGACGAAAACTTAAAATGAAATACAACGTCCCGCAAAACTGCACAGTGGGATCCATGAGTCTATATAATTAGTGGTTAAGTCTTAAGAGGGCGCAGTACGATCGGTGTGGATCGGTTCTCCATACAAACGTATTTAGGCTCTCATTTTAAAACGCCATGCTAGAATAACATGAAACTTTGTATACACAATGGGATCCGGCATACCTACGTCGGAAATTAGATTATGTTGCTAGAAATAGAAAAAGAAAAAAAATACAGCGGTTTTTTGAGTTTTTTACGGCTTGTATGAAAACCTTAATAATCGCTGTATTTTTTCGCCTTTATAATTTCAAGCAACAGAAACTAATTTCCGACCTAGGTATGCCGGATCCCATTGTGTATACAAAGTTTCATGTCATTCTAGCATGGCGTTTTAAAATGAGAGCATAAATATGTTTGTATGGAGAACCAAACGTACTGCGCCCTCTTAATGTACGAGTATACAAACATAAAATACCTACGGTATATTACATATATCCCGGTATATCTGCCGGTTTGGATGGAGGAGGTGGCCGTACGGAAAATTCTAACGCGCCAGATATTCAAAGCGGCCTTCAAGTAGGCCCGAAAGCTCCCTTTCCATAATTTGACGATTTGGCGTGACGCGAGCTCGTGGCGATTTTATTTAAATGGCCCTTTTTTCCCGGGGAAGGAAATCCATTATGGATACCACCGCACCGCGGGGACAGTGCGGAGGTTATACTGTCGGACTTGCACCGACTAAAAACCCCCCGATCGTCGTCGTCATTTCGGACGGCTCTGGGATACCGTAGCTGTATTCTATGCCCCGGCTACAGGGCGCTTATTTAAATGCCCTAGATGCGCGATCATAGGATGGAGGTATTCCACATTGGTGGAGGTCCGCAACAGAGTGCAAAGTATTTTCTATTATGTTAATCAGCCACGCTCGAAGAAAACTTAAAATTCCTTTTGGCTCCTCTACCATAGAGTGGGTATAAAATAAAAGCGCTTGACTTATTTACTATAATTGTCAGTAAGAATGTAGCTGGAAAATCGCGAGGTCAGAAAATGTAATGAACATTCGGGAGTCGTATCAAGTTTCATCCTGTTATTTTGACAGTTGAACTAGATAGCGCTGCACGTCGATATTAAACAATAGCATAGCATTTTTACTTACTATGCCCACATGAGCAAGTACGATGGGTAGACCAAACGAACTGACAATCAGGCCCATGGTCAGAAACACCGCAGTTTCCATGCAGGGGGAGTTACCACCGGCAGTGCTGTCTGTGTGCCTGCGAGCTATCATCGTTGGGATTGGACATAGCACGTAAAACAACACCACGAAGAATGGCCACCATAGTCTGAAAGAACAAAAACCATTGTTCAGATTAAATTTTTGTGGCAGAAATAAATGCATAATACATTTTTTCTTGCTGCCCTGGCAAAGGAAAATAGGAAATTGAGGGATCTGAGACTTGCTACCCTGAAAAGTTGAGTCTTGAGAGGTATATATTTATAACAATCTTAATACTAGGTTTTACATACATAAACTCACGCCTACATTCCCAAAAGGAGTAGGCAGAGCACATGAAAATTACTTTTCAGTGCCACTTTTAGCCATTACAGGTTTATAGAGGGAGAAAATGTGACATTGCAGTGACAGATTGCTAGCCCATCGCCACAACACAATTCAACCTGGTTCCCATAGTCGACTCTTACAACACCCAAGGGATGAAAAGGGGTGGTGCTATTCTAACCCTGCACCACACGGGTAATACTAGGTTTTCACTGTATGAAATTATAGCTAGTAATTATTATTAGTTGAAACTCACACGAAAAGGGAGTGAGGGTTCACTAGGCAGTTCAGATAAGCCTGAGTATGGATTATCAAGGCTTTACTGTATACCTACAAATATTTACCTGTATTGTGGTAAGGCACAGGCGAGTATAACTAATGTCATTCCAATGGAGCCAGCGAAAGCCAGAGCTATCAATCTGAAAACAATACATTAGTATAATAAGAAAAACCTTTAGTAGTAGTTTTAATAGATATAAACTCTTTTCCAGGCAGAGTACCATTTATCGACCACATACACATACTCATTTATGCATGCAATAATTTAATTTGAATATACAAATTTATCTATTAATAGTTTTATATTTTTCCTATATTTCAGTTTTCTTTGTTAATATTTATAATATATTAATAGTTTAATTATTTTTTTATTTATGCAAGGTGCGTTAAGCTTTGTTGCACTCTATCTTGAGCTGATGTCCACTAATATTTATCATGCTTTTTTAGTTCACCTCTCTGTCTTGACTCGAGGTCTGCCTCTCCTTCTCATTTTGCTTATGACATCTACTCTAGTTATTTCTCTTATGGTTGCATTTGGAATACTGTCTTTTTTAGGTTATTTTTAGGCATTGATCTCTCCATTGCTCTCTGAATACTCTGAGCTGGTCTGCTTGCTTCTCGGTCAGGCTCCAGGTCTGTGCCCCATGTTAGAGTTGGTAAAACAGAGGAGTTGTAAGTATTGGTTTTAATTTTTATAGATAAGTTCTGACTTATATAAGTTAAGAGATCTGTCTGATTATAAATTTTAGTGCCCAATATTCTTGTATAACCTTTTTATAAAACCTTCAACATTGGTGCAAACAGGGAACCAAACCCATTCATTAGTCTGGGCAAATATCTAGGGTGCTATTTATTATTTTATTATTATTTACTTGCAGCATTTGTCAAGTCACCGGTAACAAGCATGCAAACAAGTATGTAGAAGGTGAAAACAAAAAAAAAAGTAAACATTAAATCACTGTTTGTTTTGTTTTTGGTGAACAATAAATAATAATTGTATTGTATTGTAAATTGATCAAATTCATTTCAGCACATATATTGGTATACACACCAATACAGTAGTTTCTTCATAACTAAACTGTTTCTATTTATTATTTAACTAAATTTATACTATTATAAGCATAGGAATCCGCGGGGCAACATTTTTTGACAAGTAGGGAGTTCCTATATCGATAAACTTAACTATCGATGCTAGTTCTATAGACTAGTGATCACTCAAGGGTTTTCTTGTAAAAACATGTTTTTTATTAAGAGTAAAAAAATATTAAATAATAAAATAACTTACTCTTCTTCGTTTTTAAAAATAATTTTATAATTTTACTGGTCCTAATTTTTTTCTTTGTGAGTGACCTATTTACTCTTGTTAAAGTAAACGACGAGAATTCGTTCCATATTTTCAGGCGTTAAGCGTCCGTCTTGGCTGATAAATCCATCTCAGGTGGCTAAATGACTTTTCATTTTCTGTGGAGGTTATTAGGGGCATAACAAAATTTTATAAAATGATCTACTGTACTCCGTCTAAATAAATAAATCAAATATTAAATAAATAAATAATAATAATAAATAAATAAATATTACGGGACATTTTTCACACAAATCGAACTAGTCCCACAGTAAGCTCAATAAAGCTTGTGTTATGGGTACTAGACGACAATATATTTAATAGATATATACTTAAATACCTAGAAAACATCCAAGTCTCAGGAACAACTGTCTTACCGGGAATCGAACCCGAGACCTCCAGCTTCAGAGGCAATGACACTACCAACTAGGCTAAACAGGCAGACTGAAAAAAAGAAAATATTCAGGGTGAACTTGAAGTTTATTGTCGAAAATCTAAATATTATTCAAGTCTATGAAAAAATTACAATCGCCATATCTGTTGTTAGACTTTGGTGTATGAATAGTAAAAAAGTACAGTCTACATTATGTGAAATATATTTGGACGAAAAGGGAAGAAATATACACAATAAATTTAAAAATGTTTCTACAATAACTCCGGGTACAACATTATGGAAAAAACTAATATTCTACAAAAAGGTAAAGAAATCATTTTACAACCGAAGAATAGACGGGGTACAGTAGATCACTTTATGAAATTTTGTTATGCCCCTATAACCTCCACAGAAATTCAAAAGTCTTGGCTACCTGAAATGGATTTATCAGCCAAGACGGAGACGATTAACGCCCGAAAATATGGAATGGAATATGGACATTTGCAAAGAAAAAAATTGGGACGAGTAAAACTATAAAATAAGAGTATTGAGTTTTTTTCTCTCTTATAGATCTCTTAGTTATAAAACATACTTTTACGAGCAAACCCTTGAGTGATCACTAGTATATAGAACTAGCATCTATAGTTGAGTTTATCGATATTGGAACTCCCTACTTGTCAAACAATTTTGCCCCACGGATTCCTACGTCTGATTATAAGGGTACTTAGATGATAGGTTGGAAATAGTGATTAAAGAGTATCATGCTATTGGTACATATCTATACTATCTAAGTAAATAGTAAATCCTTCCAACTTTTTTACTCAATTGGCTAGAGTATAGAATTTGGCATCATACATGTAACCAAGATGATAAAATCAGTGAGTTTTGGTAGGTAATCAAATACATACATGTAAATTAACTTGAACATTTTAATATAAATGTAATAAAAATAATGTATCTAGACAAATAAATATAAACTGGATGGCATCGCTTTTCACATTGTATGGAAACATTAAGTTCAACTGGCAATCAAATAGAAAAAAAATCATTTGTCCCACTTCTTAACAAAAACAAAATTAAGTTAAGTTACTATGCATAAACACAATTGGTAAATAAAACACACTTACCCTGTAGTTCGCCCAGTAATAAAACATGGAAAAAGAGAAACAAACAAATTAGACTTGCGTAAGATAAAAAGAAAATACTTATTTGTAAATAATAGACGTGAGTCATTCGACACAAGACTATCTTGAATAGTGATTTCAAGATTATAAAACTGGTAAACGATACGCATTCTACGAAATTACCTTTAATTCCTGCCATTGTTTACAACACTCACTATCAACCTGAGAATAGAAAGTTTCTAATATCTTTGATATTTTGGTGAAATATCACAAGTTCATCGGATACGACAATACGATGAATGGAAGGAAAATTTTAACAGATAATGATATGGTAGGATAGACTGGATAGAACATACAATCCATACTATAAAAATAAAGTCAGTCATTTCATTTACTAACTTTTGCATAGTTGGCTAACTTGGTTTTCATTTCATAAATATTTATTTATCTACTATTAAAATAAAATAAATAAAGGTACTAACTCGATCACTTTTTCATAAAATCAAAATATATGCAATGGAATAATTAGTTAAAAATAAAGATTTCACTATTTTATTAAACATGTAAAAATATTGTAGATATGCGCAGTTTATCTAGTAACTTAAACCGCTTGAACTGATTTAACCTCGTTTTGTCACAGCTCCATCGTTTTTGTTGATTTCATTTAAAGCCATAACAACCCCAGTAAAATATATCGCTTATCAAGTATTCCATAGCGTGCAAAATTATTACTTTTATTTCATTACAATGGACGATGATGCGGAAACCTATAAGTTGTGGCGTATAAGAAAAACCGTAATGCAAGTATGTTTGTAGGTTATATTTGATGTTTTCGAAGTAAATAAGTACTATTAGCCTAAGAGAAATAATGTTTTAAAAGATACCCTTATCATAAATAACTAAACTCTCTTATTGTTACCTATTTTCAATACGATGTAATAGGATATGTTTTTCAGTTATGCCATGATCGCGGTTATTTGGTGACACAGGATGAATTGGATCAAACTCTGGATCAGTTCAAAGAGCAGTTTGGTGATAAACCAAGGTAGTTATTTTTTCTTGATAGTTAATTATTTACTCTCATTCTCTTTGCACTAAAGTGATATGCTTCACCTAAATTTTAAGGCCATCAATTCTCTCACCTAATATAAATAAATAAATATAAGGGGACATTTTTTTTTACACAAATCGAACTAATCCCATAGTAAGCTCAATAAGCCTTGTGTTATGGGTATTAGACGACGATATATTTAATAGATATATATGTATATATACTTAAATACATAGAAAACATCCAAGTCTCAGGAACAAATGTTTCTGCTCACCACAGAAACAAATGCTCTTACCAGGATTCGAACCCGAGACCTCTAGCTTCGGAGGCAGTGTCACTACCAACTAGGCTAAACAGGCTGACTAATATAAAGGACCAAATTTAGTTATTATGAACCAGTAAGCTACATCTTTTGCCAACTCATTCATTAAGACAATTTGTTGGTTAGTTGTTTATGTTGATATTCAAGTAAGTATGTATGTTATGTACTTGTTTACATATTTTGGCCCTGTGCCATGTTTTACTCGGGGCCTAGATTGATATGGGTATGTTTGTCCCATAATATTTATTTCCTGAAGTACAAAACTTGACATAGTAACAAATTTAGTTAGGCAGAATGCAAACCCAGTGATACTTTTAGTTCTGTACCTGTTACTCACCTAAGTGTAGTCTTGCATTTTCTGACAAAGTCTGGTTTCTTAATTGATTTTTAATTGATGCATCCAAAACTTGCAGAACAGTTGGCTGCATTGTTACAAACAGAACTATTTACTTGTGATTTTTGCAAAAATAATACCAAATAAAACATTCTCTGATTCTAATGTGACAGTTGTCATCCTCTTGACGGTTTTTGACATGTTGTCAGTATTTGCCACTAAGATGACATCTATTGCATTTTTTTTAAAGTTTATATAGGTGTCTATTAAATTATGGAATTCTTTAACTGAATTTTATCTTTTTCAAAATATATTCAGTCACCCTGAAAGCAACTACTCATGAATTTAGTAAGAAAAACTATAACATTCCTAATATTGAAGAACAAAACTGATAGGTTCACCAATTTTTACCCAGATGTATGACAGGAATGTCTAGATTATTTTTTTTGGTATACTCTCAGGGTATACTATGCATATACTCTTGATTCTCAAAACTATTGGATGGATTTTGATGACCAGGGGTTCTTTTTAATTTCACTTTACTGGAGGAATTTAATACCTTTGCTTTTAATTTTTAGTGAAAAGCGGCCAGCACGGAGTGACCTGATTGTACTAGTGGCCCATAATGATGACCCTACAGATCAGATGTTTGTCTTCTTCCCCGATGAACCCAAAATCGGAATCAAAACTATCAAGACTTACTGTACTAGGATGCAGGAGGAGAATATTCACAGAGCTATTGTGGTGGTGCAAGCAGGTAAATTCCTGTTATTAAACTTTTGAACAAGATTAAGCTGTATCTCAAAATTAACTTGTCTTGCTATGATTTTTTGTTAGGTCTTTTTGACCTGCACCCTGAATAGGATACGGCTGTATCCCTTGCCTGCCAAACAAGCCACCTAAGAGGAGTCTTTGGGGTCAAAGAAGTCACAGTTGGGGGTTGCAATCTTCCATCAAAAAAGGATGGCGGGACCCACAGAGGTGTGACTCTATGTCGGCACTGGTGCGTTCCAAAGCAGATCTCAGAGCTTATTTTTCTAATTTGTGGAACTGGCACACTTGATGCTAAGTCACATTGCAGCGAACTACTCCGGTCCAAATTATAAAGAGATAGGTGGGTGTTTTCGTTTCGCGTCGCGTCGTTAGGTGTGCTACGACGTTTATGCGATAGACCTCCAGAGTCTGTGGATCGCGTGACTACCTTACTACTACTTGTAGTATTTATTTCAAATGCTAGCCCTCTTTGGTTATTTAGATGTAATAATAAACATTATGTGGTTAATTAGATGTAAGAATAAACATGTCACCAATTCAACAATTTGTTTTCTCTTTTATTTGTAGGCATGACTCCTTCAGCCAAACAGTCTCTAGTGGATATGGCTCCGAAGTACATCCTTGAGCAGTTCCTGGAATCTGAGCTGCTCATCAATATTACGGAGCATGAGTTAGTGCCGGAGCACATCGTGCTCACGCCTGATGAGAAGCAGGAATTGCTGGCGAGATAGTATCCTTTATTAATAATATGTTTAACACACAAAACGATTTAGCAGCTTACCCGTGGGCGTCTTCCGTGACACGCGAGCGTATCCGAAAGTATGCTGCTGTGCGCGGCTTACTAATAATATAGACTTTAAATACTGTGTACATGATTTAATATCTTTTAAAGATTGTAAAATCCGTTCCAATCCGATGCGATGCGAGCCGTTTGGTGAAAATTATCCTTAAGTCTATTTCATGTCAAAGGAGATACATTAAGGAACATAAAGTGTGTTTCGTGTGAGTTCCCCTGATAATTATCATGTTGAATCATGTTACGTATATTTTCCGTACAACTCACCCCAATTCTAATTTAACTGTTCATATTTGAGGACAGTATTTTTAAAAGGGTTTATTTTGTACTTAACTCTACTGCTAAATTGGACCTTAAGTTTTCTTATTTAGGTAAGGTTCGCTTTAGAGGTACTGCTAAGACAAAAATAAATATATATACAAAAATATATCCTCCTTTATTAATCGATTTATTGATTTATATAATAATTGACTACCCGGCTGAATGAATACACTATACACAAATGGATAATAATTTTCTTAAAATGATAATTCAGTAAATTGAAAGAGAACATGTTGATGAGAATACAGGCTGGTGACCCCGTGGCGAGATATTTTGGACTGAAGAGAGGACAGGTATGCCTAAGAAGATTTAATAGATTTTGAAACGATTTTTTACTAGTGCAGAAGGGTGGTTGTTGGCTTGTGGTTCTAGGACCTCTTGACAGGAGGATTCGTAGTGAGTGTACGATTAAACGGCATAGGTTTACCATCGCTGTGTGTGTGTGTGTGACTGCGGAAATCGATATTTGGCGCGCATTTATAGCGGCATTCATTATATCGTTATAAATAAAAAGCAATATAGTATATATAGCGATATTTTGTGAAGCGCTATAATAACGTTATAGGCTATGTCTGTCTCGCACACAGTCTCGCTTTTACGTGCGCTGTGACATTTACGTCAAACTCGAGCACGTCATTGTCGCCACCGCCACCATCTTAAACGATATAATAACGTTATTATATCATTATCATATAACGTTATGATTTTCATTTTTGTTATGATATGAAATATCGTTATGAAGAATATCGATTATGATTACAACGAAATTTTAAACAATAACGAAATATATCGTTATGATATCGCTTATTTTCATAACGTTTTAAAGGCCTGGCCGTAGTCCGCAGCGTGGATTCCCTGGTGGTGCTAAATTACCCATGTGAACTATATAAAAGGGTCACACACTTGAAATAAAAAGTCCTTCCATCCGTTAATGACTTATAAGTATAAGCAATTAATTCATAGGGAGGATCATCAAAAGGAGACGCCGTTTGTGCGGATAATGTGTCCAACTAAAAATTAGCCTTTAAAGCCCTTAACTTTGGCAATGTCCATTTTCACACCCGTAATATATCCTTTTTGTGATCATATCCAGCCTCAAATTTTCGTTATTTTGTTCATGTACATTTGTAAACCGCTCTTTCTTTTGTACCATGTTCTGAACCAAACCTTACGTAGAACACAGATTTTCTCATTATTATTAATAGTATGCATTGTACAGTTCGTATATGTAGCAACACAATTCAGTAAAAAAACTAAATACTTCAAAGAAAAAATATATTTTTCAATCATTAATGAGGAGGATATTTTCGAAAGCGCGTGGGACATTTTCAAAACTCTATAAATTCCAGAGTTTCGCGAAATGAGCCTACCAAATTGCTCTCAAAATATAATTGTAGAGTTCATTTCACTTTTACGTAGGTAGTAGCGCCGCGGTGATAAACTTCTGTAATATCACATCTGTACGGTAAACTTCCCAACTTCTTGACTTCCAGTAAATGTTGTCAGTGCTGTATCATAGATGGCACTAGTGGTACTTCATGTTCTGTATGGTAAACTTACTTCCACTAAAAGTTGTCAATGCCGTATCAGAGATGGCACTAATAGTACTAAATGTATTTTTATTTTATACCCGTTATTTACAAAATTAATATTTTTACAGGTAGTTAAAATCATCCGGTCTTCAGAAACTGCGGGAAGATACATTTCCTATAGATTAGTTTGTTAGATAATGATTTAATATAATTAAATAAGTTTCTATATTCTGACGCGTTTCATTTTACCCTAACACTTCATATAGTTATGAACTCTTCATACATACAGTAAATCACTGATATACACAGTAACGCCCCGCACTACGAGCCAGTTTTTTTGGGAGCTGTATTAACACACATTTTTGTTAGTTTGATTGATCTGCGCCTGAGGCAGTTCTCCAGATACTAGTATATATCGTATCATGAAGTAGCGGCAATTCATTTACATTTTAACTGCTTATTGTATGAAGGTTCTTACGATCCATGAATGGTACAGTAAAGGTAAAAAAATGGATGCGTGTAAAATACGCCTAAAATACATACATGTGAAGAGTCCAGGGGAAAAAAGCAAGATTTTTTCTTCTATGCGGTAAGTATAGATATTTTGTATTGAAAATGAAGCGGACTCTTATTCCTTTTCACCACTAATTCCATATTCAGACCATATGGAGCATACGACGCCTGAGGTTCCGTCAGGTCGCTCGCCCGCTTGTATTTGGTAAATAATAAGTATGTTCAACACGGTACGGAATCAATCAGCTCGTTCGCTCCTTTCCTGCTTCCGCGGGCGGTATTAAGATATGCCTAAAATAGTGTTTATTTAGATTTTGTCGATTAGCAAAGATTGCTGGGAGAGTTGAATAATATCTACTCGCAAACAACTAGGTACTCCGAGCTATTTTTCCGTCATCTTCCGTTAAAACACAGTGCATTTGAGCGAGGTCAACTTAATTTGACCTTTTATAACCTGAGTAGTTCTGGGTCCCCGTTATTACGACCGTAACACAATAATAGCGTTTAAAAGCGCCCGTGAGCCGAAAACGGGTAACTTTCAAGAATGCCTTAGGTACGCGTAACAATATGTAACTTACGCACGCAATGCTGTTCGGCATCATCGTAACCGCGTACCTATACCTACTTTGCCTCATTTTGCAACTTTTTAATACAAAGATGATGGCAAACAAACGTAATATCTATAATCAGGTAAATGATAAGCGGAAACCGTAACTTACGAATGCGTAGGTCTTATCCAGAGTCACATGCACGTTGCACGTTGCCGATTTTTTACTGACTAGAGGATTCGCTGTGATCAAGACCGAAAAACAGGTAGGTAGGGTCGCTAGGCCGGTTACGCTACCAGCTCCATAGTTCATTGTTTGCGACCACCTGAAGAAGTTTTTTCTTTAACCTAAACATATTTACTTACATTATAACAGACACTAAAGAAACAGTAATTTGCGCCCTTTATGTGAATTGGATGGAAATTCATTAAATAAAATTGAGAAAATATCCTTTCAGTTCATCAACTGATCCAAGTAAACCGCCACACTAAATTAGCTGGTCGCTGACCGACCTATTGGCCTACCTGATTATTGTTGAATTCTGATGAGTAGGGCTTCAAAAGAAGGTAGTTCAGATATTTTGTTACCATCATGCCAGCCTACATCATGCATGGTTTTGTTATCATCATTAAGCATCTTTCCGACTTACAAAATTAAGTACTCTAAGTGTTACATTGTAAGTATTCTAAGTGTTACATTGTAATGTGTAGTGTGCTAATAAAGAGTACTTGTATTGTGCAGTCTGCAAAAGCTCAGCAGCAGAATGCATATGTTCATTGCACAATTTGCACACTACTTTGCTGAATGTACCACTTCAGAAACGTTTTGGCGGCAATAAAGTCGTTTAATACTTACCTATCTTAGACTAAGTGTTATTTAATATGCCTACCTACTTATTAAGTTTTCGTACACCGCCTATCTCAATCCGACCATGAATGAAACATTCCTCCACACTACCCTATGCTTACATTCTTATCTCCCAGGTATGTTTCAGTCTCACTGTTCATTAACTACAAAAAACCTTATATTAAACTCTCATACGCGAGCATGCAAAGCAAAGCGTACGCGCACGCGACGCGTTGCGCTATTTCACACGTCTTGCTAGCATCTCGCTCGGTGCACGTCGCGAATACACACAATCGCGATAACAATACCCGGCAACCCAAACAAGCCAAGCCAGCACTGGCTGGAAACATTTTTATTCTTAAAAGAAAAGTACTTATTAATAAAACAAAAAATTCTAATAAAGTTTTTAAAATTTGACGTTTGAAGAAGCGTTTTCTTAATTTTTGCGTGCTAAAGTGATTGAATGTTGACAGACGGTAGTGTAAGCCAGTTTCAGCATCTGTTTCAATTTTTTTTGAGAACCGGAAATCTTGAGTGGTAAGACTGGTAAGTAACCTAAATTACAATTTGAATTATTTTCAGGCTTCAGCCTGATGATTTGCGAACTAGTTAAGTGATTTTGTTTTTATTGCTGTAAGTATCTATTACAGGCATCGTTTAGATATACCAATTAGTTTAAATACAAACACATTGTTTTGGGTTATCAATGGACTGTAATTTTTGATGAGTAAGATCGAAATTGTGCGAAAATAACTTAGTGTGGAGTAGGGTTTACAAGTCAAGCAAATTGCGTACTCACCAGGCTTTTCTGCGGTTGTGGGTGCAGAATACGGTGTTGGCGACCAGGGCAGAGTACTTCCAACCTTCGGACCGTCCAGACTTACCTCTGGTATGAGAAATACCTCCCTTGAGCTTCCACCGATATGCAGCGCGGCCGGCACACAATCCAGTTGACCAAACCCCTTTCTCCTTTGCTCCACACTCGACTTGTCTAGCCAAGTCTAGTATTTAACCAACTGCGACACGATATCTGGACGTTCTACGACATTAATCGCAACAAGCCAATCGACACGACACGAATACATTGGCTGTTACAATACGAATCAATTCCGACTGGTTATTAGACATAGACAAAAGTTCTTTTTTTTTTTTTACTTTTTTAATGGCTTTGAAATCCGATGATGTTGTCAGGCGAAGAACTGGTTAAAATAACAATCTTTAACATTCCGCCCACCAAAATACGAGTCTTTTCAAAGGGGTATTTTAACAAATGCTTTGGGTTGTATCTCTTGAGAAAACTAATATTTATTTATATCTACGTTGACTTAAAACTAGATTTTGCGACACTAACGAACTTAATTTTGTAATGGGAGAGGGCAGAGTTTTACAACGGGCCCTTTAAGTTCACCAGAATCGGTACGAACTGTGACTACTCTACAAATTCCATCAGTCCCGGGATGAAGTTGAAGTACTCGACCCATTTTCCATTTCATTGGACTGCATTGTTCGTTGACAATGAGAACGAGAGTCCCGACATCTATTCTTGTTTGGCTATCGAACCATTTGTTGCGCTGTTGTAAAGTGTGTAAGTACTCTAAATGCCACTTACGCCAAAAATCTTGGTGAATTTTTTGCAACAGTTTCCACCTTTGTAGGGGACCTAGCTTTACGTCGACTATGTTATCTTCAGGTAATATAGTGAGCGGCTCTAACGTGAGAAAGTGGCCCGGGGTCAACACCGAAAAATCATTAGGGTCTGAGCTGAGAGGGGATAGAGGCCTCGAATTCAACATAGACTCTATCTGAGTCAGTACAGTATAAAACTCCTCAAAGGTAAGACGTTGCGAGCCTATCACTCGCGATAAGTGAGTTTTTACCGACTTAACGCCAGCTTCAGCCAAACCAGAGAAATGCGGGCTGCCAGGGGGGTTGAAAACAAATTCAATTTGCTCCGAACGCGAAACTTTAACCATAAAGTCGTGCAACATGTTAGAGGCACCAATGAAGTTCCGTCCTTGGTCCGAAACGAGTCTCGAGCAACGGCCACGACGTGAGATGAAACGGCGGAGAGCTGCCAAGTAAGCATCCGACGTAAGCTCAGAGACGAGCTCTAAATGCACTGCCTTTGTTACCGTGCACACGAACACGCAAATATAGGATTTGAATGTGCGCAAGCCGCGACCACGACCCAGGCTAGTGTCGAAAGGACCCGCATAGTCCACTGCTGAGGACGAAAAGGGTTTGACTTGATTGATCCTGAAGGATGGCAAATTGCCCATCATCGGAGGTTCAGCTACAGTCGGATGAGCACGAAAGCATTTCATGCAAGATGCAATCACTGATCTTATAGCCCGTTTTGACGACATTATCCAAAATTCTTGGGATATTAGGTTCTGCAACGTTTGTAGCCCTGGGTGCATAAATCGCTTATGGTAGTCCTCAATGACCAGCGTTGTGAACCTATGATCACGAGGCAACAAGAGCGGATGTTTCACGTCGAACGACAAATCCCCTTTTGAGAGTCGACCGCCCACCCTTAAGCAACCAGATTGGTCCAAGAAAGGAGACAATTTGCGAATGGCTTTTGGCACAGAGCGAAAGGACTTCTCCTTTGTCAAACAACGAAGCTCTGAAGCGAAAGCACACTCCTGAACATGCTTCACGAGGAAATGAAGAACCTTGTTAAGTTCTTTGGACGATAAATTAGGGTTTGTGGTTTTAGCAGCGGGATTTTGCAGGTTGTACATGTATCGAAAACAATAAGCTAGGATGTGCAAAATTTTCTGCAGCGACGAGAATCGCTTCAAAATTGTGTCAATGAACGAGACATTGGAGGAGGTAAACAGACTGTAAATCTTCTGTTCACTCGAGGCAGCTTCGTCTAGCAAAATCTCCCGCTGCGGCCAAGACTCTTGAGGAAGAGACAACCAAGAAGGACCCGCCCACCATAACGGGTTCTGAATCAAATCAGCGGGTAACAAACCGCGAGAACCGCAATCCGCTGGGTTCTCTGCACCAGAAACGTGGTGCCAGCATTCGGGAGGAACTTGTTCCTGTACATGCGCAACCCGGTTAGCCACGAAGGTCTTCCACTTCGATGGGCACGAACGAATCCAGGTCAAAGCGACACTGGAATCCGAAAACGCGTAGACTTTATCAAAGATGTGGAAGTCTTTCAAGGCTTCCGTGAACGAAGCGAGCAGGTCTGACAGCAAAACAGCTGATAATAATTCCAGACGAGGCACCGAACATTTACGAAGGGGAGCTACCTTCGACTTTGCGCAACAAAGACGCACGACAACAGAACCGTCATTACGAACGACACGACAATAGATGACGCCACAGTAGCCCCTCTCCGAAGCGTCACAGTAGCCCACTAGTTGCAACGATACGAAGCTGACAACCATTCGACGGGGAATCGACAACAAACTCAAGTTTGACAATTGTGCCTTGAACTTACGCCACTCATGAGCGATAGTGCTAGGGACTTCGCCATCCCAGTCAACACCCGATACCCACAGAAGTTGTATTAAATATTTGGCGAAAAATACAACAGGCGATAACAAACCCAACGGGTCAAAAATACGAGCAATGTCCGAGAGGATCGATCGCTTCGTACAGCGACAGTCACTTTCAAACGTTTTGAATGTGAAGTTGTCTTCCTTAGGGAGCCAGGACAGACCTAAAATTTTTAATGACACGTCATGAATTTCCTCGAAGTTCCGAAGTTGTTCTGAGTATAGCTCTTCTTTAGGCAAGCTATCAAGAAATTCAGTGCTATTAGAACTCCATTTACGTAAGTGAAGTTGAGCGGACGATAAAATTTCCACCAACTCTTCACGCAGGACGACAGCATTCGCGACAGAGTCCGCACCTGACACCATATCGTCGACGTATGCATCCCTGCCCAGCACAGCGGCACCACGAGGGACGCGAGCAGAGAATTCCTTTGCCAACTTCGAAATGCACCACAACGCCTGGTATGGGGCACAGGAGACTCCATATGTCACCGTGAGCAACCGATAATCTTTCACGGATTCTTCAGGAGATGGACGCCATAAGATACGCTGATAGTCGCAATCCCGCAGATCGACAAGAAATTGGCGGTACATCTGCTTAATGTCCCCGGTAAAGACCACGGCATGCCATCGGAATCGAACTAGCAGGTCAAATATGTTCTTTTGTAATTTAGGGCCAGGCAACACGGTAGCATTCAAGGACTTCCCGGTAGCATCCTCGGCGCTGGCATCAAAGACCGTGCGAAGAGGAGTGGTAACCGAATCAGGACGCAATATTCCATGATGCGGCACATAGTAATAGTGGCCCTTAGACGACAAGGGGGGATCCACTTCCGCCATGTGACCACACTTCAGGTAGTCATCCATAAAGTTGACATACGCTGTCCGAAAACAAGGGTTCAATCGAAACTTCCTTTCTAAATTTAAAAGCCGTTTGAGAGCAATCTCTCGCGAACCTGTGAACTGAGGCTTATCCTGAGGGTCAGCGAAGGTCAATGGTACCACCATCCTACCATCAGGATTACGACAGTATGAAGCTTCCATTGTACTTTGACACGACAATTCCGATTTTGAAAGAACGACAGATTTAGGAGGGTCCACGCTTTCCAATTCCCAGAACCGCTTTATATTGTTGTCTAATGAAAGACTCGACACGAGAAGGCAGTCCTTTGTGCCAGCATTGGAACCCCTACCAGAAGGAGCAACACCAACCGAACACTCACCCATCACAATCCAGCCGAAAACTGTGTGAATAGCAATGGGCTGCCCTGCATTGCCCTTGACAACACCAGGTTTAAGTGCTGCAGCGAGAATGTTCACACTAATCAGCATGTCAATAGGTCCAGGCTTGAAAAATGTTGGATCCGCGAGATCTAAATACCTAATATGCCTCCACAAGGCAATATCAATTTGTGCTGATGGCATATCAGAGCAAATCCTTGACAACACAAATGCTTCTAAAGAAAATTTACATGAGAGGTCACTATTTGAAGGAACTATCTCACAATTAACCGATCCCAGAGTTTCCGCTGACGTTTGGCCAATGCCATTGACGGATTGCCCACTATTCCTTTTAATTGTCAATCCGAGTTTTCGAACACACTCCAAAGTCATGAAGTTGCAAGCACTTGCACTATCTAACAATATTCGAATTGGTACAAATTTATTATATTTGTTTTTTACTAAAACAACTGCTGTTGAAAATAAAACTTGTGCATTACAGCTGGGAACAGCCAACGTCACTGGACTGTCTGAGACCGCAGGTTCCAAATCCCTGCTTTTATCAAAATGCAACAACTTGTGATGTCTACCATTGCATGTGACACACAGGACAGTTGATTTACAATTTTTTACCCCATGAGATGGCCGACAACAGAGAATACAAAGCCGTTTGTCCTTCACTCTGTTAAATCTCTCCATGGGTGACAATTTCAAAAAATCTGCACAATTTTCCAAACTGTGACCCATTGCAGCACAAATAACACAATTAGTGACAGGTGGCACAACAAATGACAATTTTGATTTATTTGCCGGCTTGCTAACTACAATATTTGACCTACCAACAGAGTTTTCTAAGGCCTGACCTCGCTTTTCAATAAACAACATTAAATCTTCATACTTCGGTATATCAACATTTGAATTGAGATGCAACTCATAGGCTTCTTTAGTAGCGACATCTAACTTAGACCACAACAAATGGTACAACATAAAGTTTTTATCAGGCAAATTATATTTTGATAAAATTTCTAAATTTTCTTTGAAAGCACGACACACCCGATTCAATTCTGCACTACCTTTCGATTTGATGGACTCACAGGTCAACAATTTCTCATAAAACATTGTAGCTATAACTCGTTCTCGTTCATAATGCTTTACCAATGTGTTATAAGCAAGCAAATAATTCTCATCACACAAGGGATAATTTTTGATTAAGCTAAATGCCTCACCTTGCACACTAGTCATCAAATAATGAAACTTTTCCACTGCAGGAATGTCCTTTTTGTGGATCAGTGAGTCAAAAATTTGTTTGAAGGAAACCCAATGTTCCATCTTCCCATCAAACGGGGCAATAACAATACGAGGTAACTGCACACACGAGTTGGAACCGGCACTAGACACTGACGGCTTTTGTTCTTCTACTTGAGTGGTGAGCCGCAGTTTAATCGCCTTCACCATCATCTCGAATTGCGATGACACTTGTAGTTCACTTTTTCTCTCCCCGCTCGATAACGACGACAAAAGTTCTATTTGGTATGAATGGAATTCACTTTCTAACTTTTTCACGTCTTCAGTTGAATACCCTTTCAAATCGGAACTCGCGATATACTCCATCCGCGCGAACGCGTAATCGCGCCCAACCCGGTTCCTATCACCGACCTCAGAAACATTATCGTTATTTCCCATATTGAGCGGATATACAAAACCAAACTACCAAAATAAACAATATGTATAACCTCAACTGAAACCGACAGTGACGTTTAATTTGACAACTTAGGAACGTTCCGAACCTACTAGTTTCGTTCTATGACAGGACGCCACGGTTACCAATACGCAAAAATGAACCGCGCGTTCTACCCAAAGAGAACCAACCCAAGCGTTTTTGTTAGCTTACCCGCCAATTTGTACGAGAATATATGTAGGTAATTTTACAAAACTATTAAACTACAAAACTATAAAATACGAAAAATACCACGATCGCCTTACAATATGATCGGGCTCGAATGACCAAATGTTTTGGGTTATCAATGGACTGTAATTTTTGATGAGTAAGATCGAAATTATGCGAAAATAACTTAGTGTGGAGTAGGGTTTACAAGTCAAGCAAATTGCGTACTCACCAGGCTTTTCTGCGGTTGTGGGTGCAGAATACGGTGTTGGCGACCAGGGCAGAGTACTTCCAACCTTCGGACCGTCCAGACTTACCTCTGGTATGAGAAATACCTCCCTTGAGCTTCCACCGATATGCAGCGCGGCCGGCACACAATCCAGTTGACCAAACCCCTTTCTCCTTTGCTCCACACTCGACTTGTCTAGCCAAGTCTAGTATTTAACCAACTGCGACACGATATCTGGACGTTCTACGACATTAATCGCAACAAGCCAATCGACACGACACGAATACATTGGCTGTTACAATACGAATCAATTCCGACTGGTTATTAGACATAGACAAAAGTTCTTTTTTTTTTTTTACTTTTTTAATGGCTTTGAAATCCGATGATGTTGTCAGGCGAAGAACTGGTTAAAATAACAATCTTTAACACACATTCTAATGTCACTAGGCCGGTGACACGACCAGCGTCAGTTTGCGACCACTCCGAAGGACGAAGTTTTTTCCAATTAATAATATTCATATTTTTACAGACCCTAGAGAAAAAATCCTATAGAGTGATCCTAGAGATGTGTGCGTGTGTTATTGAATGGGAATCCCTTAATGATAAAATGAGATTAAGTATATCCTTTCCGTTTACTAAAGGGTCTCAAACCGGCATACCAAATTAGCTGGTCGCAAACCGACCTATCAACCATATAAACCATATTCCTACTAGTTGAAAATAAACCATATTCCTACTAAATGAAAATGTAGAATAAATTGGTAGTTTGTTTTTAAGTATAGAAACTTTAAAATTAAGTAAGTACCTACCTGGGTGACCAGAGTTTTTTCCGGGTTTTCTTAAGATGTGACCTCGGTAGATTGATTATTTACGCCCCGTAAACATCTGAATTGTAAATTTCATCGAAATCGCTAGAGCTGTTTCCGTGATCCCAGTAATAAATATACAAGAATTGCTCGTTTCTATATTAGATATAATGCAGGAGCATATCCATTCCAATTCAATTAAATTACTTAATTAAATCAACAACAAGCATCTTAATAATTGTGTTTGATTATTATTGGATGAAGGATTGAAATAAAGGCTTTTATTTATCTATTTGTGCCACACGAAGGGGTTAGAGTTGGTTAGTATCTACTCTACATCTACCTGTCTAATTCATAAAATTTAATTTAAAACCACAAATTACCTGACCACCAGTTAAGCACTTAGAAAACTTTCGTTCGGCTCCAGAAGCGTAAAGTAATTATCTTGTAATCTATGAACGCTTATGGTTTTTTAGGGCTCCGTTATAAAATGAATGCTTAACCCATTACAAGAACTGGTGTGTCCGTAGTCTAAAGTATCGTTAAATATTCAATGTCATGGTAGTGAGCACGTGTGGAAAGACAGATGTAAGAAATTGTGCTACTTCCGTTTTTAAATGCAATGGTTTCTGCATGGATCAGGTTGAAAATTAATAGAATTTGAGAATCGGTTATTCGCAACAACGGAAAATAAACTTACTCCAGTATTTTCAAAAGGAGAAGAGGTAGAACACATGGAATTTAATTCAAACTTTTTTCTTGCTCACTTTTTTTCTTAAGGATGTGTAGAATAGTTATTGTTAGGAACCTAGTCAGCCAAGTGGTCCTATCCTTACCCTACTTACCTAAACATGTATTTACATACATACATAAACTCACGCCTATATTCACAAAAGGGGTAGGTAGAGAACACGAAAAATATTTTTCAGCAGCTGTTGCCCGCGACTTCGTCCGTGTCTTCGCTCCTATTGGTCGCAGTGTGATGTTATATAACCTAAAACCTTCCTCGATAAATGGATTATCCAACACAAAAATAATTTTTGAATTCGAACCAGTAGTTCCTGAGATTAGCGCATTCAAACAAACTCTTCAGCTTTATAATATTAGTATGTACATGAAGAAAATGTGATCGATGTATTTGTGTTAGCATATACATATTATAGGGCCGCTACGGCGGTAACGGGACCAGCGTCAGTTTGCGCCCACCTCAAGAAATAAGTTTATACAGATTGTTAGTTTTACAGACCCTAAAGAAAAAACGTCAAACAACAAACGTCTCAAGTGTGCAGTTTATTTGGAAGTTATTGAATACGAATCCATTAAGCTCATCAAAGTTAGCTACCATATTAGCTAGCGCTAACCGGCTTATAAATCCTGCCTTCACATCGATTTAAAAAAAAAAACACCTGCAGTTGATAAGCATCTATGGCCAAGAGTTTTGAGCCCTCAGTCCATTCACAAAATATAAACCACAAAGCGTGTTGCACCCGTGAATGATCTCATTTCTAAGATAATACGGTATTTCACGGATAGTCAAATCAGTAACTTTTTATGAAAAGTCAAAAATGCTCGATTAGTATGAAGTTTGTAGGGAAATGTGCCTAATGACGTTACAATTTTCTATAGTCAAACTGAGTTCTTTTTTCATGTTTTTGTATTTAAAAATCTTTAAATTTACATAAATAAGCTGTAATTAGATTTTTTCCGAATACCTATTTTCGTATGATTTGTTTATTGGTAACGTAAAATGAATATATTTATGTGTTGTGAAATACCCTATTGGGGTTTCAACACTTAACAATTGGTAAAATGCTACCCCTGGACTAATGCATTCGCGGTGAACACCTTAGTATTTCAAATATTTATTATCAAAGGTCATGGTATGCAGGTATTCTACTTATGGAACTATAAGTAATAACATTATAATAAAACCAACATATTCTCCATTTGAACCAATTACTAGTGCAAGTCAAATTATATGATTGTCGTGAAGATGGGTATCTACGGGTAACCTATCATCCATCGGTGATGTGCCATTACCGGAAACGTTGGGAATGGTAATATTAGCAACACGAAAGTATATATGGCTATCGGTTGCGATAAATAGAAGGAGAAATGCATAATCGGGCATAATGGTGGCCCTAACGTGGGGTATAATGTAGTGAAATCAGATATTCGTGTTGTTGAGGTCTCGTGTAAGAAAACGAATCTTAATACCCCAATGAAAGAGTTACATTAAAATTTTCACAGAGTTCTCTTTCAAAGTAATAGAAGCGATGAATTTCCATAGAATTTCGAGATTTTCCCGCGCAAAGTAGAAACCTTTCTGATATTTTTTTCTTTTTCTTTGAGATATAACGTCAAAAATTCTTTTCTAACGGTTTTCCCTTGAAATTTTAATAATAACTGTTCTATGCAATGAGAATATTTTTTTATCATTCGCTTGCCCTTATGGTAGTAGTGAGTAGATGGCACTTGGGGTACGACGCAACATGTCTTTAGTTGCATACCTCCATCGCCTCTCACCTCATCTCATCAAATCATTTCCTTCCTATTACTCTTATCGTCCGCACTGCGTATCTAAGTTATGAAGTCCATTCACTACACCACCTACATCTTCTCTAACAACCCTCCACATTCCACCACCACCACATCAGCCGAAGGACGTCCACTGCTGGACATAGGCCTCCCCGAATTTTATGGGGGGTAAATGACATAATCGCCACGCTTAGTGTTATATTGTAAACCGCCGCGTGCAAAACAGATAAAATATTATTATCCAACTCCCTCGTTTATCGGAGTATTGATGGTAGCTAAGCGTTCACATGTGAAGTTACGAGTATCATTAAGCATAGACAATATTCAAAGGCAATCAGCCGAGCAGGCTGAATACCTAAGCTCATCTGAAACACTAGACAACACACTTTCACCGATGAGATTCTCTAAAAACAAGGATACTTCATAAGCTGGTGCACGGTAAATATCCAATTTCAATGCTGGCTTACTTGAAATTCTTATGTTGTGCGTTATACCTATACAGAATGGATTTAAAATAAGGCCACAAACAGTTTCTGAGATTGAGAAGTCTCACTGTGCTTTTCAATACTGATTAAGTTATACACATACACATACATATGTATGTATGAGTATATGTATACTCAAGCCTATATTCCCAAAAGGGGTTAGCAGAGCACACGAAAATTCATTTCAGTGCCACTTTTAGCAATTCTAGGTTTATAGATGGAAAAATGTGATATTACAGTGACAGGTTGCTAGCCCATCGCCCTCAACACACTTCAACCTCATTTCCATAGTCGACTCTTACGACACCCAAGATAAGAAAGGGGTGGTGGTAATTAAGATATACCTATAGTTAATAAAGTAGTTAGTACCTAATACATTAAACGTATGTTTTCGATTGATAGTCGTAGGTATCTGTATAGGCCAGCAGCGGCAGCAAAAACGTAGATTACCTAGGGATAAGTGGTGAGTTCAATCAATCAATCTTTGTGTTTTATGGCCCCATCGATATTGTCGATGATTCCGCCAACGTCAAAGTTTAAAAAGGCAGTGGTGAGTTCATGAATTACTGTGTGTTGCTGGAAGAAGGTCCAAGGGATTTTTTGTTGACATACGGTTCCTTCATGAAGCTATAACACTCAAAAATATTGTTGTTAAGGCACGTTAGTCTGTAACATATAAGGATGCAATATATTTTCCTAAATAACTAATACACCGAGGTAGGTTTTATATTTCAGTGGCCCGGAATCATTCGCTTGGCATTCACCCTGTATAGGTACAGATCTTGCAACGGAATCATTAAGTTGAATGTGCTCCGGGTAATTATGTAAAAACCGGTCAAGTGTCAGGTTATGATCTTGGTGGAGAATAAGATCAAATTGTATCGCTTGTGTGTTCAGTGCGTGGAGTGCGTGGTAATTGTAAGAAGTTATGAAATCGCGAGTAAACTTCAACCGAATTTTTTTGTAGATTGCATGAAAAGGTAACAGGCAAGACATACAGCTACTTTCGATTTTATAATATTAGCATGTGTTTTGTTTTGGCGGTTATACGGGCCGTACCATTTACAGGGTGGGCCCTGTAACAGACGCAAAAAATTCAACGGTCCACTATTGAGCAAGCCAGCAAGTATTTCGAAGTGGTCCTCGTTGAAAAAAAAAAGATTTACCTCGATTTTTTTTCCATTAAAGATAGCGTAGGTGTATTTTATACTCTTCTAAAGTTATATTTAAAACTAATAAGACCTTATAATGAAATAGCACCTTTTAAAACAAAAAAAAAATCAAGAACATATTATACGACAAAACGAAACAAACACTAAACTGGCGTGCTATTATCTCGTGGAATCAAGATACATTACTTTGAAAGTCATAACTTTAGATCATTTTTATCCGAATAGAAAGAATAGAAAATATTAGGACACAGGGAGTTACTGCGGATGTTCTAACGAAGGGGCCCACCTTGTATAAGTAATACTTATAAGTATCCGTTGCGCGATATGTGGGGCAGTAGAAGTCACATTTTTAGATAGGTAGGTAACCTACCTATCTAAAAACCTAGTTTTGGGAAATCAATCTTGTACATAGGTACCTACGCTATGTATAAGCATTGGATATTATTTCCATCGACTACTATTTATAATAATTCTATAGCTTCTAGTTGCAGCCGTCAAGTTCTTTGTTAAATTTTTGTTACCTTATTCACAACCCTGTTTTTATCTATTTATCTATTGATATTTACCAGTAGGCGGAAGAAAAAAAACTATAGGTAACATTTAAGTAAGATATCTCCTGTCAATTTAGTACATCACGTTTAGATTTATTTAGTAGGGCAATCACGTTACTTTTGGAACGTACGATAGGTTTAGGTAGGTTACGCATGCTTGAAAGCGTTGCCTAACTACGAGTAATTACCCCGCTGCTAAATATTATGTTTTTGCTAGTCTAGCGGGGGCACTGCCGCCGTGGCCCCAGACTGAATGACAGGTGACGGGATTAGCATCTCTGCCGATGACCATAGTTATTCTCGTTACAAGTGTACTTACTTACTACTTATATTACTTATAACCTGACATGTGAAACAAATTTTTAAGGATAGGCATGTTTGTCAGGTCGTCTGCGATGGGTCACGGAATTCGAGTTAGAAAGTTTAAGTTCGTGATACTGTTTAATATTGCTATAAATATTTAAATTAGACCGGTTGGAGCATCGCAACGCAATAGTAATTAATTATTAAAAAGTTTCGATTTATACGAAATTCAAATTCGAAACAACTTGCACGTTTTCGACGTGGTGCGGCGGTGATATCTCATCATTGATTAGGTATGTTATTAACGGTTTTCTTTGATTTATGGATCGTGGCTACACCCTCGATGATATCGCCGAACTTGCGATTAAAATAACATAAAACAGAATCTGAATCGATGCCCAGTAGGTAGCGTGTTAATGCTTTAATAGATAAGCAGTAGTACATTAGTAGGCATGGACCAGAATATCAACTGGATAACCAGTACATACTTAAAACAGTTATTTAAATATGGAGTATATTGATGTTCTCTTAATTCACTGTAACAGACCACATAGTGCGTCTAAAATACGGCGTAGGCGTATATTATAGAATAATAACAATAACGTATCATAGTTTAAGGTTTACATGTAAGTAGCTGAATTAATTCATTCCTCTCACACTTATACCTACACTCAAGAAAAAGACAGATTTTCAATACCGGTAAATATCGCTTGTGCAAGCTTAGCAGGCTGTATTTTAGGACAAATTTATCGAATATTGCAATCGGATACACCAAGTTAATGTCTCCATCAGTTACCAAAATGACTGTTAATAAAATATTAACAGAATTATTGACAACGTTCATAATATTATTCACAGAGGTATACTGTTACCTGCACGTCTACATGGGAATATAATATAACAATCAATTTAACACGGGTCTTTAATCAATAATCAATCAATTTTGAAATCGTGTGAAAATCTAATTTTAGCTCTCATCTAATCTTCATCGTTTATCAAATTAAATAATATACGTCCGTTAACAGACGCGTTGAAATCTCAGATTAGTAAATTGGCGGCTAATGATTTCTCATCAATCAGACAGTTTCAGCTAGATTTTAAGTGGATTGAACGGTAAAATTAAACGCTATAAAGCACGAGCAAATCCGGTATTTTACTAATATTGAAAGAAATGCTACATCTATATATTATTGAAGCAACATGAAACCAAGAAGGTAAACTTTCTGAATGACTCAGAGTTCAAAGTCGACGTACGAGTATGCGATCTGATACTTATAGATTAGATTGGATTAGAATATTTAATTTATTTTTGAATCATACATTATTTTATAAAATGTCAATTAAAATAGCATGTTCACAAAAAGTTTGTGGTGACGAGCAGCCTATAGTAGAGGGCACAGTGACGATGGTAAGTATACTATATATGTTAATGATGGAACAATAATGTTAATCATCTAAGTATGAGGTTGTATTGTAAACGGTAACTACAAACCTATATCACATTGGAAAAATCAATAATCGTTTTGGTAATTAAAATAGTCTGAATTTTGGGTACGAGTACTTTAAGTCAAATATACACCCGCTGAGTCAGGCTGAAATAATTTTGCAACAACAAAGTAGCAGATTATTCTCCACACGCCAAAAAAATATAACCAAGCAAGTCACCAAGAAGACTAAAGGCTCATGCTTACATAGTAACTATTAGTGCAAGAACTTGCTTGCGATTTTTATTTCTTTCTTGCCGACACCTCACTTCGTTATGAGATATCTTGATATGACTCCGCCGTATTTGCGAAAACATTTCTTATGTACGCGAATAACAAACATGGCCATCCACACTTTGTGCCGGTATTCCTATTCGACTTATTCGTGTCCTTTAATGTGTACCTACGAAAAACCGACAAGTCGACGGATACGCTATTCGCGCTTATGAGTTATGTGTGTGAATAAAGTTAGCAGACGAATAAATTCTCCACACTTCTTCGAATACAGACGCATAAGCTGAATAACGAATAACTCTTATCGAAATGTAGAGTCAGCATTACCTCGGTAGCCCGCAGCCGTGCAATGTAATGAAAATTGCATGCAAGTTTCTTGCAGTATGCAGTATAAAATCCGTTTTCTAACTAGATACAGAAAAATAACAAACTTATGCCTAGATACCTAACATTCCCGAACTGGGTGTTAGAAATAGTGTACCTAACAGCTTTGCCAAATCGTTTATATTTTTAATTTAAGTACATCATTTCTAACCGACGTCAATAAAAGAACGAGGTTCTCAATTGGTCAGAATATTTTGTACTACTTATTTACTCTACCCGTGTACCACCGGCCTTACATCAGATACACTAGATCTTAGATTAGGTGAAAATGCCAGCAATTCCAAAGTGAAGCTGACACATAATTGAGTCGCGTGGAGACAGCATTCGTCTCGCCTCACGCGCACCTATACCCCCGCCATGCGGTTGAAGAAAACTTGCCGTATAAGAAAAAGACAAATATATGAAAATAGTAGGTACCCACTTATCATCTCTCTCTTCCTTTTATAAGATTCTGTATTAAAAATAGGCTGTATGCACATGTGAAATGCTCGCGCACATATTGCGTTGTTCTTTAGATTGATTTAAAGAATTACATTAGCATCTATGAAAGCAATTAGTCTTGTCGATGTCAGAATTATAATCGTAGTAAGACTGGTTGAGTTATGTATTGAGCAAAAACGGATGCCGTTGCTATTCAGTTTGTTACATGAATACTTGAATAGGTATGTGACCCAAGTAGGAATAGGCACTATACCTACGGTAGGTAACTGGTATATAAGATATCTAATAAAGGTTGCTATTTTGCATTGAGTATTGATTGCTATATAACAAACAGCAAACTGACTGATTGTTCTTTTGGCTGTTTGCTGACTATACTTTGGTATGTACCTACTACCGGTCACAAATATCTGTGCACCTCACTGCGTGACGTCATTATGGAGCTTGCATGGCATCAGTTTCCGGGAAGGTGCGCAGTATTGTGGCCAGTAATTTTGATCACTAATTCTCGATCCAGTCAGTTCTGTTCTGATTTTTGTTTTCTGTAGCTTATACATAGCTACCTATGAGTTATGGACATTGGATACGATACCTGCCCATAATACTGTAGATATTAGATGTGCTGCTCCTAGGTAGGATAATGTACAAGGAGAAATATATACAGGAAAGGCTTATCTACAAACTATATACATAATATACAATAGATAGGAGTCACAAGAAGAAACGACAATAGAGAGATCTCTCAGGGACCGAAGTCCTATAAGAGTTGGTTCGAAGTTATATATATGCAACTGATTTTAGAAACTTCGATAGCGCGTTGCAGAACATGTCAGATTTGACAGATGCCACGAGTGACGCCACATCAGCCCCCCTTTGAGACGGAGGAGTCAGCGACGACGTAGGAGAGAGTGCTCAGAGTCAGCGTGGCGAGCGAGTGCTCAGAGCCAGGGTGACGAGAGGGTGAGGAGAGAAAGAGAGAGAGGAAGGGAGGTTCGCTGCGGGGCGTCAGAATCTTCAGATTTGCGCTTATGTCCATTGTCGGAGGTCACCAGGCTACTTTACACAGAAAGCGAGACAGCAGCTAGAAGAATTAAAAAAGAAGTTGGTTCGAAGTTATATATATGCAACTGATTTTAGAAACCCGGACCCGGACCCGGGTTATGTCCTTAAACTACGACCAGGACCACCGGGGAATGGGCAGCAGCATTCCTAGAGTGCGGTGGAGATACTGCGATCGCCAACCCGCATGCCAAGCGTGGCGATTATGGCATTTACCCCCCATGAAATTGGGGGAGGCCTATGTCCAGCAGTGGACGTCCTAGGGCTGATGTGGTGGTGGTGGATTTTAGAAACTTCGATAGCGCGTTGCAGAACATATCAGATTTGACAGATGCCACGAGTGACGCCACAATACAAATGGCGGGCCGTACGTTTATTTGCCCCCGACAAGGTATAAAAAAACCCGGGCAAGTGCGAGTCGGACTAACGCACCGAGGGTTCCGTAAAAAATATTTTTATTATAATTATGAAGTAACTAAAAATTTACGGTTTTCGCAATTTTTCCTTTATCTGTGCTATAAAACGTTGCTTCGTACCAAATTTCAAGATTCTGAGTTCACAGGAAGTACCCTGTAGGTTTTGATTGCCTTGCGAGTGTCGAAATTTTGCGGCATAAACGGCTGTATCTTTTGATTGCGTTGGTTTACAAGTTTGATTTTTTTACACCTCCAAGGGACCATAGACCTGACACGACTGACTATTTGACTGGGACTGAGTATTTGATATAAATTCGAGCTTGATACCTCCACGCGTTCCTGAGAAAAAGGGTCTTGACAGACAGACGGACGGACAACAAAGTGATCCTATAAGGGTTCCGTTTTTTCCTTTCCGAGGTACGGAACCCTAAAAATACCGAATCTACTTCAGTATACTTAACTTTCAGAATTAGTAGAGAACTGCATTTGCTGATGAGTATTCAATTATTACCGAACCAATCTGCTGTGTGCTCTAGCTTTAATCAAATATACAAATTAGTGGATGTGGCGTTCATTTATAAACTTACGTCAGTTATTTACCAAAACTAATGATCATTGCATAATCGATAGGTGATATATTTGCATGCGGAGGATAACAGATGCCTGAGCCCACTTTTCACTTGGTGATGTTTAAACTTCTTCAATATAAGTGTATTTGATAATCGATTCGTGGTATAAATATGTTCAATAACATAATACGTTTAAAAAAGTTTTATATTTAATAGAATAGCTAAAATATGAGTTTTAAACTAAATACCTTTTATACCAAGTACTTATAATATAACATACGCTCGACATCATACATAATACGGTACGTACAAATATATATTCTTACAGCCGACGTCAAAGATTTACTTACTATTATTGTTAATACGGTGGCAAACTATAGGTATGATTGTACGCAATATTGGACCAAAACCTTGCTAAATTTGCCGTAATGAAACTAATGAATCTCATTATCATCATCATATCAGCCGAAAGAATTCCACGGCTGGACAAAGCAAAGGCGTCTAAAAAGGATCTTCACAATAACCGGTCTTGCGCCGCCCTCATCCAACAGCTTCCCGCGATCTTTACCAGATCTTCAATGATCGTAATGAATCTACAAACGTTCAAATGCTTCATTCATACAGCAGTAAAAATCGCTATTACAATGATAATGGCATTAAAACCAGACAGGTCAACGATTTTAAATACAGTACGTCGAGTGACTTAACAACATTTGATTGATTCTAATAAAATTGTTAATACTCGTACCTACAGTTAGAGGCACTCCAATATAGAGTGTAAGGTACCTACATGACATCATTTGCTTATTAATCGGTTTTTGTGTCAATATTTACGGTTTCTGGACTTTGCTTTGTGTGTTTGATTAATTTCGTGAAATTTTGTGTCATCCTCTCTAATTGAATTGTAAACGATTGAAATATTTGGTTCTAGTGGTAACCTACTTAACAATGAGTATGCTATCGTTCCATGCGTTTAATGAAAGGCCTGAATGTAATAGCACATTTCCTTTGCTCATAATGGCAGGTTTTTTGTTAAATGTTTGCATTGGGAACTGGAGTTTCTAATCGGGCATTTAAAATCGACATTTTAGACCGATAAATTTCATGAGTGGAGCACCAGCCAACAGGGATGTAACAGTCAAAAATGTAAATTCATTTTATTAGAAATGTATTGAAGCAGGCCACACGGTACTTACCCATTTCAGCTACCTAATACGAGTACATGTACTGTCAGTCCCCTGCTGCATTATTACCCAAGTTTCTGTATCCTTGGATAGAGTTTCCAGTTACTTTGTAGAATTTTTATTCATATAAAAAATGGCTTTTAAATCATCTTCATCAGTATTATCCTCTTAGCGTTGTCCCAGTACAGTTGCATCCTGAAGAATGCCCGGGGTCCGCTACCTAATCTCAAAAATTGGCGTAGGCGCTAGTTTATACGTAAGCGACTGCCATCTTCCTGGACCCGGGTATGTCCTAAAACTACGACCAAGACCACCGGGGGATGGGCAGCAGCATCCCTAAAGTGCGGTGGAGGTACTGCGATTGCCAACCCGCATGCCAAGCGTGGCGATTATGGCATTTACCCCCCATGAAATTGGGGGAGGCCCATGTCCAGCAGTGGACGTCCTTCGGCTGATATGGTGGTGGTGGTGGTGGTGGGATGGACTGCCATCTGACCTCCCAAGCAGGAAACTAGACCTTAATGGGATTAAGGCTTGTGAAGTGAGTGGGCAACTTGACTGTCAGAAGTTCTATAACCGCCCGAAGGCCTCTTTTGGCTTAGTGACTGCTTAGCAGGAGCAGCACGGGATCAACGGTTTAACGTGCCTTCCAAAGCACGGGAGAGCTCAGTTAATAACCACTTAAAGCGGTCACCCATCTAAGAGTTGACATGAGCCGACGTTGCTTAAGCTCGCGCTCCTTCTTCCCATATCATATTTCTTTTGCTAAAAAATGTGAAAATCTGTAAAATGCCATTTCTATTTCAAATCGACTTTTACCTTTACTCATCGGCATCGGCGCCGAAACCGCGACATTGGATAAACAACCATAAATACCATAATGCTGTACGTTCCGGATGGTTATCAGAGCGTCCGCCTAATGACAGCGACGTGATTGAACATCGAACACCGCGGGATGAAAGATGGCCGACGCTATACTTTCTTTCTCGTAGTGTTTTGCTATAAAGTGCCCCGGTACAAGGATGACAAGAATATTCAACTTTTAGTTTACGAGGTATTAAAAAGTCGATAACGCTAATAACAGCGACGTGAGGTTAAGGGATAAAAGATGGCCGCTGCGATACTTTCTCTCACTCGTATCGTAATGCTTTTGTAAGGATGTCAAGAATTTGTAACAATTTTTGATTTGCAAGATATTTGCTTGCAAAAACGCTATAACTGTGAAACTGTAGGAAAAGAAATCTCTACTCGTATTATTGCCCGTCTCCTATTCTTAAGTAGTCTAGATAATATCTGTGTCATACTTGCGGGTACGATATTCTGTACTTAGGTATTCTATAGGTAAAGGTTATTGTTTTCATAATATAAGTTGGTTACTTAGCTCATAAGACAGGACATAAAATATCTCTACAACTATTTAACGATAAGATAAAAAGTATAAAATACCTATTGGTCTCACCTATTTGATTTGAAAGGAAGATAAGACAGATTTACGAACAGGCGATTAACGTAAGCTTAATTATTATTTTATTAAATACCTATACATATACGGGCATGTAATGAGGAGGGATGAAAGCCATGTAACCAGAAAAGTATTGGATATGAATGTGGATGGATGCAAGAAACGAGGTAGGCCAAAGAAAAGGTGGATGGATTGTGTGAAAGATGATATGAATAGGAAAGATGTGAATGAAGAGATGACGCGTGACAGAGATATTTGGAAGAAAAAGACATGCTGCGCCGACCCCAAATAAATGGGAAAAGGGCAAGAGAATGATGATGACCTATACATAAATTATGGTATTTTATGTATGTCTAAAAGAAAAAGTTGAAAGTAATTTTTAGCATGAAATTCTCGTAAAGATAGATTTATACTTGGTCTAAGCCTTTTTCGCATCATCCGAACCATCACTTATTCTTTGCCGACGGCGGCCCTATCCGCATTTTATGACAATAATAGGGTCCTACGATTTGCCGGTCACAGATCCGGCAATTTCCGCAATAAAGACATTCTAGATTCGGATCACAATGGAATGTTGAAATGTATACAATTTGTAACATTACAGGGCTTCGTTGCATCAATGTGCTGATTTGTTATTTACAGGAGAGACGCTCTTAAACTATCCTATCAAATAAAATAGGCGTAATGAGGAAGTGTTCTAGATTGTTCCACAATTTATATATAACCAACAACGTTGCAATGTCAAGAAGTCTAATACTGTTTTCTTTTTAGGTAACCTGTTTTAAAGCTAGAGCTGATGGTTTCGCAAGCGGTCATCTAAGTAAATCGTTATATCACTGCACCAGTTCGATACACATTATCGTGTCATTCATGTATTCAACAACATCAAAAAGCAGGTCTTCATTGCGCAATTGACCGTAATACAACAGTAACATGAATTCAATTACAAACTCATGGGTTTTTGATGTGAAATGAAAAATAAAGTTATTAAAAAGTCGTTTTGTGTACCTAGGAGCAATTTGGGCTTCATTTGTCGGGTAAAACAGTAAATCATCACTTTCACTGGGTTTGTTTCATAACGAGTCCCCGGTCTAATTGGTGCCGTCGGATGTTACGAGTTATTACCGGTGTTGAATGTGAAGAACAATCTGTTGCTGTTCACACATGAATACTCACGACTGATTTGTAAACGTCTCCGTGTGGTGTCAAGTTATTAATGACATAATTGTACCGCCCTCTTCCTTCCCGAGCCTTCCCGGCCTCGGAAGAAAACCACTATTGGAACAGGTAGAGCGAAGCCCATCTAGGTCTATCCATCATTTCATTTGCCATATCGATATTTACCATAAAAGTTATTCTCTGAAATCGTAAAACTTTCAGAATATTTTTAAAAAACTTTGTATACAGCTCTATAGGTTAAGTATGGCAAACGTTACGTTTATGTCATAAAATTATGGATTTTATTAGTAACCCCAGGTAGGGACCGGCTTGA
The DNA here is from genome assembly GCA_905163555.1 of Notocelia uddmanniana. Lineage (NCBI taxonomy): Eukaryota > Metazoa > Arthropoda > Insecta > Lepidoptera > Tortricidae > Notocelia > Notocelia uddmanniana. The sequence goes on along the minus strand of LR991069.1, from coordinate 9,100,861 downwards.
ATATAAATTTCCGCTTATCCCGGGACTTTCGGGACTTTTCATACTAGCCAGTCCCGGGACTGCTGACCCTGGTCCTGCGGGGAACAGGGTTGAAGTGCGATTGAATTGCAATGTCCTGCATTATCGCTAAACCTATTGCGAAGTGGCACTGAAAATTAATTAAATGTGTCCTGCCTACGCCTTTAATTAATGTTAGATTATGTATGTATGTTAGAAACGCTAGAATTAATGTTTCAGATGTCGTCATTGCTGTGTGTTTATTTACTGCCCTTTGCTCGATTAACTGCTTGATTTATGACGGATGCACGCCGCTCATGTGTTCACATAATTAAAACTTACTTTCGTTGCGCACTGAAAGAATGTAGCAATCAGATCAAGTACCAACAAATCTCTTAAACCTTTCCAAACGTCTTGAATTATATGGCAGAATTAATTACCTACCTATATGGAAAGGATACAGAGATTGCCGAAATTAGGCTACATTAACACTCGATTCGATATTCCAGTTGCTTTTTAAGGGCTATAAATTCGAGTTTTATTACCGTATTCTTTTATTTTTATTATCTGTACGCACAAAGTATTCGCATTTGGAGTAGCCTTGAAGGGAGCCAGTTTTCTCCTTTCCGAATCCTTTATTTACCATACTTAATTAATTAATTCGGCACCAATTTGGGAATACTGCATGTTTCGAAGTTCAAGGCAATTTCGCAAGATATAAGTGGCATGAACGTATAATTTCTCCTGCTGTTGGACTTGGTTGGACCTAGTTAGTTAAAACAAATGCGTCATGATATTAATTTCAATATATTATGAATGTCATGATGCGATGCGACAGTAAATTATGGGTGCTCCGTCATTGCTATCGGTAGTTCGTGATATGGACTGAGTTTCAACCCAGTCATTGAGTGTTGTCATAACTTGTTACTAACTAGTGGCTCTGTGAGCTGTAGACCTCGCGAGTGGCCATGGCTCCACCATTTTGTCGAAAATCGAAAACAAAATCGACAAAAAACCATATGGTTGAGAAATGTGACAGGGTAAGTACCTACTCGAAACAGGAGAACAGCCAAACATCCAGACATAAGATTTTTTCTACATGCTGAAACGGGGCCAAATTACTCGCACTTCACGCTCGCTCGTTCGACCGACTAGTGCTCAGGGGGTCTACTCCGAAATTCGAAATCCGAACTTCGTATGGTGCCGTCTCTTTCACCCTCCTATCATACACTATATGAATGAAAGGGACGGCACCATACGAAGTTCGGACTTCGGAGTTCGTAGTAGATCCCCCGAAGCTCTGTGAACTTGCGTTTTTTTTTTAAATTTTACATATTTCAAAATTTTAAATAACTTAATTGACAGTAAAATTTCATATAATGCAAGTTTCCATCCTGCTCATACAATTTCACGCGAATCAGTTGAAAATTGCGACCTTTACAGGAGAACAGCCGGATTATGTATGAGTTGGGCACAGAGGCGGCGCCACGCTTGTGTTGAAAGTGCTAGTAGCCCAAACCACAGATGAAATACAAGTTAATTCGCCCAAACACAAACGTACCTACTCGTATTGCGTTAGTTAGGAGTATTTATCCTTTTCTCTGTGGGTGTCCTGTTTTTTCCCGGTCGTCTGTGGTTATACCCACCCCAAGGGATATCCCCACTTTTTTGGCATGAGAGTTACCATATTTCCCTGACAATCGGCGTCGTATATCCATTAATAATGCGCAAGGCAAGGAAGCGCGAGCGAAAAGTACCTACAAAACCTATAGTATACCTATACCAACCTAACAAGTTTAATTTATACCTAAATGCGCGGAACAAAATTATGAAAGTAACTAATAGGTACTCGTATACGTACTTATGAAAGTAACTAATAGACATTTGTTTTGTTAGTGTTACACATTTTAAACATGTAATGTCTATTAGACCACGCTACAACTACATACAACAGGTCTCTTACTTACGTTTTTTACCTTTATATGAATGTCACTTTGGTGACACACGTACAGAAATGCAACGACAGTACAAAGTTAATGGTGGATGTATACCTTAAATTAAAGATGCATGTGGTCCCGGACTATCCGCAACGTGAATCGATAAGGCATAAATCGGCGGGTCGGAGCACAGTAAGCGCATAAAATTAGCAAAACCTGGACATAATTCGATAAGAGTGCGGTGAAGATACTGCGATCGCCAACCCGCATGCCAAGCGTGGCGATTATGGCATTTACCCCCCATGTAATTGGGGGAGGCCTATGTCCAGCAGTGGACGTCCTAGGGCTGGCTATGGTGGTGGTAGTTATACTTAAAATATAAAGAATTAAACATTTTAAGGCGCCGCGTCAATGTTAAAAAACAAAAAACTAAAATTTAAACACATTTTGATTTGTTAAGTAAGCCAAATCAAGTAACTTTGTAAAAGTACGTGTATTATGATGTGAAAAAATATCATGTAATCAATTATCGTGAATATATTTTGTTGAATATAAATATTTAATAAATAAATATTGGGGCACAATCTTACACAAATCGACCTAGTCCCAAACTAAGCAAAGCGTGTACTATGGGTACTAGACGACGATATACATACTTATATATTATAGATAAATACATAGAAAACATCCAAAACCCAGGAACAAAATCCATGCTAAATGCACAAATAATGCCCTGACCGGGATTTGAAGCCGGGACCTCTAGCTTCGGAGGCACTGTCACTACTAACTAGGCTAAACAGACCGTCAACATTTTATTAGTACTATAAGAAACATATTAAACAAAAAATATCCACGATAATTGATTAAATTATATTTTTTCTTACCATAATACAGGTACTTTTACAAAGTTATTTATTATGGTTTACTTACGAAATCAAAATGTGTTAAAATTTAGTTTTTTGTTTTTTTTTTAACATTGACGCGGAGCCTGAAATGTTTAATTCTTTTAATTTTAACTATAACTAACAATACTTTAAATCATAGAAAAAGAAAATTACAGTTATCAAATTATGTCCAGGTTTCGCTAATTTTATGCGTCTACAGATTCTGCCTTGCCAGTAAGAAAAACATGCGTCATCGGCACAGTCGACCTCAAAATATGTACACATTCTCGCCTTATCACAAAGGGTTGAGGTGCAAAAACGTAAAAATTTCTTTCCCGTCGACCAAACTCTATAGTTACGGCATTTTAGCGTACCATTTCAAAGCCATCGAGATACGCTTTTTGCTCGGTAATCGTATGATTTCTAGGATGTTATGCGTAAGGGGGAAACATTTCCGTGTCATCGCCGGATGGAAATTGATTGCAAAAAGTTTATTCTCATCGACATTCCAGAGTAATGTTGACAGTCAAGATATATTGACGTCGGTACTTGATGACAGAAACTTGCGAGAGGAAGATGTTTAGTGATTATGTTTGAAGCGTTTACTAAATCGAAACGATTGCGTTTATGTAACATGTCGAATAGAAACACAAATTAGTGATGAAGTACTTAAGTATATAATAATTATTCATGAAATTTCAAGTTAAAGTTTAATGTAAACTTATATATATATGTATATGTAGTATGTAAATGCCTTATAGAACACGAGACACAGGTAAAATACAGATTCGGTTATGTCGGTACAAAAAAGGTCTGTAAGGGATTTATCTCTTTCAGCCAATATTAGAGTAAAGTTTTTGAGCAAAAATTCGTCGTTTATGGGAAATGCCAAAATTCATGTTCATAGTAGACGCCAACTGGGGCGGCCAATACCTTTACACATACATAGCCGAGAGCTGTAGGTACTTGGGGTCTATTCGAGTACTTAATTAGCATGGTTGTGCCACGTTGAGCCCTTCTCTGGATATTGATAACATGTACTTTAATAATATCTTTAATCAACTGTTGGAATTTACTCTACTTTTGACCACATTAAGACTAATCTTAGTTGGAATTCAATATAATCCACACCATTATGTAGCTAGCTATGCTAACATAGCGAGTTTGAATGCTATCCGTTGACATACCTACACATTAAGTATTTAAAAAAAATAAAAAAACCGGTAAAGTGCGAGTCCCACTTGCGCACCTAGGGTTCCATACAATGATCGTCCCGACCCCATCATTTAGGAGAAATTGAATGTCACGGTACCGTCTATCGGTACATTATATAAACTTAGTTTAGAAATGTTTTTTGATGATAAAAAATATATAATCTAGAGTTCTAGATTAAGATATAATTATATTTTTCCTGTAATATTTATATTAACGTTATGTAATGTTTTTTTTTTTGGTATCTTTGTAAATAAAGGTTGTGGGACGGTATTTTTTTACACTTTCCTTCATAAATCGAAATTAATCCACCGTAAAAAAAGAAAAAAAAATAGATTGTGCAATTCAAACTCTTTCATACGAGTATGACACCCCAATTGACATAATAGCCACTTTGAACTTTTGCCCCCTTCTTCTATCGGTAAATTTTCACAGAAAAAAACTACCTATCTTGAAAAAAACATGTTCAGTACATCTGAGTTAGCCTTCTTTATAACTATTTCAAATTTCAAATCGGTAGCATAAGTAGTCTTGAGATATATAGCAATGTGAATAATGTGACAGACAGAGTGGCAGAGCGGCACCATAAGGGTTCCTTTTTAGTCTTTTTACCTTTTTGGTACGGAACCCTAACAACAGGATTCGATTAATATTTATGTATCTTAAATGTATATTAATTATAGGTGTTTATTTTTCGTCTACGTAATATCTAGATTTAATCAAATGTCAAGGAAATATACACTAGTAATATAATGCTGTTTTAATGGGATTATCTTAAAGCAGTTATGATAATGTTCACTTGTCTATCTGTGGCCATAACCGCTGCCCAGTTGAGATTGCTTACCCAAGATTTCAATTTTTATGTACCTAGTTTTAAAATCACTTAACCGCTGTAACTGTCACAAAGATAATTATGCCTCGTATAGCGTGGGAGTCTCGTCGAGTGAGCAATGTTTTTTTTTAATTTCGCCAGAACAAAGACAAGAACTAAATTACTTATGCCTTAATTTGTCTCTGTTTTAAATTAAAGGGCATAACTAAGTAGCTTTTTTTGTCAACCTAAAGTAGCTAAAACTCTACAATCTTAAGAAGTTTGTTCATATTAAGGTGGCTAGACTGTCTAGCCTTACTCACTTTGATTCTTCTTAATGTTAAATAAAGTAATTTAATTTAGTTAGGTAAAGCGTAAGTCTAACTATATTAAACTTTCTTTTAATGTAATTTTGCTTTCGTAGTATAATATTAATAATCAAAAAAGTTTAAATGGTTTGGGCGCGGTTTCTGTAATTAGTTAGTTGCAAACAAAAATATTAAAACAACGCAACATAATATAAAACTAAAAGTCGGCATGAATCTCATGCATAAATATATTAACTTGTAAATATATGGACATAATCAGTTTGAAGTACAAATACGGAATGCATATCTTGTGAGTAAAGATGGTTAAAAAGTAAAGGTGTTTTACAAAAAACTTACTTTATTAATAAGGGTAAAACTGGTAATCTTGTACCTATTGAAGCGAAATATGTTGTACACCTACAATATAGAGAGTATTATAATACGAATAGGGTAGTGCAGTACTGTTAATTACCTACTGTATTTTGGAAACAAAGTCATATAATTGTTGGTAAACATCATTTCACCAACAGATATTAAATAAGTGTTTGCTCTGGGCGCTAATTCACGTCTATATACCGTCTATATACCTATCTAAGCACCTACATATTTTATTGAATAATTCTCTCGTTATCTATCAAACTTAATTTATCTACTGTATCTTTTCACCGGATCCCTTTGATTGCTGCCATTCAGCAGGTATATCCAAGTGGAACAAGTATGAGTCTCATTTGCAAGCAAAACACCTCGTGTTTTCCCATAGTTAGGAAGGTATTTACGCGTTCTACAAAGAATGTGGCTTGGATATCGACTTCCTTCGTGCTGTGTGAATTTTTACCAGGAAGTTTTACAAGTGTCGTGTTATGTGGATAGATTTGGTACTCGAACTACTCGATAAGGTAAACGTATGAATGTCAGACACCTTAATGCCTACCTAACATTTGACACTTATTGAATTCCTCTATGAAATATTATAAATTTTAAAATATAGTGTCAAATATTAGGTCAGCGATAGTTTAAAACATGACGGGGCAGGAAAACGGTATGAGATATTTTGTTTATCGACGTGCGCATACTAATGCCACACAGATTTCCTCAATTCTGCGGGACTCGGGAATATGTTAGTATTACATTCGCGCAGTAGGTATATTATGCGCGGAAGCCAAGCAGTACTGCATTGGTACCTATCCCGCGCTGGTCAGGAAGCACTCATTAAAATATTGGAACGCAGTAAAAAGGCGACACTGACAGCTAACAGCTTTCTGATATCGAACCGTTACCGCACCGACCAGTCAGGAAGTAATCCAATCATACCTAGCACAATTTATGATATACCGTGGATCTGTAGTAATTCATCATCATCATCATATCATCCGAAGGACGTCTGCTGCTGGACATAATAATAATAATAATAGCCTTTATTGAACAACCTTATACAGGTAAAGGTAAAACTTACAATTAACTATGGAATATTAGTAGGTGAATTAGCACTTATTTAACTTTTAAACTAAACGAATATCATCCTCCCATCTGAGGCCCTGTCTTCCTCTTTTTCTTTTATTTTGTCTCAGTCCATTTCGGATTAATAGGCATATAGCCACCCTCTCCCCTCCTTTGTCTCCTGAAATAAACACTTAAATACATTGTGCAAGGTTGCATTAATATCTAATCTCTATATCTAGTGTGTGGAATGTAGGTTTTGTTTTACTGTCTGTACATTTTTTCAATCTGTGAATGCATTTTTATTGCTTAGGAAAAATAAAAAAAGTTTCCTTTCAGAAAAGGTTGTTCCCTTCTAGGGACCATAAATAATTTCCAATTTCCCTGTATATACCTTACATTATAGTTATACAATAAACTGTCTTACTATTTAGTTTATAACTTGTGGGTACAAACCTTTACTTATTCACAATATATTTTGCCCTTGTTTTTAAACAAGAGTACTCGGACTCATCGTACTTGGTCGAAGCTAATAATTTCAATTTAATTCAATACTTTATGGACGGAGATCGTCGGGTCTAGCTCGGATGATATTATTATGAGGTTGTAAATCGTTAATAGAATATTATCTTTCGTTGCGAGGACAGATCTTAGCCTCAGGGAATAATTTACTAATGTCTAGTTACTTTTAAACGCAAACTTTCTTAGAATTGTGTCCCTTCCCTTTATTATGGCCAGATTGGTTGAATCTAGCCTTAGTAAACGCGAATAAGGACTTAATTTTGAGGTAGTAAGTCAAAATTGTACGTACAAATTTTGGAATAAATATTATTTGACACTAAGCGTACGTATTTGACATGGATTACAGGAAATACATATTCCATCTTCCATCCCTATAGGTACCAAGTTCTTTTATTTTAATTATTTCAAGGAAGCTATTGTACGAGTAAAACTATTAAGTTGATTACTCACGCGGTGATTACTAGCAAAAACGGACATGTATGTACATCGGCATTATATATCATCACCACTGAACTGCAAAATTATGATAATTTTATACAAAAAGTTGTTTCACAGCATAAGCTATTGACGGCGCATCTTGAAAAAAAAAACTGGTCATCCAGTATAATCTACAGCGATTAACAAACCTAACTAAATCTTAGTAAGCAACGAGGTAATTTCACAACGTTTCGGATGAGATTAATGTAAATAATTGTGATCATAGCAAATTATCCTGCTAGCAGGGTATCCAGATGTGTCGCATTTTTATGGATTTTCCGATTTTCAGCGTTGATATTTATTTGGGCATGTCCCGCAATGCAGTGAACCCAATATATGGGTCAAAACAATTTCCCAAATTTTGAGCAATCAGTCTCAAATCAATAAAATTGCCTTTTGAGCATTCGAGAAATATGTAAATATACGTAAATGAAAAAATCTGGTTGTTGATTGTTATTGTATTATATTAAAGTATGATTTAATTTAAGTTTAGTCTGTACAGGCGTTCATTCTAAATCCATTTTAATTTTTTTATTTGATAATCTTAATATGAAAATTTTGACGTGCATTATAAATAAATGGGAATAAATAATAAACATACCGAGGGATGCGTGGCGAAACCCGATAAGTCGCCAAAAAGATTTTTTGAAAATAGAACTATGCGTAACGGATATACTTAGAGTTTTTATTTCAAAAAGCAGGTATTTCGATTTATCGGGTATAAAATAAAATAATAATGAATGAAAAATAAATAAATAAATGAATAATAATATAAATGTATTCGGTACGAAATCTGTCTATCACTAACAATTGATTGCATATAAATCACGCTTTAAGTAGCAGGGACGTCAACGTCATTAAAATTGCTGTCCAAAAGATAAATAAATAAAACTGTTATCAAGAGCACTGTTATTTTTATATAATTAATTTGTTCTGGTTATTGTAATGTTGATGTAAACAGAACTTAAAATATCGCCAGTTAACATTTACGCTTATGTGCAAGACACTGTACAATATATGTTATGTTTGCATAAACGCGTGCACTTATACACCTACATATTGTACGAGTAACATCCAATCAAGTGTTAGATAACACGAGTTTATACTTTATGTAATACAAAACATTTTCCGGAACAACAACTGGCACGCGGCATCAGTTATTATGGATTGGGGTTTGGATATTTGCATTTTGATTTGAACCCGAAATCGTAAATATGCGTGTTAAAATATAATTTATGTGACAAATTGATTAACCGGTGTGAAGTTAGCGGCCAAAAGTTGGCGGCTAATTGGCTGCCAACATTTGGCCACCAACTTCACAAAGACCTGCCAACTTTACGCCGCTAACTTCACACTGAAATTAACCGACCAAATAAAGGAGTCTTTAAATCAAACCTTAAAATTACAAAAAGACGTTTGAAATTAAAGCAACTAATATTTGGAGCTCTTTGGTAAATGACTCACCGGCCGAAGAAACCTAGGCCCGCTACCTCATATATTATATTTTGTCATAATTTCTAGATCGATGAACGGTATCACACTAAGCGCATGTTATTACGCAATAAAATGGCTATTTAAATAACCATTCAGTAGAGCTCTACCTCGTTTAGTTTCGGCGTTATGACTCACCGGCCGAAGAAACCTAGGTCCGCTACCTCATATATTATTATTTTGTCATTATTTCTAGATCGATGAACGGTACCAGGTTAACCGCATATGATTAGGCAATAAAATAGCTATTTATTAAAGCTTTCAGTAGAGCTCTACCTCGTTTAGTTTCGCCGTTATGCCTCACCGGCCGAAGAAATCTAGACCCACTACATCATATATTATTTTTTTGTCATTATTTCTAGATCGATGAACGGTACCAGATTAACCGCATATTATAAGGCAATAAAATGGCTATTTATTTAAGCTTTCAGTACAGCTCTACCTCGTTTAGTTTTGGCGTTATGCCTCACCGGCCGAAGAAATCTAGACCCACTACATCATATATTATTTTTTTGTCATTATTTCTAGATCGATGAACGGAATCACACTAAGCGCATATTATAACGCAATAAAATAGCTATTTGAATAACCTTTCAGTAGAGCTCTACCTCGTTTAGTTTCAGCGTTATGACTCACCGGCCGAAGAAACCTAGATCCACTACCTTATATAAGTATTACTTTTTTGTCATTGTTTCTAGATCGATGAACGGAATCACACTAAGCGCATATTATTACGCAATAAAATACCTATTTAAATAACCTTTCAGTAGAGCTCTACCTCGTTTAGTTTCAGCGTTATGACTCACCGGCCGAAGAAATCTGGACCCACTACATCATATATTATTTTTTTGACATTATTTCTAGATCGATGAACGGAATCCCACTAAGCGCATATTATTACGCAATATCATAGCTATTTAAATAACGTTTCAGTAGAGCTCTACCTCGTTTAGTTTCAGCGTTATGACTCACCGGCCGAAGAAACCTAGATCCACTACCTTATATAAATATTATTTTTTTGTCATTGTTTCTAGATCGATGAACGGAATCACACTAAGCGCATATGATTACGCAATAAAATAGCTATTTAAATAACCTTTCAGTAGAGCTCTACCTCGTTTAGTTTCGGCGTTATGCCTCACCGGCCGAAGAAATCTAGACCCACTACATCATATATTATTTTTTTGACATTATTTCTAGATCGATTAACGGAATCACACTAAGCGCATATTATTACGCAATAAAATAGCTATTTGAATAACCTTTCAGGAGAGCTCTACCTCGTTTAGTTTCGGCGTTATGCCTCACCGGCCGAAGAAATCTAGACCCACTACATCATATATTATTTTTTTGTCATTATTTCTAGATCGATGAACGGAATCACTTTAAGCGCATATTATTACGCATTAAAATAGCTATTTAAATAACCTTTCAGTAGAGCTCTACCTCGTTTAGTTTCGGCGTTATGCCTCACCGGCCGAAGAAATCTAGACCCACTACATCATATATTATTTTTTTGTCATTATTTCTAGATCGATGAACGGAATCACACTAAGCGCATATTATTACGCAATAGAATGGCTATTTAAATAACCTTTCAGTAGAGCTTGTAACGGAACACAATAAGGCTACAAAAACACGTGTTATTAAAATACCTATATGAAGGAAAAGTAGTTTTAATAAGCTGGATGAGCATAGTAACGTTTACCCTACTAGCTCCGGCCTCATATGTCGTGGATTTGTCGTGTATTTGTCCGTCATATGTCGTAGATTTGTCGTGCATTTGTCGGGGATTTGTCCGACATATGTCGTGGATTTGTCGTAGATGTGTCGGGGATTTGTCCGATATTTGTCGGACATGTGTCGTGCATTTGTCTGAGATATTAGAGTATATAAAGGGGCGCGAAGTTTTATTGAGGGCACTTAGAATTCGACATTCAGACTGACAAGGTCTCTGGTCTTCGCAATAATATATACTTGGTGGGTTATTCTATTGAATTAAAAGTGGTTCTTCTTCGTGAGGGGACTCTCTTCATGTTGAGGAATCAGTTTTTAAGTAAAATATTGAATATTTCCTCGGGGTTTAAGAGTTTATTTAATTTGATTTAAATGACCAGAATCTTGTCCAATCACCAGTTTTGCCTGAGGGGTCTTGCTCGCCTAACGGTGCCAATGAGCAGGGTTCAGAGTCTTTAGTTACCAGATCTAAGGGTGGTCTGGCGTCTACCTTTTACCTACATGGAGACGAATCAAATCCCTTACGTTCCTTCAATGCCCAGCTGACAACGTAGACATGGCTGCCAATATGGGGTCTCAGCATAGAGGTGTATACCTCGCTTGTCGAAATTGTTCAGTATTTGAGGAACGGTCTTGTTAAATATATTTATATATAAACCTTATATACACAATAGGGCGTCTTACTCACTGTATCCTAGCCTGCGGGCGCAGTGGGGGGAGACAACCAACACAGGCCTTTAGCATTGCAATTCTCAGTTTAGCCGACTGAACTTTCGCTGCATAGGTTAGGGATTCGCAGTCAAAAGAGCTGGTTCTGGTAAGGGATTTATGCTCTTTCAGTTTAGCGAGTTTCCTGGGGAACAGTAGGGTAGCTTCACACACATTTATTAGGGAAGTAGGGTTTAATAATTTATTTTAGGTTTGTCGTTAATTTGGAGTATTGGGAATAGTTGTGATAAAATTAGTCATGTTTTGTATAAAAGGGACAGTATCTTTAAAGTTGCGATTTCTAGTTAAATGATTAAAATTTACTCAGAATAAGCTAATTTAATGACTAGCTGAGCCGTTCGTTGAATTAAGCCCTTCAAGTGAAGAGCAGAGCGGTTCACTTGATAGACTATTCGGTGACAAGCTGAGCAGTTCATTGAATCAGGCATCTTAAGTGACGAGCAGAGCTGTTCACTTCTTTTAGTAAAGGTCTGGCAGAGTAGTTCATAGGTATTAGGGAACGAGGAGTAGGGAGAGTAGGTTATTCAGGGTCAGGGCCAGATTCTGGCGAGGAATCACCAGGATTTCGCCCGCTTCCGATGATGAGGCCTTGCGGCGATTCTCCTCATCATACGGCGCGTCTTCCGAAGCGCTAGTAGATGCATTTGCTAGGTAGAACCATATTCTTATGGTTTAGTCTCTTTTACAAACTGATTTTATCCCGAGCGCTCCTAAAGGCCATCCGAACGAATTGATCGGATAAGCCTAGCAGAGTACTCCTGTTAAAGTAACTTAGGTCATTTGGACGAAATTGTCTTACACTCCGCATAGTGAAATAAAAGATTGGCGGGGGCTTGTCCATGTCTAAGGTCGAGAGCCACGGGTCTCTGGTTAGTACCGGAGGGGGATAGCAATCCCTAGGGCGGCTGGAGGAGCCCTACCTTACACCAATCAATAAAATTGATTATATTTATACGAACCTGTAAATAGACAATACATAACAGGATATGAGCTATTCGGAAGTTAGGTACATAGAGCTTGTAGGGATGGCAAATCTCCGTATTCTAGGTCAATTTCTTTGGTTAGGATCTTATATAATTAGTTACTATTTTATCATTAATAATTCCTATAAATTTATATTTCTCTTAACTTCAGTATTAACGTAATTTCATTGAGGTATAGGCTAAGTAAGGTACTAGGTAACGATAGTAGTGTATCAGCAAAGGGAAGAGGAGTTCAATACCTGACAAATATTCGCATTAAAGATTCAGGGTTTCTTACGGTTCACAAATCTTCGGGGTCCTACCTAGACGATTCACTTTGGCCAATACGTAATTTTATCCTGGGTTTTAACAGCTTAGTTTAAATATTTCATTTATTAATTCATATTAGGGAGGTATTGGGGGTTTATTTATGTTAAGAGAGGGGGGGATCGTTACAAGCTCTACCTCGTTTAGTTTCGGCGTTATGCCTCACCGGCCGAAGAAATCTAGACCCACTACATCATATATTATTTTTTTGTCATTATTTCTAGATCGATGAACGGAATCACACTAAGCGCATATTATTAAACATAAAAATGGCTATTTAAATAACCTTACAGTAGAGCTCTACCTCGTTTAGTTTCAGCGTTATGACTCACCGGTCGAAGAAACCTAGGTCCGCTACCTCATATATTATTATTTTGTCATTATTTCTAGATCCATGAACGGAATCACACTAAGCGCATATTATTACGCAATAAAATAACTATTTGAATAACCATTCAGTAGAGCTCTACCTCGTTTAGTTTCAGCGTTATGACTCACCGGCCGAAGAAACCTAGATCCACTACCTCATATAAGTATTATTTTTTTGTCATTATTTCTAGATCGATGAACGGAACCACACTAAGCGCATATTATTACGCAATAGAATGGCTATTTTAATAACCTTTCAGTAGAGCTCTACCTCGTTTAGTTTCGGCGTTATGCCTCACCGGCCGAAGAAATCTAGACCCACTACATCATATATTATTTTTCTGACATTATTTCTAAATCGATTAACGGAATCACACTAAGCGCATATTATTACGCAATAAAATAGCTATTTGAATAACCTTTCAGGAGAGCTCTACCTCGTTTAGTTTCGGCGTTATGCCTCACCGGCCGAAGAAATCTAGACCCACTACATCATATATTATTTTTTTGTCATTATTTCTAGATCGATGAACGGAATCACACTAAGCGCATATTATAACGCAATAAAATAGCTATTTGAATAACCTTTCAGTAGAGCTCTACCTCGTTTAGTTTCAGCGTTATGACTCATCGGCCGAAGAAACCTAGATCCACTACCTTATATAAGTATTATTTTTTTGTCATTGTTTCTAGATCGATGAACGGAATCACACTAAGCGCATATTATTACGCAATAAAATAGCTATTTAAATAACCTTTCAGTAGAGCTCTACCTCGTTTAGTTTCGGCGTTATGCCTCACCGGCCGAAGAAATCTAGACCCACTACATCATATATTATTTTTTTGACATTATTTCTAGATCGATGAACGGAATCACACTAAACGCATATTATTACGCAATAGAATGGCTATTTAAATAACCTTTCAGTAGAGCTCTACCTCGTTTAGTTTCGGCGTTATGAATCACCGGCCGAAGAAACCTAGGTCCGCTACCTCATATATTATTATTTTGTCATTATTTCTAGATCGATGAACGGTACCAGATTTACCTGATATTATTAGGCAATAAAATGGCTATTTATTTTTGCTTTCAGTAGATCTCTACCTCGTTTAGTTTCGGCGTTATGCCTCACCGGCCGAAGAAATCTAGACCCACTACATCGTATATTATTTATTTGACATTATTTCGGAAAAGCGGCTGACATCCAGACCGTTTTCGTGCTACAGAAACGAGCTGTACGCTCCATCTACCAACTTAAGGCCAGAAAATCTCTCAGAGAAAAATTTAAGGAGGCAAATATTCTTACTGTGGCATGTCAATACATTCTTGAAAACATTATGTATGTTCGAAAAAATATTCAAGAATTCAAACTTAACAGTGATATCCACGACTACAACACTAGAAGTAAACACAAGATTGCAGTGAACGCCAGTCGTCTCCGGAAGGTTAGCACGTCGTTTGTGGGGAACTGTATACGATTTTATAATAAAATACCCATCGATATAGTTAATTTTCCACTTAGTAAATTTAAGTCTCATATTAAACGTTATTTGTTAAGCCAGGCCTATTATACTGTCAACGATTTCTTAAATGACAAAAATGCTTTTAAGCCAGTGATAGTTAAATCCTGTTACTTTTAATATACCTATGCTTCACTTAGCATATTTCCTTGTATAAATACTTATCTCTGTCGTTGCATTTTATGAAACATGATGCTGTTTCTCGCCGAAGAGTAATTTTAATCTTTGATTTTATTAATGTCCGGCAGCCTGAATATGTCATGCTCGCTTAAAGGGCTTTGCTTACGGTGGCGTCGTTGATCGGGTCGCCACCTTCCCTAACAGATGGTCGTGGGAGGCGATGGCTGAGATACGCGTCATACTCGTGATCGGGTGCTGTTTGTGGAGTCCGGTCTGTTCATGCTTGCAAGGGCATAGTAAATACCTTAATACTAGTGTTATTTTATTGTATGTAGATTGACGAGAGACATGATCCTGTTCTGGATTAGTTTTATTATTATTGACGCTTAGAGACCTTATACAGCTCTAACAATATTAAGTTTACTTATTTTAATTTTAGCGCTTAGAGATCATTTACATCTCTAAGCACTTTGAAATCATTGTTATTAATCATATTTGGACGCTCAGAGACCATATACATCTCTGAGATATTAAATTAATTTTATATTCCTTTTGTTTATTCGGACACAGATCGTATTCAATACGTCCTTAATATTTGTAAATTTATTTTCATTGAATTGTCAATCAGTATATTTTTTTTGTATCATTATTATTAAGTAAGATTGTCAGTTTTTTAAATTGTATAAATTCATGCTTTGACATGTAAAAGTGCCCTTGTGGCCTATTTGCAGAATAAATATTTGATTTTGATTTTGATTTTGACCGGCCGAAGAAATCTAGACCCACTACGTCATATATTATTTTTTTGTCATTATTTCTAGATCGATGAACGGAATCACACTAAGCGCATATTATTAAACAATAAAATGGCTATTTAAATAACCTTACAGTAGAGCTCTACCTCGTTTAGTTTCAGCGTTATGACTCTTCGGTCGAAGAAACCTAGGTCCGCTACCTCATATATTATTATTTTGTCATTATTTCTAGATCGATGAACGGAATCACACTAAGCGCATATTATTACGCAATAAAATAGCTATTTGAATAACCTTTCAGTAGAGCTCTACCTCGTTTAGTTTCAGCGTTATGACTCACCGGCCGAAGAAACCTAGATCCACTACCTCATATAAGTATTATTTTTTTGTCATTATTTCTAGATCGATGAACGGAATCACACTAAGCACATATTATTACACAACAAAATGGCTATTTAAATAACTTTTTAGTAGAGCTCTACCTCGTTTAGTTTCAGCGTTATGACTCACCGGCCGAAGAAACCTAGGTCCGCTACCTCATATATTATTATTTTGTCATTATTTATAGATCGATGAACGGTACCAGGTTAACCGCATATGATTAGGCAATAAAATAGCTATTTATTTAAGCTGTCAGTAGAGCTCTACCTCGTTTAGTTTCGGCGTTATGCCTCACCGGCCGAAGAAATCTAGACCCACTACATCATATATTATTTTTTTGACATTATTTCTAGATCGATGAACGGAATCACACTAAACGCATATTATTACGCAATAGAATGGCTATTTAAATAACCTTTCAGTAGAGCTCTACCTCGTTTAGTTTCGGCGTTATGAATCACCGGCCGAAGAAACCTAGGTCCGCTACCTCATATATTATTATTTTGTCATTATTTCTAGATCGATGAACGGTACCAGATTTACCGGATATTATTAGGCAATAAAATGGCTATTTATTTTTGCTTTCAGTAGATCTCTACCTCGTTTAGTTTCGGCGTTATGCCTCACCGGCCGAAGAAATCTAGACCCACTACATCGTATATTATTTTTTTGACATTATTTCTAGATCGATGAACGGAATCACTTTAGGCGCATATTATTACGCAATAAAAAAGCTATTTGAATAACCTTTCAGTAGAGCTCTACCTCGTTTAGTTTCAGCGTTATGACTCACCGGCCGAAGAAACCTAGATCCACTACCTCATATAAGTATTATTTTTTTGTCATTATTTCTAGATCGATGAACGGAATCACACTAAGCGCACATTATTACGCAATAGAATGGCTATTTAAAAAACCTTTCAATAGAGCTCTACCTTGTTTAGTTTCGGCGTTATGCCTCACCGGCCGAAGAAATCTAGACCCACTACATCATATATTATTTTTTTGACATTATTTCTAGATCGATGAACGGAATCACACTAAGCGCATATTATTACGCAATAAAATAGCTATTTGCATAACCTTTCAGGAGAGCTCTACCTCGTTTAGTTTCGGCGTTATGCCTCACCGGCCGAAGAAATCTAGACCCACGACATCATATATTATTTTTTTGACATTATTTCTAGATCGATGAACGGTTTCAGATTAACCGCATATTATAAGGCAATAAAATGGCTATTTATTTAAGCTTTCAGTAGAGCTCTACCTCGTTTAGTTTTGGCGTTATGCCTCACCGGCCGAAGAAATCTAGACCTACTACATCATATATTATTTTTTTGTAATTTTTTCTAGATCGATGAACGGAATCACACTAAGCGCATATTATAACGCAATAAAATAGCTATTTGAATAACCTTTCAGTAGAGCTCTACCTCGTTTACTTTCAGCGTTATGACTCACCGGCCGAAGAAACCTAGATCCACTACCTTATATATTATTATTTTGTCATTATTTCTAGATCGATGAACGGTACCAGGTTAACCGCATATTATTAGGCAATAAAATAGCTATTTATTTAAGCTTTCAGTAGAGCTCTACCTCGTTTAGTTTCGGCGTTATGCCTCACACTAAACTGAATTCGATGTCTGTTTTAATTTGAAGAAGATTCAAAGCAAGAACAAAACTGAATTTAGCGACTGGGCTACGCCAGACATTCACGAGAAGAGGCGCCGACTCTATGACTTGTATGATTCAAGAACTACTGATAAAAGGCCGGAATTTCTAGAGTATGTTAAGAACTATTCAAAATCTTTTAAGTTAATGTGTGTCGCTGCTAAAGCCGATTACTTGTCAAAAAAGATCCAGAACTCCAGTGATAAGATTAAAACTGTATGGCAAGTTATCAACAATGAAACTGGGAAAAGTAAGTTAAAAGATGCGCACTTCAGCCTGCGAGTCGATGACACTCTAGTGAGTTCTGACCACGAAGTGGCAGATCATTTTGAGCGGTTCTTTACTAATGTACCCGTCGATACCACGAAGTCTTTGAATTCATCACCAGATGTCGCTGAATCGTTATTGAAGGAAAATGTAACAGAATGTAAAGAAATCTTTAGCTTCACTTACGTGACCCCACATATTGTAATTAAAGCATTTAAATCATTAAACTTAAAAAAGACTGAAGATCTTTGGGGTATTTCAGTAAAAGTATTACATTCCATTGTAGAATCAATCGCACCTTTCTTAGCTGATATTTTCAATAAATGTATTGATACTGGAGTTTTTCCTAACCTGATGAAACACAGTAAAATCATCCCGTTGTTTAAATCAGGATCAAAAACTGACCCTACCAACTTCAGACCAATCTCAATACTACCGGCATTAAGCAAAGTTTTTGAGAAAGTCATTCTTAATCAGCTGATGTCCCATTTTAATCGCAATAAACTACTCAATAGCAATTAGTTCGGGTTCACTAGAGGTCGCTCTACCACTGATGCCGGTGTGGTACTAATTAAACATATTTTTGATGCCTGGGAAGAGGCTCAAGATGCTATTGGAGTGTTCTGTGATCTATCAAAGGCATTCGATTGCGTTAATCACGAGAATTTAATTAGAAAGTTAAGCCATTATGGGATAAAAAACGGTGCCCTGAACCTTGTTACATCGTATCTGTCAGAGAGAACTCAACGGGTAGTCATCAACGGGATTCAATCTGCAGGGACAACGGTTGCTCTTGGAGTTCCTCAAGGATCAATTTTGGGTCCATTTCTGTTTTTAGTTTATATTAATGATTTACCAAACCTTGTAAAAGATAAACATGATATAGTGCTATTCGCAGATGATACGTCGCTTATCTTCAAGGTAGGCCGCAAAGACAAAAACTTTGACGGTATTAATGAGGCACTAGGTACTGTTGTGAACTGGTTTACAGCAAATAATTTGCTCTTAAATTCCAAGAAAACAAAGTGCATCAAATTCACTATGCCTAATGTCAAGCAGGCAAACAACTCTAAGATCAAATTAAAGTCGGATGAAATGGAATTTGTAGATAGAACAGTGTTTTTAGGTGTCACCTTAGATTCAAAACTGCAATGGCATGCGCATATTGCCACTCTGGCCGGCAAACTTAGTTCTGCGGCCTATGCAGTAAGACGTATTAGACAATTAACTGACGTTGAGACGGCCAGGCTGGTATATTACAGTTACTTTCATAGTGTTATGTCCTATGGAATCCTGTTGTGGGGAAAAGCGGCTGACATCCAGACCGTTTTCGTGCTACAGAAACGAGCTGTACGCTCCATCTACCAACTTAAGGCCAGAGAATTTCTCAGAGAAAAATTTAAGGAGGCAAATATTCTTACTGTGGCATGTCAATACATTCTTGAAAACATTATGTATGTTCGAAAAAATATTCAAGAATTCAAACTTAACAGTGATATCCACGACTACAACACTAGAAGTAAACACAAGATTGCAGTGAAGGCCAGTCGTCTCCGGAAGGTTAGCACGTCGTTTGTGGGGAACTGTATACGATTTTATAATAAAATACCCATCGATATAGTTAATTTTCCACTTAGTAAATTTAAGTCTCATATTAAACGTTATTTGTTAAGCCAGGCCTATTATACTGTCAACGATTTCTTAAATGACAAAAATGCTTTTAAGCCAGTGATAGTTAAATCCTGTTACTTTTAATATACCTATGCTTCACTTAGCATATTTCCTTGTATAAATACTTATCTCTGTCGTTGCATTTTATGAAACATGATGCTGTTTCTCGCCGAAGAGTAATTTTAATCTTTGATTTTATTAATGTCCGGCAGCCTGAATATGTCATGCTCGCTTAAAGGGCTTTGCTTACGGTGGCGTCGTTGATCGGGTCGCCAACTTCCCTAACAGATGGTCGAGGGAGGCGATGGCTGAGATACGCGTCATACTCGTGATCGGGTGCTGTTTGTGGAGTCCGGTCTGTTCATGCTTGCAAGGGCATAGTAAATACCTTAATACTAGTGTTATTTTATTGTATGTAGATTGACGAGAGACATGATCCTGTTCTGGATTAGTTTTATTATTATTGACGCTTAGAGACCTTATACAGCTCTAACAATATTAAGTTTACTTATTTTAATTTTAGCGCTTAGAGATCAATTACATCTCTAAGCACTTTGAAATCATTGTTATTAATCATATTTGGACGCTCAGAGACCATATACATCTCTGAGATATTAAATTAATTTTATATTCCTTTTGTTTATTCGGACACAGATCGTATTCAATACGTCCTTAATATTTGTAAATTTATTTTCATTGAATTGTCAATCAGTATATTTTTTTTGTATCATTATTATTAAGTAAGATTGTCAGTTTTTTAAATTGTATAAATTCATGCTTTGACATGTAAAAGTGCCCTTGTGGCCTATTTGCAGAATAAATATTTGATTTTGATTTTGATTTTGACCGGCCGAAGAAATCTAGACCCACTACGTCATATATTATTTTTTTGTCATTATTTCTAGATCGATGAACGGAATCACACTAAGCGCATATTATTAAACAATAAAATGGCTATTTAAATAACCTTACAGTAGAGCTCTACCGCGTTTAGTTTCAGCGTTATGACTCACCGGTCGAAGAAACCTAGGTCCGCTACCTCATATATTATTATTTTGTCATTATTTCTAGATCGATGAACGGAATCACACTAAGCGCATATTATTACGCAATAAAATAGCTATTTGAATAACCTTTCAGTAGAGCTCTACCTCGTTTAGTTTCAGCGTTATGACTCACCGGCCGAAGAAACCTAGATCCACTACCTTATATAAGTATTATTTTTTTGTCATTGTTTCTAGATCGATGAACGGAATCACACTAAGCGCATATTATTACGCAATAGAATGGCTATTTAAATAACCTTTCAGTAGAGCTCTACCTCGTTTAGTTTCGGCGTTATGCCTCACCGGCCGAAGAAATCTAGACCCACTACATCATTATATTGCGTAATAATATTCGCTTAGTGGGATTCCGTTCATTGATCTAGAAATAATGTCAAAAAAAAAATATATGATGTAGTGGGTCTAGATTTCTTCGGCCGGTGAGGCATAACGCCGAAACTAAACGAGGTAGAGCTCTACTGAAAGGTTATTTAAATAGCTATTTTATTGCGTAATAATATGCGCTTAGTGTGATTCCGTTCATCGATCTAGAAACAATGACAAAAAAATAATACTTATATAAGGTAGTGGATCTAGGTTTCTTCGGCCGGTGAGTCATAACGCTGAAACTAAACGAGGTAGAGCTCTACTGAAAGGTTATTCAAATAGCTATTTTATTGCGTAATAATATGCGCTTAGTGTGATTCCGTTCATCGATCTAGAAATAATGAATAATAATATATGAGGTAGCGGACCTAGGTTTCTTCGACCGGTGAGTCATAACGCTGAAACTAAACGAGGTAGAGCTCTACTGTAAGGTTATTTAAATAGCCATTTTATTGTTTAATAATATGCGCTTAGTGTGATTCCGTTCATCGGTCTAGAAATAATGACATTAAAATAATATATGATGTAGTGGGTCTAGATTTCTTCGGCCGGTGAGGCATAACGCCGAAACTAAACGAGGTAGAGCTCTACTGAAAGGTTATTTAAATAGCTATTTTATTGCGTAATAATATGCGCTTAGTGTGATTCCGTTCATCGATCTAGAAACAATGACAAAAAAATAATACTTATATTAGGTAGTGGATCTAGGTTTCTTCGGCCGGTGAGTCATAACGCTGAAACTAAACGAGGTAGAGCTCTACTGAAAGGTTATTCAAATAGCTATTTTATTGCGTTATAATATGCGTTTAGTGTGATTCCGTTCATCGATCTAGAAATAATGACAAAAAAATAATATATGATGTAGTGGGTCTAGATTTCTTCGGCCGGTGAGGCATAACGCCAAAACTAAACGAGGTAGAGCTCTACTGAAAGCTTAAATAAATAACCATTTTATTGCCTTATAATATGCGGTTAATCTGGTACCGTTCATCGATCTAGAAATAATGTCAAAAAAATAATATATGATGTAGTGGGTCTAGATTTCTTCGGCCGGTGAGGCATAACGCCGAAACTAAACGAGGTAGAGCTCTACTGAAAGCTTAAATAAATAGCTATTTTGATGCCTAATCATATGCGGTTAACCTGGTACCGTTCATCGATCTAGAAATAATGACAAAATAATAATATATGAGGTAGCGGACCTAGGTTTCTTCGGCCGGTGAGTCATAACGCTGAAACTAAACGAGGTAGAGCTCTACTGAAAGGTTATTTAAATAGCTATTTTATTGCGTAATAATATGCGCTTAGTGTGATTCCGTTCATCGATCTAGAAACAATGACAAAAAAATAATACTTATATTAGGTAGTGGATCTAGGTTTCTTCGGCCGGTGAGTCATAACGCTGAAACTAAACGAGGTAGAGCTCTACTGAAAGGTTATTCAAATAGCTATTTTATTGCGTTATAATATGCGCTTAGTGTGATTCCGTTCATCGATCTAGAAACAATGACAAAAAAATAATACTTATATTAGGTAGTGGATCTAGGTTTCTTCGGCCGGTGAGTCATAACGCTGAAACTAAACGAGGTAGAGCTCTACTGAAAGGTTATTCAAATAGCTATTTTATTGCGTTATAATATGCGCTTAGTGTGATTCCGTTCATCGATCTAGAAATAATGACAAAATAATAATATATGAGGTAGCGGACCTAGGTTTCTTCGACCGGTGAGTCATAACGCTGAAACTAAACGAGGTAGAGCTCTACTGTAAGGTTATTTAAATAGCCATTTTATTGTTTAATAATATGCGCTTAGTGTGATTCCGTTCATCGATCTAGAAATAATGACAAAAAAATAATATATGATGTAGTGGGTCTAGATTTCTTCGGCCGGTGAGGCATAACGCCGAAACTAAACGAGGTAGAGCTCTACTGAAAGCTTAAACAAATAGCCATTTTATTGCCTAATAATATGCGTTTAATCTGGTACCGTTCATCGATCTAGAAATAATGACAAAATAATAATATATGAGGTAGCGGACCTAGGTTTTTTCGGCCGGTGAGTCATAACGCCGAAACTAAACGAGGTAGAGCTCTACTGAAAGGTTATTCAAATAGCTATTTTATTGCGTAATAATATGCGCTTTGTGTGATTCCGTTCATCGATCTAGAAACAATGACAAAAAAATAATACTTATATAAGGTAGTGGATCTAGGTTTCTTCGGCCGGTGAGTCATAACGCTGAAACTAAACGAGGTAGAGCTCTACTGAAAGGTTATTCAAATAGCTATTTTATTGCGTTATAATATGCGTTTAGTGTGATTCCGTTCATAGATCTAGAAATAATGACAAAAAAATAATATATGATGTAGTGGGTCTAGATTTCTTCGGCCGGTGAGGCATAACGCCAAAACTAAACGAGGTAGAGCTCTACTGAAAGCTTAAATAAATAGCCATTTTATTGCCTTATAATATGCGGTTAATCTGGTACCGTTCATCGATCTAGAATTAATGTCAAAAAAATAATATATGATGTAGTGGGTCTAGATTTCTTCGGCCGGTGAGGCATAACGCCGAAACTAAACGAGGTAGAGGTCTACTGAAAGGTTATTCAAATTGCTATTTTATTGCGTAATACTATGAGCTTAGTGTGATTCCGTTCATCGATCTAGAAACAATGAAAAAAAAAATATTTATATAAGGTAGTGGGTCCAGATTTCTTCGGCCGATGAGGCATAACGCCGAAACTAAACGAGGTAGAGGTCTACTGAAAGGTTATTCAAACCGCTATTTTATTGCGTAATACTATGAGCTTAGTGTGATTCCGTTCATCGATCTAGAAATAATGACAAAAAAATAATATATGATGTAGTGGGTCTAGATTTCTTCGGCCGGTGAGGAGTAACGCCGAAACTAAACGAGGTAGAGCTGTACTGAAAGCTTAAATAAAAAGCCATTTTATTGCCTAATAATATGCGTTTAATCTGGTACCGTTCATCGATCTAGAAATAATGACAAAAAAATAATATATGAGGTACCGGACCTAGGTTTCTTCGGCCGGTGAGTCATAACGCCGAAACTAAACGAGGTAGAGCTCTACTGAAAGGTTATTTAAATATTCATTTTATTGGGTTATAATATGCGCTTAGTGTGATTTCGTTCATCGATCTAGAAATATTGACAAAATAATAATATATGAGGTAGCGGACCTAGGTTTCTTCGGCCGGTGAGTCATAACGCCGAAACTAAACGAGGTAGAGCTCTACTGAAAGATTATTTAAATAGCCATTTTATTGCGTAATCATATGCGCTTAGTGCGATTCCGTTCATCGATCTAGAAACAATGAAAATAATAATAATATTTATATAAGGTAGTGAATCTAGGTTTCTTCGGCCGGTGAGTCATAACGCTGAAACTAAACGAGGTAGAGCTCTACTGAAAGGTTATTTAAATAGCTATTATATTGCGTAATAATATTCGCTTAGTGGGATTCCGTTCATTGATCTAGAAATAATGTCAAAAAAATAATATATGATGTAGTGGGTCTAGATTTCTTCGGCCGGTGAGGCATAACGCCGAAACTAAACGAGGTAGAGCTCTACTGAAAGGTTATTTAAATAGCTATTTTATTGCGTAATCATATGCGCTTAGTGTAATTTCGTTCATCGATCTAGAAACAATGCCAAAGAATAATATTTATATAAGGTAGTGGATCTAGGTTTCTTCGGCCGGTGAGTCATAACGCTGAAACTAAACGAGGTAGAGGTCTACTGAAAGGTTATTCAAATAGCTATTTTATTGCGTAATAATATGCGCTTAAAGTGATTCCGTTCATCGATCTAGAAATAATGACAAAAAAATAATATATGATGTAGTGGGTCTAGATTTCTTCGGCCGGTGAGGCATAACGCCGAAACTAAACGAGGTACAGCTGTACTGAAAGCTTAAATAAATAGCCATTTTATTGCTTAATAATATGCGTTTAATCTGGTACCGTTCATCGATCTAGAAATAATGACAAAATAATAATATATGAGGTAGCGGACCTAGGTTTCTTCGGCCGGTGAGTCATAACGCCGAAACTAAACGAGGTAGAGCTCTACTGAAAGGTTATTTAAATATTCATTTTATTGCGTTATAATATGCGCTTAGTGTGATTCCGTTCATCGATCTAGAAATATTGACAAAATAATAATATATGAGGTAGCGGACCTAGGTTTCTTCGGCCGGTGAGTCATAACGCCAAAACTAAACGAGGTAGAGCTCTACTGAAAGATTACTTAAATAGCCATTTTATTGCGTAATCATATGCGCTTAGTGTGATTCCGTTCATCGATCTAGAAACAATGAAAAAAATAATAATATTTATACAAGGTAGTGGATCTAGGTTTCTTCGGCCGGTGAGTCATAACGCTGAAACTAAACGAGGTAGAGCTCTACTGAAAGGTTATTTAAATAGCTATTATATTGCGTAATAATATTCGCTTAGTGGGATTCCGTTCATTGATCTAGAAATAATGTCAAAAAAATAATATATGATGTAGTGGGTCTAGATTTCTTCGGCCAGTGAGGCATAACGCCGAAACTAAACGAGGTAGAGCTCTACTGAAAGGTTATTTAAATAGCTATTTTATTGAGTAATCATATGCGCTTAGTGTGATTCCGTTCATCGATCTAGAAACAATGACAAAAAAATAATATTTATATAAGGTAGTGGATCTAGATTTCTTCGGCCGGTGAGGCATAACGCCAAAACTAAACGAGGCAGAGCTCTACTGAAAGCTTAAATAAATAGCCATTTTATTGCCTAATAATATGCGGTTAATCTCGTACCATTCATCGATCTAGAAATAATGACAAAATAATAATATATGAGGTAGCGGACCTAGGTTTCTTCGGCCGGTGAGTCATAACGCCGAAACTAAACGAGGTAGAGCTCTTCTGAAAGGTTATTTAAATATTCATTTTATTGCGTTATAATATGCGCTTAGTGTTATTCCGTTCATCGTTCTAGAAATATTGACAAAATAATAATATATGAGGTAGCGGACCTAGGTTTCTTCGGCCGGTGAGTCATAACGCCGAAACTAAACGAGGTAGAGCTCTACTGAAAGATTATTTAAATAGCCATTTTATTGTTTAATAATATGCCCTTAGTGAGATTCCGTTCATCGATCTAGAAATAATGACAAAAAAATAATATATGAGGTAGCGGACCTAGGTTTCTTCGGCCGGTGAGTCATAACGCCGAAACTAAACGAGGTAGAGCTCTACTGAAAGGTTATTTAAATATTCATTTTATTGCGTAATCATATGCGCTTAGTGTGATTCCGTTCATCGATCTAGAAACAATGAAAAAAATAATAATATTTATATAAGGTAGTGGATCTAGGTTTCTTCGGCCGGTGAGTCATAACGCTGAAACTAAACGAGGTAGAGCTCTACTGAAAGGTTATTTAAATAGCTATTATATTGCGTAATAATATTCGCTTAGTGGGATTCCGTTCATTGATCTAGAAATAATGTCAAAAAAATAATATATGATGTAGTGGGTCTAGATTTCTTCGGCCGGTGAGGCATAACGCCGAAACTAAACGAGGTAGAGCTCTACTGAAAGGTTATTTAAATAGCTATTTTATTGCGTAATCATATGCGCTTAGTGTGATTCCGTTCATCGATCTAGAAACAATGACAAAAAAATAATATTTATATAAGGTAGTGGATCTAGGTTTCTTCGGCCGGTGAGTCATAACGCTGAAACTAAACGAGGTAGAGCTCTACTGAAACGTTATTTAAATAGCTATTATATTGCGTAATAATATGCGCTTAGTGGGATTCCGTTCATCGATCTAGAAATAATGTCAAAAAAATAATATATGATGTAGTGGGTCCAGATTTCTTCGGCCGGTGAGTCATAACGCAGAAACTAAACGAGGTAGAGCTCTACTGAAAGGTTATTTTAATAGCTATTATATTTCGTAATAATATGCGCTTAGTGTGATTCCGTTCATCGATCTAGAAATAATGAAAAAAAAATAATATATGATGTAGTGGGTCTAGATTTCTTCGGCCGATGAGGCATAACGCCGAAACTAAACGAGGTAAAGGTCTACTGAAAGGTTATTCAAATAGATATTTTATTGCGTAATAATATGCGTTTAAAGTGATTCCGTTCATCGATCTAGAAATAATGACAAAAAAATAATATATGATGTAGTGGGTCTAGATTTCTTCGGCCGGTGAGGCATAACGCCAAAACTAAATGAGGTAGAGCTCTACTGAAAGCTTAAATAAATAGCCATTTTATTGCCTAATAATATGCGGTTAATCTCGTACCATTCATCGATCTAGAAATAATGACAAAATAAAAATATATGCGGTAGCGGACCTAGGTTTCTTCGGCCGGTGAGTCATAACGCCGAAACTAAACGAGGTAGAGCTCTACTAAAAGGTTATTTAAATATTCATTTTATTGCGTTATAATATGCGCTTAGTGTAATTCCGTTCATCGATCTAGAAATATTGACCAAAAAATAATATATGATGTAGTGGGTCTAGATTTCTCCGGCTGATGAGGCATAACGCCGAAACTAAACGAGGTAGAGGTCTACTGAAAGGTTATTCAAATAGCTATTTTATTGCATAATAATATGCGCTTAAAGTGATTCCGTTCATCGATCTAGAAATAATGACAAAAAAATAATATATGATGTAGTGGGTCTAGATTTCTTCGGCCGGTGAGGCATAACGCCGAAACTAAACGAGGTAGAGCTCTACTGAAAGCTTAAATAAATAGCCATTTAATTGCCTAATAATATGCGGTTAATCTGGTACCGTTCATCGATCTAGAAATAATGACAAAATAATAATATATGAGGTAGAGGACCTAGGTTTCTTCGGCCGGTGAGTCATAACGCCAAAACTAAACGAGGTAGAGCTCTACTGAAAGCTTAAATAAATAGCCATTTTATTGCCTTATAATATGCGGTTAATCTGGTACCGTTCATCGATCTAGAAATAATGTCAAAAAAATAATATATGATGTAGTGGGTCTAGATTTCTTCGGCCGGTGAGGCATAACGCCGAAACTAAACGAGGTAGAGCTCTACTGAAAGGTTATTTAAATAGCCATTTTATTGCGTAATAATATGCGCTTAGTGTGATTCCGTTCATCGATCTAGAAATAATGACAAAAAAATAATATATGATGTAGTGGGTCTAGATTTCTTCGGCCGGTGTGGCATAACGCCGAAACTAAACGAGGTAGAGCTCTACTGAAAGCTTAAATAAATAGCTATTTTATTGCCTAATAATATGCGGTTAACCTGGTACCGTTCATCTATCTAGAAATAATGACAAAATAATAATATATGAGGTAGCGGACCTAGGTTTCTTCGGCCGGTGAGTCATAACGCTGAAACTAAACGAGGTAGAGCTCTACTGATAAGTTATTTAAATAGCCATTTTGTTGTGTAATAATATGTGCTTAGTGTGATTCCGTTCATCGATCTAGAAATAATGACAAAAAAATAATATATGATGTAGTGGGTCTAGATTTCTTCGGCCGGTGAGGCATAACGCCGAAACTAAACGAGGTAGAGCTCTACTGAAAGGTTATTTAAATAGCTATTTTATTGCGTAATAATATGCGCTTTGTGTGATTCCGTTCATCGATCTAGAAACAATGACAAAAAAATAATACTTATATAAGGTAGTGGATCTAGGTTTCTTCGGCCGGTGAGTCATAACGCTGAAACTAAACGAGGTAGAGCTCTACTGAAAGGTTATTCAAATAGCTATTTTATTGCGTTATAATATGCGTTTATTGTGATTCCGTTCATCGATCTAGAAATAATGACAAAAAAATAATATATGATGTAGTGGGTCTAGATTTCTTCGGCCGGTGAGGCATAACGCCGAAACTACACGAGGTAGAGCTCTACTGAAAGGTTATTTAAATAGCTATTTTATTGCGTAATCATATGCGCTTAGTGTGATTCCGTTCATCGATCTAGAAACAATGACAAAAAAATAATATTTATATAAGGTAGTGGATCTAGGTTTCTTCGGCCGGTGAGTCATAACGCTGAAACTAAACGAGGTAGAGCTCTACTGAAACGTTATTTAAATAGCTATTATATTGCGTAATAATATGCGCTTAGTGGGATTCCGTTCATCGATCTAGAAATAATGTCAAAAAAATAATATATGATGTAGTGGGTCCAGATTTCTTCGGCCGGTGAGTCATAACGCAGAAACTAAACGAGGTAGAGCTCTACTGAAAGGTTATTTAAATAGCTATTATATTTTGTAATAATATGCGCTTAGTGTGATTCCGTTCATCGATCTAGAAATAATGACAAAAAAATAATATATGATGTAGTGGGTCTAGATTTCTTCGGCCGATGAGGCATAACGCCGAAACTAAACGAGGTAAAGGTCTACTGAAAGGTTATTCAAATAGATATTTTATTGCGTAATAATATGCGTTTAAAGTGATTCCGTTCATCGATCTAGAAATAATGACAAAAAAATAATATATGATGTAGTGGGTCTAGATTTCTTCGGCCGGTGAGGCATAACGCCAAAACTAAACGAGGTAGAGCTCTACTGAAAGCTTAAATAAATAGCCATTTTATTGCCTAATAATATGCGGTTAATCTCGTACCATTCATCGATCTAGAAATAATGACAAAATAATAATATATGAGGTAGCGGACCTAGGTTTCTTCGGCCGGTGAGTCATAACGCCGAAACTAAACGAGGTAGAGCTCTACTGAAAGGTTATTTAAATATTCATTTTATTGCGTTATAATATGCGCTTAGTGTAATTCCGTTCATCGATCTAGAAATATTGACCAAAAAATAATATATGATGTAGTGGGTCTAGATTTCTCCGGCTGATGAGGCATAACGCCGAAACTAAACGAGGTAGAGGTCTACTGAAAGGTTATTCAAATAGCTATTTTATTGCATAATAATATGCGCTTAAAGTGATTCCGTTCATCGATCTAGAAATAATGACAAAAAAATAATATATGATGTAGTGGGTCTAGATTTCTTCGGCCGGTGAGGCATAACGCCGAAACTAAACGAGGTAGAGCTCTACTGAAAGCTTAAATAAATAGCCATTTAATTGCCTAATAATATGCGGTTATACTGGTACCGTTCATCGATCTAGAAATAATGACAAAATAATAATATATGAGGTAGAGGACCTAGGTTTCTTCGGCCGGTGAGTCATAACGCCAAAACTAAACGAGGTAGAGCTCTACTGAAAGCTTAAATAAATAGCCATTTTATTGCCTTATAATATGCGGTTAATCTGGTACCGTTCATCGATCTAGAAATAATGTCAAAAAAATAATATATGATGTAGTGGGTCTAGATTTCTTCGGCCGGTGAGGCATAACGCCGAAACTAAACGAGGTAGAGCTCTACTGAAAGGTTATTTAAATAGCCATTTTATTGCGTAATAATATGCGCTTAGTGTGATTCCGTTCATCGATCTAGAAATAATGACAAAAAAATAATATATGATGTAGTGGGTCTAGATTTCTTCGGCCGGTGTGGCATAACGCCGAAACTAAACGAGGTAGAGCTCTACTGAAAGCTTAAATAAATAGCTATTTTATTGCCTAATAATATGCGGTTAACCTGGTACCGTTCATCTATCTAGAAATAATGACAAAATAATAATATATGAGGTAGCGGACCTAGGTTTCTTCGGCCGGTGAGTCATAACGCTGAAACTAAACGAGGTAGAGCTCTACTGATAAGTTATTTAAATAGCCATTTTGTTGTGTAATAATATGTGCTTAGTGTGATTCCGTTCATCGATCTAGAAATAATGACAAAAAAATAATATATGATGTAGTGGGTCTAGATTTCTTCGGCCGGTGAGGCATAACGCCGAAACTAAACGAGGTAGAGCTCTACTGAAAGGTTATTTAAATAGCTATTTTATTGCGTAATAATATGCGCTTTGTGTGATTCCGTTCATCGATCTAGAAACAATGACAAAAAAATAATACTTATATAAGGTAGTGGATCTAGGTTTCTTCGGCCGGTGAGTCATAACGCTGAAACTAAACGAGGTAGAGCTCTACTGAAAGGTTATTCAAATAGCTATTTTATTGCGTTATAATATGCGTTTATTGTGATTCCGTTCATCGATCTAGAAATAATGACAAAAAAATAATATATGATGTAGTGGGTCTAGATTTCTTCGGCCGGTGAGGCATAACGCCAAAACTAAACGAGGTAGAGCTCTACTGAAAGCTTAAATAAATAGCCATTTTATTGCCTTATAATTTGCGGCTAATCTGGTACCGTTCATCTATCTAGAAATAATGTCAAAAAAATAATATATGATGTAGTGGGTCTAGATTTCTTCGGCCGGTGAGGCATAACGCAGAAACTAAACGAGGTAGAGCTCTACTGAAAGGTTATTTAAATAGCTATTTTATTGCGTAATCATATAGGCTTAGTGTGATTCCGTTCATCGATCTAGAAACAATGAAAAAAAATATATTTATATAAGGTAGTGGGTCCAGATTTCTTCGGCCGATGAGGCATAACGCCGAAACTAAACGAGGTAGAGGTCTACTGAAAGGTTATTCAAATTGCTATTTTATTGCGTAATACTATGAGCTTAGTGTGATTCCGTTCATCGATCTAGAAATAATGACAAAAAAATAATATATGATGTAGTGGGTCTAGATTTCTTCGGCCGGTGAGGCATAACGCCGAAACTAAACGAGGTAGAGCTGTACTGAAAGCTTAAATAAAAAGCCATTTTATTGCCTAATAATATGCGTTTAATCTGGTACCGTTCATCGATCTAGAAATAATGACAAAAAAATAATATATGAGGTAGCGGACCTAGGTTTCTTCGGCCGGTGAGTCATAACGCCGAAACTAAACGAGGTAGAGCTCTACTGAAAGGTTATTTAAATATTCATTTTATTGCGTTATAATATGCGCTTAGTGTGATTCCGTTTATCGATCTAGAAATATTGACAAAATAATAATATATGAGGTAGCGGACCTAGGTTTCTTCGGCCGGTGAGTCATAACGCCAAAACTAAACGAGGTAGAGCTCTACTGAAAGATTATTTAAATAGCCATTTTATTGCGTAATCATATGCGCTTAGTTTGATTCCGTTCATCGATCTAGAAACAATGAAAAAAATAATAATATTTATATAAGGTAGTGGATCTAGGTTTCTTCGGCCGGTGAGTCATAACGCTGAAACTAAACGAGGTAGAGCTCTACTGAAAGGTTATTTAAATAGCTATTATAATGCGTAATAATATTTGCTTAGTGGGATTCCGTTCATTGATCTAGAAATAATGTCAAAAAAATAATATATGATGTAGTGGGTCTAGATTTCTTCGGCCGGTGAGGCATAACGCCGAAACTAAACGAGGTAGAGCTCTACTGAAAGGTTATTTAAATAGCTATTTTATTGCGTAATCATATGCGCTTAATGGGATTCCGTTCATCGATCTAGAAATAATGTCAAAAAAATAATATATGATGTAGTGGGTCCAGATTTCTTCGGCCGGTGAGTCATAACGCCGAAACTAAACGAGGTAGAGCTCTACTAAAAGGTTATTTAAATAGCTATTATATTTCGTAATAATATGCGCTTAGTGTGATTCCGTTCATCGATCTAGAAATAATGACAAAAAAATAATATATGATGTAGTGGGTCTAGATTTCTTCGGCCGATGAGGCATAACGCCGAAACTAAACGAGGTAGAGGTCTACTGAAAGGTTATTCAAATAGCTATTTTATTGCGTAATAATATGCGCTTAAAGTGATTCCGTTCATCGATCTAGAAATAATGACAAAAAAATAATATATGATGTAGTGGGTCTAGATTTCTTCGGCCGGTGAGGCATAACGCCGAAACTAAACGAGGTAGAGCTCTACTGAAAGCTTAATTAGATAGCTATTTTATTGCCTAATAATATGCGGTTAATCTGGTACCGTTCATCGATCTAGAAATAATAACAAAATAATAATATATGAGGTAGAGGACCTAGGTTTCTTCGGCCGGTGAGTCATAACGCCAAAACTAAACGAGGTAGAGCTCTACTGAAAGCTTAAATAAATAGCCATTTTATTGCCTTATAATATGCGGTTAATCTGGTACCGTTCATCGATCTAGAAATAATGTCAAAAAAATAATATATGATGTAGTGGGTCTAGATTTCTTCGGCCGGTGAGGCATAACGCCGAAACTAAACGAGGTAGAGCTCTACTGAAAGCTTAAATAAATAGCTATTTTATTGCCTAATCATATGCGGTTAACCTGGTACCGTTCATCGATCTAGAAATAATGACAAAATAATAATATATGAGGTAGCGGACCTAGGTTTCTTGCCGGTGAGACATAACGCTGAAACTAAACGAGGTAGAGCTCTACTAAAAAGTTATTTAAATAGCCATTTTGTTGTGTAATAATATGCGCTTAGTGTGATTCCGTTCATCGATCTAGAAATAATGACAAAAAAATAATATATGATGTAGTGGGTCTAGATTTCTTCGGCCGGTGAGGCATAACGCCGAAACTAAACGAGGTAGAGCTCTACTGAAAGGTTATTTAAATAGCTATTTTATTGCGTAATAATATGCGCTTAGTGTGATTCCGTTCATCGATCTAGAAACAATCACAAAAAAATAATACTTATATAAGGTAGTGGATCTAGGTTTCTTCGGCCGGTGAGTCATAACGCTGAAACTAAACGAGGTAGAGCTCTACTGAAAGGTTATTCAAATAGCTATTTTATTGCGTTATAATATGCGTTTAGTGTGATTCCGTTCATCGATCTAGAAATAATGACAAAAAAATAATATATGATGTAGTGGGTCTAGATTTCTTCGGCCGGTGAGGCATAACGCCAAAACTAAACGAGGTAGAGCTCTACTGAAAGCTTAAATAAATAGCTATTTTATTGCCTTATAATATGCGGTTAATCTGGTACCGTTCATCGATCTAGAAATAATGACAAAAAAATAATATATGATGTAGTGGGTCCAGATTTCTTCGGCCGGTGAGTCATAACGCCGAAACTAAACGAGTTAGAGCTCTACTGAAAGGTTATTTAAATAGGTATTTTATTGCGTAATAATATGCGCTTAGTGTGATTCCGTTCATCGATCTAGAAATAATGACAAAAAAATAATACTTATATAAGGTAGTGGATCTAGGTTTCTTCGGCCGGTGAGTCATAACGCTGAAACTAAACGAGGTAGAGCTCTACTGAAAGGTTATTCAAATAGCTATTTTATTGCGTAATACTATGAGCTTAGTGTGATTCCGTTCATCGATCTAGAAATAATGACAAAAAAATAATATATGATGTAGTGGGTCTAGATTTCTTCGGCCGGTGAGGCATAACGCCAAAACTAAACGAGGTAGAGCTCTACTGAAAGCTTAAATAAATAGCCATTTTATTGCCTTATAATATGCGGTTAATCTGGTACCGTTCATCGATCTAGAAATAATGACAAAAAAATAATATAATGTAGTGGGTCTAGATTTCTTCGGCCGGTGAGGCATAACGGCGAAACTAAACGAGGTAGAGCTCTACTGAAAGCTTAAATAAGCAGCTATTTTATTGCCTAATCATATGCGGTTAACCTGGTACCGTTCATCGATCTAGAAATAATGGCAAAATAATAATATATGAGGTAGCGGACCTAGGTTTCTTCGGCCGGTGAGTCATAACGCTGAAACTAAACGAGGTAGAGCTCTACTTAAAAGTTATTTAAATAGCCATTTTGTTGTGTAATAATATGCGTTTAGTGTGATTCCGTTCATCGATCTAGAAATAATGACAAAAAAATAATATATGATGTAGTGGGTCTAGATTTCTTCGGCCGGTGAGGCATAACGCCGAAACTAAACGAGGTAGAGCTCTACTGAAAGGTTATTTAAATAGATATTTTATTGCGTAATAATATGCGCTTAGTGTGATTCCGTTCATCGATCTAGAAACAATGACAAAAAAATAATACTTATATAAGGTAGTGGATCTAGGTTTCTTCGGCCGGTGAGTCATAACGCTGAAACTAAACGAGGTAGAGTTTTACTGAAAGGTTATTCAAATAGCTATTTTATTGCGTTATAATATGCGTTTAGTGTGATTCCGTTCATCGATCTAGAAATAATGTCAAAAAAATAATATATGATGTAGTGGGTCTAGATTTCTTCGGCCGGTGAGGCATAACGCCGAAACTAAACGAGGTAGAGCTCTACTAAAAGCTTAAATAGATAGCCATTTTATTGCCTAATAATATGCGGTTAATCTGGTACCGTTCATCGATCTAGAAATAATGACAAAATAATAATATATGAGGTAGCGGACCTAGGTTTCTTCGGCCGGTGAGTCATAACGCCGAAACTAAACGAGGTAGAGCTCTACTGAAAGCTTAAATAAATAGCCATTTTATTGCCTAATAATATGCGTTTAATCTGGTACCGTTCATCGATCTAGAAATAATGACAAAATAATAATATATGAGGTAGCGGACCTAGGTTTTTTCGGCCGGTGAGTCATAACGCCGAAACTAAACGAGGTAGAGCTCTACTGAAAGGTTATTCAAATAGCTATTATATTGCGTAATAATATGCGCTTAGTGTGATTCCGTTCATCGATCTAGAAATAATGACAAAAAAATAATATATGATGTAGTGGGTCTAGATTTCTTCGGCCGGTGAGGCATAACGCCAAAACTAAACGAGGTAGAGCTCTACTGAAAGCTTAAATAAATAGCCATTTTATTGCCTAATAATATGCGGTTAATCTGGTACCGTTCATCGATCTAGAAATAATGACAAAATAATAATATATGAGGTAGCGGACCTAGGTTTCTTCGGCCGGTGAGTCATAACGCCGAAACTAAACGAGGTAGAGCTCTACTGAATGGTTATTTAAATAGCCATTTTATTGCGTAATAACATGCGCTTAGTGTGATACCGTTCATCGATCTAGAAATTATGACAAAATATAATATATGAGGTAGCGGGCCTAGGTTTCTTCGGCCGGTGAGTCATTTACCAAACAGCTCCAAATATTAGTTGCTTTAATTTCAAACGTCTTTTTGTAATTTTAAGGTTTGATTTAAAGACTCCTTTATTTGGTCGGTTAATTTCAGTGTGAAGTTAGCGGCGTAAAGTTGGCAGGTCTTTGTGAAGTTGGTGGCCAAATGTTGGCAGCCAATTAGCCGCCAACTTTTGGCCGCTAACTTCACACCGGTAATTGATTATTGCTTTACGGTTAGTGTGGTATCAAGCATAAATTTGTAGAAGCCATTTGACCTGATTGTAAATGACTTACTTCGAAGCTTTTCCGATTTTCTAATCTTATCTACGATAGCTGTTAATGGACTCAACATAGAATAAATTTAAAGCCTTTCGAATCAAACTTCTGTGCATTTCATATAAGTACCTTTGACCTACGTGCCATTGTATAATTTTATTATGGTCACTAACTGTTTAAGTAAGATTATATGTAGCCATCTGATCTGCGTCAAGTGAAAGTCGCATCAGTAAAGAAAAATTATTCTAATTATTCATGTAAAAGTCAGAAGTGATGTGTCCATACTCACAAGTCATAACGTTGATGATTATTACGTATTCAAATTGATTAAAAGTGACTATTGCGGTTAAAGGTATGTGGAAACATGTGTTAAATATAGATCAATGTAAATCTAATTGCTGGGAGAAATCATTAAGCATAAACGTAACAACTTTAACGACTAGGAAAGCCTTTCAGTAACGTTTGGTTAGACTAGACTTAAATATAAATAATGAATGCTAAATAATGTATGTTCTGTAATTAACTACATATGTATACGTCAGTTTTAAATGAATGCACATGAGTAAGCTGTCATGTTGTACCTAAATGCGTCTATTAATTAATTCATAAAAACTATAATAAAGTTGTGTGTTGATTATTATTAGTCATAACAATATACCTAAAATTACTAAACTCCTCACATTTGAGTATGACAGTAC
This sequence comes from Notocelia uddmanniana, assembly GCA_905163555.1. Classification (NCBI taxonomy): domain Eukaryota; kingdom Metazoa; phylum Arthropoda; class Insecta; order Lepidoptera; family Tortricidae; genus Notocelia; species Notocelia uddmanniana. Next base: position 9,063,807 of record LR991069.1, on the reverse strand, counting down.
GACGTATACAAATGAGATTCAAGGAAAAGAGAACTTAGCGTGGTTGGCGCTTGCACCCCAGATTAAGATGGAAGCAATGAATCACGACGTCATAATGTCGGAAGCGTCAAACGCTCTAAAGCCTCTCTACCTGAGAACTTCACATATGTCAAGTAATAAACTATTTATTAGACAAGACAATCTACACTGCAACTTGGCAGCTTCGATTGTTGTTTAGATCTCCCTTGGAGATAATCGTGCCTATTAAAATTCTTGGCTAAACAGTGTACTACTACATTATTTATACACAAATTCCTCATGCGCAAACCTTTAAAATCAAAGATTTCACTATAATTGTATGTAGCGGTGTTTAATAGTCTTACATTATCTGGCAACCTATCTACTTTAGACTTGTACTTAATTCGATTCAAAGTCGAATACCGGTTAATCGATAAAAAATATGGTTAAAGATACTATTTGGGTACACATTACTGTTTTAGCATCGATACAAAAATTATGTATTCTAATAATAAAGAAAGTTTATGGCCACGTAGTAATTTGGTACCATACCGAATTAATTTCACTAACGAATCAATATCGTTCGAAACCTTTTAGGGAAATTGTAAATCCCACACGTAGCAATTAAAGTAAAAATTTCTCCTCGTTGTACTGTATTTAAACTCTTTCTAAACATGTTCAGGTATTATGTTTGTATTACTTTGAGCAATGTAAATAGTAAAAAAATATATACATCGTAAAAGAGTATGTAGGTACTTACTTACTACGCTGCTGGCGCGCGACGCCAAGACACGTTACTGTGCTCTGTCCTGGGCAGCTTGTAGACAATCAGAGTCGGCTGTTTGAAGCTGGCAGAGGTCTCTTTGGACTTCGTCTATCCAGTGATACCTTGGTCGGCCGACCGGGGGTTGACTATTTGAATGTCCCAGGTACGCTCTTAGGAGAGCACGGTCCTCTCCCATCCTCTCAGCGTGGCCGAGCCAGCGCAGCCGGGCAGACTTGCTCACTACGATGATGTAGGGTCTCGGCAACTAGTGCTTCCACTTCCACATTCCTCCTCCAGTCACCATCTACCCGCTTCCTTAGGAAGATTCGGGAACCTAAAAAACGGGAATAGAGTAAACACATGAATATACTAATTTTGTATTAAGCATTAACGTCTGCTAAAGAATTGAAAAAAATTGCGCTCGAGCAGGATTCGAACCTGCGCTATTCTGGCATACGCGGCCAATCGCGCCAATCGCGCAAAAAAAAGCGACGGGAAAAATTAAGCTTAGGCACTAGGCACTCGTGTAAGATTTCGTGTACGAGCTTGATTGTTTCAACCCGTTTGTTTAAGTTTTGATCTCTCGTCGATGTTGTATCTTGCATAAAAAGTCACGTCAACGGTATGAAAATACTTCGCGGATTTGACGTCTCCCCTTTACCCCTGTCTCACAGGCGCCGTCTCAGTTAAACGGTAAGCCTATTTATTGACCGAGCGAGCGAAGCGAGCGAAGCGTCTTAGTTTCAGCTTCGACGAAATTTTTTTCGTATGTCTGTCCGGAATCCGGATGTTCTCCTCTACAGGTCGCATTTCTCAACCGATTCTCGTGAGATTTTGTGAGCAGTTTTTATGATTAGATAAAATTTTTTGGTCGGAGCCAGTTTTTGGAATTTTAGAAATTTGAAAAAAAAAAAATTATTTTTTCGTACTTCTGTCCGGATGTTTTCCTCTAAAGGTCGCATTTCTCATCAGAAATGTTATATAAAATTCTTATGTCGAGTCAATTTTTGAAAATTTTGAGGTTTGAAAAAAAAAACAACAATATTTCGTATGTATGTCCGGATGTTCTCCTCTACAGGTCGCATTTCTAAACCGATTCTCGTGAAATTTTGTGAGCAGGTTTAATGATTAGATAAAATTTTTTGGTCGGAGCCCGTTTTTAGAATTTTAGAAATTTGAAAAAAAAAATTTTTTTTTTTCGTACTTCTGTCCGAATGTTTTCCTCTACAGGTCGCATTTCTCATCAGAAATGTTATATAAAATTCTTATGTCGAGTCAATTTTTGAAAATTTTGAAGTTTGAAAAAAAAATCAACAATATTTCGTATGTATGTACGGATGTTCTCCTCTACAGGTCGCATTTCTCAACCGATTGTCGTGAAATTTTGTAAGCAGGTTTGATGATTAGATAAAATTTTTTGGTCGGAGCCAGTTTTTAAAGTTTTTGAAATTTGAAAAAAAAAGTTTTTTTTTTCTTATTTATATCGAGATGTTTTCCTCTCCAGGTCATATTTCTTATCAGAAATGTTATATACAATTCTTTTGTTGAGTCAATTCGATCGATAATATACTTACCTAACACACTCGTATTTTCAAATCAAGTAATTACCTCAATATACATAATTTTGCGAGGTCTACAGCTCACAGAGCCACTAGTTTATTTGATTCAGGTAATAAAGGCCTGTATTAACAAAGATCGTCGAAGACATACATACCAAAACACATTATTTTGGCGACGAAACAGCGTAACTCCGTTGCGGCGTCAGCTCCAATGTAGAATTCGGTAGGTTGCCCCGAAACCGGCGAAATACGATAGGTACTCCGGCAAAACGTTGTACATATTATATGTAGCAAACCATGTTTTTTCACAATTCATAATTATTATGATGCAAATCGTCAAATAAAGGAAATGGTCTGCGTAGTTATGAGAAAAACCGTTGCTTTCCGGGAAATCATCATAGCTGACACCGCAATCAATGGAACAACTTCATTGTTCTCATACAAGCCTCGAAACTTCGAGGAAGGCATACATTAGCGGTTCCTACCATGTGATAATAAATATGTGAAATGTATAAGCTGGAATTTCATAGAGATGGAAGATAAAGAAATGGCAACAACCAAGTTTATGGCAATTTAATCGTACGTTTGTTTACCTATTGTCTTCGGTAAGCATAATTTTCCATAGTAATTTGAACCACCATGTATACGTAAATAGCAATTCCTATTAAGATGTGTGAAAATAATAATAAACGCATAATGTTGTATTGTCGTGAAGATGTGGCATACTTGGATAGTACTAGGTATGTATATCTCTCTCTCTCTGGTCGTTCCCTCATGGCTGAGAATCGTGGTCATCACTGGGCGATTTACACTTTGAGTACATTATTTGCTTCTATCGACTTCTTTTCATCGCCTGCTTCAAGATATAATAGACCTTGGAGGAAGATGAGTCCTTCTGTTGATCTTTCTGTCTGGTAGGAGACCGGCCTTGAGCTCGTTTGCCATTTGTGTTCCCTACCACTATCAACTTTTCCAAGTTCTCATATCCTTCACACGATGTGGCGGAAATATGCTAGGATTCGTTGATGACATATTGTGGACAAACGAGTTTTAATTTTGAGCTACGAAAGGATTGATTGGTTGGGGCGTTTGGCAGTCCAGGGTATCCTAACTAGGTATAAAAGACATATAAATATAGTAGGTACTATCTGCTCAACTAGCACAATGATGTTTATACCGTCACGCTTTATGGCGGAACTAAGGTATGACTGAAAAATCTATCGTACCAGAATAGGCACCTTATGCAAATGTTGCAGAGGTCGTAGTCACTGAATAAATGTTACTCATTTTTGGACTTTCATATCATTAAAATAAACCAAAAAGTGGCTATTGGGGAACGTTTTCATTGGTCGACTATGATATGGTATACCAAGTTCAAGTAAGTACAAGAATGAATACTTGGAAATATACCTACACTTTTGCATTTACGCAACGATCCACCTAACAATTTATGCCTGTTGTAAGTTGTAAATAAGTAATTAGACACGTAACGTAATGCTCGCCAATAAATTATAAACCGTATATAAATTTTGTTTGTACTATGTATATGTAACTGTGCATCAAATTTGGCAATCGACTGGTCTTGTAGACACAGCTAGGTACTTTTGCTTCAAATCTTTATTCAATGATTTAATTGCTGCATAATTGCCTTCGTGAGCGTCCATATTTCCAATCCGTATGTTAGGGCAGGTAAAACTATAGTTTTAAGACATTGTTAAAGCTATTTCCTAAAAAAACAAGTTTCAATAAATTAAAAGCGTCCACACCAGCCCGGCACGCCCCGTACCGACCACACAGGCCTCCGACCATAGGTCGAAGGATAAACAATGTCTTATCTCCACAGAGTCTGAGCCAACACTGCGAACATGAATACATATATAGCACATTCACTTGGAAGTTCGTTATAATTTTGGTTTTTGAGATTTTCATCCTGAGGCCAAGGCTTGAGGGTTTTCGTATCAAGGATGCACAGTAAAGAAAGGCCTTGTCTTGTATAATACGAGTACTTTGAGGATCTTCGAGTCTGCGACGTTGTAAGATATGATGACTAAATCATCGGCAAACTACAGAATTGCAGTGCGACCTTTTACTACTATATTAATCTTTTTTTGCACAGATACCAAAAAAGACAACGGGGGTTTATCCCTTAAGGCCTGCAGCTGTCAACACACAATTCTTCTGGAGTCGCGAGCGTCCATAGGCGACAGTGTCTGCTTGCCATCAGGCAGGCCGTAAGCTTGTTTGCCACCGTCATTGAATAGAAAAAAAAACCATTCTCTACCAGTCAATCATTGGGGCAAATAGAAACTATAGTGGTCAAGATCATTAAACGCTGAGACGCGAAAGTAAACACAAATAATATTGACATTTATATTGGCTTTTTATCTATGACTCCTTTTAAATGTCCGTTTTCTAATATAAGTAGTATTATTATAAAAATAAGGAGAAAGAAATAAGAATTGCAAAGTGCTGTAGTACTAAACATGTCCACGGACTTCTTTTTGGTAGACCACTTCTCTCTACCTATAGTCGGCCAAGGAAGTGGTCCACCACTATTTGTGTATTAACCTTTTGAACATTAACGTCGCATATATCCGCACCATCGGTTCAACGCCAACGACGGATATATCGGTCACGGCGTGCAGTGAGATATTAACCTACATGCATTACTATAGGGCTCAACTTCGTGTTTGAAATTTTGATGTCATGGCAGCCAGTTTTGTATTTGATAGAGAGTTAAAAAGATTAAATTTCAAAAGTGATAGATCATTTTTTGGTTGTCTGTACTCGTAGGTACATAGTGTATATGAGCGTCGCGTAGGTAATCATTAACTATTCACAAAAACATAAGAAAAGAAATCGTTTATTTTCATAATCATCGCAACCTTCATAAGTGTTCATAAGATTTCTAATCAGTATCAGAAAACATGAAGGGCAATGAGATGCGCAGCATTCGTTCGCGCAGATCTAGAGCTGAGTTTTTGCGCACGATCATTTGCCACGACGCTGATGGATCCGTTGATGGATGGGATAGCGGCAATGATGGCACCCGGGAGTAATTGAAATAATAAATAGTTTATGGTTCAACAAGTTCCTGGGTACTAATGATGTTTTTTTTTTTATAAAAATGTTAAGTAAAATAGGTACCTTAACCGACTTGTACCAACTTTGGTAAGTAACAGTAATTAGGAACTTAATATTAATTAATATCAAGCGAAGTAATTGATTACCGAATTTCTTACCACTAAGACGAGTTAAGTAAGGATAAGTATTAGTATTAACAATGTACCCTAATATTTAACTTACGGTGTCCAATTCCTTAGATAATCTATACAAACCAAAAACCAGCAGCCGTGTAGCTATAGAGGGGGCACACATGACTCCAACAAATCTTAGCACTTAAAGTCTGCATGTGTAGTTGCCGCGAAGGTTAAGTTTGTAGTGACACGCAAACAGATTCCTGGATCAAATTGTTGAAGAAAACCAAAATTAATTTTGGAAAAAAAAAACGCTTAGTTGCATCCACTCTTTACGGTAAATTTTACTCTAACGTGAACTATGCTACTTATAAAACTAGGTGCGGAGGAACTATAGAACACCTGCATTTGGATATGCGTTAGGATAATATAAGCAAAGCTTTCTCCTTAAGTGGTAAAACGCTTTTTATGACTGACTTATGTTTAGATCGAGAGGTCAAATGATCCCCGTTTTCATCAGGGAGATGTAAATTATACAGACATGCAATTTTAAAGAAAACTTAGCAAAGAGTCTTAATACTCCTCGGTACTTTTATCCCATCCAATCCAAGCTTCTTTTTATTTGGCTGCCTCATTATCACATATCACACATATACAGTGGCCTGTGTTAGGAGCAAAAAATTAAACGGTACATTATTGAGCTATCCATCAAATATTTCCAAATGGTTAAAATTGAAAAAATAATTTTTTTTTGGGATTTTTTTTAATGTAAATACGTAGCATACGTGTATATTTTTACTCTACTGGATTGAGATTAATAACTATTTATTTTAAAAAGAACAAAAAATTATAAAAAATATGTAATCTCAATAATATCCTTTTAAAACAAAAATTCAACAAGGATTATGAGTTATGAGTCATACCTTGATGCTACTTCAAAATCAGCATTGACTGTCGCGCTATTATTTATTTATTTATTTGCTTCAGGCAACCAAAGGCCCATATTAACATATACCTTACAGACTAACATACATATCAATAATTTCGTGGTGCCAAGATCCAACCTGGCGGTCTTAACTTTAGATCAAAACTCTCAAATGCAAAAATAATTTTTTTTCAGGACACAAGAGGATACTTCAGATGCTCTACGGGAGTGTTCTTTAATTTTTTTGCTCCTATTACAGGCAACACCTGTATACATTTCAAAAGTGTAATGCTCTTTAAATGAGTGGAAAGACATAGAAGCAATGCATTGTCAGAATCATGCGATTTACACCGTCTATAAATATGAAGTGTTGGAAATAATTTAAGAGATATTAATAGACATTGCGGTATTTATCTGACATACCTAATGTACCTATAACCTGTTTTCGTGTTTTATGATAAATAACATGATGATGTACGTGATGTCTGGCAAATAAATTGATATTCTATTATATTCTAACGTGGTTTATGATTTGATATTGCAATAGGCTTAATAAGATTAATAGGAGGGTAATGTTGCATTTAACCCTTAAAGCAGTAACGTTTAGTTGCTATAAATTTGAGATCCCCATTTGATTACTAATATGTAATAAAGGATGTGAAACGGTTCTAAGAATCGAAAATCATCTAATAGCAGACGGATATGGCTTTTAGAGTGATATAAATACCTAAATTTGGAGTTGGGAGTCGGAACCAACGGGGCCAACTACTGGCTGGTTTCTTGGAGAAGGAGGGACTTTACATGATGAACTCCTTCTTCAAGAAACGCGAGCACAGGACCTGGATGAGTCCCGACGGTGCAACAAAAAACAAGATTGACTTCATTATGTCGACGAAGAGGCATATATTCAATGATGTCTCTGTGATCAATACGGTTAAAAACGGAAGTTGGTCTGGCGGAAGACCCCAGAGCCAGATTAACCCGGCACTATACCGAAGATATCCCGGACATCAGCCTGTACGAGATTAGAATGGCTCTTAAACAGCTAAAGAACAACAAAGCACCCGGTGAAGACGGAATTACAGCTGAACTCCTGAAGGCGGGCGGAAAACCGGTCCAAGGGCCCTTCAGAAGTTGTTCAACTCCGTCTTACTGAAAGGAAAACTCCAAAGGCATGGAACAGACGTGTGGTGGTGCTGTTCTTCAAAAAGGGTGACAACGCCTTACTGAAGAACTACCGACCCATCTCACTTCTGAGCCATGTATATAAGCTGTTTTCAAGACTCATTACAAACCGTCTCGCACGCAGGCTAGATGACTTCCAGCCTCCCGAACAAGCCGGTTTCCGAAGAGGCTTTAGCACCGTAGACCACATCCATACGCTTCGTCAGGTTATACAGAGGACTGAGGAGTATAACCTGCCCCTCTGTCTAGCCTTCGTGGACTACGAGAAAGCCTTCGATTCGATTGAAACTTGGGATGTACTACAATCTCTCCAACGCTGCCAAGTGGACTACCGCTATATCGAAGTGCAGAAGTGTTTGTACGAGAACGCCACTATGTCAGTCCGACTCCAGGACCAGAACTCGAAACCTATTCCGTTGCAGCGGGGAGTCAGACAAGGAGATGTTATTTCTCCTAAACTGTTTTCCGCTGCACTGGAGGATGTGTTCAAGAATCTGGACTGGACTAGGCATCAACATAAACGGCGATTACATCACTCACGGCTGCGGCGGTTTGCTGACGATATAGTAGTCTTGGCTGAGACCATGGAGGATTTAAATACAATGCTCAATGACCTTCAATAAAGCCTCCGAGCGAGTTGGTCTAAGGATGAACACGGAGAAGACGAAGATCATGTCAAATGCCCATGTAGCACCAACTCCCGTAACAATCGGACACTTTACGCTCGAAGTTGTAGACGATTACATATACCTAGGACAGACTGTCCAGTTAGCCTCCTGACACCCAGCGTTCTATGCATAGTACATAGGTCCCAATTAAGTTTTGACTTTATGTCAATTTGACAGAGTATAATTTATTTTGGCAAATTTTGATACCCAGGCCTCAGGAGGTTAGGTAAGTCCAACTTCGAGAAAGAGGTTAATCGTCGAATCAGACTTGGCTGGGCAGCGTTTGGGAAGCTACGGCACATCTTTTTGTCCAATATTCCGCAGTGTCTCAAGACGAAAGTCTTTGACCAGTGTGTGTTGCCAGTGATGACATATGGTACTGAAACGTGGTCGCTTACTATGGGCCTCATAAGAAGGCTCAAAGTCACCCAAAGAGCAATGGAGAAGGCTATGCTGGGAGTTTCTCTGCGTGATCGCATCAGAAATGAGGCCATCCGCAGCAGAACCAAAGTGACTGATATAGCCATTCAAATCGCTAAACTTAAGTGGCTGTGGGCAGGGCACATAGCACGCAGAACCGATAGCCGTTGGGGCGGAAAGGTTCTCGAGTGGCGACCACGTACCGGAAGGCGTAGCGTGGGCAGGCCCCCCCACACGGTGGACTGATGACCTAGTAAGGGTCGCGGGTGTCCTCTGGATGCCGGTGGCGCAGGACCGGTCATTGTGGAAGTCTTTGGGGGAGGCCTATGTCCAGCAGTGGACGTCATTCGGCTGAATGATGATGAAATACCTAAATGTATGGACCTTTAAGCAATACATCAGTAAGTATATATTTTTACAGGTGACCTGCATTCTTATTATTTTTATATAATACGAGTAAAAATGTAATACATGAGATAATTTAGTTTTTTATTTGTATAATTTTACTTATACTTGACTTAATTAATAAACCAAAGTAATTAAAAAAATTATATTACAATAATCTTACCACCACCGGCACCACCACCAACCATACCTAATAAGACCACCGGGGAATGGGCAGCAGCATTCCTTGAGTGCGGTGGAGATATGGCATTTACCCCCCCCCCCCCCATGAAATTGGGGGAGGCCTATGTCCAGCAGTGGACGTCCTAGGGCTGATATGGTGGATATTACAATAATACGACAAATTAGATTTTACTACTCACTATATACAATTAGAGTATACATACTATCACTCTGCAATCCTAGTGTTTTCTCAGAGGAATGAGAATTCTACTTACTTTAAAACTTGTAAACATTACAAGTTATGAGAACGCCTGTATGTTATTATTTACGCCACAGACTATGAAAGTGTTAAAAAATTACGGTTTTTTTAGCTAAATTATCTTGCGTACGAATGTTTACTGAAGCGCCAACTTGTTTAGTTTGCCTCGGTAATTATTGGATTATACTAGGTGGCCCATTCAAATCGTTTAGTATGGGAAAGTCTGAAACTATAAGACATACGAAGATTTGTTCTTAGGAACCATGTCACCGATTTTGATAAAAAGAAAAACTGCATTCATACATTTGAAAAAAACACTGTACCCAGCTAGGGAATCGAACCCGGTTGTTTTGAAAAAATAAACTTACACTATTTCTATTCAGATATCGTTTGTGTAGGTCTTAAGCAGTAAATGTCTCTAAGAAACATAATGTCTAAAATGAATAAAATGCATTATCATAGTAGGTGTTCAAAGTGACCACCGTTACAATATTCAACAAGTTCAGGCATGTAAAATTGTCTCTATATGGTTGTTTGTACCTCTCTACTTGTAAAATCGGTGACATGGTTCCTAAGAACAAATCTTCGTATGTCTTATAGTTTTAGACTTTCCTTACTGACCGATTTGAATGGGCCACCCTGTATATACAGTATTAAACCAACTCGTAGCCCTCCGAATCGCTAACTTAAGTGGCAACCACAGTGGCAACGGACGGGGACGGGGCACAAATTCACGTGAGAACGGATGGTTTCGAGGGGATGGCGAGTTCTCGAGTGGCGACCACGTACCGGAAGGCGCAGCGTGGGTGGATCCCCCACAAGGTGGATTGATGACCTGGTAAAGGTCGCGAGAGTCCGATGGATGTGGATGGCGCATTACCGGTCATTGTGTTGTGGCATTCTTTTGGGGAGGACTATGTCGAGCAGTGGACGTCCTTCGGCTGATATGATGATGATGTCAGTATTGAAATTATATCCGCAAAGCCCTAACAAATACAATGTACACAGCCACTAAAATGTACACAGTTCTGACAACAAAGAATATCCTATCTTAAATTTCGCTCCGCGCCGATCCAACAATGGCAGCGAGTGTTGCTTCGTAGGCTCTCCAACTCGCATCGTTGATCCAGTGGCGGACTTTAGGACTTACGTTTTGTTTACCCTAGTAACTTGCACTTGTGTTGACATATCGGAAATATGTGGAGACACCACAAGGTGTCGGATATCGGATATCGTCTAATGACATCTAACACGGTTGGTATTTGTCACTGTTTTATGTAGGCAGAAACTTATTTTGTAAACCAAGTAAGATAAATGAGATGTCACTAATGACAGCTCAAAATGCCACCACATAAACATTCCGGGCCCTGATAATTAGTAGGTGATTACGGTTCGCAGTAAGCTATCAGTACTATAATTTAAATCCGCTTCCATTTATATAGGTACTTTACTTACCTATATCTTCTTCGTAGTCAAAATAGCATTTACTTATAATAATTAAGTCATGACAGGACTCCGCTGGATGCGGGCAGTTCACGACCGATCGTTGTGGAATTCTCTGGGGGAGGCCTATGTCCAGCGGTAAACGTATTTCGACTGACAATGATGATGATGAATATGATGATAAAGCATTACGAAGGATTCAAAAATACGAATAAATCGAGCTAACATGGTTTTCGGTTCGCATTATGCTCTCTGTACTTCGTTGCTCAATCGTATGCCTCTTTAAATTCACTTACATTTATACACGATGATTTTTAATTGGTGATTGATCAGGAGTCGAAAAATATCAATAGGCAATCGAAACAGATTAAAATGAGCAAGGTCTTAAGCAATTACATCGGTGTTAAGTTAATAAATTTAATAATAATGATATCACTAATATCCATTAAATGTATGGATATCCTCCATTTCATTAAGTTTGTGCATGCATAGTTCATATAATTTCCCGCCTATGCACGGCAATTTGACGTATGCGTCAAATTTCCGTGCATTGGCGGGAAATTTGATAGGTCTTACCTCAACAAACTCGTCCATCGACTTGTTATTCGTCATAAAAATAACCATTTAACGTAAGAGTTTTAAGGTTGGTTTAAAAAACCGAATCCTTGAAAAGGGTTTTGTATTTAATTATAAATTACGGGAAGGGTGCCAAGGATTTTTAATTAAATGCTAATTCCCGTTAGAAATATGTTAAAAAAAACCGGCCAAGTGCGTGTCGGGTCACACACAGAGAAGGGTTCCGCACCGACACCTCCTAATCTACATTTAAAACCACTATACAATACAGTAAATCAAGGCAGTGCCAAGAGTTTATATCACGTAATAGGTAAAAGAACTTAAGTAACGAACTCTTGTATACGTAGTAGAATCGTAAGGTATCCGTGTAGACAATTTGACGTTCCATTTATAAAAATGATCTATTCTGTACACTGCTACATGCAAGCGGGGCCTTTGTTAAGTTTTTTAGTTTTTTTCTATATTATATCTATATTTATAATATAGATAATTTCTATTTGAGATCAGATTTAGAATACAATTAAAAAACTTTTTTAAATCGAAAATAGCTATTTACCTTACAAAAGAAAAACCTTAAAAATATTAGATTTTGACTTATTTTTAATTTATTTTACATTAATATCCAAGGAAACTTGTAGTTTAAATCGTTTTTCTCAGGCTGACTTAAATATATTATTTATTAATAACGCTAAATTACTTATTGAATCTTCTTAGTTACAGCACTTAAACCAGTATTAAGAATGAAAATGTTTAATAAGATAATGGAGATCAGCAGTTACATTTAACAAATATCGCTCTAATTAACAATTACACAGTTTTATGATTAAAACTAGCGTTTACCCGCGGCTTCGCCCGCGTACTAAGCGCAATTTTTAATCGTCTAAAAAGAGGTTCTCTGTTTGTCCCGTATGTATGTATGTACGTATGTAGGTGTGTATGTTTGTCCACGATTATCTCTCGTTTGGCTGAACCGATTTAGATGCGGTTTCCAGAAAAGTAGTTGTTACATTCTGAGAGTTTCGGAATACTACGTTTGGTGATTGTGATTCATTAACAGATGAAAAGTCAGTATACATTGTGAGAACCGGCAAACTGTTGAATTACATTTGATTTTGGCAAAAATACTCGTAAGGATCGGTAACTATTATCATACTTTTCCGAGAGGCCCAAGGGGAAACGGCCAATGAAATAAAAGCCTCTTAAATGGCCCTTAGTAAAAGTATCGGTGCAATACAGTAACACCAATAGAAAGTGTGATAACAGCTACTTAGAATCATGTTCTCAAAAATGTTACTTGTTAAAGTATGTAATTATAAACAATTTTTTTTGCCTTGTTTGAAGGTGGTAGCAATATAACCACACTTTGAGGTGAACTTAAACGGGAGCACGCCACATAGAACAGACCGTGGTGGGAGAAACAGTCCTATTGTAGGTCTACTCCGATGAATATGAGAGTTTGCCCCTGAGACGTATTTATGGTCATGGTGAAACAGGAAGTCAGGGGTAACTGGAGCCTTTGAAATCAAAGGGAAAATCATTTGGTATTAATGGAATACGCAATACAAACACTGATTCTCCCTAAGCAGGTCGGGTCCAAATAGTGGCCTCTACTACATTCCGGTGCAAAGCCTTGACTTGCAACCTAGGGCCGTTACTAAATTAGGGTGGCTTTAAATTTCTTAGTAACATAACAGGTACGTAGTAAAAGCCTGTGATATGGCAGACCCGGTGGGATCACAGTGTTCAAGAACACTACTAATTAACGGCAGCGTCAGTGTTTACCACACTATCTATTACGTTATTAACAATCTGTTGTTCTTCAAAGGAGGTCTGTAGTATGACCGCTGCTTGATCGTTGTTTGGGGTCAGTGTATCTCTTTCGCATAACCACTGCGTTGATTTTTCGTGGATGAGCGCAACGTCTGGATATTTTTTTGTAATAAGGTAACTGTTATTAATGTAATGCACAGATTGGTAGGGACAGATATCATGCTGTCTTTTTCGGGGTAATCCCCGTTTTAGCAAAAAATCCGAAAATTGGCCAGCGGAAACATTACCTCCAAGGAGGACTATCATATTTTTAGTTAATTTTAAAATTTTGACTGAGGGCCACAATGATGATCTTTTAACACACGCTTTTATCTCGTCGGCACGTGTTTCCCTTGAAATTACTGGTAGAGTTTGACGAAATTCTCCTGCCAGCAATACAGTCAAACCACCTATCAAACTTTTGTTGCTGCTTACGTCTTGCAGAGTTCTATCAAAAGCTCCAATAGCTGTTTTATGGGCCATAGTACTTTCATCTCAGATGATACAAAACAAGTGACTGAAATGTGTAGTATATTTTTAGAATCAACTTATTGAAGCACTTTAAAAGGCTTCATAAAATACATCACACATAAAAAGATGCACAACATTTCCATTTCATTTAACATAACCTGAAAATTCCTATTCCGACCTGCACTACTCTACTCAAATGGAGTAAGTAATTTATAATATCAGTAGGTAGGTATGCGCATTAACTATACTTTTTGTTTTGGTCAAAGATCGAGTATTTATAACAAACTAGCACACCTCCTGCATGAACCATCGAAAATTTCTTGACGTCAAGAAAATGTCACGAAATCTTGTCAAGAAATTTCGCGATGCAATCTTAATTTTATACCTACATCAAAACCATTTGTTGAATTTGATAATAGAAGCCTCCAAAGTAAAAACTAACAATACGAGAAGCTTTTGAATGTATTTAATTAAAATATTAGTTACTTTTTGTCTCAAAATCACGTCAGGCAATATTTATACTGTCCGTTAAAAGTGCGATGCTCCAACTACAGAGTTGTTTGACAAGCCAAAACAAAAAGGCTGCGCTATTTTAGCATTGTCTACGGAACGCTACTGGGCTGCCACCCACAAAAAGCTGACTCTAACAAATAAATTCCAGGTCCGAGGTGGTGAATGGCGTCAAGAAATAGTATCAAGAAATTACGTGAAAAAAAGGGGACATGATTGTTTTTCCAAATTCAAAAAATAAATAAGACACCTAGAGTTAAATAAGGATATTGAATAGCGTCAGGCATTACTAAGGTATATTCAAAATAAAAATCTTGTTTGTGTAATTGAAAATATTAGTTGCACGACGACTTTTAGTCCCTTCGCCAGGAAGGGGACAGTAAAAATTAGTATGGAGGTAATTTTTACTACCCGAAACAATATGTTTTTTTTTTTATATATAAATGATTACCTGCAGGTGTTATAATGTTTCTAAGGTATACGTAGATTCTACGACAACAATTAAACAGAAAAAAATTGAGATAGTAACTATGTTTTAGCTGCATTTGCGTTTTTCATGACGGGACAATTTAATTTTATAAAAGTGGACAACATTTTGAGAATCACTCACTTTTGTTTGGGCAAGACCGTTTTTCAGCAATAACTCGAAAACCGTCAAACCTATCTTGTTCAAAGCAAAAATCGTTGAAAGTATTTATAATTGTACATCATCTTGATTTTTTTCACAATTTTAAACTTATATTTGTATCAACAATTTTACACAATATTTGTATCAGATTAATTCATTTTAGAGCCTTAGCGTTTCAAAAACTATAGTTTGGCGTAACTCCGCACCGTAAAATCTGATTGCATGGAAAGTTTGACAAATTTAATATGGGAAGACAGCTTCAGGCGCCATATTTAACGTTGACCAGTCTGTAATTGTAAGCTGGTGGAACCCACCCTAAGCTGCATAATTGACAAATAAACAGTGAACTATATACCATATTCATTATGCCAGCACGGCTATCACAAGGCGGCTTGCGAGCAATATCGCGCGCAAGATAGACTATCCGTCTCATTCCGTGTGTATATATTCGATAATGTATATATTCGAGACGGACAGTCCCATGCTAGCCGTGCTGTACAATTCATGTAAACAAATCACATATGAGAACTTTGAAAACAACAACTTCCAAGTTTGTGACTTCGGAATTTGCTCTCGTTATAAAACGATCTATGTTGCAGACTTCTTAATATTTAGGTCTTATATAGATAAAATCTATAAAAAAAATCTGTGATATGTTATTAAATGCATCATGTATGGGTTTATTGAATTCGACATTATTTATCGATTAATACATGTGGGTATTTACTCTTAAACCCATATTATGATGAGTTTTAGTTATATAAACCATTAGGCAAATTGTATTTCAATCTTTCATTAAGACTGGGTTGCACCAACTTACGATCACAGACCGATCAACGTTAAATATGGCGCCGGCAGCTGTCATCTCATAGGAACTTGTCAAACTTACCATACATTAAAATTTTAACGAACACAGCTTACGATTACAGAAGGTTTGATGCAACCCAGCCTAAGTCGAAGTTATCCCTTGAAATTGCTTAAGTACATGTGATTTGATTACATGAATTGTACTGGTATAACTCACAACCTTCAGCCTTCTTATTTCAAATTTTGACAGTTTCCATATAAAAACGGGTTAGGTGTGAGGTGACAGGTGAGGAGAAGTCGGTTTGTGAATAAAACTCCTGGAGGCGCTTTTCTCACCTCCAGGAGTCACCAAGTGTCAAATTTTGACAGTTTCTATTAAAACGAAAATTATTTTCGGCCATGTGTCACGACGTGGATATTTGTCGATCGAACGGCAAGTGGTACAGGGCAGAGTCAAAGAAGATGTACCTATACTAACGTAAGAGTTGCACACAAGAGTTGTACGAGACCACGTGGCAGGTGAGGTGATGAGGTGGACGGACAGTCGGTTTGTGGATAACACTCCTGGAGGCGCTTTTCTCACCTGTTATCTCTAAGTGTTGGTGGAAACTGCCTTTTGTGGTCAAAGCTCTGATTTTTCCCCACTACATTTTCTTATTTTCTACCACTGCGCACAGATGGTGAAAAATCCCGTTGGTTACCAAATCGGTAGCAATAAATTGTGGTAAAGGTGGGAAAAGCACGAAATAGCATCTGCCCAAAAGAGGAGTGTACCTATAATGTGCCGTAATGTTTTTAATGAATAAGTACCAATGTTACGATATATTCTATGAAATAATACTAATTAAAATTATTCACGAATATTAGGTAGATTGATGATTTTACCCAAAAATATATCTGGGTAGGTATATGTTCAACGAAAATATGCAAATCGGATATCCCTATTACTGACATTCAAACGCAAATTACTTGTGTGCCTATGCGTAAACAAACGTCACGTTTCGGCTGTTTGGTTGAGTGAGGCAGACCCGTTTGACCTAACCACGGACTAGTAGGCGACAGGTTAGTTAAAAAACTGAATGTTAACTACCTACCATTCGAACCACAATCTCCATAAATGGGGCTACAATTCCGCACCGAGTTGCGATGGTGAAGCATCAGATCAAACAACGGCACGTATAGTGGAGAAGTGTCCATGGAGACACTTTACGAGAGGTCTCAGCGACCGGCTGTCAAATATGGACATTTTATTATAATAGTAGTGTTTTATATTTTATTTTTTTCTTTGTATAATTTGAAAAATGAAAACCATACGATAATAATAATACCTACCATTTGAATGGTGTCAATAAAATTTGACTAAGGTGTCAATAAAGCTTGCTGCTTGCTCAAACTAGGACAATGAGCAGTGGGGGATTTACACACCAGCCGCCCTTAGGCTATCCAAATTTTACCTCCTCTAACTCAAGTCGGCACCACATTTATGTTAGACATTTTGGCTCTAATTTTACTGGCTTCAAAATTTTCCGCCCTAGCCCACTGAGCCTATTGGTAATCCCCCACTGGAAATGAGAGTCCTTCGGTTCTTGGAGAAAATGATCATGCGCAGCTCAGATGGGACCATTTCGTGGCAATACAATATATGCGACTTCCGACACTCATTCATCTTACATGTCGCTATTATACTATTATGCTGTTGTATGTTTGTTTTTGTCACGAATAAACGTTCTTATTCTTAGAGATGTTGTGTAACTATAAAAAAATTAGAATTATTGTTCTCGAACATCTAATTCTCTTAATTTACTGCGTTGGCGGAACGTGGGTAATATGATTGGGCCGTGTGAAATATCGACGAGTTACGTATAAATAGATATAATAATAAGATAATAGAAGGCGATATAATAAATAAATAATAGTGAAAGTTGTACATACATGGCCACTTTGGTTTATAAATGTAGCCTTCGCAATATGTGCGATAAATCATAAGGTCATATATCTTTAATAACTTATAAAGGTCCGGCCAAACTGCACTGTAAACGCAGTGACGTGCCTTATGCGTGACGTTTTGAACTCATAAGTTTCTCCCTCTCATGCACTGTGATTCCGCACTGTGCCCGTAGTTTGAGTAGCGGTGTGGCCGGACCCTAACTGGGTACCTACTTACGTACATGTAAATAATCGAATCTCTTTTTTATTATTAGATAATCTATACTTCAATGATGACTATATATCGACCAAATATAACTTTGTTCCGTTCGACGTTGAGAACCTTGGTCAGTGGGGCCCCGGGGCCCATGAACTCTTCAAAAAAGTGGCAAAAGGGTTAGTGGACAGCACTGGTGACCAAAAGGCAGGCAAATTCCTCGCACAACGAATCAGCATTGCTATACAGCTAGGAAATGCTGCCAGCATCTTTGGCGCTATCCCGCTTTTGGATAAGCATAGGTTATTATATTATATTAAGTCATTAAGTTTATATATTAAGTTCATGTACTTTTATATATACTAAGAAAATATATACAAGAATACTTAACCAATATAATATAAATGAAATTAAAACTAACTTAAATCTAAAACAGGCCTTTGAGGCATTGTACCGAAGATGCTGATACGTTGAGCGAGGAAGCCGCCAGCTCTTTGGTCACCAGTTAATTAGAATTTTATAAACAATTCATGACAGTTAGAGTAGAATTTACACAATTTTGTGACAGTTCAGAATTATTACTAAGCCGTGATTAGAATACTATTAGAGGTAGCAGTTTTTCCATATACTCACGTCAAAATGTATATGAAATGACAGCTATTCCGATCGTAAACTAATCCCGGTCTTGTAATACTAGGTACTAGTAAGTACTACTCATTGCTATATTTACATATATGCGGATATTCTAATTGGGTTACACACATGTTAAAATTAATAATATGGTGTTACTATATGGATAGAAAATCGCAAGTGTATCAGAGTAAATTACAAAAATGTAATCGAAATACTATCTACTTATATAAATATTTAATTCTTAGCTGAACTTGCATATTTCGCGATTCATAAGAATCTAGAATATTCACGGACTATGGTTAAAAATACAAACACCCTGTTTGTTATTATTCATAAGGAAGCCGTTATAATTCACATTCATTAATTCATTAATTACCACATTCACATTTATTAATTCATTCCTATGAAGTCCCAAGTTAGTTCTTTTTTGTAGTCTACACGGGTCCCGAGCCGTGTAGACTACAAAAAAGAACTAATTTCTTACTTAACTTGAACCTACCGTGAAATGGAGAATATAATTATTTCAGTGATTGACGAGAGGAAATAAGAAAGCAGCATACTCATTAGCAATATTGATGACATCATCTACTATACTTACTTACCTATCCACTGTTATTAAGCCTAATAACTATACGTATTCCCAGCCAATCATAAAACATTAACCATATTAAAATAAAACCAATAGGCTATATTAAATCCATTAAATATCGCCACATACATCAACGTTGTCAAACCAAAAATATAATTAAATCCTACCGAGTCGAGCAATTATACAACTAACCAGAATTTGACAAAATAGTTTCTAATATGTATATATGTAAAATGAACAACGATAAATAATGAAGCTGCTAATAGAAAACATTAATATAACTAGCGGCATTTCGATCTAAACCTCGGGTATTTGGGCACAACACTGGGGTATTATTTATGACTACATTTAAGACGAGATTTGTAGAGTTTAACGACATAGTAGGGAAAATGCCTCCGTCTTGATTTTATTACAATTAATATATTCAAGTCGGCAAAGGTTCGTGCTACTATTATATACCTATAAGCATTGATAACTAACCAAGTTTTGTCTTGTTACACATTTTATTGCTGTTGCAATGGATCATTATCTGATTCATGTACTAAATTAGTCATTTTTGTGGGTGGTACTTTCGAATTTGGAAATAAGTAGTGAAAAAAAATAGATTTCCACATACCAGTGGTGTTATTCACAAACCGACTCGCCCTCATCTGTCACCTCACACCTCATCCGTTTTTATATATAAACTGTCAAAATTTGACAAATGACATGACAGTTTCCGTATAAAAACGGGTGAGGAGTGAGGTGAAAGGCGAGGACGAGTCGGTTTGTGAATAAGAGGGCAGGTGAAATTCTATCCTGTCCTATGTCAATGTCGTTAAGACTTACACGGATAACTTTTCTCTCTTTATTATACGAGTATACCTATAGGCCGTGTCGGAATATTTCAAGCATTAAAATTAGATTCCAGTGTCCCAAGCGGGATATGTATATTTTTTAGGGTTCCGTAGTAAACAAGGAGCGCTTATAGTTTCGCCAAGTCCGTCTGTCCGTCCGTCCCCAGCTTAGCTCAGTAACAAATACTATTAGAAAGCCTGTAATGTAAAAACGCTAACAAAATGGTAAAATAAAATCTTGACAAAGCATAATGTAACGGGCGGGCAACTACAGTGCCCTACATTGCGCGTGGATCAACACGCACTGGGGTGCTACCGGGAACTTCGAAAATCGAACTTCATAGCGTGCCGTCCCTTTCACTCTCGTGTTATACACTATACGAAGGAAAGGGACGGTACGATACGAAGTTCGATTTTCGAAGTTTGCGGTAGCAGCCCTGGGCCTGGTTTTCAGTCCGTCAAGATCGTGTAGTTTTTGTTTGAACAAACTCTGTCGCACCGCGCCAGTAGATCGTCTTTTTATGTTTTCTGGAACAATTCATTATTGAAATCGCGAACTGAACCTCAGAATATTGTTCACAAAAAAAAGATAAAGGAGCTGTGTAAAACGCGAAATCCAGAACGCATGATTTATTAAAAGCAAAAAAAGTTTTATACAATTTTAATTTATACAAACCTGCGTCCCCGAAGCCATTATATTTTTATGTCAATAGATCACGCTTTGACCTTGTTTCATTTCATTAATTTCGTGATCCGAAAGGTCCGGATTGTACAGAGCGATATGGTGCTGCGGTCGCGGGTTGCGCTTCTATACAGATAGAGAACTTTACAGCCGTAGGGCGGTCGTCTCGACGCGGTGAACGTTGCCGCGGAAATCGCGCGGGAAATCGTAGTCTATGGTTTTGGAAGTGTTTTTTTTGTGTATTACGATTATGGATTGTTGCCCCCAATATTTTCGCTGGAGTTTTATAAGAACGGAATGAAATCTGATGTTTTGGTAAGTAACTGGACGTCGTATTTCTCTAAGTATTACTACAATATTAAGTTTACCTGGTAAAACAGTGTTTTCTTATACCAGGTTATATTCTCAGTAACTAAGCCTGGAAGGTTTGGATCTCTCCAATACAATAAAAAATAACTTAGAAGAAAACTAGTAAATTAATATAACAACACCGCAATATATTGATCATTGATCACCCTAGTCAGATATTATAGTTGACCAAGTTTCGTTGCGCTTTTCAAACTAGAGTTTTTAATAATCATAAATCTTCTTAGTTTACATTTCAGTAAGATAGATTTATTTCTCTTTAGCAGCTAGCTTTGCAAGTCAGGTCTATGGCTAACATGTCTTTTAATTTAAAATGTTTACAACCGCGTCGTAAATATTTAAGTTTATTGACTCATTGTTCAATACCGGAATACTTAATTTCGTGCATGATACACGAACAACGATGCAGGGCGGTATTCTATCTACGATATTTGACATAAGAGTACATGTCCAACTTTGATTTTAAAGGTTGAAATATGAAAGTTGAAGTATATTCCTAAGTATATAAAATAACTCTTAATTAAGTAATTAATCAGCATTTAAAGCTAAAAATACTGATAGTGATAGTTGAACCAAGTTGAATAGAATTAGATCGTACTTTTCTATTTTATAATTATTTTGTGTGCCTGTAAGCAAAGTTATAGGACTATTTTTTGAAAATCTGTTATTTAAGTACCTTTGACATCTGTTATTATTCAGATTGTCTACTGTAATGGCTACAACCTATCAGTTTCTTTATATTAATATTAATATACGATATTGTGTAAGTAGTTTGTTAGCTAAGTAAGTCAGTACCGAATTGCGGGTGATTCAATACTACTACTTATCGGAAAAATCATTAAATGGAGCTGAATTATTTTTAAACTCTAAGTACATCAAAATTAATTTTACAGTACATAAGGTGTTATATTACCGCACGAGATTACGTGCATATGTCGAAATTTTAAAGAGCCATATATACTGTAAAACGTTGTACGATACACGTGCGAACAGTTAATTCGCAACTCGTGTCGATTTAAAACACTCCCTTCGGTCGTGTTTCAATTTATCACCACCCGTTGCGAATTTCCTGTTTTCTGCACTTGTATCGTAATGTACTACGCTGCTAACGAAAATTCCAAATTAAAGGGAAAAATTGAAAAATTTCATGCTCCGAGCAGGATTCGAACCTGCGACATGTGGCATACGCGGCCAATCGCTCTAGCCTCTGAGCAATCGGAACAACCAAGCTCGTGCACGAAAACCTTCACTAGTTCCCACCTACAACGCCTTTGGGAGGCGTACAGCGACATCTACCATAGAAGACTTAGGCTTCTTTTAACGGCACCAACGTCTCAAATTACATTGTCAGTTTTCTAAGTAACTTTAAATTTCACATTAAATACTTAGGTAGGTACTTACATAGATATTTCTCTGGATAGAAAATGTGTAATAAAAGCATGCCTACGATATCCAAAGGTCCTCGCGGATAGGTTTGTTTATTGCCTTCTCGTTAGTCTTCGATGTGCATTAAAGACCAATATTTTTGCCATTCTCTATTTACCGCCCAAGGCGTGTATTGTATTAAAAAACCTGGTTCGTTATTGAGCAATTTGCCACACAGCAATTAGTTCTTGAGAAAGAGGATTATACGTTTTTGCACTATAAACTCGATCGGCGCTGTAATTCTATTATGGCTTTCTTTATGCATAGTTCTCACCTCTCGTTCATCTTCCGCGTGCCGCTTGTCAGCGCTACATTGTGACTTGGCTTATTTTTATGGGTTTACTAAACTTCACAATGAAAGGGTAGGATGGTATTATGTTATAATATTTTATAGCGATTGTATTAACGATGCGGTAATGAGTTAATTATGCAGTCTAGTGAGCCATTTTTTACTAGTCTAATAAAAGAATACCGTCGTGTGATATCTTAATAAATGGTAAATATTTAGGCTGAGTTGCACCGACTTACGATCACAGACCGATCAACGTTAAATATGGCGCCGGCAGCTGTCATCCCATAGAAACTTGTCAAACTTTCCATACATTCAAATTTTAACGAACACAGCTTATACGATTACAGACGGTTTGGTGCAACCCAGCCTTAATGTACCTATGTCATAAGATAATCAAGCATGTTGGTTTCGTATTTAGGTAAGTACATCATAGACAAGAACAATGAATTCCGACTCGTTTAGTAGAATACACATCTGGAGAAGCTCTATTTACCTCACTCACGGGAAACCATGGGACGATGGCATAGGAAACACTGTTCTCTGTTTAAACCAAACATAAATATATTCCCACGTTTCTGGAAGCGTAGGCTGTAAAAAGTGACAGTCACGTGTGTCCCGGGGCTAAGCGAATTCGTAGTTTCACAGTATTTCTGCTCACATGAACACTAGCGAAAACGTGGTACCAGGTCTTTGAAAAAAATTAATGTAGTAAAATTCTATCAATAGAACATTCTGTAGATTTTTTATGATAGACTGACCAGCGATTGGCCTTAGTCTCACCTGATGGAAAGCGATGACATAGCCTAAGATGTTGTTCACTGGTACAGGTTCTCGTTTAATCAACGAAGGAGCCCCCCAGTCCTCATTGCGCATTAATATTTGTTGTCCATAGCGTAGGTGCAAAATTTTCTAGGTGTCCCAATACCTCGTTAAGATGTTACGATTTTAACGAAATTATTAATAAATTGGCCTGGTGATAAGAGCGGCAATCCTTGTTAATATCTGTACCTGTTATATACTTAAAGGACTTTACTAAGACTGCCTTAAGCGCGATATAATAAACACTAACCTAGAATTCTCACCAATCTACAATACGAAAGTCATTCACCTATTTGTCACCATTCCATTTAATGACCAAAAGTCTTTTAACTAGTAATAATTGGTTTCTCAATATGAGTAAGTAGATAGCATACGACAAGAAGTGAACATGCCTGCCTACCAACAACCTACCTGTTATTAATTATAATTATCATCGGTGGTGCATTTTTTAGCTGTAAACTACTTACAGATAAAGCTAAGACAATTGACTTATTGGCACATTGAAAGCTACTGGATTCATATTAAGTCCCATTATTAGTCATTTTATCCTCAGTATACAAACTCATGAAATGAGAGTGGATGTGCTATCAATATGACGGTGGCAACAATGGGGCTGTTCAGTTTTACTCACATTATCAATCGGAAGTAGACATATTGAATGTCATTTCATTCTTACTATAAAACTTCCAACTGTAAAACAGAATCAATGGCATGCTTACCCATACATCCAAACTCATTTCGTTCCGGCGCATTCGAAGCAATTTCAAAGAAACGTGACGCAATATGCAATTTACTGTAAGTTTTGCTCTATGACAACTTTTATCTACTCATATAAAATTACATACAGACGGAAATGACACTATCAAACAAAATAAAATTATTCTGCATCCGAATAGAACTGTGCAAAAAACAACTTTAACATTAATTTTACAGACAAAGTATCGTGCATAAGATCCTAAAGATAAAAGGATATGTATTAACCTCTAAGGAATTAGTCTTCTTTATAAGCGCCATGAATTATGTGACATACCTATCTTCTAATTAAAGCAAAACTAATTTGTCGCTAATGCTAATTTTGGCATAGTTTTCGGATCACTTTTTACCAATATTTCACCTGCTACATAATTGACACACTTTTGCAGGTATTTCCGTATGTTTGAAATCGAAATTTAAATGCTTCGTAGGCTAGTAATTATGCAAACGTGGAATCTATCCGGCCATCCGCCATATTGGACCGATATCCGCAGATCGTTACAGGCGCTATAATTCATGCTTGTGTGAGTTTAAATCAAAGCTTCAAAACGATTTCCTTTACCAATTATTGATTTTAACGCCTGTGAGATAGCTCTTAGATTGGTTTACCTATTTTTAAATTTAACTAAGGAACCTTGGAATTAGCTGTTATATTTCCCAACCATGATCATGGATTTTATCCACATAAACTCAACGGTTACACTTCTATTTCTCAAAGTCATTTTCTTTTATCCAAGTAATGTTTTTTATTAGGTGTACGAAAGATGCGTAAAGATGTAATCAGTAACCACAGTTTTAGATACAAACTCGTCAGACAAGTCGAGTAACGCTCCACAAAGTAGTAGGTAGCTCCTCCTACTATCTCGTAACTATGGCATTACTTACATGAAGTTTCCTAAGTCTGGAAAAACAAGTAGTCCACTAAATACAGGTATAGACTTGACTTGCTTTGCCATGTAGATTCCCTAATATTTTAAGTGGTAACAAGTATCCCTTTCACATTCTACATAAGTTGCATGTTATTTAGTATAGGTCATCTTAGTAAGCAGCATTATCGTGTCATTTATGAATTCAAATTAAGCAAAATGTAAGCTTATTGTTTTTTTTTTTACGTTATACCTTGTTTACTTTCTTTTATACCTAATACACGTAAAATCAAAAGATCTAGCGACTAACAGATTCTCATTATAATCTAATAGTCGAGCCACTGACATTGATGGTAATCTTATTCGTTTTATAGCCGCTATCGAATGTTCTACCTCAAAAGTGACCATCAAGCGCCGCATAATTTCAATAAGTAGTACTGCATGTTTTACATTTTGTCACTAAAGCTAAGAAAATCTTGTTGTTTTATAGTAGAAGGAGTTTGCAAAAGGGGTCATACTAAGAGATATTTCACATTACAATTTAGAATGAATGTGTTTCGCGCGCTGAATACATTCAAAATGTTTTCTCATAAGACCAATCAATGTTGTTTTAATCGATTTATTATTTAATTTAAAGAAACATTTTTTATTTACTTATACGTTAGTTTTATTTATTGTATAACATTAACACAATTTATATTAATTGAGTAGCTATATGTATTTAAGAAATGCCAAAAATATAAGGCCGCGTCAGTGTTTGGTATATACTAATGGAGGTAATCTAGCCGTGTAAGGCGATAAAAGCCCTAGTATACCATCGATTCGAATGTTACACTCAATCAGTATCAAATACCAACGGTACCTATTTGTTCGTTACGCTTTACAGTTCATTCATTGGCTACCTTCTACAAAACATAATATTAAAAAGGATTAGTTTATTGATATAACAATCTTAGTACCAAAAGCATAATAAATAAATAAATAAAATTGAACCATGAATTATCTTCAGAAGTTGGCTGTCAGCAGGGTGATCCTCTAGGGCCAGCAATTTTTAGTTTGGCCATAAATCCAATAATTCAAAAATTAAAATCTAAATTTAATGTATGGTACTTAGATGACGGAACTCTAGGAGGCGACGTGGATACTGTGCTCTCTGATTTGGCTTTTATTAAAACTAATTTCGAAAATATTGGTTTAGAACTAAATTTTAGCAAATGCGAACTCTTTATTCAAAAGACTTCTTGTAGTTTGGTCGATTTAATACAAAAATTTGTTCATCTGGCTCCTGGTACTCGTATCAGAATAGTCGACAAATTTTCACTTTGCCTCCTGGGTTCTCCTATTTTTGAAGAATCCTTTCCCGGTTATATTTCTGACACTATTTCTAAATTCCAAAGCCACGCGAATCGTTTACTCGAAATTAGCCCACATTATGCGCTAATCATTCTTAAGTTTTGTCTTTTTGTCCCTAAATTTACATATGTGCTCCGTTGCTGTCCTTTCTGGAAACATCAAAATCTTTTGTCACGAATGGATGACTTAATCAAAACTAGTTTAGAAATGATTCTAAATATTCAGCTAACTGAGCCTTCCTGGTCTCAAGCGTCCCTTCCTATTCGATACGGTGGCTTAGGAATCCGCAAAGTGTCCAGTGTGGCATCCCCAGCCTTTTTGGCATCCACCCATAGCACGTCTGGTCTCATAGGAAATATCCTAAGGGCTTTGCCCACATACTGTGAGATTGCGGGCTTGGAGGGTGCCAAAAATGCTTTTAAAGTTGCTTGCCCAGGTAAAAAATTTCCAGACAACCCAAAATCACAAAGGAGCTGGGATAATATTTACTGTGATTTAAATTATAATATTCTTCTAAACAGCAGTGCAGGTCCAGATCGTGCGAGACTTTTGGCGGTCGGAACCCGGGAGGCTGGTTACTGGCTACATGCCCATCCCTCGCCAAATAACGGTACCTTCCTGGATCCGACCTCGCTTAGATTGGCGACTGGACTGCGACTCGGGGTCGCGGTATGTACCCCACATATATGCTCTTGTGGCACGGACGTGGACCGACTGGGACACCATGGATTGTGTTGTCAAAAAAGTGCAGGCCGTTTTTCGAGACATGCGACGCTTAATGATATAATCCGCCGGTCTCTTGCCACCGTCAATGTGCCTGCTCTTCTTGAGCCGACTGGCATGGTCAGGGACGATGGT
Organism: Notocelia uddmanniana; assembly: GCA_905163555.1. NCBI lineage: Eukaryota > Metazoa > Arthropoda > Insecta > Lepidoptera > Tortricidae > Notocelia > Notocelia uddmanniana. The sequence goes on along the minus strand of LR991069.1, from coordinate 9,036,405 downwards.
AAGAGACCTGATGGGGTGTCTTTAGTTCCTTGGAGCGTGGGACGGATGTTGGTGTGGGATGCTACCTGTGTAGACACACTGGCACCGTCTCACCTCCAACGGACTACAGTAAAAGCGGGTGCAGCGGCGGAAAACGCCGAAATTCTAAAGCGTAATAAATACAAGGGCCTCGGCAGAAAGTACATGTTTGTACCTTTTGGCGTCGAAACTCTAGGTCCATGGGGTCCCAGCGCGCATAAGTTATTTGCAGAAATTGCGAAGCGTCTGGTTGACGTAACTGGTGACCGAAGAGCTGGCGGTTTCCTCGCTCAACGTATCAGCATTGCGATACAGCGAGGAAATGCCGCCAGCATCCTCGGTACAATGCCTCAAGGGCCCGTTTTAGATTTAAGTTAGTTTTAATTTTCTTTATATTATTTTGGTTAAGTATTCTTGTATATATTTTCGTTGTACATAAATAAATGATCCTCAAAAAAAATAAATAAAATAACCTAATTAAAATAAAATAATCATTCTAACCCCAGGCATGATTATTAGTGGTATGATGGCTGCTGTTTCAGTTACCTTGTGTATTGGTAATTAATATTATTTAGAAACATTAAAAATATAGTGTTTGCATCTTCTGCATTACTGATGTTCCTTTTTAGGGTTCCGTAGTCAACTAGGAACCCTTATAGTTTCGCCATGTCTGTCCGTCCGTCTGTCCGTCCGTCTGTCCGTCCGTCCGCGGATAATATCAGTGACCGTTAGCACTAGAAAGCTGAAATTTGGTACTAATATGTATATCAATTACGCCGACAAAGTGGTAAAATAAAAAGTGGAAAAAAGTATTTTATTAGGGTACCTCCCCTATACGTAAAGTGGGGAGTGATTTTTTTTTTCATTTTAACCCTAACGTGTGATATATTGTTAGATAGGTATTTAAAAATAAATAGGGGTTTACTACAATAATTTTTTGATAATGTTAATATTTTCGGAAATAATCGCTCCAGAAGTAAAAAAAAATGTGTCCCCCCCCTCTAACTTTTGAACCATAAGTTTTAAAAATATGAAAAAAATCTCAAAAGCAGAACTTTATAAAAACTTTGTAGGAAAATTATTTTGAACTTGATAGGTTGAATAGTTTTTGAAAAAATTACAAAAATAATTTCTGAACTAAGTTTGTAATTTAACCGTATAAACAGGTGTTTATTGTACCTGTCATTTCTCCAAAATCACAATGTAATGACGTGCTTTCAAATAAAGTAAAACCGGTGAAAATCGGTTCACGCAATAAAGAATTATTCCATAAAAATCATCTTCCATACTTTAAGCTCGCGCGCAATAGTTTACTTAATTTGCCGATAGATGTCGCTGTACGTGGAACGCTCATTTCTACATGGCGGTGTTAAGATTTTTCCTGATTTAATGGGGTCTGAGCAGGTGCGAATCTATAACTCTTTCTTTAGTTATCACCGTCCTCTGTGGGCCCGTTTTTAGGGTTTTGTGTTTCTGTACTTAATATGTCAACTTAATGTGACGGACGGAAAACTACGGAACCCTACACTGAGCGTGGCCCGACACGCTCTTGGCCGGTTTTTTTTGTATGTTATAGCCAGTACGTGGGAATATATTATTGATAAGAAATCAGATCAACATTGCACAAGGATGCAGGATCCTCGATTATTAATGTAATTATTACGTATACAACCTTATTTAACTACACTATTTAAAACAACAATGTTTTTACGTAACGGTCCGATTACAGTTGAGCGCATCCAAACACGGAAGTTCAAAGCGAATATTACGTGCACCAAATAAACCGAGTCGTTAAAGGGTAATTCAGAATTGGTGCACTTTCTTTTGAAATTTACTCTGTGGCAATCTGCCTTTCGAATTTACAAAAGCACTTGGATTTTTCGGTTTTACGAGAAGATTCTTGTGTGCTCTTATGCTTATAGACTCATCGTGATCAGTCAAATTTGATTGTAGGAAGAATCACATGATACCTATTAGCCAAATGGGGCTAATTCCAAAGGAGGGTTATTATGTTTGACCTGTGCATATCTATGACATAGATGGAACAATTACAATAGAAGCAAATAGTCAAAGGTTAGCTGGAAGCTTCCAGCTAACCTTAGAAAAAAAATCTACTAGTATGTATGTTTGTATGGTATGTATTTATAGCCGGGTATATTACCCTCCCAAAAATAGTGTTAGGGTTATCACTGTTATCAGTGCTTTATACATGCTGAGCCCTGTAATAGGAGCAAATATTTAAAACAACGCTTCTTTATAGCATCTGCACTAACTCCCAGTCAATGCAGTTTTTGAGGTAGTAGCAAGTAATGAGTCCAAATAGTTTCCGATTTATTCTGTTTTAAATTTAAAGGTTTTTTTTCAATTAGTATAAAAATAAATACCTACTTGTTAATATCACCCCAAATGAGTAAAAAAATCACGTGCTATGATTGTATAAAAAAACTTTTTTTCAACTGGAACTGCTTGGAAATAATTGCTGGCTCGCTTAGTAGTGGACGGTTTAATTTTTTGCTCCTGTTACTGACCCACCCTACTGTATATGTAGAATACGAACCCACGATCTCTAAGATTGGAAGTCGCATGCCTTACCTCTGGGCTACTTAAGCAAATTACCAACAACTTCACAGAAATGCCACCCGTCCATCCAAAGGCTGTATTTACTATTTTATTGCAGCCAAGTCCGCGCTAGTTACTACTTTTATTACTCTTAACTTTGGTTCCTTAATCTATCAATTTATAGCCGTTTATACGCCACTTAGCGAGCCTTTAGCACCGTTCTTCGCGAAACGAGTTTTGATCCCTGACCTTTTCTAGTGCCCTTATAGTCACCATAAAACCGAAAAGCATGTCGTTAACATATGGTTGGCCTGGTGCACCTCAAGTTGTTAAATATCAAATATTCTTGCCACTTTCGTTAATATTTATTCATTAAAAGTTCTACTTCTGAATACCGCTGTTCGATGTGGCCCTATAATGTTTTAGAACGGTTTTTTACCATAACTGTGTCATGTAAGAAAGTGTCGATTTAGATGTCAAATATATTATTATATCGTTATTTACATATTTTTCTCATAGAGTTCTACTCGGAGTGCTTAATACATTTCTAATACATGCAACGAATCCAAATCCAAACTATGGGCTCTCCGACTGGTACTTACTTATTAACTTCGGTATTTTGAGATGAAATGCGCATCGTGCTTTTATAATTTGATTCAAATAAACTTAATAAAATAAGTGTTTGCATAATGGGTAGTGAATACAGTTAGAATTTTTACACCATGGTTCACCTATAAACTCTTCGTGACAGGTGCCATAAAATATTGACTGCTTATATTTTGAAAATAATATTATTTATATAATATTTATACCTTGGTAAATTTCTCATGGGTGACGGTTTTTTCAACCCCAATGGACAAACATTGCAGTCCTGTCAGTTATAAGCTTCTAAGACAGCGAGGAATCCAAGCCATTCATCTCCCCGTCTAGCTCTATATATTATGGCTTGCAGGAGTTGCAGGATTGCTCCTTTACAGAGCCCCAGTCCAAATAGTATTAGTTTAATGATTGCTTATAACAGTGGCCGTCTCACTAGGCCAAGCCTGTCCTGTGTCGTAGACTAGACCAACGCGATTCATCATGCTTTATCAACCTCTTATCCTGCTTAAGATTATTATTACGTACCAGTTTCTATCTAGCCACACTTAATAAAATCGGTAAGATAAGGTAAACTGTAATATATAGCGGATAGACAAAGTTCAACCTGAAATATACAAAATGAATGTGTTTTAAATCATACGTTATTTAATGATAAGTACTATTAGCCGGGTTCTTTGAAATAAAAGTGAAAACAGAGATGAGCTGTAATATTAGTGTGTAGAAATTAATCGACTCGGTTCAACGCTGTTTCAAAATGATGGCCATTAATTACCACGAGCAATTGATAAATAGCCTAATAAATACTTTGCCTACCAATAAGGCTGCTATGAGATGCTTGGGCGGGACGAGCGAATACACATTCATGTGTATTACTGGTTCTTAATTGGTGAAAGAAATTTCTAGGTTTCCATCTAATACCTCTGTAATTACTGGCCGTTCGATATGCGTGTGAAATATTTCGATTAAAAGTGAAAACAGTGGGTCGTAATACCGATTTTCAATAATAAAATGAGGTATGCGATATATTAAATTAAGCGCCCCTAATCTGACGTCAACCGGTATTTTGGCATCGTTGGGATTGTAGGATTTAACGGAGCGCAGCTGCTGCCGCGGAATTCTTTGTACATTCATAAAATAACAGATCAGATGGTAATTTTAGTATTAGGTTACTGCGTTACCCGAAAATCAGATACGGTCACCAGTGAATACGCTTTTTAAATCTACCTTTATACATAACTATTAATACTGCTACGTGCGACGTACGAGTCCCTGGTACAAGGTATAATGAAACTCAGTTAAATTCATAAACTAATTTCGTTAGATACTAACGCTCTCATTAAAAATAATAATTAAATGATCTTTGACCCCGTGAGATAACTCTAGCGAATATAAACGGCCCCTTACCGGCAATTAAAATAAAATAAAACTAGATTACGTTTAATGACCTTTTGACCAACGGAGCGGATTCCCTTTACTGTTTAGAGAGAAACTTACGTCATTTGTGCCCGGCGGGACCCAATGTCAAGCATTGTTAATTTTGTAATAATAAAGTTAAAATAATATTTTAAGTTTTCATTGGGAAAAAGTAGCTAAGCATTATTAAGAAGTTAAAAACATATTTAATTGAGAAGTGTTTTTATTCCCTGCAAGATTTATTTAATTGCTACCATAAATATATATAATTAGAATAGGTTATCCTAGATCTTACTTAATACATGTCCTCTCACTACCGGCCCTGACTAGCCGAATGGTGTGCAGTGAGGAGGCATGGGTGCAGAGGTCACCATCAGCATAGCAGTTCTAACGCAGAAGGAGGCGGAGAGAATTCACTTGGACGACCAACTCGGTTCCGCAGCGCCACAGGAGGCCAGGCAGGCGACGAAGGGCCTTTACAGCCCAGATGCAGCCGTAATAACAGGGATCTGCGGGTGTTGGGTCGGCTCCATCATCGGCTAAGAAGAGTTTTCGAGCTGGAAGCCCATTGTGTACTTGGGTGCCAACAGTGAAGTGGGTAAGACGCCGGCTTTAGAGTAGGGCAGTGCTGATAGGGTTCCGGATGTGTGCGTTGCAAGGGCCCTGTCCAAATGCGAGCTGTGGAACACCGCAGGGGTTTTATTTAGTCCATGCGAGTCGGACATACCCACTCGGTTTTTCCCGGGCCGGGTAGGATCCATATAACGGGGAAACAAAAAGATCTTAATACATGTAACAATGTGATTTAGGATTTTGTAATGTACTTTTAGAATATTAGATGATTTTGCAATAATCTTAATCGTACCTTAAAAGGTTTTTAGGACCTGTATATCAACAACACGAGTGTAATAAAGTTATTACTTAAAGTTAACATTTTTCTCAGTAGAAGTGATTAGTGATTTTCAATTTCTTTCAATCATACCATTCGCTTACTAAATCTATTTTTTTATTTTAAGTTACTTGCCCCTCAATCCACAAGGAAAGGGAAAGGAATCCGTCCATATGTGCGTTCCCAACGGCTTCGTCATATTTATTCAAACCTATTTTTATAAATGTGTATTTATTATTATTATTTATCATAACTTTTACATAAGACTTCGCTTCTGTTTTATCAGTGTGAACCTCTTAACCTCTTAATGACTGTAGCTACTTGCGTCTAATCAATTATTTTTGGATTGAAACTTTTCATTGGCCTGTCAATAGTTGAAAGAGGTAACGAAAGTTAATGAGCTGTTCTACGATCGATAGATTTAGAGACTCGTTGTATAATATAATATCTATTACACCTAAATCAACGATGATAACGTTGCGGGTACCTGCCTACCTAATGAAATAACATTTTTATTCAAGATTACCTACTTCGAGGTTACTAGGTTATTAACACAGGCTAGGTTCGAGAATGATTGCAATATATTTTCTGCAAATCATTTCAATTTTGGAGATACCGCGACAATATACTTACCGCCAGGCAGGTGTGCATTTACTACTATCGCAGATTACTATATGTTACATTTGTAAATATAATCGTCGCTTTTGAAACATCTAGACAATTAGTCTTCAGGTAAACCAGAAAAGATACTTCACACTCACAAATCATAATCAATCGTGTCATCAACGAATTAATATGTATTCTTTACTGACAAACGCGATGCTGTCAAAACAATAAAAAGAACAATGCAGTAGCGCGACCCACGACCCATGTCGTAAATATCTGTTCGAACTGTGATTTGCAACCAGCGTCGACTCACCTCACCTTTCTACCTGGTATATCTTGACCCCGAATCGAAACACTTTAATTTAGTAAAAGACCAAAATTATACTGGCTTGCCAGAGGTAAGTTGTTGGACTTAGTGAATACTAGCCGAACAAATCGACGAGAGTGTTAATGTATGCGCGGCCATTTCCTGTCGTCTTTTGTTGTCGCCTCGTATTTCTAAAACAAGCAGTTGAAGGAATTAGACTACTAAATTGTAATAAAACTAAATATATGGAATCCCATTTGAAATATGAATGGGTGTTGGAATAAAATCTTTATTTGATCAGTGCGTGGGTTGTTTCACATGCTTCTTATTTAACCGCCTTTTTTGTGATATTGATATGTATAGATGAAGTGCGTGCGTGCGTGTTATTCAAATTTAGAATATTGTCTTGACATTAACTTTTGCTTAACTCCATGTTAATTTTCCCTTTTGCATTCACCCTTGATGACATAATTAATTATTTTGCATAAAAATGAACAAAAGAAATTAGAATTTTGAACAACTAAATATGCTACACCGTTTCTATGGTTACACGCTAGATATGCTTGAAGGAACGGAAATAAAAAAAACACCTTGTATAGCAACATTTTTTTTTGAGTAGAAGTTAGAAAAGTACATGTTCTATTATTTTAATTAATTTAATTTAATTTAATCGTATGGCATTTATTTACGAACCGTGAGATCTTCGAGAAGACAAGTACGGCTGCCAGTTTTTGTTGCACTTTTAGCACCACCCAGGGGTCACGTGTAGGGTAACGGTGGGTACTCCCTACGGACGTGGTGCAACTTGGACCCCCCTTTGTCAAGTGAGTGGGCAACTTGACTGTTAGAAGTTCTTAACGACCTGTGTTGTAGACAGCAGCCGGGATCAACGGCTTAACGTGCCTTCCAAAGCACGAGACTCAGTTAGTAACCACTCAAAGCGGTCACCCATCCAAGAACTGACCTGCGCCCACATTGCTTAACCTCGCATACCGCACGCGGTATATAGGCGGAAGCCGCTGGGCCACGAGCGCTCTTATTTTTAATTAATTATTTTCCATTGCTATTCTATAAGATCGTCGCGATACTTTAGTTAGAAAAATGTAGAACAATTAAGAGTTGGTGATTTGTGCACTATCCTACGAAATTCCAACATTTTTTTCTAATAATTAGTATGAACGTGAACTGGGGTATCGAATTAGGATCATAGTCATAACACCGCATAACTAATAGTAGTAACTAAACGGTCATTACTTAAACGACAAGAAAATGTAATTTTCATCAAAAATCAGAAATGTGTAAGCGTTGGACTCTTTTGCATGAGCTTTCAATAGACGCTGATCGTTTAGGTTTTCAATAGTGTAACATGTAAATGATTTAGGGTTATTAATTATCTCTAGTCGTTATTTTTCATACATACCAATAATAACTATCCAATGATAACTTGGTACTTTTTCGGCAACTTCCACAGAACTACGAACTGTGCGGAAGGATGTCAACGTGTTATAAAAGTAATTTATAAAACAAGGCCAGCAACAATCGTGCAATTTCTACAAAATAAATAAAATATATACTGCTTTTTTGCTGACGTACTACTCAGGTAAATAATATTACAATCAGCGTAAATGAAAACTAATAGGTACGTACTCAAATTGAAAATGACTATTTCCTTCGGCAAGTTCAAATACTTACTTCGAATGCAGCATTATACAAGGCCAATGATCCTATATAGTTTTTGAAACCAACTACGCGTTAATCAAAATTAAAAAAGGTAATCTTATTAAAATATTCTACAAACAAAATTATTTTATTCATCTGAACAAGAGAGAAAGAAATCTCACTTGTTAAGTTAACCAAGTGCAAAAGCTTGCTTTATTTTACACTTAATAAGGAGAAAAAATCTCACTAGTGCAGTCAACTGGGGAAATTGGGGATAAAGGGATTTAACCTCATTAAGTGGGACGTGCTTGTACCAGTACAAATTAAACGATAGTACTCCAGACCTGACACTTTAAATGCATATCAAAATATGTTTAATATACTTCACTAAGTATAAAATTAAGGATCGCTAAAGACCATAGACACACTGAATAAAACAAATAGCAAGCATATAAATAAATATTGGGGGACAATCTTACACAAATCGACCTAGACCCAAACTAAGAAAAGCTTGTACTATGAGTACTACACGACGATATACATACTTATATAGATAAATACATACATAAATACATAGAAAACATCCAAGACCCAGGAACAAATATGCGTGCAAATTGTACAAAGTTAGGATAGTAATCCCAACTACCCAATCTCCTCCAACTCGATTTTTTCTCCACTTAGTAGTTAAAAAAACAAATGAGGATAGCCAGGAGGTTACCTAACTGACGGCCTGTTTAGCCTAGTTGGTAGTGACGCTGCCTCCGAAGCTAGAGGTCCCGGGTTCGAATCCCGGCCAGGGCATTATTTGTGCATTTAGCACGGGAATTTTGTTCATGGGTCTTGGACGTTTTGTATGTATTTAAGTATGTTCAGGTAAATTATTATCGAGACATTTTTGCATCTGTAGTAGTATTTGTATATTTACAGGAACACACGAACACGTGTACACGTTGTCGTATACAGACACACGTCAACGTGTGTGTGAGGCTGGCTACAGAGGTCACAACTACAAATGTAAAAACGTCTCGAAAGTAATTTACCTTTATCTATATAAGTATATATATCCTCGTCTAGTAGGTACCCATATTAGTACAAGCTTTGCTTAGTTTGGGACTAGGTCGATTAGTGTAAGATTGTCCCCCAATATTTAAAAAACTGCCATAAAACTACCATAAAACCCATTTATTTTGGTTCATCACTTCTTAGTTATATCAAGTTATAGGTATATTTTAAACAGACCTATAACTTTTTACGATGTCTGCGGTATATCGCTCAAATTATGCGTGGTATATTGATTTGACACACCTAGACCGTCTAGAAAAACTAGAATACCGTATATTTAAGTGTCTAAAACATTTCAGATAGGTATACATACGACGATCACGACGCATGCATAATTCATAAGGTACTCAATCTGTATAAGTTTTGGAAAGTAGCGTATGCGATAACTGATTTTTTCGTATGCATGAATATTGATTATGGATGTGTTACTATATTTTATTTACTCTAGGATTATTAGCATTAAAAAACCATTTTGTACATATTTAAACGCAAATAAATGAGGATACAAGTTTAAAGTTCGTATCGGATTACATGTTTGGATCCTATGTAATTCAATACACAATGTGTGTGGACTCTCCAACAAAACGGTACTTATTTTAATTATATTTAAATAAATAAATGTGGACCATCTTACACAAATCGACCTAGTCTCAAACTCCCAAACTAAGCACAGCCTTTCCTATGGGTACTAGGCGACGATAGGTATACAAATATAGATAGATAAACTTAAATACAAAGAAAATAACCAAGGCTCAGGGCATTTATTTGTGTGAATAAATTATTCATGCTCATCACACAAATAAATGTCCTGACCGGGATTGGAACCCGGGACCACCGCTTCGTAGGCAGGGTCACTAGTCACTACAAACTAGGCTAATAAAGTTGTCGTCAATGTTATTTTAATATACAAGGAACTGGGAAGGTCAAGGAAGGTCGGAGGATGTTTGACTTAGTTTGAATCATGTTATTTAGGATATATAGAATTAAATTTATTTTCGGTTCAAAATTTAATTTCAAAAAGTGTTTTATGAAAGTCCTAAGTTCTATTGAAACCGAGTGTTCAGAAAAATTCTAGTGCACATTGGGCCTTTGAGGTTAAAGAAATGTAGGTTCACTAGTCTATAATGTAGAAATAGTCACAAGCGGTCAATATTGTCATTCAAAAAACTGTGGTAGGTTATGTGATAGGTGTCGCCTGTAATAGGAGCAATAAATTTAAAGGTCGCTTCGTTAGAGTATCTGCAGCTTACCTCTTGTGTCCAAAAAAAATATCTTTTTTCAATTGGGAGAAATTTTGGTCTAAAGTTATGACCTTCAAGTAATGGATCTTGGCACCCAGAGATTATAGCGCGGCAGTCAATGCTGATTTTGAGGTTGCTTCAAGTCATGACTCATAATCGTAGTCGCATTTTTGGTTTAAAAGGATATTTTTGGGATTTTTTGATTTTTTTTTATAAATTCTTAGTGATTTTTGTATAAATAGTTATTAATATCACTCCAGTAGAGTAAAAAATAACATATAAGCTACTTTTGCGAAAAAAAAATATTATTTTTTTTCAATTAAAACCATTTGAAAATAATTGCTGGAGAGCTCAATAGTGTACCGTTTAATTTTTTGCTTCTATTACAGGCCACACCCTGTAGATAAATGTATATAAATTTCTATTTTTATCTTTAAAAAGTACATATTTTGTTACAAGTATCTGATGAGTTTTGCTGGTTTTACTAAAAAAAGCACACAGCTGCGACCTCCATATAATATGTAGGTAGAAAGAGTACGCGACCCCCGCGTCGCAGTCAAAGTTTTAATTCATTGTTTAAAATGTTAACAATTCAATATTATAAAAAGTGCGAGTACTTATATAAAATATTAATTACAAAAAATATTATTATGCATAGGTAACTCATAATTTATTTCGTCTTTTACAGATTGGGCCGATAGAGCATAAAGAAGATGATTGACCACGAAAAATCTAAATTAAATGCACTAGATGAGAGTCCAATAGTCAGGAGCCACCTAGCGACGAGCAGAAAATGACTACGCGAACATAGCTGTGACATTAGTTCAAAAAATTGACAAGAGATGGCCTTGGTGTTGTTTCTGGTTATGGCGGCAGGCGTGGTGAGCGCTACCACTCCAAGCGGAGAGGTGGCGCTGGCGAACGTTACGCGATTCGCCACAGGAGATCTTTTTGCTCTTGTCAGTAAGTATGAAAATACATTTGTATAATTCAATTTACGGTTAAAGAAAATAATGATTATTCGCTATGCCACCTCCATTAAATATGTTTGTGTGTCACTTTCACATTGACACAAATGACTAAAGCATGTTAGAAGAATTTCAGTAGATACCTAGTATGAAAGAATGAATCTTTTTTTAGGCATTCTTGCATTCCGCGGCAATACGTACATACATACTCCCGCACTCACTGTCTTTATTACGCATCAGCGAGAGCGGGACGTACGTACACCTATACTTACTGAACAAAATGCGTATTACGCATACCTATTTGTCAAAAAAGGCCCTAGACGACAAAATAAATTTTAACCGATTTCAATAGAAAGAAGGAGGATCTCAGTTCATCTGCATGTTTTTATACTCGTGTATGTTTAGCGAATATTCCTTGCCATGTTGACAATGTGGTTGTGTACTCATTACCACTCCATGTATCCTCGAGATAGTCCCACATAAATTTAGTAAAGGTCTGATGATGGGATCCAGTATAGGAACGAGGGGGACCCCTCAAATATGGCGATTTTGGTATTTTCTATAAAAACCAAGCATTTGTTTTGGTATCGGAATCCGCCAATTTGCTGAAGTACCTAGAGTTGATGACCATGATCACAAATGACACATGGAACTCCTCTATTATGTGAATGCATTTGTTATCGGAAAACAGTTCATGTGTTGAAGTGGAAAGATTCATAATCGTAGAAACATTAGAATTTATCCAGCTACCATTACAAAATTAATCATATCATTAAGTATTTTGTTTACATTACAGGCTCCGATTGCGGAATGACTCGTTGTATGGAAGAGTCTCACGGCACGTCGCTGCCGATGGGAGGCGAGGGTTGCGTGTGCCAGTGTGGACAGGACACGCCCGCCTTCCGAGAGGACCAGCGGACGTGTGTCGGCCATATAGACGGTAACTTGCATTTTTATATACCACTAGCCATTCATTTATTTATTAAATTAATAGGCACACAAAACAGACAACAATCATTGACAGAAAAAGAAGATAGATCGAAGGTATTGATTTGAATGCCATCCAAAACATGTAGGCACGGCATGATTAAATATCAGCGAGCGTATACTAAAATTACTACATACATAAATATATTTACAAACAGACAATTGAGTAGACACATGACTAGGCGGTAGTAAGTTTTCACACTATCTTCTACACTCTTTTTGAAAATAATAATAAGTAACACATTTAGTTGACTTCGTACCGGATTCGGACGAATTGTAACATACTTCAAATTTTTAATTTATTTTCGTTTTACGGTGGTACGAAGATGTTCAAAGACGCCAAGAGGACCATATGGTGAAGCTTGGCCTAGCCTAGCCTTAACCTCAACGAAACGTACTCTTGGAAGACCACCCGACGATCGAAAAAGATCTAAAAGAAGTTCATTTTGATAAGGAGATCGTACAGATAAGGAGAGAGTACAAAATCGTGCTAAATGGAAATGCGGACTAGGAAGGCCGACCCCAAGTAAATGGGACCCTGGTCTAAAAGGAAGAAGAAGTGCGGACGCCCTCGGGCGGTTTTCTTTGGCCGAACGTCATTTTTCCTTAGTCTATTCGATTTTATATGGCGTTGACAATATTTTGAAAGTTTAACGCAGCGAGGAATTATGGATTTTGAAGTAGGATACTCCTAAGAGTGTAATAATATTTTTGGCGGATAAAAATTAGGCTCTTCACGTGTTCGGATTTCAAACTAAATACGACTATTTCTAAGGATGTTTGAGAAAAGCTACTTTCCCTTCCTGTCGCATAGTCATGGGCCCCACTGTACGAGTATATTATAGCTGCGACTGTTTTCAGAATGCGCGATGGCGAGCTTCGGCCGCGGCGCGACGAAGCCGCAGATTCCTCTGGTGTTCTTGCCGTTGAAGGGGCAGATCATGTATCCTTCTAAAGAAATAATTTTTACGGGTAAGATTCTTTCTGACCTTATAGAAACAGTATGGAACAGTTATTACACAAAGCTAAGTATGTGTGCAGTATTTGCAGTAAGCATTAGGCAACTACACAACCTAAAGGTATAAAGGGGTAAAGGTATTTAGGCGAGTAAAGGAATTTTATGTAACAGCCATAAGACAAGTACCTACTTCTATAACATTCACTTGAATAAATAAATAAATATTGTGAACATTTTTTTTATTTCACAAATCGAACTAGTCCCATAGTAAGCTCAATAAGACTTGTGTTATGGGTACTAGACTACGATATATTTAATTTAAAACGTTGAGAAACTATGGCTGGGTACATTACTCTCATCAAACTTCAAAAAGCTTTAAAAAAAAGAGAATAATCGTCATTTGGCAGTTACGATTCAACAGATACACGCCAATTACACAACAGTTTACAGCTGGTTTACAGTAAAAAAATTAAGGTAGAAGAAAAAATACAGATGTACCTCGCAGTCATTTCGCAGTATAATTACAAACTGTAAAAGATATTCCGGTACCGGGAATCGAACCCGAGCCTCCTGGGTGAGAGCCAGGTATCCTAGCCACTAGACCATACCGGACTTATCGACGCTACCGAAATTCTCTTTTCCTTTCAGACGTGGCCGACGCGGTCTGCGCAGTGACGAGTGCGCAGTACCTCTCGCCGTCCGGATGGGTAACGCTGAGGGATCTCATCGACAACGATGTGCCGTTTGGCCTTTATCGGGATGAGGGAAGCACTTTCTTACAGGTAAGATTCTTGAATTGATATTGCCAAACGATTTTTTTTTTGGAAAATACCCACTTGAGAAGTAAAACAATATGGAGATTGGAGCTTATGATAAATATTTAGTCACTTAACTGCGTGTTTTCTCATTATGTTGATATAGTTCAGTCATATAAATAAGCCTCTAATTATTTATTGAACTGGGTGACAAAATAGATTAAGTGCTCTACATTTTTCTGAGTAAACACCGTCCAAACCCTTATTATACATGTCAATCATTATCACATCAAATTAGTCGGTTCAAGGCGAACTTAACACGTTCCCTGTCACCCATACAAAGGGCAAATTTTGTTCCACAAGTCCACTTCAATATTTATTGTATTTTGTGTTTTTTTTATACCACCTCTAATAGCATGTGGTCACCGCAGCCTATGGACACCTGCAACTCCAGGAGTGTCACATGTGCGTTGCCGACACTTTAAAAACTCATACACTCCTTTCTTGAAAAACTCCATAGGTACTGTAGTCCCTCGGCAAAACCTTGGCAGGGAATTCCTCTGAAACCGTACCGTATGCGAGTCGCGATCATTACTATTGTGTTTATTACTAATATGTTTTGTATGTGTGTGTGCTTTTGGATACCATGGGCTCCACAGGCAATACAGTGTTTGTATTCAAATGGATACACAGGACATAGGACATGGAACGTGTTAACTATCCAAGTAAGAAGGTTCAAATTCTAAAGGCAATTTTTTTAAGTCTGACTCTTTATATAATTTCAACTATACTAAAAAATTTAACATGTCAGCTGTTGTTACGCATTCTCATAGATTTTTAGAGTTTTTTTAAGTAACTTTTAGGTGGTAGGTATTTTTTTGAAACTGCAAGTAAATCTGACTTTGGAACCTTTACTTGGTATATGTCGGTCCAAGCTTACCGCAGAGTAACCAATAAAATAAGGTTGGTCAAATTATCGAGTAGCCGTGTACCTAGGAGTCCATCGGTTATAATCTATTATACTGTAACAGAGGCTTCTCCGAAGCAAACTTGCAAATTGCAATCATACAAATAAACAAAAAATTACGTTGTCGTCTTGTCACTGGTTTTCCTCAAAACCAGTTCCGATCATCGACAAGGCCGAAGAAATAATAAAAGCCGCTGCCAAATAACGAGATCACTAATAAATGCTGATAAACGATAATACCACTTTTATGATCCAGATTATAGTACATGAGATTACTATCGGTACGTGGACGTAATACGCCATGCTTTTAGTTCTGAACAGTTACCCAATAAGTTGCGCGAAGGATAATAAATCAATATCTAAAATGAATTATAGTTAATTAATAATTTCGATTGATGCCAAAAATGTCCTATTCGTCTCATTAGTTGACCTAGGTCTGTAAAGGACTTAGCAACCTTTGATTAATATAGAATATAGGCACAAGTAATGGTAACTAACAAAATGTATGGACTTATGTCTGAAATAAAATTTATTATTATTATTATTGTACGTCTTTTCCATATCTCGGTACCATGGGGTCCCAGACCTTTTGAAAGGCGTGCGTGGGGCCGAAGCCAACAGTGCAGAGGCCCTTTAAGACAAAAATAATCTAAAAGTAAGGGATTCACATGGCGGATACCATCTCCGAGCGCACAGTGTGATACATCCGGAGATGGTCCCCGCCAGGTGCAAAGACTATTGCAGTGCATCACTGTGCTGCGATGGAAACTAAGGTCATGGGCTATTGTGTTGAATGTTAGATGAGCTGGATAATGGGCTATTGGAGGAGACTAGCGGACACATTTTTTTTTTTTTACGGAGGGGAAAATGCTTTACGCATACCACCCGGGTGCAGGGGGTGACCCGAGAGGTTATGTGGGACTCCCGTATAGGCTGATGAGACCCACGGTATACCCACTAAAAACCCCCCCATCTGCCGCCTCGTCGCCTTGTGGCGAGGTCACGGGAACGCTTGAGCACACATCCGCGACCCCGCCGGCGACAGCCGCTCCCAAGCGGCTCCATCGCGGATGCCCGGAGGCCCTCCACGTCAGGCACACCAGATGTTTTGGCGTGCCTTCCTCCTCGACCTCCATCTTGTACAGTAGCGGACCCCCCTGAGTCCGCTACTAGGAGGTCATGGGTGCCGAATAAACTTCCGGCACCCGGTGGCGGAGCAGGTTGGTGGTTCCGCCACGAACCACACCTCGGCCGCTGAGGAAGGGAAGGGAAAGCATTTCTCTTCCTCTGCGGCCCCACCAACACCGTTTCCGCGGAACGGCCCTGCCAAGTTCGCAGGGGGTAGGGAGAGTGGCGCACCGAAATACCAACACGCCTCTCCCCCTGCGATCCCGCCTCGGCCACAGAAGATAGGGAGAACGGCGAACCGCAATACCGGCACTCCTCTTCTTCTGCGGCCCCTCCTCAACGCATCCTCAGCGGGCTACCCAAGCCCGCTGGGAGCGCCCTCCTCGGGCCAGCCGGCAGCCCAAACAGGCTAGCCCTGGGTGCCTCTTAGGTTCACCGTGGATGACCAGTCCACGGTTACTAAGCCCCCCCGACCCGACAAGGCGGGCACCCTCGAGGGGGAACTAGCGGACACCTACCGTGACAATCAGTCTCAATATTGTAAAAGGCAGGCGGTGACTCGCCAGCTCGCTGAGTGGGCCCCACATAACAGTCGCACGCACAGTGCGACAGTGGGGCAACATCTCTTTGAGCGGCTCTAAGGTTGTCGAGAGGTGAGTCTGCGGTAGCCAGATCCCGGTAATCCGATCAGCAGGCCGCCAGCGTTATGACATTTTACACTTCCATCCTGGAATCTTCCATCTCTTGCGATTCCACTCTGGCCGGCCAATTAAGGCAAGCACAGAAGCGAGGGCCAGATGGAAAGGGCCCTCTGGAGATTAGGGGTCCGTGGTGTCGCCACTCACCGTCAGCTCGCCACAAGCTGCACCCGCGGGTTTATTATTATTATTCACTTTATTTATCTTTAATCTTAAGTTAGGTTTTCTACAATTATTTTTATTATTATTAACTTCTCTGATGTGTCTAAGCGACTTCAAAAAAAGGAGGAGGTTCTCAATTCGTCGGAATATACAGGGTGTTTGGTAACAGGATGCAAAGACTTTCAGGGATGATAGAGGAGGTAAGGACAACTTGCTTAGGTATAAAGTCTCTTAGTTTCCAAGATATGCACCATTTTATTTTGAAAATTGTATGTTTTCCATACTACCATACATTTGGAAAAATACTTTTTCCGTTTCTACGAAAATGTATTCGCATCTGAATACCATGTGAATACAGGCAGTAAAAAATAGGTAGGCCCAATTCAATTGATTTCAAAAACTTCCTTAGTGCCTGCAGCTTCTGAAAAATTACGATCAACCAGAAAAAAAGGGAACATTAAAAAAATCTAAACAGTTTCCAAAGGTCTTGGAAAAATCGAGGGAACTCCTCAAATTATATAGCAGGAGGATGGAATCTTGCAAAACCGAGGGAACTCCTCAAATTACATAGCAGGAGGATGGAATCTGGCAAAGTTTCGAGTCGGTGTTTATTTGTTAAAAAATTAGTTGTAATATTGTGTATACGTTCAAAACCGGTAGGCAACTTTCTTTGCTGACTGACCTGTACAATGTGCATAATCCTGTACCCTTACAATATTTTCTTTGACCTAAAATTATTCAGCAGTTTATATTAGTGATTATACAAACATTCAAAAGTATCCTTACCATCAGGCGGGCCGTACGCTTGTTTTCCACCGACGTGGTATAAAAAAAAATCAAAAGTATCTTGATAATAATATCAAAACTGATACAGGGTCGAACTATGGCAACCGTCAGAAAAAAATATATCTAATCCCTAACAGTTCGTAAAGTTAAAATCCGCCATGCGTACAGTCTTTTAAATTATTTATGCGTATCGTTTATGAAGTGGGATCATACTTCAGATATGCAAAATGTCTACTTGTCAATCCTGAAATACAAGTTGATACCGGAATGCGTCACCATAGCTTACTATTGAGGTACCCTACCAAGCAGCAATCTGATAAACATACGTTACGGCTTCGTATCTGCTCAGTAGGTCTACATGTGAACTGTATGCAGTCACTCAAGTAATGTTATGATTATGATTATCAGAACGTGCGATCCAAATTAACTGGGAGCAAGCTGGTTTCTGTTTTTCCAATCTCTTTCGATAATTATCGTAATAAAAGGGAAAAGTTATAGTCCTACTCCAGGGTATTAAGCAAGTAATTATTTTATTTACGACCCAGAAACCAGTCCAATCCATGAGAATCAAAAGATATAGAAATTTGACTCGTGTTTATGGTCAGTATGATTAGACTATAAACGCTGAGTTAAAGAATTTTTTAAGGCGCAAAGCTATGCTGGCAAATATTTCAGCGTGTGAAGATGATATCTCTGGAGAAAATGTTGTTTCTTTTTGGGCGGTATCTTTAGTAAACCATTGATCCCATCCATCGGACAGCAGTCAAGACCGCCGGACAGGGTTGAAATGCAGCTTGGTCTTGATGAACTTTCAGATAAACACCAAGGCGTCAAGGAGCAATTTGTACAATCCGTCCAAATAAACCGCATTTAGATGTCTACACGGTGATAACATATGTGACCGTATCGGGCAGTCGAAAGCCAACGGGCATCAAACGAATGTTCCCACTTTTTTGGCTGTATATGCGATATTAAACGACTGCGATGACATTAATATAACAAAGTTATTAATTGCAGCTGATTTCATGAGAACCCACATTTTGCAACACACGTGGAAATAGCAAGTAGCCAAGTTTGACCATGGCACATTTTTCATTTGCTTTTGGTACACTAAAAACTTATAACGTATGTGTTTAAAGTAAAGTCGAAATTGGGTCTTTATTTCGTATTTTACAAATTGTGTCTATATCCATATAGGGACAATACTACTTTCGTTTTGCATTTATTTTACTAACAATATCGTTCATTTCTCCGGTCTTACAAATAAGGTGCATCTGTACGATTTGAAATTATCGGATATCCTTAAGAGGACTGTTTTATTTAAGTAAATATGGTACACGAGAGTGAACTGGTTTCTATATATAGCAAAACGAGATAGGTATAACTTTAAATGTAATATATTAAGGAAGTCTCAAGGGCTCTTTCAAAAGTTTGAAATCTACTAGTGCCATGTTATTGCCTCTGCTTTGGCGACAAGAAGCGCTGTAATAAACTCGCCAGGCGATAAGTATGTTTTCATACGACAATTCTAGTTGTAGCTATGACAACGTGATTTTCATGATCATTATCATCATTTTTCTTTCATCAGTGGCGAGGCTCGACGTCTCTGCACAACCGTCTGGAGGGTCGTCTAGTAGCAGTGCATGTATTGTGTTCGGCCCCCACACCTACGCGCCTCGCGGCATCTTGCGCGGCCTTCCGTGTGGCCGGCGCTTCACATAATATCGGTCAGTATTTTATTTTCATTACTCACCTCCGAAAGTAGGTCATATTTAACCTAAAAGCGGGTTGTGAGTGAGGCATGTGGCCCCATAGGTTGAAGAGTAATAAAAAATAGATCAGCCCCGTGTGAGCCAGCGCCGTACAATAGTAGTGATTTTAAACTTTGTTAATAATTATTATGACTTAATATTTTAAATTATGGTAATAAAAAACAATTAAGACCGGTAAATATTTTTATTTCAGTACATTTTAAGCAATTAATTTTAAATTGTAGAAGATTAATACTGATTCAGTAAAATGTTTGTATATTGGGCATTTTTTAGTTTCCTTGAAATGAAAAGTAGAATGTTTCAGGCTTGAACTACCTATTGGCTCTCACTACCATCGAGTGCAAAAATATCTCGTCTGAAATGTTTGGCTTTCAACCCTTAATCAAGAATCTACTATGCAACATATTAAAGTAAATGCACAAATGCCCGCATTTTGCGAGCCAAAATATTACCTCTATGTACAGCAGTGGCAACGAACCTAAAGCTCCAGCTTGTCTACGGATATTTTTAACACCATGGTACTTGTTTTCTTCTCCGATTTTGTTGGGGAGTTTTGAGATAAATAATCTTAGTAGACCTGTTTACTCGTTTATCCGTCTAGATTTACCTGGTCATTCGTTCAGCAATAAAATATTTTACCTAGTAACGCATTTACAACACTCAGCTACTGACGCGCTCGGTTTTTATACAAATCTAGGTTACAAGACGTCGCATCAGAGATGTCTGTGACTTATATATGACTTTCATTTGTTTTTTCTCAGATGTTCGCTCAATACCCTTCCACGCCGGTGAAATAGTAACGGCAGAGCCAGCGACACAAAGCCAAGGCTTAAGCGTTCTAGAATCCTTAGCCATCGGAGTTTGTGTTCTAATGCTTGTGTTCGTCTATGCAGCGGGTATCATGTTCTACGTTCATTATAAACAGAGGCAGAAGAGAAAGGAGAAAGACCCTGAAATGAATTTCTCATCAACCATGTCCACAGACAACGGTTCTACGTTAGATTCTAGGATTGGATTGGATAGCATGGTGAGTAAGCTTGAAGGTTCAGTTTCTTCTTACAGTAAACATGCTTATAGAAGGCCTTGACTACCAATTATGATATTTGCACTTAGAGATCAGACGATCACCTTCTGTGACGATGAGGACCGATAGGAGTAGATATGGATATGATTAATACCTACTACAGTTAATACAAAATTATCCTTGCAGAGGACGAAAACAAATCCGTTGATGAAATTAGATGGAGACTTTTTGAATGACGCAGGATTATCGGATGTCAGTGAACGTACTGAAGAAACAATGGATTCATATAGTTCACAAAAGGTAATTAAAACTGACTGACTACTATTAGA
The DNA here is from genome assembly GCA_905163555.1 of Notocelia uddmanniana. NCBI lineage: Eukaryota > Metazoa > Arthropoda > Insecta > Lepidoptera > Tortricidae > Notocelia > Notocelia uddmanniana. Next base: position 9,015,517 of record LR991069.1, on the reverse strand, counting down.
ACATTAATTCATTAAACATGTTGTAACGGTATTTGGGTTAGTTCCAGAAAATGAATCCAAACGTAGTATCTGCGATGGTACATAACAGTCGTCTGAAGAAAAAACCAGCCCGACCGTCAGTACGAGCCACATCAACGCCGGAGCGTATTACAGAACGCTTGCAAAGGCGTTCGGCATCTCCAGATACTTTCGAGCGAGCCCCGCATTCAGACTTGTCTATAGTAGACTATAGAGTAGAAAACGCAGGGAACCAACCTCCGCAATTTAACGGCGAGCCAGCTGTTAGAAAAAAGCTATACTTCAATCCAGTGTTTTTTGAAACCGAACATTTGAAGGTAAGGCTATTCAATTGTTTCAGGCGTCTCCAACTTATATCCACACTCGTCCACGCAAATACCACCCCCTTAAGGTAACATTTCCGGGATAAAATGTATCCCATGATCATTCTTGGATCTAAAATTATCTCCATACCAAATTTCATTGCTGTCGGTTCTGCGATGAATAGGTAATAGTGAGGCATAGTTACTTTCGTTTTTTTTAACAAGAAAATGAATAAACATATACACAGCTATTTAACGAAAATCTGTTTTTCAGAATCCACCCCCAGCTGCACTTGAATTCCTTGTGAAGATTCGGGAAGTAATGGCCATTGCCAAAGAGAAAATGACGTCAAAGAGATTTATTCCAATTTTATCGGATATACCAGAAGAGGAACTGTATCATACTATTGATTTAGGTTGGGATATTCCGTGCGCAAGGCGTGGACGGCGATTTAGTGCTATAAGCTTGAAACGAGAAAATAGTCGACGAGCTGTTCACTGTGGCGGATGCCCAGGATGCGATAGCAGTGAGAGAGAACAAAAAGCAGTGGCTCTAGCCCGTTCTAATTCATGTAAAACATGCGTTAGTGATGACTACAAACATAAGATTGTTCGTAAATGGTTAGACGATGTGCCTTTACCACCCAACACAAAGGCTATTAAGCCTGTAGCTGTAGCCAAAGTGAGTGGAACTCCGAGAGTTAGTGAACCCAAAACTGCTGAATCACCTCGTCAAAGTCCGGAATCAATAAGAATTGAGGTACCGAAACCAATTAAGATCACGGAAATCAACTTAAAAGAAGCCTTACATAGCATTCCCCATACACATTTGGAAAGTCAATCAAGAAAAGAGGCTAGACGTGGATCAGATCAAAAATTAAGTACCAAGGGTGACAATAGTAATAACAATATTACAAAAGAAGAACCAAAAACTAAAGCTACGAATATGGTTACACTTGATAAAAGAAGTCCATCAAGTCACGCTACTCGCCGCGTTAGAAAAAGACTTCCACCACCTCCTCCACCTCCGGATATGCCACCACTAATTCCGAATGATGAAGAACCTGTGGCTCCTGAAGTAAAGGCTAAAATGCAAGCAGTTATACAGGAGCTAAACCAATGTCGTAGAGCAGATCCTAAAGTGCTAGATGACATGAAGACAGAAACGATTGCTCCAACATCACCCAAAATTGTTATTCCTGTTTTAGCTGCCGACTCGCATTATTTCAGCGATGACAACCTATTAGAAACTAGAAGGCGTGAGCAACTCGTTGATTTTGACAGTTTGGAGCGGAAAAATTTGCTTAAGAAACGTAGGTTTTCTTTGGCATGCGGTCCTGAAATGTCCATGAGAGATATAACACCATATCAGTCAAATATGCCTACTCCAAAACAGAGATTGTCACAAAGCTGGCGAGATGTAAGGCAAGCAGTTGAAAATTATCAAGTACCAAGCGCAAACTCGGTTGACTCAGAATATGAAAATCGAAGTCTACCAGTGAGCGAGGTATTCATAAATACCATAGAACCTTTGTATAACAATTTACCCAAGCCTGGGGCATTGACTATTGAAGTGCGTGGCTCTCCAATAGAGAACAGACGTAATACAAATGACGATTTCGATCCTGACACGCTGGACAGAAAGCCAAGACGCGAAGTCAAGAAGCGTGTAGATAAGATACTTTTAAAATCAGGAGGCAGCTTTAAACATAAATTTACGGAGGTAGATAGCAAAGAAAGTCAGTCTCCTGATGAAGGGTTCACTAGAAAGATTGGAAGTTTGAGACAAATCTACGAAGCAAAAACAAAGGTGCAAGATGATTCATTACGCTTGTCATTTTACGAGAGACGAGGTAGCGTGCCATATGGAAACGAAGAGGTATCGAGATTTGTAGCTGCTTTGAAGACCCCTGATCTGATAAGGCAAGTTAATATGCAGCAAGATGTGAGGCCACCAGTGCCACCTAAACTACGGCGTGGTGCTGATCTCTCTCCTAAATTTTCCACTCCAACCCGAGAAAGTCCACCAGGTGAAAGAAGAAGAGCCCTAGAAGAGAGGGACCGCTTCTCTGCGTATTCAAGAGCCGAGAACCTTAACGCAAGACGATCTGGACGCAGACTGCCTAGGACCAGATCGCGAAGAACTGATCTAAGAAAACTCTACAAGACCGAAGATTCCGGATACATGAGCACAGATTCGAACGAATCCAAGCGCAGAGCCAGATACTTGATGCAACTGCGACCTAAATCGGCTGTACCTGAACACACAATGATGCCATCTATTACCGTAACGAATAAGACACCGCCTTTGCAAATTGAATCTGATACAGATGAATTAGAATCCCTATGTGATGGACGTAGTGAATCTGGAGGAGAAAGCGTAGAAACTGATTCAGTTTTTTTTGGTAACTTTGACGAATCGAAGCAAATGCTTGCTGAATTGGGAATGTACAGCTACGAGGGTCAAAAAAGGATACAAAGTCAAGAGCAGATTGACTCTGGGTTCATGGGCGAAACAAACATAATTTTAAGTGGAGACAGTGACTCGGAGCATAGAAGTGTGATTTCTATAATAGCGGGTCGCGATGGTCGCGCCTCGGCTGCCTCAATTGCGCAATTGGATGACCCGCCATTCGTGCACTCTGTTGAATGTTAATCACAACCGTGTATGGAATACTGAATATGTAAATGTAAATAATGATTGTTAATTTTAAGTAACGTCAGCTACGAAAATTATATATTTCAAACTAAGGAGGAGGAGGAGGAACAATTGTTTTATTTTGATCCGAGCAGGATTCGAACTTGTAACCTCATGGCATACGCGGCCGGTCGCTGCTTCCGAGCCATCGAAACCAATTGCTAGGTCAAGTAATCGAATAGTTTTTCCAATTTCTCCATTATTTCATTTGAAATTTATAATGATTGTTAGTGTTAATTATGAGATTATTTTTGTTAAGTTTGTTAATATCATCCTCATTCATTAGATGTATTTAGTATCATTATTTACTGAAGTTTAGTTTGACGCATCGTTTTGTATGCTTTTAAATAAAGTAAGTAGTAAACTGAAAGATCTGACTTTATTTCAATATATGTACGAAATTTGGTTGACTGTAAAAATTCTACAAAATGTTCAAGAGAAGTGTATAAATATTAGTTGTTAATCATACAGCCCACCATTGACATAGTTGTATGTTCATGTTTAAATATAATATTTAAAGATTTATCGTTTATTTTTAGAGTGTATATTTTTGGAAGTTGTCACAACATTAAATTAGGAATTTGTTTTATTTAAAAAATGTATACCTTAGATGTCTATTTTGTTAATGATATATTCAATAACCGGCCGGTTGTGCAATTAAATTTTACTTAATGTCTTTATGAAGTCTAGATACTGAAATGGAAATTTCTACGAGTTCTATGGTGCTTGGTTCGGATTAGAGGCTGAATATTTATTGGATTAATCATGTTTATGTTTTAAATTAGGGATTAATAGGATAGTAATAGAAATATTTTCTTACTTTGTTTTTATACAAAGTTATTGTGAAAATATTGTTGTCTGATTAAATGGTTTTTATTAGGTACATATTTTATTTCAATGCCAAAATACATGTATATATTTATATGTGTGCAAAACGACCCGTCGCCGTGATAAGTACATACTTAAGATTAAGGACCGCGAACCGGTCTGAAACATGTCGAGCGATATTTCGACCTTTAAGACGTGAGTGACCAGTTTCATTATATTTAATATGTCTAAAACTCACGGGAGTTTGGTATATAAAATAGCAATATCCTAAATAGGCAGAATTTATTTATTTATTTATTAGGAAGGTACACTTTACAGACATCATACAATACATGTGTAAATGATGCACTAATCCTGATTGATTAGGCCCAAAAATATAAATGTTTAAAGTGGACTGTATACAAATGACTGGTAGTTCCTCTCGTAAAATAACAGTGACTGACTCTACTCTAATATTGGTGCCACCTTGGTTCTGCTTTTTCTTATGATTCGTAACAAGTAAATAAGAAGTCCGGACGGATTGTAAATGGCTTATATTGTTTATCACAGATTATGTTCTTAATAAAACGTATTTGGAAGTTAACACTGTATATAATAAAGTTACTTATTTATAATGACTTTAACACTGATTTTATCTAAATCTAGGACACAATGTCTAGATTCCTAAACTTTTCCTGAGCTGAGTTCCCAACGCACTTTTCTTTCTTGTTCTGGGTTTCTTCCTTGGAGTGTCTCTTCGGTACTAAGTGAAGTACGTTGCGAACTCACCTCCTTTCTTTCGTAATGGCTGACCGTAACGTGAGCACCATGAAGTTGTGCACGCTACGAGGCGCTGTCCGAGTATAAATAGGGAATCTTACAAATCTCGCGGTTTTCCGCGGATTGCGGAGGCTGTGATTATCTCACTGGCCTGTACTAGGACTCATCGAGTCGGCGTTCGGTGTGGTTACACGTGACCCTTTATACTTGGACAGTGTCTCCCTAATATTGGCTCTGAGAGGGAAGAACGTTGTGTAAAAACGACTATTCTGAATTTATTCAATCTTAAGAAATTCGCTGCGCGACCATTTCTTAGTGCCTGTGATTCAAACAGGGCTTATAATATGCGCCTCAGCGCCTACTTTATATAATAAAAACCTTATTGTCTCAGAGTCAACTGTTTGTGAGTTAGCTCACAAACATGCCATTTTCATAGCGTAATTTCGATCTACGATCGATATATTTTACATTATTACGCAATCTTTCATTCTACTGCGTATGGAAACTTCCAAGTATTATTGCGCAATCACTCGAATTGTGTCATAATACTTGCTGAAATGAATAAACTCGCCCTAAAGAGTTATTCCTTCCGCTTAGTGCGACAAGGTTCTAATATTTACGTAAATATGACAATATTTCTTAAATATTCCATTTTAAATAACAGGGTTACTCTTACATTTACCTAGCTAACGTCTTATCTTTATTTGTTTCTAAATTACGTGCTAGGTACATCAGGGGAGGGTAGGGTCTGTCGTCTACATACTCCCCGCCGTCTGAAGACTCAGACTATGTGGCTACGGTAGCTCTAGTCTCAGGCTTCTCTGGTTCGGGACACGGTGCGGGCTATGGGCTCGACGCAGGCTCGTGACTCGACGTAGGCTCGGCGCTCGAAGCAGGCTCGGTGCTCGACGCAGGCTCGGTGCTCGGCGCGGCTGGCACTAGCACGGCCAGCCGTGATGAAGCTCGACGTAACACGCCGTTCGTTGTGCGGACATCCACGTTCCGCACTTTTCCGTCGGGCCCTGGATAGGTGGCCACGACTAGCCCTCGCGGCCATACGTTGCGAGGGCTTGCGGGGTCGGCGACCAACACTAAGTCGCCGACGTGGATCTGTTGGTTCCCACCGCCGGAGGATTGACGGGGGGCCAACAGTGGGTAATATTCTTTCACCCATCTTCGCCAGAAGTGGTTGGCGAGCGCCTGTACTTGGCGCCATCTTCTTCGGTCATCTTCCTCGCAGGGACCGATGACTAGTTGCTCGTTCGCTGACAACAACAGGAAATGATTCGGTGTCAGCGCGGCGTCGTCTTCATTGTTTATTGGTACGTGGGTAAGTGGTCTGGCGTTCACTACGTTCTCTACTTCCGCCAGAAGTGTCAGGAAGATTTCTTCACTCGGCGCCTTCTCTTTTAGCGTGTAGCTCAATGCATTTTTAATGGTTCTCACCATTCTCTCCCAGCTGCCGCCCTGTGATGGCGCAGCCGGGGTGATGAAACGCCAGTTCAATCGATGCTGCAGTCCGTATTTCTGGAGTGCTGGCAACCATTCTTCTCGGGCCGCCTTTAGTTCTAAGGCGGCCGCGTGGAACGACGTTTGGTTGTCGCTCCACATGGTTTGTGGCCATCCACGACGCGCCGCGAAGCGTCGTAGCGCGTTGATGGCACTGTCGGTTGACAGGCTGTGCACGACTTCTAGGTGGACCGCACGTGTCGCCAGGCACGTGTACAGGGCGACCCACCTCTTCTCGCGTCGCCTGCCGATCGTTACCCACAGCGGGCCGAAGTAGTCTTGGGCCGCGTGGGTGAAGCAGCGCTGGTAGGCCTCTAGCCGCTCAGGCGGGAGGTCCCCCAGAGGCTGCGCGCGCGGGATCGCGCGACGTAGGCGGCAGAGTGCGCACGCCTGTGCTACGGCGCGCACGCTCGGCCGCAGATGCAGTATCCACATGTTCTGCCTTAAATCATTAACAACACTTTCATTATTAACATGCGCGCCCCGGCAATGGGCGCGCTTTATAAGCAATTTGGTGTAGGGCTCCCTACCATCCAAAATGATGGGCTTCTCAGCCGTGTACCGTACTGGTGCACGGCTCAGCCTGGTCCTCATTGTCAGCAGACCATCTGACGAGAGCTCGGGATCGAGCTTATACAACTTAGACTGCTTCGTTAGCTTCTTTCCAGCAGCTAGTGTATTTAATTCTTCTGGGAAGCTATTTCGCTGGCTCCTCTGCACCAGCAAATGCTCCGCCGCTCGTAGATGCCTCGCTTCCAGCTGTCTCCTTCTGTCACGAGACTTCAGCTTCTCTATGAACAACAACATGTACCCGACTGTCCTTACGACGCGTTCATGGCTACTGAACCGTTCGATGTCCGGTAGCGCTGTGGCCGGTTCATGCGTTGTCGCGAGGACTACCTCCTTCTTTCGCTGCTCTGTCGGCTCCACGCTCTTGGTGGATATGACTGGTGGCCACTGGTCCTCCGCCTGGCTCAAAAAGGCGGGACTCGTGGACCATCTATCGTTGATGCTCACCTTCTGGCTCGTTCGCAGGCGGGTGGCATCTTCTGCTGGGTTCATGGCGTCGTGCGACTCACGTTCGCACGTCGCGTGGTACACCGTTTGTTCCTTCGTTCCGAGATAACCGGGGTTCTTACCGAAGAGCGCCCACCCCAGCGCGCTCTTTATAGCGACGGGGCCGTCTCCTGGTCCGGTTCGTATCTCCTCGGGTACCAGCAGGTGCCAGTGGTCGGCACCTAACAGCAGCTGCGGCGCACCGTAGCTGCATACTGCACCGCGGGCTTCTCGCAGGTGCTCGTATCGATCCAGCAGTTCCTTGTTGACGGTCTGGCCTCTCAGGCCGAGGTTACTTACCGTTCGTAGTCTTACGGGGTGAGCTAAGCCTCCATTCCTTGACCGTACGTAGGCCGACACTCGTTCGGAGTGTCCGCTGTGCGCGATCCCTCCAACGCCGCGCACTGTCAGCTGATCCCGTGGTCCAGTAGCTCCAATCAGGTCAGCGACTCTCTGCTCGAGGAGTGAGACGGTCGATCCCTCGTCCAGCAAGCAGTAGATATGGGCGTCGCCCTTGGGGCCCGATATCGTTATGGGGAGAACTTTGAGTAATACCTCGGTAGCTTCCTCGGCGTTACTCGCGTAGCTGCTCTGCTCTTCCCCGCTGTCCAGGTTCGGTTCGGTGCGGGGTCTACGAGTCGCTCCCTGCGCCGTGCCTCGTTCACACGGCGGCGGCGGCACTGTCGCCGCCGCTGGTCGCGATCGTGGTTCATTCTGGTGGAGCAGCTTGTGATGGGGGTGTTGGCAGCCAGGAACACTGCAGCCTTTCGCTCGGCATTGAGAGCGCTGATGCCTGGCGTCCATACATCTGAAGCAGATTCTGTTCTGCTTCGCCCAGTCCCATCTCGCCGGTAGTTGCAGAGCCTGCAGTTTCCGGCACTCGTTCGTTCGATGACTCGCGCTACAATAGAGGCATACCTGGACCCGTGATGGCTGTACCTGTTCGGTCACGTACGCCACCTTTGAAGGCAACGGCTGCGGCGGGCCCCATCGGTTCTGCTGGGGCGGCGGCGGGCGGTTGTCATTCCGGTTCTGGGTCTTCGGTGCGTTCGTCTGTGGCGGTGCTCCCCGTGGCACGTTCTTCATGGTGGGAGCACTAGCGTGGGTGAATTCCAGCTGCAGATCACTCTCTTCGAGCAAGAAATCTGCCATCACCTGGATTTCTGCTAGGCCGCCGCTCCTCTGCCCTCGGGCGTAGTCGCAGTAGCGCGATCGGAGATGCGGACTCAATCTGTCCGTCACCTCGCGCACTAGTAGCGGGTTGTTCGCGTAGTGCGCATCGTCCAGATCCATAAGCGTACTTACTATGTTCATGACCTGGATGGCGAAGGTGTTGAGGTCGTTCGCGCTCGACCCGACGCGTGGCAGCTTCTTGAGATCTTCTAGCGCCTTGTCCACTAGGAAATCTTTGCGACCATACTGCTTCGTCAGTATCCTTATCACCAGGTCTGGTGTGGTCGCCGTTGACAGGATGTGCTGCACGCACGCCTTCGCCTCACCTTTGATCGCGGCCCTCAGGCGCGCGACGTTCTCGTAGCCGCTAAACTTATAGCGTTTGTTGCTCTCAATGTATGTGTTGAGGAAGCAACGCCACTCACTGACGTCCCCGTGGAAGTGTGGCAGTTCGTACACCTCCTTGGTTGCTGGACGGGCTGCGCTCTGCATCCGCTCAAACAACTCTACCATACCTTCTGGGGTCGTCGTCGCTGTGAACCTCGAACGAGGCGTCATGGGCTCGTTCACGCGTTCTGGTTCATGCTCACCTTCGTCCTCGTACTCCAGTCCCTGGGTTGGAGAAAGGGGGCGCCGGCCGTAGTTCATGGTCGCGCGCTCCAGCTTCTTCGGTTCGGTTCTGATCGGGATCCGCTCTCCTGGACGCCTCGGCGTTTCTTCCATTTGAGCGAGGACTGGTACACGTTCGTACGAGACGACTGGTTCGTTGTCCCGGGTCCGTAGCACTCGACGGTCTTCCACGACGTGTCGCTCCGCGGACTCGTCCACCCATCGGGCGATTCGGTCGCTACCACCGGAACTTTCAGAATCTATTTGTGCAATTCTTGCCTGTAACCGCCTGTTTACTAGGTCGGTTTCGATCGCCAGCTCCTGTCGACGCTGGTTGGCATCGATCGCCAGCTCTTCTCGGCGCAGTCGCGCCAGCTGTTCTGCGGCCTCGGCTTCGGCTTGCAGTCGGTGGCTCGCGGCGCGACTGCTTCGGTGCGAAACCGTGCTCGCCGGTCTCGGAGATCTGTGTGGGGTGGACTGGACGAGGTCCGCGAAAGCAACATTCCTCGATGCTGCTTCGCCACTCGTCGCTGGGTGATGCTCAGCCCGTTCGCGATCGATGACGCGTGTTCGGTCCCATGCGTCGTCGTCTGGCTGTTGCTCCCGTGGTCGCAGACGGCCGCCGTCCTCGCGGCGCCATCTTCCCCGTTCGTGGATGCTCGGAGATCTTGGTGGCTGTTCGTGCACCAAGGCCGTTGGCGCGGCCCCGGTGCCAGTTCGGTGCTTACTCACGTTTGCTGTCTTCCTGGGCCTCTTGTCCGAGGGCCCCTGCTCTGCCGTTCGCTCCCGACGCTCGTTCTGAGCGTGGAGTGCAGATGGAGGGAACCAAGTCGGTTCGGAGAATGCCCCAGGGGCACCGGTGATAGTGCCAGCAGCATTGCTAGCACTGCCAGCTGGATCGCCGTCGGCGCCAGCGGCAGCGCCAGCATTAAAGCCAGCGGTGCCACCAGCGCCAGCGGCGCCAGCGGCGGCGCTAGCGGTCTTCATTCTTCTTCTGTCCCTTTGTTCCCGTTCTGCCGATCGCTCCGGGCGCTCGTTCTGGCCTCGGAGTGCAGATAGGGGAAACCTGGACTGTTCGGAGATGGCCTCTCGGGCCATAGTGTCGGCGCCAGCGTCCACACCAGCGGTGCCAGCGGCGCCAGTAGGTCTGCCAGCCATGCTAGCAGACGTGCTAGACATGCCAGCAGGTCCGCCAGCCTTTCTGGCAGACGTGCCAGCCATGCCAGCCGATATGCCGGTCATGCCAGCAGATGTGCCAGCCATGCCAGCCGATGTGCCGGTCATGCCAGCCATGCTAGCAGACGTGCCGGCTACGCCAGCAGGTCCGCCAGCCTTTCCGGCAGGCCTGCCAGCCATGCTAGCAGACGTGCCAGCTACGCCAGCAGGTCCGCCAGCCTTTCCGGCAGACATGCTAGCCATGCTAGCTGCAGCTCCAGCGACGCCAGCGGCGTCAGTGGTAGCGCCAGCAGCCGATCCAGCGGCCGCGGCTCTTCGTTGCTGCGCAGCATCCGCGCCCTCCCTCAGGAACAGGCGTCGCTCCTCCGCGTCGCGGTCCGACGTTCTCGACCTCGTGGTCATGACGCGCGCCGAAGGAGAAGATCGGGATCGGGTTCTCCGATTCGCGGGCGTCTTCATTCGCCCTGACTCAGCTCAGTATGACGACCTAATTGACTAGTACCGACTTTAGAAAGACACACGTGATTCTGAATCGCATTCAGGATCGATCAGCGTTCGGCTGATATACACAAGAAAACCCTACTCGTACTCGTTCCGACGAGTATACGCACTTAAATCGCTCGGATATTAAGTGCGCATCAGCGTTCGGCTGATATTCAAAACAAAACCTACTCGAACTCGTTCCGACGAGTATACGCTCTTAAATCGCTCGGATATTAAGTGCGCATCAGCGTTCGGCTGATATACAAAACAAAACCCGTTCGTACTCGTTCCGACGAGTATACGATCTTAAATCACTCGGATATTAAGTTCTCACAGTCAAAAAACAATATAAACCACCGTAGCTATACGTTAACACTACTGCGCATTAAGTTCCGACACCCTTAATCACAGTTTACAAAAATAAAATCCGTCCACTATTACGCGTCGCGTAAATAAAAAAAATAAAAACTTGTTCTTTAAATAATTATAATTTAACACTACTACGCATTAAGTCTCGACGCCCTTAATCGCAGTTTACAACAATAAAATCTGTTCACTTTTACGAATCACGTATAAAAATAATAATTTGTTCTCGAAATAATTACTTTAACACTACTACGCATTAAGTCCCGACGCCCTTAATCGTAGTTTTCCACAACAAAAATTCGTTCACTACTACGCGTCGCGATTCGCGTCACGACGCACTTCGCGAATGTTCGAATGTTCGGCACTGAATTTAACACTTGCACTGATATCCTAAAAGATTCGGATCGCTAAGGACCAAAATGTAAATGATGCACTAATCCTGATTGATTAGGCCCAAAAATATAAATGTTTAAAGTGGACTGTATAATAATGACTGGTAGTTCCTCTCGTAAAATAACAGTGACTGACTCTACTCTAATATTGGTGCCACCTTGGTTCTGCTTTTTCTTATGATTCGTAACAAGTAAATAAGAAGTCCGGACGGATTGTAAATGGCTTATATTGTTTATCACAGATTATGTTCTTAATAAAACGTATTTGGAAGTTAACACTGTATATAATAAAGTTACTTATTTATAATGACTTTAACACTGATTTTATCTAAATCTAGGACACAATGTCTAGATTCCTAAACTTTTCCTGAGCTGAGTTCCCAACGCACTTTTCTTTCTTGTTCTGGGTTTCTTCCTTGGAGTGTCTCTTCGGTACTAAGTGAAGTACGTTGCGAACTCACCTCCTTTCTTTCGTAATGGCTGACCGTAACGTGAGCACCATGAAGTTGTGCACGCTACGAGGCGCTGTCCGAGTATAAATAGGGAATCTTACAAATCTCGCGGTTTTCCGCGGATTGCGGAGGCTGTGATTATCTCACTGGCCTGTACTAGGACTCATCGAGTCGGCGTTCGGTGTGGTTACACGTGACCCTTTATACTTGGACAGTGTCTCCCTAATATTGGCTCTGAGAGGGAAGAACGTTGTGTAAAAACGACTATTCTGAATTTATTCAATCTTAAGAAATTCGCTGCGCGACCATTTCTTAGTGCCTGTGATTCAAACAGGGCTTATAATATGCGCCTCAGCGCCTACTTTATATAATAAAAACCTTATTGTCTCAGAGTCAACTGTTTGTGAGTTAGCTCACAAACATGCCATTTTCATAGCGTAATTTCGATCTACGATCGATATATTTTACATTATTACGCAATCTTTCATTCTACTGCGTATGGAAACTTCCAAGTATTATTGCGCAATCACTCGAATTGTGTCATAATACTTGCTGAAATGAATAAACTCGCCCTAAAGAGTTATTCCTTCCGCTTAGTGCGACAAGGTTCTAATATTTACGTAAATATGACAATATTTCTTAAATATTCCATTTTAAATAACAGGGTTACTCTTACATTTACCTAGCTAACGTCTTATCTTTATTTGTTTCTAAATTACGTGCTAGGTACATCAGGGGAGGGTAGGGTCTGTCGTCTACAACATGGTTCAGTTAGCTCGCGCGTGTTCAGTAACTTATAAACTAGCATGATATCCAAAGGTAAGTGCACACAGCTTGATCAGTAAATTAGCGCATAATTGCCCATGTGTACAACTCTAGTGTCAAGTCGACCAACACAGATCAGGGTTTTAGATTAAGTTCATACATGTTCAACGTTCTATAACAGATTTGCCCTACTCTACTTTGTCAAGTCGACCCAATGATGCATCTACAATCTACGTTTCGATTTATCACAAGCGACATATAAGTATGATCAGAGGATATACAAAGTTTTACCTACTAATAAACTGAGAATTTGAGAAATATAGACCTTCAGGAACGAACTTAAATATACAGAGGGTTCAGTTTTAGGTGTTAAGCGTAAATCAAGCGTTACTTAAGGGTCTTAACCTTCGCCTATGGACGATTGCAACACCAGAGGCGTCACTCGCGCGTTGCCGACCCGTAAGAAACCTTTTCATCCTTTCACAACTATTTTTGATTTTAGTATTATGCTTAGGGATAGGGAGATTTTAACTTTTTGGACCCGGGTATGTCCTAAAACTACGACCAAGACCACCGGGGGATGGGCAGCAGCATCCCTGGAGTGCGGTGGAGATACTGCGATCGCCAACCCGCATGCCAAGCGTGGCGATTATGGCATTTACCCCCCTTAAATTTGGTGGAGGCCTATGTCCAACAGTGGACGTCCATCGGCTGATATGGTGGTGGTGGTAAAAAAATTGGGTACTAGAGAATTTGGGTAATTTAGACAGTAAACCTTGTGATCAAATTTATCAAAAAAAAAACTACACTATTTTTTATCGGCCCACCCCGTTTTTTGCAAAAATACCTGTTATATATGTGACTACGTAATCTGAACATAACAGTTAGGTATTCTCCACATAGTGTAACATATTTGCAAGCAAAATGCCAGTTACTTTGCTTACATCAGTTATATTACTCTTATTTATGGCATACATGTAATCTCAAGTAGCAAATGGCTTAGCCATCCAGTATTTCTGGTTCTCCGACTAAACCTGTCATTTTCGGCAGCGAATACAGTGGCCAAATACAAGTTTGTTTCTGTCCCCACGAAATTTAAACCCTTATCAAAATGCTATTACTCCAGATATATATCCACAACTTTTCAAAATATTTTTCGTTTTTTTTTTGGTGGCAATGTTAAGTTCCCGAGTTTTTTGCCGTACAAAGAACTACCATTAAGGTTGGGCACATTATCGTAAAAAAATGATTGTACTCAAATAAACTGGTTCGGGTCTAAATTCGCTTAATGAAGCAAAACGCTTTTTATTAAGTATTGAGTTTACGAAAATGTCCACAGTTTTCGATAACAACTTTACACGGGGTGTTTATTTCACGTTGTGTTTATCGAAACCCCTTGAGGGAGAAGAAAAGTGGTACATTATATCACCATATCAGCCCTAGGACGTCCACTGCTGGACATAGGCCTCCCCCAATTTCATGGGGGGTAAATGCCATAATCGCCACGCTTGGCATGCGGGTTGGCGATCGCAGTATCTCCACCGTACTCTAGGAATGCTGCTGCCCATTCCCCGGTGGTCTTGGTCGTAGTTTAAGGACATACCCGGGTCGGACATTATAGGAATGGTTAATATACACATTATATCAAGGCAAGTTTTTTTTGTAATGATCGTGCAATTAAGTTATTTCACGCATTGATGAAGAAAACAAATCAAATCATCAAAATTTTATTCAATGTCCAAATTGTTCAAAGTGTTTTTATTTGTGAGCATAGGCACGCATAGGTAAATCTGGTTACAGAGGTGAAAAACAATAAATAAATGTCGCACTATATTCTGCCTGATGGCGTCCAAATTTTAAATTAATGATGTCCTTACATGCCAAATATATTTACGTATTTCTAATTCTTAATAATTAAAATAAAATCATGTCACATTGAATTATTAAAAAACAACAAAAACTAAGAAATAGAATAAAAACAATAGTATTCTACCGGTTGTCGCGCAGTGATTGCTATGTACTCGTATACTATACTCGTGTCAAATTAAAGCTAAAGTAGTCACGGTTACTGAGCTAAGCCGCGGACAGACGGGCGGACATGGCGAAATTGTAAGGGTTCGTTGTTTACTACGAAACCCTGAAAACTGTATTATGTTAATATTGGCGTATCAGTATCACTTTGCATGCTATTATATAGTGCAAAACAAGTTACTGTCGAATAATATATTGGTCCAATCAAACCTACTTCCCTTTAAAATATGTTCCTCTGAAAAACATTCAGCCTATACGTATGAAGGTATTCACCTGTTCTCGGCACCTTAATATTTATTTTAAAAAATGTGCCCGGATAGCGACCCAACGAAGTAGGTAATATTCACAAATATCATATGGAGTGCTGGTAAGGAACACACCCTAATAACCATATATAGTTAAGATATAATTGGAAAAATGTAGTTTGGCCACATGACAGAAACAAAAGACCAAGTCGGTTAAAAATAATGTATAATTTTCCGGTTTGCACCATTCAACAGTTAGTGTTAACGGATTAAAATTAACTTGACAAATTGAAACTTTAACTTAATAAATCGAAATCGATCGTTTCCGTAATGTCTTTGATCTTGCCGCTTGTGCATGCTTTAAATTTATCGCCCACGATCAATATGTATCCTACCAACGTCTACAAAAAAAGGGAACATTCCTGCACACGTAAAATCGATTTAATGTAGATTGTCTTATTCAATAAGCATTAACATTAAAGATTATGATATCGCGAACACTGAGGTGGCGAAGCCAGTTCATTAAGTATCTCATCTCGTATGTTATATCAGAAAGCGTAAGCGCTAAACGTCAGTAATTAAGGCTTATCCATACAATATGAGTATTCATAACTATTAAAGAAGCCGAGTGGAATGGATAGTTCAATGCCCTCCCATAAATCCAAGTTTAGGAGAGGGGTCTACTTCAAAAATACTAGCTTTTATATTTATCTAATTATTTTTATTTGTGTACTGTTGTGTTGAGTTCTGTAGGTACTGTTACCTAATACATGATCCCTTACGTTATCAATTTCAGTTTAATATTCCCATTTTTATTTGAAAGCTTTAGAAATGACAAGACTGGGAAGACGCAGCTGTAGGCATTTTAGTTACTTAGCTACAACGATCATATACTGTTGAAACTAATACATAAAAAAATAAGTACCTATATCATAAAATACACATGACAAAAATATTTTCACGTCATTAATATTTGTGAGATACCTATTCCAATATCAACAAACGTGTAATAAACGGTCTTGTCGGTCGTCACTACCGTTCAACAGTAACTAATGAGAATTATATTGTAATTACACGTAATAATCAATCTACCAAACAGGCGTCGGCTCGAGTTGTGTTCTATTCGCGCATATTAAAAGGTCTATAAACAAATCCCACACCAGAACTAGTATTCACAACGCTTAGGTACGGATATCTCTTCTCAGACTAAACAGCATAAGTTTGACCTCCGTTTACGCTTAGCGGTTACAAATCTCCGGATGATCTCATGGAGTTATGAACCATTTAGATGAGGCCAATTATTGAGACAATCCTGTAAGCTAATCCAATATTGGCATCGTGTAAATAGAGACAGTCCACTGCATTGGATTGTCTTCAAGCCATTGATGAAGCCAGTTCTTTGTAATAGAACGATTTCTAATTTGCTGGCTTACTGGATTGTCTCAATGATTGGCCTCGTCTAAATGGTCCATTACACATCGCTTATATTTGGAGCAGCCCGATTGGGAAAGAAGAAGAACCTCCTCCCTACAGTAAGTTATAGTATTCACAAAATCTCACCGCTCACTTCTCCACTCACCCCTGTATAGTAGGACCATTATCATCTGAGCATCGGCTTTTTTTTATTAAAAATGGGATTGCTCATGGCCAGCATCTAGTCAGGGATAATCGTATGGCATTTATTTTCGAATCGTGATATCTTCGAGAAGACAGTACGGTTGCCAGGGGGCAAAGATGTTGTAGGACAATTAGCATCTGAACTATCATTTTTACTCAAAATAAATATATCGAAAGCAATAAGGCGATTATATCTTCAGATGCTAATACTGGTCCTACAACCACTGCAAGGTCGATATTCAGATGACTAGGGTCCTATATAGGGGTGAGTGGAGAAGTGAGCGGTGAAATCGCGAATCGTAATATAAACGTAATTTTAGGTCGCATCAGAGCTATGATTACGTGTTTTTATACATCCTCCTCACCATCCCTCACAGATCACAGACCACTTATGGTCGGTGACGATGATCCCCCTGGTCTTTTTTTTAAACTAGATATACTTTTAAAACATAAAAAATACAACATAATTAGTCGAAAACAATGACTGTAAACAATATAAATTAGACGCGTTAAGAGAAGCAACAAGCGACTACAAAAATACTATAAATTAATTCGACCAAATCGGAAAACAATAAAAATAACTTTATTTAGTGATCTTAAAAAAAGTACTCTTACTCTATGAATACTATACCTATATATAAAACAATACATTTCTATTGGCATTTATAAGGCAATTGGTAACATTAGGCTACATTGGAAACTACTGATCTAGCGCCCTAAAACCAATTCAAATGGAATACATGGAATCACTGCAAAAATTACACATTGTATAAGGCAGTGCAAATAGTAACTATAATGCAACTAGGAAAAAACTACCATAACGTAGTTATTTTTTTTCTTTTTTTTTATACAGGTGAAGCATTTATAGACTTGTTAGAATAACACTATACTACAGGAGACCACAGCCAGCATTACATTGCTAGTCGCTCTATAGGTACGTCGCGTGTCGCGTGGTGGTGGTAATCGTAAGCTCTCCGAGCTTCCGAAGTTGCTTTGCATTGACAATAAGGGACCTGTGTTTGACTCTCTTCAACACTCGTTTCAAACTCCGATTAAGCTCCGAGCTGCTACCGCGAAACGAAAACGAACAAAGTTCTAATATTTCTCTCTTTGTCGCTCGAATATGCAAGTGCGACAGATTGGGAGATATACGAACTTTGCTCGTTTTTGTTTCGCGGTATATAGCAGCTCTGGAGTCGCAAACGTTCGCTTGCCGTTAGTCAGGACACCACCACCAGGATACGGCATACGGATGCGTGTTTGCCAATGTCCTGATATAAAGATTCAACTTAAATGGAACGAGTGGGACCGTGAATAGCACCGCCAGTTGGCAAAAATCAGACGCCTCCCGGATCGACGTGTGAATTCTAATGAGTGCTAACTATCTAGTTAATCTTCATTACGCCGACGTGAAGCTGTACTGACAAACGCCCCAACAGCCGGCTAAATCCAACTGTCTTTTGAGACATTGAAACTGTTAAAGTACCTAAGCATGCTATGTTGGATTTGACATATACTGGTATATATAACGGTTAGGTATACTTAAATAAATAAACATTGTTTCCCAATTGTAATTTTTGTCTGATTTTCTTTTTGTCATAAAAGCCATTTTTATTTTTTCATTATTATTAGGATCTAACACGGTCTACTTGATAAGTATTGGAAATAAAAGAAAGTGGGGTTTTCAAAAAACATCGTGTTTTGCCGAGCGGAAAATTTTGACAAATTGCAAATTATGACATTAGGGAATTTAAATTTATTGATTGCCATAGGACATGGTATAAAAATACAAATTACTCAAGTGAACACGGATTGTATCAAAAACAGGAAATACTTGTTGAATGTTATATTAAGACTCGTAAATGAAATAAATGGTATTTATGTATGTATGTATTGCTTTATTGTACACCCGGGTATGTCCTAAAACTACGACCAAGACCACCGGGGAATGGGCAGCAGCATTCCTTGAGTGCGGTGGAGATACTGCGATCGCCAACCCGCATGCCAAGCGTGGCGATTATGGCATTTACCCCCCATGAAATTGGGGGAGGCCTATGTCCAGCAGTGGACGTCCTAGGGCTGATATGGTGGTGGTGCTGGTACATAAAACACGACAAAATGATAAACGAATAAAAAGCAGACGTACAAAGGCGAGGTAATGGCTAATGGTCTATGGCTATAGCATTTATTTGCTTATCTTGTACGAGTATTATTTAAGTCACTCCCGTACTTAATTTATCAAAACATTATTTTACCGATAAACGACCTAACCGCAATTCGCAAGGTGGGTTTTAATTATCTATATTTAAAAGTATAGGATTTCAAGGTCACCTACAAAAGTAGGTGAGCTAAAAAGGAGTTTGGCCGTTGACTACTTACCTAAGTGTTCTAATTCGAAAGACAGGAATAAATATAGGTATTCTACTTCGAATTAGAATATCCGTCTCTTTCTGATCAGATGACTTCGAAAGAGATGGTTAGTTTATCTCGTGCTCGATCTTGTGCTAGATGTGCAGAAAGTGATGCCTACATCTTATTTTTATCATGCGATAAAACGCTCGCATCATAGGCTGCCCTATATCAGCACAAATTACTCTTAGTAGTTAGTCGATTACGTGCTTAGATTTCACATACTTACGTTTATGCCTATTACTTACTAAGGAAAGGAAGAAAGGAAATGAACATCTCAATACAGTCCGTAATCAGAAGTTGTAAAGCAGCCAGGGTAGAGATACGGTGTCAGTAGTCAGCTCGGCTTCGGCTTAGTAATGAATTGATTAGTGCAATCTAATCACGAGTAGTTTATGTAGGTACAATAATAACGTTTAGTTAAATAATAGGTGTACTGCTTTGTTTACATTTTGAAATATAGTTTAGAATTTATTTTATGCTGGTTGTTCGGCAGTAAGACGCAGATAGGTAATGAGCTGATGCTAAACTGCAAAATCCTTTATATGAGGGAATAAGTACCTGTAATTTGTCCTCAGTTGTTCTTTACATAATATAATTATGTACGAGTATACATAATATATTGCCCGCTTCTACCTACCGATCACACAAAATTGAAAATTTATTTAATATTTGTAGTAATTTGTAGTGTTCATTGTTTTTGCGGTAGCGCCACAAAGTACAATATATGGTAGCGCAACACGTTTAAAAAAAAATTCAATGTATAGAACTGACAATTTAGTTTTTTCTTTAGAAGTGTTCTCAGCGGCCAGTTTTCAAGTCGTAGAAGGAGGACAAGCGTTTTTTATGTATGTAATCAACATATTAATAGCCCTTGAATGAGTACCTAGTGAAAGATTCACCAGTAAGTATTAATATCTGTCAAACCAAAGGCAGCAAAAAAATTGCTACCTCCTAACGGCCCTACAAATAGAGTCGTGGTCAGATGTTTATGCGCGCTTTGTTATGGCAGATATTGGTGCTGGTCAGTAATTAAGCTGGTTGGATATTGGTGTTGGTACAGTCAGACAAAATAGTAGTCTTGATAACCAAGATATTGGTGCTAGTCAGTAATTTTATGGTACAGTTATCCTGTTCGACTCTATTGTGTGTGTTAAGGTCCATAAGTGGTAGGCTACTTGCTTGGCTGCCTAGACCATTGGCTATTGTGTAATCTGTGTATGTGTATTATGCTTGTTCTGATGAAAAAGCCTTTAAGAACTCATGGACTATACAAAAAAGAATTAGAGCCCAATTTTATGGATTCAATTATATTGCAAAAATAGTCAGAAAGAATGATTTTACAAGACGACAAAAAGCAAAAAGTTAAGTGGCCCATGAGGGGATCGAACCCGCGACCTTCGCGTTATTAGCACGACGCTCTAACCAACTGAGCTAATGGGCCGGCGATGGAGCGGCCGAAATACGCAACTGCTACCCTTACACGTACGGTGTGTAATTTTAGAACACTCATCATACCTACTCGACTTTTTTTCAGTACCAAAGAGTAAATAAAATCTATACTTACTGTTTTGACTTGGTAGCGATCAAACCATCTGTGTATACAATAATATTAATTATCAGTATCACTATATTATTGACTACATGTGAGTTTTAAATGTTGATGATATTGAATTGAAGACATTTATTTTATTTATGTCTATTTCACTAATTGATCGAGCGAGCGAAGCGTCTCCGTTTCAGCTTTCGACAAAAAATCTTTCGTATGTCTGTCTGTCTATCCGGATGTTCTCCTCTTCAGGTACGCATTTCTCCACCGATTCTCGTGGAATTTTGTGAGCAGTCTCGATTATTATATAGTTTTTTTTGTCGAGTCAGTTTATGGAAATGAAGAAATTTGAAAAAAAAATTGCGAGGTCTATAGCTCACAGAGCCACTAGTTTTAAATACCTACAACTTATTACTAACATACACTCTACATAAAACATGTCTACGTTAGGTCCCCCAAGTCTGTTCGGAACTTTGCCCATAAGGCTGGCTGCATTCCTCCGATGAATGGCGATGGCGATGCCTATTCTTTGTCCGAGGACTGAGCCAGATGAAGCGGTATAAGAGTTTTTCTAAATATTTGTTTTTTTTTATACCATGATAAACTAGCTATTTTCTGTTACTTGACTTGGTTTACACAATTTGACTTTTCCGTCATGCAAATATGGAATTATAAATTTAGGTACCTATTTAAAATTTCTGTTGTTAATATTCTACTATTAAGGCGATGACAAGACCTACATTTCGTATCACACTAAAATATGACAGGGGAAAGAGAAGACAATGCTCCCCCACTCACCACACCCTTCTATCGCGCTGGCGTGCTCCCATAGGCTAATACCCATTGCCTATGGAAGCACGTGACGTGATGCAGAAGAATCCTATCCGCGCTGTTGTCCATCCCTTTATTGATATGGATTGTTTTAGATTCGCCGTGAAGCGTTGGCCCTTGGTTGACAAGTTTCTGATATTAATAATGTGTATCGCATGAGCATGTCATCATTTGATTTAAAATATAATGTCTCTATATTTTCTAATTTGATTAGGCTTAGGAAAAAGGGAGAGAACGCCCGCTTCGAGTCGTTTCTGGTGCAAAAGGTGTCTATAGCTATCCAACGTGGGAGTGGTTATGGGTACTTTTGCACCGGGAACGGCAAGGGGTGAATTATTTTAGTTTTGTGTAAGTAGTTAGTTATTAGTTTATTTAGATGTAAAAATGATGTTATAAATATTAATATTCTAAATGATTAAATTAAAAATAGGAAGTGAATATTTATTGATTACTGGTATTTTTATTTTAGAGTTTGTGGCTGGTCCCACAGTAGGAACCTATTGAGTCCATACAATTTTGCCAATGATGAAATATTAAGCAAGTAAGTAAGTAGTTACAAAAAAAATCCCGATAACTGTTTTACCACGACCAATATGCATCAGCAGGCATAATAATAATATGTTAAAGTTATAGGAATTGAAAAGTAGATTATCCTTAACATTACCTATCTCAGTGGCGGAAATAGTGGCAGTGAGCATGCACTTTAGTTTCAGGAAACGCCGCTTTGCGTGATTGTTTCTTGGAACAAACTAAACTAATCAACCTCCCAAGCCATGCGATCAAATCCTGGCAACCCCCAAAAAGCGGAGGGGAGAGGTTCGGCTCCTAAGATCCGGTCTTCAGTAACCAGGGGTTGATCGCGTGGCTATAGGGAGCTTGATCACTATGCTTAGTTTAACCCAAGGAACATTCGTCCAAAGCGGTGTCGCCTAAGTCAACGATATTGCTGCCACTAATTTTATTTATTGAGGAAATAAAGATAATGTGCTTAAGAATTCGTGTAGGTATGTAATAATGTAATCTATGAACAATATCACTTGAATTTCGTAGCATATTTACACTGGCCCATTAGCTCAGTTGGTTAGAGCGTCGTGCTAATAACGCGAAGGTCGCGGGTTCGATCCCCTCATGGGCCACAAATGATTTTTTAGTTAAACCACAAAAAACACTGTATAAATACGAAAGACTGGAGCTGCTTAAAATCAATGCCTGTCCGAAAAAATCTGCCCTTAAACAGCAGTGCCAATAATTGTTAATTGTAAGCAATTGTATGTAATCTTACGACAATAATGTCCTTATAAATACGGTAACTCTATTGTACTATCACTTTATTATTAATCCCTTCTTGACACTTTATCCCCTGCTTATTTTGATAATCTTTTTGCATTTTTTGCTCACATTATTTTTGTTTAAAAATGTAAATGAGGCTTCAACTTACGATGTTTTATAATTTGTCAAGAAAAGTGTTAAATAGACTTTTCGGACGTATCATGACGAGAGCGTAAAAAATATGGAAATGGGCTTGGAATGCAAAATAGGTAGGTGAATTTAGACTCCTAAATAATGTCACTTGTTTAAACGTGGATACAAAAATATTTATCACAAATGCAAAACATATTGCCTATCAAAAATAAATTTTTACTAAATCTAAAAAAGCCCACGCGGCATTGTGCCGATGATACTGTCAGCATTTTCTCTCTGATTATATAATAATAATAATAATAATTAGTCAAGCTAATGCGTTGGCCGAGGCAGCTGCTAGCACTTCGATGACCTGTGGTATCAAAAAGCCTCTTCTACAATTCTGAAGAGGTTTAGTTTAGAGCGCCAGGACCCCACGGACCGGGTGTCTTGACGCCGAAAGGGGTGAACAAGTACCTATTCGGCGCTTAGACCGCTGTAGGTGCTTGCGCTTAAAACTTCAAACATGTCAAACAAGTATTTTAGACTGGGATGACAGCTGTCACCGAGTCCGAGCTATTATTTAAAAGCACAAATAGTATTTCATTGTTTAGTCCTTAGGCTATTAGGTATTCCATGCTTAAAGTACTAATACAAATGCAATACGAGTATAAGTACGTAGTGAAATATCGTTTCCAAGTCAGGCACGGGGAATTATAGAAGTTTTCTCTAAACTTTCTCAGCACTTATTCTGTTTGTTTTGCTTCCATTTAGAATGATGTGTATTAGTATCTATTGACATCAGTCACATACGGGATTTCACTACGCAACAACTTAATTATGTCAAGTGAATGTATTTCTTGTAGAAAACTAGCAAAACATTGATTGAAGATCATTAATAAGACATCAGTTGGAATTTCCAGCGTTATTTACTTACATTTACATCTCGAAAATAACACAACATTTTCATAATAAATATCCCCAATAACATGGCTCATAAGAAAAATATCGCATTTTGACACAACTAGTGTATCAGGTAAAATAGTAAAACGAAATCAAGCCGTAATGAACTCTAACCAATGTATCATATTTGCCGCCTCATCGCTTGTGGCTTGACACTGCATATAAAAATCGCGAGAACACAATAAACATGTAAACCTCTAAATTGCTCACGGCGTATTACGTTTTATTACCTACCCTCTGAGCCCTCGCTCAAGTAATACTATTATTAAAATTAACGCCCCTCATCTAGTAGACATTGTTTCAATGTGTGTGTTTCTGTGTATTGCGCCTATTGGAGCGTTCGTGGCCCACGTTGCTTACGTGGGTCCGGGTCAGTTCTTGGATCGGTGACCGCTTTGTGTGGTTATTAATTAACACTTTATGAATGAGCCACGAGCTTAAAATAAACGTTAATTAATTAATTAATTAAGCGCTTCCGTTCTTTGGAAGGCACGTTACGCTGTTGATCCCGGCTGCTCTCTACGACAGCAGTCTTTAAGGCGAAGGGGTAGGCAAGCTCTTTCCATACACACTTTGTGTAAGTTTTTCTTCGTTTGTGTTTGCGCTACACTTATTGTTTTTTGTCAATATGCTTATTTTTCTGTTAGCTATTTCTTCTAGTTATTTTTTTTATTTAAATCTACCGTTTCTTTTTTTTTTAAATAAAGCCACATTTTGGCAAGTTCTCCGTATAGCCAATATGTACAAGCAAAAATTTAAATTAAAAATGATGTAGTGCCAAAACTAACGAATAAAACTTGTACAACCTTTGTATGGAGAATGCCTTGCCCGACCCTTCGCTTTAAGCCAAGTTAGAGGGCGGCTTGAGAACTTCTAACAGTCAAGTTGCCCACTCACTTGACAAGCGGGGTCGAAGTTGCACCACGTCCGTAGGGAGTGCCTACCGTTAGGTACCCTACACTACACGTGACCCCCGTGAACCCGCGTGGTGCTAAAAATGCAACAAACTGGCAACCCTATTGTCTTCTCGAAGATCTCACGGTTCGAAAATAAATGCCATACGATTACTCGTAGTATTAATTATTGCGCCTATATGCCTATTAAGTACCTATACGGAAACATACTGAAGGAGCGCTCATTTCAAAATGACATTCACAGTCACGTGGCACGCGCTAAGCAAAATGCGAGATATGTGGGTCCAGACTTAAAGAACCACCAACCTATATCTTCTCCTCCGTTACTTAAGAGCTAAGGGATGCCATGGAAGCGCAGTCTCGATTCTTTAAAATAGGTCGAGTTTACACCAGAACAGAACAGCATTAACCTCTTCTGAGTGGCAGCCAGGTAAAAATCAATAACATCACGCTCATTTTCACTAAGTGTTAGCTAAACGCCCCTCCCAAATTGATCTGTAGACAAATCTAGATTGATCTCGTATTTTATCGATATAAATTATTGGATTAGTTGCTTAATAGCTTAGTTGGCTGTTTAATGTTTATGGCATACTATACCTACACATTTGACTCATAAGTCAAATTGCATGCCGAAACTCAAACAAAGATATTATCTTATTAAATCACGTTAAGCCAAGCAGTACCTAATCATTGTTTATGGATCATCATAGTTAAAACAAAAGAATGTTATTTTGTTTCCTTTTTTTGTGTAGGTAGCTACGCCCCTTGGTCGGCCCATCGCATTCCGTAGAGTTGGTAGCGATACATTTTATAGAGTGATGCCACTTAGTGTAGAGAGACGGCTTGGCAAGTATGCGTAAACACAGGTCAGAGGAGTTAAATCTAAGATCAGTGATAGATTTAGAGAACAAAAATGTAAACAAGTGAGTTGCCACCATAAAAAAATTGACGTATGCAGTGGGTAATTGAAAATCATTGGAATACCTGATCAGGGTACCCGGGGACCCGGGTATGTCCTTAAACTACGACCAAGACCACCGGGAATGGGCAGCAGCATTCCTAGAATGCGGTAGAGATACTGCGATCGCCAACCCGCATGCCAAGCGTGGTGATTATGGCATTTACCCCCCATGAAATTGGGGGAGGCCTATGTCCAGCAGTGGACGTCCTAGGGCTTATATGGTGGTGGTGGTGGTGGTGAGGAATACCTGAAAAAAATTACCGTGCTCAAAATTTAAGTGAAATAAATTTGAATTAATACAAAATATAACCATTCTGAATTAAATAGCGTTTTTAATAACGTATTGGTGTTGTTTTAATAAAATATGTGGAGATTGGATTTATGTTACTGGTAATGACAAGAGGTTTTAAAAAGGAAAGTCATGTCAGATTGACACTTGTTTGTTTACATTTTTGATCTCTAATTCCATCTCAGACTTTAGTGATCGTGAGAGCCTAAGGTGATCTGGGGGCGACACCAGGGATTTTTTAATGTTACGGCCAGCCTGATGGTAAGCAGACATCGCATAAACGCCAGTGACGTCAGAAAAATCTCAAGCGGGTTGCCAGCCCTTTGTTCTCTTGGCAATTCATTGTGTTGCCAACTGACACTGCCTGATATGCAGGTCCTCGCTCTTGGGTGCTCGCTCTCATGTTTATTATGCAATAAATGGAGTATGAATTACAACAACGCGTACTCGGGGGCTCTAACGACCTTACTCACCACCAGGAACACAACACGCTACTGATTTTTACTCCTATATATTATAATTATTGACTCAGTGGATTATTGGTAAGGCTAGCCTAAAAATGTAGTGCTCCGAGCTGCATTCGAACCTGCGACATCTGGCATACGCGGCTCGGGCACGAAATCCTTCACTTGTTTCTTCTTACAACGCCTTAGGGCGGTCTACAGCGACATCTGCCTAAAAGACTCAACTTACGTTGAGAAATCGTCAAGTCGCAAAAATTGCATGTTTTTAATAACTAAGCACACCGAAAGAAATGATGAAACATACAGATATTTAACGCCACAATCACACAGTAAATTAACAAAAAATACGAAAACGTTAAACAGTACCACGTACAGTGGGGACCAAACTTTAAACTAAGATAAATGGCGACTGGCGACAGAGACACCACTATCTTACTTAAAGTTTTGATTATATCTAAACTAAATACCTACTGGTGATACTTACATTAATGATCATAGATAATATATGAAGAAGTAAACAGGTTATTTATTTTGCAACTTCGGCAACAAATAAAAATACGATATTAAGTTCTGACTTTGTCTGCATACTAGAGGTAACCCGTTCGAATGATTATTTATCGGGTTTTCGGCACAAGACCATTAAGTACATAATAACATTATAACCGAAAACTATGTGTTAATTCGACCTGTCAGTAGTTTGATACTTCATTGAGCCAACACTTTTATTAACGCCCGATTTTAATACGAACTTGCGATCAAACTGTAATCGGTCAGTATGTGGTGCGTGGGAAGATACCGACCGGCTGCTATCACACCGAACCATTCAATTTATTAGGTATCTCACTATCCACGTAACTATTATAAAGAAAGAAGAATACATTGTTTTGAAAAGATGACACCTCGCCGAGTTTCTTACGCCGGTTGTTCTCGTGGCAGAGGTTTATTTTTCTGAACCGGTGGTAGTTTATTGACGTTCATAGGTGCGTGTGATATGCCTAATTTGAAGAATAAATTTAAATTACCCAGGTGGAGCCAAGGGATAAAATTAAACACTGGTAAAAGATTATTTATGTGTTATATATGAGTAGTTCCGAAGATTACTCCCTACAAAAGTACTCACAAACTTACCTCCAAACTTGATTTGTTACTTAATTTATTTCACATAAATATGAACATGAGATACCATGGCTAACAAAGAAAATACAACTCACACGAGTATTATGTCTCAATTAAATACAAAGCTACAGCCGTTTACAGCCCGTTTCGTGTCCGGGCCCGTTGACGCTGACGCTCTCGGAGGCGCTTTTGAGTGAACTCAAACGTTTGACGGCCGATCTAGTTCCGGCCGAGGCTTGGAAGCAGCCTGGTTTCGGGCCGGCCCGGAAACGGAAGTGGGGTTCATCTTTTAAATGTCGCTAACCTGTTAGAGGGGATTAAATAGGCTGTAGCATTGTTACTTAATTTATTTCACATAAATATCACCAGTGCAGGACCACTACATGACGTACTTTTGTATATAAACGACCTACTTTTGTATATATATTTGTATGTTTGAAAAATGGTTCTAACGATTTCAATGAGATTTTCAATGCAAGGTTCACAGCGAAAAGATCTAGTTTGGTTTTATTTCCGGAAAACTTATTTTCATTTTTTTCTTACAGATATATGACTACCGGTGCTATCGTATAAAATACCCTGTCATATCTACAAAATTATAGTTAGGTACGAATAAACAACTTCAAAGAAATGTACATACTACATACCCCAGATCATAATACCCTGAAGTAGCGGGTCCGACACCCGCACTGTCCCGGACATTGTTCTATGAAGCAATGGCCCAGAAAAATCAAACCCACAATCTTTAAATGCCGATCACAGTGTAAGCGCCGGCCTATCGAAACACGTGCACATAATGTATAAATAATTATAAAGAAGCCGCTGATCAGTTCTGAGCAGACAAGTAATTTTTCTTAACACAGACTTACGTACTAAATCCAAAAGAGCTTAACAGCCTTCGTAAAGCAAAACCAGTTAATCCCTTTTTCCATATTACCTCAGAACAAAGAAGGCTTAAGTGTACTTAGACTTATAAGGCGCTTAAGACTTTATTCGTGATGATAATGTAAGTACATGTGTATAAAGATGAACTGTGTTACGCTATAATTTAATTAAGATGAAGGGTTTGATAGAAGGAGGTTTCTTGGGCTAGGGCATAGATTTATGAAACGGCCAGACATGCATTCAATCGAAAACAATGTAAGTAGTACGAGAAAAACGACTAGTGAATTGATGATACTTTAATAGCTATTTACGATGCAAGGGTTGTAAAATAAAGAAAGACCGATATCGCAGATGTTTGAGACCCGAGCCACAGGCGAGGGTCATAAATATGCGAGAGAGGGCTTTCTGTTTCACGACCCGTGTTTTGTACACAATTTTACGTCACCACTTGGCCAACAAGTGGGTTTTTCCGGACGCACAGCGTGCGGAAAACGCGCTTTTTGGCAAGGTGTGGTGTAAAACAAATTTTACTTCTTCTAGTAATAGTAATAGACTACGGCACATTTCTCGTTTCGACTACGTGATTTATAGCTTGAACATTGGCCATCCTTCGGTTTATACGATGATGATAATTAGAAAATTGTTATAATGACATTTTCGTCAGCCACGTTACGAACAAATGTGTTGAAAAATGATTTACGGCATATATTTTCTGTTTCATACGGTGCCCTAGTAAACAAGGAACCCTTATAGTTTCGCCATGTCCGTTTGTCCGTCCGTCCGTCTGCGACTTAATTCAGTAACCGTTAATACTAGAAAGCTGTAATTTAACAATCACACCAACAAAACGGTAGAACAAAATCTTGAACAACTTTTTTTGCTAAGTAACTCCCTTACAAGTAACGTGGTGCAACTTTTTTGGTGGGACACCCATCGTGTGGATCAATTATCGTTGGAAAGCAGACATTTTTACAATTACCATTGATCACTAGAGATAATGTTGTTAGTTATGTATGTATTATATAACACGTAGTAAATATAAGCTTGTGAAATTTTACGTTCGCATAATGTAACCACTACGGAACCCTTTATGGCGTATGCCACATGTCCGACACGTACTTGACCGGTTTTACTAGTTTTTTTTTCCTTTTATATAGGTACCTGGATTTTTATTTTTACCCAGGAATCCAGATACAAAACCCATACGTTTGATGTCGTTGAGTCAGAGCCGTAATAATAGTGCTTAAATCGGACATCTTTTATTAAAACATTCGTAGCTGCAACTTACAATTAAGTAGCCACGAAATTATTAATAATTATTTTCTTATTTACAAGTACATTAAACGTCGGTTTTTGCCTGATATTAGCATAATTAAATGTCTATTAAATTCCTGAAATGCCATTGGTTAACGGTCTATCAAATAAGTAATACATCTACGTGCAATGGATTGTTTGTGTCTTAAGGCTATGAAAATGTATGGTTAAGAACAATTTTTGAAAATAGGTAGCTATTTGAACCACACAGCCTTTAATTTAAAGATAGTTAAATATGATTAGGTTATGTAGGTACACATATATGACATATATCTGTGATATTTAAGTCGGTTCGGTATATCGGTATGAATTGCCGGCCGGAAGTGTACATATATTAAATATAAAATGTGTATCTGCATCATACGTATTTAAATAACTAGAAATAACTTGCGTCAAATACACGGTAAATAAATACATATTTTTATGAATTCAGGAAGTAAATACATTTTATTGTAATACCTACTAATAATAATGACATCTAGCAGCAAGTACAATCCGTACCAAAAATTGTAGCGGGAATCAACTTTGGATTGAAGTACAAAACCATAATGAAACACAGTATAACATATTACGTCACATAACAGCTATCTCTCAACCAATTTGCCATTCCGAAGAAAAATCAAGCTATTATCGATCGTTCCTTAATATATACGTTAGCACCATATAGGCCCTGTATGGTGCTAACTGTATAATTAATTGACGAACGGACGAATAACCATCAAAAATATATCAATTCTACTCACAAGTATATTTTACTCACAAGTAGGTTTTGCCAATCCGGTGTATATATATATTAGAGCTAACAAGGCGGAGTAATTTTTTTTGTATGCCATCTATCGCTTATTCTCCGCTACCCAAAGGTTGTCAGGAAGAGATCGCTCTTTAGTGATAAGACTGCTTGACACTTACCTCTAGTTTGTATACTATTGTGAAGAAGTCAGAGTACTCAGTATGCTTCCTCTAATATTGGCTCCATTACATTGTATCTATTACTTAATTGATGGCTCTTCATAAACCGTTTACCGTCAGTAGCCGATCTTGTTCGGTATTGGTGTAATTTCCGAGCAATCACGAGCCGTTCATGTTGGGTCAATATTAATTACCAAGCCACATTGAAACAAGATTAGAACTATTATACTAGTAGTAGGTACCTACTTTGTAGTTAGGAGCAGAGTGAATTGCTATTGCGTAAATATAAGTATTATCATCGCTATGCAATCGAGAGCAAAACATCACTGTGCTTGCTATAGACCAAATTTCATCTACTGAGAGAGAGACGAAGAAGATGCAGAGAGAGAAAGCAAACGAGAGTCTGGAAAAGAATCGACTGAACTCGATTCTCCATACAAACGTAGGTTCGCTCTCATTTTAAAACGCCGTGCTGAAATTACTTGAAACTTTGTATACACAATGGGATCCGCCATATCTAGGCCGGAAATTAGTTTATGTTGCTATGTTGCTAGAAATTGTAATAAAATAAATTACAGCAGGTTTTTGAGTTTTCTAGGTCTTGTATGAAAACCTTAATAAACGCTGTATTTTTTCTCCATTATAATTTCCAGCAACAGAAAATGATTTCCGGCCTAGATATGCCGGATCCCATTGTGTATACAAAGTTTCATATTATTCCATCGTGCAGTTTTAAAAAGAGAGCGAAACTACGTCTGTATGGAGAACCGAGCTTTTTTTTTTTATACCACGTTGGTGGCAAACAAGCGTACGGCCCGCCTGATGGTAAGCGGTCACCGCAGCCTGCAACTCCAGGGGTGTCACATGCGCGTTGCCGACCCTTTAAAAATTTATACACTCTTTTCTTGAAGTATCCCATACTGTAGTTCCTCGGGAAAACCTCGGCAGGGAGCTCATTCCACAACCGGAGCGTTCGAGGGAGGAAGTTCCTCTGAAACCGTACCGTACGCGACCATTTAGGTTCTAAGGTGTGAGGATGAATGCCCCGCCGACGGCGAGCAGTGCGATGATAGAAAGCGGCCGAACTCTATGAAGGCATACTTATGCAGTAAATACGTCACCAGTGTTTTTCAATTCCAGATTTCCATGTCGAGTGTATTCAATCTACTGACGCATTTTGTTCCACTTTTTACCTAAGTACCTACATAATTATTTAGTATAGCGGATGTGTAATCCCATAAACAGGATTGTTTTATGGACATTTAGCGTGTAAACCGATGTAAAATAATAAGCTGTATTACAGGCTTGGCTATGACTTTGTTAAATGTTGCAAACTTTGACGGCCTGGTTAGCCTAGTTGGTAGTGACACTGCCTCTGAAGCTAGAGGTCCCGGGCTCGAATCCCGGCCAGGGCATTATTTGTGCATTTTAGCACGAATATATGTTCCTGGGTCTTGGATGTTTTCTATGGTCTTAAGTATGTATTTATCTATATAAGTATGTATATCGTCTTCTACCCATAGTAAAAGCTTTGCTTAGTTTGGGATTAGGTCGATTTCTGTAAGATTGTCACCCAATATTTATTATTACACACACACACATCACATGATGTTTATCACTAGTCTACAGAGTAATCCTATTAATCAATTAATTAGATAGGAGCGTACTCCCATCATACTTAAAGACCGGCAACGCTCTTACAACCCCTCTGGTGTTGCGGGTGTCCATGGGCGGCGGTAATTGCTTATACCATCAGGTGATTCGGCTGCTCGATTGCCTCCTATTTCATACAAAAAAAAACAGAATATTTCTTTAACACCTTCTGCCCGGCTAGTATGATAACTTATACCGTCACGTTATATGGCCAAAATGTACTAAAACGTCACATAAAACGTGACGGTATAAGCTATCATACTAGCCGGGCTGTAAACAAAAATGTGTAAACCGTGGGGTCACAAATATTAAAGTGACACATAAAAAAAGGAAAACGATTTTTAGCGGCATTTTATCTAGCTTTCATGAAAGTACGAGAATATGTCAAGAACTTTAATTTGTGACCCTTTAATTTGTGTAAGGCTGACCGTGTTATCAAAAAAGTCAAAGATTTATTTGGCGAAATGGGTCCCAAATTAAGTAGCGCGATCGTATATATTTGTCAAGATAATTTGCAGCTTTCGAACTAGCAGCGTACGGTACCCACCCATTCTTGAGGTATTTCCATTTTAAGTACATATAATTTTTGTGTAGTCGACTTTACCTACGCGAAGTCACACCTGTCCGTTTACAGCTTTCCACCGAAACCGACGTGGGCGCGTAAGTTTCCCAGAACTATCATAGTGCAGCAAACGTTACCTCAATTTCATGACAATTAGGCAACTTCCTGATTTGTTGTTGCGGAGGCGGTACGATATGAGAAAACTATCAGCTGTGAGGTTCAACTGTCAGTCGACAGCACTGCTTTTTATTGCGCCCCTACATTTAAACGCCCGCAGGAAGCATGCACTATACTTCCTGCGGGCGTATGATGGCTACCACTTTTAGGGTTCCGTAGCCAGAATAGCGAAAACGGAACCCTTATAGATTCGTCATGTCTGCCCGTCCGTCCGTCCGTCCCTCCGTATGTCACAGCCGATTTACTCGGAGACTATGAGCAATACAACACAACAAATACAATTACAAAATACAACAATTATGAAATTTGGTAGGAAATGTATGATATAAACCGCTATAGAAATATGATGTGAAATTACGAAAAAAATACTAATTTCATAATTGTAGTACTCATAGTCTCCGAGTAAATCGGCTGTGACGTACGGACGGACGGACGGATAGACATGACGAATCTATAAGGGTTCCGTTTTCGCCATTTTGGCTACGGAACCCAAAAAAATATGTTGATCGATATTTGGCAGTGGGCGGGGCACATAGCACGTAGAACTGATGGCCGTTGGGGTTGGGGCGGAAAGGTTCTCGAGTGGTGATCATGTAGCAAAAGGCTTAGCGTGGGCAGGCCCCCCACACGGTGGACTGATGACCTGGGTGAGGGTCCCGGGTGTCCGCTGGATGCGGGTGGCGCAGGATCGGTCATTGTGGAAATCTTTGGGGGAGGGCTATGACTAGTAGTATGGACATCCTTCAGCTGACATTTAGGGCTTATATTTAGGGAATTTATTGATAATAATATAATCGCATGGAATTTATTTCATGACCACCGCCACCGTGGGATGGGCAGCTGCAACCAAAGAGTACATTATGCAGCAACCCTGGAGTGCGGTGGAGATACTGCGATCGCCAACCCGCATGCCAGGCGTGGCGATTATGGCATTTACCCCCCATGAAATTGGGGGAGGCCTATGTCCAGCAGTGGACGTCCTAGGGCTGATATGATGGTGATGGTGGCATTTATTTAGCGAATTTATTGAAAAAGTGAAGGAAGTTACGAGGTCGCGAAAGTTACGAACAAATAACGGTTACTATAATTTTATTCCATCCATCCATGTCAATTTATAACTTCTTGTTTATTGAGACACTATTAGATTTTGAGGACTATAAATAATCAAGTTTGTAATGGGATCAGACAAAGATAGAAAGAGAAAAGGCAACTAAACGCCTATTTCGCACTATTCGTCAACAGGTAGCGTGGCCGAGCGGTCTAAGGCGCTGGTTTAAGGCACCAGTCTCTTCGGAGGCGTGGGTTCGAATCCCACCGCTGCCATTATCTTTTTGCTTCTTTTTTCAATATATTTCAGTAGTTAAAAATGTGATTTCAATGATATATATTTACATAATTGTTAATTGTTTTACTTATTATACAAAATTTAATAATAATAAAATTTATGTTATACTTATTATACAAAAGCGTTAAGTCACAATAGCAAATGGGATTATCCCCGTATACCTTACATTGGTTTTTTACTGTTGGTTACATACTGTATGCTGTTATTTTTTTTATAATTTGATTATGTAGGTAATGTACATAACTATGTAGAGTATGTAGCGGCCTACATTAATACACCTACATTTCAGATTTTATTTTGGTACACAATAGGTTGAACGGACAGATAGTCACAGACAGACGGACATGATGATGGTTGGATGAACTATAAGGGTTCCGTTTTTGTCATTTTGATATGGAACCTTAAAACTGATTCATTTAACATAGCATAAGTGCTCCTCGAAATTCACAAAACTTCCTAGTCCAAACAAAAGGACTAAAGTGCCGTTGATTTCCAATGCTGACACGACCTGATAATTCACATTATAAGAGGTTTTCATTATTGACTAGTAATTGTAGTCGATTATGTACGGACCCCGGAACCCTTCATTGTGCGTAGTCCGCCACGAACTTCGCCGGTTTTATGGCATTTGAGTTTATTGACCGAGCGAGCGAAGCGTCTCCGTTTCAGCTTACGACAAAAATTCTTTCGTATATCTGTCTGTCTGTCCGGATGTTCTCCTCTACAGGTCGCATTTCTCAACTGATTCTCGTGAAATTTTGTGAGCAGGTTCGATAAGTATATATATTTCTTAGAGTCATTCTCTGGAAATTTTGAAATTAAGTAGATTTTTTTTGCGAGGTCTACAGCTCACAGAGCCACTAGTATAGTATCTGTAGGTGTTAATTATCTATAAGCATACCTGGGAGGCCGAGCTTTGCTCGTGTTTTCCCAAGATGAGACGTAGCTAGATTTTTCGCCCCCGTAAACCCCCGAATGAATGGTGCATCGAAATCGTTTGAGCCGTTTCCGAGATCACCGAAATAAATAAAAAATAAATGCTCGTTTCAAGATAGTAGAATTTAAATTGATAAAGTAAAATAACACATGAAAAAATGCTAATTGAAAATAAATTACCGAGATACAGGTACTTATTAATAAATCTATGTCTTTTTTTGCTGGCACTATCGCTAACTTATGTTAAAATTAATTTAGTTTTAAGATAGCTGGCGGCTAAATCACAAGATATTAAGCGCTTTTAAACAATAAATAATAAAGTTACGGACGTTACCGTATATTTTATGCGACTTCGGCCCACTCCTCAATCATCTCGTAATTACAATTTCTTACAGAAGAAGACTTCAAATCTTGACAGCGACAGCAATTAATCAACTTTAATTATCCCTAAATCCACTCATGTTTACACAAAGCACTAATAACGCAAATTAAATGTCGCTGGTTCAATTTTAATCCCTAATAATCGATAGCCGCGCACGTGCATCAATCATAATCAAATAGAGTTTTTTTTTATAATTTGCCGCTGGTTGAATACGGACGATATCCCCGTGCCGTGCAATACCATGGCATATGTCAGCCGGCGAATGCACAGGTGCTTTCTGCCTCGCGCCATTTACACGACACACGCGATAGAAGACACGCGCTCCCGGGACTATCGCGAAAACGATCGCGCGGAAAACAAATGAAAAACGCGTCCCATTTTCGAATAAGAATTTAGTTCTTTTGTTTTTTAATGAATGAGTGTTTAAAGTCAAGGCAAAAGTGTAGTTTAATCATTCAGAAAATGTAATGTGGTTAAAAATATTTTGCTATACAGCCGGTAAAAACAATGCGGTATTGTAATATTTGAAAAGTTCACACGCGGTGTTGTTCGACTCTGGGTAAGCCAATTTATCTATATAATTTTGATTTATTCAATCATTGTTCATACTTTGCTAACTAAGTATAAGTTATAGTTATATCTATTAATTATGGTTCTTAAACTTGCCGCATAATGTGTTTTCCATTGACCTATGAATTTTAATGTCCCTTTTTACTTACTAGTCCTTAATCAGTAGTTCAAATTAGAATATTCAAATTGCCGGTCAATGTTCAGTGCCTAGTCTATTCAATTAAGTGAACAGTTATAATAGACGGGTGATCTGTTTTAACATAATAGGTTATTGTTCTAACTAATTATGCGAACTATTACCTATTATGATCATAATTAATCCGTAATCATAAAACATAATACTAGAAGCGTACCACTTATGTCATTAATAAATTTAAGCTATAGCATACCTACATTGCAAAGATATTATGTTAAATAAAATAAAATGTCACGAAAGTTCAAAGCTCTTTTAATAGATTCAAAGACGCGTCAGTATTATAATGAACAAAAATAATCTAGTTTATAGGTTAATGAATGTGATTCGTGAAAGTTACCGATCCGTACCTATCCATTTTACTATCTTACCGGCGGCATTTCACTTTTATTTTGTCACTTTGATATTAATAAAATATAACCACATATAAATAAATAAAAAATCCTGTCAACGAACATAGATAAGAACCATCCCGACCTATAAGATATCAGTTTGGGAGCTACTAACTATGACACAAACGAGACAGACACACACAATACTTCTCGTTTGCGTATGGGATTAAAAACCATTAACAGAAAAAAATGACACGTAGAATTCTGAAAGAACCATGTATAGTCATGAACTTTAATGTGGGACCCCCTTAAGGTTGACAATCCGGTCAAACTGTCTGGAAATTCAAAGAAAAATTTGGTGAAATGGGTCACAAATTAAAAAGCGTGATCGTACCTATATATACATCAATGAGCAAAGATTCTTGCAGGCGCTTATTTTATTTTGAAGTGCCTAAGCAAAACTTATAAACGGCTCATTCTTTTTGCAATTGTTTTTATGTATTTCGTTTTTGTTATTCTTTCTGTATAGTACCTAACATATGCTATTCCTGTAAATTTATCGAAATACAATATTAACAAAAACCAATTTAATATACTTCACTATACGCAGACGGCTTAGCTAGACACATACGAGGTGTTGACTACAAGATATTGAAAGTTATAATCACATGCAATCAATTAAGAGCGTCGGTAATGTCATAGTACCCACGCGAGGAGAATGCTTCCGATAATATTGTTCCGGAGTTCTCACAGCCACAATAAAAAGGAGAGCTCTCGATAATAAGCGCTGATAATTGACGACACACACACGGAGACATTATATCTATGTGTCAGCCGGCATCGAGAATATAATTGTTCGTCTTATTACAATGGAATAAGGTTCATATTAATATTAGATCGACATCTAAAGATTTTTGAGCAGGCAGTGTCCAGCAGTGGATTGATCATAGGCTAATGATGATGATTGATGACACAGGGTGATTATCATCCTGAAATTTAACATTTTGTTAATTTGTCCTTGCCGGGCCCGGATTGTTAACAACTTCTATGTGATTCCTTTGGCTTTTAAAAATTTAACATTTAGGGGGCCACGTATTTAGGGCCCCCCCACATCTAGCGTCTCCCGAACGTCGACGCCGGGCTGCCGTAGCGCCGACGCGACGCTGCGGCGCCTCTCGAACATTGACGTCGCGGTGACGTCCGCGCGGCGTCGGCGCCGCGCCTCCTCGACGTCAGTGGCGGCTGTCGAGCGTCGGAGCGTCTTGTCGGCACCCACGCAGCGTCACTGCGACGGACAGAGCACGCAACCCACCGCGTCTTAACAATATCAGTTGAAAATTAAATTAGGCACCAAATAGGATACACGTACTTTGTTCGAAATTTGTTTGATTATCAAAAAAGTCACGGATTCCGACGAAGACTGCTTATAATTCAAAACGATTTAAGACATCGTGATACAAAATTCAGAATGTCAATTTCACCTAAAGATAAACTCTTAAATCGTTTTGAATTATAAGCAGAAGTTCCTCAAATGTTTTTCTTGGCAATCTTAAATACTCAAAAAAGTGTTATTCATTTTTTTTCACTCATTTATACAACACAAAAATAGTCACTTTCATGAATTCCAGAACTCCATAGACGATCTTGCCAATATCGACGACAATATTTTCTCTTCTTTTTACGTAATTTCCGTTTCAAAAGTAACGTTAACAGCAGTGTTTCTTCGTCGGAATCCATGACTTTTTTGATAATCGAACAAATTTCGAACAGTAAGTACGTGTATCCTATTTGGTGCCTAATTTTCAACTGATATTGTTGAGACGCGGTGGGTTGCGTGCTCTGTCCGTCGCACTGACGCTGCGTGGGTGCCGACAAGACGCTCCGACGCTCGACAGCTGCCACTGACGTCGAGGAGGCGCGGCGCCGACGCCGCGCGGTCGTCACTGCGACGTCGGCGTTCTAGAGGCGCCGCAGCGTCGCGTCGGCGCTGCGGGAGCGCGGCGTTGACGCTGTGCGGGCGTTGGTGAGGCGTCGACGTTCGGGAGACGCTAGATGTGGAGGGGGGGGCATGAGTAACCCAGTGTCAACCAAAAATTTAAAATGCACTCAGATTTCCTTAACTTTCACTTAACGTTCGAGCCGGTAAGGATGAGAATGAGAATCACCAACAGTTTTAGAATGTTTCCAAGAATATTCCATTTTCATACATTGTACGTAAGTGCGTTTTCATGCCTGATGCTATAATAAAAATATTATAAAAAGTAAAAATACAGCTTTGAAAAAACAACGTGCACAAAGGCGGATATGTATCACTTGAAGGGATGTTTTCAGGCTAACATTCAGGGTGTTGACTCTTAATGATAACTTAACTATGCACTTGTTCATTGTAAATACCTATTGTTTTCATGTAGGCATTTAAATTATCCTCTCTAAAATACAATTTTAAGTATGAAGAAAGTAACAAGACGCGAATAAATACTGGACGTACATCTTAGGGCCGGTTGCTTTACAAACTAAATGGATGGGAAGTTAGATGATTTTCTGTAGAAAAGCTGCGGGCTATATTTCAATCTTAATCTTTTAGTTCAAGTTGCAGCCTAGTTGTGGAACGTTTTGACCGACGAAGCTCCGTTTCACCTGAAGATGCAGACTAATTACAAGACGCGCATGCAACTTATCGGTAGATATTTAAAAGTATGGTACAATAGGTAGATCCAACTGTAATTTTTAGTACGAAGACCTGGCAGCGAGCGTCCTCGCTCAAAACATTAGCGTTACGATTTAGTGAGGAAATGCGGCCAGCATTTTAGGAAACATGCCTAAGAGGCCCAATTTTTTTAAATATATTTTAAGCTTACATATAGTTATATTTGTGTATAATTCATAATGTTTTATTATTTTTTTAGTATGGAAAACGACATTTAGATCCTAGAGACCTTACGCGCGCTCGTAAACATTGCGTAATTAATTACCCTGAAGGTTGGAGAAATAAAATGAAATCGATAGACGCACTCACCCTAATGACAAAGTTTGTAACTTAAAGAAGTGCAGTCTACAGCAAAACAATTAAGATGATCATTGTAGTACCTTGTTACTTTTACTACTTTGACGTATCCCAAGTATGTCGCAGTATTGTTACATTATTAGTGCGACAAAGTACTAAAATGATAAATCTACATTAGTCGTTGACTGTATCTACCTATATACTACAAAATATTTGGATATGAGAATAACTCTTTGAGGAGCGTTCGTGGCCCAGCGGCGCCCGCGTACCGCGTGCGGTATGCGAGGTTAAGCAAGGTCAGTGACCGCTTTGAGTGGTTACTAACTGAGCGCTCCCGTGCTTTGGAAGGCACGTTAAGCCGCTTATCCCGGTTGCTGTCTACGATAGCAGTCGTTAAGCCAAGTTAGAGGCCTCCGGGCGGCTTGAGAACTTCTAACAGTCAAGTTGCCCACTCACTTGACAAGCCTAATCCCAATAAGGTCTAGTTTTCCCCTCGGGTTGGAAGGTCAGCTGGCAGTCGCTTCCGTAAAAACTAGTGCCTACGCCAATTCTTGGGATTAGGTACCGGACCCAAAGGCATTCTTCTGGATGCAACTGTACTGGGAATAACGCTAGGAGGACGATGAAAATAACTCTTTAAGTAGAACTCAATTATGTATTTAAGTTAACACTTCGTATTATTAGATTGCCTGATTAAACATGAAATAGTAAACGAAATAATCTTGAAAAATCCGATTTTTTGTATGGAGATAATAACGGTTTCCGAGCCCTTAAAAGTTATTACTACTAGTAACTACCACTTACACCCCATTACAAGTTTTTAGTCGAATTCTATACCTATGCATTTGGATTGTCTGCCCCTCCTACTGGCTACTTGTAATCAAAACCGTTGGAGCAAAATATTAAATGTCCTTTTTCGGCATAACAATAGTCAGTTTTATTTTAAGTATTTGTTACCACCACCTTGCAGAAGACCGCAGCCCTCTCACCCACACACACATCATATCATAATTCATAACATCGTTTACTTTGCTCCGTATGAGTACTTAAGCCCGCCAGATTTCCCGAGGATGAGCTCTGTTGAGTCTGAGGGCATTTGTCTCCTCTAGCTTTCAAGAATTCTCAAATCAATAAAGAGTTTGGCAATGAGCTTGTTATTCTTCTGGAGTCCTATGCGTCCATGGTATCTGTTTACCATCAGGAAGGCAGTATACTTGTTCGCCGCCGTCGTAGTATAAAAAAACATTAGCCGCAGTTAGCTGTAAGTATTTGTCGAGTCCTTCGGAATGGTTTCCATCAGTGCCGCGATCTTTAGTGTTGTCTCATTGGTTTCACCGACTTTCTTCGCGTCTCGGTCTCGTTCAGCACAATTCCAAATGTAATTGGGAATGCATTAACTGATTTCATTTTGATAAATTGCTAAGAGCTTTTTACATTAATTACATGGTACGGGACATTTATAATTGACATTTTACATTGCAGGCTAATGCATGCAAATGCAAATATTTGTTTAAAAGTTAAAGTAATCTGGTGGCTTTAGTTGACGATTTGATCAGCTTTGTAAATGTAAAAAACACCCTTATGGGCAATTGGATAAAAACTGTAGTGCATGCGATGAGAAAGATAAATTTCTCCTTGCCCTATTCTATTTCTCATTCGAAGTAAACTTTTTAATTCCTAGTTATTGGATTATAAACATAGTTTGCACAAATGGGGTTAGGTAGATTCAGTCATGTGTGAGTGTAGCGAAGAGGTTTAAACCATAGAGCACATTGTACAACTCTGACCTGTGGCCTATACCAGAAAACTTTACAAGCGTACAATTTGACAATATTGTCAACTTTTTCTATGGAAAATAGTACAATTTTGTCGAATTGTACGCTTGTAAAGTTTTGGGGTATAGGCCCCTGATCTCCACACTAACATTTATCGGACCAGAGGTAGACATTCCGCACCTAACACCCAGCGCATGTCCTCTGGTTATTTTCCCGAACGTTGTCATTACAAGCTTTTTGACAGAAGGTGGCCATAGCAACTCCTAAACTACTTACACAAAATAATCTAATCGTCTTTGGGCTCATTAGAACCGTTTCAACGAGTAGTTGATGATTGTGGAAAAATTACAGTCGGCAATAAAAGCTTGTAGGTCCTTACAAAAAATGAAATTTTTGACAGAAAGTTATTTTTAAAACGTATCTGACATTTGTTCTATCTGATATTGTATATGTGCCTATCGTGTATGAAAATCATACGATTAAATAAATTAACGTAGGCACAAGCAGTAGTTTTCGCAAAACCTATACCAATGGCAACGTATAGAAGTAACAAAAAGGGGATTTTTTTTACCTCTTTTATAGTCGATTAAAAAGTGATCAAGATACCATAGTAGCGTCTCGTAGGTACTCGTAGTAGCGTCTAAGACGCCTGTTTTATGTTTATTACTGCGCGTAGCGCCAAGTGAGCACTAGACTGTGATAAAGAACTAACTATAAAAACTTCGTTCCAGTCCATCAAATAAGAGCAATCGCTGCACCATGCTACAGGTTTGCATTTTTGTGTAATATATTAAATGATTCACAGTACATCCGTCCCCGGTCCGTGCCCGTACCGTAACCGGGCCGACGCCGCCGGAACATAAATAAGCCTCCTATACCTGATTTCATAGGCACCTACAGTAAAAATCGTGCGTTAATCGGCATGCAAATTCATGGTAAACGACTTCGAAACGTAAAAAGACTAGTAGTGTTATGTTTGAAAAGTAATTGTTTGTTTGTAAAATGATCGATTAGTATAATAATATCACTCTTTCATACCCTAGATAACACTCGGAACATAGATTAATGTCTCCGTTAATATTCTGATGTCATATGGCGTTCCTTCTACTACTTCACAGTTCGTAGGAAATAGAACATCTATAATTTTGAAAAAAAATGAAAAAAAAATGAAAAATGTTTATTGTATAAGGGCAACATTACAATATGAATCACGACCCTGTGTCCTGAGCTAGGTAACCCTGTGTTACAGGACCCAGTTTCGTCGTTCCAGTTACTTAACCTAGTACTTATCTATACAAGTGTGGGTATTTTCATAAACAAACATTTTGACCATTAATTATATATTTCCTACGAACGTTCTGACTTTCCGGAAGCTACGGTAGCCTGTACGGTGGTACAAGCGTGCGGCTGTCAAGCGGCGGTCGTGAGTTAGAATCCGAGCTCGTATGTACCAATGAGTTTCACGGAACTTATGTATGGAATACCATTTGAGATTTACTGTTAGCTTTTGAGTGAACGAGAAGAAACCTACATGACGAAATTCAAAGGTGTATGTGAAGTTCCCAACCCGCAGTGGGCCAGCTAGGGGACTACTGCCCAATCCCTCTCATCAATAAGATAAGGCCTGTTGTAGGGCTACAATGCGACGTACTTGTATAGGCAGACGATGATGATGATGATGATCCTGTCTGATGATACGCGATTATGTCGGGCGCCAGTGGTCCGTTTGCCGGCCGGCACGGATTAATGTATGAAAAACTGATGTGACCGAATGCCGGCCGGACTCGGGCCGGACACAGAACAGGCACGGATCCGTGTACTGTGAATCATCCTATAACTATCCATCCATTTATCACTGCGCTATACATATTCATATTGCTTTACTTCCGCGCTAACCTTTTAGTTTTTTTGTTGCAAAGGGCAACAGCCGAGTGCAGTATCATTTTTATGAGCGCTGATTATATCTGCATACTAATTTATTGCTGTAATTTCTATTATTTCTACCAGTAAAATGAGATTGATCATTTACGGTAAAGTAACTTTTAGTACTTATTTAGAACCAGGTTTGTACTTTATTTGTATCAAGTGATATACACTAGGAGGTAATGTATAATATCTAAACGGGGGTGATTAACTGATTTACCTATACATAAGGTACATCTGACATTTTTTTGCAGAGGAATATGACAGTGATGTGCGTCCGAAATATATGAATCGACTGGTCAGCATGTAACTATGAATATATTAGGTAAATTAGTTCTAAGGTACTGTAATGTTGGTTTAGCAACTAGGAAAACCTGCACTTAAGATTTTCGAAGAAGCACCAAAACACAATAATTGAGACTTTAAGTAACTTAATCCATTTCTTCATTTTGAACCAATAACCAAAAGAATAAAATATAGAAACGGATACAGACCCGTTTTCATTGGTTACCAAGTATTAGTGATCCATAAAAAATTCGGATGAATCGGATAATATACATTTACTACTCTATAAATGACATTGTTTATAAATATACTATTTCAGATGGCTGATACCTGATGATTGTATTATTGATGTTACACGTGTGTATGTGATTCATTTAATTCGTAATACAAAATGTTTTATCGAAAATGTAAAATGCCTCTAAAATGAATATTCATAATACAAAACAATGCTTCAGAGCCAAATGAAATTCTTAGTAGTAACGACGGACTGTGGTCGCAAGTAAAATGGCAGTTTCGCACAATCGTTGATTCCAATGAGTCTTTCAAATATTTCGTTCCGTTTCTGACTTGAATGCCAACATTTAAAATAAACAATTGCGTTTCTAGGTTTATTGAA
The DNA here is from genome assembly GCA_905163555.1 of Notocelia uddmanniana. Lineage (NCBI taxonomy): Eukaryota > Metazoa > Arthropoda > Insecta > Lepidoptera > Tortricidae > Notocelia > Notocelia uddmanniana. The sequence continues at coordinate 8,971,280 of LR991069.1, read as the reverse complement.
ACATTTTGCATACCAACATAAGCCGACTGGCTAAAAATGTTTAAATTTATGGTATTGTTTCGTGGTCACGCATTGGGGCCTTTTACACAATTATTAATATCAGACGATACACGCAATATTGAAGCAGTGCAAAGAGAATATTGTTGCATTTAGAAGCGTAATCCGAATAATTTTGTAACCCGCTACAATATTGACATCCTATTAAGATAATAATCACTGCAAAAACGGGGCCATTTTACTGTCAGCACTTCTACGAGTATGAAGACTCGATGACATTGAAAACAATCCACACAATCGGAGTTGGTTTGGTTTTATTAGGATAAGTTCATTTTATGTTTTGTCTATTGTATAATTATAAAACGTCACTTAAATGCCTTCTTAGCAATTAGGATTGACGATTTTCACCCGTCATATACGTACGTAATATTTAGGTACAATACGTACTTATTAGGTGCATCATAAACTAATATAAATTACGTGTTACACGTAAATATTGCGGTAAGGTATGTTGAGCATATAGTATATTTAATATTACACAATAATTGCAACAAGATCGAACACTAATTATGATATGTTACCTACTCTACGGCAATAAAATGGGACGCTCATATTCACTCAAGATCAAATAAAAAGTCTTTAAGAAAACTCGATACAATGAGTGCACCATTTTATTGGCTCTTGACCTCAGTATGGCAACCAAGCAAAAGACTGAGCAAATTCGTTAAACTTTTGCGATGATCTGTATAATCATTTGTCATCGGCACCGCCTTCTCTCTCAGAAGGCGGTGCTTTGGGCCGCCTCCAATGTGGACGAAGGTAACGGTAGCTCCCCTCCTTGACCACAACTACGGTTTTGGTTTTTTTTTTTTAATGTGTACTCAATGCGTACCGATCTACATGTGGAATATTAATGCGTTTACCTATCTGGTTTCTGCCCAGCTATTAAATATGAGTGATGACATCATGGCATATGCTCTCCGTATGTAAGTGGTTAAAGTACAAGTACTCATAAGTCAGCTTACTTACGATGTCATCCGGTTCGATGTTTGTTGTACTCGTAACTGCAATAATATCTGACTCGACAAAGCATGCGAAAATGTCTTTACAAATAAGACCGTGTCAGATATTTTTAAATACATTTCTCACACTGATATTCATCATAGTCACTGTATAATTGTGTATAAATATGATATCCATACACAAATGATAATTGAAAAATGGATTTTTGAGTTCCCTTTTCGACCACGTACAGGATTTTTTTTATACTACAACGGTGGCAGACAAGCTTACGGCCTGCCTGATGGTAAGCAGACACTATCCTATGGACACTTGCGACTCCAGAGGAATCATATCTTACTCATTCTGCCTACATTGATTAAATTACATGTTCCCAGATTTATTCTTATCTACATTATCTTAGGTTACCTGGTCACGATTCTAACGTCACATTAGTATTAAAATCTTAAAACTCGCGATCAACGAGGCATGCTAATCTAAGATAAGAAATTCAATTTTGGTTTCTCTGCACAGACGGAGGGGAATACAAATACCACGTTTTGTCTCAGAATTAGTTTAACTTAGCTCATTTGTCAAGGAACATTAAGTTTGACTAAGCGATGTCTAGGAGCAGACACTGGGTTACTTTGTAGTTGAATGCTGTTTGACAGGCATTCTAGAACACATTCAAAATATGTAGAATCGTATACATTATGGTTCTAGTACCACATGGCCAGAATCATAGTGTAACAACTACAGTACCAACTACCTGAGTTTAATGAAGTGCATTTGTAAAAACATTAAAAGTAAGCTATCATTTTTATTTGTCGCAGCCGTTTGGAACATTTCTCCCAAAGTTAAAATGAGTATTAACAATTGAAGATGAAGAACTTGCTTGTGCAGGCTGGTTTGTTCTTGTATAATTCCAAATTATATAGATGTATAGACTCCTATCAATATATCACTATATGCGGGTGGCGCAGGACCGGCCATTGTGGAAGTCTTTGGGGGAGGCCTATGTCCAGCAGTGGACGTCATTCGGCTGAAATGATGATGATGATGGACTCCCATCCCATCAATAATATTATATTTCTAACCATCATCGTCGTGAAAATTTTATGCTGACTTTTCCTATTTGGTCAGATACGCAGTTGTTGAGGGTTTATCTTACAAATAGAAAGAGACTGACAAGATCATATGTGACTATAGAACAGAAAAACGCAAATCAGATCAACAAACCCATTACCTAATAATTAAATTAAAATTCGAGCACGCGCCCGTTATTTCGGCGCCGGCGCATTATGGTCAATCCCGTAACGGAACCATAACGCGAGTAACGGATAACAATTATAACACGCGATACTGTAACAAGCGGTGTAGATCAGCTTAACCATGGATCGAGATGAGATTACCCTTTATTGTAAGCCTCTTTATACACACATACTTAGTCGAATAATAATTTTACTACCGAGCGAGATGGTCATAGACTAAATTGGATAAGAGCGACACAGAAACATATCATTTGTCGTCCTTGCCATAGTTCCACTTTTTTTCATTTGCCTTAAACTATTTGATTTATTTGATAAATAAACGATTACGATGGTAAGCCATCAGCCTTGTTAGACAAGTTCTTTTAGCAATGTACTATTACTTATTCTGTGATTTAGCTGCATAAGCACAGAATAAGTAATAGTGCATAAGAGTTTTCTCAACACATAACGTGGCTCTTATTACTTCGCTTTTAGGCTCATAATTCCGGATATTACCAATGCGGGTTCTACTTTATTACAACACTTGTGGTATAATATAAATATATTCCGATTAAGATATGTTTGCACCTCTTAGCAATTCTTAATTAAACTGGGTTAAACTATTAATAATATTTTTATAAAAAATAGCAAATGGATTTTTACATGACTAAAATTCCAAATTAAAGGGAAAAATTGAAACATTTAATGCTCCGAGCAGGATTTTTCAATTTTAAATAAATTAACTATTCCCTCTTAAAAATAAAGGTTTAATTTCGTAAAATTATATACAATATAATTTTAATTACAATGAATATATGGATTTGTATTGAATACGATAATATTAATTATAATTACATTATGTAAGTGGTTGTTTAGGGGTTTCATCGCCCCACAAAATAAGTAGCCACATGCCATTAATTTAGAATTCACAAATATTTCTAATCATTGTCTTGTGTGTTTGATTATCATTAAAATGTTGAACTCGTGGAAAAAATAAAAGTGATAAACTGTTGTGTGGACGTCACTGAAAATACTTTTTTTAATGATTTTCCTCTTTATTATTAGTTTCGTAATGGCTATAGGCTGCCTCTAACACTCGCTCTTACATTTGAATGTGTATTTGGCGTCAAAAGTAAATATTGATAGAAGTCAAATTTGGTAAAAAAAGTAAAGTCTAAAAAAGAACAAAGTTTTGTAGTTCGGTAGAGTAAAATTTAGCTTTAAAATAATCGCCCCTCTCTCTGTATGATGCGCCTATATGCTTACTTCAGATGTGTGCAAAAACTTTTTACTTTACAGTGTTGCGTGACTGTAATCTAGTTCTAGCTGTACTAAAATGTGACGACAGGAATGTTATTCAACAAAGCAATAATTCTAGAGATCTCCAGTGCGAAATTGGACCAGGCAAAGTTTTGGCGTCGCTGGTAAACTGTCAATTGTCGCGAACAATTCGAATACTGTCCGGCTTATACGCGCTGTAAAACGTTTTACATAACTATCAATTTGTCACAACAACCAGCTGCATGCTGTAAATCAGATAATAATTTTTAAGAAAAAAAAAACCGACTTCAATTGGGGAGGCCGGTGAAAGATTATTATACTTCGATGGTGCACTCTTAGATTCCATACAATAAAATAAAAATGGCTATAAGTATGTTTATAATGGTAGAAGACTAAGTACCCTCAATTCCTCATGGAATCATGGAAAAACCTTGCTTGCTTGACAAACAAAACGAAGAGAACAAATCGCCAAACTTGAACTACGCGTCGTTTAAGAGTTCTGTTCTGATCATCATCAGCAGTTCAACTCCATCAAATGTCACTTTTATGAATGAAAATGCTTGATTAGTTCATGAAAATACTAAAATTACTATTTGTGTGCCTTTCACATTTGAGGAGTTCCCTCGATTCCTAATAGATCCCATCATCAGAACTCGAGCATGACAAAAATTAATCGTGAAAATAGAACTTGCTTAAAAAACACAGCTAGGAGGACAAATCACCAAACGTGAACTTTTCGTCGTTGAAGAGTTCTGTTCTGATCATCATCAGCAGTTACACTTCATCCAATGTCACATTTTTGGATGCAAATGCTTGACTTGTTGATAAAAACATAAAAATCACTATATGTTTGCCTTAAAGATTTGAGGAGTTCCCTCATTTCCTCATGGATCCCGTCATCAGAACTGCGTTTTGACAAAAACGGGACCAATTTGGATATATATACTTACAATCAAAAACAAGAATTTTCCAAATCGGTTGAGAAATGACGGAGTTATGGAGTAACAAACATAAAAAAAAAACATACAACCGAATTGATAACCTCCTCTTTTGAAATCTTGAAGTCGGTTAAAAAGACAGCAATCATGCAATTCATTCACTTTCAAGGTGGTTGTTGTGACAAATTGATAGGTGTGTTGAATGCTTAAGTGTAAACATTATTGTTTCTGTAAGTATAGCCCAGTGAATGCCTGTCCATGTTATAGTATAGTTCATATATTTGCCAATACAGAATACGTAGAGTAAATAATCTATTTGAACAATAATTGACTGAGCGAGTGAAGCGAACGAAGGTCTCCGGCGGATTTCCGGATGTTCACCCGGCTCTTATCCTCTACAGGTCGCATTTCTAAACCGACTCTCGAGAAATTTTGTGAACAAGTTCGATAATTACATAGATTTTTTGTTGGGTCAGTTTATAAATGGAATTATTGGATTTTGAAATAATATCGCTCAGAGCCACTAGTATATTTTTTATTATGGAAATGTCAATATCAGTCTACACCTCAGATCAAAGCTGATGTTACCTAATTAATCATAATGAGAATGACAAATTCCCAGCATTCTTTAATCGTCATCGAAGTATTTCCTTACACGTTAACCACGTTCTTTCTCATACAGATCGCTAATACGAGAAGAATAGTACAGCAGAGCACTAATTAAAAATACAATTAAAATAGCTGATTTGTAGAACGTAAACATGAGAATTGTTTTCAATGCAACGGGCTTGTTAAGAAGCCTTTTTCTGATACACTTAATACGTACACTATTAGGTGCATAATCATTGCACGATACTGATGTGAAGATACATTGTTGCTTAAATGTAGTTAATGACTTGATTTTACAGCAAATATTTTGATTTTATATAGAAAACTCCCATGAGTTTGAGACATATCTATATTAATAATTTCGTGCAGGGGTACGGTAGACCCGAACGAGACCTGTCTCAAATTGAAGAACGTATAAAAATAACGATTTTTGAGTTGAACATATGTATCCGCAAAATTCGGATTGTCGCGTATTTTGCATTTAAAAGTGTTAATTTGATGACAAAACGTCGGCCATATTGCCCACAGACTATATTGCTATATTAAATTTGTTGGTTGACAGTGTCGGCTACGTTCGAAAATCGTGAACTATTTTTGCGTCCGGTATGTTGGCCATGTTGCTGGGCTGCGTTCTGGGTGATGGGCCATCATCGCCCATTGTGTGGATTCGGCTAGCCGCGTCTGCAGCGTTTTGTTTTTGTAGTTTTCAAGCGTTCTGTACACCTATCAGCCTAGCTAGCACGATAACTTATACCGTCACGTTATATGGGCGAAATGTATTAAAACGTCACATAAAACGTAACGGTATAATCTATCGTGCTAGCTAGACTGATTGTCACAACAACCGCCTTCAAAGCGAATGTATGGGGCCTGTTACATGTATTCATATCACGATAAGTATCACGTGAATATTAAAGCAGAATCCATACAAATTTGAAAACTGCGATAATATTGACACCCCAGTATTATGATAATATTAATCGTGTAAAGGACACCACTTGAATGTTTGCTGAGTCTGTCCGCCATCTTAAAGCTGCGTCTCTATTTTGTTTGTGACAAACTACTAGGTGGCTTTTAAATGTCTAGCAAAATTCTATCCCTATCTCGCTCTATCTTATTACTTAATGGTACTGGGGGACTACTCCGAAATTCGAAATCCGAACTTCGTATGGTGCCGTCCCTTTCACTCATATAGTCTATGACAGGAGAGTGAAAGGGACGGCACCATACGAAGTTAGGATTTTGAATTTCGGAGTAGATCCCCAGCTCATGCCGTTCGCCGCGCTCGGACGCTAGAGGCGCTACTGCGAACCGAAAACGAAGTATCTGCCTCTCTCGCACATGTATATTCGAACGACAGAGAGGAAGATAGTTCGTTTTTGTTTCGCGGTAGGCCCTCAGGCGTCAACTTTAAAACGAATAGGGTATTTTACTATATGATAAATAAAATTCAAAATGTAATAAAAACCAGCCAAGTGCGTCGGAGTCGCACACTGAGGGTTCCGTACAACTAAAAAACAAATGTGATTTATCAATATATTAATATTTTTGGTAAAATATACTTCATAATAAACATTATCACTTAATTTCAAGTTCATAGGTCGATGGGAAGCTAAAAAATTATATGTGTGACAGACAACACACGGAATGTTCTTTGACTTTCTTCGACCGTCCGCCACGCTCGGACTAAGGTGCTACCAACCGAAAACTAAATATATATGCCTCTCTGTCGCACTTGCATATTCGAGCGCGGAGAGGGAAATACTTCGTTTTCAGATCGTGGTAGGCCCTCTGGTCTGACGGCTCCTATTCCTGGATGGTGCGCGTATCGGAATGTGAAATACCTTTGGCAAAACGGAACAAGTTGTTAAATAGCTTCCATTAATTGGAGAAAATATTACCAACTGTTATTATTATCACGTGAAACACTGAATATTGAAGCAACATCCATAGGGGCCTGTTACATGGTTATTATTATCACGCGATATACTCATATCACGATCCGTATCACGTGCAATGAATATTGAAGAAAAATCCATACGATTTTGAAAACTACGATAATATTGACACACCTGTATTGTAATAGTATTAAGCGTTTAACAGACCCCATACAATTTTAAAAATCGCGATAATATTGAGTGTAAAGGGCCCCACTGAATAGAATTTGGCGGAGAACAGAGAGCTGCTATCGCGAAACGAAAACGAACGAACATCGTGTATTTCCCTCTGTGTCGCTCGAATTTGCAAGTGCGACAGAGAGGGAGATACACGAACTTCATTTGTTTTTCGCGTTAGCAGCTCTGACTTCGCACCAAAAATACTGACTGGCACATCAATATTTAACAATGCACATCTGAATTGAATTTTAATGAACGATTAGTATTTTAGCTATACAAATCAGTACTGATTACGGTGTCAAATTTTTTATGTGCCTTTAAATACTACCCTTATAAAAATGCTTAGGATTAATTAACTTGCAAAGATACTAGCCTTTGCCCGTGACGTCGTTTGCGTAATCTTTTACTCCCAATTCCATATAATTCCATTCCATACTTTTATTCCCAATCCAGATTACAGACTATATTTCTATACGATTCGAAGTTTCATCATAATCCGTTGTTGTATAAGTAATGTTTTTATTTTATACATTTTTGTACACTATTTCTTTCGTCGTTTGCATAACTGTCACGAATATATGTTTTGTTTATTTCTTTCTTATTTATTTCACCCGAGCGAAGCCGGGCTTTCATCTAGTTAAATATAATAAACGGGTCACTCACGTCTTTAAGGTAGAATATCGTTCAACATGTTTCAGACCGGTTCGCGGTCCTTATAAATCATGAGTACCTATCGTGGCGGCGGCTTTTTAGCACGTGCCCGTGCCCTGTCCTGTGTGTATATATTTTAATGATCACACGTTAACAGATTTGGAGGAAAATTTTGATACTTGCGACAAAAATGTCGAAAGTAATCTGCGGGTAAATACGGAACTTACTCGAACGTACGTAAGGTAGATGTAGATGTCATTTTCCATATTAAAAAAGCATTCCCAATGGTCTACAGCATCGGACTCTTAAAAAAGGTGTGGAAAGGTTTCTTTACGGGTCGGCAACGCGCGACTGACGCCTATGGTGTTGCAAGCGTCCATAGGTGACGGTGACCACTTACCATCAGGTGGGGTGGGCTGGCATATTTACCTACCCTATTTTTCAAAACTTGCGTGATTACCGTGCTGCTCTATATATTTAAAAATTACTTTTGAACTAAATGGGTCTATATTGGAAATTGGATTCTCTAAAGTTAAACCGTTAATCCCGGCTGCTGTCTATGATATCAGTCGTTAAGCCAAGTTAAAGGCCTTCAAGTTGCCCACTCGATTGACAAGCCCACAAAAAGGTCTAGTTTCTCCCTTGGGTTGGAAGGTCAGATGACTGCCATCTGACCGCTTGCGTAAAACTAGTACGTAGGCACTAGTTTATAAAACTGGCGTAGACCAGTTCTTGGGATTAGGTAGCGGACCCCGGGACGCCTCAGGATGCAACTGTACTGGGATAACGTTAGGATGATGATGATGACGATCTTTATGTTATCAAGCCATTCGATCTCCTTCATTCCCTTCCCCTCTTCCCTTCCAGTATTAATTGCAGTATGCTGTACTTATTAGCTAATGATGTATTTATATATAAATTTGTGACCAAAATATGATATCTTCCTTCTTTTGACTGTGACCGGCAATTCCATCTTTTTCCTCGTTCTCTTCAGTACTCACTAACAGTAACAATATTAACACCCTGAAACAGCTCATTATATTTTAACAAATATTCCGCTACGATCGTTCGTCGTGTGTGTTTAACTGCCAAGACTAATGTGCGATCACGTCTACGACAAACACTTACTAGTTCTAGAATCCTCTAGTACGTTCGTTCACTAACCCTTCCAACAATGAAGATTTAAGGTCTGCAAAACCTGGAACCAGACAAGACAATGCGTGCTTACGCAAAAGCAAATATTTCTGAGTAACTAAGCTAACTAAATGGGTAACAGTAATGTTAGTATAGGAGTGACCCTTTGACGCAATATATTTAAAACGGACGAAGAAAATAAAACGGCCGTGAAGAAAACTGCCCGCAACTTTATGTTATTTTAAGCACTCAAAATCGACAACATGCCGATGTTAGAATCCATATTATAATTCATATACTCAAAGAAAATCTTTAGATGGTATTTGTATTTTTTAACTTGTAAGTCGGTTAGAAAAAGATCATTATCATCTTCCTAGCCAGGCTTTATCCCAGTTGCGTCCTAAAGGAGACCTAATCGCAAATCTAGGCCTTGTTGGGATAAGACTGGTTTCCTCACAAGTCACAATGTTTTCCTTCAGCGAAAAGCTACTGTTGACTATGATATTTCTACATAGGTACGTTTTTTTGAATAACCGAGTGGTATTAGTGGTTCGAACCCAAAACCTCCAAGTTGTACCTACTTCGCCAGTAACTACTAAAACTAATTTTAATAGTAACACTTTCTAATCGTAGTTTATTTGGTATTCAGAGGAAAAGGAAACTGTAGCATTATCACCAAACGTATTACGTAAAAATGTACCTGCACTCTCCTTTAGATATTTGTACATCCATGAGAATACAAAATACGTAATCGATGTGAATATTATTTATTTGCTTTGGGCACTCTTTTACTCTTTCACTTAAGAGCAAACTGATTAAATAATCAAAACACGTTATTCAACGCATTCGAATTTCTGTTCTGATATAAACATCTTGAATTTAGTCACATTGCAATTCGTGATAGGATAGGTTTAGCACTTTCAAAATGAATCAGTCCGCTTTGAGCCATATAATATTGATCCCTTGATTATCGCTTACTACCGCTGTTTCTGGACTACTCCTGTGCTGGCTACGGATGAAAGGCTTAAGGATCTATATAATCTAAGGACAATAGCATGTATACATACGGCATCATACATCGTAACATGCATGGCTGCTCTGCTCATGAACATCTACCACGTTTTAATCTCTTGATGGTAACTAGGTATGTAACAGAGATATATACTATCATGGTATTAGTTTAGTTCATGTTTCATGTGTTTTTGGAAATCAAAGCATACTCTAAAACATAATAAATTTATCTAAGATTAAAGTAGGTAAAACCATTCTTAAAATTAACACCCCTCCCCCTGTGGCAAACAAGCGTACGGCCCGCCTGATGGTGAGCGGTCACCGCAGCCTATGGACGCATGCAACTCCTAGGGGTGTCACATGCGCGTTTCCGACCCTTGAAAAATGTATACAATCTTTTCTTCAAGAACCCCATACTGTATTCCGTCGGCAGGGAGCTCATTCCATCTGCGGAGAACTCATTATACTCGTAGTGGTAGCCGTACAAGCCCGATTTCAGAGAAAAACTGCAAATCGATGTACAGTTTAGCCGTTTGGCACACGCATACTAGAGGTAAAAACAAATTTTTTGACCCGCAGTTCCAAAAAAAAATTCCCTTAGGGGGGGAGTAATGAGATATTTTACTTTTTGTATGGAAAAAAAAATTTTTTTTCCGAAACCTATCGTGTTTAGTATCATATGAAAGGGCTTTTTAAGGCGATTCTAAAAATATACCACATCATTACATTTCAGCCATATTTTTTTAATTAAAACAAAAATAATTTTCGAAATATACCAAGTTTGGGCTCATCCAGAAACGATATGGCTGTTTTTTTTTTAAATTCAATATACCACAAATGATACGTGATATCCCCATATCTAACCTTACAAAGCAATTTTGAAAATAATTTCACTAAGTTTTTTTTTCAATATTACAAAGTGACACAGTTCTGCACTACAGTTCCATAAGTCACGTACAATAGGTATTGAAGTAGAACTGTGTCACTTAGTAATATTGAAAAATAAAAAATAAATACTTAGTGAAATTATTTTCAAAATTGCTTTTTTGAGGTTAGATATGAGGATATCACGTATCATTTGTGGTATATTGTATTTTAAAAAAATCAGCCATATCGTGCCTGGATGAGCCCAAACTTGGTATGTTTCGAAAATTATTTTTGTTTAAGTTAAAAAAATATGGCTGAAATGTAATGATGTGGTATATTTTTAGATTCGCCTTAAAAAGCCCTTTCATATGATACTACACACGATAGGTTTCTGAAAAAAAGTTTTTTTTTTCATACATAAAGTAAAATTTCTCATTACTCCCCCCTAAGGGAATTTTTTTAGGAACTGCGGGTCAAAAAAATTGTTTTGACCTCTAGTATGCGTGTGCCAAACGGCTAAACTGTACATCGATTTGCAGTTTTTTTAAGCGTACAGCTTACACTATTAGAACTACGCGCCCAACATAATTCCGATTCTCAGGAAACTTCTTTAAATATAGACTGTACTAACCACCATGATAATAATAGGTACTCGTACATTCGTGTTAGACATATATCTATATGAATACATATAGTGGTATTACTTGTTATTACAATTAATAAGTCGAGTTGTGATACGTACGATACAATGTAACATAAGTACAAATAACCAGTTCAATCTGTGACGGATTGCAATTTGTATACATCTATTTATAAGTGCATCTCGTGTTTACAAATTTTGTTACAGTAAGCGGGAGCAAGATAAAAATCAAATAAATTGGGCGTGGCGTAATGAACCTGAACTTTTTTTCATCAGGATGTGGAAAAGGGTTAGGCATACCCTCCAGTCTGGGTAACCTGTTTGGTGTTTATGTACTAGAACCACTTTGTCCGTTAATGTACAGTACCTAAACTAATCGAGTTTGATTTGGATTTAGTCTGCTCGGCTAGTGAACGTTTTCATTTATTATTACATAATGATACTTTGAAAATAGCGTCATCATCATCGCATCAGCCGACAGATGTCCACTGCTGGACATAGGCCTCCCCTAAAGAGTGCCACAATGACCGGCCCTGCGCCACCCGCATCCAGGGGACTCCCGCGATCTTTACCAGGTCATCAGTCCACCTTGTGGACTGATGACCTGGTAAATAATGGGCCTACCCACGCTGCCCTTTCCAGTAAGTGGTCGACACTCGAGAAATTTTCCGCCCCAACGGCCATCAAACTATATTGGTTAAGTACTATGGTTCTACTGCGGATGGCCTCATTTCTGATGCGATCGCGCAGAGATACTCCCAGCATAGCCCTCTCCATTGCTCTTTTGGTGAGTTTAAGCCTTCTTATGGGGTACATAGTACGGGAACACGTTTCAGTGCCATTATGTCATCACTGGCAACTGACAACACACACTGGTCAATGACTCTCGTGTTGATACACTGCGGAAAAAAGGAAAATAGTACGCATTTTCACACAATGTTTCGTATTTTGAATAGACCTATATTCATAATACGAAACGTGTACTTACCTAGATAGGTATTTGAAAAAGTAAATAAATAAGATAAATAGTCAACTTTTTGTCCAATTAATTAGAATAAGAAAAGTCCATTTCACTACACTTTTACTAACACTAAATTTTCCAAAGCCTTCTATATTTTAAGTACTTTAATGTCAAGCATTGTGTTAAGTAAACGTCGCCAAGTTCAAACACCAGCTCGAGATTTACATATGAAGCAAACTTCAGACTTAGCGTGTTCATGCTCAGGCTTTTATAACACCTAAAACTGACCATAACATTATGTTAAACGAAATATGACCGTTTTGGAATACGGGGAAGTAACTATAGTACCACTAGTATATACTAGTAGTATAGTATTACTTAACGAAAAGCAAATATTTAACCCTTTTTAGTATGGATGAGAAATAATTGGATGGGGTTGTGTCTCGTACGTAATAAACGTTAAGGTATATGTAGGCCAGTTTCTAAAAGTATTAAACACGCGTATATACAGACGTATGGCCCTTTAGACCGAATTCAAAAAGATACCTGACATTCCATTATAGTCAACACTACTTAAAAAAATAGTTGAATTATCATTCATTCTGTTTCAAACTCTACATGCTATGGCTGTATAAATAGTGTCTTAAAACGCTTTGTATAGCAATTCATAAAAATTAGGACGCAATCTATGTGCATCACTATTATACCTATAACTCTGTTCCATTTTATAGTAGGTATGCAGTAACAGTCCAACGCGGGCCTCACTTACAAATGCTACAATAAAATCGTGCACGCCGCACTTGTAACGATCGTGATCTGATTGCCCCACCGGCCGATATCACCAAATATCACGAACCAGACGTTCTCTTGCGCATACGAATTCCTCAATTAAGGATTAACACATTTTTACAAAATAAAATTGTGGTCGATCGATGAAACGCTCGCCTTAAGCCTCGTTTACACACGGCCAAGAATCGCATGCAAGTTAAACTAGGGCGACTTCCTGATTTGTCATTAGCTGCCAGTGTCAACCTGTCGGGGTATTAAAGTCGAGTCAGTATCGTTTTTTACTGCGCCTCTAAATTTAAATGAGTGCGGGATGCGTGGAAGCGGGGCGATACGAATGCAGTACTGCCCCGATTCTACGCATGATATTACTACTGCGCAAACGTAATACTGACAGTTCTTATCTCGTCAAACGAAAAAATCTCTTCCACATCTGTAAGCTCGAGGAACTAAATAACACATATCGATCCCGCCCCGCCAATTCACCTACATTGCAGGATTTGATAGGCCGATTGAACTTGACTATTATATTAGTGGCCGACCGAAGTTTCGGTTCAGGTTTCGGTTTCGGCAGGTTTTGGCATAAAAATCATGTTTCGGTCGAAGGTTCGGTTACTTGATTCATTTTAGACTTCCTACTCAAATTATAGGTATTTCATGGTTCATAAGTCAAGAAAGAAAGGCCCACTGGCATTTTATCAACCATTATAACACGTCTATAAAAGTTTCGGTTTTGGTTTCAGCCGAAACTAGAGCCAAAACCGAACCTTCGGTTTCGGTTTCGGCAAAAAAACATGCTTCGCTCGGAGACTACTTTATATGTAACCGGATAGTCTCCAATGTAGTTAAAATGGCATGCGATTTTCGCACGTGTGTAAACAGGGCTTAACCCTTGATTTGGTTACCTACGATAGTCTTGTAATAGCAGGATAGCCACAAAAGGCTGATCGCTAAGTAGGGTATGGAAACATAGTTGCTTAACCTAACCATGAGCTTAACTTTATTGTCAAACTAAAATTTCCTCTTCATGTATTCTCTAAGAAAAATTTTTTTGCCAGCAATGTAAAGCAAAGTAAATTGACAAGACGGCACAAATGACAGCTCTCAATGCTCTGTTTATTCCGACGTCACACCTAGTACATTGAAGGTGTAGAATTAAGAAATTAAATTGTATAATTAAATTCAAATAATTAAGATTTGCTAGTACATACTAATGAAACATACTATATTCCTTTGATGATTTGAAAAAACATTACACTCCTTCTTTTGGCAGTCGTGTAAAAAGCCTGCGTGCCGGTATAGGGAATATTATAAACGAGTAACTTGGTGCCTATGTTTGATCCTAAAAAACGATACAATGGATTTTTATAAAATTTGCCTAATTTAGCTACCATACTAGGACACCGGCTATGATTCACAAATAAAAGACAAAGTGGTGATGAAAGGTTGAGTTGAAACCTGTTTTTTATTGTGATCGACTAAACTTGATGCGTAAAAAGCATCTAAGCAAAATGATTCGTTTACAAAAAGAAAATTAATCTCTTAAAGTATTCAAAGAGGGGTTGAAAATGTAAAATGTTGGACTACCTACCCGTGTTAAGCAGTCTACTTTTTAATTTTATGAAATAAGGTATGAAATAACGCCTCAGATGCCCAGAATAAATGATTATTATTATAATCATGTTTACAAACACATTACCTCTAATAACATAATTAGGTACATTAAGAGGCAGTCCACAAATCCTGTCACGTAGGTACCTGAATTAAACCTGTGACCCTATGCAATCTTCAGAGAAACTTGACAACGGGTCGTCAGACAACCTGATATTTGCATTTTAGTTGCCACATGATCTCAATTATGCAAAACATACGAGTTCAAATATTAATAAAAAGTATAGACGTCGTTTAAAGTTTTCTGTCGAGTATGTTTAAAGTATTCGGTGAAGCATATTGTACAAACAAAAGTCATTCAAAGTCAATTGATGACAGTCGCATATTCACTGTTTAAGGTGCTTGTTCCGTGTTTTCGCAACTAAAAGGAATAAAACAAACCTTGTGCAAATATGATGGTTCCACATATAGTCTGACAATAAAGAGTAGAAATAAAATAAAATGGAACTAATAAAGAACGTTACATGGCAGCACCAGGTGTCATGTCAAAGTTGTCAAATATTGGTCCGTAAATAAACTTTGAACTGCTGCTTATAAAGTATTATCGTTGTTTACCTAGTTTTTGTTCGACGAAATATCTAAACAAAGTGAATGAATAATACAATTCATTGTGACGCACGGGAAGTAAAATATCAGGTGCTTTTGACGTGATTTTCTGAATTTCAAGCTGGAAAATTATTGCTAGATTTAGAAGAAGTTTACAAACGAACTGCTAATATGACGGGTACGTACTAGTAAAAACTTTATTTCATATTTATGAATCGAGGCAAAGATGTACAGCTATTAACTTAATAATCATTATTTGGATGTAATTTCGCTATTGTAAATAATTTGAGATTAGGTAAATAATGTTCGATCTTGAAATGTCATAAAGCGTAAATGCCACTTCTTGATATTTTACTAGTCGATCACATAAAGGAAGCAAATGAGACGAACAAAATAATCTTTATATTATTTATACAGGTTGCAACTTTATCAGTGTAAATCGATTTAGTACATATACGTAGCCTGTTAAGATTCAATATTACTAAATAATGAGGACCTAAAATACTAAATAGTTACACTTGTACATAGATACTAATACACTTGTAATCTGATATCCAAATAACTTTGAGTACTACTTATTGATATGATCATAAATATGTATAAAACTTTAAAATGTACATTGTTTCAGGGAAGACAGTAGTGTAAAGAAAATAGTGAATACAAAATACGTAAGAATAACGGCAAATTTGGAACGCCCACAGAGCACAGAAAAGGGCGTCCTCAAAAACAATAAGATGACTTTGATATATGAATTTTTAAATCAATTAATTGGACGAAACCAATAAAAGATCATATTTTATTTTCATTTTCATGTTTATTTTTATGACTAACTAAAATATTGAATATATTGTACTATATTATTTTGTATTTAATTATTATCATAAGCAAGTATCAATATCAATCGAGTCCTAGTATAAATGTTCCCCGTTAAAGCACAGGTGCGACCTCAATTAATTTCTATTCTTTATTGTCAGACTATATGATTCATTTCATGATGTTCATTTAAAAAAAGAATTAAGAAACCCGTCTGTCACATAACAAACATATATCACTCAATACTCAATAATCATGAAGAAGACAGTAATACACATGGTTCTTTGAATTAGCATTTTAATTTGAAATGTCATTACATTAGTACTTGGGCGACCGAGCTGTGCCCGTGATTTCCCTGAGAATACGAGTTTTCCCAAAGATGAGACCTAGCTAGATGTTTTTTTCATTCCCGGAGACCCCTATATCGTAAATTTCATTAAAATCGTTAGGGCGGGTTTCGAGATTCCGATTACAAACAAATAAATATACAAATATTGCTCGTTTAATAGTATAAGATATCTAGTAGGAAGCAAACATCATACATATAGTTAGTTTACGAGTATGTCAAAACTGATGACACCAAACGCAGAAAGAGCAAGAGACGATAGAAAACTTATCATCACTTCTCTTAGACATCACTCAGTCTGCGTCGCAATAATCAACCTATCAAATCGTCGTTAGGTCGTAACTTTATATGAGTCTAGTAGTGAGATACGGCTTTTCAGCCTAGGCCGGCAATATTTTAAACGGTTTAGTGCACCGACAAGGCGCACGGCCCGGCGAGCCCATTACATCATATTAGCTGCGATGCGTTGCCCTTTGCGACGCCATGCGGTTTGTGAATTTACTCAACTGTGGGAACTTGACTGTCACCCTTATAATGACCGTAAGCTATATGTATACAATCTGTTAGGTACCTTCAGTACTTAGCTATTTACTAAACAACCTAACCGCAAGACACTTTGTTCGCTACTGAAAGTTTAATCAGCTTCTGAGTAAAACAGCATTTTAATAGAATAGATGGGAGTTTCCGAGCTGTGGGAGTCAAAAAAGTGTGCAGGAATCCAAAAATACTTAAATTAATAGGAAAGAAAGAAAGAACAGTCATGAGCCGCACTCATAATAAAGGATGGGATTAATTGAAGTCTAGAGGGATACTATTAAAGTTTATACTGTAAGCAAAGCGAAAATGCAAATAATAGACCGCATGTACACCGTTTGTTATATCATTTGTCTACTGGAGTGAGCTAATTAAGCCAGTATTATTAAAAACACAAGTATTTTCTAACAAAGCTATCATTTATAGATTAACAATTAATCTCGTTTCCGTTCTACTATAATAAGGAAGCAACCTTAACCACGCAAGCTTAGCAAAGTAATTCTTGGGCAGTTATTCGCCACGGTCGAGCGCCGACCATCCTACCATATCGTACTAGCCACTGCAATCATAAAGCACACGACATAATTACCCTACAACCAAAAAACATCTTTAAACATGAAGAAATAAGACACAAAAACTAAAATTATTAAGAGCAAAATTACAAAGCTCATATCCATCACAATGATCGTTCTTTAAGTGAATGAACTATACGCATATTAAGTATTTATTTAGTAAAGTAAATTACTTTAGGTATTGCTGATTCTTATGAATGGCAGGAGACAATTTGAGTGTAAACAGGAGTTTTTAAGCGTCGAGTACGACACGAAAGCGCAATTAAAGTAGTTAACAACGTTTGTTTACGCTGTAAGTGTGGAAGAAAAGGTTTAGGAATGGAAAGACATTTCTGCTATGCTATTTACGACTCGTTTTACCTCACCTCAACGCTCACCCACACTAAATCTTGGCGCTGACATTCTTAATGACAACGCGGATTAAGAGGTCTTGGTTATAATGGTTCGCTTCAGGTGAAGCGTTGTGAATTACAGTCCAGGTATTGAGAGACGAGTCTTTACGACTTTTTTGGTGGATGAGACCACTCATATAGAGAATAAACAGACGTGTTTGACTGTTTGTGGTCTGAAGAGTACCATGAATGGTTTGTGAGCCCAACTATCATTGGATTTCAATTAACCATGGATAAGTTTTATTATATGGATGGAGCACACATGCTAAAAGCACTTTCTGTATTTACATGAATATGAATGTTCCATTCACGGGCTTATTTAGATGATTTAATTTTTAAACTTTTTAGGTATGGAACGGAGAACGGAGCTAAACGTATTATTGCAATTTTGAACTGAGATGGATGATACCCAGAACTTCACAAAGTGGATTACTACGGTCCGGTTTCTTATGAAGTTATTAATGATGGCCAAATGAAATGTATAGCACCAAAGTCAATAATAACCCATTCTTAAGTGTAACAAATACCGCTATGGTTCTAGTAATAACGACAACCGGGACGAAAGAAACCAATCATATATTTTGCCGACTGATTAATGAAATGAAACTTAATGTGTTTTTTTTTGTGCTTAACAGTTCTTATTTTAGTATTGCTTAAATAAATACCTACTCGTTTCTGTTTCAGACCGCAGTGACCATGCACTCCTCAATAAAGTATTAAGGTAAGTCCCACACATGCTTACATGTGTAAGTTGGACTAATAATAATAGACGAATCCAGCTATTAAATAAAAACGACATTGTACTAACAAAAAATGTACGTGGAGACGGACAATAGATCAAAACGAGGGTCCACAGAAGCTACTGGAGATCTATTATTACTTATAAAAGTACTCGAATGATGGCCTTAAGAATGCTCTCTAATCGTGACAATCTTCATTGGTTTTTGAACCATGTCGGAAAGCAAATAGAGACGATTTGCTATCAATGGCTTGGAAGAAATTGGGCTTTGATTTTAGAGGATTCTTATATGTATATTAGAAATATGCCCGTTAGAATGTCTCAAGTACATGGAATTAAGGCCCTGTCTAAACATAAAGATAAAATTATGATTGTGAATAAGACCTGTTACTTCTCTACTACTTCTTTTATATATTAAATCACGTGTTCGTTGGTTGTTAAGGCTTTGTTACAGAGTAAAATGTCACCAGAGACTTCTATAGAGACAAATTATAATGCAGTTTAGCGAAAACTATCAAACTTTATCGAGTGTGTTTGTTTTGTATGTACGTGTTTGTGAATTTTATTTAAGTAATGGTAATTTACTGGTAAACAATATGTAAATTAATAAATAAATAAAAATAACTATTGTGGGACAATCTTACACAAATCCACCTAGTCCCAAACTAAGCAAAGCTTGTACTATGGGTACTAGGCGACGATATACATACTTATATAGATAAATACATACTTAAATACATAGAGAACATCCAAGACCCAAGAATAAAATCCGTGCTAAATGCACAAATAATGCCCTGGCCGGGATTCGAACCCGGGACCTCTAGCTTCGGAGGCAGTGTCACTACCAACTAGGCTAAACAGGTCGTCAAAATAATGTGATAAAAACATCTTATAGAAACACAAATTGTCGGCAAAGAGTAAGATTTTCTCCGGTTTTTGTACAATATACTCAATTATAATTAACAAGAATGCGGTTAGCGACTGACTTTGTATTTTATTGGAAGTTACCTATCATGCAAAGGAATAGGTTATGAATAATACAGAATTATGTGAGTTTTTAAAAGTAGGTACTATTTATATATTAAATTTGCAGAAAGAGTCAATGGCCATACACAATTTGTAGATTGGTACTAAACCAATACATTCAATGAACTTCATTCGTAAGATGTCGTTACTAAACAATAATGACGTTTAATATAAAATTTATATTCTCAGGAATAAAACTCCACTTTAGAGGTCACCCTACACGCATCGCATCATGCATTAAGCATGCTTATCATTGTAGATAACTCGCGGCACTTGACATATGCACCCGCCACATGGATTCTCTATGCATCGGTGCATCACTACTCGACTGGTATTTAACTTATCGACATCTCTCCTGGGTCAAACGAGAGTAAGCCAGACCTCCAAGTAAGCGTTGTCAGTAATAAATCCAGGCGTCAGGATATTATGGGAGGAGCGGTGAGGTGAGGTGAAACAAGTTATGAGTATAGCAGGAATAAAAATTGCTGACCAATAACTTTAAGATATCTTCGATTACAAATAGATGCCATGAATCTCACAGGCCGGTGAAGATAAAAGGAGTAATCGAAACTAAATTTACGCGTCGTGTAGCGTTCTTAGAAAATCAATATGAAAGCTGCTAGAGATCTCATGTTATTGTCACAGTACTAAGGTACTAAATTGCCCAGAAATCAAATTGGTTGACTGAACATAGACTATGTAAATAAACCTCTGTTGAGTATCAAATCGAAACAAGGCTTAATAGGCCAGGTAATTGATATTCCATGCTATGTATTTAGGCCCTTTATTAATTCATTTCGTGCAACTCACGGTGCTATGAACAGGCTGTCAATCTGAATCGACATTTCGCACACAACAAATAGCACAACTTGTGGTGGGTTGTGGGTCTACGATAGTTACTTTGCGAGATTTATTAGTGTTATATAGGTGTTAGTTAGTTTTTCGTAATATATAAACGCAAACGAACGCGTTTGGTTTAGTCTTAATTTGTATGGCGACAAATAGTTACCACTAAAGGCCGCCTGAGTGGCTGTTCGCGTAGCGTTTATGGTTCGATAAAAATATACGAGAGGTACGGCTTTAGCCTTGTGGTCAGTGACCCAGTGACCCTGCCTACGAAGCTGACGGTACTGGGTTCGAATCCCCGTCAGGGAAAATATTTGTGTGATGAGCATGTTTTTTTTTCTGCGGCTTGGTTGTTTTCTATATATTTATATCTATTAAATACATTGTCGTCAAGTACCAATTACACAAGCCTTATTGAGTTCACTATGGCACTTGATCGATTTGTGTAACATTGTTCCCCTAATATTTATTGATTTTGTGCAAATTGCATAAAATATCAATGTGTCGCGCACTTTCTTAGCTCGCCGCGTATGGAAGCGAGCGCAAGTAGCCGATGGTAGATACTTGGACTGCAATATGTCGAGTGAAATTGTCCACCAGCAATTGTAATATAGCCCGCGGACTAATAACAACCTTTCGCGGCTAATCCTGTCTGTGCGTATTTGTAGTCGCATTTAATTGTAGACTACTGTTTCTCGTAATGCTACGTTCAAATCTTAATTTTGAATACAAGTTTCTATGAGATACGAGAGTAGACGGTTTGGACACATTGCTTTCAATATTATTATCTTCATAAAACAATATTAATTGAAATAAATAAGGCGTGTTATATATATATACATATCAGCTGATATACATGTCAGCTTTGGGTCAACTATACCAGACGAGCTATGAGCACCATCATAGTACAATACAATGATGCTTATCGTATTCTGATGAAACTATCTCGGTACTGCAGTGCATTGAGCATGTTTGCGGAAGTCCGTATTCCCGATTTCTTCGCCATAGTTAGGTCGCGCATGGCGGCTTTTAGGAACCTTTTACTGTCAACAGAGAATGAAATTCTTGAAACTTTGTTTGAGCGCCTGGACTGCCAAATTCTAAAGTGCTGGCTGTCAGTGCACCATAATAGGAATAAGAAGTAAATGTAATTTGCCTTATTTCTTAAATTTTATTTTATTAATTTTTAGATTATCTTATATGACGAGTTTGTATATTTTAACATTTTATTAATTATGTACTTACACATATGGATAGTACCTAAAATAAATGACTAATTATTATTATTAAATTATAAATGATTTGAAACTATCGTGAATTAACATTACTATTAGTAAAAGGGACTGTATCGCACATAATTTTATGTATTTACCTCTTTGATTTATTTACTGGCGTTTCGAATGTGAGACACACATCATCCTTGGTGGCGCCCGCGATATTTGTATGTATGATGATGATAATGTGTTATAATTGAAACAACGCCATGACAGCATAGACAAAATATTTATTTTTTTAACAAGACACCCTTGAAATACAATTGTCTATGTATGCCAGTATGCATACATAACACCTCTCCACTAACCAGGCACAAACCCTAATTGCTTCAATTTACAACAAGGTATTAAGCGATAACAAATGAACAAAAATCAAACCCCTATTAGAATCAAACAATCCAATCGAATAACATTAAAACCCAATTATTTCACTCCACTCACTCTCAGGTGGTATCACAATAGGTGGATCAGTTTCCTGTGATGGGTCCCTTGTCCAACCGTCAGTTGTTCCTCTCATAGGATCCAGTGTGTCCTCAGATTCTGAATCTTGGTCTACACTCTGGTCTCTCCTTGCTCTCATCTGATCCACATGTCTTTGCTGTACCACCCCATCTTCTGTCTTCACTTCATATATTGTTAGACCTCTTTGCTCTACCACTATACCTTTCATCCATTTTTCCAGTTTATTGATGTACTTCCTGACATAAACTGTCTGGCCCACAGAGAACTGCCTCAATCTTTTATTTGGTGTTCGTGTCATCTTTTTATTACATGCCTCTGGGTGAAGTGTGGACAGCGCTGTTCTAAATTTCCTGTTATTTAGAAGTTCCGCAGGGGTCTTCCCTGTCACTGAACTGGGCGAGGTTCTCAAATGGTACAGGAGCTTCGCTAGTCTCTCAGGCCATGGTAGACTCTCTTCACATTTGAGTTTATTCTTAATTGTCTGCACAGTTCGTTCGGCTTGCCCATTTGAGGAAGGATGGTATGGTGGCGCCGTCATATGTTCAATAGAATTCCTTTTCAGGAACTTTTGGAATTCTTCCGCAACAAATGAAGTACCATTATCGGATACTATCATATCAGGTAATCCTTGTTCAGCAAAAATCTTTCTAAGGCACTGTATTACATTTGCGGTTGCCATACTTTGCAATATCTCCACCTCTGGCCACTTAGAATAGGCGTCGATCACGATGAGGAATACTTTATTCATATATGGGCCTGCAAAATCTATATGCAGGCGTTGCCAGGGTTTCTCTGTAGGGGCCCACTCGCGCAGTGTCGCTGGAGGATTATTACGCGTCAGCTGACATCGCTCGCATCGCTCCACTGTCTCTGTTATGTCTGCGTCCATACCAGGCCAATATACGTAGGCTCGCGCGTAGGCTTTAGATCGCACGATGCCAGCATGTGGTGCATGTATAATGCTCAGTACCTGACCTTGCAACTTTTCCGGTATAATGACCCTATTCGAAAACAGTAAACAGTCTTTACTCACTGATATGGCCTCTTTCCTCTGACTGTAGGGTCGCAAAGCGCGGTCATTCACCTCTGATGGCCACCCATGTAACACAAAAAACATAACTTTTTTCAATAACTCATCTTTTCCCGTTTCACGAGCGATATCTTCAGCTGCCACAGTCCACCCTTCAGGTTTTCCTTCGAGGAGCAAAACTTCAGGCAGCGGAGCTTCATTTCGCACAGGCTCTGAACTGCACCATCGGCTTAACCCATCAGCATTTTGAATCTGTTGACCTGGTTTGTACACTATGTCATAATTATAAGTAGATAGCCTCAACAACCAGCGCAATAGTCGTGGTGATATCTGGTCTGGGATTGGCTTCTTAGGGTCCATGAGTCCAACCAATGGCTTGTGATCTGTAACTATGGTAAATCTTATGCCACCTAGATAACAATGGAACTTCTGCACAGCAAACATAATAGCAAGCGCCTCTTTGTCCAATTGACTGTATTTCCTTTCATGGGGTTGCATGGTGCGTGATGCCATTGCAATAGGTCTCTCCTGACCATCATCCAGGATGTGGCTGATTACTGTTCCAACACCATACTCCGAAGCATCACATGTTAGAACTACTTTTTTCTGTTTATCAAATTGTATCAATGTGAGGTCCGATGTTAACAGCTGTTTCGCCTTTTTAAATGCCTCTTCCTCTGGCTCTCCCCATTTCCATGGGGTGTCCTTCTTTAAGAGCTGGTGCAAAGGCTCCAAGATGTCAGATTTATCTTTGTAAAACCTCTCATAAAAATTGAACAGCCCAAGGAATGCACGTAGCTGCTTCAGATCTGACGGGCTAGGTCTCTCTTGGATTTCTTTTGTTTTATTTGGGCAGGGATGTATTCCATTTGCGTCCAACACATAGCCCAGGAATGTTACTGTAGGAACCTCAAAATGACATTTCCTTACATTCAAGGTAAATCCTAACTCTTCAATTCGCTGGAGCACTTTGTCAAGTCTTGCATCATGTTCAGATTTATCAGCCCCTGTCACCACGATGTCATCGAGCAACACCGCTACACCATCCATTTCGGCAAACTGGCTTGACATCACTCTTTGATATATACCTGGAGCAGCATTCACTCCAAAAGGTAATCTATTTACCTTCATCAGGCCTAGTGGAGTATTCCAAGTCAAGATAGCTGCCGACTCCTCATCTACCAACATTTGAGTATAGGCTTGTTTCAAATCAAGCTTTGAAAACACCTTCCCCCCAGCCAACAATTGAAATGCTTCTGTCGCCGTTGGTAGCGGATACATATCACAGTTTATTGATATATTAACTGTGGAACGGTAGTCACCACAAATCCTCAAGGTTCCATCTTCTTTTCTCACTATACGTAATGGTGTGGCCCAATCAGAATATCTCACTGGTGTTAGCACTCCAATTGACTCGAGTCGCTTCAACTCCACTTTCACTTCTTCTTTCAAAGCGAAGGGAATTGGTCGGCATTTCAAAAATCTGGGCTGTGCATCATTCTTAAGCATCAATTTCACAGGCGGACCTGTATAACATCCCAACTGATCGCTAAACACTAGAGGATATTTCATCTGTAGATCCTCAGAGACTTGACGTGTCCAGCAGAGTCCTTGAACCTCGATGCCCAAAGGTGCAAACCAGTATCTTCCTAAAATGTTTGGACCACTGTCTTCGGCCACTAGTATAGGCAACTTATGTGTATGTCCCTTGTATTGCACTACTATTTCAAGGGTCCCTTTTAGCTTAATTGGTTGACGAGTCCAAGTAATCAGCTTTATTTTAGCTTCCTGCAGTTCCTGTTTCAGCTGCAACTGTCTCCATGTTTCAAATGAAATGATTGTTCGTGCTGCTCCTGAATCAACTTCAAATTGTATTTGCTTCTCATTCATGATGACCGTGGTCAATATTTTATCACCATTCGACTTTGTATGTATCTGCAGTATTTCATTCATATATGAAAAATCTTCTTTACTATCTGCTTCCTCCACTTCCACTAAGTTAACTCTCTTCTTACGGTTCCAACATACGGCGACCGTATGGCCCACTTTCTTGCAGTAGTTGCAACTTGCTTTCGCAAACTTACAGCCTCTTGAGTTATGATTCGCCCCGCAGTGACGACAGGCGGTGTCGCGCTTGCGCGAGCCGACATTAACATTGCAGGTGTCCATCGGTTCATATGTCGTTGTTGGTCTGGTCTCCAGAGGTGTTGGGGTCACCTGAGTCGGATAAAGCTCGGCCGCAGTTTGCTCGTATGCCACGCTTCGCCTCATCGCTTGCGTAAATGTCAAGTTCTCGGTTTTCAATAATTCTCGCCGCAAGCGCACATCAATCACTCCCAACACCAGTCTGTCACGCAATTGTCTTTCCAAATCAGTAAAGTTACACTTCACTGCTAACGATTTAATGGCCGAAATAAACGCTTGTATAGTTTCACCCTTCTGTTGACAACGACCGTGAAATTTCCCGGCTTCAAGGATTTCATTTCTTTCAGGCGTATAAAATCCGTCCAACACCGCTAATATATCGTTAAAGCTCACTTCCACTAACTTCCGCGGTGCCACTAACGAGTTTAAGAATGCGAAAGTTTCTTTTCCGCATTGTGAAAGAAAAATGGCGCGAGCACTTTCTAGGTTATCTTGCACGCCTAAAGCTTGTAAAGCGAATAACATCTGTTCCTTGTACACTGCCCAATTGTCTGTTTTTTGGTCAAACGCCCCGGGCAACAGCAAACTCGAATTTAACGCCATTTTCACAGAAATAATAGTTATTTTTTCCTCTAGTCGCCACTGTTATAATTGAAACAACGCCATGACAGCATAGACAAAATATTTATTTTTTTAACAAGACACCCTTGAAATACAATTGTCTATGTATGCCAGTATGCATACATAACATAATGATAAATCGTATTTTATAAATTTTGTTACAAACTCCAACGACCCAGTTCAACGCTAATAACATGTGAATGAGCACAATATGTTTAATGTACGTAGAAAAACATGAAAATCTGGTATGTTTGGGAAATAATTATTACATCTTACATATACACCAAAATTAAATACTTATTGACCAACTTTTTACACTTAAACACAACTAAGTTGACAAGCCTGAAAAAAAAATCTCAAAATCTTAAGGAAATTACATATTCATTCAAATTTCATACATCCCTAACATACCAGAGGTCAGTATCAAAATCTAACGGTGGTCACTTATGTGGTGCTTACGTTTACAGCATCTGGTCAGTAAATAGTAACTGTCAGTGTCAGTGTGACAGCCTGGGCGATTCGCAACACTCAAGCGACCGAACCAATATATAAATCCCAATTCCGAGTAGGAATCTGAACCACCGAGACTCTTTGGACATAAATTGAATGTCGCTCGGTTCAATAAACAATATCATCATTTCCAACCGGAGTGAAATTTTGATTTGTAAGTTAGTTTCGCTCAACGGACGATTCTACTTGTAACAATATTTACAGAAACAATATCAGGTTTGAGGGAAAGGGATATCTCTCTTTAATTCTATTAGTTAATTTCCGTCTCTAGTTTATTTAATTACTCATTAAATTTCAATTTCGTGTACATAGTAATAGAAGCAGAGTTTTTTAGTAGGATTTGTTCTTTTTTTAATTCATCTGTGTACATAATATAATACGAGTATTTACCAGGGTTATACTCGACTCCAGCGCATCTTTAACCTGTGTTTTGTAAATTTTACAATTTCTGTACTTAATTTGTTTTGTAAGTCAAATAAAACTTAGGGTAAAGATATGGTTGATAAGTGGTGAGGTGAGGCGAAAAAGGTTGTGAATAGCACAACCCGTTATCGAGATGGTCATGGTGATGATTCAGCAGTTTGATGGTAGTAATAGCAGTAATGTCACAGATCACAGATGGGGATGACATGTGTCGTGTAATCTTGAATACCACTTGTCTGTTCACAAAACGTTTTACTATATTATTTACCAAATAAAATAATAGAAGCGACTGATAGTGAAATTATAATTGAATCACAATGAAAAATCAGCCTTCGCATTCCGTTCGCTGCTCATGCCAACTGAGCTATCGTCAGTATTACTCGTAGCGAAGAAATTTTGATTCAGAGGTTGTTGTGATTCTATAAAAACTTGGATAGATATTATTTAAAAAGCATTTAAACCAATTTAAAATGGTACCGGCAATATGCGTATTTAGTATGGATTCCACCAAATATGGTTAGGTGCAGTCAGCTGCAGATAAACCGGAAATAAAAGTTTGTGCGCAGGGGGTCAGATTTTATTGCAGTTGCCTGTACATAAAAGAACATAAGCCATCCAAAGCTGTCTAGTAGGTGTACCTAGTCTTACTTCTAGATGGAAGTAGTAGGTAATTTCATTATTTTATCAATTCAATTTCATATTCTGGTCATAATTAACTACAAAATATTATTTACTCATCATCATCCTCCTAGCGTTATTCCCAGTACAGTTGCATCCTGAAGCCTGGGGCCCGCTACCTAATCCCAAGAATTGGCGTAGGCACTAGTTTTAACGGAAGCGACTGCCATCTGACCTTCCAACCCGAGGGGGAAACCAGACCTTATTGGGATTAGGCTTGTCAAGTGAGTGGGCAACTTGACCGTTAGAAGTTCTCAAGCCACAAAATATTATTTACTGCTTATAATAAATCAATCATGAAGTAATTTAAAACTACGCAGGCATAGTTAATTATTTTGCGACAGTGTTGCAAGTAGTAAAATATGAATTAATTTATAGACACTAAGCAACTCGCCCGAGATTCATGGGTTATTGTGTGAATTAAATACATAAACCTACTTTGCAAGAGCACATGCTAAAGCGGAAGCTGTCATTCCTACTTTATAGTGTTGGTGAAATAAATGGTAAGTTATAAAAAAACCCCGACACAACAATCAGCTACAAACCATCTCGATACACAGACTTTCGATTGAAAAAACACTATCAAATCTATTCATCCGTTTGTCAACTACGATGCCAAAGAGACACACACAGATGCACATGATTTATAACACCCTCTGCCCGGCTAGTATGATAGCTTATACCCTCACGTTTTATGTGACGTTTCAGCACATTTTGGCCATATAACCTGACGGTATAAGCTATCATACTAGCCGGGCTGGCCACAATTACTTTCGTCATAATGCCTTGGATATGGCTTTTGTCTCACAACTCTGTCATACTGATTTGGATAAAAGTCGCGCAACTAGGGATTTCCTATCATAAATCAGAGACGGTCACTTTTTATCATCACGAATCGGGCTTTGAGGTACACCAACATTTATTTAATTAAGATTATAAGTTTTCTAACAATATAATCGGCACCTTCCGCATACTGACACTAGATATAAAACCATGGTTTTAATCACAATGATAAACACATGTCTTTATTATAAGGCAATAAGAGCTAATAGTACTGTAGATAATTTTGAGCCCTTCCCCTGCTTAGCTACTTCTGCTGCTGACTGTACAATTACACAAACTGTAAAAAGACATAAAATATGAACATATGATGCTCATGTTGGCTGCGAAATAAGTGTTTGATATGTCAGATGGACATAAAATAACATAGGTCTAACTTAAGTTTCTAACTTACCGACCATAAAAATAATTATGTAGTTGCCACACCATAAAAAGACATAAGCTTTTCGATATCAATAAAAAACGTTACCGACAACCTGGTTGCTAAAAAGAGACATAAAATCTGTTAAATAACATATTTTAAAGCAAAAAATGTACTTTCAATCATACCGCGCTTAACAAAAACGGCATCAATATAAAAAAAGCTATTCAAATATTACGACGTTGAAGCAGTAAAATAAATATGAGCCCGTATTTTAGTTTTCCGTGATAATCAAGTTAGTTACCTATAAACGTCATTCAGAAAGCCAGTCATAATTAAATCATAACTAAATACGTGGCTAGCTGTTCTAAACGATTATTATTTACGATTTTGTTGTGAACTTTCCACCTCGCGATCTTTACCTGTTGTTTTATTATCTAAAGATACAATTTATTTATAGACATAGACACTATTCAAACACGACCAAGACCACCGGGGAATGGGCAGCAGCATTCCTAGAGTGCGGTGGAGATACTGCAATCGCCAACCCGCATGCCAAGCGTGGCGATTATGGCATTTACCCCCCATGAAATTGGGGGAGGCCTATGTCCAGCAGTGGATGTCCTAGGGCTGATGTGGTGTGGTGTGGTTTATTTTTTATAATGGACTGTCAGTTATTTTTAACTACTAGAGGTGTAATATTTTTTTTGTAAATCCGTTTATAGCACTTGTAGATTGTAAGAGTTATTGTAAATCATGTCACGTAAAAAAACATAGATTATTTCGGCGTCCCACTTCACAGTTCTCAACTCCTTGTAAGCATGGGGTTTATTTAATTCGATATTTATCTATGACGCTCGTCATATGCCAAACATCGGGTCTCCAAAATTGGTATGTTTAAATAGAATACTAATGTATACATGTTTTTGCTTTTTGTGTACTCGCTCATTAGTATGTACGTATTTTATTCAGAAGCGTATTTAATCATCATTAATTTCATGGCAAACAATTAGGTAGATAATCGCGGTTTCCGGAAAGGCCTTGTCAATATTGGCATAGCCACTTGATAGCTCCATTCGATCGCTTAATGTCATGTTTGTGTTTGAATTTAGAAACCGTATGGACGGCGAGTGGTCTAGTGTCGGATATTCGGGTAACTGTAAGAACATAGTAAATCAAGAAATATACTAAACCCGACGTTTTACCCGAATATACAGCGTGCTCGAGACGAAACTACAAAAATAAACTTAATACAGCTGACTTTACATGATATTTTATTTTCTAAACATGGTCAACATTACGATGGTAAAATTATTCGGCATCCAGCCTAGGCACTTTTTACCCGACTACGCCAGAAGGAGGGTTATGTTAATCGACGGTATGTATGTATGTATAATTGTTTGGCGCGCTCTGCAGCCTGAACGGCTCGATGGATTTTAGCTTGAGAGGTGTCGTTAGATTCGTATTTACTGTGTACTTATATCAAAATAAAAAAATGGCGGATTTTTGGCGTCTAATTCCAAATTACACAGAAATGCAGTCGGGTTTTTAGTTTTTTAATTAATTAGTCTTGTTACATATACCGAATCATGCTTTTCATTTCAGTCGTATTATATATGTTTAAGTTCGCTGCTGCTGTTGTGTTGTGTCTAATAACACACAACACAACAGTGGCGGCTTGGCTCTATCCCGTGATCAAGCTGGAGCGATTAGATTAGATTAGATTATTTTATTTCATGATAAGGAATTACAATATAAATTTGCATACATGTCAAAATTATACGAATTGCTATCATGATCGTCATAACAAGGAACATAATGATAATAATAGCACAATGTCAACATAGGTAAAATAACATAAACGATAAAAAGTAAAACAAATGCATCTACCATTTGGAATCGTCAAGCCAGTTAAAAAATAATTAATTAATTAATAATTAAAAATAATTTATTCCCTACCTCTCAAAAAGCACCAGCATTGTATCTATCCTTTGTTTTTTTTTCAAATGAGTTCACTTTCAGGCGGCCCTAGGCACCCGGCGTTGGCGGCGCCTACAGCGGCCGCTTCTTCCGCTCTACCCTTGCGCCGGCGCTGATTTACAAGACATCCATGTCAAAGAGCTACCAAAACGTTCACCACCACCACCACCATATCAGCTGAAAAGGGGTAAATGCCATAATCGCCACGCTTGGCATGCGGATTGGCGATCGCAGTATCTCCACTGCACCCAGGGATGCTGCCGCCCATCCCCCGGTGTCAAAACGTTCAGCGTGAGCTCGATTCTTTAAAAATACACTTCGGTAATTAGCAAAAACTATACCGAAGTTCCTGTCGTTTCGCGCTAAATGCGGAGGGCGCCGGTCCTGCCTAAATATGTACTGAAATACTCTTCTATCTGAATATTACCAAAACCTATATATACAGTCAATAGCAGAACGGAACAGTTTTGCACCTCATCATAGTGGAATAAGGTTACAGAATAACTAAGTTATAATACTACAGAAGGTCCTATAATGGAAAAAAACCGACGTGTGACAACTAGGAAACACCGAATCATGATATCTACCGCAAAGAACGTGCTTTGTCGTTAGGTTAGTCTCGTTTGCGCGTCAACGTAGTAAAGTCTTTGCACAACCTAGTTCAACGATGGTGTTACTGTTTGGCGGTGGCAGCCGCGATCAAGCGAATTAACACCCCGGGGGTTCTGTAAGAGCCGAGTTTAGCCGAAGTAGACAAAGGAACAACTCTGATAAGGTACAAAATATTAACTTACATTATAAAAATATTACTGAGCATGTAATATTTGTATTTGTCTCGATACATATAATATGCTAAAAGGAGATCTAGATACCTGCAAAATAATATCCTTAGGGAGACCCTTTTAAGCATTCAGCCACGAGCCAGAAGCGGCTCGTTTTACAAAGAGCATAGCTATTACGATCTCGCACATATGGAGCATCACCAATCGCATTTTTTCGCCACATGCATTACCGCACGATCGTCCATTACGTTACAGCTATGCCATTCACAACCAGCTTCCACTAACCGCACTCCTCCCTAGTATAACTTAACTCCGAGATTCCTAATAACTAAGCATAATCAAGGATCAGTCTTACGCTGGTTCGCCCAAAGCGTGTTGTCAATAAGTATAGTGAATACAATCCCTGAGATAATGCCAGCAGTGTGTCCAACCACAAATATTGAGCCATTAGCTGCGCATGATTCCAAGCACGCGATCTATGTCGCAGGCGTGTGCCGCAAAGGCATGCGGTTTTTTACATCACATCTGTACTATAATTGACCAGAAGCCCTGTCATATTTCTGCAAGGAAATGACTATCGCGTGTCCGGATGGGTTACGTGATGCACTTAGATTTAGATCGGGCCGATAAGTTGGTTCCATGTTTAATCTACTCGTAATAGTTTTCCCGATATCCTTGTCTGTTGTCGCAATCTGAATTTGTAGAACGGTGTCATGAACTCGTATTATAGACGCTTATTCAGTTCGAAAAAGAATAAATTTTAATTTAATACCATAATGGTGGCAACGAACATGATAGTAAGCAGACTCCAGACACAAAAGACTAAATCTATCAAAAGACGAAGTTAAATTGACTTATCTACAAATCTCAAATCATGATTTTAAAATACCTACCTAATCATAAGTTGATTTCATTTCGTACCAAAGAGAGAATGTTAATAAATTGTGCATCAAAGCATGATAAGGATGGTGCGGCGACTTTCAGTGACCTTAATTCATTCAAATCTACTGTGCCATATGCTGTAGCTGTATAAGCCGGACAAAAAACAGGTGAAGGCAACTCTTTTCATAAAGCACCGCAATATAATACAATCCCACTAATAGATATTTGATTAACAAGTGTGATAAATCATAGTTTTACTCACCTGCTTGAAGCAACTTGTTAGACATTATTTTTTCATCATCTTTTTTGTTGCGACTTTGATTAAATATTCATTTGAAGTGCACTCTTCTATGACTGATTATTGTTTAAATCTACAAACGAAGAGACGAAGAAGACATTAAGTAGCAGATCGTTTAAAAAAAAACGTAGTTTTGACGGCTCTCCAGTCATGAATTGATATGTGTCTTTATAATTTTATGTTAATCTAATCAGCTAATATGTGGATCGCAATAAAATGTTCACAACCTTGAGAGAATGATGATCTATTCGCAAAATGAAACAAGTTTTGACTTCTATGCATCTAGTTGCCTTCGGTTCGTCGCAGACATGAGCGACGCTCGTGTGTTCTTAAACGGACAAGCCTACCTGAGAAAGGTACAAAATATTGTACAGTCCGTGAACTCTTAGGATTCGGGTACGGGTGAAATCGTTTATTTCACATAATGTAAAAGCAAGTTATAGTGTAGTACAGTTCAGAATACAATTCTAAGAGCTCACGGCATGTGCTCTGCCGATTATCGCTCAAGAGGATATTGGCGTGTTGTGATTACGGAGTTGGTCTCGTCGAGCCTCAATTACGGCACCGTCATGTGACAGATACGGGATTGCAGCAAATTGCATCTAAAACCGCCGCTCGGGCATTCGAACACCACATGTCAGCCGCATTACCTCTGATTGTGGCAATAGAGGTGGTATAAAATTGTCGCACTGCTTTCTCTTAAAAACCTCGATCGTGCGATTCGTGTGTGATTTCGCAACTGTCTCAAATAGCAACGCAGGACAAACTTTCTCATAGGAATATTGAACTGTTATCGTCCGCCACGAATTTCAGAATAGCCGTGGCAAAATTAAATATTGCATTTGCATTGTGTGAAATTGTAAAAATGCTAAGTGATATCCGTGATGTTCCTAAAGACCTGTATGGCTTGTCTTACATTTTTATTGGTTTCTGATTAATTAAATCATTTATGTTTTATCAGAGTTATAAACAAAATATCTGAATATACCAAAAACCAAACACAAGTTTAGTGCTATAAATATTCTTCTTTATCCTTATTTACTGGACTGTGTATGCATACCCATTATATACCACATATACCCATTCCCATTTATTTTCTTGATATGGTGAGAATGACGTAGGATTTTATTTATTAATAAGTTTTTATACCTCGTACATACAACTTTACTTGTTATATTATTAGTCCTCTTTTATTTTGAGGTCAGAAGTTAATCACAATATACAATCACAAGACAAAGGCAAGACGATAGTGTATGGATTCTATCTTAAATCAAAAAGACTCGTTATGCTCAACATTAGACTACTCATAAGCTTTTTCTACAGATTCATGAGCAAGACAAGTCTCCTTTGTATTGTAAATCAAGTTTGCCTATTTAACAGATATGACACTAGGTACGCTTGTCTCGTTTTGTATGCGGTGATATTTTAATTGAGATCCAATCTGACAAAGAGTTGATTCTTATGCAAGCTCTTTTAAAGTTCAAATTCCTTCATTACATTTAAGCCAGTAAGTCCCTTTAATTTACAAGTCGTATGTTATCTCTTAGTAATATTTGTCAATATAACTGTCGGTCAAGACGATGATTCGCGTTAACACCGTAACTAATGATATCGCTATCGATATCTGAAGAAATATATGAAGTTGAATATCGCAGTGCCTAATTAAGTGACATATCCAGGACTTGCAAATCGGGGTTAGCGACTTTCTTTTCGCTAATAACGGATGGGATTTTACATGATAAAGAACTTTAAATGAAAGGATTAATAATTTGCATAGGTAGTTACGATATTTGTCACTGTGTTTGACACGTGACATTATAGATCACCGACAAAACTAAGTATGTTAAATTTAAAATTCTACTTAAGTATAAACTATGTACAAAGTCCAACTGAATTCAATTTTTCCACACTTATGCAAGTTAGATGACAATGAAATTGTGGTAGATGAGTCATAAGAGAAGGAATCGAGAAAGAAGACAGAGTCAGGAACTCCTAAACTACACATAATGATCGCCTTAATGAGAAACTACTGTTCAAAGAAAGTGTACCTACTCGTACTGAAGGTAAAAAAAACTTGTTTCCAAAATAATAAAACTAATTCAAAGCAAACTTGTGTGTCCAGTCCGTGTCTGCATCCGCCATTTATCCAAACTAAAGTCAAATCTTTTATACGTAAGTACGTAGTTATTGACTGACTTAGCAGGTTTAATAATAGAACCTCTCAATAGAACATACTCGTACAGGACAGCTTTCAATAGAACACTTGTTTCCATGTCTGGGTTTGTCTGGAAATTAACTGGTACCTACAAATAAAGACTGGTGAGTTAAACACGGGTATGAATGAAAGTTAAATCTATAGGACGGGCTTTTATTTCAAGTGCGTATGAGTTAGAGACAGTGCGTTTTACATTCTCACTTTATGTCCGTGATAAACAACGATGTGAACTGATTATTTGCTTTCTTAGTTAATTTTACTTGTCAATTTTGTAATTAAATGGGATAAATATATGCAAACAACTTGAGAGCAATACTAGCCTCATTTTCGCATGAAACTTTGTATTATACAATTAAAATCCTTTGTCAACCCTAAAACTGGCAGCGTATGTAATCACCATATAATTTTTATTCACCTTTTTGCATAGAGCGCAGCTGAGGCTTAAGTAATACAATTTATAAAAAATGTATTACTTAAACTAAAAAATTTGGTCCGTTCGTTTCGAACCGTTACTAATCGTCATGTTACGTTTATTCAAAATCTCCGCTTAAAAAGTGGGCGATAACCCTCCCTTAGTGTCGCAATCGATCGCATTCCATCGATAGATACTTACGCTCCAGTAAGTAGCTAAGTCTCCAGAATCAAAAGAACTTTAAATTAGACTCATTACCTACCGCACAGCAAAACCTATTTACATGTGCAAAAGCCGCGGGGTGTTCTAGTTTGTGCATCAAAGTGTGTTCCCGTGCGTAAAAAGCCAGAAGCTCGCTCAAGATCACAGGGTCGCATGTGAAAAAGTTGACATCGAAATTGTTGCCACTGCCGGCAGCAGCGATTGCGCAGACAACACGATAGTGTTTTTGCTTGAGGCAAAAAACTGCGTGTGCAAAAGCGCTGATAATGAATGCACTATTGTGTGTTCAATACTACACATTAACCCGCAGGTACCGTTGTAAACGCACTCAGTTCAATACTTACAGTTTTTGCTACATATACAAATATTCATAGTCGCACACTGAACAGAAAGAAATCATAACGCTTCCTTTCAACATAATTAAATATAATTAAGTACCTAGTCAATTCAAACTGCAGCCACATCTGCATTAACACATCAAACACATTCCTAACAAAAGTAAAGGTTAATCTCAAATTAAGATAAGTAATTATAATTAGTAATTAATAATTATATATAATAATATTCCCGTTAAAGTGCCTATTCATAAGATATATTGGGTTGGCTCATCAATTTGCAGTAATACGGTATTTCACGGATAGTCAAATCAGCAACTTTTTACGAAACGTCAAAAACGCTCGGTTAGCATGAAGTTTGTAGGGAAATGTGCCTAATGACGTCACAATTTTCTATGGTCAAAATGTGTCCTTTTTTCATGTTTATGTATTTAAGGATCTTTAAAATTGCATAAATAAGCTGAAGTTTGATTCTTTTTTGAGTATTTTCGTATGATCATCCGCGTCTTAAGACTCTTATATTACATGAGGTTATCGATAGAACACACACAAACGCTTTCTATTTTAGATTGATATTTAACACATTTTTGCAACGGGTTTCGTCATAGTGGCCGAATAGTCGTTAATCTCACAAACGTCTGGGTCAAATACGTCGCATTGAAGGTAACTTAATCATAATCACAAAATAATCGTTATGATTACATTCTACACTGAAGAGCGAAAAGCTCAATCTAAATTTCGTATAAAAAATATCATTTTTCTTCTCTCAATTTTTTTAATACTAATATATTTTACATTCTTAAGGGTTACAATCTTAATGAATGAATTTCCATACATTACCCGTGTTTTTGCTTTTATGCGTATTTCAGAGTAAGTAAGTACATCTCTTGTTTCTTATATAAGTACCTTCTAACAATAAGAAGCATCTTGCAAGGATCGGGTTTTTTTAAATTAAAAATGGGATTGCTCGGGTGATTAGTGATTGCAATTAAGGAGTCAAATCAAACAAGTGTAAATAGCATAATCTCACGCGATCCGTCTTTAAATCTCTTAGATATTATCTTGCTGAGATGGCAAAATGGGTAACAAAATTAAAGGAGCATCTAAACTTTTCAGACTTTAAATATCACTTTTCGATTGTTGAGTTTAGTTAGAATATTACGTAACAAATATAACAATTTTATTGAACGTTTATTGGATTATCAACAACCCTTTCTTACGTCACCAAACTATCGTATTGTTTACGGCACAAATTGAACAACTATCGTCAACACTAAAGCTTGAAACGCACAGAGCGCGGCGCAGCGTCGTTGCGGGGTGGAGGCGATTTTGAGGTAAAGCGAACGCAGTCTGGGGCACGTCACACCAAAAAACCGCGCGGTATTCTGTCGCGCAGTTGAGCGGAGCGGCGGCGGCGTGTGTGACATATGAAGCAGTAATCGACGGTCGACAGTTACGGAACGATTAAAAATGAAAAACCGCCTTCGCCCCGCACCGCGTCGCCCCCGCTCTGTGCGTTTCAACTTTATGGAGTGAACTATCTGTACTATGTACTGGTACGTGTGTAAACACTTTATTTGTACGCAATAACAGTTTGATAATTATACATGCCATATAATATGATAAAAGTAATAAAGCTACTTATTAGTAAAATTTGCCATACAATCAGATTTATACGAACACCGCTTACAATTACGGTTTGATCTGCCTGAAAACCAGCGTTGTAGTGAATTTGCTGCAACATTATGCTGAGGCAGTCCCCTTTTAACATCACAATTATAAGTGCATGATTATTTTAAATTTATATGTACTTAACATATCTTAAGATACACGTGTAAGTGTTATTGTTAAATCATGCCTTGTGATGTTGAATAAAATATTTCTATGTTATGTCTATGTCTATGAGTACTACTTATTCTGTGGTAAAACTAAAAACAGTACTTATCCCAAGAGCGCTATTCAAATTCAAAGGACGTCTTGCCAATTAAGATGTGAACCGCCAGCATAAGTCGAAATAACGCCTCGTTTGGCGCTGAGTTTGTTTGCATGGCCGGCCCTTTGTGAACGAGTAAGGCGTTAAAGGCTGCCGAGAATTGAAAGTAGGCCCAATTTATAGACACAATGCAATTGATGTAGTGCTTGGTACTACGTAAAGAAGCAACGTGTTTATACCAATGTGCGCATAGTAGGCCTATTATGGCTTGCCCAAAACATTGGGTTGTCAAGTAAATTCACAAACGAACTGTCTGAGGTAGGGCACAGCGGAATGCTATCTCGCGCATATTTGGAGCAGCCCAACTGGGGAAGTACCATACACCTTACAGAAGACCGCAGCCATAATAACACCACTAGTTTCTCTTTAGGTACGTGGTGTTGTGTTCCTGGTGGCGAGTAAGGTCGCCAGAGCTCCCGAGGATGCGCTGAGTTGAGTGTGGGACCTGCATATGTCAACACAGGGAATCCTCAAGACAAAGAGAATCTTCTGGAATCCCAGGCGTCCATAGGATGCGGTTTCTGTTTACCATCGGGCATGGTAAGCAGACACTACGGTATCTAGACTAAGGTCTATGGACGCTGGCGACTGCACGACAACCACAAGCACCCTAAAGGCCCGTGTCGGATAGGATGAGTGTGTACGTACATTTTCCATACTAGATTGACAGCACGCGTCTCGCGCCGCGCTGCTGCACGCTTCGCCTGACATCTAACATATCAGAGTATGAGATACTACATCCGAATAGTTCAATTCAATTCAAACATGTAACAAGTTTCAAACGAGTACAAAATTTTGACAGTTGCTACCTACAGCTTGCGTTTAACTTTTTTCGAAGTATTCGACCTTAACGGTATTAAAATAAAGTTGAAAAGTGACGAACCTTTCCTTTCCGCGACTTTACATACTTAGTTGCGATACTTGCGATGCTCAAAGCTGCTGGTTCATACTCCAAAATTACTTTTTTTTTGTTTGTTTATAGGATACAAATGGTTAAACAGGATTGTATGACAGTAATTATAGGGCTGGCGCGATATTACTACCGAATTACTGAACAAGCATTTAAATAAATTATTCCTAATCAGTTTAGAGAACATCATTACGAGGCATGATTTGATACAAAAATGATTTAGAGGCAGGTTCAATGAATGACAACAAGATCGTGTGTTCTTTAATGATTGTCGATTAAACATGTTCACTACTAAAACTACACTCGTGCGTTACAAATACAAGAAGGCTCTGAAACAAAAAGAATTTTATTGTTTGAAATTATACAATAAATATTATGTAAAAATATTCTAATGAAGCTGTTTTTAACCCCCGATGCCCAACGCAAGAGGAGTTATAAGTTTAATATGTGTATATGACATCGTAGCTCTTTAACAGGTGAAGCGATTTTAATGCGGTATTTTTTATTTGAAAGCAGATTTTCTAGCGATGGTTCTTAGACTTTTTTTATCAAAATCGGTTTAACTGTTTTTAAGATATTGAACTTTGAAATGAAAATGTCAGTTATAATTTTTTTACTCAAAATCCGCTACTGTTTCTAAACTATAAGTGATATATTGACTGCTCATTCATGAAAAGAATCAATACTTAATCTAAATCTTCATACTTCACTTTTTTTAAATAATGATTTTAGAGAAACTGGCACTGTTTTTAAACAAAATTTATTTTCATGGCGATTTTCGCAAGATTCCGTACGCAGACGAAAAGCACATCATTTCGACCTAACAGTAGCCGGGCTAGCAAAACAAAATTTTGATAGCTACATTCGCTTTAACTTGACTTTGTAAACTCAACTTTGTATACCATCTCCTGTGAAAAGCAGCATGATATATAAATTATACTTTACCTACTTAATACCCTTACCTCTAGATCTAATTCTGAGTCAATTCAAAGTCTGTTCTGTGATTAAGAATAACCATTATCCATAGGAGCGGATATCAACAATGTCACGTCGGGCGCTGTGCGTGTGTAATCCAATCCAAATTATATCTCAACTAACAAAATAAGGATCACAACACCGCTCTTTTCCCTTCACCATAATGTCCATTTTTGTTTGAGTCAAAGATACGCGGTCGGATATTCAGGATCACCGTACAGCTAATATCGACACGTAACGAATGCGTAGCGAATTTATCATGTCAATTGGCCCAATACAGACACGGATTGTTAAGAGTTCCTGGTCATTATTTACTGTTAGTTGAGAGTGTAGGTACATAGGGTATATGCACGATCATTGAAATACATTATGGGCAAGCGATTCCTGCGATCCCTTATAATGGGTATAGGTCCGGTATCTGGTTTATGTTTCGCTAAGAAAACTTAACAGAATGCTTTTCTATTATTATTATTACAAGCTTCTTAGTAATTAATGTCTACATCTTGGTCATTCTCCAAATCTTGCAATTAAGTAGGTATTTGACTATTTCCTGTAGTCCAGCTGAGTTGAATGGAAGCACAACCTATGTCCGGTGACATTGCAATATTGTGGAACATTTAGATAAATAAATAAAATAAATATTAGGATAGGAAAACATCCAAGTCTCAAGAACAAATGCTTCTGCTCACCACAGACACAAATGCACTTACCGGGATTCGAACCCGGGACCTCTAGGCTCGGAGCACTACCAACTAATTTGACCTGATGATGGAGAGAAGTGGTTATTGGACAGTCGAGTTTATAACTACACATATGTACGTTTTCACGTCCATCACAACCATATCAGCCAAAGGACATCTACTGCTGGACATAGGGCTCCCCCACTTTAAGGGGGGTATATGCCATAATCGCCACGCTTGGCATGCGGGTTGGCGATCGCAGTATCTCCACCGCACTCCAGGGATGCTGCTGCCCATCCCCCGGTGGTCTGGCTCGTTTTCACATGTTCAAAAATATTTACGCAACCTTATGCCCTTACCAATAAAGTCTTGATAAAATGTCTTTGATCACTTTGCTGGTGGACATTTTGTAGAATTCAACTAAAATAATTGAAACTTTAAAGCAATGAAACTAAAACTTGTTGTGACTTTTTTCCACTAATTTGCAAGGATAGAATACTAAAAAAAACCTATCCATGAGCAATTTTAATACAGTAGTACTTCACTTTTGAAGCCCATCACCATCATCATTCTCACCATCATTCTCTTGCCATTTTCCCATTTATTTGGGGTCGGCGCAGCATGTATTTTTCTTCCATATATCATTGTCACGCGTCATCTCTTCATTCACATCTTTCCTATTCATATCATCTCTCACACAATCCATCCACCTTTTCTTTGGCCTACCTCGTTTCTTGCATCCATCCACATTCATATCCAATACTTTTCTCATTACATGCCCGTACCACGCCAGACGATTGGCTGTTAGTTTTTCGGCAATGGGCGCTACTTTCAGGCTTCCCCTTATAAACTCATTCCGAATCCGGTCCATTCTCGTCACACCACACATCCATCTCAGCATTCGTATCTCTGTAACATACAGTCTCGTTTCATCCATCACCTTTGAGCCCCAACATTCCGATCCATACATGATGACAGGTCTTATATAGGTAGATTTTACTTCAAAAGACTACTACGTCTCCAAAAAAAATCTAATAAATATTCTGCCATTTCTGCAGCATAACAAACAGGGGTTCTGAATTCCCAGTGATTGTAAGTTACTCTACATATACGCCAATCCCTGCTTTGTTTGGGAGTTTTATTGTTTTAGATAAAAATCTGCGAGCGCTCGCTGGGCATACTGGTTTGACGACCAGAAGCCGCACGACTGCTACTATTTTATGACCTATTAAGAGCCCTTGTTTAAGTTTGATTGCTGTTTATAAGGTAAGTTCCTTTTCTACGATCAGTGTCTCTTCGTTACAACTATAAGATAGTAAAAACAACATGTCTACATTGCCTACTCTGCCTTTTATTATGTACATTTCGTTTCTAAGTTTGAAATAGAAAATTTGTTTATGAGACTTTTATGATTGCCAAGAAACGTGACCCAAGAACACATGCCCTTAAACCATAATAGAATTTACATAACCATTATACTTGAGCAAAAATGTGAAGCATGTCGTAAACCGAAGCTAGTTTCTCCAGTTCCCGGATCTTAGCATTAACAAAAAATAAAACCCTGGGTCAGCGGGGCACGCTCGTTATGGCTGCCGCCTCAGCTAACGATGGTTATTGTCCAGAACAGTTTTGACAAAACTCGCGCTAGCGTCCAGGCAAAAAAAACCTGTAACGTTCAAAGTTTACTGAGAAATCGTAATCGCCTGTTGTATAAAATAAAAATACACGACCTGGCGGACAGTTCAACGCCGGACCTACATAAATCTTAAACATTCACTGGTGGTAACTCAAATACGGCAACCTAAAATCTCTATACGACTGACAGCATTTATGAAAAACGCTGTTATTCTCAAGCCAGATAACCATTGTCAGACAGGATTGTGCTTGTTTGCCACCGTCGTAGTATAAAACAATCCTAATACATACATGTTGTAATGACCACCAAATATATTTTCAAAACGTTTGTACACCTTGGTTAGCTGTTCTACAATATTTGAATGCAAAACTGTAACGATAAAAGCCTAATTAGAGCCTTCAGATTCGCCTCAAGAGAGCTTGTCGATACGTACCTATTCTGTGAAACAGAATTAAGCGCGATTCGCTGTAAAGATTTGGAATTCTCTGCCGGGGTCTGTATTTCCGAGTTCATATAACCTGGATATTTCTCTTGTCGGTCTCATCTTTGCCCCCAGGCTAGGTGGCCAAGAGCAATCCCATTTATAATAAATAAAAAAACAAAAGTTGTTCTTATGCCAGACTTCCCACGACTACGTTATTTGCACAGTCGAGAACAAACAAATATTTACACATATTTGCAATTACTTATATCTTATGTCAATGAAATAAGGGAAAAACATTCTCACTAAGTATTTATTTTATTAACCCTACTTCAACTCATCCCAGACGCCTGCGGGTAATACGCGTCATACTCATACACCGTCAGCATAAAAAAATTAATGTAATAATGTATTTAATTGGAATTGCGACCCACGATCCATTGAATCAAACAACCTTATTTCTTTTAAATTACATACGATTCACAATCAGACGTTTATCGGCGATCTACAATTGTGGTCATTATGTCTTTTGCAATAAAGTTTAAAAATGCTAGGTAAAGCTTCTATTCGCTACATGCCGTTTTTGTATAAACGCCAGTATTGTATGATCAGCGGTCATAGGTAGCCATGGTACAGATGTTTTTTATTCAACTGACATGATAATACAAGTCTAAATAACTGGCGACTAAACTATTTACATACCTACGAAAATTATTTTAAAAATCAATTGACCATTTTGATGACGGTAACTATCAGTTCATAAGATGGTGAATGCAACAATTGAAGTATTTAAATTTATACAAAGTCATTAGTCTCGAACTTTGACATGATTTTATCTTTTGTTGTAAAGATTGGCTTGGACGACGGGTTTCG
Source organism: Notocelia uddmanniana (assembly GCA_905163555.1). NCBI lineage: Eukaryota > Metazoa > Arthropoda > Insecta > Lepidoptera > Tortricidae > Notocelia > Notocelia uddmanniana. The sequence goes on along the minus strand of LR991069.1, from coordinate 8,927,596 downwards.
AAAATGTTCTGTTATTTGAGTACTATACATAATATATGTAGTACCTCTAATATTTGGGACACCGAGATTTACTTAACCAAAGCAACAAAGAGAGATAAAAAGAGAATAAGAAGTCAATCTCTTATGTTCGTTTTCCCTGTATTTTTTTATCTATGGATTGATTTTTCGCCCTCATGAGGTCCTGTACTTATTGTAAATCTCATTGAAAAAGTTAATACCATTTCCGGGAAAACAAACAAATCTATAAAAATTTGGTATACTCGTATGTATTTGTACAGTGGCGGAATGAAAAGGCTCGTCACATTTCGACTGTAGTTTAATACGGGTAAGGTCGAAAAGGGACAAACCTTTTCATACCTCGACTTAACAAATATTATAATCGTGAGAAGGTTGTTGGTATTGCAGCTACGGTAGCCGTGGTTTAAGCATGCGGCGGTCGTGGGTTTGAATCCCGGCTCGCACCAATGAGTTTCTCGAATTATGTACGAAATATCATGTGATATTTACCGTTAGCTTTTCGGTAAAGGAGGACATCGCGAGGAAAACTGCATACATCTGCGAAGAAATTCAAAGGTGTATGTGTAGTCCCCAACCCGCACTGATGATGTGTTACTCGGGTATAAATCTCATCTCTAACTATGCATGAATAGAATATCTATTATTAAATCCCGTGCAAACCCAAAAAACAGTAGAATCGGTAGGTACAAGCCGTCGGAAATATCCGCGAACCTGGCTTGGAACAAATGTCATTAAACCAGGTTCGCAGATATTTCCGACGGCTGCGGCTTTTGGTTGGTAAGAGTTAGTTCAGCTGAACTAGGATCTCTCTAGGTTCAGCAGAACTCGGCTCTAGAGCCGAGAAAAAAGGCACACTCTCGCGTCGGAGGCAGAAGGATTAATTTTGGATCGCAGAGCCAACGAAGTTAGTTAGATAAACCTACAATAAAAACTATTGAACAAAAATCCAGAAAAGTCAACTTTTACATTATATTTCTAATATTAAAATTTACTGCCGTTTTGTGTTTTCCGAATTGGAGAGTGTTGACAATAAATTGTCAATTCAACCTCTACAATACACGTATAGTGTCTTTCGTAAATTTAAAAGAAAGCTTAAAAATCATAATTCAATGAGATACATACATACTTATAAGGGTCAAAACGAAACCAATTACCGGTACGGCCGCTGGCTTCGCTGTCATTCGCCAAAAGACGTATATCCACGATTCCGCACATGTTATAATTGTAGCGATAGAGACGGTACTATCGGTGCTTCGATTTTAGACGTCCGTGGTATCTCTTCTGAATAGTAACATTCTATCAAGAAATTATTTTCAAATTAACATACAGCTGAATAACGAGCAACTTTGGAAGTCAAACATAAAAAAAAACCGGTTGAAAATAAAGTCACAAGTACACACTACCGAATGAAAAAGAATAAATATTTTATAACCTCATTAAATTACCTTTTATCTTGGTTCCATAAAAATCAGTATAAGAATATCAGGACATTAATTTATATGTTTAACATTTGACGATCCGATAATTCCTTAATACCCTGACAAATTAAGACATGAAACTGGCCCCCGTAAATTTGATTTTACATTAAAACGTTTTCCTCAAAATTCTCATGACTAAAGTCTCCATGAGAAGTTACATTAAACATAAACAATAATGTTAATGAAATCAAACTATTACCTGCTACAATTGAGGAGTTATTAAACGTCTACCTGAACTTAAGGAGTTATTAAACGTCTTACTGCAAATCAAAACAAAATTTGTCCCACAACGAGAAGAAAAATATATGAATATGCTTAAGTCTCAGTAACACAACACAGTACACTAACTAGGTACTATACTCGTAAATCACTAATAGGTAAATTTTGAGTTGGTTAATATTTAGGTGCTTCTTCGTCTTCGTTGTTCGCATTTGGCGATCGCATGCAATTAGTTGCCTTTCATTTTGGTTGCTCGTCAAGTGGACGGCAAATGCATTTGGCAGCCTTCTTGCCGATACAAGTATGCCGCCGACCGATGTCCAGCGTACGAGAATCCTTCCTCTTGGGCGTTTGCCTTGCACGGATCCGAGAATAATTTGTTATGTCTAGGTGAACGCATGATATGTCCGAAAAAAGAAATCCTTTCCTGGTCAGTAGACCCTTTTCACTGATTCCAGGATTTTTGGTAACAACTTACGTTATGCTACTAATAGTCTGTGCTCCTCCCTAACTGTTCGCGTCCATGCCTCACATCCATACATTAAGATGGGGCGGGTTACGGTGAAAAGAGACGATGGGATTTGAAGGATCCGTAAAAATGCCGAAATAGAAGAGCTAGTGGCCGAACCAAATATTATAGGTGAAACCAAAGCACATCGTCTCCGCTGGGTTGGCAACCTCGAGAGGATGGGAGAAGATCGACAAATGAGGAGTACATACTTGGGCCGACCGACCGGACGGCATCCTGTAGGTGGTTCGCCCCAAGTGTCGTTGGAAGGATCTGCGTGAGCTCGAAGCCGATGGAAGCCGGCGAGAAATAGTGCAGGACCGAGAAAAGTGGCGTGCTCTTGTTTCGGAGGCCAGCCTACTTAGTTAGTTTTTTTCCTGGCAGATAACCGAGAATCGTCTTGTGATGCCAAGTTGGGGACATTTTTATTATCACTTCGGAATGGACAAAAATTACTCTACGTATAGTATTTTGCCTGGGTAGGTGGCTGCGGATGGAAGATGGAGCTAAGAAGAAGAACAGGAGGTTGCTGGGCCTGGCTAGAGTTAAGACTCGCGTTCAGAAAAGATTTATTTTCCGGAACTACTTCTAAATACTACCAACTAATAACTACTGGCGATACCTACGCGACCCCGCCCCGAGAACACTTGACCGTAGTGACATTTAATACGTGACTGTATTCGTTTTTAGCTGTAAAATTTTAAGGAGGTTTAGTTTCCTGTGAAGCAGACCTCCAAAAATAATAAACAAGATCAAACTGTCGACGTTACGAGACTGTAAAATGACAATGATTGTTAAACTGCAACGGTTTACCTTTTACGATACCCCACTTGCTGACAACTGACCGGTAAAAGTGGATTGGCCGTGTGACCGTTTATTGCATCGTTTAAATAGTTATTTACCATACTCTTACACGTTCGGAAGTAAATAATTCCCAGCGTGTGGCAGTGATCGAACACGAGCGTTTAGCGATCTCAAAAATTTGCTGATATCGAGATAAGATAAGTAACGTTTTCGTCACAACGTAAGGTCTGAAAGTGTGGTATAAACAATCGGATAAATGTCTATACGAAGCTAAAAGGGTTCATATTTATTTATTTATAGAAAACAAAGTGTACACAACATTACAGTATTGCCAAGTCACTGTACAATTCATAATACATAAAATATAGGTAACATAAGAAAGACACAATAGGCAAAAATGGAGACAGTCAAACAGATATATAGAACTATAATATAACTATTTTGTCCATCATCGTAAAACTTTACTTCATATCATAATACAGATGTCTTTTAAGGTCGTATTAATAATAAGCAACAAGATAAGTCCTATAGATGTTAGAGGTACGTATAGAAATCACAACAGTGCCAGAATAGAAGTCATATAATTTAGAAAAAAATGTGAAGCGATCATTGGTATAAAAGTATGTAGGAAAAATCTTTTACGCAGAATGATTAATGCCATGCAGCTCAGTGTGGAAGTGCGTATCAAATCAATCATTAACAATATTATCATTACTCAAAGAGTACATCTGAATGTTTGTTAAATTAGACAGCTTGAGGTAAATGACATTTAGGGATCGGAAATTCGGACGCACACTTACCGTCACCATACAAAATATGGAGTCGGATTTAAAATAAGATACTTGTATTGAACATCTCTTTTTTAAGTTTCCCATTTTAACTGAAATAATTGCTAGTTATCGTTAATTAATTATATTCAGGATAACACTTTGCGCCAATTTTTTCCTCAAACTTCGTTAGTTGAGTGATTGAAAGATAAAATAAATATTTTGTGGATCTTCCGTGCAAATTAACTTCCATTGTAGTTGATATTCTCTTTGACCGAAGTCAATTGATACAATTGGGACTACATTGATAATTTATTATTTTATTAGAAAAAGGCATCATTGTTACTGTGCTCTATTCAGTCAGGTACACAGGTAGGGAACTGTGAAACTGTATGAACTACTAAAGTTAAAAAACATCATTGGGCGTATTAGCCCGAAATATTATAGTGTACAGTCACGAACTTTAAATTGGGACCCCTTTAAGGTTGACAGACCTGTCAAAATGTATACAAATTCAATATTTTTTTCGAAATGGGTCACAAATTAAAGAGCTTGAGCGTACGAGTACGTTGTATTCGTCAATAATGTGTTTTCACGAGCTAGACCTCTAGTAAGTCCACGCTACATTTCGTGCCCGTGCGAAATGCTATCGGCGCTACCATGGGAACGGCGCTCCGCCGTCCTCCCAACAGCAGCCGATTGACAATTGACGTGCCCCCATTCGACATACGATGAGATTGACGTTCACACGGTAACGTCTTTACATGCTATCATCTATGACAGAAGTCAATTAAATATTTGATATTCGAATAGATTGTTAGCATTGGCGAAGCGGGTGGTTTGAATGTGACCCGTCAGGTAGAACGATCTCTTTCATTATTATTGAAAGACGAATAATTATGTTCTCTACGGAAGCAATATCATAAGGCTTCATGGTATGAATTGACTGCTTGAAAAAAGCAGAATTTTTATGTTCTATTTATTGGCTTTAGTTACAATACACGAATCTATCAAACCAGAGAGTTAAATACTTAAGTACCTATAGTATGTTCATTTCGGACTCCTTTTAATGGATGTAATATAAGCAAAATTAAGAAAATACATAATAATCTGCTTTTATTATAGAACACAAACTTTAACTTCTTGCTGCCAAAAAGAACTAAATGTTACTAAACCTAAAATACTTAAAGAACTTTACGCGTGTCCGTTTATGAACCGAAGTCACATTATCAATACCTACTTTATCATTCTTATCATAAGATATCAGATGAAATAGAAGGCCTCGAAGCTGGTCCATTACTAGCTTTCACCAATTCTTCCAATTATATCTTCTTGTCCTGTGTCTAACAGTACACCCATATCATAATGCAGAGTCACCTAATACAACGGTGAAGAAGCGACCAAGTAAAGTGACTTTATTTTGCGATCAAACAACTTAAAAAGTAGGTGACGCAAAAGTATGCCAAATTAAATTTATTATACACAATTGTTAATTACAATCGTCAAAGGCTTTGCAAAGCTTAGTTAATATAATCGACGAGTAACTAATTGTAATTAGAATTCGACGTTTCTTGTGATTGATTTTAATTACTTCGGACGAAACTGCGGTTGCTTACATGCAATCAATGTCTATTTTGTGGTATGATTGATTGATTTCATAATACTTCTAGTTAATATAAAAATATCTTCAACCTTATACGCAACAAATAAGATTGAAAATGTATAATAGGTACCTTTGACATGCTCACTGTATAACCTCGGAACAGTATGTTAGTATCTAACTCGAACAGTTACAAAGATTGCTATTTAGTTAAGTGCCTAAGTTACAGTTATATCTGCATCGTGCCAGATCGAAATAATAATCTGAATTAATTTGGAACACAGGTAATTATTTGTTGTGTTGAAGTATTAATGCTGTAGAGTATAAGGCCGTTTTTGAAATTTTTACATTATATGGAACCCAAATTAGGTGGTGACACAATATATAAATACATGAAAAATATACAATATCTTACCCTGTGACTCATATAACTATTTCCTGTATAACCAATAATTGCAGTCCCATACTTCCACCATATATCGCTTAAATAGGGACCCATTATGAAGACAAAAAGCATCCCAAGTCTTTTTCTGGGATTCAAAATCAGGGCAAAGTTTCAACTTGAGCATGTACTTTATCGTTTCCTATAAGTAGTACCTACATACACATAAGTAGGCACAGTCGACGTTAAGGATAATTAAGTATAGGTACCTACCTACATAATTCGCCAATTCACAAAGAAATACGGTGAAATAGTGTAGATAAATGATATACCTTTAACGTCGACTGAAGGTAAATGCAAAGAAAATTTTAATAGTCTGGAATGTCTGTAATAGCTTTGAAAAAGAAGATTGACACTTGACATTGGTACGTGCAAGAGAACCATTGCCGAAGATTTCGCAACAAAAATAAATGTTTTCCGGATTTTTTAACGACAATCATTCATTAACATTTTGCTGTCATTCGAAAATTGTACGTTAACGATCGTCGCAGATCCCGAACATATTATAACATCGATAAACTTTATAACCCATTCCATTTTACTGCAATTTTAAGGGTCCATCTTCGGAACCAATATAGAATTACTGCATGTATAATTATGTCGCACTGGTCAAAAGTACATATTTTTTTGGAAGAACGTCGTATATACGAAAGAAGACTACAGACGTGCTTACTCGATTTTGAATCCTATTCCATGTAAAAAAAGTTCGGATACGAATGCACACTTGTGACTTTGGCTGTATATTTAGTCCTTTTTTGGTTAGGGCTGCAAAAATGTATTGGACACTCATTGACATCGAGCCGCGAAAAATTATTAGCCGTTATACGTAATTACTGGTATGCTTATTAACACGTACGAAGGTGCGAATAGCTATTAAATCGAACCGAATAACATGTTTTGAACGAAAATTTAAAATTGGAAATTAGCTCTGGCTATTTTGTCACACGATCAAAAATACTTCCAAATTTATGATATCTGCTTATAATATGGGAATTAAATTGACCTCTTAAAAGTAATTGGCGCATTGGGTGTATATTTTCAGAATATTCAAAGCATCTGGAAATCCTAATTATGAAAATACACGAATAAAATGAACTTACACTTTTGCACATTCAATAAATCAATCGCTCTCATGAGATAAGGCCTGTGCCTAACAGTGGGATGTATATATTAGAGGACAAAATTAAACAAATTGTACTAGTCCCATAGTAAGCTCACTAGTGTACTACTGGTACGAGACGACGATATATTTGATAAATATATACTTAAATTGATAGAAAACATCAAAGTTACAGGAACAAATGTTTTTGTTCATCACATAAACAAATGCTCTTACCGGAATTCGAACCCGGGAGCTCCAGCTTCGACGGCTAGGTCTCTACCAACTAGGCTAAACAGGCCGACACACAGGCGATACAACACAGGCTGGTGATGAATCATTCCATATTAAGTGGACATTTGTGGCGTAGTTCATCATAGTCCTGTAAAAACTTCGTAAATAGCGTAATAGCAAATTATCTTGAAGTTTGATGTTCACAAAGAGTAGGTACAAACGCCACCACCATTCGGGACCCTTATTACAATTAGAATAAAGTGCTCAAATGGTCAGTTAACTGTGTTGGCGATGGTATCTAGCGGATTTAACCCGTTAACTACGAAACTAGCCTATTGAGACAGAATAATTTCGTGTCATCCAGTTTTTAACTTGTAATACAGACACAGACAGACCAGTCATGTTAAATATCGAGGAAAGACAAGTACACTTGTTTTATGTGAAGTGGCCATACCGTGTCGTATTCATGACTTAGTTGCTCATCTCAAACGTCTATACTGCCACCTAAGAGAGACGACGTCATATTTCTATTAACATAAGCCATTTTGTGTAACTGCGCACGCGCCAATGGCAACCCACCGAAATAAGTTTTTCTGGAAGGTGTATTCCACTTAAGTACTTATCCATTTGAATTGGAATCGATGTAGCATTTATGTCGCGTGCTTTTCACGAGTAACATTTTTATTTAATCACAAAATGTAAACACCTAATTAGGTATATTACGAGTATGTAAGTTGTATATTTCAAAATGTGCCAAAAAGACCAACTTCCCATAGTCCAATTGAATTATAATGTTGGTTTGTCATACGACATTGAACATTGAGCTGTCCTGGTAAAGAAGGCAGTTCATACATCAGTCTTAGGGCTCGTTTATACCTAATGAACGAATCACCTTGACGTATAGATGCTTGGGGAAAAAATACAGTCAGCATTAAAAACTTGTCTCAACAATGAAACATTTCGGCACAAAGTTGTTTTGGCACGTTATCACGTTTTGCGCGCTTGAATGTGAACGTGAGCGACAAATACAAATCCAATTCCCATTCAACATGTTCAGTAGAATGGATCCCAGATTCTCGTTAAGCCCGTTCATATGTAATGGCGCGTGACAATCTTCAAAGAGCAAACACGCAGTATTTGAAGTCCGCTGTTTGATAAATATAAGATTTCCGCGGCTTACTAGACCGAACGCCTGTTCTATTGAAATGAGAAGTAATAAAAACAAATTGTCAACTTCGGTTTCAACAGCGCGTGTCTTTTACAAAGCTCAAGCGTCTACCGGGCTGGTGTGTTTGCACATCTATATTAATAATTTCGTGCAGGGGTACGGTAGACCCGAACGAGACCTGTCTCAAATTGAAGAAAGTATAAAAATAAAGATTTCGAGTTGAACATATGTATCCGCAAAATTCGGATTGTCGCGTATTTTGCATTAAAAAGTGTTAATTTTATGACAAAAGGTCGGCCATATTAAATTTGTTGCATGACAGCGTCGGGTTGGGTACGTTCGGAAATTGTAAACTATGTTTGCGTCCGGTGTGTTGGCCAGTTTGCTGGGCTTCGATCTGGGTGATGGGCCATCATCGCCCATTGTGTGGATTCGGCTAGCCGCGTCTGTAGCGTTTTGTTTTTGTAGTTTTCAAGCGTTCTATACACCTATCAGCCTAGCTAGCACGATGACTTATACCATCATCTCCCTGCCCTTATCCCGCTTATGCAGGGTCGGCGCAACATGTTTTCTTCTTCCATTCCTCTCTATTATTCGTCACTTCAGCGCTTACTCCTTTCTTTCTCATATCCTCTCTCACACAATCCATCCATCGCTTTTTGGGCCTTCCAATCGCTCTTCGTCCTTTTACATCCAACCCTAATATTCTTTTATCAATATGACATTCATCCCTCCTCATTACATGCCCATACCATGCTAACCTACTGCTCCTCATTTTCTCTGTCACGGGTGCCACTTTCAAACTTCCCCTTATATACTCATTTCTAATTCGATCTTTCCTCGTCACTCCACACATCCATCTCAGCATTCTCATCTCAGCTGCGTGCACTCTTCTTTCATCCGTCACTTTCGTTGCCTTATACCGTCACGTTATATGGGCGAAATGTATTAAAACGTCACATAAAACGTAACAATATAATCTATCGTGCTACCTAGGCTGATTGTCACAACAACCGCCTTCAAAGCGAATATATGGGGCCTGTTACATGGTTATTATTATCACGTGATACATTCATATCACGATAAGTATCACGTGAATATTAAAGCAGAATCCATACAAATTTGAAAACTGCGATAATATTGACACCCCAGTATTGTGATAATATTAATCGTGTAAAGGACACCACTTGAATGTTTGCTGAGTCTGTCCGCCATCTTAAAGCTGCGTCTCTATTCTGTTGTGACAAACTACTAGGTGACTTAAGGCTTTTAAACGTCTAGCAAAATTCTATCCCTATCTCGCTCTTTTTCTTATATCTTATAACTTAGTGGTACTGGGGGTCTACTCCGAAATTTGAAATCCGAACTTCGTATGGTGCCGTCCCTTTCACTCATATAGTCTATGACAGGAGAGTGAAAGGGACGGCACCATACGAAGTTAGGATTTTGAATTTCGGAGTAGACCCCCAGCTCATGCCGTTCGCCGCGCTCGGACGTTAGAGGCGCTACCGCGAACCGAAAACGAAGTATCTGCCTCTCTCTCGCACATGTATATTCGAACGACAGAGAAGAAGATAGTTCGTTTTTGGTTCGCGGTAGGCCCTCAGGCGTCAACTTTAAAACGAATAGGGTATTTTACTATAAGAGAAATAAAATTCAAAATGTAATAAAAACCAGCCAAGTGCGTCGAAGTCGCACACTGAGGGTTCCGTACAACTAAAAAACAAATGTGATTTATCAATATATTGATATTTTTGGTAAAATATACTTCATAATAAACATTATCACCTAATTTCAAGTTTATAGGTAGATGGGAAGTTAAAAAATTATATGTGTGACAGACAACACACGGAATGTTTTTGACTTTCTTCGACCGTCCGCCGCGCTCGGACTAAAGTGCTACCAACCGAATAATAAATATATATGCCTCTCTGTCGCACTTGCATATTCGAGCGCGGAGAGGGAAATACTTCGTTTTCAGATCGCGGTAGGCCCTCTGGTCTGACGGCTCCTATTCCTGGATGGTGCACGTATCGGAATGTGAAATACCTTTAGCAAAACGGAACAAGTTGTTAAATAGCTTCCTTTAATTGGAGAAAATATTACTAACTGTTATTATTATCACGCGAAACACTGAATATTGAAGCAACATCCATAGAGGCCTGTTACATGGTTATTATTATCACGCGATATACTCATATCACGATCCGTATCACGTGCAATGAATATTGAAGAAAAATCCATACGATATTGAAAACCACGATAATATTGACACACCAGTTGTGTGATAATATTAAGCGTGTAACAGACCCCATACAATTTTGAAAATCACGATAATATTTACACATAATATTGAGTGTAAAGGGCCCCACTTAATAGAATTTGGCGGAGAATAGAGAGCTGCTACCGCGAAACGAAAACGAACGAACATCGTGTATTTCCCTCTGTGTCGCTCGATTTTGCAAGTTCGACAGAGAGGAAGATACACGAACTTCATTTGTTTTCGTTCGCGTTAGCAGCTCTGACTTCGCACCAAAAATACTGACTGGCACATCAATATTTAACAATTGCACATCTGAACTGAATTTTAATGAACGATTAGTATTTTAGCTATACAAATCAGTACTGATTACAGAGTCAAATTTTTTATGTGCCTTTAAATACTACCCTCATAAAAATGCTTAGAATTAACTTGCAAGATACTAGCCTTTGCCCGTGTCGTCGTCAGCGTAATCTTTTACTCCCTATTCCATATGTTAATCCAGACTACAGACTATATTTCTATACGAAGTTTCATCATGTTGTTGTTGTTGTAATGTTTTTAATTTATACATTTTTGTACACTATTTCTTTCGTCGTTTGCATAACTGTCACGAATAAATGTTTATTTTATTTCTTTCTTATTTATTTCACCCGAGCGAAGCCGGGCTTTCATCTAGCTCTGTAAAATTTTGATCACAGATAAGTAAGAAAAGCTTTTACTTACATGTCGAAGTTTTTATGGACAATAGGTCATGAGGTTTGATTTCGCTTGGCATATAGGAAAAACCATTTTTAACTGCCTCTAGATTATGACCTAGGATGTGGTTGGTAACAATTTGGGCAGTAAATTTACCTGTGCAAGGTGAGTTTTTTATACAACGACGGTGGCAAACAAGCTTACGGCCTGCCTGATGGTAAGCAGATACCGTACCCTATGGAAAGTTGCGACTCCAGAAAATTAAGAAGCGCGTTGCAGACCCTTTATTGACTTCAGGATTTGTTCTGACAGCTAGAAACATGTCCCTCACTCTCAACACAGCGCATCCTCGGTAGATCTGGCGACCTTACTTACCACCAACAGTAGCAGTAGTGTTATACTATTAAGGGTCCCCCGCACGCTCAACTGAACTCGATTCTCCACACAAACGTAGTTTCGTTGTCATTTTAAAACGCCGTGCTGAAATAACATGAAACTTTGTATACAATGGGATCCGGCATATCTAAGCCGGAAATTAGTTTCTGTTGTTTAAATTGTAATAGAAAAAAATACATCCGAGTTTTTGACTTTTTTAGGCCTTGTATGAAAACCATAATAATCAACAGAAACTAATTTCCGGCCTAGATATGCCGAATCTCATTGTGTATACAAAATTTCATGCTATTCCAGCATGCCGTTTTAAAATGAGAACGAAACTACGTTTGTATGATATTGCGCTGTGCCCTCAAGGTTTAGTTGCACAGTATGAGAACAGCCCCGGTTTATTGAATAACATTATGGTTTTGTCAAATTCTTAAAAAGAAACCATTTAGGTAGTTTTGAGTAAAGCTCTTGGATCTAGAGCGTTCGTCAATATACCTTGAATAAGATACCTAGGCGTGCGTATTGTTATATGCTTCGCTTTTCGTATAAAACGATTGAACAGTTCAAAAGAACCGTTTGTGTACTTTCATTCTTTATAATAAGGTTTACAGTTGGTTGTATCAGTATCTCCGATATTAAAATATCCTATCCAGTAAGTTCAATACGGTAGCCCACTCCGCACTCCGTCCGAGTGTTTGGTCCAATATTTGCAAATATTGCAGACTCCATAGCTAACTGTATTAAGCAAACTCTTGGGGAACATTAGCTAAGGTCGACTAGTTTTGTTTAACACTGATTATATGAATACAAATAATAGCAGACAACTATTTAAATAATACATTCCGATGTCACTGACTGCTAGTTCATAACTCGACAACTTGACTGTTAGAAGTTCTTATCTCAAGCCGCTCGAATACCTCTGACTGCTGTCATAGACAACAGCCGGCAACGGATAGAACGTGCCTTCTTAAGCACGGGAGCGCTCATTAAGTATCAATCCACTCAAAGCGGTCACCAGTCCAAGGCCGACGTTGCTTCACCTCGCATACCGCACGCGGTACGCGGGTGCATCTGGGCTATGAGCGCGTGCGACTTCATATTTATTAATTTTGATTGATCTAAAATCCATAAAACATATCATAAAATAATTCGGAAATGAAAGTTTGGTATGGGAGTTCACACATACCGCCTTGCTCAAACCGTATTGAGCACACCTTATTTCCCTTGTAACTCGTAAATAAACTTTTATTCTATAATTATGAAAATACACATGTGTATTATGTAACAAAAAAAACTTTAGTTAGACATTATTTCGAAGTAGCTATTTATCCTAGAAAACTGAAGGCTAAACGTAAACGGGTTTACAATAACAGGACATGTTCCATCTTTAACGTCAACGAAAAGTATTGAAGAATTTCTATAAATAAAAAATATAAAATGCACGATTCAAAAATTAACTTTTATAATATGAAAAACAGAGTCTCAATACTTTTCGCTTTTTCTTTTTGTTATTCGTGTAATATAGTAGGTTGTAATAGTTTTTTTTACTTACGTATAAAACGTAACGGTAATTACATATTTAAAAATTTATCGAGGTATTTGTTTAAAAATATAGTTATACCGACAAATGTCAATCTAAGCATAGACACCTGTATAGACACAGTGACCGCTGACCTTTTATACTATGCAAATACCTACTTGCGGTCAGCGGCTGACTGCAAGTAGGTATTTGCATAGTATAAAAAGCCTCACACATTTAACATCCTGTTTTTTTTTGTTACAACACTTTCGTCTTATATATATAAAACGATTACTATTTTTCTTATAAGTGATATCATAAATAAACTCCAATCGTTTCAATCAATGCGTATTGCTTGCAGCAAGAGGCAAAATCGTTGCATACCTATTGTGTTATTGATTGTTTTATAATAATGCACTTGTGCCGTAATTACATTACCAATGCACTCAATTATAACGTGATTACTTTGTCACTATACTATAGCTACCGACTGGGTTGATATTTACAACATCATTTATATCTCGTAATTCATCTAATACGAACCTGTCTAACTCAGAGCTCCGATCTCTTCGGCCACGCACGTAGCAGTCACGATCGAGTATGTTTTGCCTTCATGAAAAACCAGTTGCGAACGAAAATTGTTTAGTAATTCTTTGGAATCAGTTGCACCCATTTTTTTCGAGCGTAATTCAATATTTCAAAAACCGGCGCTCCTATTTCTAGGCGGTTTACCGTACCTACATTCCAAGCTCCCTATTATAAGACTGCGATTAGTAATTAGTTTGAGAATGAAACAGCTGTCAATACATATAATTACATACCTACACTTTGACGTAAGTATATGGAAAAACTGTAATTTCTAATCTTATATCAAACTCTGATAATTCTAAAATTGTATTCTTTTATTTTTGAATGTTTGATCTATAAGAGAAATCTTTATTGATCTCTAGTTAGCAGTATGTAACAAGGAAGTTATTTTCATTGTTTCGTTGATTCATTTAGGTACACCTACAATGAGAGCCCCTTACATAACTTAAGAATATAAGGCTCAAGATACAGTAGAATCGAATGAGTCAAATCGATGCACAGCTGGGCGAACATCGGACAAATTAATACCTTAGTCTAAGCTAATATTACCTCTTCATCCATTAGGCTAGACAACTTATTAAACCAACGTTAGCTTAATGCTGTCTTGATGAACATCGAGTTAGTGTGGCTAGGATTACGGTAGCTGCTAATAATATTATGATAATGGCGAGAGTTCATCCATCATACTTGAGCGAGCTCGTTGTCGAAGTTCGCTTCCAGATAGGATACTTGTAAGGTAAGGGATCAGGGATCTGATCGTGGGAAAGGTAAGGTACGATGAATGAACAAATTTATGAGAAAACAAGACACTAGAATTTGGGACGAATATTTTTGATTATTACAGATTTACTGGTTGCCTATGTCAATGAGTTAATGAGCGTTTAAAAACAAAGTACGGTTAAAATAAGATGAGATAATTTGTTTGATAAAACTTGAGTCACATAGGTTGTCATGATTCACAGTTTCAAGTATACATACATATTAATGATAACAGGTATACGCTTACGAAACTATTTAGATATAAGTACGCGTACGAAATTGCGAGCAGAAGTTAGTTTATCATAACAAAGGGTCCGATTAGCTTGAGGACAGAGGTAATGAGGCAGATACATGATAAGACGATAACATTCGCGTAATGGCATCGGTAGTCGAACACTGCAAGCGGAGGCACATCGTTAATTAAACAAGGAGTTAATTGCATCTGTCTTGTACAGTAAGCGAAGGAATTCCACTTTGGACCTTATAATGCACATATAATAAAATATAAATTTGGAGACCACGTTCTTGGCTTACTGTGCGCAGAAAATGTACCTACACTTAAATTTATTCCAACGCATAATAAATCATTATGTTAATAATATAAATTGAACCATGAATGTGCGAGAACAATATGAGTTGAGCTATAAACATGTGAAGACAGGTGCAAGTTTTCTAGTCCTCAACGTTCCTCACTCGGTCTTGGAGCTTAATGCCGAGCATGGCGCGCGCGCTCCATGGCTCTCTGAGATATGATGGACATAATTTTTTTACAAAATTGAGGGCATTAAGTGGTCAATGCGGCATTAGATGCGACGCCCGAATGTCCTTCGGAGTGAAGGGAAAAATTTACAAGACCATTGTAAGACCTGGCGTCATGCATTGATCGTAATGATGGGCCACAAAAGTGATGGATGAAAAGAGATAGCATGTTATGGAGATGAAAATGTTGAGATTGATGAGTGGCGTGACGAGAATGGATTGCGTGAGAGACGACATGAAGAGGAAGGATGTGAGTGCTAGAGAGGTATAAGAGAAAAAACATACTGCGCCGACCCCAAGTAAATGGGAAAAGGGCACGTGAATGCTGATGATGAAGTGGTTAATGCAGGTTCATACATTTTTTTGTAAGTGGGAGTAGCAATTGTATAAATTCCTTATCAATGATCGAAGTGTAAACAGAGTCCTAAGCGAATTGCCGACCCATTGTAGATTTGAAGAATCGATGTGTGGACCGCTAGATAAACGTACAGTTCCCTAACTCTCAAACCTGCGCTTCTCTCTAAATGGTACCGGAAACTGCTCATATCGTAGTACCACGAAGCTGCCACCTAATTGCACTCAAACTAGTAAACCCTAACCACTCATTAATCTTCATAAGACGAACTCCGCTTACAAACAAATACTAGGCATTAACCAGTTGGACCGGTGTCACTCGCGCCCTAGAGCCTTTCCCAACCAACTACTGTAATTTCCTTAAACACATGACAAATATACAAAGAGTATTTAGGTCAACCTTATCACCGTCCAATTAGGGCTAGAATCGAGTAACAATATGATTATTTTTATAAAGACACGTAATTCGACCGGATGGAGTTAACGATTGTGCTTGTATTTGTGTTAGGCCTTTCCTCAGATTATTGAAGGGAATAAACTTTATTTTATGTTCTGAGGCCATGTCATACTTGGGGCTTGGGCTAAACTCTGCTCTTTCGAACATCTAAGCCGATAGTTTATTCGATTATAGTTCACATTGACAAGCATTGTGCTATGATGATTATACGCAAATGTGTCGATCCTAACTAGACGAAATAGCAAGTGCTTTGCTCGTAGGTATCTTATGTTTTAAGTTTCCGAGCTGTCTAACATTGGTTTTGTTAGATCCATGTGTACGCTAGTACGTATATTTATTCTGCGTCTGTGCACTGCATCGGATTGTGGTTCTTGTTATGCATCAATTATTATCTTTACGTTGGATATCGATGGATCTGAACAGGGCACATCGGTTTCCGGGGCGGGCACGAAAGGAGCGGTATTCAAAAGTAGACCGCAATCAGCGTCAAATTATTTCTGATCTCCGCTTATACATATTTGACTCAAATCTCGGTATCAAGATATGCTAGCGATGAGTGGTGAGGCATCGAGTCAGGCTGTAAATCGCATGGCAGTAATAGCACCTTGCAAAGACAGGTATTTGCCGTGCGCCATATATGAGTGTTCATATTTGCTATATTGAATATTGAGATGCGATCGCTATGCCCTGATAAGACTCTAGGTAGATATTTTCTGTAAGTACAGCCATGGCAAATGCAGAAATACTTAGCTTTGTTTTGACTTTTGATGCAGTAATTTAGACTTTCTAAATTGTGTCTTTTAAAAATGCGGTTATTTAATAAACAGTCTTCTACATAATACACGTGGAGCACTATTCGATTGTTACAATAACAGCACGGGGCATCGCAAATCATGTGACGTGGGACCACTATGGGAAATATGAAATGAGACGTTCCCGGCATGTCAAAGATATATCGCCACTTAAATTCCTCAAACGACAGAACAGAACTAGGAGTCACATAATATTAATACTTCAATAAATAAAAATAAATAAATATTGGGGGACAATCTTCCACAAATCGACCTAGTCGCAAACTAAGCAAAGCTTGTACTATGGGTACTAGACGACGATATACACACTTATATAGATAAATACATTCTTAAATACATAGAAAACATCCAAGACCCAAGAACAAATATCCGTGATAAATGCACAAATAAATGCCCTGGCCGGGATTCGAACCCGGGACCTCTAGCTTCGGAGGCAGAGTCACTACCAACTAGGCTAAACATGTCGTCAATGTCTTGGTAATTCAGAGACAAATTAATCACACACATGACATGTCGGGGCCATCAATGAAACTATTGGGATCGTGACGTGGTGCCATGTTCGCAATATTCAACGACAACTTCCACTTATGAAAAATATTAATATATATATTACATTTTTGAATAACAACATTTGATACATGACTACTTTAACCATGTGCCAGCGACGCTGTTGAATACTAGTGTCGCTCCATGTTACCGAAGTTATAATCCACCCAGCATGCAAGTCTTCCTTTATCTAACCTACTACACACTATGCCTATATCTAGCTTAGTACCTAACTAGCATGCGCCTAAATGCCAACTAGTCTAATAGAGCACTATCTTCATATCTTCGTTGAATCAAAGTCTTGTAATATGAGTGTTACCTTAATATTGTGAGACAGATTGCGCATTCATATCAAGTTAACGCAGAAGTGCGAGATGGCACGGCGGTCTAGGGCAGATTCACTCGAGCAAAGAGAGATTTCACGCGATATTGCTAGTACCTCTATCTAGCTCCCTCTTATGTAATATCCAATGAGAATGAGAGAGACACAATATGCGGGCCCACCGCTGCGTGCGTCCAGCCAAGTTAGCCCAAGTCATTAGTTGACACCGCGGAAAATTAACACTTCAATAATATATAAAGCCGTTGAGTTAGAGCAGTGTTTGTGAGACAGTTAGGCAAATACCTACCAATCTGTGGACCCACGCAAACACGGTTTTACAAAAAGTCAACAATTTTGACGTGTGGTCACACTTGACGAGTAACAAGAATATTGCAGTGCCATTGCCACCACTCTAATTCCTGTTTGGACTTTGTAAACCATGGGCCGATATCTGTTATTTATCACCTGGTCCGGTTAAGTAACCTGTGGGTTTTACTTAGAGTGGATCTATTTAAACCATAAAAGTTTAATTTGAGTTTGGTCCGTACAGTTTTCTTAGACGTTTATCCTGAATCCTTAATGTAGTTTAGTCCAATCTAGCCTCAGTAAATAATACAATTACTGCAGAGGCCGTGAAGTAAGGGATTGCTGGACGAGTTTGGCATAAAACGATTCCTGCAATCCCTGTTCCGGCCGAGGATTGTATAGTACTTTTCTCAAACATGTTAGAAAAAAAAACAATAAAAAAACTACAATGTAAAAAAAAACTAAAAAAAAACAAAACGTCCAAAAATAGCAAAGCATCACGAGAAATAAAGGAAATTAAATAAAAACACGAAAGAACTAAAAAATACGAAAAACAGGTAAAAACTAAAAAAATACCAAACCATGGAAAAACAAAAAAAATGTCGAAAAGTACAAAAAAAAATACGAAAAAACTTTTAAAAAGTCCAAAAATATCAAAAAACACAAAAAACGCTACAAATTAATACGAAAAAACTAAAAAAAATACATAAATACTCTAAAAATTCGAGAAAAAAACAACAAAATACAAAAATACAAGAACGATAAAAAAACCGGAAAAACCTAAAAAAATACCAATTTACATAACAAATTGAAAATATATATACAAAATCGTGGCGGTTGGCTCTATGTAATATTTCCTTTATCAGTTGATTTTAGTAAGCAAATTTAAAAAGTTAGAGCAGCGGACAGTAATGTTTTTTTCATACATTCTCCATACATTATTTCTTGGCCGACGGCCAAGAAGTAATGTAAGGATAGGGAGCCATAAACAGGTAACTTCATGTCCTCTTCTCGTGACATTAATGCATACATTTGAGAAATATATACACAAGAAAGTATGAGATATATATACACAAGAAAGTATGAGATTTCGACAGAATGGGACGACAGCTTTTAGCAGTTAGATATTTTGAATGCAATCCGACTTAACTGGCCTTTAGAATATAGACATATGCACCAGATGTGGCAAGTTACAAAAGAACTTGACGGCCTGTTTAGCCTAGTTGGTAGTGACACTGCCTCCGAAGCTAGAGGTCCCGGGTTCGAATCCCGGTAAGTGCATTTGTTTCTGTGATGAGCAGAAGCATTTGTTCTTGAAACTTGGATGTTTTCTATGTATTTAAGTACCTATATACCTACCCACATACACAAGCCTTATTATCTTACTAAGCTTACTATGGGACTAGAATTTATTAAGGGTTCGAATCCCGGCCAGGGCAATTATTTGTGCATTTAGCACGGATATTTGTTCTTGGGTCTTGGATGTTTTCTATGTATTTCAGTATGTATTTATATATGTATATTTATGTATCGTCGTCTAGTACCCATAGTACAAGCTTTGCATAGTTTGAGACTAGTTCGATTTGTGTAAGAATGTCCCCCAATATTTAACTAAAGCAGAATACCTCTACACTAGTAATTGTACCGGTTGTCATGCCCGCTCTGAAATAGTGTACACTACTGCTGCCCATCAGTCGCGGGTTAAAGGGTAAAACGGGCTCCTATAAGCCCTACGAATTTATAATGTAACGACTAATAAAACATAAACGATGTTTACCTCTTTTCGGCATAAATTAACTTTTATTTGACAGTCTACTTAAGTAAAAGGGTAATCAAATTTTACTTACGCAAGTTAACTATCAATAAAGCTGGATAACCTTGTGTGGTAAAGAATATAATTACCATCATCTCCCATATACAAGGTAGGAAATCATGTGAACCGAGTGAAATCTGCCGTCAACAATGCTCGGATTTTTGCGACGGTGCATGCTTTCACTGACTTCTTTTCATATTTTATATTTTATCTCGCTTCAGCGCTTATTTTCACTTATTCGCCTATTCAGATGTCATGCGAAATATTAACTTTGAGGATTACTGAATGTAATCGTTTGAGACTTAGGTTTGATTTGTTGGTTAGAAACAATTGAATTTGAATGATGACATGACATTGACTAATTCTGTATTGTGATTATTCGTTATTACTAATAAGTAGTTCACGTTGAACTGTTTATATTTAAAGGGAGCACACAAACCAATATGATTCACAATAAAAAAAAAAGTTTAATTGGTCAATAACTAACTTTTATAAATGCACGCATATAAAATTGCCACTTATGAAAACTTGTAGATAACTGTCATTCACAAAAAAACTTGTGACTGTTCATGTTTACAAAGGCGCGTTTTTATAATTTGATAAAGTGTCATTTATTATGCGCATATCTTGTTACCATAATCTAAATTATCTGCGGGATAAGATGGAATGGGGTTTTAGGTGCAAAAAAAAACAACAAACTTCAAGTTGAGGTCTCACCTCCGCCTAAAATCCCATTTTATCCCGCCGCGCCGTGTGATAATGCCAACGACATGCCACACAATTTAGTTCCCATCAATACTCCAAGTATTGACACGTAAAACTTACCTCAAAAAAGTCATATTTACAACCAAAATTTAAAAATTACGAATGAGATAATTCGCTTCTTTCTGTCATATTAAGTTTTATCGAAGTTAAATTACGTCAGATCAGATACACGAATTATACGAAGTTTGTCAGGAATAAAATCTAAAAGTTGATATTTTTTATTCACAGAAGCGGTGTGAGAGATGCGATTGGTCGAATGGCCGGGCGCGGGCGGGGGCTAGCATGGCGGGCGCGCTGGTGCTGTTGGCGCTAGCGACCGCCGCCGGCGCCAGCGTGAGCGAGCTAGCTCGCCGTGACACGGGGGACGTGTTCTCGCTTACTGGTAATTATCATACTAGTTTACTTGGTGCAAGGGTTTGCATGGCGGGCGCTCGTGTGCCGTTGGCACCAGCGACAGCTTGAGTAAGCTAGCTTGCCGTGACACGCACGAGCGACGTGTTCTCGCTTACCGGGAATGGAGGTAATTATCATGCAAGTGTACTTGGCGCAAGTGCTTGCATGGCGCTGTCTGGCTCGTTCTGATGGGGTGACACGACCCTCGACGTCTCTTAAGGCCAGTGCCGTGGCCCCATTTACGGAGAACATATACATTCCCGATGAGCCCGCCTTTAGTCGCCTTTTACGACAGGCAACATAGACTTTAGACCCTGTAATTACCATCGTAATGTAGCCAGGTTTGTGTTTCTGTAGTTACAAAATGTAGGTCCAAATATTGAATGTTTTCTCACGTTCCAGGCGTAGAATGCGGGCCTGCGCAGTGCGCGGAGCACGGCGCACGCGCCGCCGAAAATGTGTGCGCGTGCGCGTGCCCACAGCGCGCGCCGCTCTTCAGGGAAGACCGGGAGCTGTGCGTCGACGACCTGCCAGGTGCGCTTCCACAGAGTACATAATAGTACTTATGTAGCAAATGGTTTACTGTCCTACCAGGCGCGATTCCACAGAATTGGATAGTATACTATACAGACTTACCCCCTTATTCATAAAACTTAACAAACCTCTGTTAACTAAAAATTGTTTTGTCCCTTACTCACAAACATAAATGTCAAAGTGACAGATAAGGACAAACCAACTTTAGTGGCTTGTTAACTAATATAGGCTTGATGGACGTTTATGAATAAGGGGGTTATAGTTTTTGACTAACTTTTTTAAATAGTTCCTGAACGATTTGCGTATTATAACATCGCTAGTGCGATGAATTTAGACTCCTCTAAAGATCGATATGAAGATTTGGCCACAGATAATGGTTATTTCGAAAAATTCTCACTATTTTTAGAAATATTAATATTGGTAAATTACTGACCTGTACTGTATACTTTAGTGTATATAATATATGTAAAAGTAATTACGTTAGACGTTTTACATTCCAACAAACCCGATGATTGACAATACTCAGTCTGAATCATGATTCATGAACCTATACTTATTACTGGTAAACATTATGATGCATTCTTAACACAAACGTTTAGTTATTAGGTCTACATTGTATTGTCACGTAACAACCGCTTGCCATATACATTACATACGGAATTATAGCTGAACTCCTGAAGGCGGGTGGAAAACCGGCTCTTACGGCCCTGCAAAAGTTGTTCGACTCCGTCTTACTGGAAGGGAAAACTGCAAAGACATGGAACCGAGGTATGGTGGTGCTGTTCTTCAAAAAGGGTGACAACGCCTTACAACCCATTTCACTTCACTTCTGAGCCATGTCTATAAGCTTTCAAGATTCATTACGAACCGTCTCGCACGCAGGCGAAATGACTTCCAGCCTTCCGAACAAGCCGGTTTCTGAAGAGGCTTAAGCACTGTAGACCACATCCGTATGCTCCGTCAGGTTATACAGAATACTGAAGGAGTATAACGTGCCCCTCTGTTAAGCGTTCGTGGACTACGAGAAAGCCTTCGATTGATTGAAACCTGGGCTGTACTACAATCTCTCCAGCGGTGCCAAATGGACTACCGTTATATCAAAGTACTAGTGTTTTTACGATAACGCCGCTATGTCAGTCCGACTACTGGACCAGAATTCGAAACCTATTCCATTGCAGCGGGGAGTCAGACAAGGAGATGTTATTTCTCCCAAACTGTTCTCCGCTGCACTGGAGGATGTTTTCAAGACTCTGGACTGGAGAATGCTGGGCATCAACATAAACGGCGAGTACATCACTCACCATCGGTTTGCTGATGATATAGTAGTCTTGGCTGATACCATGGATGATTAAGTACGACGCTCGATGACCTCATTAAAGCCTCCAAGCGAGTTGAACTAAGGATAAATATGGAGCAGACGAAGATCATGCCAAATGCCAATGTAGCGCCAACTCCCGTAACAATCGGACACTTTACGACCGAAGTTATAGACGATTATATATACCTAGGACTTGCTAAGACATTTTGTCCAGTTATGTAGGTCCAAATTCGAGAAAGAGGTTAGTCGTCGAATCCGACTCGGCTGGGCAGCTTTGGGAAGCTACGGCACATCTTATCGTCCAATATTCCGCAATGTCTCAAGACGAGAGTCTTTGACCAGTGTTGTTGCAGCAGTGATGACATAGTTATGGCACTGAAACGTGGTCGCTTACTATGGGTCTCAAAAGAAGGCTCAAAGTCACCCAAAGAGCAATAGAGAGGGCTATGCCGGGAGTTTCTCTGCGTGCTCGCATCAGTCAGGAATAAGGCCATCCACAGCAGAACCAAAGTAACCGATATAGCTCTCCAAATCGCTTAACTTAAGTGGCAGTGGGCGGGGCACATAGCACGTAGAACCGATGGCCGTTGGGGCGGAAAGGTTGTCAAGTGGCGACCACGTACCAGAAGGCGTAGCATGGGCAGGCCCCCCAGAAGGTGGGCTGATGATCTGGTAAGGGTCGCAGGTGTCCATGGATACAAGTGGCACGGGACTGGTCATCTTGGAACTCTTTGGGGGAGGCCTATGTCCAGCAGTGGACGTGCTTCGGCTAACATGATTATGATGATAACATAGGTAGGTACTTCGCTTCTTGAACAGTCTAAAGTTGGTTTAAAAATTACTGAAAAACGGTAACGACTGAGATTAAAACTACTGTGAAATAATTTCATTTATACCTACGCAAACGAATAGAAAGAAATCGGTAATCTCATTTTTAGCACGTTGGCGTCAAATATGACGAAATACTCACACTAATTTCTCGTTACCAGCAAAAACAAGAAAGCGCGTCATACCTAATCGAAATCGCGTTATGTCATCTACCTATAGATGCTTGACTCACGGCCAGCTTTCGTATCGAGACACCTGGACTATTATTCACAAAGCGTACAGACTACTTCGCCAGAAATTATCCAGTTTAAGTCCCATCTCCAGGTTTTTTATTTATACCGACTGTGGTAATGAACATTGAGCCTGCTTAATGGTAAGGCGTACGTACACCATAGCCTATATGTATATAGACGCCTGCTAGTCCAGAGAAATCGCAAACAAGTGTCCATAAGCTGCTGTCTGCTTACCATCAGGCAAACAGTCAGCTTGCGTGCCAACGTCGTTATATAAAAAACGCGTTGCTACCCTCTATTGATTTAAGTATTCGTTTGTGTCGGCAGCTAGAGACCCTTGACCCTTTAGCCCTCACTCTCAATTTCATCTTTTCGAGACTTGACTAAGTAGCGCCTTTATTAACCACCGGAACACAACACCACAATACCTACAGATCAAGTAAGGTCAGTGACGGAATTGAGATCAAAAATGTAAATAAACTACTGTCTCTTACCATTATCAGTAGCATAAATCATATCTCCACAAATCTATACTTATTATTAAAGTAAAGAGTTTGTTTGTTTGAACGCGCTAATCTCAGCAACTACTGGTACGAATTGAAAAATTAGTTTTGTGTTGGATAGTCCATTTATCGAGGAAGGCTTTAGGCTACGAGTATATAACATCACGCTGCGACCAATAGGAGCGAAGACGCGGACGAAGTTGCGAGCAACAGCTAGTTATATTTATAATACATGACACACGTATTTCGTTAAAAACGGGTCTATTTACTGTTTAATTCAGAATGTTTTTTAAGTATTCTAAATATTTTTGTGAATATAAAATGGGCTATGGCGTATTTTAGGGAAAGATTAAGTTCTGCGAGATTAATTCTCTACTACTAGCGCCATCTAGGGCTTCTCTAGAGAACTAATCATACCAGAAAGCTAAATCTTTGTTGAATTAAATCTAAATGCTACACTACTTATTTCGCACAATCATAATGTTTTATGTGGGTGTATATGTGTGTCTGTGTATCTGTGTGTCGGTCTGTGGCATCGTAGCTCTTATTTATTTATTCAGGCTAGGTAACAAAATGTATATAATAATAAACATATTTTAAATAGCTTAATGAAAACATAATCATATTTATTGTACATTTCAATGACAACCAAGCACAACATGTTTATAACAAATTATAATTATAATTTAAATAATAAAGAGAAAAGATCTCTAGGAGAGATTTGTCCCTCATAGGGAAGGGTTCGCCTTTGTAGTCTTTGTACTTTATTCTTATGTGACGTGTATACCTGTACTGTTTTATCCTGATATTTGGTACAATGAAGTGTTCACACGCATAAAATGGAAAATAAATAAATGCGAGTTTAACATTCTTAATTAGGTACATGGATTAAAATGAATGAGATCGCATGAGATCATGGACATTATTAACTATTAGACAACTTTATAACACAACTTTTGAATGAGTTGAGACTTATACAAAAAATATCAACATCCTTACAAATATTATTGTAAGATGTGCACATACGTGCTAGTGGATTGTGTTGAGTAACAGTGTTGGAAGCTATAGGTACTAGAAACTGAACAGGACTGCGACTTGGTTTAGGATAAACACGAAACTGTATGTTACTGATAAGATAAAGAGTAATTGTAATTGTAAGAGTATTGTTAAATAATTTTATGTAGTACGAGTATTATTAATTCGTTTAAGCTTCTTCTGTTTTGCAAACTATCCATTTTGAAATGGCGTGATGTCTTGGTACGTCGGCAGTTTTCGTTTAACCTTTTGAACGCCACGGTCGGCCATAGACGTCAACGTAAAAGCGCCACCCTGACGCCAACGACGGCACTGGCCGACAATTTTCTTTTTATGAAAAACTACTGAGAAGCTGCCCAATTTTATATTGGCATTATTTCTTTACACATCATTTTTTTACCGTTGTGGCGTCAGGGGCACAACGAATTACTTTGACGTCTGGCGGCGAAAAGGTTAAATCGCAATTTGTACACTAAATATCGCAGAAATGTATAAGCGTGAACTGATTTAAATGTGTTTTTTTATTTATTTGAAAGCAGGTTTTCCAGCGATGGTTCTTAGACATGTTTTATAAAAATCGGTTCAGCCGTTTTTGAGATATTGAACTTTCAAACTTTGAAGTTTTCTAAGTTGTCAGTTATTTCACATAAATTCTGAACGCACTAATTTTCTTCAAGAATTTTAATGAATTAGCGCTCCCCACCGCTTGGGTTATTGATTTTGTGCTACCCACCGTTTGGGTTATTTTTTTATGTGGTGGCAACCCATTTGTTTAGTTTTTTGGTCTGTCCTCCATTCTCCGACCTTATAGTGGTGTTATTATGGAAACGGTCATCTGTAACGCTTTTAGCGTTAGATACCAAAATTGGTCCAACGGAACACTTATGGGTCCCCCGCACTTTCGACTGAACTCGATTCTCCATACAAAAGTAGTTTCGTTCTCATTTTAAAACGCCGTGCTGAAATTACATGAAACGGTATACACAATGGGATCCGCCATATCTAGGCCGGAAATTAGTAATAGAAAAAATATACAGCCTGTTTTTGAGTTTTTTAGGTCTTGTACGCAAACCTTAATAAACGCTGTATTTTTTCTCCATTATAATTTCAAGCAACAGAAATTGATTTCCAGCCTAGATATGCCGGATCCCCTTGTGTATACGAAGTTTCAACTTATTCCAGCATGACGTTTTAAAATGAGAGCTAAACTACATTTGTATGGAGAACCGAGCTTCCTGCGGACTCTTAAGCGATCTCTCGGTAACTACCTAGCTAGCACGATAGCTTATACACGTTATATGGCCAATATAAGTACGTTTTAGTAAAAACGTCACATAAATCATGACGGTATAAGCTATCGTGCTAGCTAGGCTGCCCGTCTGTCAATAATAGTTCGTACGGATCAGAGGCCAAAATATACTAAGCACGCGCAAGTCAATTTGTGTCGTAAATAGCTGGCTTGCGTTTTCTTAAGTAGACACAGTTGAAAGTCTTTGTTTACTTTACTAAGACACGTATTTACCTACGGTCTCAAAATACTCAAATCATTTAGGTGTTGGCCAAACATTGAGATACTTAAAAATCTCGCAAACATACGGTTTTCGAGTTACATCTTCACTTCGCCCATCGATAACGTTAAGTAAACAAGTTTAAGTAAAAATTACGGTTTTGAAACCCAGGCTTTTATGACTTTAATGTGCATTGTCACCGTAGATGCACAGGTGTCAAATTGTAAGTTAAACGGATAACTAGAGTAAGGTCAATATCATGACAAAACATGTTTTAGAAGAGTCAAAGACATGTTTTGTTATAATTTTAGCTAGTTATAACAAATGATGATCGATAATAGGTAAACAGTATTTAAATATCCAGCATTAACATGTAATTAATATATTATGCATGTTTTCTGCTGGATATCTGACAAAGCCCCAGCGAACTTCGTTCCGGCCCCTACCAATTTCGTACAAAATGTATGAAAAAAAATACGTGTATTTTACCGATATTTTAATAGCTATTCTGCTATTCGGGGCGAAGCTAAATCCAAAAGATTATTTATTTGACGACCTGTTTAGCCTAGTTGGTAGTGATTCTGCCTCCGAAGCTAGAGGTCCCGGGTTCGAATCCCGGCCAGGGCATTTATTTGTGCATTTTTCACGGATAGTTGTTCTTGGGTCTTGGATGTTTTCTATGTATTGAAGTATTTATTTATCTATATAAGTATGGATATCGTCGTCTAGTACCCATAGCACAAGCTTTGCTTAGTTTGGGACTAGGTCGATTTGTGTAAGTTTGTCCCCCAATATTTATTATTATTATTCACTCAATTACTTATGTATTGTACATATATATATATGTTTTTCTGAAATAGTTTCACTTTTCTTTTTTTTTCACCGCATGTTGCGCGCGCCTTTACAAGATTCTGTTTTGGCCTTGTGGTTGACTGGTAGAGAATGCATCATGTCATGTCATTGCATTAAGTCCGCCTTTTGTACTTATGTTATATATGCAGTACATTTTAAAATAAATAAATTAATAACATATACTATAATATTGGTGTATGCGAACTTTGTAGAGATGTTTGTTTTTATTCTCGAAATTAATATTGATTTCTTCATTCTTCACGAAATTAATATTGACTTCTTCAATACCAGTCGTATGTTCGTAATGATGTAATGTAAAAAAAACCGCATGGAAACATCGGGGTGGTCGAAATATATTCAATATCGTATCTTCCGCGTGACATTCTCATCCGAATATCAACACCTGAATTTGCACAAGGAAATTGATAAAGATATTTATGAACCGGATCAATTATGTATGTGCCCGCAATGGCTGTTACTGTCGCCTGCTTTTGGGAACATGCAACCGTTGTTTATTTTTGAAATATAATAATCTCATTTTAAATTGGTTATGCCCGCGCGGAAGTCAGGCCGCCAGCTTGATTAATTTTCTTCATTATTGAAGAAGTTCTTGCTCCGCAGGTCCGAAGAAGTTTTAATAGCACTCCGCACCTACTTCCATCCCCCATTTCACACCTTCGGCACAGATCAAAGAATACTCCTTCGGAAATGATTCCCGGGTAAATAATCTATCCTTGTCCTTTCTGGGATTCAAACATTCCAAATTAGAGATTTCATCCAAATAGGTTCCGCAGTTGAAGCGTTAAAAGCTAACAATTTATCAGAGTTACATTCGCATATTACTTAATTTTAGTATGGAGTATCGATTAATTTTTTTAATTTGAGCCCAGATTTGCAATAGGTAAATTGAAATGGGCTTCTTAGTAAAACTTGTACATCATCGTCGCAACAGCGACGCTCATTGTCCTCTTAGGGCCTTCTCCAAACTTCGAACTTCGTATCGTGCCGTCCCTTTCCGTCATATACTGTATAACACGAGAGAGAAAGGGACGGCACGACACGAAGTTCGATTTTCGAAGTTCGGAGTAGGCCCTCTGGCCGACACAATGACCATACGCAAACACGACGACCCTAAATAGACGAAACAGCACGTTGAATGCGATAAAACGGGAGAGCATGATTTAAATTCAGTACCTAATATTACGAAATCTGTGACGATAAATGCCGAAATACTATCTTATTGATCATCTAAGGCCCATGTGCCGCTCGTGTCGTGCCTCCTACTAGGCTATATGTTATCATTCCCTGCTCTTACGCATAGTATGTGAAGACGTCGCACGCTACATGTTGCGTACGCCCACGGTTCAAATCGGTTTCATGTAACCCTTCAAATTGTCAACAATAAAGGCGTCTACGAAGAGAGCCTACAGGACACGTTTTTTGCCTAGTGCGAAAGAGACGGTTTTAGTATTTTTTTAGGTCAATGACAACCAGGTACCTTGTTCCAAACAACACGACAAATTAACCATGGAGTTTACGGCGTAAAACGTGTGTGTGCTAGATATTTATAACTTGGTTGTTCTGTAGAAAAGTTCTCGCCACGAAAAAACTTCATTATAATCATTATTCGATCGGAAATATTTTGATTCACATGGCAAGACACTTTAATAAATTATATCCTAATGAGTTAACTGCTTTTACATGACAGTTTAATAGCAAATTCAAAGTATTTGCTCAGTATTTCTGCGGCGACACTTTTAAAGCAAGTAATAAAAATATTTTTAATCTGCATAAATTAAAGTCGTAATCGCATCAACTACCTTACCGGATCCCGTAAAATATATGGTTTAATTTATACCGTTAATAATACTAAATTCCGAAATAAGCTTATCTTTTGCACGGTCGGGTATTAGTCTTAATTCCGTTACTAATGAGAAGCTTAACAAACGCACTGAAAACAACGACGTATGTGACTATGGAATCTTTAAACGTCCCGATTTTCTTCCTTTAAGTCTACAGAATTGGATATGAACAGCAAAGAATCGGTGGCATAATCGGATTTGACAATTACATGTGTTGAATACGCGCTTAATCCTTTGTTATGAAGGTATTAATTTTCTTTGCAGAATGTTCGCTGGCGAGCTTCGGGACTGGCGCGGGCGTGCAGCGAATACCTTTCGTGTATCTGCCTTTGAAAGGACAAATAATTCATCCGTCGAGGGATATTACCTTTCAAGGTAAATCTTAACAATCACTCAAACAAGCTAAGCTGACAGGTTTAAACACTGCTTGCCACAACGCTGTTTTTCAATGTAAATATTATGGGTTTTCAATAGTTATTTAGCATGCATTTGTTTCCAAAAAAGTTATGCTCCGTAGATATTTGAACTTCCTTACTTAAAAGAGTCCGCAGGAAGCTCTGTTCTCCATACTAATATAGTTTCGCTCTCATTTCAAAACGCTATGCTGCAATAACGTGAAAATTTGCATACACCGGGATCCGGCATATCTAGGCCAGGAATTAGTTTCAGTTGATTGAAATTCATCATCATCATCATCATCATTTTCAGCCTGCAATCGCCCACTGCTGAGCATAGGCCTCTCGTCTAGTACGCCACTCACCCCGATCTCGTGCTAGTGTCATCCTTGTGTGACTCGCGGTCTTGTCTTGTCTTTGGGTTGATGTCGTCAACCGATTGAGCCGGATGACGACCGACGCTTTTTTTGCCTGCAAGTAGCCACCAATCTGTTAACACTTTGGTCCACCTTTTTTTTTATACCACGTCGATGGCAAATATGCGCCTGATGGTAAGCGGTCACCGCAGCCTATGGACGCCTGCAACTCCTAGGGGAGTCACATGCGCGTTGCCGACCCTTTAAGATTTTATACACTCTTTTCTTGAAGAACCCCATACTGTAGTCCGTCGGAAAAACCTCGGCAGGGAGCTCATTCCACAATCGGAGCGTCCGAGGGAGGAAATTCCTCCGAAACCGTACCGTACGCGACCATTTAGGTTCTAAGGTGTGAGGATGAATGCCTTGCCGACAGCGAGCGGTGCGATGGTAGAAAGCGGCCGTAGGCATCATGTCGAACGGTTCTTCGGAGCACAACCCATTATATAAGCGATAGAACACGCACAAGGAGGCAAATTTTCTCCTTAAACTCAACGCAACAATATCGCTCGTGAGCTTGGGATCGTCCACGATTCGCACAGCACGTCTCTGAAGCGAGTCAAAAGGCCCAAGCTGGTATCCAGGTGCTCCCGCCCAGAGATGACAGCAATTCTCCATATGGGGACGGACTTGCGACTTGTATAATAGAAGTCTCTGTACCGGGGTGAAGTATCGCTTCGCTCTATTGAGCACACCTGCCATCACTCTGCCTGGCAATATGTCCTGCCAACTCCATTTGAGTTTTGTAATGACTAAGGTGCGTGACGTCGGATCTCAACGTTCCTCACTCGGTCGACTGAAATTATAATGGAGAAAAAATACAGCGATTATTAAGGTTTTCATACAAGTCCTAAAAAACTCAAAAACTCGCTGTATGTTTTTTATTACAATTTCTAGGAACTGAAACTAATTTCCGACCTAGATATGGCGGATTACGGACCCAAGTATGTCCTAAAACTACGACCAAGACCACCGGGGGATGGGCAGCAGCATCCCCGGAGTGCGGTGGAGATACTGTGATCGCCAACCCGCGTGCCAGGCGTGGCGATTATGGCATTTACCCCCAATGAAATAGGGCGAGGCCCAAGTCTAGTAGTGGGCGTCTTTTGGCTAATATAGTGGTGGTGGTGGTGGTCTATATGGCGGATCGCATTAGGTATGTACATTTTCTCTATTATAATTTCCAGCAACAGAAACTGATTTCCGGCCTAGATATGCCGGTCCCCGTTGTGTATATGTATACAAAGTTTCATGTTATTTCAGCACGGCAATTGGAAATGAGAACGAAACTATATTTGTATGGAGAGATCTGTCGAGCGTGCGGGGGACCCTTAAGGGCGTACTTACAATGAGATATATCGCGATCTGTTGAGATTTGGAAATATACGGACTGATTTTCAGATATATGATTCTTGACTAGGTATATACATAATTGTTACTCTGACTAGAGCCGAAACATGATTGCTTAAAAATTACTCGATGGAAAAAATTCAAAGTTTAATTTCTCGGTTTTTTTTTCCTGAGCCTACTTAAACAATACATTATTAAACGACACAACTAAGTTAAAATGATGGTATTTTACCTCATCTAAAATTACACAAGGGGAAATATCAATAAAAACTTCACAAAATCTGAAGTTTCGTTTTCTCGTGCGCGTGAGAGTTAAGCGTGTCTCTTACACAGGGGGCGTGGTTTACCGAATCCCCTATTAGCATTTGTCCATTTAGAACTGCCAAATCGCTTTTAACCAGATTCAGTATCTCGATTCTCGAAACGTAGGGGACGTTGTCGAATGTGTCAGAAATTAAATTATTTTGTATTAAGTAGTTCATTATTTTAAGTGCAATTATATTTCGGTAATCTAGTATTGCAAAAACTCCGCATCGAAAAATGTGGTATTTTGGGAAAGAGTTAACAACTAGATACATGATAACTTGCAATATTTGTCTTTAATGAGCGTAACCTATGGTATTAACTTACAATTTTAATTGATCTTCGACAGGTGTCAAGACTCCAATATGCGCAGTGTCAGGCGCACAGTTCCTAACACCAAAAGGCTTCGTAGATCTCCGAAACACTTTAGACGCAGATGTGCCTTTTAGTCTCTTTCGCGATGAGGGACGGACTTTTCTTCAGGTAATTAATCATATATGATATATGTAAATACGTAGCGTAATCAAACAAGGCTATTTTTTAAGCGGTTTTTTTCGATGTGGGTAATTAAATAGAGGATACATAAGCAAATATAACCACACTTTCAAATCCTAAAATAATCACAATTATTTCAAATAAAAATAAAACAATTTTAAAATGGCCTCATTCTAAAAGAGTAAACGACAAGTAAGGCGTCACAAAAATCATACAGAAGCACTATTATGTCTATCACTTATTAAGGCGGAATTACTAAAGAATGTTCTTTTTGTGTGTTGTGACTGTCAGAATTCAGCAATGTGACGTCATATAGACGATGGTAGACTTTCTTCGCATTGTCGTGAATATCTTGAAAAGTAATAGCTTTAGCTATAAAAAATATTTAAATAATTTGGTTTTCTTGTTAACAAATTAACGAAATAAGTTCATTTTTCATACTACTTACTTGTAAATTTGAAATGTTGTCAATTATGATAATTATATTTTATTTTAATGCCGCAACACTGAACTGAGCATAAAGTTAGATTTTAAATTTGTCACAGGAGGACTTAGGTGGTAGTTGGTGAGCCCATTTACCGCCCCAAATTAATGTAAAGATTGTTGTTAAGTATCTTGATTCTCTTTAATTAGACATCCTCATCATCAGGTGAGAGACGTTCACTGCGGGACAATGGACATAGGCCTCGTCCTGAAAACGCCACTATGATCGGTTATGAGCTGTCCACATCATGCGGACACAACTGACCACACCGGTCATAAGATCTCCTTATTATATAATTATTCATTCTTCCATCATTCTCAGCCTACTTGTGGTCCTCAATCGGGCAAGAGACCGGCTTAGTGGGCCCTATTAATCCCATCAAAAGTTAACCAAGTATGATAATACTTCCAGTGGAGCGGTGAGGACGAGGTGCGGGCACGTATGTCCGGGCGCATGATGGTGGTTCGGCTGCTCTGTAGAGACGTGGCCGCTGCTCCCGCCTCTCCACTCGACTTGCGGGGAGTCTTCACGCCTTGCGTAGCTTTCAGGGTGCAAGGGACCGCGCCTAAGCCACTTTCAAGTAAGTCCAACCAATAAGTATTTGTAGCTGGGTTGAATCTAGAAAGAGGTCAGGACCTAAGTATTTTACGGCTAACGGACTCCGAAAGGTCGCAACCAGTACTTACGTAAAAAAGTTTTGTACGTATGTCATAACATAACCCATTAGTTTATCTGTTAGCTTTTGTGGCCTGTGAATAAATTATATTTGATGTGCTTTGGCAAACTTTAGAGACCTGACTCGCAATGCTACGAGTACACATAAACAATTAAATAAATGTTATTAGAGCCACCTGACCTGTCCCTTTAATATGGCATGTGTTGTGTATCTGTTTCAGATGTAACGGAAGTTCAATTCGCTCCCAACGCGCAAACATCACAAGCAACAACCAGCTCAGGGCTATCAGTGACCGAATACGTCGCTATTGGCATTAGCTCTCTCCTTCTCGGTCTTATTTACGTCGCCTCAGTCTTCCTCTATTTACATATAAGAAAAAGAAAAAAAGGTTCTGAAGGAAGCTCCAGACAATTGAAAAGTTTGAAGACTAAGAATGGTTCAGTCATCACTGAACGCGACATAGTTCGAATCAACAATGAACGAGTTCAATCATTACCAAGTTCTTTGGATACTGATAATGGTGTAGTCAAAAACAATCCTCTGGTCGGAATGAGTAGACAGTTCCATCAAATCAAGCATAGTTTCCCAAGCGATTCTGGTAGTAACATGTCTGATTCGGAAGATTTCGCTGAGAGTAGCGCTAGAAGCGATGATCATACATTCAATGTAAGTAGAATAAACACACGAGAGAAAATTGTTTAGTCTTAATTTGACTATAATTAACTTAGTGAAATTTTTTTCAGGATCAGACCACATCAGCTCTTATACACTCCCATTATTCCGAGGTGAAGATTCGAAACAGCTGCCCTGACTTGAGTCACCGGGATGAGTCTGGAATAGAACGTTTACCAGACGAACACGTGTCCATAGTGGAGACAACAGACGACCGCGAAATAGCTCGGCCAGTCGGGACTACGAGAAGAAAGCTATACTTCAACCCTGCTTATTTTGAACCACATCTAATGGCGGTATGTACAATATAAATTTTAATCCAAAATTATGTAAATATTCAGCAAATTTGAGAGCCGGAAATGAAATCAATTTATTTGTTTCCAGGAGCCCCCGCCTGCTGCTTTAGAATTTCTCACCAAAATCAGAGAAGTCATTGCAGTAGCAAAACATAAAATGGCAGCTAAAAGATTCCAACCAGTCCTGAACGAAATACCAGAAGAAGAAACCTATCCTTCACATGGAAACAGTTTAGATATATATCAAGGTCTGGGCAGTCAAAGAAGTGGAAGCGTTGTTAGTCTTAAAAGGGAAAATAG
The DNA here is from genome assembly GCA_905163555.1 of Notocelia uddmanniana. Classification (NCBI taxonomy): domain Eukaryota; kingdom Metazoa; phylum Arthropoda; class Insecta; order Lepidoptera; family Tortricidae; genus Notocelia; species Notocelia uddmanniana. The sequence continues at coordinate 8,892,463 of LR991069.1, read as the reverse complement.
TAGAAAGAGGTCCATGAACTGTGTAGGATGTCCAGGTTGTCAAACAGAGACTGGTAGCGAAGTGCATAATTTCATCAAATATGATGTACCAGCCTGCACGAGCTGCATGAGCAGTAAAGGAGAAAAACAAAACAGCATCCGGAAATGGTTAGAGAACATTCCCACTGGAAAGCAATCGTTTTACAACGATTTCCAACCAACCAATCAGAACGGTTTAGTAAATTCTCTTTTATCTCTTCCTAGTGCCGACACAAATTGTAAAGTAAGAAAACAAAATAGTTTTACTGCGTCTAATCATATGAATTTAACTGAAAATTTTACTAAAACTAGTAAATCTTCCAATATGTCTGTGAGATCTGAACCGCAGTTGAGAACTTATAGTTACAATCTACCCTTACCAGAATTTGATAAAATAACTCATAATAATAACAGAAATTATTATGGACAGACTATTTCCCGAGTAGACGATATAAGGCCAATAGGTTTATGTGACTATCGCACAGGGAGTCTAAGAAGTAATCCGATCACTAATCAGCATAGAAATAAGTTTATAACAAACAAAAACTCTCTTCCCGATATGGTTAACGAAGCGATAGCTCTAGAAAACTGTGGTAAATCCTACAATCAGAACAGTTCAGATGAAGAAAAAATTGGTCATAAAAATACGAATACTCTTAGAAAGAATTCAGAAAGTCCACCCATTAACGATTATGAAACTGATAGTTTAGAAAGAGCGTGTACCAAAAAGGGACTGTCAACTCCACCCGAATATCCTGATGTTCCGTCGTCTCAAGCTAGTCCTAGTCTGAGCAATGCTTTACCTTTAGAAGAGGAACTGACAATGACTAATGCAGTTTATAAAACTCAATCAAGAAGCAATAGCAATACTCCATCCCCACAAAGAGATGTATGCATTGAACAAAACCACTATGAAATAATAGAAGCAAAGAAAGAACTGAACGTTAGTAACATGGAAACTAACAACAATAATCCAAACAACAGCTATAGTTTAGTCAGCGAAGTTTATGTTAATAATAATTACAACTTTGGTAGCACTCCTACTTCGCCAAGTGGTTCAGATTGTTCAATGGGAAGTAGAAAATTACATCACACGGGGAAGAACTCTGAAGAGAAGCCGGGTTGTCTTACAATAGAAGTTAAAGATCCTCCAGAAAACTATATAAAGATACATGAGTCAGATGGATTCGAACCAGATACTTTGGACCGCAAACATCCTAAATATAAGCAAACAGAAGAAAACACCCAATTTAGTAGAAAGGATCTCATAAGAAATATCGATATCGAAGGTAGTCCTGTCAATCAACGTATTCAGCTACGCAGTAGCGGGACATTTAAAAAATCTGAAGCCATGGTCAGTGCGTCAAAATTCAATAGTTTGCGACACGATTACGAGTCACGGAAAAATATTTATGAGCGTCCTAAACTATCTCCCACCACTTTCAACGATTCTAAAAGTTTAGAAGACAAAACAGAAACATGGGAAGAGGTCGCCGCGGACTGGGCTACAGAAGAAGGGCGTATACTTACTTTAGAGCTCAGGCACTCAAAGAGACAACGGCAATGTACACCCCCGACGGTAAAACAAATGAAAAGTCTAGCGAGACCTGATGTTCTACCACCACTTCCACCAACAAATGACCATCCTATATATGAACAGCCGTGCTTCCCACCCAGACGGGTGGAGAGCGCCCGATTACAACAAGAAAGTCATCCAAAAAACTTGACTGGCAGAAGCCTCAGTCCGAGAACATTTACGAAGAATATGACAACTGAGCTCATCAGAAATGCACACTTACGTAAATCCAGCATTGGACATTCTTGCAGTCCAACGAGTGCTTCTGCCCAGCAACCATTCTCGGACTATGAAAATATCGACACTTTGGACACTAGTGAAGGCGTAATAAGACAGGCTGAAGACCTATGCAGGATTTCTAGCAGAAGACGTACAGATAAAAGATACAGTAGCAATGCAATAAATACGAACACTTTTGTAAAAGAACCTAAGGAGACTCCGGGTAAAACCTTTAGGATGAAGCGTAAAAAAGGACAACCGGTTGAAGATTCAGGATATCTTAGCAGTGATTCAACGGGTTCGAGACACATTCAAAGGAAATTGGTTATTGCAAAAATTGTGAGTTGTAGTGAAAGTGACGATACTGAAAATGAGGCTAGGAGTGAATCAGGAGCAGAGAGTATAGAGACACATTCAGTGTATTTCGGTAGCTTCAGAAAACCAGAAGTAAACATTGTTGAAAGTGACAGTAAAATGATAACGTACGACAAAAGTACGAGTAACAGTGGGAGACGTTTCAGAAACGATTTATAGCATGAACTTCGTGCAATAAAATGTATTTGTGCAATATAATGTGCAATATAATTTAATAAGTAGATAGAAAATGCATTTATAGTAATCGATTTACTAATAAGTTTGTAAAATTATACAAGTACTGATACACGATACCTCTACTCAAGAGTTGTTAATAATTTATTTATATAAGAGATTAAAAAAGTTAAGTTTTTTTTTATATTATTGTAATAGATAATTAAATGGCCGGTTGTGCAATGCAATAATAGAATAAGCTAGTTATTTTGATGTTGTAAACATTACAGGATTCTTAACTCATTCCTACTCCTATTGCGTAAAGTACTGTACTGACTTAAAATAGTGTTCTTCGGTGAATAGGCATGGGTAGAGATAATATACGAGCACTTATTTGAGTATCCGTTTTGAGGAACTTTAGAAAAAAATACGTCCGTAGGAATTGGTACCACATCAAGTATTATAAAAATAATCACTAGGTATTGTAATTGATACAAGCGAGTTTTTAGCCACTTTAATGTCGATCGAGATATTCATTGTTATAATTTAGGTTAATCTCCAACTTTTATCAATTTCACCCGTCTGGGGTTTAATTATATAGTATTATTTAATTAGCGCGGTGGCTCCTTTGTAAAAAAATATACCTATTAAAATTGAATTTCCGAAATGTACTAGAACGTCACAGCGGATTATAAAAAAATCCTCAACAGTATAAAGAATGGATATAGGCTATATTTTATCCCGCAGCTCCGGTCCGGCAACGGTATTTGTAATAGCGGGCGGCAATTGAGCGGGTAGCTAGTAATAAATAAAGAAAGAATATGTAGGTATATGTAGTATAATGTCCTCTAAAAATGTACATATAATAACGGTTATGAGTAAACGTATTTTTTCTATAAATTATTATGAAATAATAACTGAAAATGTAATAGATGTTATTGTGTAAACTATTTGACCTGTAATGTAAATTTTATTACCAGTAATTGATGTCTTTGTCTATGTATTTAAAGGAGTTGTCACGCGACTGACGATTATGATTTATAAGTATACTTAGCTAAGCAAATGAAAGAGTCAGGCAGCAACATAAAGCTTCCTAGTACCTGACATACAGTCGTGCTCCGGAGAGGGACCCCTTAGTATGAGGCAACGGGCTAGAATCACGAGTTTCTAAAATCGAAGTTCGAATAGTTCTATCTCTTCAAAATTGCCAGTTGCAACATTTGAGTTAGAAATGAAGAACAAACTTCGAGCTTTGAAGTTGGTGGTAGGCCCCTGGTCGGTCCCCTCTGTCAGTGGGTAGAGCACAAGGGGTTATGGTTGTGGCATTCGACGTTGAGAACAACTAATCGGTTACAATGAATTCTTTTAAAACTTAGGCTTACTCGTATTAGAATCACTGTTTAAAACGGGGTATTTACCATGTATGTTATTATTGTTGAGTTTCCGATATTTCGCCGCTGTTGCAAGCACCATTTTTATGATTAACTGACGTGCTGAAGAAAACGTGTGTGTGTGTGTGTAATTCTAAGATTAATGACCATGTTAGTTTGTTGAAATCTTACTCGTATTAGTTTATTGACCGAGCGAGCGAAGCGTCTCCGTTTCAAATTTCGAAAAAAATTATTTTGTATGTCTATCTGTCCGGATGTTCTCCTCTACAGGTCGCATTTCTCAACCGATTCTCGTGGAATTTTGTGAGCGGATTCGATTATTATACTTATAGAAATTTTTTGTCGAGTCAGTTCTTAGAAACATTGAAATTTGAAAAAAAAAACTTTGCGAGGTCTACAGCTCACAGAGCCACTAAGTTAGTAAGATCGGGATTAGTTTACGATCGGAATAGCTGACATTTCATACAAACGTTGACGTAAGTTTATGGAAAAACTGTCACCTCTGGTCATTTTCTAATCGCGGCTAAGTATTACTCTATTGCTGTAGCAAAATGAACCAAAACGGACACCTAAGTCGTCATTTTTAGCCTACATACATGCCACTGAGGCGGTACCATAAAAATGGAATTCGTAAAGAGATGGAATACTTCCATCAACTGAAATCACCATCACTCAAATTCAGAAATTTGGCCATTTTCACGAATCAAATTTGGATTAAACATCACATTTTAATTGACGCACTATACTACTTTTCTCTTTTTTGTCTGTTATAAACAACTCTGAACTCTTATTATGAGTAGTTATTGAAATGCGTTTTAATACTTTTATTTAGGAAACTGAAAGTCTATAATTTAAATACAATTGTCAATGCTCAATACAACTATGTAAGACTGTTTGTTTCTACATAAAATAAATAAAATAAAATAAACAATTGATTATTGGCTAAAATATGGGTAGGTAGGTATATGTAGGTATAAAGTTTTCACTGCATTAGTTGTTCTCAATAATTGCTAGATCTTTTTTCGGTTGTGGGTTTTTTATATGTACCTATAGGTACATAAGGTAGGTAAGTAGTTACTCAATTTTGTATGTATTTAATTAAGTTTTGTACAGTTATTATATTTTATTTTGTTAGAATTAAAAGCTGACGTCATGGTGCTAAACAGAACAAGGGAAAACCGGGTACTTAGTAGGTATACTTAAACAAGTTGTTCTATTAAAAGAACTTGGTTCTACTATATTATAGGTAAAAAACTTAAGAAAAGGAACTGTTGTATGAAGTTGTGACGTGTTCGAATAGACATTTGTTTTGTTTGTGTCACACATTTTAAATATGTAGTGTCTATTCGAACACGCCACAACTACTACATTCAACAGGTCCTTTTCTTAAGATTTTTACCTATATAGAGATAATACATAATACTATTTTTTAAGTAAAATAATATATACTTAATGCTCAATAAACGAGATCTGTTGTTATATTGTTATTATAAATTAAATTTAAAAAGTATTTTTGTATATTATATTTAAATGTTGTAAGTGTACTTCTTTTGTAAGTAAAAATGGCTGATAATATTATCATGCTCATCACTCCCTTTATTGTATATTTTTTAAATGTAAAATGTAGGTTAGTGTTTTGTCAAATCCTAATACAATTAACGAAACACCTAGTAATGTAAGCATTTTGTATTATTATGTAAAAATATTTTGTAATATTTATTACTCTAGATTCGAAACAATGATGAAGAAGAATTAAAAATTATAGACATTTACCTCTTTTTTTTATTTTTTTATTCCTACAGATTTATATATTTAATAGTTTAAACTATATTTATGAACAACAAATTAATCTAATGATACATTTCATATAATTTGATCAAACTTTACTAAACTTTAATATCACAGGCTACATGCAAAATCGACAAATAACATAATTACAGCATTCTAGACCTTAATATCGACATAACATAAGTTATAAAATAAAATCACTCACTCTTTGTCCAGAAACATACTCCCACTATCTATAACTGGCTTCACGTCACACTGCTCTAAAATTTTGACTCCTTTTGCATCTTCAATCAACAAATTACTTCTAAAGTCAGTATAGACACCCAATCCTCCAGCAAACAAATCAATTTCTTTGCCAATTTTACTTTGAGCATCTTTATTTTCATTCATTTTGACTATACAATTATCCAAGTATTCTAAAATCATTGCAGTTTGACGCAACATTGAGGGGGCATATCCTGCATAGTCCAGTTTCAAGGACACTCTCTCAGGTTCTTCGTTGAATCTCCTTAGAGAGTTGATGATTGCTGTTATTTTCTGGTTCTGTGGAGTCACCATTATGCGGTGTGGAATGGCTTCATAAATATAATGTAACAGTGGCAACACTTGTCTTTCTGATCTAAAAATAATGAACAGTTTTTTTATGATAGGATCTAGATATAAGAGTGTAGTTATACATATATCTACAGTAAAACTAGGATTATCTTCAAGGTGGTGGTGTGCTAGATTTTACATTACTGTAAAGAATTCTTACTTAAAATTTACCTGACATATACATTTATAGAGGTCTTAGCAGCATTCTCCTCCCCAAAAACGATCATAACACCATTTAACATGTGATGAGGAGATTTCTTGTGTAAGACAGCATCATTTGCTCCAATCACATATTCCATCTCCATGTAATGGCAGAACATGTCCGATAATAACATTCCTGGAGTATCATCTTCAATTATTTTTAAAGTCAGATCTAACTTGCTAGTTGTAGCCAGGAGTGGAAGAATGCTGTGGTCATCTGAGAATAAAAAAACATAATGTAGATTGTAGGCTTTTACATACCAAAGAATTACAAGAACATGCATAAAATCTATTTGCAGCTTTATGACTGCTGTTGCCTCTTATTAAGTACTGAGAAATGCCTTACATAGATGATTGCTATTAACATTTTGAGCAAGCAAAAGTATTAAATGTAAATAAAGTTCCCTAAGCTTTTTTACTTTTGTCTGCCTGTTTTGCCTGGTTGGTAGTGACACTGCCTACGAAGCTGGAGGTTGTGGGTTCAAATCACAATAAAGTCATTTATTTATGTGGTTGGTATAAGCATTTGTTTCTGAGACTTGGATGTTTTTTCTGTGTATTTAAGTATATAGCTATTAAATATAACATCATCTAGTACCCCTAACACAACACAAGCCTTATTGAGCTTACTGTGGGACTAGTTCAATATGTATAAAAAAACTGACATTAATAATATTTAATAATATTATTACTAATACAAATATTGTGCCCAAGATACACTGTACACTGTACTCACCAATTACATTTGCTAAAACATCAATATGTTTTCCCATAAAATCCGAATATGACATCACAACTGACTCAAAAGGCAACAAGAATTCTTTCTCCTCTTTCTTGTATGAAATGACCCCATTAAACTCTACTCTAGTTGTTGTATTATAGTGCAGTTCAGTTAAATCTATAACCGCAACTATAGCTGTTTGTTCATTTGGTTGTAAGTTATGAACCTCTTTCCAGAAAGGGCTATTGGTTATCCGTTGAAACAGCTGAGTTGTGTATGTAATTGAGGATTTGTTGGTGTGGATGAGTATTGCTATGTCATGTAGAGACCTGGAAAATATAATTATAAATTTATATTAATTACCGGTTTTATTCTGCAGTGGCAACAAGTCATAATTAGTTGTAAATTATGGTTTTACTAATCATTTTCAAAAAATTCAATCTCAAATGTATCTATCTTGATATGCATATTTTTAGTCTTAAATAAAGCACTATTATAAACTCATGTATACATATGTTTAATATGTTTATTTTCATCATATAATGCAAATAGTGTACCATTAAATATTAACTATAATAATAATGCAGTAGATGAGGTCAACTCGTTTAATTTTCTCGGAATCACAGTTGATAAACACCTAAATTGGAAGGCACACATTGACAAAATCTGCAACAAACTAGGCCGTTTTGTATTTGCGCTTAAAAGGCTGAGAGATACTGTGTCAGTTGAAGCAGCTTTGACCGCTTATCAAGGATACGTATCATCTGTCCTTGGTTATGGATTGATATTGTGGGGAAAAGCAGTGGAAGTGGACAGAGTCTTTAAGATACAAAAAAAGTGTGTCAGGGTCATTTGTGGTTCGTGGTGGGATGAGAGTTGCGTACCCCTTTTTAAGAAACTTATATTTAAGAGAGTTTGCCTTGTTTATATTTAAGAGAGGTATGTAATTTTGTCAGATCACATCACACGTACTTTAAAACACGTGGCGAAGTTCTTGACAGGCAAACCAGAGGGCCTACTCCGAACTTCGAAAATCGAACTTCGTATCGTGCTGTCCCTTTCCGTCATATAGTGTATAACACGAGAGTGAAAGGGACGGCATGACACGAAATTCGATTTTCGAAGTTCGGAGTAGGCCCTCTGGGTAAAAATTATGAACCTTCTATATCACCCTCGAAGTCACAAGATGATCTACAGGAGAAACGTATTCAATATGTGCATTGTTATTTATAATCATCTCCCGGAGGAAGTAAAGCTGCTAGAGGGAAACGCCTTTAAACGCAGTCTAACAAACTGGCTTTTGGATCGTTGTTTTTACAGCGTAAAGGCGTATCTCGAACACTGAGATTATTACAATTAGTAGTATTTATTTATATAATTGTAATTGTATTAGATTTAATGAATTTATTGTGCCTCTTTGACTTTGATATGCCTATTATGTAAACTTTTTTCTAGTATTTAAATTTAACATTTTATATTGATTTTAACTTATTTTTTACTCTTTTGACATTTTAATTTACTACTGTATATTTGCACGCTTGCATGCGAGCTAGATACAAGAAACATAATGTACTGTTACATCCTTAGGTATACTGTGTCTATGCATATAAATAATTTCTGATTTCTATGTATTGTTTGAGTAGGGTGAGGTAAAATGGGACAATATAGAGCCAACATTGGAAATTTACCCCCCATGAAATTGGGGGAGGCCTATGTCCAGCAGTGGACGTCCTTGGGCTGATATGGTGGTGGTGGTGGATTGAAAATGCCAAAATTTTAAGGATCATGTTGTGGTTATAATGTAAGAAATAATCTAAAAACAAAAAACTAAAAATAGTACTTCCCAACCTAGTCAAAATGGCATTTTAAACAACACATAATTATCCAAGCTAGTCTTAATGGCCATTGACTGGAGTAGTGTAGAGTATCAACAATTTCTGTCTTCACTAGACAACAATGTGATACTTACATTTTATTGTTATCTACCACAGTCAGTTCAGTGTCATAAAAAAAGTGCAGTAGAAATTATAGCCATGCATTCACTAAACAGGACTGAAGCCGCACCCTGTGCTGTACAATATTATGAATATTTTTGTCTTCAACAAAACAATGCAATACATACTTACATTTTACTGTTATTGACCACATTCAGTGTAATTACAATTTTCTTATTGCACACTGCAATATTAGGAACCTGAGATTTCAGCTTCACCTCCGCAAATGCCTGAAAATTAACAGTAATTAATCAGAATTAACTAATACAAATGGTCCTTGGTTCAGTCCCAATAACTGTAAAAGGCAGAGCCCTTGAAGTATCCTCCTAAGGCCCCGCGTACAATTTTTTGTACACATTCCAAAATTGATTTCAACTTAAAATGAATAACAAAAGAATTCCTAATTCAAAAACACAATATTTTTTCTGGGCCTCAGGAGGGTATAGGTAAATAACAAAATAACTTACCACCAGTTTTTACTGATATATTTATATATTGTATTAATACAAATTATACATAGTAATAGACATGTAGTGGTCATGACATGACTCTGAGTCAAGTCTAGCTTGGGATCGAGTTGTTTCGTATATGTATTTGAAAATTATATAATGAGTAATCATCAATCAATACATTATAAATACCTCATTATAGTCGTCATTTATCGTGGAGTCATCTAAGTTAGGGTGTAGTTTCCGCTGAGCAGCAAATGCAGTTAATTTCCGCAGCTCCCTGAACTCTTTTTGAGTCTTTTTATTACAATCTATGCTGTATTTTGCCTGAGTGAGCTTCCTCTTCAACTGGTTAAGTATTGGTAACGACTCATCGACATACATCCCGCCTAAAGCAGCGGCTCTTTCACCAAGATTCTCAAAATTGTCATCAAATATCAAAGGCACTGCATCATCCTTTAAAACTATTTTAAGGCATGCTTGACCTCTGCAGCCAGAATCGTCGACATCATAATGATCCACATTGGTCACTTTTTTATGAACTCTTAAGGTGTCTAGTCTCGACAAAATTATTACTTCACTCTCACAAGCCACCAAGTAAAATATCTGCCCATGGCCGTTCCTAAGAATTCTAATTTGTGAAAACTTAATATCACTACCGAGGAATAAAGACAATACTTCCTCCTTTTTGTAGTACTCTTTTACTTCCCCGTATTTAGTACACACAGTGATATCACATATTTTATTTTGTACCGGGTGGTTGTCGTAAAATACGAAACAGGTGATTTCGTTCAGCACACATGAAGGCACTAAACCAGTGATTTCATCACGCACGGTGTCAGAAATATTTAACTTGTTCATGTTCTTCTGGGACCAAAACTAATAATGTGAATAATTGCTAAATCTTTATGCTTGTATTCCGTATATTTACCCGCGATTCCCGCGAAAATACGATGTCGATGACAACGTTTCTATCAAGTGTCAATGCCAAATGTCAAAGTCGATCTATCTTGTCAACTAATATGTCAATCGTCAACTGTCACCATCTGACGTTTCAAATATACGTTCCATGATACGTAACCTCAAAACAATGACTGCATAGAAATCTGCTAAAAATATGTAGCTTAATACCGTTTCCTCGTTTTCTGGCTGAATGCGCAAAGAGCGCGGTGCCATTAAAAAAAAGACCTCAAAATTGTCAAAGTTCAAAGCATAAATAAGAGTCAAAGAGAATATAATCACTACGTTTGAGAGTGTAGCAGCGCGACATTACACATACTTATCTATGAGCGCGACTCCGCTGGCTCGGCCATTTGGAGAGGATGGGAGACGATCGGCCAGTGGAGAGAGCGTATGTGGGTCAGCTCAATGGAAAACGTCCGATTGGTCGTCCCAGAAACCGCTGGAGTGACGAGGCCCTCAAGGACCTGGCTAACCTCGGAGTGCCCAACTGGCGTGAGGTGGTGCAGAATAGAGAAGAGTGGCACTTTCTTGTGTCGGAGGCCAAGATCCTCTTCGGGACATCAAGCCAGCCTAGCAAGTAAGCAGGGACGTATATAAGGGGTGGGGGGGGTCTTTGGGGTACGCCCCCCTTAGGTCTCGATGGTACACTGGTTATTCCTAAAGCCGGAAAGGAAACCCACGACCGCAATTGAGGCGATTGATCAGTGCGATTTTTTCCCCCTAACATATACGTACAGAAATGTAATTATACTTCACGCCTCGTCCTCGAGATTAGTAACTGAAGATTTATAATACACATGTAATAACGCCAAGTGTCACCACTCTCTGCACTTAGTTTGGAGTTATTTTTGAATTTTTATTTTTTCATTAGAGGGTATGTCATGATTGTGATGCCCAGCCGTCCATCGTTCCGCGCGTTCATACGCAATCAAGTGCTCGACCACTTCAGTCACTTTAAATAATCTCCAAGTTCTTGTTCGTGTATTCTCGCAAAAATGTCTAAACTTAAACGTACAAAGGAATATGATGAAGATTAAGATCATTTAATGCATAAAGTTTGTATACTATACCGTACATTACGCGATCGTAATGTGAGTGTTTCGTCACAAGGCGATGAGGAGGAATTTGTTCCACCAGAAACAGGTACCTAATACATCTAAGTTTTTTATAATACAAATTTAGCAATTACAATACATTGCTATAGTACCTATAATTATCTGTACCTCCAGTTTGCATCAGATTAGCCGTTGGGGCTAAATCATCGCAAGATTTATATGTTGGCGATCAATTCATTGGGAATTGTTACCTAAGTGAATTTATTTAAAACAAAATTCGTCGTTACGTGCATACGTTTTATACGTAGTCAATGCATTCCGATTAGTCATTGGGGCTAAATCGACGCACGATTAAACGGTTGGCGTACAATTCATTGGGGATTGATACCTAACTAAGTAAAATTATTTAAAACAAAATCTGTAGTTACATGCATACATTTTATACGTAGTCAATGCATTCCGATTAGTCATTGGGGCTAAATCGACGCACGATTAAACGGTTGGCGTACAATTCATTGGGGATTGATACCTAACTAAGTAAAATTATTTAAAACACAATCTGTAGTTACATGCATACGTTTTATACGTAGTCAATGCATTCCGATTAGTCATTGGGGCTAAATCGACGCAAGATTTAACAGTTGGCGTACAATTCATTGGGGATTAATACCTAAGTAAAATTATTTAAAAGAAAATCCCTAGTCACGTGCATACGTTTTATACGTAGTCCATGCATTCCGATTAGTCATTGGGGCTAAATCAACGCACGATTTAACGGTTGGCGTAAAATTCACTGGGGATTGTTACCTAACCTTTTAAAGAAGGTAACAGGGGTTACCTTAGTGGTATTAATTAGTAATCACCAAATTTTCATTTACGAAATGGTAATTGTACTAATTAACTAACAATAAGTTTATTAAATGTTAAATTACAGATCAATTGTATTTAACACATTATTACAGGATCTTCTGATACAGTTACTTATTAACATATAACTTTCGCTAGACCCTTTTCGTATAAAATGCTATATGTATGCGATTAGTTAATCGTAAATTTAGATTCCGCGTTTAAATTTTAAACACACATAAGTCACAATAAAATCACCTGTATATACTACGACCAGATGATTCTTTTTTTTTCCCGTATGAGGAAATCCACTTGATCAAGATACTGATCAGTTTGGTTTTTTAGAAAACCATTACAATCCTCTCAAAGGTTTAATAAACCCTATTTTGGTTCAGACAGAGTCTATCGAGGCTTAAGAAAGCGCTCAGTGTCCACTGACCAGCGTTCTGGCCGTAGCAAGCGCAAGCACCAGTGCGCTAGTAAGCACAAACACTTTAGTGCCTTAGCAGGCACAGCACTAGCGCCCTAGCGGGCCCAAGCTCTAGATCCTTACTAGGCACAAGCACTAGCGCCTTAGTGGGCACACGCACTAGCGCCTTGGCAGGTACAAGTACTAACACCTTAGAAAGCAGCCTTATTAAGCACAAGCACCAGTGCCGTACTATATGTACAAGTACGTGCAGTACATACAACGGTTTGCCCATCGACATCAATCGTTTTTTAGGCGATGACACAGCCAACTTAGACGAGGACGTTTCGGAAATATTTGGTGACGACCCTTCGTCAGCTATAAAATATGGACAAGATATACGGCAGAAATAGCCACTCGTTTTGTACACGTAGCTATAGCGAGGGTATTACGAAAGAAATACGTAAGGATCTTATCGATAATTCCTATCTAATCCTGGCTAATTGTGTGAAAATATAATTAGGCGCTCCTAAACTAAATCTCGAGATTAAGGCTGCCATTTCAGAAAACGTCACAAGGGTATTGAGCCCTAACAAACGGAAATGACCAGTACCATGTCGTGCGTCGGTGAAATTATTAAATTACAATCAATTTCAAAAGAAAATCTTTTACAATAACTCATCGACTTCGGTCGTATTCTGTGACTTACAATACGCAGGTACCGTCACGAGGCGAAACTTCATACTCTTCAGTTTGAAGAAAGATCTAAAGGTCCATTTCGTAAGCACCAAGATTGATTCTTGCCTGGTGAAAAACTGACGAAAACGCTAAAATCAGCTAAGGCCGTGCTTAAATCGGGCGGAGAAATGAAAGCTGCTACTCAAGCAAACTCCACCACAATACAGGAGGGTAAAGGCCACTATTTCGCGACTTTTAAATCGCAGCCCGCTCCGACTCCGAGGGGTCGCGCGCCAGCACGCCTCTTCCGCCGACCTCGGCAGCGCTCATGCGCTACTACAAGTCGTACGCGCACCAGCTCCCGCAGCGCTGCTAAAGTACACCGGCCGTTTGTCTCTATTCAGTGAACAGTGGGCGCTCATTAAGAGTGATCGCACTATACTTTCATGGCTATAAAATAAAATTCTTGAGCCCTGTTGTACTGTGTACGTCATGTAAATTCCTAGGAATGCTTGTTGCCACATATCTTTTTCGATCAAATTTCTCTCGAAAAAATAACGTGCATGAAATCGGAATTAGAATCCTTCTTAAGAATCAAGCATTGCAAAATTAGACAATTAGCACCACTTACTGGCCTGTTAGTTTCAGCATGCCCGGCCATTGAATATGGATGACTTTATACGAAGAGGTTGGAACTTTGCAAGTTCCTTAACCTACAGGGCTACGAGGATATTAACCGTACAATGAGCGTACCTGAGTCCCTTCTTCTGATACCCATCGATGGTTAATGAATATCGATAACTCTCATCTGCGTATCAGCACCGATGATTACCGAATTCAAATATATTCTGACGCCTCAACTAGGGGGGGCAGTCTGTGATAGTGAGACGGCAAGTGGTGGTGGTACTTAGAGCTGCTTGCTGCTCTTATTGCTGTAAAAAATATTATGACATTGTCAAATACTATCTAATTTCACCGCAATAGCTTGGCTCAACCGAATGGGCGGTTATCAATACCCTCACCTCAGTCAGATTACGAGGGAATTTTGGCAATGCTGTGAACAAAGGGATTTATTCGTATTCCCATCTTATATAAAGTCCAGCGACTACACCGTAGTTGATTTCGAATCACGTAGATCTCATCGTGACATAGAATGGGAATTTGCAGACTGGGTGTTTAACTCATTAGTACGTATATTTCGCTACCCAAATATAGATTTGTTGACAAACTGCATTAATAATAAATGTACAAAATATATCTCATGACACAAAGACCATGATGCCTTTGTCGTAGTTTTTCCTCGGTTTTCGTTCATATTAAAAGCTTTCCGAAATATTATTTCAGAAAAAGCTAAGGGTATAGTGGTTGTACCCTTGTGGCCCACTCAGCCATGGTATCCTGTGTTAAGAAGCCTCCTCGTTAGCGAAGCCATAACTTTTCAACTTTATAGCAACGCCTTAATCTCTCATTCCAGCAGGGATATTGTGCAGGACGCATTATCGAGGAGAAGCTTACCGCCATCTTCATTAAATATTATAATGATAGCATCACTGTCACAAAACGCGATTGAGCAATATGATGTTTGTCTTAAAAAGTGATGGAACTTTTGTCAAAGAAATTCAAATCATGTGTATGACACGTCTGTTCCTCCAGTCATATAGTTTTTGACTCATTTGTATAATGAAGATTGTCAATATGGGAGTGCATATCGGCACTATACTTAGTTCTAGGACCAATATTAACCAATGATGACCGGCTTCAGAGATTTTTACAGGCGTTTTACCGCCTCCAATACCCAAATATAACGCAACTTGGGACACTAATACTTATAGTCTTGAATTCTCCGAGTGATTGGCCTCCTAATAACGAATTAACTTTCGTAAAACTCACTTATTAAAACTGTTACATAGGTACTCGCGCTCACTACAGCGTGCCCACAAAGTTCGAACATTTTCTAAAATTAATGTTAACAACGTTAAAATTTCCGCTGTTTTTTTTTTTTAAATTTAAATACCAGAAAATTTTAAAACATGCAGGTTCAGTTGTAAACAACCCATCATATACTGTTTGCCTTTTTTCTCCTCGGAAAATCTGCTATTTGTCCAGCAGGAGCGCTCGTATGCTATTTAAGAAGCTCAGACAGCCTGTTCATCGGCACTAAAAAGCCACATAAAGCAGCGAGTTCCCAGACGCTCAGTCGGTGGATTAAGCGTACGCGCACGGCGTCAGTGTCGACGCCATTGATAACACCGCAGGGCGGAGCTGATAGTCTAATATTTGTGCAAATAATAAATTTCCGAAAGGTATCAAAGGCCGATTATGAGTTCCTAAGACAATAGGTACGTCTGTAGCGTTATCATTATCAGTACTAAATCAAGTAATGTCCGTGTTGTTATAATTCATATTAATGAATGATTATAGTTTTTTCGATATCCTGTTCAATTTAATGACAATGCGTAAAGCGCTTACCTCCATAATTACCATTAAACATTGTCACTATCTACATAAGTTCTTATGTCAAAGATGATTTAAACGATTGCATTATCACACGAGTTATAAGCGAATAATCAATACTTAAGTATATCTTCAGTTTGAAACATATTTCGATATGCGAAATTAATATATGAAAATTATAATTGAGTAATACCTATAAATAAACACAACGCATAGATATTGCTTGTTTCAGAATCACATTCCTAATATCCGGTGCCATAGTCACCGAATCAAACCTTTTAATCTTTAACTTGCTGGAAATACACAGCAATGACTATTTGGTTTCTCACTATCATAAAGGAATACATTCCTATTATATATTATACTAATCACTACTACATAATGTAATTATTATACAATATAACAATATAATAATATTTCAGATTGATGATATTTCGGAGGATATTACATACTTACTCTCAAAGTCTACATGTGTATTATAAATCTTCAGTTACTAATCTCGAGGACGAGGCGTGAAGTATAATTAATGATTAAACGAACTTACCTGTAAGTGAAGTTCTATCATAATTATACGAAGCGCCTCGTCCGAAGAGATTAGTAACTTATCTCCCTCCCGCCCATCGCTTCGCTTACCACCTTAAGACCAATACAGAAATATGCATCAATCATAAAATTTCTCTCAACTTAATGAACGCGCGGAACGATGGACGGCTGGGCATCACAATCATGACATACCCTCTAATGAAAAAATAAAAATTCAAAAATAACTCCAAACTAAGTGCAGAGAGTGGTGACACTTGGCGTTACTACATGTGTATTATAAATCTTCAGTTACTAATCTCTTCGGACGAGGCGCTTCGTATAATTATGATAGAACTTCACTTACAGGTAAGTTCGTTTAATCATTAATTTTCACTCGTCCCGAATCTTGGCACTCGCCCTATACCCAGTAGAATCGTCATTAAAATTCTGGTTTATAGTATGTAGTACGGATCAGTGAGGTTAGTGTTAACAGTCTAGATTGGCAGCATCGAATAATTTGAGCCCGCGGCCACGCGACGAACTGTGAAATTTCGCAACTTGTTCTAAAAGTCATAAACCGTGCGTTTTTCGACAGCAAAATCTGACCATCTTGGAAGGGCCATATCTTTGCCCTTAAGTTGCACAGTTGGACTTCAATTGATGTAAATTTAATGAACTTAAAATAAGTACTACCTACATTTTGCGATCGACAAACTTACAGTTGATGATGACTTTTAGCTTTTAGGACATGAATAAGTGAAAATGTTTCGCAGTTTTTCGCGTGGTGCACAACAAGCTCAAGTTTTACTATTTTGAAAGATTGGATGGTCACTTCCCTTATTGATCCATATATCATATTAAATAAAAGCGGCCAAGTGCGGTTTGGGCGGCGCGCAGTGGGGGGTTCTGTACCTACTGCTACTGGTCCTAGTTTAGAACCACTATCCTGTACTGTGAGTTAGCAGGGGTCGTATTTTTATAGGAAACTCACGGCACTTTAAGGGCGAGGCAGTTTTTCAGCGATACCTAACTTAGAAACTATTGGACCTGTCTTTTTCAAATCATTTTTCGGTGAAAGTATTTAACAAGAAAAAAATCATGGACATATATGCCCATGATTTTTTTTCATATTTTTTACTCCACGTTAGGGTATGAACACAATTATTGTGACTTTTGGAGCGATTATCTCCGATTATATTCACTTAATCAATAAAACTGCTGAGAAACCTCATATTTATTTTTGAAGACCAATCGCCATTGCTGTGCCACGTGCATGTTAACCTAGTTTTTTTTTTTAAGTTACTTGTATGGAGTGCCCCATTTTTTTATTTTTTAGTTATTTTACTACGTAGCGGCTTACAATCTCGTCTCTTTAATCCAAATTTTATTTCTTTCTTTGTTTTTGATTAAAATGCCTATGAGATACGGACAGACAGACGGACATGACGAAACTAGAACTACATCGTGCTTTGGAATGTAAAACTCTGGGTGTTTAGTAGGGTTACTATTGCTCGTGGCAAGATCTCTCAGGACTTATGAAGAACATTATTTTCCGCACTTCTATCAAAATGTATGTAGGTACCTTATTGTCTTTCAATTTGCGTTTTTTGGCTTCCGTACTTCAAAAAAAAAACACGACCCTTATTACGCTTGTTTCTCACAGGCGTGGTATAAAAAAAAGATCACTAGTGTGTCTATCCGTCCGTCTGTCACAGCCAATTTGTTCCGAAACCACAGGACCGGTTGAGTTGAAATTTGGTACCTACCTACACATATGTACGAGGGTAAAACTGAAAGTTTCGGGAATAGAAGAAAATATGCAGTATAAGTGAGTTTATTTATTTTTATTGTTTTTCAAAATATTCTCCTTTGTATTTCATGCACTTATGCATGCGTTCAAACCAGTCCATAAAGCACTTTTTGAACTCTGAAGTAGGGGTCGACAAAATGGCTATTTTATAGGCCTCCACTGCTTCTTCTGGCGTCTGAAACCGCTGACCACGCAGTTTGTCCTTGATTCTGGGGAATGTAAAAAAGTCGTTGGGACTTAAGTCAGGGCTATATGGAGGGTGGTCCAATATTTCGACTTTTTCACCGTCCAGGTACTCAGTTGTTGTCCGAGCGGTGTGTGGGCTGGCGTTGTCGTGGTGAAGGATGATGCGACGACTAGGGTTTGTTTTTCGGAGTTCAGCAAAGACGTTCGGCAAACAAATAGTGGTGTACCAATCAGCATTGACTGTTCTACGATCCTCAAGAGCCACAGTAGCTACGTGACCAGATTTAGAGATAAACGTAGCCACCATCTTCTTAGCCGTACTGCGAGAACGAACAACTTTTGTGGGTTTGAGCTCGTCTTCGAAGACCCATACTCGGGATTGGTTTTTAGTTTCAGGCTCATAAGCGTATATCCACGACTCGTCACCTGATACTATGCTAAAAACAGCATTTGAGCGTCCCTTGTTAAATCTTTTCAAAGTTTTGCGGCACCAATTGACACGGACTATTTTCTGCTCGTCAGACAATAGGTGAGGTATCCAACGGGAAAATAACTTTTTCACGCCTAATTCTTCTTTTAAAATAATTTGTATTTGACTCATTCCAATACCCAGGTGCTCTTGAATTTCCCGATATGTCACATGTCGGTCTTCATTTATCAGACGACGCACAACATCGACGTTTTCTTGCGTGACTGCCGATTTTGGTCGACCTTCACGCACTTCGTCGGTGAGGGATACACGGCCACGTTGAAATTCTGAATACCACCTGTATATTGTAGTCTTTGAAGGAGCTTCAATATTAAAAGCAGCAACCATCCGCTCTTCACATTGTTTTTGTGTTAGTCCACTTTTAAAGTCATAATAAATCATAGCTCTGAAATTTTCACGGCACAATTCCATTTTAAGCAGTGACAATAAACAATTGAAACCGAACCATACTTTTTTTTTCTAAGTGGCCAGTGTGTTGAGATAAGGAAACTTCAGAGATTATAAAAAGGTATAATACATGTTAAAAATAAATTAATAAGTATTCGATTCCCGCCACTTTCAGTGCAAGCCTCGTACCTAAGTCGGCGACCCAAAGATGGACGTGTAACGTATAGTACAGTAACAGGAGCAAATATTTAAAAGGACGCTTCCTTAGAGTAGTCGGCAGTAACTCCGTGTCCCAATATTCTTGTTTTTTTTTTTCAATTCCAACAACAGTACGTAATGGATCTTGATTCCACGAGATTATAAGGCGATCAGTGCAGTTTTTGGGGTAGTATTAAGTTATGAGTCATAATTTTTTTTATGTTACATTAAAGGTATTTTGGATAGGTATTTCTTAATTTAAAAAAATGTGTTTTTGAAAATATATAGGTAAATAGGTATAGATATATATCACTTCAGAAGATTAATTAGTCAAAAAAATCAACTCCTGGCTCGCTCAATAAATTTTTTTGCTCCTGTTACAGGGCACTCCCGCCCTGTACGAATGAATTTTAGACATGGGGCCAAATTTTGAGGGGTAAATTAGAAAATAAAAACAAATTTTTAATCTATATCGTGTGATATACCTAGCAAATAAAAGGTCTTAATGCGAGAAACTCAATTTTTTTATAAATAATTTTGAAGACTGAAGTAATTTGAGACAATAGACGAAAATTCATCACCGAAACTGCAAGGCCTAAAATTTTGAAAAATTTTGAATCCTCAAAATAGTCATTTACCTATAGATTTACAGGAAAACCTGTAAAAAGTCTAGGTTTAATAGTTTTTGAGATATCGATATCATGTGGACTTAGTATGGAGATGCCACTTTTTTTTTGATTCGAAGTACAGGATGGTGGTTTCATATGTGGAGTGGTAGTGGTGGGAATGGAGCCCTTCATTGTGCGTGGTCCGAAACGCACTTGGCCGGTTTTTTTGTAAAAGAAAAATTTCGCGCTCGCTACGCTCGCGCTTTCATTCATTGTGTAATGGCCCGTCCGCCCGTCCCCCGTCCCCCCCCCCTTAGAATTTATATATCTCCGTGCTTGCAAGTAAGTTATTCATGCCTCTGTGAATACAGCATGTTACATTTTGAGTGCTTGGCGGCTCCAGTGGGCTCTCTTACAGACAATACTAGGATTAGATCTTTCGTTGTAGAGAGTGACAATGCCATACTTGTCTCTTCTCTAAAAACTTCCTTCAGTCACTAGGTAACATCGTAGAAGGAGGCCGCGGAACGGGCATGAATAAATGCCATCTCACGGATTCGGTTCGCCAGCAATGGGCTGGAGGCAGAGCCAAGCGGTGCAGGGGCAAACATGGATATACCGGACTAGATGTATCCGTCAAACTTGTCCATGTGACATTTTAATGTTCTGTGTGCAAACCCGCTACCCTGTACAGTGTGCGTTAAATGTTTTACAAAAGAAATGTGTGTTTTGAGGTGTCAGGTATAATCTAAAGCAACGAACTAAAACTCGACTATACCCTGATCCTAGTAGGTAAGGTCAACTCGGCGAAGACCGTCTGTCGCCGACGATCGTATCGTATAGCATGAATTACAGCAAATTCAGCACAGCTACGAGGATGGCAGCACAATTTAAGAAATGATAAAAACCGTTCTAGTTCCTATAAATTTACACAGATTACGCTACGTCTAGCATAAAGAGAGCATCCGGCCTTTCAATTTTAGTTCGGTTTCCAACTAGAAATGGAAGCATACCACGTCGCCGATAAAAAAAGTTTAAAGTGTTTAAACTTTAGATTTTTTTAGATTCATGCAAGTCAGTTTATTTATTCTGCCCCCGTTACGAAGAAAGGCGCATGTGACATTTTTGTCAAAATTGAGTTATACATATATACTGCCGTGATCAGCAAAAAAAGGCGCGTCTGCCAATATTTTTTATTTTAACATAGCCTAGAAATAGAATTACCATAAGCAAAAAGGGCGCTTTTACACACATTTTCTTACTTAAACCACAAGGCTTAAACTAAATTAGAAAGTCTTTCGTCCCAAATATATTGAAGACCTTCGCGTATATGCGCCCATATTTAATGACACTTTTTCAACATTTCCATAAAATAAAAGACGAGACTTGTGATCTGCTGTTTTATAACAAGTTAAAAAGACGCAAGTGGTCAGCTGTGTCTTTTTAAGCAAGTGTCAGCTTAAGGGTGTTATTGTTGACTTTAACTCATCCGCCATTAGGTACCTCAACATAAGAAAGGCGCTAGTGGCTACTTATGGCTCTTTAACTAAGTTCATACTGGATATTATTGGTTCATTTTGTCGCTACAGCAATGGGGAATGTCTGAAAAATTTATAAGTCCTTGATTATTTTTCTAATGGTAGGAATAACCCTCGCTATGAACAGAAAAAAGTTTCAGTGTTTTCGGTTGCGCCATATATTTTTTTAAAATATAAACATTTTATATCACTCGCGTCTGCCCCGTATCAGACTACTACGACATTTCCAAGTCCGTCGAATATTAAAAGAAAAACGCCTGCATGGATCTGTGGTACGCAATGACATTGACAGTTCAAGTCATACGACCAACCTATGATGAACTGTCAATGTCATTGCGTACCACAGATCCAAGCAGGTTTTTTTTTAAATATTCGACGTACTTAGTAATGTCTTAGTAGTCCGATACGGGGCAGACGCGAGGTGATATAAAAATTTGTATTTTTATAAAATACTAGCATTTGCCCGCGGCTTCGCCCGCGTACTAAGCGTAATTTTTAACCGTCTACAAAAAAGAGATTCACTTTTTGGCCCGTATATATGTATGTAGGTATGTATGTATGTTTGTCCACGATTATCTCGCTTTTGGCTGAACCGATTTAGATGCGGTTTCCAGAAAAGTAGTTGTTACATTCTGGGGGTTTCGGTATACTAAGTTTGGTGATTGTGATTCATTAAAAGGAGCATCAAATAAGAAAATTTGGCTTCACTTTCATTCGCACTCCTTACTGTCAGTCCGTCTGCTACAACCGAGTTGCTTTTACTGGACCGATTGAATTGAAATTTGGCACAAACTATCAGAATTCAGAGCGCTCGTGGCCCTGCGGCACCCGTTTACCGCGTGCGGTATGCGAGGTTAAGCAATGTAGGTGCAGGTCAGGTCTTGAATGGGTGACCACTTTAAGTAGTTACTAACTGAGCGCTCTCGTGTTTTGGAAGGCACGTTAAGCCGTTGATCCCGGCTGCTGTTTACGACAGCAGTCGTTAAGCCAAGTTAGAGGCCTTCGGGCGGCTTGAGAACTTCTAACAGTCAAGTTGCCCACTCACTTGACAAAGGGGGGTCGAAGTTGCACTACGTCCGTAGGGAGTACCCACCGTTACCCTACACGTGACCCCCGGGTGGTGCTGAAAGTGCAACAAAAACTGGCAACCGTACTTGTCTTCCCGAAGATCTCACGGTTCGTAAATAAATGCCATACGATTAAAAAAAATCTAAAGATTGATTTAAATGGAAAAGATATCGAAACCTCTATGTCGTTTTTAAAAGCCAATCCATAGATACCCCACGTGCCTATATAGTAACATTAAACCTTTTTTTTACAATCCCTGGCATGCTTGGAGTGCCAAATTTTACCTCAGATTCGTATTAAGAGACCTCTTGGACGCTCAGATTTCGATTTTGAACGAAATCGGGACGGAAATGAAGAAAATCAATATGGCCGCCACTTTTTCCAAATTTTACATCAAATTCGTACTACGAGACCTGACTGACGCTCAGATATCGATTATGACCGAAATCGGGTTGGAAATGAAGAAAATCAATATGGCTGCCACTTTTTTTTAATTTTACTTCGGATTCGTATTAGGGGACCTCTCAGATGCTCGGATATTGATTTTCAACAAAATCGGGTTGGAAATAAAGAAAATCAATATGGCTGCCACTTTTTCCAAATTTTACTTAGGATTCGTGCTAAGAATTCTCTCGGACGCTTAGATATTGATTTTGAACGAAATCGTGACGGAAATTATAAAAATGAATATGGCTGCCACTTTTTCTAAATTTTACCTCGGATTCGTATTACGAGACCTCTCGGACGCTCAGATATCGATTATGAACGAAATTGGGAAGGAAATAAAGAAAATCAATATGGCTGCGACTTTTTCAAAATTTTACCTCGGAGTCGTATTAAGAAACCTCTCGGATGCTCTATCTGAGCATTTTTGACGAAATCTTTAAAGAAAAGAAGAAAATCAATATGGCCGCCACTTTTTCCAAATTTTACCTCGGCTTCGTAAGGGGACCTCTCGGATGCTCATTTTGAACGAAATCGGGACGGAAATGAAGAAAATCAATATGGCTGCCACTTTTTCCAAATCTTACCTCGGATTCGTATTAAGAGACCTTGTGGACGCTAAGATATCGATTTTTAACGAAATTGGGACGGAAATCAAGTAAATTAATATGGCCGCCACTATTTCCAAATTTTACCTCGCGTTCGTATTACGAGACCTGTCGGACGCTCAGATATCAATTTTGTACGAAATCGGGAAGAAAATGAAGAAAATCAATATGGCTACGACTTTTTCCAAATTTTACCTCGGATTCGTAATAAGAGACATCTCGAACGCTCACATATCAATTGTGAACGAAATCGCAACGGAAATGAAGAAAAATAATATGGCCGTTACTTTATTTAAAGTTTACCTCGGATTCCTATTAAGAGTCCTCTCGGACGCTCAAATATCGATTTTTATCGAAATCGTATCGGACGGCACTGATTAATAAAACCACTTACTTACAATACATTGAATCAAAAAAGGTCGTCTCTTCATAGGGAATTCACGGCATTTCATGCACCTTAAGATCTTATAAGGAACCTACATGCCAAATTTGGTACCTCTCGAACCAGTAGTGTGGGCTGTGCGTTGATATGTCACTCACTCAGTCAGTCAGTTTCTTCTTGCAATTTGGCAAAAACTTTTAAGTTTTCATGTCCGCAATATAAAATTTCAAAATCAATGCCATTTTCAAAATTAACGACCCAAATAACCATAAAAACGACACCCATATTAATATTTAGAATAGAATAGAATAGAATCACATTTATTCAGGTAACACATCATAAGTAAAAACAAAAAAGAAAACATTAACAAATAAATCGAAGAAATAGACAGTGATAGTAACAAAAATAGTGACATGTATGGATGTGAACCTGAAATGGCCTCCACTCAGCAATGCAGTTGGCACGGCTAGCGTGATCAATTGCGCTGGTTTTCTGTGGAGCCAGCGGGTTGTGCGGGACAGCGTACTGTGCGGCTTGTGTCAAATGATACAAATAGTCAAATAATTTATTAATATGAAATATAAATATAAATATATATATATATAGGTTACATATGTTACATCAATAAAAGTGCCTATGTTATACATATAATTTTATTATCAAGCGGTTAACTAAATTGGGGCTAATAATTTAGACATTCCAACCCCCTTGGAACCCAACAGAGGGGATGGTATTTCACGTCCTCCACGTGGGATTTTAAAATCATTGTTGTTTTCGTAATCAGCGACCCGATAAACCATAGAAACAATACCAATATCGATTTTCAGAATTTGTCACCACATTTCCCCCTTTTAGGGGTTGATTTCTCATAAAACCTGAAACACATGTTTACTCATTTATCGTTAGAAATACTCCTGTGAAGTTTCGAATAAAATAGTCCAACTAATCTTGATTCCCCACACACACACTTCGAACCCCCATTTTACCCCCTTAGGGGTTAAATTTTGAAAAATCCTTTCTTAATGCACCTCTAGACCTCTAGACTTATATGGAACCTATATACTAAATTTAGAATCTGTAGAACCAACAGTTTGGGCTGTGCGATGTTATGTCACTCACTCAGTCAGTCAGTTATTTCTTGCAATTTGGCACAAACTTTCAAAAGTTTTCATGTCCACAACATTAAATTTCAAAATCGATGCCATTTTCGTAATGAACGTCCCAAAAAACCATAAAATCAACACCCATATTAATATTTAGACATTTCATCCCCCTGGCACCCCAACAGGGGGGATGGTATTTCACGTCCTCTACGTGGGATTTTAAAATCATTGTTGTTTTCGTTATCAGCGACCCGATAAACCATAAAAACAATACCCATGTCGATTTTCAGAATTTGTCACCACATTTCCCCCTTTTAGGGGTTGATTTTTCAGAAAACCTGAAACACGTGTTTACTCATTTATCGTTAGAAATACTCCTGTGAAGTTTCGAATAAAATAGTCCAGCCAATCTTGTTTCCCCATACAAACTTCGGACCCCCATTTCACCCCCTTAGGAGTTGAATTTTGAAAAATCCTTTTTTAGTGCACCCCTATACCTTATAAGGAACCTACGTGCCAAATTTGGAATCTCTAGGACCAGCGGTTTGGGCTGTGCGTTGATATGTCAGTCAGTCAGTCAGTCAGTCAGTTTCTTCTTTTATATATATAAAATATATGGCGCAACCGAAAAATCTGAAACTTTTTTCTGTTAATGGCGACGGTTATTCCTCCCATTAGAAAAATAATCAAGGACTTTTAAAAATTTCAGACATTCCCCATTACAACAAGATGGAAAGGCGCAAGTCACCAATAGCACCTTTTCAATTAAGTACTCCTGCAAAAGTACCAGGGCGCTCGTGGTACTTGCGTCTACATTTTCCTCTAGGCTCAATTTTGTTTAATAATACTTCTTAGAAAAGGTGCTAGTACGCACAAGCATCCTTTGTTTCGAGGGTATTTAAAAAAACAGGGTGAAAGGGGAGGAATTCGTTGATGTTTGATCAGTTGCGCCCGAAACTTTAGCAGTGGGGGACCTGCGCTTTAGCAGCTCTGATTGTTGGTAAGTTGCGAGTTATATCGTTTTTTATTCACAACAAATTATTAAAGTACCCATAAAACTATAACTGTTATGTTTTAATTTATTCATTCGCCTACATGACGGACATTACTATTAAATTGCTTCTGCGATATTATTTCGACAAATTTAATGTAATTAATGTAGATATAATATATTTATTTAAGTAAGAAGAGGGGTAGGCCAAGGAAAAGGTGGATGGATTGCGTGAGAGCCGATATGAAGAGGAAGGATGTGAGTGACGAGATGACGGGCGATAGAGAGCTATGGAAGAAAAAAACAAGCTGCGCGGACCCCAAGTAAATGGGGAAAGGGCACGCGAATGATGATGATAATATATTTATTTGAATGCATAAATTAACATTTAAGTAAATTATGACTAACTACATACAGATGTCAAAGTCGTGTAGTGAATAAAGCTTTCCCGTCGGCTAAACTCGTAATACAACTAGACCCCAAGTGGATATCAATCAGTCGGCCTGTTTAGCCTAGTATGTAGAGACACTACCTCCGAAGCTAGAGGTCCCGCCCGGGTTCGCATCCCAGTAAGGGCATTTGTTTCTGTGGAGAGCAGAAACATTTTTTCCTGAGACTTGGATGTTTTCTATGTATTTAAGTATTTATCTATTAAATATATTATATCGTCGTCTAGTACCCATAACACAAGCCTTATTGAGCTTACTATGGGACTAGTTTGACTCGTGTAAACAAGAATAATAATCGTTTAGTTCGGATTAAATCCATATTAGGTTAGGTACACTCACACACATTAAATTATAATTACACAAATAAAATAACTGATGATTTCTCCTATTGTATTAATGTAATATATATTAATTTGGGCTCTCGAAAAAAGTAAAAGAAACAACGGATGTACAAGACGTAGATAAGACTTTATTTTTTTTAAATCTAGTGTTGCTACATTATGTTGTATAGATGGCGCTACAGTACAGGTGAGTGATTGTGGTTTGCGATTAATGAATATTTAACATCCTCCCTTTAAACGCAAACCCATGGCTATTGAACATTTTTCAATCTTCGCTTGTGAGGTGGATTTTGTAAGTATGTCGGCCACCATATCCTCCGTTCCAAGATATATTACTTCAATCTCCTTTTTAGCAACTTTCTCTCTAACGAAATGGTACCTGATGTCTATATGTTTGCTGCGGGCACAGTATGACTCTGTACCTGCAAATTTAATAGCGCTTTGATTATCACAATAAATGACTGTCGGTGAAGTTGAAACATCATGATGTAATTCAGACTCCAGATATCGAAGCCACATCGCTTCTTGTACAGCAGCAGCAAGCGACATAAATTCAGCCTCCATTGTTGATAGAGCAATGGTGTTTTGTCGTTTAGAACACCATGAAATTGCTGCACCCTGAAACAGAAAATTGTAGCCGGAGCACGATCTCCGACTGTTAATATCTGAAGCCCAATCGGAATCACAGAAGCCAAACACTCTCTTCTCGTCATAGTTTTGGCTATATATCAATTTATAATCTTTAGTTCCTTTTAGGTAACGTAACACTCTCTTAAGTGCCAGCCAGTGTTGCTGTTCTGGTTTATTGTTAAAGCTACTTAGTTTGTTTACGATGAAACATATGTCCGGCCTGGTCCCTTGAGATAAATATAACAAGCTTCCAATGGCCTCTTGATATGGTACATTTTTAAGTATATTTTTTTCATCTTCTGTGCTGAACGAAGCCTTTAATGACCAGTCTTGCTTTGTATCGTACAACCTCGCCATTGGCGTCCTCTTTAATCTTATAGACCCACTTGCATGGGATTGCTCTCTTATCTTCAGGTAATATTACTAACGTCCATGTATTATTTTGCAGGAGCGACTCATATTCACTATTCATGGCATTTTGCCATTCTTTAGCATTCGGGCCTGTAAGAGCTTCCTCTAAGGATTCTGGCTCTTTTGCCAATAAAGCCATTGCTTGTTGAGCTCCACTCGGGGTTTCATGGCATAAGTAGGTATTAAGTTTGTTTCTTGGCCTGAGCATAATTTTATGAGATGACACATTACTTACATCTTTATCTGGAATGTATTCATCATCAGCATTATCAGTGTAGTAATTTTCATCATCATCAGATAATTCCTCTTTCTTTATACCTCCATTAAGGGTTGTATCTGCTGAGCTCTGGGTCTCAGGTGTGTCAGGGGAATCCTCAGAACTATCCTCTGTTTGTGATAATTCTTCTGATATATTTTCTTTTGACTTTGTTAGTGGCACAATTACACTGTTGTTTTTAACTGTGTTCTCAAGGAAAATAGCATCTCTACTTTTGTAAATTTGTTTTCGCATAGTGTCATAAAATCTGTATCCTTTTGTGTAGTCACAGTATCCAACAAATAACATTTTTACTGCTTTGGAGTCCCATTTCTGCCTCTTTTCTTTGGGAACATGTACCATGGCATGACAACCAAAAATTCTCATATTTTGGATATTCGGCTTCTCACCTGACCACATTTCATATGGTGTCTTGTAATCCAGTGCTCTGGTTGGTGACCGGTTAATTATGTAGGCTGCGGTGGATACTGCCTCAGCCCAAAAATATTTATCCAACCTGGAATTCAGAATCAAACATTTAGCTCTTTCGACAAGCGTGCGATTCATTCTTTCGGCCAATCCATTTTCTTGGGCTGTGTATGGATTGGTTGTTTGATGTTGTATGCCATGTTTGTCTAAAAACAATTTAAATTCTTTGTTCATATATTCTTTCCCATTATCAGAACGAATAAATTTAATTTTCTTTTCTGTTTCGTTTTCTACCATATTTTTAAATTCCTTAAACTTTTCTAAGGTCTCTGATTTATTTTTCAGAAAATAGACATATACTTTTCTACTATAATCATCAATGAAGCTGACATAATATTTAGAACCTCCTACGGAACAAGTTTCCATCGGTCCACACAGGTCTGTGTGGATTAATTGTAGAACTTCAGTAGCCCTGGTGCCAATATTCTTGAATGGGAGTCGACTCATTTTACCTTCCATACAAGTTGTGCAAATCTGACTACCCTTTTTAGATAATATCACACCTTCTGTACTTTCTACTATTTTCAGTAAGTCTGTGAAGTTCAGATGGCCCATTCTTTGATGCCATATATTTATATCTCGTTCATCTACAGTTGATAACAGTGCCTGTGGTTCTGGTAAATCATCCAGAACATACATGTTATTGTATTGCAAAGCTGTTAAAATTAATTTTTTATCTTGATAAACTTTACAGCATTCTTTCTCAAATCTAACTTCACAGCCATTTTTAGTCATCTGACTTACAGAAAGTAAATTAGTTGTCAAAGAAGGTACGTACAGCACATTTCTAACCTGAATTGTTTGAGGTCTGCCTTCGGAGTCTCTTATTTGCAAGTTCACATTACCACAACCCTCCACTGCTACAGTCTTGTTATCTGCCACCTTAATATGCTTTATTGTTGTAGGTGATACATTGTACATCCACTGTCGTTCCCTACACATATGAAGGGAAGCACCTGAGTCGATATAAAACCTGTTCTTGTCCAAATTAGCTGCAACAGAAAAAGCGGCATAATAACCATTATTTTTAGAATAATTTGTCTTCTTTTTATTCAGAGAATAGCAGTTCTTACTAAAATGGCCATATTTATTACAGTTATAGCATCGTGGGCCTTTTTTTTGGTGATTATCAGGTGAACCTTTTGAAGACTTAGGCATTTTTTTAAATTAACATAGTAGGCAGAAGATTCTGTCGTTTTCACATCCTGGAGCAGCTTTGTTTTAACATAATCCGCAGTAATTGACACACCTGAGCTCTCCATAGCCATAATCATCGGTTTGTAGACATCGGGGAGACCAGCGAGCAGCAAAGTACCAAGCCACTCATCTCCGACTACAAAATCAATATTTCTTAACTTGTGAGCTGTTGTCATCACTTTATTAATATAATCCTCAACACTAGAGCTGCTGTCTAACGTGGTCGTAATCAGATCTCTTAATAAACCTACTTTTCTACTGAGCCCGGAATCGTCAAATACTTTTTCCAATTTCGACCATACCTGTTTCGCCGTGGTCGCCTCCTGTACATGAACGTAGTTAATTGGATCAATCAGAAGAATTATTTTCGATCTTGCTTTCACATCCTTCTTGCTGTCTTGTACATAGCCCGGACTTGGTTCAATTGTGTCCCACAAATCCTCATGCTCCAAATAGTTTTTAACAGCGAATTTCCAAGTGGGATAGTTTTCCCTTCCAACTAGCTTCTCAATAGTCCCCATTGATATTTGCGATACCATTACTTATTGGTATTTGTATTATTTTATGCTGAAATCGCTGAAAAGAAATGATTGTCCACGCGGCGGATGGGGTCCGTATAATGCACGGACATGATAATGCTCGGACACGATAATGTACAGGCCGATAATGCTAATCAAAACGTTAATGCATTACTGGGCTGTGCATTATCGGGCCGAGCATTATCACCCTGATCAAACTCGGTCCGGGGCGATAATGCACAGCCCCAATAATCCGCCTACACCCGAGCAAACTTGGTCCGTTCGTCCGACTGCTCGGGTTGATAACGCTCGACCCAGTAATGTACAGGCCGATAATCCGAAGCCACTCGGAGAGTGACAGAACCATAGACTTTTTTTTTCTTAAGAGAACTGTCAAAATTACTAGTGACGTTCTGACAGCATTTTGACGTTTGTCTAAGAAAACCGTTTTCCTGGTTCTTGCCGCCAGGTTTTGAATTAGTTTTGACATTGTGTTGTCCTTTGGATCATAAATAAGAGTGTAACTTTGCATTGGACGGTTTTTCTCAAGACTTTCCTGTAGCCTCCAACCTTAATCCTGGCATAATTTTCTCACGGGACAGTAGTCAATAAAACCAAAAATCGATCAATCGAAATTATGGCTGTCATCCTTCTACGGTTTTATCCTCTATCAAGTGAAACGGCAGATCGCCTATGAGATGAACTCAGCAAACCGGGCCGCGGTAGACGCAATCCTGCTGTGCACAAGGAAAGCGTCCTTGAGAGACGAATGGCGATGGATTGTTAAGCTTGCTACTAAACCGACATAACGACCACGACCACTCTATCAAAAGTGAAGCGACTAAGAAGAAGAGTGAAGTATCCAAAACGCACCAGTTACCTGCTTCAGAGACAGGACTCCACTAGTGTTACAGTGCATAACTAGTTATCGGCTTCGTATCAGCAAACTACGCAAGGAGAAGAGATTCAAAGTGACCTGCTGAGAGTCACATTGGCAGCCAATTTGACTGGTAAGTTCACAACTGTAATAACTAAACACTTTTATAACCATTTTTCACATCTTTCAGCTCAATGAACTGGCCAGGTTCATTTGATATGTCTTTTTATTTACATAAACCACAAATTTTCTTTTGTGTATCCTATCATAACACTACCCTATAGGATGTTGGTTGTAGGTTTCTATTACTTGAACTTTATAAATGGGTTCAATATCATATGTTGTGTTTATTCAAGTAAGAAATAAAGAAAATGAATAGGTTTCAGTTTATTGAAATTGAGTCCCAGTAAGACCTTGATTCATATTTATCACATAGAATAAAACACTGTACTGTTATGGTTGGGGTCAGAAGCATGAAGACCGCAGCTAATCAAACTCAAGCTATCAGGACTGACTGGTAAATTTCTATTAATTTATTATTGTTGTCACTAGTTAGGAGACCTAATTAGTTAGAATGCAACATTAATCTCTCACTCATAATTATTAAGTAAATAAAAGATAATATAGATAGATAATATATACAAGATTATTTAATTTAATCTAATACAAGCCCTTGAGGCATTATACTGATGATGCTAGCGGCATTTCCTCACTGTATCCCATATTTTATTGGTGTAACTTAAATTATCAAACAAGAAGAATTCAAGAAGAGTATCATTGTTTATTCAATGAATGAATTAATGTAACTTAACTTTTATTCAAATGATATAACCGAAAGAGCGGGAAAAAATTGGATGGAGAAAGCTAGAGGTAGGGATTTATGGAAGGGAATCGAGGTGGCTTTTACCCATTCGGGATCAGTGATATAATATATTAAAATAATTACTGAATGTAAACCCTTAATAAAATAAAGCTTTATTATTATTACAACTTTTATTCCAGTTTATCAATACACTAACCACCAGTTGTACAGGATATCCAAAGTCCAACAGTGGCTTACCATGTCAGGTAATTAAATAAAAGTACTATTAGATAGAAATAGAATAGAATTATTTTATTTTATTATTAGTATTAACACCAAAGATTCAGAATTTTAATTATGAATTAATGATGGTATTTTTTCAAATTGTTTTATAACAGGTTATAGGTATGTTGTATTTAAATAAGAACGTAAACTCTCTAAGATGACGAGGTTTGTTTAATTGTCGGTAGTATATGGAGCGTAACGTCACATGGCACGAAAAGTTCGAGCCCTGATGGCCTGATCAATAATCGGCTCGAACATCATAGAGAGTTTACGTTCATATTTAGATTCAACATTCCGATAACCTGTTATAAAACTTGAAAGAACTTGAGTTCCTCACATGCTTACAAATTAAAATTCTAAATAGAAAGAGAAATCCTTTAAAATCTTCGGATGAAATAGGCGTATTTGAATAAAATAAAACCATTATAAATGCATGATTAAATGATTGATGATTTATAATTGCTATAACACCAATTGGAATCATCCTATATGCAATTTTACGTCATCGGCACGAAAAGTTCGAGCCCTGCTTATTATATATCTTTAAACAACCAATTCTTGTATATTTATTTATATTGGGGATCTCAGAAACGGCTCTAACGATTTTGATGAAATTTGGTATGTATAAGGGTTTTCGGGGTGAGCAATCGCCGAAAAATCGGTCTAACAGGTACTAGGAAATAATAATAAGCCCTTTCTTTATTCCGTAATAAGAACAAATAACAAAAAATTCCGGCCAAGTGCGTGTCGGACCACGCACAAAGAAGGGTTCCGTACCGAAACCTCCTAATCCAACCACTATACAATACATTGAATTAAAAAAGGTTGTATCTTCATTAGAATTTCACGGCACCCACACTCTTTTGTTTGGGCAAGACTTTTCTTTTGACGGCCTGTTTAGCCTAGTTGGTAGTGACACTACCTCTGAAGCTAGAGGTCCCGGGTTCGAATCCCGACCGGGGCATTATTTGTGCATTTAGCATGGATATTTGTTTTTGGGTCTTGGATGTTTTCTATGTATTTAAGTATGTATTTATCTATATATGTATGTATATTGTCGTCTAGTAGCCGTAGTACAAGTACAAGCTTTGCTTAGTTTGGGACTAGGTCAATTTGTGTAAGATTGTCCCCCAATATTTATTTATTAAGACAGTTTTCCAGCAATAACTCAAAAACCGTTAAACCTGTCTTGTTCAAACCAAAAATCGTTTAAAGGATATATTAATGTACATCATTTAGATTTTTTCAGAATTTTAAACTTCATAGTTTGGTATTTAGAGGGGTGGGGGGGCACACTTTTTACGACTTTGACAGATAATATATCAGCAACGGTTGGCTTAAATGGAAAAGTTTTTTAGAAACCTCTATGTCATTTTTGAAGGCCTATTCATACATAGATACACTATAGTCTCCGAGTAAATCGACTGTAACATACGGACGGACGGACAGACTTGACGAATCTATACGGGTTCCGTTTTTGCCATTTCGGCTATGAAACCCTAAAACAGAGGTAAGTGATGAGTTTTACAGAATGTGTCTTACTTCGACTTGCCGGTAATGCCGGTTTGCAACGATCTCCATTGTTGCCTGTCTTGGAACCCTTCTGCAGTTTGGACCTGCTCATAATTTAATTTCGTCTTTACTAGTCATTAAATAAGATTTAATTAGTTTTTGTCCACTATCATCACGGACGTGCACGTGCTGGACATAGGCTTCCCCCAAAGAGTTCCACAATAACCGGTCCTGCGTCACCCGTATCCAGCGGACTTCCGGGACCTTTACCAAGTAGATCATCAGTTCACCTTGTGGGGTGCCATGCTTATGTTTTATTATTCATTGAAGAAAGCAGAACAGATAGCTTGACCACATCTATTATTTAATTCCAGGTCTAGCTCTGGAACACCCTTCAGTTCTTCAACAAATACAAAACCTCCATGAGTTGCCTTCCATGTCGGGTAATTGAACCACTATACCACCACCATATCAACTCCAGACATCCACTGCTGGACATAGGCCTCCCCCAATTGATTGGGGAGATGGGGACCCCATGCATTATATATATAGTATATTTATTAACTCATGACATAACATTCTAATTCCCACCATACAATAAATACGTATATGAGGTTCGTCAAGAAAGGCGTGTATAAATTCTTAAAGGGTCGGCAACGCGCATGTGAAACCCCTGGAGTTGCAGGTGTCCATAGGCTGCGGTGACCGCTTACCATCAGTCGGGCCGTACGCTTGTTTGCCACCGACGTGGTATAAAAAATACAAAAAAACGTCGTAGTAATTTGTATCAACTCGTGTAGGAAATAGAGTTGGATTTCCTTTGTCTCTAAAATGAACGAAATAAAACTAATGCTACTCTGCCTCAACAGAAAATTATTTTAAAATTCTTCTGAACATATGTATGTATATGTATAAGGCACCTGATCCTTAGGAGGTAATGTCTCGATGACAGTTTAAGCATTTCATGTCAAAATAGAATAAACCTTTGAATATGGCATGCTTTCAACTTGTTTGAATGTCAGTGTGACTGTAAGCTTCAATAATTCGAACCTTAAAAAAATCACTGGGTACAATCACGCGGCAACACCATACACCAAAGAATAGAACATCGCTGTTCGTTATATTATATTGTTGATGGTGAGTTCGACTTTCGTCAGCCTGACTAGGTTTATTCACGTTTGACGTCTGGGGAGGACATTTTTATTGTATGTAAGCGTAAGGTTAAAAATTAAAATATGACGTACTAGTTATTGCTCGAGACTTCCGCGTAGAACTCGATCATCGCTTTAGATTAAATCGTTATTCTTTTATATCAGGCGCTTACTTAGTTATCGCTCTTACATGCAAACTTCCACTCCCTTATGGGATGATTTCCAGGATAAAAAGCATCCTATGTCCTTGCCCGAGAGCCTAAACTATCTCTATACCAAACTTCATCTAAATCGGTTCGGCGGTTTAAGCACGAAGGAGTAACAGACAGATAGACAGACAGACACACTTTCGCATTTATATTATTATTAGTATATAAGTAGAAGTATGGATCGATACATTTTAGTCTATTTCAGGTTTGACACGCAGGAATTGACAAGAACCAGTTCTACTGAATGCAGTTCTTCTGGCTACAACAGGTTATTATTACTCTCTTAAATCTCTGAACTTCCTGCATCTCCCACCGCTGTCTACTAGCATCTGTAACAGTGAGTTAATTTCGCTTGCACTCACTACCAAATTTTTTTTCGAAGGGCTTCGTTGTTTCTTGAACCCTCATAATTTGAAATTTCAAATTTAAGGGAAAAATTGATTTTTTTGTGCTCCGAGCAGGATCCCCAAAGCAGATCTAGAGCGGAGCTTGTGGAGCGCATCCCCAAGTCAATAAAGGGTCGGCAACGCACTTGTGATTCCTCTGGAAGCGCAAATGTCCATACGCTACGGTGACTGCTTACCATCAGGTAGGACGTAAGCTTGTTTGCCACCGTCGTTGTATAAAAATATAAAAAGAAGAGTTTCTCATAATTTGAGTTTGTATTATACCAGATAAACAAAATTCTCGGAATATGATGTCAACAGTGGACTTATTATTATTAAACATAGTTTCAATTGCTTAACTCTTACTTAAGATTTTGTTGACATCTAAAATCCCATCAAAAACATAAATGTGAAAATGGCAGCCAAGTTCACTGACAAAAGAATTGAGATCTAAATGGGCGCCAAGTTCCGTAGATTATCTAAAAAGTTGTCAAGTTTGGCACTAGATTGTTTACAGTGAAACTAATTTACTGCGGCTTAATGCATTTTGAGCCTTAACTTGGCAGTTTTCTATGCAGTATGTTATAATACCATAAAAGCTGTTGGATATTTAAGAAAACTGACAAGTTAAAGTTCAAAATGCATTAAGCCGCAGTAAATTAGTTTCACTGTAAACAATCTAGTGCCAAACTTGACAACTTTTCAGATAATCTACGGAACTTGGTGTCCATTTAGATCTCAATTCTTTTGTCAGTGAACTTGGCTGCCATTTTCACATTTATGTTTTTGATGGGATATCATTACTTTTTGTCAAACTTCATCCAATGGTGCTTTCCCAGAGCGAATGCACGAGTTACTATACAAAATACCCAAACCGCTATAGGTGCACCTAAAATATTTGAAGAGTTCCTTCGATTTCTCCAGAACCCTATGATCAGATTCTGACCCGATGACAATGGGATCACCCCGGAAGTATACCGTTTCAAACAAAAAAAGAATTTTCCAAATCGGTTAATAAATGACTGAGTTCTGAGGTTAGCCATTTTTTTAAGTGCGTAAAAAAATAAAAAAACCGGCCAAGTGCGAGTCGGACTCGCGCACGAAGGGTTCCGTATCAGAAATAATAATAATATGGGCGCCTCGCGACTCTCTCTCGCCTCGCCAAATGAAATGAAATGAAATGATTTGAAATGAAATGATTTATTAAAATGCATGGGGAGATTGGGTTACAATTGCAGTTACACTTGCAGCTCTAGTAGTCTCACCAAACCCTACCTTTACAGGCGTACATACATTTATCAACTAGGTATGAAACTACTTATTTAAGATAATAATATTACAAACATGTCAGCTTACAAATAAAATAAAAATAAAATAATAGCGCAATACAGTAATTGGAGTTAAAAATTGTCATTGAGAAATTCATTAATATTATAATAACATTTATCAGTAAGCCATTTTTTTACAGATTCTTTAAATACTTTTAAATTATGTCCCTTAAACGATTGTGGTAACTTATTATATATTTTTATGCACATGCAATGCGCATTTTTAGATGATAGTGCTAGTCGTACCGCCGGCGTAAAGAGCTTGTGTTTGTATTGTGCCCGGGATTTACGAGTTCGCAGCTGTTGCAACGTAATCGGTATAGATTCTAAATATTGTAACGTCGCTACTTTCGCAAAATAAATAAATTGCTGAATTACTTTGTAATGTATACTTACTTTAGACATAGCGCTAACGCGACCGTGTTCTCAAAATCAACTTTTGGTTGACTATCGTATACAGGTAGGTAGCATAAATCAAGTGTACTTAATAGTAAAATTATTACCTACGTACTACGAATAGCAGTACAATTGCTGTCCAATATGCTTTAAAAAAAACCGTTTGTTGTATGGGAGCCCCTCCTAAATACTGATTTTATATTATTTTAACTACTTATTTTTAAAGTAAATATATAACCTTAATAATTTGTAATTATTTCTAGCGTCTACGTGTAGCCATTATTAATATAGAGCAAAAAACGGTAAAAAAAATATCTGTGAAAATTTTTACCTATTACGGTTCATGTGATACAGCAAAAAACGCCAACAACTACTCTGTTGTATGGGAGCCCCCCTTAACTATTATTATTATTTTGATTTTAGTATTTGTTGTTGTAGCCACAATAAAAATACATAATCTGTGCAAATTTCAACTGTCTAGCTGTTACGGTTCTTGAGATACAGCTTGGTGACAGACGGACGGACAGCGAAGTCTTAGTAATAGGATCCCGTTTTTACCCTTTGGGTACGGAACCCTAAAAACCGACTTCAATAATTTGCCTAGATGGCGCTGGTAATCCTATAGTTGTGTTATGCTGCACGTGCGTATTCTACTATTTAAATTGCTTGGCACTGACTCCAAATGGTGGTAATTTGACAATAAACATCCGGACGAAACATGGCCGAGAATAAGAATTTAAAAATAAATTAATGAGAATAATAAATGAATTTTTAAATAGTGAGGTGATTTTTAAGAATATTTTGTATTTACATATATGTTGGCCTTTCGTTGCCTGAAGCAAATAGATAAATAATGACGGCTACTTTTTAAAATGATAATAAAAAAAAACAAAACCCTTTTTTGCGACCTTCATCCTTATTTTAGTGAGTGATATAGAAAATGCTACAAATAACTGAACTTATAGGTAACC
Source organism: Notocelia uddmanniana (assembly GCA_905163555.1). Classification (NCBI taxonomy): domain Eukaryota; kingdom Metazoa; phylum Arthropoda; class Insecta; order Lepidoptera; family Tortricidae; genus Notocelia; species Notocelia uddmanniana. The sequence continues at coordinate 8,854,036 of LR991069.1, read as the reverse complement.
AAATTTGTTTATTCTGAGCTTCAATATTGGCTGAGATCCTTTCGCAAGTAACTAGATGGTCATCATGAGACCCTCATCTAGTAAGTGGTTTAGAAAATGCTACTTCTGGCTCTGTGAGCTGTAGCCCTCACGACCATGGAGCGAAACTTTGGTGCCGGTGACGTCACGTCATATGACGTAAATTCACATATAGGATGATTTTTTGTATAAACAACATTGCAACACCAACACCCCAACGATTCTTAATAATGCTATAATGATAATGTAAATATTATTGTTTATTAATAAAAAGGACAAATATTTATATAAAACTAATGTAAATATTTAAATAATAACAAAGACGATACGATCAAAATAAAAATAAAATTTAAAGAAATATATAATAAAATATTTTATTTGGTAATGTAATTAAAAGTTAAAAAAAGTAAAAGTAGTTTATTCTTCAAATTAGGCATATTACATGCACCTATGAACGTCGTTTTTTTTAAATATAAATTTAGTATGAATTTCTTAATTTATTTTCTCTTTACAGATTTACGACCCGGAAAACAAGCACTTCAAGTAATCCCGATGGTTCCCGAGCCCGTTTCTGACCTCAAGTATCGCGTGCAGCTCGAAAGCGCCACCGCTGGCCTTGAGAGAGAGTCGAGAGAGTATCATCACGGCGGGTAACACGCGTACACATAGTCACATAGATTCGTAATGACCCTAGTAACTACCTAAGTCAAAATGAATGTCGTCAGCGTCGAGTTGTGTCGAGTTGAACGCGATCGTATTGATTTCACCGATCGAATAAAAAATTCCAATGGCAGACCGTACCCAACTTTATTTATTTATTCGTATGGCATATATAAATCATTAAGTACGTATATTCCAAATTTATATCCAAAATTCGCAGCCACTCAGCCGCGTCAATTCTGAAAGAGAATAGGTCTTCTGGGCTTCCAGGGTAGGCTCTGAGGGGGCATTCCTGTAGTATATGCTGGTCTGTTTAAGATTCGGTGAGAACCAGTGCATAGTCTGTTTAAATTGACCATTCATGTCGCGGGAGGCTTTCATTTTCACGCCGGGCGAGACAAGGCTACTCAAAGAACTATTTGTCTTTGCCTGCCAATGAGCAGTCCATTTTTCTCCGGATTCTATTAGAGCCAGTGCCAGTTTACCAGGTGGATGCCGGGATTTGAGAGTACCCAACCCCAACCCCAACTAAAACAGCACTAGTAAACACATTAAACTCGGAATTCATAATCGCGGCAAGTAAGTGCGGCGCGCCTGCGGCCAATCGGGAACGAGCGATGTATCTCCAGCTCCAAATTTTACAATAATTCCTTTACATTTCAGGCGGCTCGTCTGTGGAATTCTCTGCCTGTAGATATAAGATGTGCTAAATCCCTTTTAATCTTCAAAAATAAGTTAAAACTATACTACTTGTCACTGCGGTAGTTTTGTGTTGTTTGAACAATTTTAGAGCTTCTATCTAGTTTGACTGTGTTGTTAGCATAAATTTCTATTTATTTTTGCGTATTTTTATGTATGTTTACATATCTATGTATATATGTATGTGTATGACTCTTTTATCTTTATTTATACCTAAAGACTTTTAACATATTACGATGATTATTATTATTTGTTTGCCTACTCAATATTTTTTGCGTCAATTCCACTTCCCAAAGGTTGTCTGGAGGAGATTGCTCTTTAGCAATAAGACCGCCAATTGTCTACCGTTATTTAATTATTTAATTACTGTTTAACTGTTTTTGTTTTTGGTGAACAATAAAGAATAATTGTATTGTATTGTATTGTATTGTATCGCTGAGGTTATTATCGTTCATACCCAACGAAGTAGTAAACATTCTTAAATATCGTATTGTCTCCAAAAGTAGCACCGACTACCATTGTCTATCAACAAGCCTAATGAAATCCGTTGCTTTACCGTTAGCGACTAGAGTAGACTTGCATGTGCAGCGCGAGCATACGACAAAGGATCATCCCCACCGCACTTAAAAAAGTGAAAATAAGCCCGTTGTACAAGGGGAAAGGTAACCGATCTGGCGCTAAATCGTATCCACCAATATCATTCGTGCCGGCTATGAGTAAAATCTGGTAAAATTGTCAAGGTGGGGCTAAACACTAGAACTATTTTTTCTACACCAGCATTAATGAAATGACAGACGCCGGAACCTCGGGGCAGTGGCTTTTTTGTTGTCTCCATAGGGGTAAATGCCATAATCGCCACTTTTGGCATGCGGGTTGATCGCAGTATCTCCACCGCACTCCAGGGATGCTGCTGCCCATATCCCCCGGTGGTTTAATAGTAGTTTAAGGACATACCCTGGTCCAGGACAGGTAAGGAGGATGTCATGCCCATATTTATTAAAAAGGAACTGAAATTGATGCAAATTGGCCAAATAGGTAATGTAACCTATTATTACAATCATTATTATTTCCTTCATTTTTGCATCATTTTTAGTAAGTAAGGAACTTGAACTGTATTTTAGTTAGTTAATTAGTTTTACTTTCCGCAAGTCGACATCTAGCGTGCCTATTTTGCACATTTTATTTAATAGTATTTAAGTAATGACTGCCGCTACCGGTTGTGCGGTTCGGTTAGTTCATATCATACAATAACCACAGCGGCCCTACGACTACGATCTACGTGGGTTATTTCACTGATATAATAGTCACTCGCTTCACAGATATAGTCTCAGTATATATATTTGTACTTTATGGTACAGTCAACAGCAAAAGTAGATGATCACTTTAGTACTTTGTCGCAATAACATAACAATACATTGACAGTTGGGATGCGTTAAAGTAGTGAAAGTGACAAGGTACTAAAATGATCATCTACTTTTGCTGTTGACTGTACATGCCTGTGCATGGGTATAGTTCATCATGAATATCCACCCTTACACAGTTTATCGATATTCACATCTTTAAAAGGCCAATGCTCTTTGTCTATGTCTCTCTGTATAAACCTCGCCTCCTGTGGCGTAGCTCATAATAATATAAATAATAAATAAAAATAAAATAAAATAAAATAAAATTCGTTTATTTCAGACAACAGCAGTCTATAAAATTTGTTAGTTACATTTTATAAAACTTAAATTTAATGTTAAAGCAGTCTTAAGGTAAGTAGGGGTCAGAAGAGAAGCCAGACACACTCGCTTAGTACGTGTATGAAGTCATTATTGAGTGTACTCTATTCCAGTGAGTGAGGAGCTGACTGTCTAGCCTGTCCGCTATAACGGCCAGGAGGCTGTTGCGGCTGTATCGCAGGCGCCGTAGTGCGGCTGCGCACCGCGCGCGCATGATGGCCGGGAAGCCATCCACACGCGCGTGCGCGAACATCCCTGACGCACTACACCAGCGGGGCAGCCGCAACAACGCCCTGAACGCATTGTTATATTGGATGCGGAGAGCACTCAGCGTCCTTTGCGTATAACTGGTCCATAGGGCACATGTGTAAAATGTTGTACAAAAAGCTCTAAATAAGGTTAACTTGACTGGCAATGTACAACATCTAAACCTATGTGCCAGCATGTTCGCTCTGGTTGCCAGGGCCCTCCGCTCCCTTTTTATATCCTCATCATCCCTCAGATCATCACATATAATATGTCCAAGGTACTTGAAAACAGTTACCCTTTTCAAAGGCAAACCATTTAACAAGACTGGAGGCAAACTTACAGGACATTTATTACCTGACTTAAAAACCATGATTTCACTTTTAATACTGTTATATCTGAGGCCATACTTGTTAGCATAACACTCACATACATGTAACAATTTTCTAAGTCCTCCAACTGAGGGGCTCAGCAGCACCATGTCATCGGCATAGCTCAAATTATTGAAACTTGTATCTTGTATGCGACAACCGACGTGCATGCTGCTGAGCCTCTCAATAAGTGCATTAATGTAAAGGTTGAACAATTTTGGAGAGCTCAGCCCTCCTTGCCTCACACCACATTCAAGTACATATTCATCAGAAACAGCGTCTCCCCATTTAACAACATTAATTTGACTAGAGTACCAATGCCTCAGAACATGCACTATTTCTTTAGGTACATTTGCCTCATAAAGCTTTTTCCACAGTAGTTCATAGTTCACCAAATCAAAAGCTTTAGATAAATCTAAATAGCAAGCAAAGACAGGTGTGCTTCTACTAGTGTAGTATTTGACAGTTTCCTTCATACATATTATGGCACTTTCAGTGGATAGGCCTGGCCTAAACCCGAACTGCGCTCCATGTAGTTGCAAGTACTTATCAAGTTCAGTATTTAGCAAACTGTCAAACACTTTTGAGATAACTGTAGCAAGAGAGATGGGTCTGTAGTTATTTAAAGATGACACATCGCCTGTTTTATTCTTTGTAATGGGTACAACAATGGTTTTTGTCATCTCAGCTGGTACAAATGAATGTGTCAAACAAAAGGAAAATAACATTGCAAGCACCCTCGGTAGATGTGGCCCTGCATACTGAAGATGTTCAATGCTCAAACTGTCATGGCCTGGGGATTTACCTCTCTTCATTTCTTTAATGACTTGAGTTACCTTTTTTGCAGAGAATTTTGTCAAAGAGGCCGCCCCAGCCATGTCCGCCCCAGCATCTAGCACCTCATCGGTTAATGGCAGCAAAGATTTAACTGAAAAAAGGTCTCTAAACCTATTTGCAATTGCCTTAGGATCGGTAATGTTGTCAATACTCACAGGCAGTCCAGGCTTAGCATTAAGTTTATTTGTTTGTTTCCAAAATGTACGGAAATCTTTGTCCGAATGACAAGATGCGAGCCTTTCAAGCTTGATTTGCTCTTGGTTTTGCTTACACCACTTTAACTTTGATTTAAATTTACGTCGACTGGCACACATCTCATCATATATTGGACCAGCAGAAGGTTCGTTAAAAAACTGCCAAATTAGAAACTTACTCCTGGACTCCCTGTGTGCAGCGGCAACATGCTTGTTCCATCCCATGACTTGCCTGTGTTTATGGCCACCAGATTTTCTAGCACTTGAAAACTCAGATGCAGAAGTAAGAGCGCCTACGATATCACAGTAAAGTTTGGTAATTATCTTTTTATGTTCTAAATTTTGACAGGAACCATCACAGCAGTTCACCAAAGCTACTGGTCAGATGCAGAAGTAAGAGCGCCTACGATATCACAGTAAAGTTTGGTAATTATCTTTTTATGTTCTAAATTTTGACAGGAACCATCACAGCAGTTCACCAAAGCTACTGGAAAGTTGATGTTTTTTAACAACATATTACATTTATTATTATACATACCTATTTCGTCCGGCTGTCTTTCCCCCCACACAATTTTATTGACACACCGTTTATAAACTAACTGCTTTGGCTGGATAGATCCCAAGTTACATCTAATTATAAGAGGGAAGTGATCTGACCAATATACATCAAGTTTAACAGAGATATCGATGACAGTCGCATAAGCTGCGCTTGTGACAACACAGTGGTCAAGCCACCTCTTTGACCCGTGGGCTTCACTAATATAAGTATAACACCCTGAATTCATACCCAGTTTCTCAAGGTCTGCACACACCCACGACTGTAATATGTAATGTAAGTGTCATTTTAATAAAAGTCTGAAATTATTTCCAAGTGGTTTTAAATGAGCACCCCATTCCGCTTCACCTACTCTGCTCATCATCAATACTCAGAAACTTCTTAAATACATAGTGAAGATACAATACCAAAGATAATATTTAGTTTTTAAGTAGTAGCAGGATAACTTCTCCTATTATTACTTTGAAATGGTTTATTATATCTGAAACGTTATACTGACAATAAATAGTAGATATAACTGTGATATTGACATCTCATGGTAGATTTTACGGAATTTATTCATGGCGCAAGCTATACTTTTAAAGAGAATAGAAGATTATGAAACAAAAAATCCAATTTCCCTTCCCTCATTCAAATAGTTGACAGGAGATTGAGTGAGATGACACAATAAAGTTTTAGAATACATTAGAAAAATTACATTATCCTGAAATCTTTATTATATACAACTCATTAATTGCCGAGCCATTGATATGTACTATCATAAAGTAATCAGTATTGTATACCTAATAGTATTGTAGTAAAGATAGTAGTTTTTTTTCAGTTGCTGTTTTAGACAAGTGTTTCTTTCATACTGAGCAGTGTAGTTAAGGTAAGTCTCAAAAGTATAAAGCCGTTCGCTTCGAGATTGCCGTCACACCGTCACAAGTGAACAATTACTAGTACTGACATGGCGTCACCGGGAAGCGGACGAGCGGGGATGGCGTGAGGTAACAACGGCCTTTTTAAAGCGAACGGCTAAAGTAGTAAGTAGTGCATGTTAAAAATATCAGATTGAGAAAAAGCAACAGATCACCCCAGTAAACTTACCACTGAACAAAACTCACGAAAATACCCTAATAAAATTACGCTTCAGTCTAGCTTATACTTGGTTTTAATTTTATTTTAGTTAATTAGATAACTTTTTAGTCTGAGTTTAGTGTTATTTAGTTTTGTATTTAGTAGGGTTAAATAATGCAGATTTTCTTAAGTTTCATTAAGTTATTAAAATCAGGCATTATTTAATATTGTTTGAATTAATTAATATTGTCTCTAATTACGATAAATATACTTATTTTCAGAAATACATTGATTTTTTGAGATAATGTTCGATAAAACAAATAAGTAATAATAATTATACCAATTATAAAATTATTTTTTGTCATTACTCCAGCTGTGGAGTTTTATTAAAGTTATAATTATATTATTGTAACATAGTATTTAATGCAGTTTTCAGCAATAGATACAGTGATTCAAGAGGAAGGTTTATATGTATAATACATAGATATTAAAGTACAGAAAAGCACATATTTTTGTGTGCAAACGCGATATTGTATGTATATCTTAAAAAATCGATAAAAAAGTCCGCGATGGTATATGTTTATCTCCTAAGGATAACACACAGTAAAGATATTAATCTAGTCGTCCGTATGATACTAACTCATAATAGTTTTTACTATAAAAAAAAATCTCATCTACAGGAACACTAGAGAACAAATTTAAAAACTGCTTCTCACGACGGCAAGCACAGCTCGACGGCCAGACTCAGATTAGGCGCAACAAAGAGCAGATTCTGAAGCGTCATGCCACGGTTCTAAACAATAACCGAGCTCTTGCTGCGGGTATCGTCTCCCTACGGGATTACATAATAAACACCAGCGCTTTAATTGACATCTTAGCGCAAGACGTGCCCGAGATGGCCGAAGAAGTTGAAGTGGCCGAAGAAGTCGAAGTGGCCGAAGAAATCGAAGTGGCCGAGGAAGTCGAGGTGCCCCAAGCCCTCGACGAGGAGGTAGTGCCGGCACCTCCTGCCGGCCCGCTCTGCGGAATTTGCCAGGAAGCGCCGCCCACGCGCGTGCTTATTCCTTGCGGTCACACACTGTGCGTCGACTGCCTGCTGGGCATACAGCGGGCCACAGTCGACAATCGAGACCAGTGTCCATACTGTAGGATGCATATCACCTCCTGCATTACCATCTATTTATAAATGGTAAGTCACTATTTTTTCTCATAGTAACTCGTTATATTTTATGACCATTGAGACTAGAGTACTTGAAAAGTCAAATTACTTAATCTACGTACACAAATATCATAAAGCTGTGTTCACATTATCTTTTCCATTGGCTAAACCCTGAATACGACTAGACCTGCAGTGGCTATCAATGATCGTATCAAATAAATGAAAAGTTCATACTTGTTTATTTGATACCTTTTTAGTTAAATGTCAGAATGAAAACTGGTAGTATCTTGCCATTTGACATGACAATTATTAATTATTTATTTATGAGTATGTCTTGCCATTCAGTACGGTCGGCCTTCCTGACAGGCTGAACATCTTTGTACCTTTCGCTTTAACGTTATGTTTAAACTGTCATACTAAATGTCTAACGGGTGAAAGCAACAAAGTCCCAAAGTGTCCAGGTCCTTTGGAGGCCGACATTCCAAGAAAAATCCGCGACATGGCCAGGTCCAAAGACTGGTAGGGCTATATATTCTAATAGCCTCTGTGTAACAGTTGCATATTATGCTGAAACATATTAAATATAGTATCTATTATAAATTATAATATTTATAATCCTATTGTATGTCACTTTCAGATGCGAATTGGGTGGGGATGGTGACGGTTAGGCGCCGTCGAGCCACGGGCTCAAAAGCCTATGCCTTGAAAGTACCCAAATTGGGTAAGTTACTTATTGCTTGCATGTTAAGGGCAAGAAATCGGCACCCTGCAAAAATCAGTGAAATCGAGGGGTGAGTGAGTGGTCAAATACGATAAGTCGCGTAAGATGTTTTGAATCGATCATCTCGATTTATTGGGTTAAACCGCTTAGCCCTTCTAAGTATTATTATTTTATAGTAAATAATTAGCTTTATGTTAGCTAGTTTGATATTAACTATTACCTATGTCTTAAAAAATACTTTTTGCTATACTAAATCTCCATTAAAATTACAAAGAGTGTTCAGATTTCATGGTTTGTTGTATGGATCCGAAAAAATGAAGCTCACTGCACCACGCGAATATTTGCGACATGTTAAGTCTCAATGGGCTATAGCGGCATTTGTGAATTATAATTATATTCTTCTAATAAGTAGCAAAACTGCATTTGCCATACGCAAAATAAATAAATTATCGTAAAACATCTGTAAACAAAGCTTGAAATTAATCACCTTTGCATATAATGTATTTTAATATTTTTCTTTTGTCTCTTCTCTGAGATTATGCTGAAAGTACCTTCTTTCAAAAAAAAAACTTCGAATCTCTTAAAGTAATAAAGAATTAAATAAAGGGGAAAAACTTAAGAAAATGACCTGTTGTGTAGTTGTGATGTGTTCGAATAGGCGTTTGTCTTGTTTGTGTTGCACATTTTAAATATGTAATGTCTATTCGAACATGCTACATACAACAGGTCATCTTCTTAAGTTTTTTACCCATACTGCGTTATTCGGTCGCACAAATTAATAACAAAATGCGCCGATAGATGGCGCTGTACCCATGAAGTTCAATTTTTATTTTTACATAGCACTACGATTTCTCCTGAATTAATGGGGTCGGGACGGGGATGGGTACACGATCCGTGTAGTTTAATCGATTCGGACTCGCATCTATAGTGTATGTTGGCGGATCTATAGTGTAGGTTTCAACTCAACTAATTCTTGCTGGCGTAATCATAATTATTGCTCTCCCATAAAAACTTCTAACCCCCTTTTCATTAATCCTTTTAATGCTTAAGGGATAATTTCTTTATAAAAGCTTATAAAGAATATTATTAATAAAATAATAAGGACTATTATAGCCAACAAACCTGATATCCTGCTGACAGATCGATTGAAGCGCCAGGCAGTGCTCGTCGACATCACCATCCCCCATGATGAGAACCTCGTGAAGGCCGAGAAGGACAAGGCTAGCAAGTAGCTGGCACACGAGGTAACCGCCATGCGGGATGTTGATTCGACGATCATTGTCCCTGGGAACGGTCTAATTGCTAAGAGTCTCGACCAACTTCTTAAGAGACTCTCGCTAGATGGCTGGGTCAAGGGTCAGATACAGAAGGTGGTACTCCAGGTCAAAGGTCTCTGTAGCCCTAACCACCGGTAGCCTAGGCCCCGCCTCGCTGCCGGTAGGTGCACTCTTAAGTTAGGTTTTTTATAATCTTTTTATACTTGGTACATGTATTTTTATATTTAACATTTTATAAATTTATTCTATAAAAACCTAACGGTATAACAAATACCCTGACCGGGATTGAACCCGGGACCTTCGGCTTCGTTGGAAGGGTCACTAGCAACTAAGCCAAAGTGGTCGTCAAATATCATCTCAAGCATCTAGGGTCTTACACCGTCAAATAATAAATTTCATCAAAATCTGTTCAGCAGTTTAAAAGCATGAATGGTTAAGAGACAAAAGGGTTACTTTCGCATTTATGGTATGGATTTAAAATTAAAGATAATATATTGCTTTCACCATCTAAGAATACAACCTTGATATTATATGTGTGTAAGTTAAAAAAAAACTATGTATGTTACATAGGACGTTCTGTTTCAGGTTTCGCAACATGTGACGGCTATAGACTGACCGTCGAGCCACGGGCTCAAAAGTCTAGTAGTTCGTTTGCGTTTTACACTTGGTGCGTATGTGTTCAATTCGTTAAATGACGATTTGAATCTGTGCAATCTATTCTTTAAAGTACTAATATGTATTAACTTTTAAGTATGTAACTACTAAAATGATTGACCAAGTTGGTCTATATATATTACCAACAAATACTAATATATCTATAAAGCAGATTTTTCTATTTAAACCAACTTCATTTTGCGGTTGGTGCGGTACCCTAAATGTGCGAAGTCCGACACGCACGTGGCCGGTGTTTTCTTACAGTACGGAGCACGTAGTATGTGACCTCATATAACACGCTCAATTAGTATGGGACCTTCACAGGGCTCAGCGGTTGTACTTTGACACCCATTTTTCTCTATTTATGTTGTTCTAATTGTAGTTGTTTCATACAAACATTTGATTCTCTCCAAAAACTCCTATTCTTACTGTATATTAATGACATGCCCGAGTCTTATGAGACCCTATTGTTCGCAGATGATACATCTATTATTGTGAAATGTAAAAATAATGTAACGTACAACAATGACTTAAATAGAGCCCTTTCTCAAACTGTTTGGTGGTAAGAAGTAAATAACTTAAATATTAACATAGATAAAACTAATTTTATCCAGTTCCATACACATAGAAGTGCCTCACAACAATTAAATATCAGCTATAAAAATGCATGCATTAAGGAAGTTTTACATACTCGATTTCTAGGAATTCATATTGACAGTCAATGCAATTGAAGAGAACATGTGGATAAAGTATGTTCAAAAGTGAACAGTTTCGTGTTTCCACTAAAGAGAATAAGTCAAACCGTCTCTGTCCAGGCAGCGTTTAATGGATATGTCAATTCTGTTTTACGATATGGATTGGTAATATGGGATAACTGCACAGATAAACATTCTGTATTTATTACTCAAAAACTCTGCATTAGAGCCATATTTAAACTAAAAACGACAGACTCATGTCGTCCATATTTTACACAAAACAATATACTCACTTTCCCTTGTACGTGCATTTATGAAATTTGCACATTCGTTCATAATTAAAAGTATCTTTTTCTAGCATTTAATACATTGGGTCCTCGCGTGAATAGGTATAAGCACAAACTTCACAAGCCCAATGTAAATCTGTCACTTACTGCAAAAAAATCTTATATTATGTGCATTACATATATTATTATAACAAATTGCCGGACCCCTTTAAAGACATGCCATTAAATGTGTTTTTCTCAAACATGCAATGAAATATTGATGTTATGTTCCTTATAACAGGCTGAGAAGTATGACGTTTCAGGTGCGGCTAGGACAAGAGGTCGTTAATGGAATTTCATACAAATCTTGCAGGCCTAGGCCGGCAAAGTCCTCTTTTTTAATTTCCATTCCACATAAATTGTGGCATAGGCACCATGACATTCTGCCACTAAAAATAAAACTTTGATTTTATTGTTGTTTATTTCATTGCATTTTTGAGAAAAGCACTATACATACCTCGGCGGGAAATATGGGGTTGCCCGCCTCAGACCTATCCGACCTCGCTACGCTCGGCCGTCTATATATGTCTTCGGCCGGCAACCCCTTACGTCCCGGCCTCTGTAGTAATGTACTATAAAACTAAGCTTAAGAATTGGCTCATACGGAAAAGTTTTTATAGCATTAATGAATAAATCCTGTAGGCTGTAGGTAACACATTATTATTTCTGACAAGGGCACAAAAAATTGTATATACACCTGCAAAGGTAGAGCTACAGTGATAAAATTGTCAAATTGTATAATACCGCCTTACAATGCAACCTGTTTCTCATATACAATAAAGAATTTTGAACTTTGATAACTAAAAATAAATATGCATATTCCCTATTATGAGTTTTATGACCATACGTTACGTTTTGTAAAAATAATTATAATGTACTACTTTTAACCTGTTAGGTGCAGCCGGTGCAGCAGATGACGACAACTACGTGAGCATCGCCAAATCGACAGATCCGAAGACTACTCAACTATGCGTCGAGTGAGTATGCATTAACTTAAATAGCTAGTTGCGAATTTTCTCTAGTGGTTCTATTCGTTTCAATGATTTAATATTAAACTATTTAGGTCTTTGGCTTATTTTCCCAAGTAGTTTTAGTTACTTTGTAGACGAAAAATCAAGAGGACCGTCAACGTTTGTACGAAGTTGCGTTTCTTCAAAATGAAATTCTTGTGGTAGGTAGCTGGTGTCACTATAGAGAAATGCATCTATCTACAATTAATTTCACTTAGCACTTACATGTCAACTTCAAATTCCTTTTATTTTAAAACGCTCATCAATATGATCAATATGTATGCATTGCACGTAAATATGTTGACATGTTCTATTTGCTACTAACTTTGTACAGGATTATTGAGGCCTAATAGGGCCGGTTAGGTACATGGTGATTATCGTCACAATAGTGGTATGTTTTTTAATATCACATCGGTGGCAAACAAGCGTACGGCCCGCCTGATGGTATGCAGTCAACGCTGCCTATAATGGACGCCAGAAACTCCAGGGGTGTCGCATATGTTATTGTAAATTTCTAAATTGTTTGGATTTGCAAATTTCAACTGTCATAAATTTGAAAGCTGTCGTTTAGGTGCATTGTCACTTTGCATGATATATCAGACTTTGGCGGTTAAAGGGTTAATTAAGCACGTGGTAAACTTTCCACGTACCTACCAATTGCTGATTAATCTGTTTCGTTTCAGAAGCTACGCTACACGCTGTGCAGTCGCAGACGTCATCGGGTCATCGCAACAGGCATCTGCAAGCGCTCCACTACAAGCGTCCGAAATATCCCGAAATTGCTTGTGCAAACTGTAGTGTGTTTACACTACAGGGTTAAGCAATTTCGGGATATTTCGGTACACACACTACACATGCTGACTCTTTCTTTTTGTTCACAGGATATGCAGTCGCAGACATCGAGGGGTCATCACTCTACCTGGATTCACTATAAGCATCCGGAACCTCCCGAAATTGCTTAAACCGGTAGTGTAACCAGTTTAAGCAATTTCGGGAGATGCTGGATGCCCTAAGGAGGGGGTTTTAGTCCGTAGGTGACTGGGCCTATTCCCAGTTAAGTCGGGCATGCTGCCAGGTACGGGCCTGGCAGTATACATAAGTATTTCCCCCTACCAACGCAAAAAAAAAAAAAAAAACTTACATCTAGAAATATCACCGGCATTACATTGTCCTGAATTTAGCATCATGTACAGGGGAGGAGAGTAGAAGCCTCTCGCTCTAACATATATGTACGTCCCGCTCTAAAGGTTCTAAATTCAGGAAGGTGTAATATCTCCTTATGCCTACTGCTTAACTCAGACGTTTTCTTGGTGGGAGCGGGTCAGATCCCTTCTCTCAGTCTGCTACTCTTTGAAGTCCCTTTTACGCCTCACGCCGTTGAGGAATAGTCTTGAGTTAGTTGTAGGCCTACAGTAGATCACGTTTATGTCGGAAGCAAAGTATTCGACTAATGCACAATGCTGAAATTATACTGTATACCTTTTCGCTTAAATCTGTTCGTTATTTACAGGGCCAACTCCGTGAAATCGCAGACTTCGGCGGATACAATACGTATAGTAATAATACGTCTTTAATAATAATATAAATGTTGATATACCTGTTTTTGACTTTTTTATTTATGGCTCCTAGTAGTCTGTCCCAGGTAAATCCTATTTGTATTAATTAAATTCCGAAATCTTTCAAATGAAGAATCAATGCTTGCTAATTCAAAGATACAACCTCACTGTAATAATTACAAATCACGGTTGGATTTCAATTATTCGAAGTAATTTGAATGTGAGGTCGTATTTTAGAAACTAGACACTACCGAACCTAATATATATTCTGTAGTTGTAATATACCTACGTCTGTATGTCATTCTCCTAGCGTTATTCCCAGTAGTTGCATCCTGAAGGATGCCTGGGGTCCGCTACCTAATCCCAAGAATTGGCGTAGGCACTAGTTTTAACGGAAGCGACTGCCATCTGACCTTCCATCCCGAGGGGGAAAGTAGACCATATTGGGATTAGGCTTGTCAAGTGAGTGGGCAACTTGACTGTTAGCCGCCCGGAGGCCTCTAACTTGGCTTAACGACTGCTATCATAGACAGCAACCGGGATCAACGGCTTAACGTGCCTTCCAAAGCACGGGAGCTCTCAGTTAGTAACCACACAAAGCGGTCACCCATCCAAGGACTGACATCGCCCGACATTGCTTAACCTCTCATACCGCACGCGGTACGCGGGGTGCCGCTGGGCCATGAACGCTCCTACGTCTGTATGTAGCCGAGACTAAATCTGGAGATCGTGAGCTCGAAACAGCTTGGATTTTTTTTATAAATGTACGAAATATCAGAAATCACCAAGATGGTCGGAAAAGCTCTTATCTCTTTATGTTCTGTAGCTAAAAATTAGAAATTAAATACGCTAGGCTACGATAAATACTAGGAAGATAACCTTCCATAGGCTCATCACCACAGACGAGCATTGCTGTTCTGCTTTAATAACAGAATCCACACAATGCGCCATAATGGCCATGGCCCAAGGTACATGACACACTTCTGCGTTTTCAAAATTGGATTTTGCGTCAATATTCACATCATTCTTTTCTTTCTTTCAATAAAATGCACAATTAATACTATAATTACCAACCGGCATTAATTAGCCAAGTGGCCGAGATTCTCCGGAAACAGTGGCCAGTGTTCTGCTCTGGATTTGGCAATTTCATATAACTAGCCGCTATTTTCCCCGTATTTCCAAACATATTGATTTGTTTTGGCTTTTGCAATTTTCGTTATAAAATCTTATGAAAAAAAATAATTTTGTACGCAACCGACTGTACTCAAAGTTATTGTACATGTTCTGTCTGTTTTAGTTTTTGAATTCATTACCAATGAACCCTTTTCCAGCCCGCACCAATCTAGAAGGCTTTACAAAAAAACAAAATATATACTCAAAATAGTTACGTTATGGTTATTAATTTCAAGACGAGCCACTTTTTACGAAAATGCAATGTAATTTGAGCCTTAAATCAGAGAACTAGGATTGAAGTTCTATTGACACGTATATATGTGGTCGATGAAACGTACTACGCCTGGAACAGGGTTAACGGTGCTCCATTCAAATCGCTTACACTTTTTAACACCAGACTGCACAGTTCCTACATTCGGCATGCACCTATTACGCCGAAGATTACTGATGCCTGAAAACAACAATAGATTTAAAAGGGTAATCTTAACGAGTCTACAATACATTGATAAACACTAACAACTGAGAACAAAGTCTTAAGTAGGTATGTTGTCTAAATTATACTAGTATTATTTTATTTATAACTAGCTGTTACCCGCGTCTTCGCTCCTATTGGTCGCAGCGTGATGTTATATAGCCTAAAGCCGTCCACGATAAATGGACTATCCAACACAAAAATAATTTTTCAATTCGAACCAGTAGTTCCTGAGATTAGCGCGTTCAAACAAACTCTTCAGCTTTATAATATTATTATAGATTATGTGTTACATTCATCAGGTGCTTCGTTGAAAAATGTGTTTATTTCGGATAGTGAAAATGTATTCGATTTTTTCGCTTTGTATTCTATCCTTCAGATTTTCTTTTTAAGAAAGCTTGCTATATTTCGATGTCTTTCTTGTCATAAATGTTCAATGTTGATTTAATTATAGAATATTCAGTTCATAGTGTTGATGGGGTAAATTTTGTACTTTTTCTGAAAAATAAGTAATGCGTTTTTCATCGGCCGTTCAATAAAATTAGCATAACTTTTGTTGTAAAGTTTTCTCGTTTTCTCAGGCAACATTAAGCGTTGCTTTCTCTGCAATATTTGTGATTTCTTGTGAAGTAGAGGCCAAATGATTCTCGACACTGTCACTCGTTTTAAATTTATTAGGAATAAAGAACACTCACACAAAACTTTCCAACTTTTCAAAGCAAGGAAACATCTCGGAGCCCGCCGTTGTAGAACTATTTGTGATTGGCCTATTACTGCCCAATCACAAGGCAGCAGCGACGCAAAAGCGTGTTTAAGTCACAGACCTATTGTTTAAGTGGAGGCAAATCTGCCAGGTAACGCGACGGTGTCAAGTTCCGAAACGCCATCATCAGCAAATTTGCATTGGATCGAGTCTCGTTAAACAAGGTCACATTTTATCGAAATATAAGAAGTTCTATTTTCAAAATTTTTATAGTCGACTAAACTGTAGTTTAAAGTCACGCTTAATATTATTACAGAGTATATCAACCTAATACTGACGCGTAATAATATTTGCGGTGTAAATGCCCATGACCCCTCCAATACAGCTTCAGTACTGACAATGAGTTAAGCCGGGTCCCCAGCGCCATGTTTTTCGTGTTTGCAAACATCAAACATGTTTGAAACATGTTTTGTTGGATTTTTGGTGCAGTGGACCGGCCTTAACATTGACGCCACGCCTATTTAGTGTTCGAAAAACATGTTTGATGTTTGCAAACACGAAAAACATGGCGCTGTGGACCCGGCTTAACCATGCAATAATCCAAACAATTTAGAATACTGCGATAACATTAATACACCAGTATTGTGATAATATTAAGCGTGTAACAGACCCCATTCGCCTAGCGATTCGCATCAAGCTGCATTTACACATTCGAACGAATAGCGCGACTCCACTCTGGCCGGCCTATTATTATTATTATTCACCTTTTTTCACTTTAGTTAGGTTTTTTACAGTAAATTTATAAAAGTAAAACATAAAAAGCATTATAAAAAACCTAACCTAGGGTGCCGCCGGCAACGAGGTGAGCCTAAGCTACCGGTGGTTAGGGGACAGAGAGAGGAACCTCCGGACTATCTGCGAAGAATCCAGGAGTACCGCCTTCTGTATTTGACCCTTGACCCAGCCATCTAGCGAGAGCCTCTTAAGATGTTGGTCGAGACTCTTGTTCGCCGAGACGACTATCGGGACAGTGATAGTTGAATCAACATCCCACATGGCGGTTACCTCCTTATTACAAAAACTCTGTGATACGTCTCATGATATGGATCGTGTGATAATAATCACCATGTAAATGGACCAATATGATGAAATATTTACCACACATTTATTTAACAAATATGGTTTGGATAATGTGCCCATAACACCACAGTGTGGCACATTCATGTGATGGCGCGAGTGGTATATGTCAACAAAAGTTTGCAAGCGATTATCAAGGAGAAGTAGAGTACGGCTACCTTAGAGTAAGGATTTCATTATACCGAACCGACCGTTTGTTTCATTATAGTCGCCATCGTGCGAGTCGCCTCCTCCGCCAGGAGGTAGAGTCTCGTCGGCTGTGAAGTTACTTATCATCAGGAACAAACAGATAACACGTTCTTGTGACCAAGTCAGAGCAATCCGTCTTCCTCTCAAAAGCCGCCAAGGAGTTGTCAAAAGTTCTATATTGCGCCGGACCTTGCAACCGGATAGAAAAAGAGATAGAACCCAGTACATTTTTTGTAAAGAAAGCGGAGAAAAGCTTTTTGTACTTTCTCTAAAAGAACAATATACGATATATATCATAAAAAAAACATTGGTCCTTTGACTTAATCCAGAACGGGTATGGTTAAGGTGGCGACCAACTGTGGCGAACGAATGTTGCCGATCCCTGAGACAGTCAGCAATTAAGTAATCGGAGGAGTTTCACCGTGAATCCAAAAGCGGTCAGTTCCTCCAGGAGAATATCATTATCGACACGTTCAAGAGGCTTTTGAAAATCTACTACTACTAGTGGCTCCGTGAGCTGTAGAACTCGCAATACTTTTTTTTTTCAAATTTCAAAATTTCGAAAATCTGGCCCCGACAAAAAATTGTATATAAGTGTAGAACCTGCTCACAAAATTTCACGAAAATCGGTTGAGAAATGCGACCTGTAGCGGAGAACATGCGGACAGACACTATTTTTTTTTTTTTTTTCAAATTTCAACATTTCCAAAAAACTGACTCGACAAAAAATATCTATATACCTAATTATCAAACCTACTCACAAAATCGCACGAGAATCGGTTGGGATATGCGACCTATAGAGGAGAACATCCGGACAGACAGACAGCCAAACAAAATAATTTTTGTCGAAACCTGAAACGGAGACGCTTCGCTCGCTTCGCTCGCTCGGTCAACAACATCTACTTGAGAACTGAAAACCTTAGTCAAAATATCGGGATATTAAGTAAGTAGGCAAAATAACTTAAGCTGGGTCCCCAGCGCCATGTTTTTCGTGTTTGCAAACATCAAACATGTTTTGTTGGATTTTTGGTGCAGTAGACCGGCCTTAACATTGAGGCCACGCCTATTTTGTGTTCGAAAAACATGTTTGATGTTTGCAAACACGAAAAAAATGGCGCTGGGGACCCGGCTTTACTTTACTGTTAACCGACCGCCGCGCACGAAAGCCATGCTGACAGTCGATTAGTTACGAGCCTATTTGAAGAGATATTTTCCTGATGCATTACTTCAATCAGAGTGACCGACTGGGAAATGACTTTCTTCATAGCTAGACCAGCCTACCGCGAACGACAAACGAAATTTTCCACCTTTGTCGCATTTGCGAATTCGTACATAAGTGCGACCGGGAGAGAAAATTTCGTTTGTATTTCGCGGTAGGCCCTAGTGCCTACCGCGAACTTCGTCTCGTGCCGTCCCTTTCACTCTCGTGTGTCTCGTGTCTATATGACGGAAAGGGACGGTACGATACGAAGTTCGCGGTAGGCACTCAGAGTCTAATAGTGGTATGTCTGGTGAAAATACACTGGATCAATAGTCCGCAAATGCCAATGCAGCATCCGCAATGCTCTTGTCCCCGTATGAAACAGTGGCTTCGGCAAAATGGCTTTTTTTGATATATATTTTTTTAATTTGGAGATTGAATTTCTTTCGTAAGTCCGTCCAGCCCGGCTAGTATGATAGCTTATACCGTCACATTATATGGCAAAAATGTACTGAAACGTCACATAAAACGTGACGGTATAAGCTATCATACTAGCCGGGCAGATGTTTTACTCTACAGGTCACATTTCTCAACCGATTCTCGTGAAATTTTGTGAGCTAGGTCGATAATTAAATTAAATTGTATTTTTTTTGTCGAAACATTTCTTGGAAATTTTGAAATTTAAAAAAAGCAATGTCTACAGCTCACAGAGCCACTAGTTTTATTTAATAAGCACATAAAAAAACAAGACGACGTTGGGGACGTTTACACGATTATTATTATCACGCGATACACTCATATCACGATCCGTATCACGTGCTGTTTGATGAATGTTGACGCAAAATCCAAACAATTTTGAAAACCGCGTTAATATTGACATACCCTTATTGTGATAATATTAAGCGTGTAACAGACACCATTTACAGAAAAAGAAGACAGATCGAAGGTATTGATTTGAATGCTATCCAAAATATTTTTGCACAGCATGATTAAGTATCAGGGAGTGTAAAACTACACTAAATTAGGTACATACATAACTAGTGGCTCTGTGAGCTGACGAGAGAGAAACGTGTCTACAAAAAATCTCTGTAGTTTAATTATCAAACCTGCTCACAAAATTTCACGAGAATCGGTTGAGAAATGTGACCAGTGGGCATAGCATTCGTCCCTCTCGCACTTACATACTTGCCAGTACGGGACGAATGCTATATGTCCGACATATAAGCGATCATACTAGCCTTGCTGTAGAGGAGATCATCCGGACAGACATACGAAAGAAATTTTGTCGAAAGCACGGAGACGCTTCGCTCGCTCGGTCAATAATATATTTGAGAAGCTACAAACAGATAATTGAATAACACATGACTAAAATACAAATACAAATCAATTAAAAAACCAATTCAAGCTAATTTAAGCGGCTGAATACTGTGACAATATATATTTTTATATCTGCCTCCTGAAAATCGTAAGTCGCGAGTCGAATATGTCAATATCATAATTTTTCGGTCATTATATTGACGACACCTTCTTCACTGGGATTGTAAAAATAAGTATTGTTTCTATACACTTGAAGCGCAAATGTTTTAGGAGCATGGGATCTAAACCGGGGTGTGTTAAATGTAACTAGAGACAGGATTTCAGGCGAGTTGATTTTGGAATGATAAGTCAAAAAGTAGACAACGTGATTCTAGGGAGCCAATACAAGGCCAAAGAACGCAATCGCTGGTGATAATTGTGATGTATAAGAGCGATAAGACATTATTTTAAGGCACCTTTTCCGAACTCGGTCAATATTGTTAGAGTACAATAATAAAAAAAGTACATAATGAGCCCAAACCGTAGTATTTGGAATAGTTACAAAATAAAATATCTGGGTTGTAAAAACCAGGTAAACTGTTTTCGGACACATGAAATTCGGGAAAAAAGGTCGAAAGATCAATCGGTTACACTTATTATAAAGTACTTTGACACTACAATAAAGTACACTCCTTGTAGTGTAAAGTTATTTGATACTATCTTATGGGGCCTTTTACACGATGAATATTATCACAATACTGGGATGTCAATATTATGTCGGTTTTCAAAACTGTATGGATTTTGCTTTTTGTATGGATCAATATTCACGTTATACATAATGTGATATGAATGTATCGCGTGATAATGATAACTATAAAAGGCCCCAAGCACACCTACTCACTGACTGTGTATGTACATTTCATACATGTCGTGCTCACTCTAGTCATTGGGGTCTTTTACATGGTAATTACTAGTCGCTCTGTGAGCTGTAGCATTAGTAGCATTAGTAGCATTTTTTTATCACATTTCAAAATTTTCAGAAACTTACTCGACAAAAAAAACCATATAATTATTGAACCCGCTCACAAAATTTCACGAGAATTGGCTGAGAAATGCAACCTGTAGAGGAGAACATTCGGACAGACAGACATACGAAATAATTTTTGGCAAAAGCTGAAACGGAGACGCTTCGCTCGCTCGGTCAATTATCATGCGATCTAGTCATACGTATCACGTGAATATTGAAACATTTTGAACACCCCAGTATTGTGATATTATTAACCGTGTAAAGGGCCCCATTCTCATCTCCGTGGCTATCTCGCCCTCCCCTGAGAAAATTTTCCTAAATCCGCCAATGTCGCATAGGTATATAAAAAAGGGAGAAAGAATTATTTGTATCTCATTCCACCGCATAATACTTTCGTTGGGCCATCATGGCCCATTGTGTGGTTCCGGCATAAAATAAAACGAATGAACCAATCTGGATAATTGCAGGTTGCACGGCGTCCAAAACACTTCCTATAACCAAGGTCATAACATAATTGCCGTATTGAAGTCGGTTCGAATCGTAAAAACAAAGACACGTACCCCATCCTTACAATTTCACTCTATGCGTGAAATATTTGTAATCTGTGGTTCGTAGCGGAAGTTGACGCGGATTATCGGTCCGTGCATTATCGGGCTGAGCTTTTTCAAATTTCGTCCGACCCAACAATCCGATCCGTAGGCGGATTACTGGTCTGTACATTATCGGCCCGTGCATTATCACTCTGAGCAAACTTGGTCCGGGGCGAGAATCGGAAGCCACTTTTGTTCGGACTGATAACGTACAGGCCGATAACGCGCGTCAACTTTTTTTGGATTCGTATTATCGGCCTGTACATTATCAGGCTGTGCATTCCTGTCCCCCGGCGGATGGACACTTTGAGGTTATGTAGACTTTCGGTAAACTTTAATCGCGAAACTTTGCGGTATAACACTAATATTACTATCTGAGGAGTAAAATTTGCCCATAACCTGATGATTTCTCCTATTGTATTAATGTAATATATATTAATTTGGGCTCTCGAAAAAAGTAAAAGAAACAACGGATGTACAAGACGTAGATAAGACTTTATTTTTTTTAAATCTAGTGTTGCTACATTATGTTGTATAGATGGCGCTACAGTACAGGTGAGTGATTGTGGTTTGCGATTAATGAATATTTAACAATAACAACACAAACTGATATTTTCTTACAAGGACATCACATGCAGCTTGTTCCAGTAATGCAGAAAAGGGCCAAAAAAATTGTAATTTATTTATCTATACTAATATTATAAAGAGGAAAGATTTGATTGATTGATTGTTTGTTTGCATTGAATAGGCTCCAAAAGTACTGAATCCATTTGAAAAATTCTTTCACTGCTGGGAAGCTGCACTATCCCGGTTAACATATGTTATATTATATTTTCAAATAAATTAGGGATCCTTATTAAAACTCCAATAATATAACTCAAGGTATCAAAAATTGCCTAAAACATTATTTACATCGCGTGCGCTGCGAAAACTATTGATGATAGAATTCTATACTAATATTATAAACAGGAAAGATTTGATTGTTTGTTTGTTTGCATTGAATAGGCTCCGAAACTACTGAACCGATTTAAACATTTTTTCACTGTTGGGAAGCTACACTATCTATTGGTTGACATATTATAATACACACAGTTACAGTGTCGACTTTTATTGATGATCCCTATTTTTTTAACCGACTTCAAAATTTCAAAAGAGGAGGTTATCAATTCGGTTGTATGTTTTTTTTTTTTTTTAATCTTTGTTAGTCCATAACTCCGTCATTTCTTAACCGATTTGGAAAATTCTGTTTTTGATTGTAAGTATATATATCCAAGTTGGTCCCGTTTTTGTCAAAACGCAGTTCTGATGATGGGAACCATGAGAAATTGAGGGAACTCCTCAAATCTTCAAGGCAAACATATAGTAATTTTTGTGTTTTTATCAACAAGTCAAGCATTTTCATCCAAAAATGTGACATTAGATGAAGTGGAACTGCTGATGATGATCAGAACAGAACTCTTCAACGACAAAAAGTTCACGTTTGGCGATTTGTCCTCCTAGCTGTGTTTGTTAAGCAAGTTCTATTTTCACGATTAATTTTTGTCATGCTCCATTTTTGATGATGGGATCCATGAGGAATTGAGGGAACTCCTCAAATCTTAAAGGCAAACATATAGTGATTTTTGTGTTTTTATCAACAAATCGAGCATAATCATACAAAAATGTGACATTTGATGAAGTGGAACTGCTGATGATGATCAGAACAGAACTCTTCAATGACGAAAAGTTCACGTTTGGCGATTTGTTCTTCTAGCTGTGTTTGTTAAGGAAGTTCTATTTTCACGATTGATTTTTGTCATGCTCGAGTTCTGATGATGGGATCCATTAGGAATTGAGGGAACTCCTCAAATCTTAAAGGCAAACATATAGTGATTTTTGTGTTTTTATCAACAAATTGAGCATTATCATACAAAAATGTGACATTTGATGAAGTGGAACTGCTGATGATGATCAGAACAGAAATCTTTAACGACGAAAAGTTCACGTTTGGCGATTTGTTCTCTTCGATTTGTTTGTCAAGCAAGCAAGGTTTTTTCATGATTCCATGAGGAATTGAGGGTACTTAGTCTTCTACCATTATAAACATACATTATAGCCATTTTTATTTTATTGTATATCTATCTAAGAGTGCACCATCTAAGTATAATAATCTTTTACTAGCCTCCACCATTGAAGTCGGATTTTTTTTCTTAAAAATTATTTACATATAAAGTAGCCTGTAGGCTATATCTAAAATTGTGTATTATTATTTTTAATTTTGAAATTTTTGATAAATATTCGTGCGAAGCCGGGGCGGGGCGGGCCGCTAGTTAGTTATATATAGTTAACTAAGTCACTATTATAAATAAATTGCATCTCCTAACCGATGCTTAAATAAATAAATAACACGTATAAGTGACTTTTTTGTAAGTAAAGTTAAATCGTCAAATATCAAATATATCATTGAAAAGACGCTAGTGGTTAAATGCGTTCTTTATTTTAGGAGAAAGAGAGGTAATATCTGTTATAGACATAAATGTGTGGCATCATTTCAAATTGGGCTAAGTTAAAAGGAAGTGGTTACTAGTGCCTTTTCTACTAAGTATAGTATTTTCCAAAAAAAATATTACTAAGTAGAAAAGGATAAACACGGAAAATAAAATAAATAAGCATTTATTATAGATTTATTAAACACTGAAATGTGTGCAAATTATTTACCTAACTCAAGCCGTTTACAGTAAGTCTCTATCTCTTTTCATTTGGACACAATTTATTTTTTAATATTTGTTATGTTTAACTTTTTTTTTCTCGGTTTTGACTTCATGTCACAAGCGCCTTCCTTCGTAACGGGGGCAGTATTACTAGCTGTTGCCCGCGACTTCGTCCGCGTCTTCGCTCCTTTTGGTCGCAGCGTGATGTTATATAGCCTTATTATTATATATTATTTATTATTTTATTATATATTTTATTTTACATATTTTTAAACCTTAAACCGCTAAACCGATTTAGATGAAATTTGGTATAGAGATAGTTTGAGTCCCGAGAAAGGACATAGGATGGTTTTTACTCCGGAAATCGTTCCTTAGGGGGTAAATAGGGCGAAAAAAGAGTGTATGGGCGCCTACTGAAAATTGAATAGCAATTATTTCTATAATATCGTTTGCTAAGAGTGTTAACCCGCTAAATCCATTTCTTAACATTTTTTTATCGTTTTACCTACCATTATGTAGCAAAAAAAGATGCATCGCCTGAGAACAACGGCTATTGCCAGTTATTTTAACAAATTCCATAAATCACATGATGAGTAAAACTCCACGAATTTAAAACTCTTCGGCTAACTCCAATATATTTTATACCCACCATTTTCGTAGTAATTTTGATCGCTTAGATGTGTGTGCTCTCAAAAGATAACTGTGTTTCGTGTTTTTGGTGTAAACGAAGAAGACATAACATTGCAAAGGTATGTAGGTACTATTACTGTTTTTTATTAATATTTCGAGGCTTTTAGTTGTAAATCCAATACAATCACTGTTTCGGGGTTAGGTTAACGTAGCATGTAGCCAGTAACCAGCTTCCCGAGCTCCGACCGCCAAAAGCCTCGAGCGATCGGTACCTGCACTGTTGTTTAGAAGAGAAATTAATTATATTACTTGAATTAAATATTTAGTATTTTTTATTTTATTTAAAGAACTTAACATGCTACGTCTTTTCTATGAGTAAACAAGGTGTTAGGTTTGAGGTTAGGTAACAGAGATTAACACACAGGCATGGCTCGTTGCTAACTCACTTTATTAGCGCGCTAATACACTATACATACATAGATCGCCAGGTGGGTACTTATACATATAGATGACAGATACTATGCATCACGGCGTAAACAACCTATACGCTACAACTATAGCTAGGTACTAATTTTAATCCTAACACTCCCCCACACCAAGTCAAAAGAAATCGTGAAAGTTAAAGGGCCGTCGTGGCCTCGTATTGACTTTGGATATCTCCTGTGTCCCATCACTATCATTATCAGCGTTCAGGCTCACTTCTTCCAGGAGTGGCACTTCTGCAATGTTCGAGTTAGACGGAGGTATTGACGAAGGTGAGCTAAGTGATTCAAGGGCGAGAGGGGCGCTCGTGCTGGCATCACTATCGCGGCGAGTGACGGGAGATTCGGCAACCGCAGCTTGGAGACATGCTGGGGGCGGTGAGGAAGTCACTTGGGACGAGGTCGTCTGAGCAGCTTGACCGTCTGTTGCCTGCTGAAGACACGGCGGAGATGGCCAGATAACAGCTTGTAGCGTACCAGACTCACTTTCTTGGGCATCTGCAGAACCGCTGGGTAATGGCGTCTGGCCGGACGCGGGCTGTACCTCATCAATCATCTCCTCCCCCTTATACTTTTGTAATTGATCCATGTGTTTTTTTAAGGTTTTATTGTTATTAAGTTTCACGATGTATATAGTTTTTCCTATTTGTTTTTCGATCACACCCACTGTCCAAAACGACTTATGGTTCTTATAAACTTTCACTAACACTGTTTCTCCACTACGAAAATGTACATTTCTTTTGCCGTCATAAAATTTAGTCTGCAAGGCCTGTTGGCGCGAAACGTTATCAGCGACTGCTGTGTCAGACAGTGGTGACAAAGGCGAAGGCTGCGTGAGGTACAACAGGTCTAACCGACTACGTAATTTGCGCCCGAATAATACTTCAGCGGGAAACTTGTTTGTCGAACTATGTTTGGAGTTTCTATACATAAACAAGTACTCTTGTATTTTTACATTAATATTTCGTGTTTGTGTCCCTGACGATATGATTTTGTTTATTGCATGTTTAATTTGTTTAACATATATTTCTGCTTGCCCATTGCTAGATGGGCTGTAAGTAGGCGTAGTAATATGTTCTATACCGTTAATGTTACAGAAGTGCTCGAATTCATTTGAAACAAATGAAGTACCGTTATCTGTGCAAATCTTACGGAAAACACCAAACCTAGACATTGTTTCGCACAGTTTATCTATCAGGACGCGACTACTGTAACTGGCCGATACATCAAAACATTCCACCCATTTAGAGTAAGCATCGGCAATTACTAAAAAATATTTACCATGCGTCGGCCCCAAAATGTCCAAATGTACGCGGTAGAAGGCCTCAGGAGGGAATGGCCATCGGGCGAGCGGCGCGCGGGGCGGCGCGGGGCGCACGCGCACGCACTCCACGCAGCCCGCTGCGCGTCGCTCGATTTCGGCTGCCATGCCAGGCCACCAGAAACGCATACGGGCCTCTGCTTTCATTTTATTCATGCCCATGTGTCCCCTGTGTAACTCATCGAGGATTTTATTTCTAAGAGCTGAAGGAATAATCAATTTTGAACCCCTGACCAAACAACCCCTTTCTACCGACAATTCTAATCTGCATTTATAATAAGGCTGCAAATCCAAATCCCTAATTTTATTTGGCCAGCCGTTCATTACATAACCGGACACCTGAGTGAGTATGCCGTCAGTGCTCGTTGCAGCGCAAACGTTATCAATAGAAATAGGTACATCTCCGTCTACAATAAAATGTAGATAAGCCGCCCGGTCAATAACGTTGTCTCGCTCCGACGCCGCTGCATCATTATCACACGACTCGCTAACCGAGCGGCTGAGGAAATCAGCTGTGTTGCGCGCGCTGCTGACATACTCAATTTTGTAATTGTAAGCGGATAAAAACAACGCGTACCGCTGGAGGCGGTTTGCAGAAACTTCCGGTACCCCTTTATCTGGACGAAAAATACAGAGAAGGGGTTTGTGGTCGGTTTTAAGAATGAACGGCTCATCTCTCCCATATAAATAGTGGTGAAATTTGCGAATCCCAAATACTATAGCGGTAGCCTCTTTGTGTATTTGGCTGTATTTTTTTTCGGCACAGGTTAATGACCTAGACATATACGAGATGGGTTGCTCAATACCATTTTCGTTAATCTGACTTAAAACGGCTCCGAGACCCGTAGGAGCAGCGTCCACGGATAGGACCAATTTCGCGCTGGGGTCAAAATGTGCAAGTGTCAAGTCTGAGGCTAGCTGCTGTTTCATATTAGACACAGCAGCATTATGTTCACTCGTCCAATGCCATTTGGTATTTTTTTGTAACAACTTATGAAGCGGGCACAAAATAGATGACGTGTTTTTAACAAACTGTCTATAGTAATTCACCAATCCAAGAAATGACTTTAATTCGGTTACGTTTTGTGGCGTTTTAGCTTCAAGTATAGCTTTAACTTTGCTAGGCGACTTATGCAAGCCAGTCTTGTCTATGTCAAATCCTAGGTACGAAACCGAATCTTGGAAGAATGAACATTTATCTGTTTGTAAAACAAGTCCTGCATCCTGCAATCGTTTAAACACTTCGTGTAATCGCTTTAGGTGCTCCGTTCTTGTACGCCCAGTCACCAAAATATCGTCTTGAAAAATGCATATGTCAAGGCCAGCGAGGATGGTCTCTAATGCTCGCTGAAACACCGCTGGCCCTGAGGAAAGACCAAAGACGAGTTTAGTATACTTAAACAAACCCTTATGCGTATTTATGCAAGTGTACTGCTGAGAATCTTCACTTAAAGGCAACTGATTATAAGCATTAGAAAGGTCAAGCTTTGAAAACTGTTGCCCACCGTGCAGTTTTGAGAATAACTCCTCAATACGAGGCAATGGATATTTATCTATTAGGAGTTGCTTATTGAGTGAAACTGAAAAATCTGCACAAATACGCACCTTGCCGTTTTGTTTAAGTACTGGCACAATTGGACTGGCATAGTCTGAATAACTGACAGGTTGTAAAATACCCAACTGAACCATTCGATCCAATTCTGATTCCACCTTACCCCGAATGGCAAAAGGAAGTGGTCGCGCCCTAAAATAAACCGGTTTGCTACCCGGTTTCAGGTTTAGATGTACCACTACATTCTTGCAACAGCCGAGCTTATTTGAAAACAATTGCGGATATTGACTGCTAAACATACCTGTTTCATCGCTAGCGGTGGATACGTCATTAATAGAATGTAATTTATTTTCAGAAATCGAGCACATCTGTAATTTAAAGGTAGATATAAAGTCTCTCCCTAGGATAGGAGGTCCACCATTCTTAACAACGTACACATTGATGGTACTAGTTTGGTTTTTATAGTAAAAGGTCAACCTAATTATTCCTAATGTGTTAATGACCTCACCGTTATAGCCTTTCAATACTGTTGATACCTTATGTAATGGCACCGACGCAAAATGATCATAGTACAGCTTATCGCAAATAGCTGTCACAACTGAGCCAGTATCCACCTCAAAGTTAATAGGCAGTTCATTAACCAAAACACGCTCTTGCAATGGTTCGCCTTTGTAAGTGCATATATTAAAAATTAATCGCTTACCTTCTTCATCACCACTGTCTAAACAGCACTCAACAAAGTTAAGTTTTCTATTTGAGTACTTATTACGACAAACACGCTTAATATGGCCTTTAGAACCACACTTGTCACACACGGAGTTAGCAAATCTACAATTGGATGCCGAATGTCCCCGGTAACCGCAGGCTGAGCACGAGACGCCAGTAGAACCGATGGGTCGCGCGCCAGTTGAAGCGGGCGCACTGCTGGCAGCCATCTTGTGCACGCCGAGCTCCTTATCCGCTGCACCGGAGCCCGCGGGCGCCGCCGCGACCGCGCGCGCGCCACGTCGGGCGCTACGCACACTCTCCGCCGTTTGCAAGGCGCTGGAGAATGTGAGGGAAGACATCACCTCAGTGAAAAGCCTGTCGCGTTCCGGTCCTTGAACCATGCCTAAAACAAATCTATCTCGTAGGCTTTCATCGAGTGTCGCTGCCGAAAACCCGCAATGCAATGCCAGACCTCGTACTCTGGCAGCCCAATCCGTTAAAGTTTCATTCTCAAACTGCATAGCACTGTAGAAGTTATTCCGCTCAGCAAATCCACATACTTTAGGTTTGAAGTGGCCGTCCAAAAGTAATACGACATCAGCATAACTTAGTGTTCCCAATTCCTGTGGTAACGCTAGATCACGCAATAATCTGTATGTGCATTCGACTAAGCTGCTGAGTAGTATGGCACGACGTTTAGCCCCTGTTGACTTGTCATCCACAGCTTGTTCCACTATGTCGTTCGCCAGAAACCACTGCTCCAAACGGTCTTTATAAATAACCCAATCTTGATTTTCATGATTGAATGTGCTTAACACGCCAACCGAAATTTTAGCCATCGTCGTCACTGTTAGGTTTGAGGTTAGGTAACAGAGATTAACACACAGGCATGGCTCCTTGCTAACTCACTTTATTAGCGCGCTAATACACTATACATACATAGATCGCCAGGTGGGTACTTATACATATAGATGACAGATACTATGCATCACGGCGTAAACAACCTATACGCTACAACTATAGCTAGGAACTAATTTTAATCCTAACACAAGGTTATATGCCTGAAGGAACGGAAATGGAAAAAACAGCCCTATATTTATTCATATTACGCTTCAGTAATGGCATTGTGACACCACTTATAATACGATTTTATTTGAACAAATGTTCAGTTCATTGCTGCTGTGTTCTGTCGTGATCAGATTCCTATCTCACGCTACAATGTCGCGGCTTGCGGTGACAGGTGAATAGTGCAACTTGTATTGTACATCCATTTACATACAGATCCGAGGTTAAAATAGATTCATTTACCTTTTTCAGTCATCGTGATTCGAGCCTTACCATTATTCTCATAGGGTTGGTATTCGTTCTAAAATGTGATTGTCATTTACCATTTTCGTCCCAGATTGTGACCTGTTTGTCTCACAATCACAACGGAAAACGGAAACCTTAATTACGGTCTAGACAGTTTTTTGTTAATACTACGTATTGTGCAAAGACGAATTAATTGACCTAACAGTCCTAACACCCTTCACAAGTGGGCCACGGCATGAAAGAGCGGGAAAGAGGTCGAACCAAATAACTTGTTCTTGTTTTGACAAAATATGAGTAACCCTAGGGTGGCTAGGGTTGACGTGCGACGAATCCAGAAGCCCATTTTCCGAAACTAGATGTTACAATTTAAGTCTTAATTGGCAATACTGATCGGATGACCAGTCGTTATCGCAAAGTAAGGATTTCTATAGAGATCCTAATACGCGTCCCCCCCCCCTTGACGAAGCACTCTCTTCTTCTCTTGACTCTTGAAGAGGGACGAAAAAGCTCTTATGCAGCTAAATTGAGAACTTGTCTTAAAAGGCTGGCGGCTTACCATAAACTAATCAAAAACAAAGTCAAAAGTCCTTAAAGATTTACTTTCAAATTGTTGCTTTTATGATCCCGAGAATTTGAAGAAGTTACAACCGTAATAATATTGTACCTAACTCTTTTAAAACTTAAATGAGTTGTATATAAAAAAAGGTGCGAAAAGTACAATCATTGGCCCCTGTTGTACCTGTCTTTGGCATATCAAAAGTACAATGATTGGCATGCCAATTTTTCTAACGTGCAACGGGCAATCACTGTATTAATGTACTAAATTAAACGGACATCTTAGCTCCCGTCTTGCGCCATGCGCCCCGAAGGCACCGTCAGCGTTAAAGTGAACTACGTAATTGCAAGATAGAGCCTAATACGGATGAACTCTAAGTTCATTTATGTATCCCTTTTTTCGTTCACGTTCAGGTGCGGTTTTTTGCCGACACCTTTACCAGAGGAAATTGTTATCCAAATCCTAAAATGGCCTGAGAAAAAGTCATGAAAATAATCATTCAATGTTGGTAAAATAGACATCCAGAAAAGTTCAGGGGTAACAGAAGGGCAATATCGAAGCGTTGTGTTGTTTCCACCACCACCACCACCATATCAGCCGAAGGATGTCCACTGCTGAACATAGGCCTCCCCCAATTTTATGGGGGGTAAATGCCATAAGTAATCGCCACGCTTGGCATGAGGATTGGCGAGGGCAGTATATCCACCGCACTCCAGGGATGCTGCTGCCCGTCCCTCGGTGGTCTTGGTCGTAGTTTTAAGATAAACCCTGGTCCAATTGTATGGTGTTTATCACAACATAAATGTAATTATATAGGTAGGTACCTGCTTACTTTTTAGGGTTACGTACCAAAAAAATACAAAAGGAACCTTTAGGGTGCGACCCTGTCTGTCTGTCACAACGTTCAAATTCTCAGGAACTACTTGTGCCATCAATTTGAAATAGTTGTAAGCAAGGCTAATCCATGTGTAACTTTTATTTTCTATGAAAAATAATATATTTCGTAAAATTCCGAAGATATTACAGAAAGAAACTAATATAAGTACTTAGATTTAAAATACAATTAAAACGGTACCTCATCAGTAAAGCTTACTATTCCGTAAAGTAAGGCACAAGACTATTAGTTTGAATAATTAATTAGTCCCCACGTTTTTTAGTTTGTACCTAGTCTTAGTTTCGTTTCTATGCCTCCACAGGGTGACAGGGTTCATGTCGAGAGATATATATATATTTGACTATTATAGAACTAGATTCACAATCGGCCCACAAAAATGGCCCCCGTGAAAGTACCGCCCGCACGACTCGGGCGGTACTTTCCTGTTTAGTTGTGTTTGGACCGCAGACAGTGACAGTTGTCCAACAATGACGAAATATGCTGTGAAAAACTGCTATAACAGCTACAAATAAATAAGGAAAAGGATGGAATATATTTCTTTAGGTTAGTTATTTTGATAACGTTACAAAATTTATGTAAAGTCCTGGTAATTTCATGGTTTTGAATAAATCATTTTGTTAGTTCAAATTAAAGGTTATCAAGAAACAAAATGTAAGGAGTCGCTATTAGGTCAATATTTTTTTACATGAAATTGGTAAGGAATAAATATTAGTTTTAATTCAAGATTTCCACAACATCCTCAGCGACGTTCAGAATGGACCGCTATTATAGCGCAAAATAGATTAAGATCACAATGTACACATGAAACGCAATAAACCATTATAAAGGCCTCTGGCCTCTCTTACGGGACTCGCATGCGAGTTTCATTACATTGCTGGTTACCGTGGGGTACGAGTTCAATCGATCTGTTAAACCCCGCAATGTAGTGAAACTCTGTCTGAGCGAGTCTCGTGCGTGTGTAAATAAGGCTTTAATTATAAGTACAAGCTACCTCTATGCACCTATTTCGTTCCTAACCGCGCGCGCTTAAGTATAAAAATATCATATGTACATATTGTACATGTCCTCATACACCGGTAGTTACTGCAACCATCAAATAGCCATTATCGTTTAAGGCCCCGCTTATGGCAGCGGTGTTGACAGACTCACATCTACAAAACGCTTTACTGCGTGTAAAACCTAACCGCAAAGATGAGGCTCCGAGATAAAACGTATACGCGATCGTTACTTCCAAAAGGACGGTCTAACACCGCTGAAAATCTCAACTTGTGGCACAGAATAAGTATAATCTTGTGGAAAGGTCCGTGTTCTTTTATTTTTACTAGGCTGCGGCAAAAAGGGAAGGTTATGTTAGGTTATTTGATATTACTATTTTACTATTCTGTGGTTAGGTGTACGGTCACAGAATAGTTTAATAAGTACGAAAAAGAAAACTAAAACACATTCAATCTGTTTAGTTTTATATTATTTACTTTTATCATTATGTGATGCACGAGTCTCCTTCCACGACCATATTAGGGACCTCACCGCCAGCTGTTTTCGTAGATTAGGGTTCGTTCTGCGTAATGCCAGAGCTTTTCATGATCCAGTAGCAATAAAAATGCTGTATAATGCATTGGTGCGAAGCAAACTGGAAGCGTCTGCTATAGTCTGGAACCCTTACGAATATACCTACATTCTACTTTTAGAAAAAGTTCAAAAAACATTTCTAAGATTTTTATATAAAAAAATGTATGGATATTATCCATACCTTTATCCTACAAAGTTTCTACTAGGATCTATGGGTTTTCATTCTCTAGAAGTAAGACGCAATTTTAGCCTTCTTACTTTTGTGTGTCGTGTTTTACGGGGAGAGTCAGACTGCCTGGAACTTGTGGCCCAATTAGTGAGACTTACATGTTCCAGAAGTCCCACGAATGGTTCTGAGACATCGTACTCGCCCTCTGTTAGCAGTGCCTTCGGCTCGCACTGTATCGCACAGGAACTCGCCGCTCCTCCGTGCCCTGACACTGCTAAATGCCCATCTGTGGGGCTAGTATGATCACTTATATGTCGGACATATAGCATTCGTCCCTCTCGCACTTACATACTTGACAGTACGGGACGAATGCTATATGTCCGACATATAAGCGATCATACTAGCCCCTCAGGTGTCAACACCTGAGTGTGATTTACTTGCGTGGCGATGGGCGGCTGTGTGTAGGGAATGTCTGAAGTTTTGTGAGATGAAGGATGATAGGCTTTCTAGTGTGCGTATATGATGATTGTATTTGGTATTATTATTATTATTTCCTTTAGTTTTTTTTTTTTTTTTTCCGTACTCAATGTTTAGTTTTCACAGTGCATTAGATTAAGTCTGTAATGCTGTGTAAATATATTTGTAGTTAAATAAATAAATAAATGATAAGAGCGAAAAAAGGGTAATACTTATTTATATGTTACTTATACGCTCATCTGTCAAGATTGAAGGTTATATTTAAATTTATAGTTTAGAGAAAGTAAATTACCGGGATCCGGGTATGTCCTAAAACTACGACCAAGACCACCGGGGGATGAGCAGCAGCATTCCTGGAGTACGGTGGAGATCTATACTGCGAACGCCAACCCGCATGCCAAGCGTGGATTATGGCATTTACCCTTCATGAAATTGGGGGAGGCTGTCCAGCAGTAGGCGTCTTACGCCTGATATGGTGGTGGTGGTGGTGTTATAGTAAATTTTACTAATTTCAGAATCATATGATTATCAAACTACATACTCGTATCTCATTTACCGATTTAACCGATTAACATACAGCGATTAACATACTCATGTCCGTACAGCGTTCTAAAAAATCTCAATTGTCACAAACAGACGCAGCTATAATATAGAAAGGGTCAGCAATAATTCAATTCATTCCCTTTCATGATGGTTCTCGCGATTTGTAGGTTTGTAAAACACTTATCTTTAATTGACTGACATGACATTCACACTTTCATTTAATCACGTTCTCGCCAGGCATCGTTCTCAGCTAATTCTAGGGAAAACCTCGCAATACGTGACAGTGGTTTTAATCGCTATGTTAAAACGTTCCAAGGACGTGATCTGGCGAAGCGGAAGGTCAAATTCATTCTAATGGATCGCCGGCCAGCACGGTTGAACGCTTCTTTTTGAATTGGCAGGAAATCATGCTACGGTCAACGGTGGCCGTTGAATTATAAACCAGTATTTTAACTTATGGTTGTACCTACTATTACTTATTCTGTGCTTATGGGCGTGCAATGAAAACTATCGCGTCCTTTAAAAACGCCGTTCAACTGACGGGGAACAATAAGAATTGATTTACGGAATATGATTCTTGACCAGCGTTCACTCTTCTTGACTATATTATCATAATAAAAGAATTTTCTCGGTAAAAAATAATCCAAAGTTAAGTCTTTATTTTCCTTTTTTTCCTCAGCTTACTAAAACAATACATTTTTAAACGACACAAATAAGTTAAAGTGATGGTATTTTACCTCATATAAACTCTCTTAAGAGAAAAACACAATAAAAGACATCACAACATCAGATCATCGTCATATCAGCCGATGGACATAAGCCTCCCCTAAAGAGTGTCACAATGACCACACAAGAGGAACCCCGCGACACCTCCACAAAGTTAGTAAATCAATAGTTACCACGAAAATAATATTTTTATTTTTGAGGTTATGTTCAATGAAACAAACCTACCGCCCTTGCGTGTCTGTCAAAACACGGTCACCTGGGCTCCGTTTCAAAAAAACCGTTAGTTCAAATTATCTAATTATATCCGTAAAGAGTAACCGTTAAAAAAGTCGGTTCTGGCGCTTCGCCGGCCGCTTCCGCGGCACGCTCGCTTCGCTCGCTCGGCTCGCGCGCTGTAGGGTCGCAGTACACCTAACACTCCTCCTCGCTTCGCACGTCCTCGTACCTACACGGACCTGCCTTAGTGTAGAACAGGCAGATGCCGGTCTAAAAGAAAAGCGAATACGTCATAAAAATCTATACACCCACCATATCAGCCAAAGGACGTCCACTGCTGGACATGGGCCTCCGCCAAATTTACAGGGGGTATATGCCATAATCGCCACGCTTGGCATGCGGGTTGGCGATCGCAGTATCTCCACCGCACTCCAGGGATGCTGCTGCCCATCCCCCGGTGGTCTTGGTCGTAGTTTTAGGAAATACCAGGGTCCGATCTATACACCCAATGCATCATAAATATCTATACGGGTGTATACATATTTATGAATACGAGGGGCGGCTGATAAGTCCTAAGCCTATGGTATTTCGAGGTCGTATATGCGTTTATAGTACTGACCACTAGAAAGGCCATTTAAAAACAAATTATTAAAACAAAATCATGTCACATTTGTTTGAATTTTTCTTGAGATATTCAACCGCAAAGTTCACCATGTCTGAAATATCAACAAATATTACGAAAATTGAGCACCGTGCTGTAATTAAGTTCCTTACAAAAAGTGCTAAATCACCGCTATGCATTTTTGAAGAAATGGCTAGTATTTATGGTGCTAATGGACCTTCTTATGCTACGGTCAAAAAGTGGAGTCGCTTATTTAAGCTGGGCAGGGAGTCGATTGAAGACGATCCCCGTTCAGGGAGGCCAATATCGGTGGTGACTGATGAAAATGTAAGAAAAGTCAGAAAATTGGTATTAGAAGACCGGAGAGTTAAGGTTTGGCAAATAGCAGATACTGTAGGGATTCGTAAAGAACGGGTTGGGGAGATTTTACATGAACATTTGAACATGACTAAGGTCAGTGCTCGCTGGGTACCGAAAATGCTGACGGCGTTCGATAAAGAACGTCGTGTTGAAACTTCCCTGGCGTTTTTAGATCTGTGCGGAGATGGTATAGATAAAGTTTGCTCACGAATAGTAACTGTTGATGAAACATGGATCAGGCAGTATGATCCGGAGTGTAAGTCAGAATCCATCAAGTGGATTGAATAGGGTGAAAGACCACCGAAGAAGTTTAAAGTGCAAAAATCGTTTTCTAAGTTAATGGCCACTGTGTTTTGGGACTGTGATGGCATTCTCTTAATAGATTATTTGGCCAAAGGTAAAATAAATGCACTTTATTATGTCAATCTATTGAGACAGGTGCAAAAAGCGATAGTTGAGAAAAGGAGGGGCAAATTAAGGAAAGGCATTTTGTTTTTGCTAGACAATGCACCCGTTCACACCGCCCGGGTTGCGAGGCAGGCTCTGAAGGAAATCGGCTTCGATGAAATCGACCACCCGCCCTGCAGTCCAGACCTGGCCCCTAGCGATTATTTTCTGTTCAGTAATTTAATGAGAGAGTTACGGGGAAAGCGATTTGGCAGTGATGAAGAGATGAAGGCGGCTGTACAGGAGCATTTTGAAGGCCAATCTAAAGAATATTTTTAACGGCCTAAAATCATTGTATAAAAATGTAAATAATGCATTGAATTAGAGGGAGATTATATTTCTACCATAGGCTTAGAACTTATCAGCGGCCCCTCGTATATTATTGCCTATGTCACTCGGGGATAGTGTAGCTTTCCAACAGTGGAAGAATTTTTCAAATCGTTTCAGTAGTTTCGGAGCCTATTCAATGCAAGCTAACAAACAAACAAACAATCAAATATTTCCTCTTTATAATATTAGTATAGAAGACACCCGTCACCCTCGCACTCGCATACTAGTCAGAGCTTGACGAATGTCTTATTCACGACGATAAGTGATAAAATGGCAACCATAGGCCCGCATATGTCCATATAAAATGCCTAAATTGAAGAATAAAGAACTTTTACTTTTTACTGATGCCCGAGGTACGCTACCACCTAAGCTCAAGAATTGGAGTAGGCACTACTTTTACGGAAGCAACTGCAAGCTGATCTTGAAAACCAAGGCGGAAACTATTAAACCTTATTGCGATTAGGTTTGTCAAATGAGTTCAACTTGATTGAATTCAAGAATAAGCCCCGAAGGCCTCTACTTAACTTGGCATTTGTTGTTCTAATTTGTTTAATGATAATTGTACCAGTAAAATTAAGAATTTTATATAAGTTAATTCCACTGAATTACAGAACTGGATATTATATTTTTACTGCTGTTTACATGCTGACCACACAACACACAAATGACCAAAATAGAGCAAAAAAGCTTCACATTTCGGTAAGCGCTCGTCTGAATTCTCCTATTACATTTTATCGAAGATAATGATCGCCTAAGCAGTCAAATTGAGATTATTTATATCTGTTTTCTTATTTAAAAAAAATTGTAGTCATGTTTTATTTTAATGGTGAATGAAGTGCTGTTCTCTTATTTTAGAAGGTTTATTTTTCTTGGCATGCCCACGCATGACATATTTAAGCTTTTCTCCATTATAAATAATTCCATTCCACAACGACGGATGATAAAACAGATGGTTTATTTATATATTTAAACTTTATTACACAAAATGTAATTGTAAAAATGGCGGGCTTAATGCAAAATGGCATTCTCTACCAGCCAACCATTGGGCTAAACAGAAATTTATGAAAGGTGCAAAGAAAAAAGTTTGATAATATCTACTAAGAAAATGAGAAAGCAAAATCAATATAAACACTATAAAATAAGCATATGTAAATACAAGATATTTATATAAGTTACAAGAATAAATATACTACTACATATTCAATACATACTATAATTATAGGGATGGATTCTAGTCGAATTCTTGTTTAAGCATAATTATGCTAACGCAGCATTCGCATGAAAACAAACTTGCTTGGGGTTTGTCTGTTTATATCAATTTGATTTTATTATATTGTTGCCCGCGACTTCGTCTGTGTCTTCTCCTAATATTCGTCGCAGCGTGATGTTATATAGCCTAAAGCCTTTCTCGATAAATGGACTATCCAACAAAAAATATTTTTTCAATTCGAACCAGTAGTTCCTGAGATTAGCGCGTTCAAACAAACTCTTCAGCTTTATAATATTAGTATAGATATGTATATTTTGGGGGACAATACTAATTGACCTAGTCACAAACTAAGCAAAGCTTGTACTATGGGTACTAGATGACGATATACATACTTATATATAGATAAATACACACTGAAATACAAAAGATCCAAAACCCAGGAAAAAATATTCGTGTTAAATATACACAAATAATGCCCTGACCGGGATTCGAACCCGGGATTTCCGGCTTCGTAGGCCAACTAAGCCAAAGTGGTAGTTATGGTATGGTGGGTTGGGTCACATGGTCTATACATATTTATAACTATTTTATAAATTCACAATGTTAAAGATGTGAATGAGCTGTACAAAAGTGTCTACCTACATATAGTCTACGTACACAGCTGAAGTTTCAAATTTTTATTAACATATTACCACAAAGACGCAACGTCGACCCGGTTGCCACAAAAGATATAAAATCTAACAATTACGAGTAAAAGAAAAAGAACATTAAATTACTTGCAAAGAAATATCTGAATAATTACTTCTCTTTCCTCTGAAACTAGGTCACAATTCCGAGAAGCAATATTAGTTGCCAACCGACAGATGATCATTTACTTGCGTATCCACGCTAAAATAACATAAGTATAACACGATCGTAGTTCGTAGGAATAGTCCATTCATAAGATTAACCTGTCAGCGCTACATTAATGGAGCTAAAAGGAGATCTAAAGGTTGGAAAGGAGATAAAAAGTGACGACAAGCGGGTGTTGGTCTCTAAGTTGCCAGCTACATTGCTTTGACTGCAGCAACTTTGGCCATTGTCGGATATTATCCAATAACCCTGACTACATCACATCACTAGTCCGATCCGAACTAGCCTTAATGGTCCGCCTACGTATGTCGGTCAGTTTAAAATAGTCGCCATAAATGGCAACTTCCTTTGAGCTGATTGTGACAGGAACGAGGGGCAATGTCAATGTTTGGATATCATCGACCTTGATAATTGTGAAATGTATGTACAGCGTCAAGCCCGCTTAAAAAAAATTGTCAATTAGTCTTTAACTATGTACGAAAAATTAAGAATTAAGCTCCTTATATATCATCATCACCGCCATAATTTTCAGCCCTTAATCGGCCACTACTGAGCATAGGCCTTTCCTCGAGTGCGTCATTCGTCCCGGTCCTGAGCTAATAGCGTCAATATCGTAACGATTAATTGATGTAATAATCCACGCAGCTCACGTAGGGGCCCCATATGCTTCAGTATTCTCTACAGCTACGTTTGATTTGATATATCTATACCGCTATACTTATACACGTATTTCATTCATTAACTACACAACCATATTAGCGACCCTATTGTTCGAACGTCATTCATTATCATTGTTGCCTAATAGACTGTTGTGTCGTATTCAGCTATACTGATGGGTTAAAAAAGAGATAATGAATCAGAGGTCAAGAGATGTAATATACGATTTTCAAGTTTTGGATGAATTAAACCTTTTTATGATCTAAGGGATAATAAACTCGATAAATGTGTCATATTAAGTTTATCAAGCGGGGCTAAAATAGTTCATTTAGCCTCTAGGGAAAATATGGACACATATTTATGATTTACAATAAGATTTTAATTTGACCAATCCGCGCACATATACCAATTTAACTCTTGATTTTTTTTTATATTGATGACGACCTGTTTGGCCTAGTTGGTAGTGACTCTGCCTCAGAAGCTAGAGGTCCCGGGTTCGAATCCCGGCCAGGGCATTTATTTGTGCATTTTTCACGGATATTTGTTCTTGGGTCTTGGATGTTTTCTATGTATTTATCTATATAAGTATGTATATCGTCGTCTAGTACCCATAGTACAAGCTTTGCTTAGTTTGGGACTAGGTCGATTTGTGTAAGATTGTCCTCCAATATTATTATTATATTATTATATTTGGTATCAACCAACCAGAAGTCAGTACAGCTACACTAAAATCGACTAATCAGGAATCAGATTTCAATGAATATAAAAAAATATGCCGCCATTGCCGCCAAATAAGCTATAGTATACTATAGTATAGTTTGCTGTGGAATTTAGTACTTATTCATATTGGGAGTATTATTTAGTTTATTTATTTTCTCGCAATCGAAGTGAAAAGTAAATCGTATAGTTCTGCTTTAAAATCCATATCAACCCTCGAACTATTTCCCGAATGAAGTGAGGCCATATAACCATCTCTTGGTTAGATGGCGTATTTTATTAGACTCTACTTACACAATCTACTATTTAGTTATGTTCTAAGTATGTAGAGGTATAGCTTGTTGCCATCAAACACTACAGAAAATTATTTACGGCATATAACATTTTAGTTTTATAAATAGAAATCAAGTTAAAGGATGTCTCCTCGAAAATGTGTCGAAATACGTCGTATGAAACTCGTGAGGCTGATCACTACACTCTCCCTTATCGCGCTCGCCTTACGGCTCAAACGCTTCTAGGGTAATTTATTTATTTGCTTCAAACAACAAAAGACCTATATTAACACATACCTTACAGACTAACATAAGTACATATCAATGCAAATATTCTTAAAACCTAAAAACACATTATTTGCGGGACTCCGTTGCGTCGTCATCTCCGGTATAAGACTCGGTAGGTTGCCCCGAAATCGCCGAAACACTCTTCGGCCAGAAATCAGCACACGCGATGGTCTCCTGCAACGACGAACGTACCTCATTTGTATCACAATGTATGTAGTATTTCTTAACACTATTTTCATAGAAACTGAAGTCCACACGTATGAATTCGCATACAAAAGCTAGTTATTAAAACATGAATATCAGTAAAGAATACTTGGCTTCAGGAAAAACGTACAACAAGGTATGTACTTACTTTTCATTGTTTTATCTATGATCAGTAACATAATCTCCCGTGAGAAATCGTGAGAAATAATTACTAGACCGTAATTAGTAAGAATGCATTTAACTACCTTGCTAGTAAATTAGATAGGTACTTACTGTCGCTCTTAGTGTCTTTAATTTGTAATGATTCATTAACTTGAAACTTGGGTAATAAACAGCCACCTAGCTAATAAACATTAACAGCCAGACAGGTTTTAGTTACGAAGTCTACATTTACATACACATATTGACACAAGTCATTTCAGTATATTTTATTTTATATATTTAACTTGACCCAATCGTCGGGTCGGAATTGGGTCATGACTGTGCGTTAAGAGCTTAAGGCCGTGGTCGTTCTGACCCGCCGCCCGCGGCTTGCAGCGGCCCGTCGGCCGCGGCGTTCCGTATGGTGTGTTCGTGAATGTTCAGGAGCGGTCGTTCTCAGATAGACGTCGGACGCGGCGGGCGAGAACGACCGCTCCCGAACATTCACGAGTACACCATACGGAACGCCGCGGCCGACGGGCCGCTGCAAGCCGCGGGCGGCGGGTCAGAACGACCACAGCCTAAGAGGACCGATTAGGGTCGTGTTTATGCATAAGAGCTTAAAAGAACAGAATTTGGTCATGATTATACATCATAAGAGCTTTTAAAGTTCGCGCCTTTCCTGTTGACATAGACAAAGTTCATAACTATGAAGGCTATTTTTGGTTGGACTCATAATCCGCATTAACGTTGTCTCCATTTCTATAAAATCTAGGTAGGTAATATGGATGCTCGAAGTTTGCTTTATCTATTGTGTATGTATAAACCAATTTATTCTTCATCTACTGACGACTATAAATATCAATATGAATTATTAAATATATAGCTGCTAGTGTTTTAGTGGAGTGAATGTAAATATTATATCACCTGAAGTAAACCAACCACTTACCTGCAGGTAAGGTAAGAATGTTTGTTTAAGATTAGTAAAACCAATGTTGAAGCCACCTAATAGCCTTATCTAGTTATCACAGCTATCTATTGTAAACTTTAATGAATGCACCACAATAGCCTTGAACGAGTGACCATGAATCTCAGCGCGGTGCAAGATTACTCTGAATACTCTGCGCCTGTCCTCTTCTGTTCCACGCATGCGCGGCATGCGTTAACAGCCCGATTTCCAAGTAATACGTAAACCCAAACCATTCTGAACTAAAAGCCTATAAAAAGCGCGCTCAATTTTAATGGCTAATGACTCGCAAAAATGTAGTGCAAATTATTCTCAGCCGCAATCTTTGGAACGGGGTCGCTGACTCGAATCCGTTCGCTTTTGGCACGAATTCGCTTCTAACCCGGCTCCAATCGGGTGCTTTGCCAAAAATAAAGCTGCAGTGCAGTAGTAGTCTTGCAGCGAGACTGCGGGGTCCTCTCTCATTGTTATGTCAGAGAGGGTCGATACATCACGGCACACAGCAGTGTCGGCGCGCCGTTCGCCCTGCGTGGATGTATCCGCGCCGTCTCGTTTGTGTTGACGTGTGTACGCACCCGGTTTATGCGAATTCGGTATAAACAAAACAGAACTTGGTGTTTTATCGGTTTATGACAGACATTTCTGTTTATAACAAATATTTTGGAACACGTTTGGACGAGTATGTATGATGTTTTTTT
Source organism: Notocelia uddmanniana (assembly GCA_905163555.1). Taxonomy (NCBI): domain Eukaryota; kingdom Metazoa; phylum Arthropoda; class Insecta; order Lepidoptera; family Tortricidae; genus Notocelia; species Notocelia uddmanniana. Next base: position 8,810,882 of record LR991069.1, on the reverse strand, counting down.
TGGATATATTTAGTTAGGTTTTTTGAGTTACATTTTTTATATTAGTAGTCTGAATTAAGAAATCTACTCTTATTTTAGTGTATGTACATCCTTACTAGACATGTTTAATGGCATGTGTAAAATATCGTCTAAGTCAAAAACAGTCTTATTAATAGTCGAATTAGAAGTATAACCTTCACAGGTTTCGGTTGTCGCTGTCTAGTGACTTTTGGGATAAATTCGTCTGGACATCCGATCTCGTCTTACATAATTATGTTAATTAAACACCGTATAACTTTATGTCAGTATTACATTACATATTATGAATAGGTATTATATGTAATATAATTCTGATGTAATGTAATATACATAATGATGCTGCTGGTTAAATGTCGAAAAGAAAAAAACCTAACCTAAATGACAACCCTAGTATATTATATCATGCATAGCCTACTATTATAAAAATTGCAAAAAACAAACAAGTTTGAATCGAATTCTAAACAATTCCACAAATGTTTGGACGTATTTAGAATTTAGGTTTGACCCTGATTGGAATTATTGAAATGTTACGTTGTTATACCTATCAATAATAGCATCGACGGCCTGTTTAGCCTAGTTGGTAGTGACTCTGCCTCCGAAGCTAGAGGTCCCGGGTTCGAATCCCGGCCAGGGCATTTATTTGTGCATTTTTCACGGATATTTGTTCTTGGGTCTTGGATGTTTTCTATGTTTTTAAGTATGTATTTATCTATATAAGTATGAATGTCGTCGTCTAGTACCCATAGTACAAGCTTTGCTTAGTTTGGGACTAGGTCTATTTGTGTAAGATTGTCCCCCAATATTTATTTATTTATTTAAAAGGTAAGAAAAAGCTTGTTGACTGTCGGATCAGGAATACAATTATGATTAGATCGCAATATACACAACACCATGTACACACCATTATATATTCTGTTTAAGCACTTAAGTACTTTAGCAGATATAGTACCTAGTCGTTAGTCATTCTCATTAAAAACCTTAATTTTTTCTTAATGACTTGATAACTCGAGGTTACTACTATAGTATTAGAGATATGACAACATTTTATATTTCTTAACTGAACTGGGAATTCAATATTGATTTATATATGAACCTGTGTTGGAAGGCTGGAGTTCCCGAAAGAGAAAAATAAATATTAGAAAAACCCGACGAAGCGCTAGTCGGACTCGCGCACTGAGGGTTCAGTATAGCTAAAAAACAAATGTGATTCATCAATATATTGGTATTTGATGGTAAAATATTCGTAATAATAAACATTATCATCGAATTTCAAGTTCATAGGTCAATGGGAAGTTAAAAAAATATAGGTCTGACAGACGATAGACGTGTACGCTTTTTTATCATTTTTTTTAATATTAAGTAAAATTTCTCAATAAAAACTCCATTATGCCCAAAGTTTTTTATAATTTTATGTCATTATTTTTTTTGTCATTGGTCACTAGGATACAACGTTTGTTATCCGTGGTCAAACAATGGGCTTGCGGTTAATAAAAGAAGTCCATCAAACAATTAAAGATTTTATAAATACTTTTACCGTTGGTTAAATTGGGTATATATTCACCCTTTTTAATTTGTGCACTTTGTAAAGACTGACACTGTATTTTGTGACAAAGTTAGTAAGTTAAGAAGATGCAAATCGCAACTTAGGTAAAGGATCAGATATTATTCCAATCTTCGTTAACGTGCACGGGTTCGGTGCATAAAACATGCACCTACACAATTTCTAACGCCTTTCTAGCCTTCATGCGATACCAAATGTATAAGAGCGAGACGTAATACAATCGTTATGCTATTAAATTGCTTTAAGTAATAAAACTATACCAGTTAGTTACGCACATTAAGTCGTAATATAACATCTGGAAAGTCTCTCGTTAATCTTTGGTATCTATTTGATTTAAAAACTGTTTTATTTCTCAGGTGCTAACAATAATGAATCTACAATTTACAGATACCGAGTTCGTTTCAATGTATCTGTTGTATCGAATCTAGACATCGTGCAACTATTTAGTTTAGTTCTGTCTTGAGCATGACATGAAATTCATCTGACTCAACATTTTAGGGTAAATAATAACATAAAATGACTATTTGACCATTTTCGCCTACCTGTATTGTTTTTAAAGTAAATAAATATGTATTGTCATTTTATGTTCTGCGCTTACAATTTTGGTTTCATTTTAATATTAAATTAAATAAATTAATATTAAACCGTCAAGCGCGCTAGTATCACACGTGTGTTCCTAATAAATTTTGAATTTCGAACTTGATTTGTTATAGTTGTAGATGAAATTACAATACATTTTTATTAATTGACATTTCGTTCCACGGGTTAACGGAATAAAGGGTGTCTGGAAGAGATCGCTCTTTAGCGATAAGACCGCCTGTTGTTTGCCGCAAATTATTGTAATTATGTACTGTGTCTGTGTTACGATAAAATAAGTATTTGTATTTTATTGTGTTAATTATTAATTCACTGTAGATAATCTTTATAAAAATTGATAGAACTTAATACATCTCTATCTAAAGTCCTTTTCTTGGACAACTAACAAAACAGAGTCCAACGTGCTTCTTATTTACTTACACATAAATAGATATTTGTTTAAACTTCACTGACCAAGAAAATGGACCATTATTTTCTTTCAGATTTTGGCTCTTCAAGCCATTTCTGTTTGTCCCATTTTCTAGAGTCACAAGTGTCACTTATTACTTTACACATAAACAGTTTTAACTTTAATAATAAAGTTATTGTACAAAAAGTCCATTATTATTCCCTCAGTTGTCCCACTTGTCTCTGTTATGTTATCATAGAGTTCTCCAACATTTCATTTGTATCACAAAACCGTCTATTACCGATCTGCTATGTTATTCACAAAACAAGCCAGAGGTGGGGTGCACGTCCAAGACCGATGACGGCACAGCCCACCCCTAATATATATTGACGCCGGGGCTCATAATAACAATACGTAATCGGGGGTTTAACGCATTGGTCCGCTCGAGTCATCACCAGACGTCCGTCTATTTGACATTGCACCTAATTCACATGCTTCTGACATTGACAGTCTGCGACGGGTGCAAGAAGAGACGAACGACCGAGACATTGGCGTGGTAGGGATTGACTCATCCGCATTGGTATTATTTTATCGATAATATTGTCTAGGTATATCATATCATGTTTTAGGTAGTACATACGTAAGGTCTGCGGCATACTTTAGCTTCACGGTTTGTCGGAGTCAATTTTTACCCGACTTTGACGATAAAGCGTGACCATAAAATCTGCCATTGTGCTATCATGCTAGCTGGATAGGCGGTCTCACGTAGTTCTGCAGTCATCCTATAAGATAGACTAAGATCTATAGCAGTAAAGTAAAAAGTATTTTCTCGGTCTATTTTAAAGCTTGAAGAATGTTGCGCATATTGCTATGTAATTCGGGGTTAACAGCTTGAGATTTTTCAAATTAGTCGCATTTTGCAGCTGGATACTTCTTTGATTGTAAACTTGTATGAAAAAGCAGTTCAAAAATATGTGCGCTTCATGGTTCTTTTATGGCTTCATAGTTTAATATGTATTCCAATCGTTCTGAAGATATGACTTATTCATGGTCGTTTATGAGCGTCATTATAAGGCCATTACATATTACACATCTTGCAGTTTGTCACAAAAACCGATAGAGTTGTAGGTTTAGTTAAAATGAGACAGCAATTCATTTCAGCCATTTCAGGCTGTCATGACAATTTGCATCGTTTCTATTGTGCTATGAGTAAGTATACTCAAATGACGCCCATGATTTCCTATGTAATTTATTTATAAACAATTCCCCAAACTTAAAGGATTGAAAATGACCACAGTCAATTCCGACTATACGAAGAAAAAACCGGACAAGTGTCGGATCACGCACAAAGAAGGGTTCCGTACCGACACCTAATCTACATTTAAAAGCACAATACAATATATTGAATCAAAAAAGGTTGTATTTTCATAGGAAATTCTCGGCACTTAAGCCCTTTTGTTTGAGTAAGACATTTTTTCAGCAAAAACTCAAAACAGTTAGATCTATCTTGTTCAAACCAAAAATTGTTGAAAGTAGTTATTAATGTACATCATCTTGATTTTTTTCTGAATTTTAAACTTCATTGCTTGGAAATTATCCAGCCAGCTAATATCTCACCAACAACGGTAGAAATAAAAAAAGCCTTGTTTCCTTGTTTTTCATGACTTCCTTCAGTGACCAGTACCTTTTCCAAGCATTGGTTGTTCGCCTGTCGATCTCTTTTCCATTTGATTGATCATGGATATTGTTTGTCCTAAGTATATGTACTCATCTACATACTCAACAATTCCCTGATTGACTTCTATTGGTATCTTCTTGGAATTAGTCATTGTTTTCGTTTTTTCCATATTTATTCGCAAACCCATTACTTCACTCTCGTTAACTAGTTTGTAGAGCATCGGCTGTGTTCGAGATTAAGACTAGGTCATCTGCGAAACGTAGATGAGTAAGTATGGTGCCATCTATTTTAAATCCGTAATTAGGGTTCCTTTCCCAGTTAATGTTTCTAAATATTGCCTCAAGTACTGCAGAGAAGATCTTTGGGGAAAGTAGGTCTCCTTGTCTTACTCCTTTGTTTATTTTGATTGTTTCTCCCTTACTTTCTAGCATGCAAAAGTGCATTGAAAAAAAAATTATGACCCTTCTGTTAAATACATGGCGTGCCCCCCAGTTTAATTATTTTTTTCGTAATTTCACATCATATTTCTATATCGGTTCATAGAATACACCTTCCTACCAAATTTCGTAATTGTAGTGCTCATATAATAATAATAAATTGTGTTGCTGTCTCTGCGTGCGTCCCATGATACGGGCAGGGACAGCATCCGCTCGGTGTACCCCTTGCATTTCATTAAATTGTCAAAAGGGCCTCTTCGTGTTGGCTATGTGGTACTCGGTTGTTACTTGGTACCTCGGTACTTCGGCTCCGCGCACGCCTTCCAAAGGTCCAGGACACCATTTTTTATTTCAGGCATTGCCCATAAAGTGTTAATAATTATTACAAAAGTCTTACAAAACTACTGTTAGTTAGTACAGAACACAAACACAATAATCTAAAAACCGGATGAGCATTCAAGTTAAATCAAAATATATAACATATGTATAGTCCCTGACTAAATCGGCTGTGACATATTCGGACGGACGGACAGACATGACGAATCTATAAGGGTTCCGATTTTGCCATTTTGGCTACGGAACCCTAAAAATCAGACGTGTATTACCGCTCTTTGTAAATTGAGTATAGATTTGTTATTACATTTTCTCTAATTCATACGGAATGATTAGAAGTGAAAATTAAGACTTAAGTAATATTTACTCATACATAATTCATGGTTGGATCTCCGTTACAACCCGCCTTTTCTGACTCGACTTGCTACTTACTAAACCTCTTTACAAGAAAATCAACTCATCGATTGTCAATTTTGACAGCAAATGCCTAAACCGGTATCATAGATGTACAAAATACTAAATAAAAGGAGAGACTACTGTAGTAGCGGGCCGAAGGAAATTTATTTACTATTTTGATCAAAATTTACGTATATAACTTGAGAGATATATTACAAATAAAATTGGACTATGTATTAAATAAACCACAAGATTGTTGATAGTACCTACTCATTGGAATAAAACTTATGTTATGGAGGTCTTCAATCAACAGAGTGAAAGAACAATTTTTTAACATGATGCCGACGGCCGCTTTCTATCATCGCACTGCTCGTCGTCGGCAGGGCATTCATCCTCACACCTTAGAACCTAAACGGTCGCGTATGGTACGGTCTCAGAGGAACTCCCTCCATCGGACGCTCTGGTTGTGGAATGAGCTCCCTGCCGAGGTTCTCCCGAGTAACCACAGTATGGGATTCTTCAAGAAAGGAGTTTATACATTTTTAAAGGGTCGGCAACGCGCATGTGACACCCCTGGAGTTGCAGGTGTCCATAGGCTGCGGTGACTGCTTACCATCAGGCCGTACGCTTGTTTGCCACCGACGTGGTATAAAAAGAAATAAAACAATCTTTAACTTAAAAGTTGTTAATCACAAGTTAAGGAATTATATAGGTCGATTCACAAGAGCTGGCGCGAAAAATGTATGTAACTGTCATTAATTTCATAGACATTCCGTGCCAGCTCTTGTGAATCGACCTATATATACATCTTGAATGGAACCAAATTTTTAAATACTCAGAAGTATAAATAGGTAAAGGTCCAATTTGTTAGAGAAAAAATATACGAGCGCTGGAAAGGGCCCTGAAATCCTGTCGGTCGGGGCGTATAAGATTATACTGTATTTTACTGATAGTCAAATCAGCAACTTTTTACGAAGCGTCAAAAACGCTCGCTTTGTTTGTAAGCAAATTTACCTAATGACGTCACAATTTTCTATGGTCAAACTGCGCCCTAATTTGAAATATTATTAAAATTGTATACAGAAAGCTCCCGTGAGTTTCAAACATATTAAAATATGATGAAACGGGTCATTCACGTTGTTAAGGTCAACTATCGCTCGACATGTTTCAGACCGGTTCGCAGACCTTAATCGTGAGATTCATGAGTACTTATCGCAGCGGTAGTCATTTTACCCCCTCCTTTACCCTTTTAATGCTAAAAGAAACGCCGCCGCTATAAGTACTCATGATTAGGGACCGTTGACCTCGATGACAGAATTAGTGATCAAAAATGTAAACAGGCAACTTTTAAAACAGAAATAGCTTTCAAGATCTATGCAGGTTTCCTCTCGATGTTTTCCTTCACCCGATGGTAAATATCAAATTAAACTCCGTATTACTTAAGTTCCAAAGAACTCATTAATACGAGGCAGGTTTCGAACCCACGACCGCCACTTGAGAGCAGCATTGATAACTTCAAGCACACCACATCTGTGAATAATTTAAAAACAGTCTTGTGACTTTAGACATAAAGTTTAATTTTAACTGTCAAGGTTTTAAAAGATAGCGGTCTCGTATAGTTCTATACAATGTCTTTGATGAGAATATTTTCCCGGCTTACACAGCGCTCGGTCGCATCGCATAGCAACGATAGGCAAATTATAATGAATAAATGATTTTTATTTTTATTTTATTTGATTTTATATAATTTTAATTCTATGCTCTTAATTTTCTGTAATTTTGTACATGATATAATGGTAATCATATATGGCCACAAGCGCGCAGCATAATATGCAGTAACAAACACGACCTGCAAAGGAAGATACGAAGCATGCAGCAAGCCGGGTCTAATGCTGCAGCTGTCATGATGGAGTAACGGCTTCCGATCACCGAGAAACCGAGAACTGAATGAAAAATTAAAACAACTGGCAGCAGTGATAAGATGTCGTATATGACTGATCGAGAACATACAACGCAAAAGAACAAACATAAAAATTATTGATATCCTGCATTGTCATACTTGTTGATTATATTTTAGAGAAATGGGCGACCTGTACTATAATTAAAGAGTACCTGTACTATACATAATTACTTATAATAACTTGCATTTTATTTACATACATTCTCTTACTTACTCATAAGCTACAGGAGATCTAGTACCCAGGGCCCACATAAGGGCCACAGGTGATGTTGGAGCCATCACGGTCAGGGGATGATATAATAATATGTGTATATAAGTGCGTATGTCTAAAATTGTTTATATAACAATTATAGATATAACGGGAACAATAGTTACTAACATACAAGCCTGTTTTTATTCAAAAATTTAAAAGCGAGACAAATATATAGGCTGCTGGGAGCCTGACGCTTTAGTCTTCATAAATGAAGGAAGGCGACGAAACTAGAAGAGGGTTTGATGCTCTGATTCTTGTCTGGTGCAAAGGTTGTCCATCGCCATCCAACTGATCCAAAGTGGTAACGCAGCAAGTGTGATGGGTACCTTTTCGCCCAGTACAACACAAGGGTTTTCTTGTTTGACTAGGCTCTCTTTTTGTGTTGGTGTTTTTATAATGTATTAATAAAAAATAAAATAAAATATTCTTAATTTTATTCTAAAATATAATACCTACAATAAATGCTATCCTATGAAGAAAGAGTAAATAATGAATAAGCATTGAAAGGGTCCTTATACTGTCATTAACTTCTGGTTCTTCATTTTACTAATTTACTAAGCCGGAATATATTTATCATTATGAATGGTTGAAATATTTTTCCTTGTACTGCTTAAAGCTGTATTTGTTGCATTTTGCAGCTTACATTGCATGATCACCAAGTAGAATTTCTCCATAATCCTGCAATAAAAAAACACTTAACATGCTTTCGGCAACTAGTACTTGGTACTTAAATCATCGGCAAACCTCTCCCAGCTAACATGAAATAAATATTTAGGTAGGTGGACATTAGATTCATCAAAGTGTTAGGCACATTTTCTTTCCAATTTACATGTTAATTTTCATAAACACTCGGCAAAACAAATTTACATAATAGGTTACCTGTCCGTCACATCACTGGAATTTACAATAGAAGACATCTATTATATGTGGAGAACCAAAGGCATGGTTAAATAATGATCCCCAACAAAAGGAAATTAATTTTTCAGACTGAAATACTGATTTCTTGTTACATTATAGATGTCTATTTTAAACATTTAGCACATGAAATATACTACTGACACCAAATGTCAACTGCCTTAGCAACGACCATAGCAACTACGCCCGCGACGGCCACCCACCATAGCAACTACACCTACATTGCTAGAGGTGTAAGGTGGGGACAACGTTTTTGACATTAACGTGTCGTGGCGTGCGTCCCCACCTTTTCAAAAATACTTTGCGAATACGTGTAACTGTCAAACCATCTCACCTCTAGTGATGTTCTAGTTATCGACGTACTAATCGATGGATTTATGCATTAAAACTATCCTGATTCAAGTAATATAAACCGCTTATTGATTAAAAAAACACTACGAATGAAAGAGAAAATGATTTTTACAAAATTTGTGTATGAAATATCAAGTGCAAAGCCTACATTTTATCAAATTAAAACCATGTTACGTATATAGGAGTTAGACTGTACTGGCTGACATATGACAGATGGAGCGAGCGTTTAAGGTGGGGCGAGCGTTGAGGTGATAACTAGAGGTGGAGACGTACGTCTTTACGCCACAAGCCAATACTTTTACAAGAATACCACTTCTGTGACGTAATAAATTTGAAATCTAGGATGCCAATAAAGTCATTGTTTTGTTTTTACACCCATAACTAAGGTCTATTATTGTGCATTGTGCATATGACATTTGTTTTAAGTATGTTTCAATTGCGTCTATGACAATGAACCAACGGGACGTGTTAATCATTTTTTCAACGAATGTGACCAAGATAAATTGTGTACTAATGTGTAAAAAAAGAATATACTGTGAACTAAATTAACGATACATTATGCTCAGAACACGCCAAAACGGCACGCATGAATCAGTTTTGTTTATGTTACTGTTCTTTGAACCAATAAGATACACGTTTTTATGCTTTATGTAAGGCTTAATACCTGAAAATAACTATTAGGTTTATAGATTAATCTACATCTTTGTCCTGTTCAAATCCTAATCAGACACTTAAGTATAGAAAGTAACTTTAGTAAGAGTGACCTTCAAAACACTGGTTTTGCGTTGAGCATTAGGAATTCCCGTGTTATGCTAATGTCTCAAACTTATAAAAATAAAATAAATAAATAAATATTAGGGGACATATTTTTCCACAATTCGAACTATTTCCATAGCAAGCTCAATAAGGCCTAACTTACCTACTTTGATAAAAATAAAATTACCGGTCAGTTTATTTTTGTTTATGAAAATACACAATGTGATAATTTTTATCCAATATAACTTATATAACGTTTGTAGTTGTTGACCTTTTTTTATGAATCAAGATTGTAGGTGTTTAGTATGGACTTGTAAATTATACCTTAAGATCATGTATTTTGATTGTATTCTTACAAATAAACGGATCCTACCAAAAAGATTTCATGTAAAATGTTGCCAAGACGACCACATAAGACTTGCCTGTGAAAAAGATATCAGATCTCATGTAGAGCCAAGCTTCTGAGTCTACACGGCCTAACTCTAGCGACCCTAACTTCAACAAATTCTACATATCAGTAAATATGTATGGCTTCGCCGTTTCACTACCATCGTGGATGTGATGCGAATATTTAGTTTCTGATCTGAAATAAGTTAAGAAACAGCCAAGCCATACATATTTACTGATACGAGTATGTAGAATTTGTTGAAGTTAGGGTTGGTAGAGTTAGACCGTGTAGATTCAGAAGCTTGGCTCTACATGAGATCTGATATCTTTTTCACAGGGCAAACTTTATGTGGTCGTCTTAGCAACATTTTACATGAAATGTTTTTGGTGGGATTTCAGTTCTTTTTGTAAGTTGCTAGGCAGTCTTAATAATAGGTTTCAGTTTTCGAGCACTTCAGGAAGTAGCCAAACATTTTGATGATCATCAGTGTGACGAAATCGGTGTATTTTAGATATCAATAAAATCTAAAGTATTAGAGCTATTCAATTGAGACTTTGTATGTTTAATTAGTCTATTATTGAAATCATATCCTGAGAATATGAACTATCTGGTACATCGGAAACCAACTTTACGAGGGTTCAAAAAAACGACGAAACACTTCGAGAAAAGGTAGGTAGTGCCCTTGCGCTTCGCTGGCTCGTCTTGGCGGGGGCACTACCGTGCCCCCAGATTTGAATTTTATTTAGCCCCGGTCGTCAAGTGATATGTATGTTTAGTTACTTTAAAGTACCGAAGACGGAAGTATCTAGAATATAAAAAAAAACGTAATAAATCACGGAATCGTAGCTTGCCGAGCTCTCCATAATTTCTAAGAAGTTAAGCGTGCGTATAAAACGCATTTTCCAACGTAAAAAAACACGCTGCCAATTTGACGACAAAATACAATCTCCTGTGACCAGTTAAAACAGTTCACATTTCGTTAATATCCACCCCTCACCTCATCTCTGAATGAATTTATAAAAACAAAAAAAATAAAAAACGTAAAAAATAAAAATATTAATCATAGTCCTCGTAATTCTAAAACTTCGGGTTATCCTAGCTTATAAAAAACATAATGAGTTTTTTCAACTGCTTATCTTTACAATCGAAAGTCGTATAAAGTTGTGGAGTCACAAAACTTGAATGGCCGCATCGCGTGACGAAACCGACATGTTATTGAATTGTAGGTGTTAATAAATTATTCAAGTTTCACTAAAATAAATCGGTGGTGAAATAATAGTAGTGTTTACTCAATATTAATAATGGATTTTATTTATGTATTGTGGGACTTGTGACTGTCGGAAATATCTGCGTACAGGCTGCGAACAAATTGTTCCCAGCCAGGTTCGTAGATATTTCCGACGGATTGTAGACACTTAGTGGGGCCATACACGGACTGCTTCAAGCCAGTCTAGCGCAACTCCATACAAAAAAAGCGTTTATATGGAGTTTAAGGGGCAAATAATGGCAGAACTGTCATTGCCGTCAAAGAGTAGATAGACTTCCGTTCAAGTAATGCCGCCATGTTTTTCTTTGCTTGTTGTGTCCTGTCCACAGACATCATATAAAAGCAAACTCGCAGTATTAAGCCAGACGATTTTTCATATAGTTGTCTCGTTAATCCTTATGGCACACCAAAATGAGTTAGAATGGGACAACTAGTACGATATTAACGAATTGTCCCGATTTAAAAAACACACCATGTCATACCAGAGTGAATTTAGTAAACATCACAACGATACGTCAAAAACAAAACGGTACCGAAAGTGCAATAGATATTGTGAAAATTACAAAATTATATGTATCAAAACTCAACAATCTTTATTTACACGTAAGCAGAAATGTGGTGCGTAGTGCAATGGTGCCGGAGCAGTTTAAAATCAGTGAAAATGTCCGGAGAAAATATCAGTTTTCATTAGGGCTTGCATTCCGGAATTCCGGAATTTCGAAAAACTGGAAATTTGGCCATTTTTTCCGATATTACAATTCCGGAATTGGAACACTCGGAATTTCGAAATTCCGGAATTGAATATGATGTATTTCCAGAGCTTTTATACGATTATTTTTAATTTTTTACCATAAAACTGGGAAGCTAGATGAAGGTTATCAAATTTTAGGTAGATCAGGTATTAATAGCTATCATTTTAAAGCACTCATTTTGACTGTAATAAATCGTCAGACACGTGAACATTTCGAGAGCCTAATTTCAATTTTTAATTATTGTTTTACCATCACCACCAATACCACCATCCACCAAACAATTAATAGATTCCAGTTCCTGAGAAGTGGATTATTTCTGAAAATTATTTGTTTAGTAATCATCTTCAATATAAATTTGGTGAAGATTTAATGATAGGAATTCTGAGGAATTGAGGGAACTCCTCAAATAGGCACGCATGTGACGATTTCGATATTTTCTATAGTAAATCACACACTTGCTCGCGAAATCTTTGAGCGTAGTGAAGATGATGATAAATGACCGCATCGACCACGGAGTTCCACAGATAATTGTCATCACAGATCATCAACTGCATAAGCCTTTTTCTATCGTCGCATTCTCCACTCGAGAAAATTTTTGGCGGTTTCGGCGTCGATATTTGCGTCTTTCTACTGGCCGTTGTCAGTCAAGTGACGGAGGTCTTCCATGGCCACGTTTCGTCATCGGCAGGTCTAAAGTTACTTGCACCTTATGATCAGTAGGTCGCGTCAGTAGGCACAAGCGCAAATAATCGCTTTTCCTTAAATTTTTCTCCAATGGGAGAGACTTTAAAGATAAAGCTACCTCCTACTTATTGATACCGGATTAGTATCCTTTCTGGTTACACCCACTGACCAACGCAACATGCGCAATCGCGCATTTCTGTTGCGAGTTTTTGAATGCGTTTTTTGGTGGATGCTCAACATTCGGTTTCGGTCGTATATAGCATGGCGGGACCTGCCGTTTTATACATTTTATCCTTGCACAACATTAACAGGTATACCATACACGTAAGTTATAGAGTACATGTCATACTTATTACTAGATATTAAATAGTATCGGTTCACATTTAGCAATAAGCGCATTTGCTCTCGGAAAGCTTTTTATGTATGCAGTGAAAAATAAATTAGAAAATGTGCATTATGTTCATTTATTTGTATATGCACAATGCGACGTTCAAAATAGAAGTTTGTGTTGGTATGCATTATTAGAATAGTTTATCCTATTTGGAGGCAGTATATATCTAAATATATAAAAGAAGAAACTGACTGACTGACTGACTGACATATCAACGCACAGCCCAAACCGCTGGTCCTAGAGATTCCAAATTTGGCACGTAGGTTCCTTATAAGGTCTAGGGGTGCACTAAGAAAGGATTTTTCAAAATTCAACCCCTAAGGGGGTGAAATAGGGGTCCGAAGTTTGTATGGGGAAACAAGATTAGTTGGACTATTTTATTCGAAACTTCACAGGAGTATTTCTAACGATAGATGAGTAAATACGTGTTTCAGGTTTTTTGAGAAATCAACCCCTAAAAGGGGGAAAGGTGGTGACAAATTCTAGAAATCGACATGGGTATTGTTTTTATGATATACCGGGTCGCTGATAACGAAAACAACAATGATTTTAAAATCTCACGTGGAGGACGTGAAATACCATCCACCCTGATGGGGTGCGAGGGGGATGAAATGTCTAAATATTAATATGGGTGTCTTTTTCATGGTTTTTTGGGACGTTAATTACGAAAATGGCATCGGTTTTGAAATTTAATATTGTGGACATGAAAACTTTTGAAAGTTTGTGCCTAATTTCAAGAAATAACTGACTGACTGAGTGACCGACATATCAACGCACAGAGCAAACTGCTGGTTTTAGAGATTCCAAATTTAGTATGTAGGTTCCATATAAGGTCTTTAGGTGCATTCATCATCATCATCATGTCAGCCGAAAGACGTCCACTGCTGGACATAGGCCTCCCCCAAAGACTTCCACAATGACCGGTCCTGCGCCACCCGCATCCAGCGGACACCCGCGGTGTTTAGGTGTATTAAGAAAGGATTTTTCAAAATTCAACCCCTAAGGGGGTGAAATGGGGGTCCGAAGTTTGTAAGGGGAGTCAAGATTAGTTGGATTATTTTATTCGAAACTTGACAGTAGTATTTCTGACGATAAATGAGTAAACATGTGTTTCAGGTTTTTTGAGAAATCAACCCCTAAAAGGGGGAAATCTGGTGACAAATTCTGAAAATCGATGTTGGGTGTTGTTTCTATGGTTCATCGGGTCGCGGATTACGAAAACAACAATGATTTTAAAATCCCACGTGGAGGACGTGAAATACCATCCCCTCTGTTGGGGTCCGAGGGGGTTGGAATGTCTAAATATTAATATGGGTGTGATTTTTATGATTTTTTGGGTCGTTAATTTCGAAAATGGCATTGATTTTGAAATTTAATATTGCGGGCATGAAAACTTAAAAGTAGCTGCCAAATTGCAAGAAGAAACTGACTGACTGAGTGAGTGACATATCAACGCACAGCCCAAACTGCTGGTTCGAGAGATACTAAATTTCGCATGTAAGTTCCTAATAAGGTCTAAAGGTGCATGAAGTGCCGTGAGTTCCCTAAGAAGATACGACCTTTTTGATTCAATGTCGTATTGTAAGTGGTTTTATTAGTCAGTGCCGTCCGATACGATTTCGACATAAATCGATATTTGAGCGTCCGAGAGGACTCTTAATAGGAATCCGAGGTACCAAAACATAGAATAAAGTAACGGCCATATTGATTTTCTTCAATTCCGTCCCGATTTCGTTAAAAATCGATATCTGAGCGTCCGAGAGGTCCCCTAATACGACTCCGAGGTAAAATTTGGAAAAAGTGGCGGCCATATTGCTTTTCTTCATTTCCGTCCCGATTTCGTTCAAAATCGATATCAGAGCGTCCGAGAGAATTCTCAATACGAATCCGAGGTAAAATTTGTGAAAAGGGCGGCCATATTTATTTTCTTTATTTCGTCCCGATTTCGTTCAAAATCGATATCTGAGCGTCCGAGAGGTCTCATATTACGAATCTGAGGTAAAATTTGGCACTCCATACATGCCTGTATGCAAAAGTTTAATGTTACTATATAGGATTTGCTTTTAAAAACGACATAGAGGTTTCGATATTTTTTCCATTTAAATCAACCTTTAGATTTTTTTTAAGCGTATGGCATTTATTTACGAATCGTGAGATTTTCGAGAAGACAAGTACGGTTGCCAGTTTTTGTTGCACTTTTAGCACCACCCAGGGGTCACGTGTAGGGTAAGGGTGGGTACTCCCTACTGACGTGGTGCAACCTCGACCCCACTTTGTCAAGTGAGTGGGCAACTTGACTATTAGAAGTTCGCAAACCGCTCGAAGGCCTCTAACTTGGCTTAACGATTGCAGCCGGGATCAACGGCTTAGCGTGCCTTCCAAAGCACGAGAGTCAGTTAGTAACCACTCAAAGCGGTCACCCATCCAAGAACTGACCTGCGCCCACATTGCTTAACCTCGCATACCGCACGCGGTAGGCGGGTGCCGCTGGGCCACGAGCGCTCTAAATTCTTGATAGCTTGTGCCAAATTGCAATT
Source organism: Notocelia uddmanniana (assembly GCA_905163555.1). Taxonomy (NCBI): domain Eukaryota; kingdom Metazoa; phylum Arthropoda; class Insecta; order Lepidoptera; family Tortricidae; genus Notocelia; species Notocelia uddmanniana. The sequence goes on along the minus strand of LR991069.1, from coordinate 8,795,220 downwards.
CAATCGGTCCAGTAAAAGCAACTTGGTTGTAAAAGACGGACTGACAGTAAAGAGTGCGAATGGAAGTGAGGCCAAATTTTCTTTTTGGATGCTCCAATGGGAACTGGCAAAACCTACCTAATAAATTAAATTTTAGGATAAATAAATGTTACATGAGATATTGAATTAGCCGTATTTCTGTACTTCAAAGGACCAGAGTTTATGACCGCTGCGCGCTGCTTGGTCGTTTACAGACCTATTGGTGTTACTGTAGTACACAGATACTTTTACTAAGGGCCATTTAAGACATACTTTTATTTCATCGGCCCTTTCCCCTTCGGCCTCTCGGAAATGTATGATAATAGATTTCGATCCTTATTTTTGCCAAAATCAAATGAATTTCAACAGTTTGCCGGTTCTCAGAATGTATACTGACTTTTCATCTGTTCATCTGTTAATGAATCACAATCACCAAACTTCGTATACCGAAACCCCCAGAATGTAATAACTACTTTTCTGGAGACCGCATCTAAATCGGTTCAGCCAAACGCGAGATAATCGTGGACAAACATACGAACCTGTTTTTTGTAGACGGTTAAAAATTTCGCTTAGTCCGCGGGCGAAGCCGCGGGCAAATGCTAGTTGCCTATAAAATGATAACCAGGTACGTTGTTTTGATAAAAAAGCAACCCAATTCCGGAACCAGTTCCGGAATTCCGGAATTGGAGCACAATATCGGAAGCAATTCCGGAATTGCAAAACTATCCGATATTGCACGCCCTGGTTTTCATTGGTAAGAAATTTTTGCTATTATTTCAAAAATTGCACGAACATTATGCAACATAATAGTCTGAGATAGACTACAGATGCTGGATACTACAAAATGTACCTTTTGCGTAGTTCCAAATTAATTTCAGAAAGGTTTTTTGGTAAAAAATCATCTGTCGTGAACTGGGCTAGTGCTGTTACTTAATGAAAAAAAAATATGTCGACAATTTATCGATATGAATTATTTACGTAAGCATTTAGACGAGATATTATTGCGTTAAATTATTAATTACATGGTTATTTGCCAACTTTAGATTTCCGAATAATAATTTACTTCAAAAATGGATTGACGCAGTAGGACGCAATAATTGGACGCCGACCAAACATCACAGAATCTGCTCCAAACATTTTAAAAGTGACTTTTATGTTACTAAGAACAATAAAAGATTATTATTGCCAGATGCAATACCTACAATATTCCAGATGCCCCTTGAGTTAAGTTGGGAAAGATCAATATTTATTTACTGAATTTTCAGGGACCGCTTCAGGTGAGTTGGTTTGGTTTAGGTTTAGGCATAATATGTTAAGACGTTGCATACATTAATATTTTTTTTATCTGAGAGAAATATTTTGATCTAAATGAGCTAAGATAATTTGTTTTATGACAAAACTGGATTATAAACGCATATATAAATAAATAAGTATATATTAGGGGACAATTTCTTATAAAAATCAAACTAGTCCCATAGTAAGCTCAATAAGGCTGGTGTTATGGTCTAGACGACGATGGGGCGCTAGTCGGGTAACCTCCACGAGTGTCTGGGCTCTTCCAGTTCCTCTGGACCCTCGCGGGTCTGGGGAAGGGGAAGGGTTCTGGCCGGTGCGCCCTGGAGGCAACCATAACCTAAAGTTTCAAATAAACATTTGAGTATAAAATGCTTAAAATCATTAGTCATTACCTACTACATAACTACATAATTTTAATTTGTAGGATATATTAGAATCTTTTGACGTTTGACGACCACTTTGGCTTAGTTGGTAGTGACCCTGCATACGACAGGGTTCGAATCCCGGTCAGGACATTATTTGTGCATTTATCGCGATTTGTGCATTTATCCTGGGTCTTGGATGTTTTCTATGCATTTATCTATATAAGTATGTATATCGTCGTCTAGTACCCATGGTTAGTACAAGCTTTGCTTAGTTTGGGACGAGGTCGATTTGTATAAGATTGTCCCCTAATATTTATTTATATTTATTATTGATATTGAATGCAGTTTGTGTTTTTAATTTCATAAATATTTCAACAAAGTATAGGAGTAAGATATACGACTTGAGAATATCAATAGTAATTGAATATCGATGTCGATATTTCGTAGTAAATTATCTTTCACTGCACTAACTCTCGTCACGAAGCAATGAATAGTTGAGACAATGACAGTTGAAGACCTGTCAGACTACATGATATCTATTTATTTCTTACTTACTGATAAGTACGTTAGTGGGAATAGATCGGAAGTATAGAAAAGTTCAACTTATTAGCGCTTATCTGCTTTTCTCTGATATCTGTGGTCCTGTCACTGCGTACCGGCTGTTTCATGAGAGTATTTCTTGTAATTGGTTTATAATTATTGTTTCTTGATAATTTCTTAACGAACTTTAGTTAAGAATTAGTGTAAGGCAGTGTTTTATAAAAATGCTACCGAAAAGACAGTTTGTGAGTTGTGAAATTTGTGGACTGCGAGCCAGCCGTAAGAATTGCATGAAAAGGCAGTTTATGGCTAAATTTGCTTTGGATGAAGACCGGTAAGCATTGAACTAGTTATTTGGTTAGCTTTATTCCAGTACAATCGGTTACAAACAAAAATAATGTTGTATTTATTATTGTGTACTAGTGATGTACTATAACTATCGATAATTAGTGTTTAAAAAATTATGAGAGTAAAATAAATAAGCGGTGTTACACCAGAATTTCATTACCAGCTACCAGTGGATGCAGAAAAATAATATTTTTATTTACTCATAGTGACTCGTGATTGTGATTCGTATTAGGTATTTGTGATTTAAATCATTTGATTAACTTGTACGATCTTTTTAGATGCAGGCAGTGGGTCAAAGCTGTGGGAAAAGAAGAAATAAATGCCAACGCCAAAATCTGTGTTTATCGAAAGAAGAAGAAGTCATTTCAAACAATATTAAAAAAGCGGAATTACAAGGATTTGGAAAATAATGAGTGTTTAATTTTCCTCGGGTTCACATTTAAAGCTGTCATTGTATTTATTTCATACTCTGGACTCATAAATGTGGACTCATTGCAAACCTAAATAAATAATAGAGTAGCATGAATTGCAGCATTAGTGCACAGATTTTTATCTGTATCGATAAAAACAGTTATTATCGATATCGATAAACCTGCTTTCGTCGAACGCCACTATTTGATCTGTTGGGTTGGCACTATTCATATGTCAGTTTGACGTCTGTTTGATACTCATGTTGGTATTAGATGGCCATGTAAAGTACATTCAATTTTCGATCATGCCCTTAGTATGAGAGTCCCGCCTCTTATAACGTAGTGTTTATATTCTCTTTGCTTCAAGCTATCTGTTTCAGTATTTTTATAGGTATTGTAGAATTATTACGAGTAGATAGGGATATGATGGTCCCACTTAGACAGTGGGTTTTGATGTAAGTATAAGGGATGATAAATGATAATTTTAAAATTATGTGTCTTGCATTGCTGGCCAAGAAAATCCCTTTATAAATTACTTACGCATTCTTATTCAGGGTGATTATAATGTTTAAAAATGCTAACAACAATGAACATATCGTAAAATTAAATATTTAAAAAAGTATTCTTAACTACATTTACTACCTACGTTTTTTTAATAGCAGTCATTACACATACTAACTATGTAGTTGGTTGAATATTAAGCCAAGAAAGAGGTCTACCATATTTGGACCTTAACACGCAAATAAAGAGTCGAAAAGTGTTAGAGCATTTTCTTGGCCGACTGTATCTAATGATGCACCGTTGCCGGGAAACAATTTTACAAATCCTATAGTATTTCAGTCAAAGTGAAACTGAACTGGATTACCTTTTGTTTACGCAAAATCTGACGGCAGCATTTGGTTCTGCACATAAGTACCTATTTTACGACAAATATTAAGAAAATAAATATCATATTATTGGTGTTAATGTTTTACAAAATATTGGCCAACGAGGATTTCAAATACGATTATGATTCCAATTCAGTACGTTTCTCCAATAGACCATCTATACTACATAGTACTTACAACAATTGCAAGTTTCCCCATTTTAAATGGAAAACTGCCTGAGTTTTAGACATTTGAATACGTACATATAATAAATAAATAGGGTCACTCACGTTCTTTAGGTCGAGTATTGCTCGGCATGTTTCGAATCAATCCTCGACCGCTCATGGTTAAGAATCGCAAATCGATTCGAAACACGTCTAGCCATTTTCGACCCTAGAAAGGTGAATGATCCGTTTCATTATATTTTAATTGAATACTTTGTTCCTATTAGGCAGGTAACTAGAATTTATCAATGACTTCATTCACAAAGACGGCTAACGTATACTTTTCCATTCATTCATTAGCTCGCGTCTATAGTCGTTGGAGAAAAACTATCCGTCGTTTCTTTTGCTTGACATAAAACAAATTGATAACTAGCTTTAGTTACTAGTTTTATGGAATTGAATGAGTCCCCTTATGGTAGCAGGATATTTATTTAATTGTATGGATAAGTCATAAGTCGGATACAAAAATCATAAATACAAGTCCTTGCGACCACCTTTGAAGTAGATTATTTAGGCTGGGTTGCACCGACTTACGATCACAGACTGATCAACGTTAAATATGGCGCCGGCAGCTGTCATCCCATAGAAAATTCTCAAACTTTCCATACATTCAGATTTTAACGAACACCGCTTACGATTACAGGTGGTTTGGTGCAACCCAGCCTTAGGCTGGGTTGCACCAAACCGTCTGTAATCGTAAGCTGTGTTCGTTAAAATTTAAATGCATGGATAGTTTGACAATCTTCTATGGGATGACAGCTGCCGGCGCCATATTTAACGTTGATCGGTCTGTGATCGTAAGTCGATGCAACCCAGCCTTAATCTTCGAGGGTGATCGTTATAATATGGTTAAAATTTATAATGTCACTTAAAATTAGACAGCCAATTTAAAGGAGTTTATAGTGTGACTGTCAGTTTTTAAACAATATTAACTTAGAAGGATACACAAAATTTATAATAATAATGTCCAGCAGTGTCCTTGGGCTGATATGGATGGATGGATAATCATAATAATAATAAAATATTTAAGGTGGACTCAGACTGAGCTGGATGCCCTGGATCGAAGGGTGCGTGTACTGCTCACTGCTCACCGCATGTTGCACCCACGCTCGTCTGTTATGAGACTGTACATCCCGCGGAAGTGTGGAGGTCGCGGCTTTTTAAATGCCAAAGACCTCCACAACCGCGAGGTGTGCAGTCTCAGGGATTATTTCCTAAACAGCGAGTGTGGGATGCATCGTGACGTAGTGGCAGTAGACGCATCTTTCACCCCGCTCTCCATGGCAAACGAGAACTGGCGCAGATTTAAAGTACTGAGCACCGAGGACCGCAAGGCGGAATGGAAGAGTAGGGAGCTACACGGGCGGTTCTACAAGGCCCTTACGGGGCCCGACGTAGACCTGCTCGCGTCGGTGAACTGGCTACGTTTCGGGGATCTCTTCGGGGAAACCGAAGGTTTTGTCTGTGCAATTGCGGACGAAGTTATCATGACGAACAACTACCGGAAGTATATCCTGAAGGACGGTACGGTCGACATTTGTCGGGCATGCCGCCGTCCCGGAGAGTCACTCAGGCATATCATTTCCGGTTGTGGTCATCTTGCTAACGGCGAGTACTTGCACAGGCATAACTTGGTAGCCAGAATTATTCACCAGCAACTTGCTCTTTCATACGGTCTTGTGAACTTCGAAGTGCCGTACTATAAATACTTACCTGCGCCAGTTCTCGAAAATGGTCGTGCTACGCTCTATTGGGATCGATCTATCATCACGGACAGGACTATTGTAGCCAATAAGCCCGACATCGTGCTGATAGATCGATCGAAGCGCCAGGCAGTGCTCGTCGACATCACCATCCCCCATGACGAGAACCTCGTGAAGGCCGAGAAGGACAAAGTCAGTAAGTACCTAGACTTGGCACACGAGGTAACCGCCATGTGGGATGTTGATTCGACGATCATTGTCCCGATAGTCGTTTCTGCGAACGGTTTAATAGCGAAGAGTCTCGACCAACACCTCAAGAGACTCTCGCTAGATGGCTGGGTCAAGGGTCAGATACAGAAGGCGGTACTCCTGGACACGGCGCGGATAGTCCGGAGGTTCCTCTCTCTGTCGCCCTAACCACCGGTAGCTTAGGCCCTGCCTCGCTGCCGGCGGCACCCTAGGTTAGGTTTTTATAATGATTTTATGTTTAGTATTTATAGTTATATATTTTACTTTTATAGAAATATTGTAGAAACCAACCTAAGACGAGAAATAAATAAAGAGAATAAAATATTTACCTGTATAGTATGTCACAAAAATTATAAAATTAAGATATCATTCTATTTAATAATTTAGATCGACTTACGGGTCGTCAATAATCGGGCAATTACGTAATCCAAAACAAAATAATAATAAATAATATTAGGTACAATTCAGATGTCAATAAAAAAACAATATTTTTATTCAATTTAACTAGTTATTTAATTTACACTTATTACTTTATTAATAACATGTATATTATTAAATAAACTAAATTAAAACCTTACAAATCTAAAAACCTAACTCTAAAATTGGCCCCTGTGGCATGGTGCCGAGGATGCTGGCAGCATTTCCTCGCTGGATCGCAATACTTATACGTTGGGCGAGGAAGCTGCCAGCTCTTTTGTCCCCGGTTACATCGACCAGCCGTTTAGCTAACTCTTTAAACAGTTTCTGTGCTGCAGGACCCACGGACCAAGAGTCTCGACTCCAAAAGCAACGAAGTTGTAGTTGGCGTCGAGACTCATGTATTTGCGTCTTTTGAGGGCCTCAGCCGCCTCCGCCGCCGCGCCTACTTTGTGTGTGGTACCGTGGAGATGGGACGGCGCCAGCGTGTTCACGCAGGTAGCGTCCCACACGAGCACTCGTCCCATCTTCCACGGTATAAGTGACATACCGTCGGGCCTCTTGCCATCGTCTCTGGCAATACCGCTAGGCTCTAGTATTGCCGGTACGTTGACGGTGGCGAGAGACCGACGGATTATGTCGTTTATAGCGGCGTGACGTGAAAAACGGCCTGCGCTACGCTGGCAAGATAATCCGTGGTGCCCCAGCCGGTCGACATCACTGCCACAGAGGCATTTATGCGGCGCGCATACTGGGACTCCTAAACGCAGCCCGACCGCCAGACGGAGAATATTTCTATCTAAATGGGTACCTGTATTAGGCGACGGGAAAGCATTTAACCAATGTCCAGCCTCCCTGCAGCCCGCGCACGACCTGCTCCTGTTGCGTCGTCTACAAGAGAGGTGTATTTCAGTTTGCACAAAACATCGTCCCAGCCTCTTTGGGGTTAAATGGAAAATTTTGCCCCGGGCAGGCCAACAGCCAGGCATTTCTAGCGTCATCCAAGTCTGAGATCTCATAGTTTGCGGGCGAGGCCCTTAAGATTTTTCCTACGAGATCACCAGAACTGAGAAACAGACGATAGAAAAGCCGGCAGTGCAACACAGGAAATTTTGCGCACCCCGAGCCCGCCGTACCGGACGGGAAGGGATGCTTGTTGCCAAGATTGTTCGGTGAGCTTTAAATTTAGAATATGTTCCAATTGGGTTTTGACTAAAGCGTCTATAGGCGCTAGTAAATTTTATTTAATTTAACTAGTTATGTCAAAATACTCATTTATAAAATAAAGCAGCTTACTCAATAAAATAAATTACGAGTTAATTGGTTAAATGCATGCGTCATCACGTCAGTTGCAACTGACTATTAATTGGTTAAATAGGTCGCATATTTGTGATTTAAAACTTAATAATAATAACATGATAAGTTATGTTAATTTATTGAATTATTAAATAGTAATTTATGTTTAATAATAGAGTCCCACAAAAAGGAATATTTCCAACTATGTTTACTAATTAGGACGGCTCCTGGCTCTACCTCATTATTATTAATAAACGGGAATTTATCATGTTTGATTAAATTTATATGCCTTGAGAAGAAGCCCGAGATACCACGCTGATTAACACACTGAAGGCTCAGACTTGCATCTAATGATTATAAAGCATGAACTGCATACTCGGAAACTCAGAACTAGCTGACATGGTTAGCTGACTCGAACAAACTAGTCTCCTATCTAACGAGATAACATGTTGACTGCAACTCAAACACCACTATGAATATCTGCAACTATGTCAAATAGTTTCGCGTAGACATGCAAACATCTGTGAGAGCCGGATGTCTTGTTCCTTATAACCAGGGCTCGGATTTGCCATTGCAAGATTACGATTGTAAAATAAGTAATGGCGACTTTTTTGATATTTTCTGGAGTAAAACGGGTTCTATATTGGCTGAAAATCCACTTGTGACTTGAAAAAGATCGTTCTATATTAAAAGACGTTAGCTTAGTAAATTCAAGAATTCGCTCAAATTTTGAGTAAGTAAGCAAGTGCCATCTGCCTTATTTCTATGAAGTCCGGATTTCTATTTAGAGTTACGTGATGAATGTAACCCTTTACCGAGTTAAGAGAATAACACTTCCCACATCGTACTACAAAAATATTTTGATTACATTAATTAAGAATTACTTTCGATTTACATTTTCGATCTGTCAGCCTGATAAAGCGATAAAAGTATTTCGGAACTAAGAAAATGAGTGAGTATGAGTATGAATATGAGTCTTAATATCAACTCTATAGTTTTCTTTCATCTTACCGTGCTATGAAAAATCCGAGCCCTGCTTATAACCTGGCCGCTATTTTGTCAACGTGACAGGGAAGACAATACTGTATTTCACTGATAGTCAAATCAGCAACTTTATACGAAACGTCAATAACGCTCGGGTAATATGAAGTTTGTAGGGAATGTGCCTAATGACGTCACCATTTTCAATGGTTAAACTGCTTCCTTTTTTTCATGTTTATGTATTACAAAATCTATATATTTGCCTATATAACTTCTTCAATTATAACTTCACCTAAGTTTAATTTTTTCCGAGAATTTTCGTATGATTTGTTTATTGAAAACGTAAAAAATAGCTATTTAAGATACAAGGGTTGTAAAACAAAGAAAGGCCGATATCGCAGATGTTTTAGGTGCGAGCCGCAGGCGAGGGTCATAAATATGCGAAAGATGGCTTTCTGTTTTACGACCCGTGTTTTGCACACAATTTTACGCCACCACTTGGCGCAAAATTGCTGCGCTGCGCGTCCGGAAATACCCATTTTTGGCAAGGTGTGGTAAACCTATTTTTTAGTGTTGTGAAATACCCTATTCAGGGGCGTGCAAACTACATATAACTGTATAACAGTTAAATATTGAATTACCGCCGTTTTCCTTTGAAATAAGCACTCTATTAAGACTAGGTATCTACATTCGGATTCTGTTATTCCAGTTGCTATTATTCCCATGATAATGACTTGGCAAACAATTGCCTTCTGACAGTTACATCGAACCGTCTCATAGCGGCAATAGCATCCATTATCGATTGCTAATCAATCTTGTTGATCTATCAATTGTGCCAGATACAACGCTAGACCAATCAACAAGGGTGCCCGTGTTATGCCCGTAAAATGGCGCCTTTTATACGACGCTAGGATGATGATGATGATATTATCATAGCGTTTTGAGATTATCATAGCGCTAGTAGAGTTGCATGCTGAAGGAAACATGGGGTACGCTAGGTATAAGACAGTCAAATATTTCACGTACAGAGCGCGGCGCAGCGTCGTTACGGGGCGAAGGCGGTTTCGCGGTAAATCGAACGCGATCCGGGGCACATCGCATAAAAAAACCGCGTGGTATTCGGTAGCGCGGTAGAGCGGAGGCGGCGTGTGTGACATATGAAGCAGTAATCGACAGTCGACAGTTCCGGAAAGAAAAAAATGCAAAAACGTTTCGAGCTATATAGTAGTACTACTAACGTACAGAAGGTTTTCTGTCTAACAAAACCAATGTTTGCCAGCTAGAAATAGCATCCCTCCCGCTCGCACTCTCTACGTAGCACGCGCTCTCTCCTTTTAACCGCGATCGTGTATGTCGGTCGAAACCCTGGAGTTGTGGAAGAGCCGAGCTTAGCTCAATTGTTAGGGTCACTGCCAATTAAGTCAAAGCAATGGCGGATGCCTACGAAGCCGGAGGTCCCGGGTTCAAATCCTGGTCAGGGCATTTATTTATGTGATGAACACGATTGTTCGTTCCTGGATCTGGGATGTTTACTAAAGTGCCACTTTGAGAAGTAGTGGCAAACTATGTAGCAATAAACGTTGATACTATTTAACGTAACAACACTTTAAAGTGAAAATGTATCCTTAACGGTTTGGGATAGGAGCATTCACCATAATTAAATATATATTTATCCATACAAATACTTGTATGGATAAATATATATATACGATACATACGTATATCGTCATCTAGTCCCAATAGTATAGGTATACAGGTTTTGCTTAAGTTGGGTCTAGGTCGATTTGTGTAAGATTGTCGCCCAATATTTATTATATTTATAATAAATAAAGTGAATAATAATTTGAAACCTAATGAAAAACAAAGTTAAATGTCATACAATGAAAATACACTTACAAAATATTATCTATTACAGAATTAGTAGGAGTAGGTAATGTAATGTTAGAGTTGAGTTTGTGCCCTGATGCAGCCTGGGCATAGAATATGGCTACGGTATCGCCAGCCTGTCGTACAAGGCAACTAAAACGGTCCTTAGGGTCGAAGACGGTCGCAGTTGGGGGCTGTAATCGTCCATGAAAACAGATGTTAGGACCCACAGAGGTATGACTCTAGGGCAGCACTGGTGCATTCCGAAGGAGATACCAAAGCCATCCGAAATGAGTTGAGGAGGTGAGGCCTCCGCACTGTCCCCGCGGTGTGGTGATATCCATAACGGATTTTCTTTCCCACCAAAAAAAGGTAATGTTAGAGATGTATAAGGTCTCTCGTTGATTGGAGTACGCGGTTGGCTTGCGGCAGTCTCCATATCACAATGAAACAATATCTTTCGTGATACTTGATCACGATACGCTTTGTAATGTAAAATACGAATAAGCAGTGTCGGTAAAGAAATTTATATGAATAAGAGAAATATTGTTTACAATAATACCTCACAATCGCACAACACGCAATCTCCAGTACCAAATACATAATGTCACGGAAATTTAGATTACAGCTTGAAACGCACAGAGCGCGGCGCAGTGTCGTTGCGGGGCGGAGGCGGTTTAGCGGTAAAGCTAACGCGGTTCGGGGGACGCCGCACTAAAAAACCGCGCGGTAGAGCGGAGGCGGCGTGTGTGACATATGAAGCAGTAATCGACAGTCGAACGATTTTGGAAAGATCAACAATGTTAAACCGCATCCGCCCCGCAACCGTATCTGCGCAAACGTAATACTGACAGTATTTCGTGAAGTTAGGAAATCTCACATACCCTATCACATATCGCTCCCGCCCCGCCAAGTCAGGAAGTCGCCTGATATATTTTAAAAAGCAATCATGTTTACTCTATAGTCAGATAAACGATCATAATATATAGTCAACATCATTTCAGTATATCTGACAATGAATCCTTATTATTTTATCGTCTGGTCAGAACCGTGTTTCAAAGAATGGAATATCTGTGAATGATTTCATCTTTGTTGAATTTGGGTAAAATGATATCACTTTTGATGCCGTATAAACCGTATGTGCAAGATTCAGTGTAAATAGCGATATCGTAGCCAAATAGACGATTAACATGCCTAGTTCAGCCGTCGACCTACTTGTGAACGAACCTTGGCAAAGGGTCGTGGCAGGTCGTGGCTCTCATCCGCAAACAAAAGAAATGCTCTTCATGCATAGCATAGGTACATAGTGGAACCACTGGGCTGTGTTCACGAAGTTTTAATGGTTAACTCGGGATATATGTATAAGTATGTAGGTGTGTAAGCACTTTCTTGTGCTCAATAACGGGTTATATGGTGAAGTAAGAGTGATTATGACTGCGCGACAAATGAGAAGGCCCAAATGTATGTATGTATTGTTTTTTTATGGAATATAATTTGAGTTTCATCCTCGCCAAAACATCTTCAATTGGATTAGCATCGGGTGATGTGAAGGCCCCGGTTATGTCCTTAAACTACGACCAAGACCACCGGGGAATGGGCAGCGGCATTCCTAGAGTGCGGTGGAGATACCGCAGTCGCCAACCCGCATGCCAAGCGTGGTGATTATGGCATTTACCCCCCATGAAATTGGGGGAGGCCTATGTCTAGCAGTGGACATCCTAGAGCTGATATGGTGGATGTGAAGGCCAATCCAGAGCCGACTCGGGTGTTTAGTTTTTGTTAATATCCTCTTGCAGGATCCGTGGAATATTAATCTCTGGGTCTTTTTAGCGGAAGGTAAAAAATCATTTTTATAGATCTTGAATGTCCTGGCGTTCAATGTCCCAGTGAACAAGTGCAAAAGGCGGAATCGTGACTCACTAAGCATCCCCACACATCAGTCAGATACATACTTTTACTGGGTTTTTCACGGTCCGCACGAGAGGACTATATTATCTGACATTGACCCAAGCCCGAGTCGAGTAAATTAATTACCCTTCCAAAAAGAACCTTCATTAGAAAAAAATATATAACCCCCATCCCGGTTTTGGTTTTCACTCGCCCATGACAGCGTTTTTGTGTCACACAGTTCTCCTTACTTCAATATTTCTTTTTTTTTTCACAGAACTCCAATATTTCAAACCACCTCTCCATATTATATCTCTTCACCCACTACTTACAAACGCGTTCGATTTACGAGTATTCGAGCCGGTACTTCGCCTGATCGCGTGACATTTCGGTTCGCTTAGGGTGTGTACAAAGGAAGACTGCCTCATAACGTGAACTATTACGTGGCACCATTTTGGAAAAATTGCTTTAGGCTGGAAGCTGTCAAACGTTTTTTTACTTTTTCTTACAAAGCATTGCAGTGGATCATGCTCATCAGCCATAACTTAATTGTCCATGTTACTGTCTAAAAATTAAAATTATATTGTTCACGTTTTTGTCAAACATACGTATAGTAATCGGCGGCTACCATACAATTTATAACCTTAAAAGGACTTTTAGGTTATAAACTGTAGGGAAATGACAGGTGACAGGATCGACTTCTAACCGCTGACCACTATAAATTTCGTATAATAAATTCGTTTTAATAAATTAATTTTACAACTTTTTATACGTAAAGCCTAGCTTAACACCCTTCTTGCCGTCACCAACTAGTCGGCAGTCTACTTAACGCGCTTGTTGACTTCTCAGACTCTCAAACTAATTAAGCTAGTTAGTTTTCGACTTCTAACTTACATTGGAAAAATGGTGCACGTTTTACAAAATGCTCTTTAAATTATATATTTACGCGTTACTTTGGCCTATTGATTGATTACTTGCTTGTTGTTAACCGACTTTTTCTCTTTTCTCTTTCGGTTTCCTCTCGGTTCTCAATTCGTCGGAATATTTTTTTTGAAAGAGTATGTGTTCTAGTTGATCCCATTGTCATCAGGTCTGGATCTGATGACGGGATCTTGGTGAAATCGAGGGAAATCCTTAAATTATATAGTAGGAGAGGACGAGTGAGACTGTAAAAATAGGAGTACGTTTTTTTGTTAATTATTCGCTTGTTTGTGTATTCAAAAGAAGTACCTGGGCGACCGAGCTTAGCTCGTGTTTTCCCGGAGAATACGAGTTTTCCCGAAGATGAGACCAAGCTAGATCGAACTTTCCAATCATTAAATATTTATCAGCATCAAGTGTAACTAACAGACCATTCGTGAACCTTATTGGAACGAGATAAGGTCTACCAATGGTCAGTTAACGGTGATGCTGATAGTACGATAATTGATAGCCACTTTGAGTGTAGTGGTATTCCGAATTTAGCCGAAATTGATTCACTACAATCTGTAGTTGTAAGAGTATTTTGACAGTTTAAACTTGCAAAATTGTAACTTACTGTAGATTCATGAAACGAGTCCCAGAGAGTGGCTTCTTGCGTAAACTTGAAGCCTTATAAACTAATTTAATGAAGGTATATGAATGGAATGGACCATAACTTTTAGTAAATGAAATAATAAACGGTTAAATAGGTTTTTTTGTAACAATTACAAATTAGTAGCAGTAAAAATTATGAATACTTACATGTAATACAAGACTAACAAATATTGCCTGTTTAAATAAAATCTGGCCGTTATCAGACCTTTATCACAATAATTATGTTAATTTACGTCCCGATGTGAGTAGGTAGTACCTAATGAAAAAACAGTAATGTTGTTCAATTAATATTTGAACACAATATCGATAGACCTTGAAGTTCTGCCGGAAGCATCGAAAAATATTAAGTATAGAAGAGTAACGTCAAACAAAACTGACGACGAAATCTGGTAAATTTTTCACGATCTTAAAACTAAAACGTCTTATGTATCATTGGCCAATCAAATATTCAAAATAATTTAAGTAGACTACATTTTCACAAAGGTTTTACACTATTGCACCAATAAAAAAAGTTACATGTGCCGTGACTGGTTAGAATACATTTGACGCGTGATTTTTATTTGTCATTAATTAGTTGAATTCAGTCTTCTTGAACTTGATATAAATACGCCTACTTTTGACATGGATGGTGTACTACAAAATGACCCAATCTTGTATCTTCTTTCAATCTTATATCTTTAATTTATATTTATCAACGGACCTATTCTAAAATTGGATTTAAATATTAATAGTTTGATATGATAAAATTAACCAGTAAAACCACTAATAAACCTTACTCTCTCCTAAAGTATACCGTCAAGATGGAACGTCTATCGCCCCAAACACAGGCGACTAAAGGCCTCTGTCCACACGTACGAGACTCGCATGCGAGTTTCATTACATTGTGGGTTACCGTGGTATAACGAGTTCCATCGATCTGTGTCTAACCCCGCAATGTAGTGAAACTCGCATACGAGTCTCGTACGTGTGTCAATAAGGCTTAACGCGAAATAGTATATAGCTAGCACGATCGCGTTCTGAACGAAAGTAAGAACAAAAAGCTGGCTAGTGAATCTAGCAAGTGGATGATCAGTAAATTGTGTCTCACGGTATACTTTCACCTTAGGTCTCCCCTACTTCATCTCCTAGTAGTTCTTGGAATAATAGGCTCCTCATACTATCAATATACTAAACCTCACCGATAATTATCAAACAGTTGTGCAAATGAAATCTTAAACTTGATTTAGGTCCGGTAAATTTAAGTAAAAGGAAAGGCATCTTTCTTCTGTAAGCCATTTTATTCGCAGTGCCACAGAGTACATTGTTCATAAGGTACTAAAACTTGTAATGGTAGCCCTGACTTATCTTAGTATTGTAATGTTGGTATAGTAAGATGAATACAAAATAATATTAACTCAACACAGCCCCTCAAGTTGAGAACGAAATAAAATAAAGTTATACAACTTGAAACAAAACTAAAATATAACTAAGCAATTAGTTACACAAACATTACCCATAAGATAATTACAAAATAATAATAATGATCTAAAAATATATCTAAGTTGCATTCAATTTATTTGTGAAATACAGGTGCTTAATAACAGGTAGTGATTTAGTAAGTATGTCCGAAATATTTTCACCTGTCGGTACATACGATATGGAAATAAGCCTTTTATTTACTATCTCTTTTATATAATGATATTTAATAGCTATGTGTTTAGCTGCTTTGGTATTAGACTGATTTTGTATTAGTTTTGAGGCACTGCGAATAAAATGGCTTACAGAAGAAAGATGCCTTTCCTTAAAATTAATCTTTAACACGCTTCCACTGCGCTCATTCAAGATTAACCAATGCAAGAAATTATTTAAAAGAAGAGTAAGAAAATATATAATTAAAATGGCTCAAGATTACCATTTAATTCCAAGATTAACCGAGTCTGCCAATTTCGGCCATTGGAAATTTCGGGTGAAATTAATCCTCGAAGAAAAAGGGGTATTAAAATGTTTAAGTGAAGATTCATCAAAAGAACCGAAGGATCCAGGAGATGCGAAGGCAAGATCTATAATTGTTCAGTGCCTAAACGATAGATATATAGAAATTGTGAAAAATTGTAAAACAGCTGCCGAAATGCTGTCAAAATTGGACGACATCTTTGAACGTAAAAGCGTTTGTAACAAATTAAGATTGAAGAGGCAATTAATTATGCTTAAATGTGGCGCGGGCGAGAAACTTCAAGATTATTTTCTCAAGTTCGATTCATTGTTGGGTGATTTAAGTGCCATCGGATGCAACGTAGATAAAATGGACCAAGTTTGTTACCTCCTGTCATCGTTACCGCCAGCTTATGATAACGTGATTACCTCAATTGAAACTATGACTACGGATAAATCAATTGAAATAGAAGTTATAAAAGCACGACTATTGGATGCTGAGTTAAAACTGAACCAGGAACATACTAATGCTAATGAAGAAGCATTTCAAACGTCTCCTATATGCTACGGCTGTAGAAAACGTGGGCACATAATTAGAGACTGCAGGGAAAAGCCAGCGGAGACATACAACTACAGCTACAACAGAGGATATCGAGGGAGGTCAATGTCAAGAGGATATAGAGGATTCAGAAACAATTCAAGGCGCAGAGGCATGCAGCAAAGTCATTCAAGCAATATGGTACAAGCCGAAGAAGACAACCAGAACAATGTCATGTCATTCACAGTATTTGATGCAGGTGAACAGTGTCATAATGTAAGTAATGATATACAGTTTATAGTAGATTCGGGAGCAACGGAAAATCTGTTAAAGTCAGAATTTGAGCAAGATATGACAAATATTGTAACATTGGATAAGGCAATCAAAGTATTTGTAGCAAATGGTGAATATTTAACCTGTAATAAGAGAGGCACATTGAACTTGAAGTATAATAATATACCAATAAATGTTGAGGGCTTAATTGTACCACATCTGTCACATAACTTGCTGTCAGTGAGGAAATTGTTAGAAAAGGGATTTAATATTCAATTTACTAAGAACAATGTATCAATTTCAAACAATCTACACAAAATAAGTGGTAATTTGCTGGGAAATCTGTAAGCCATTTTATTCGCAGTGCCACAGAGTACATTGTTCATAAGGTACTAAAACTTGTAATGGTAGCCCTGACTTATCTTAGTATTGTAATGTTGGTATAGTAAGATGAATACAAAATAATATTAACTCAACATAAAAAAGGCGAGCATACTGTGGTTTTTGACCAAATTACTATGTAATCGTCGACAGTATTCAAATTCATGTATCGCCTCATCTCTACTTTTTTCTTGTCCGAGAAAAATCAACCTTCACTAAATGCGTTTTTTGTACACTAATTTTTCGTTGTGCATATTTTAAGATGTTATTAACTAATATCGAAAGCGTACTTATCTGTACGCGTTTATTGATATTCAAATACATACTTTTTCCGCGACATATATTGCATAGCGGCATCCATCACACAAATGTATGGGATTGTTGTAAATTGAAAAATGGCAAACTGACCGACTTTTATGAAACAATGGTTATTATTCCTGCTATTAACTAGGTATAAATACTTTTACATTTTAAATTTAGGTTTTTAGTTTTCTAGTTACATGTGTTTTTATTATGTTATTTATTTAGTTAGTCGTTATAGCTATGAATATTATTTAGTTAGATCAGGGGTCGGCAAACCGTGGCTCGTGAGCCACATGTGGCTCCTCGAGGTCTCCTCAAAATACATATAGTGAAACACCTAAAACTGGTATTTTTGGCTCTCTCAGGTTCCCAAAAGATGTTATTTTAACCGAATTTGGCTCTTTAGTTAAAAAGTTTGCTCTATTATGAGTTGAAATCAGCAATTGGCAGAGCCGAGAAAAGTGACGCATTCTCATGTCGGAGGCAAAGTTTCATTTTGAGTCGGTGAGGCAACGGTAGTTATAAGTTTATAGCGTAAGATTTAAAAAGTTAATTTAAATAAAATGCACGTTGTCGAATAAAGATTCCTTTTTTACTCCAGCCAAGTAGCTAGAAGGCTAGCTATTTGTTTATTTAAACAAGATCGGTTTAACTAATTACACTTGTTTAGTGTAGTTGTATACAAGTGGCATGATTATTGTTTGTATCAGTCAAGTCAACTTGCCCAAAAATATGTCCCATGGGTCTGCGAATCGTGGGCCATGGGTCTGGTGCCGGCGAATTAAGGTTTTCATTCATACTTATGAGCTAATTAATTTAATATAGTAATATTTTTGCACCTGACTGTATTATTTATAGGTATTAAAGCTAGGCGATGATTTTCTTACTAAATTAATTTGTATTTATGACTGACAAACAAGCTGGCGAAAACTTGTAGGAACCCACACAATTAAGTTGATGTATTGCCAAACAACTACGTTAGGTCGGCGGGTTTTAATTAAAATAGAAAAATAAATTTATAAGTAGTTAAAATAACCAATGAAATAGATTTTTAAATTCATTTTACTTTATTTAAATTACCGGTCTTTTTGCTGCATGTAAAAGTTTTTGAAAAATAATAGTTATTTTATGAAAATTAGGCTTAAAAATATAAGAATAATTTCGATAAGCACTAAAACCACAGAATAAAGAATAGCTAAAACTAATAGACATGTAGGTACATACGGATTATGCCTATTTTTCTTTACCTCGCCTTGAGATTTGAATAAAAAGCTGTAAGTATATTGGAGGAGTTCCAATTTTATGCGTGATTTGTTAATTTTTTCTGATTCTAATGGTTTTTTCTTTACTTATTCGTATCTCCCTAAAAAAGTTTAAGAATACCAGCAGATTCCCGAGCTATTTCTATTAATACAATTCATTCAAATTACCGGGTAAATAAAAATAATATTATTTAACAAAGTGGCTTGTTTCTGTATTTTTAAACTTTGTATTAAGCAAAGCTACAAGAGCCCAGTGTACCTAAGCACGATAGATTATGCCGTCACGTTTTATGGCCAAAATGTACTAAAGCGTCACTTAAAACGTGAAGATTGACGGTATAACCTATCGTGCTAGCTGGGCAGAGGCGCTACCGCGAACTGAAAACGAAACATCTGCCTCTCTCTTGCATATTAGAGCAACAGAGAGGAAGATACTTCGTTTTCGGTTCACGGCAGCGCCTGGAGTCAGGCTACGTATTTTCTTCCAATCAATTGGTGCGTGACAGCAACAAAATTTTTTATCGCGATTGTTGTGCGTGCTTCCGAGACCAACTATTCCAAAAATATTGACAAAACAAGCCGATTAAAGAAATGTAGATATATAAAATAACAAGAATGTCAATAATAATGTTCTCGAATTGAACGGTAAAAGCTTCCGTCAAATAATGACAGGAAGTCATTTGTTACGTCCATTTTCGAATCACGGAATTATCAATTTGCGTCCATTTTTAAATCACGGGTTATCAATTCAATTCCATTTACCGTACTCCATATACAAATAGATCATACCACAATGCTACATACAGTACGTGTTATTGTAAAATGCCGTATGTACATAGGAATGTGAATAATGTTTACACTTTGTGAATTAAACGCAAGAGAATAATGGTTAAGTGGGAAATTCTCCACGCTTATTAACGGCGCAGTTATTGCCGCCATGAAATGACATAATGTGACGGTCGTGACACGTGACATCGGGGGTTAAAGATTAACAGTTTGAGGATGCTAATTTTAGAATGTGTTTTTCTGTGCGTAGTGGAAACTTGTAAAAACATGAAGCGGAAGTAATGCAAATAATGATTGGGTTGTCATTTGCCTGAATAATACTATACAGTATTATGTGTTAGATCTTTTTGTGAAATTTCAGCGATGGGAATCTTGGGGATGGAGATCTGTGAAAATTACAAACACGGGAAAGTACCTACTTTACGGTAACTTTCTTGTTCTTAAGTCTGTAGCTTTACCTAATTCTGAACAGTTCCAAACGAATTTATCTTGAGCATACCCGCTCAACAACAAAGTTTATTACCGAACTTCATAATGGCTATCACAGACTTCGGCATCTTTGCGTCACCGCTCCCACACAGTCATTTGTCATCGGATTTGCATATGTCTTGCGGCGCTTTTAACTCTATGTCACGCCCCATTTCACCTGACGTTACTTTATCAAGTTTTATTTGGCAAGAGTCAGAGTGAATCAGCGTTTTGTGAAGAAATAAGGGTAGGATAGAGGGAAAGAAACCAGGCGTGGCGGGGCTATCAATAATAAAATTTGGCTTACCCAGGAATAATCATGGGATAGTTTTCTTATGGACTTAATACCTAACTACTAGTAGTACAGTAAGCCAAGATAGTGGTCCAAAATTTTTAGGGTTCATTAGGCCAAGCCAAGGAAGTTTGATTATGTCCGTCCATCCGTCTGTTCGCGGCTTAGCATATACCTAATGCAGTCGATAAGAGGTAGAACAATCACTTGGCGTACTATACTTTATATAACGGAAGTTTTATTTAATATTCTAACTTTAGTAATCGACTAATCAAGATTGATCTATATGATATTTTTCAATTACAAAGACAGTATGCTTACAATAGTAACAGTAAAGAGTTGCATCGAATGTGCATTCCGCCTTTAACTCTTGATTACAAAATTAGAAGCAGCTATAGGTGAAAAACTTAAGAAGATGACCTGTTTATATGTAGTTGTGACGTGTTCGAATAGGCGTTTGTTTTGTTTGTATTGCACATTTTAAATATGTAATGTCTATTCGAAGTATTCGAACACGCTACTACAACTACAAACAACAGATTGTCTTCTTAAGTTTTTCACCTATACGTCGAAGTTCCTTTTAGTTAAATCAGATTTAAACAGGCAACACTTTACGATTGCTGATAGTTTTTAAACCTTTCGTAGTTACTTATTAATAAATACCACCACCACCACCACCATATCAGCCCTAGGACGTCCACTGCTGGACATAGGCCTCCCCCAATTTCATGGGGGGTAAATGCCATAATCGCCACGCTTGGCAAATAAATACCTACCTAAGACCTAACTAGTACCTACCTACCTAGTATTGACATAGGTAATCGTTTTTTTATACAGCGACGGTGGCAAACTACAGCTTACGACCTTACATTTTTGAAGCGCGTTTCGTAATGTGTTTTAGACTTTGTGTGTGTTTAAAGAAGTGTTAATTTCTCAGTCCTCGTACCCAATATTCAGCATCTACTTATCTTTTATGCATCTCAAAATTGTTTATTTTATTGATTGTTACTGTAAAATAGATTTCATTCGAGCTCTTAAAATATTCATTATTAAATCATACTTACCCAAGTCCAATACAACTGATTGGACCGATACAAATTACTGAAAAATAATTATCAATAGAAAGTGAAGGAAGGAAGTGATTACTCTTGTCACATGACAATGGACAGATAAAGCATCCGAAAAATATTACAAACTATTAACTAATTATTTCGTCCACATAATATTATAAAAAAATAACATAGGCGGAAATGTACCTATGTCCATCCCAAACGTGTATTTAGGTATTAGTGAAATAGTTTTTAAATCGGATGAGTATTACCAGTGATCACCCGTTGCATACTTTACAGCGTCACATGCTCGCAAAACCAAAAGTTTACCTATTTATGTCTAGAGGACAAGCCCCACTTTTTCACCTGTCTGTGGCTTTATGGGTACAAAATCTATATGAATGCGTGAAGGGAGAGTAGCCTCGATAAAAACCAAAGGAAAACCCCCGGCACGACCACGCAAGCGAACCATCCTGACTCCTCATTGCGTTACTACTTAGTACTAGTCCGTGGATAAGGGTGCGATTTTCATTCGTGGATTGAAGTTTACTTTTGTTGGAAAATTTGGTGGAAGGAATGTATTAGAGGGTATTATTGTAAGTGGATGGTGTCAATTATTAGAAGGGTGTCAACAATAGAGCCGAGGGGGAGTTTGTGATGTTTGTCGCTCACGCGATTCTCTCGTTGCTTGTTTCCTGTAATTACTGAACGGAAGTACGCTGTTTTCTGCTTTATTTATTATTTAATGATACCCCTCTTATTTTTCATGAAAATTATTCCATTATTATTTGGTTATTCTGCTGTGACAGGAAAGTTACCCATATAATTTGTATGATAAATTTTCGTGTCACAACGGAAATAATTAAATTTTAGTCGAATTAAATGCCTTAACGATAGTCCATAAATAATTTGATCCTTACACAAATACCTATGACCATAAACCTAATAAATAAAACCTGGACAAGTATTACTTTCATTAAAATGAGGAGCTCCGGCCGATCGCTGTCTTTTTCTGTCGGTTTCGAGGCAGATTATGCGCCATTTTTGTTGAGATAATTTGATGATGATGATATGTAATAGATTATTGTAACATCTACTCTATTAATGGTGTCAAAAATGCATATAGATAGGTGCTACCACGTGTTATCCTTAATCTAATGGTTATATTACGGAAATTGTTGCTATCGATATGTTATTACACTACCTACCTACATAATAGAAAAATAAGTATCTACACCCAAATGAGCTACAATAACTCAATGTTCCATCGATAGTCTAGCTGTTATTGTAACAGTTCTGCTGACTTAATTATTGGACCCGCATGCAGAAAACTTGTGCCAAACCCGCAGATGAATATTTATTACCCTTTGGCTAATAGCGACCACAAATTACCTCCTATCAACTTGTTTACCGAAGTTTGTTTTTCTAACCATTATAGACATTTACCACTCGACCATCGCATTCGTGCAAATTGTGCTCTCTCACTCGATCACGATCTTGCAAACTTTGGACGTGACTTGGTCATTCGCGGGCAGCTTTATAAATCACTTGTCGTAGGCAAATTTGAACAGATTGAACGAAATTGGACTTTACGGTTATACTAACAAGGTAGTGCCATGGTGAAAATAAAATCTATAATCAAATACGGCTCTGTTTACTTACTGATCCATCTAAATCCATACAAATCCTACGTAGTATAATATTGGTACTTATTATGTGAAGAAATTGTTAACATTCCTTTGACTTCAAATTAGGTGATAATGTTTATTATGACGTATATTTTACCAACCAACACCAATATATTGATAAATCACATTTGCTTTTTAGTTGTACGGAATCCTCGGTGCGTGAGTCCTACTCGAACTTGGCCGGTATTTTGACATTGAAAATGTCTTTTCGTTCGCTCCAGTATAGGGTCCCATTTCACGAAATAGTGCGATCCCCTTATATTTTAGAGAGTTGTGAAGGTATGATATTCAAACTAGGCTCAAAAGACGCGTATTTACGAGATGTGTAAGATGCAAAGAGAATTATTTGAGAAAGTCCAGAACGAAAAAAGTTTTGGCCGAAATAGTGAAAAATAAATTCAATTTCCTCCGATTTTTTCATTTTGGCACTCGATATTTTGGAAACGAAGAATGATATCAAAATTTTGAATAAAACTCCTCTGGACAATTTAGTCGGCTACAATTTGAGCCTAAAACAAAGACGATCGGGTCAAGGGTTTGCGCTGTAGCCTAACCTTTTTGAAAGAAGTCAAAAAGTCAGAACGACTATTAGTAGGTAATATATATATTTTTAAATCAACACAATTGTAGTTAAATTAAGTTTTATATTTCAAATTGTTTAAATTAAACATGTATTGTTTCTATAATAAATTATTATTAATTGTAGTTCGAGACAACAATAGCACATAATTGCAGTGCCCGGGAAATAGCAATTCGTGGATAAGTCAATGATGTTTTGAAAGACCAATATCTTCCAAAACCTTGGCAAATAAAATAGTTGATTGAGATTGCATAAAACAAGCCATTTTATCCGAGACAATTTATCGACCCGAGCCGCAGGCAAGGGTCGATATAAAGTAGAGGATAAAATGAGTTTTATATATGAGTTATACATCTGCTTTTCACTTCGATTGCGAGAAAATTAAACAAATAATCAAGGTTATGATATCATATAATTTATCCTTCTCCTGGGGCCTAGGGTGTCATGTTGAATTCGACTTTGAAAATTCTTGTTATAGTTATAGTCGGAGTTTGGAGGTCGAGTTAATTTGAAGTCGCCGTTATCTTGCGTGAATATTAGTAAAGTGGCAAATGCCTTTTTATGTGGTTACCGTAACTTGGCTGCGCTTTAAAAAATTACCAATTTAATAGGAATTTTGTATGTGAGCTATGTTTATATATTATATATCAACCAAATTGGCATAACGTTAGCAAATGTAATGCATTTTTTTATTTTGTTGAGTTCATTTTCAATGTACCTTGATGGTCGTGTAGTGCACGAGATCTGTGAATTGTTATTTGCCTCGAACTATTTGATATGCTATTAAGGTAAATAAACGATTACCTACCCAAAACACAGAGGTTGTTTGTAATACTTTGTATAGCAAGCCACCAGTTGTTTCCACAATTTAGCTGCATCAGAGCTTTTTCTCATGATGAGTGTGTCATATGTATTTAAGTATGTATTTATCTATATAAGTATGTATATCGTCGTCTAGTACCCATAGTACAAGCTTTGCTTAGTTTGGGACTAGGTCGGTTTGTGTAAGACTGTCCCCCAATATTTATGTCCCCCAATATTTATTTAATTCAAAGTCAAATTCAAGCGGGGCTAAATCAGTAAGTTTAGGCCCTAGGGAAAATATGTGGACCTGGGTATGTCTTAAAACTACGACTAAGACCACCGTGGGATGGGCAGCAGCACCTCTGGAGTGTGGTGGAGATACTGCGATCGCCAACTTGCATGCCAAGCGTGGCGATTAGATATGGCATTTACCCTCCATGAAATTGGGGGAGGCCTATGTCCAGCAGTGGACGTCCTTGAGCTGATATATGGTCGTAATATGGCTTACTTTAGACCCTTGTCATACAATCTACTATTCCATCCCTTCTTTGTGGAGCGTGTCTCTATAGAAAAAGATCTCTATAGAAATCCAGACTGAAGATTTTCATGTTTCTCATTTGTCTCGCACTGTTTTTATTAAAAATGTGCTATGATTTATTTCGTTAATCAGCAAAACCCGTATTAAAGTGTCTAAAAATGACATCATCAATGGTCAACCATTGAGTCATCCCTCGCGTCGCGTTATCCGGTACCAGCCACCTTGAGTTTTGGACATATGTTCAACTTTATATCTCTTTCTAACACTTGGCTAAGTAGAAGGGAAAAGAAGAGCAACGATAGAAAGGTGCAATATTTACCAACGGAAGTTTAATTAACGACACTTTACAAGTTAGTAGTAGTAAGTATTTAACGTCGTACACCTTTTCCAAAATCATAGGTGTAGAAATAATTTTCGTTAAAGTATTAGAAGTCACGCGTTATAATAATACCTAAGTATTGGTATAGCCGGTGATTTTAATAATTACATGTAATCATTTTATTAACTTAGTATTAATATTATCGTTTTATGTCATAGTTCAACCACCATTTGAATCAATTAAATTAAACTTAAACTATGAGTCTCTGTCACTAGGTTGAATTTTAGGTACGAGTATCAGTAAGTATCACGGCTTCACGCTTGGTCCTCGCGGAGGATATTGAAATATAATTGATATCGGACGCGGCGGACGAAAATAGACCGCCAGAGGAGTGATTAAGTAACGTTTTGTAATCTAAATGATTAAATCGTATTTTTTTTACTTACATAGTTAAGGACTTAATTATGTCAACACTTTAATTGATTCGAGTGTGTTTCGACAGTAACCCATATAAAGTGTATGACTAATTTTTGTTACACACTGGAATCAATTAAAATGTAGACATAATTAATACCTTAACCATCTAAAAAAAAATGTTAGAAATGGCTCAAGCCATTTCTAACCCATTTTTAAATCTACCTAATATAACTAGTTGTTACCTAATCAGATAGCCCGGTTGGTCGCTTAGTTTTAGAGCAAAACCTATTAATAATTGATGTGGTAATGGTAAAATAATGACCGTATAATCAAATGCAATTACAGAGCCGGCGCAATAATACCCTCGTAAACAAGTAAATTGGTTCCTCTTTATCAACTTCCGTGACTGCTCACCTTACGTCATTATTTGGCGACAAATTAGTTGCAAAGTCATCTTCTAACTAATTATTTACTGATTTCACAAGTCTGCAAATGATTGTCGCCTGACCGTAACCGTAAGAGCCAGGCCACGACTTTGTGCAGATTGCTGTGCATGGCAAGCGATTTATTTGTTCCTTGTGCGGTCGAGACGCACAAAGTTAGTTGGGATCACACTCAACTTATTAGGAAAACCCCTGCCGCTGCCGCCGCCGCTCGGACTTTTGAGTCATGGTCGGGTCGGATAGAGGAGCTAAAATGCAACAAACATGACCCCTTATATGTATGGCCGAATATCAATAGATTTCAATGCTTTTTTATTTCAAGCTGTATTCGGTTTTCACACAAAAATCAACCTTTAACTCCAAATGAAAAAGTAATTACTTATTGAATAGAATTAATTTAATTTTTTTTTCATTATTTACACTTGAACCAAGTTAAATACAATCATGAATACTGTAGCTCTAGTGAAAAGGGGTACAAATCCTATACAATTGTACGGCACTTACTTATTTATACCCTTTTTCACTTGTAGTCCGAAACATGTCGCAAATAGTGACTTTACACAAGTGACTTAAAAATAAATAAGAAAAATGTAACGAAAACCATACTTTGACCATCTTTTCTTGTTTCAGATTAAAACTACGTCTCACTACGTCTCCATTCAAAACTAGCCGAATGAAGTGTTACAAATCCACTGGAATGAGGAGCTGCGTGAAATAGTAAAGCATGGGGAGAAGAAACGTCAGCATGATGAGGCTAGGGCGGTGCGTGGCCTTCCTGGCTGCCGCCGCCTTCCTGTTGCCCTTCACTATTCTCCTGATGGTCGCTGATCAACAGTACAACCTCACCTATAACTCTAAACGCGTGTTCTATCAAGAGGTACGTTGCCACGTACAAACAAGGGGGAAAGCTAGCCATAAACTAAACCAAGTAACAGCTAATACTAACCACTGTCAATGCATGTTCTATGTACAGAGAGTTATTTAGATATATCTCTATAGCTCGATCTCTCGAAAAGAACTGCGTTAGAGATGAAGATATTACAATTTAGATTTTCAAACTTCGCTTAGGGTTAGAGACTTGCGTAAATCATTCTAATTATAATTATATGAATGTATTTTACGCACGCGCTCTTTTGGTACGTTAGAAGTAGATCAGCGTTCGTAGAAGCAAATCGCAAAGAAATCGGAATGCAAATTTTAAGTTTCAGATTGACCTCCAGGCTGAAAACAAAGAAAGTTAAGGAACCCTGGAACTTCATTTTATCTGACAATACAATCTGAGCCTTTTCTAACTCCGTTTAGTACCTAGTATACCCAGTAAAGCTAACACATTGGAATCTAAGGCTGGGTTGCACCAAAACCGTCTATATGTTATAGGTACTTATATTATTATCTTTTCATTCATACATTGTCAACAACATTTATTATAATTACTTATATGTACATGAATTCATTTCAATAGATCAAACAATAAATTTCACTATTAAAATAAATAACTTGGTAATTAGATGAAATAAAATAAAAATGAATACAATTAGTTCATGAATCATATATTTGACATATGCATTCATCTAATTTTCAAGTTAATTATTTTGATTGTGAAATTGATTGTTTGGTGTATTGAAATGAATTTATGGATAATTATAATTAATGTAATCTTAAGAGGTGTTCGTTAAAATCTGTCTGTATGGAAAGTTTGACAAGTTTCTATGGGATGACAGCTGCTGCCGGCGCCATGTTTAACGTTGATCGATCTGTAATCGTAAGTTGGTGCAACCCGCCCTTAGGCTGAGTTGCACCAAACCGTCTGTAATCGTAAGCTGTGTTCGTTAAAATTTGAATGTATGAAAAGTTTGACAAGTTTCTATGGCATGACAGCTGCCGGCGCCATATTTAACGTTGAACGGTCTGTGATCGTAAGTCGGTGCAACCCAGCCTTTGACTGTGTATCTAACCAAAGTAGTAGTACATCATCAGCTGATCTAAATCAATCACATACACAAAACGTGTAACCGACTGTGTCTAATCTAATTTCTATTCGGTTGGTAGGTCTATTTCTACACCGCTAAGAACGGCTTTGTGGCGTTTTTTCTGCAATTCAACCGTTAACGCGTAAGTCACTTTTTTAACATAACGGAATAGACCCAGCAACCGCGAGTGACTTCCAAAATCAACAAACAGCAACGCCAAATTGAACCAAAAACTTAATCTAAGACTAATAGAGAAAATGGTAAGATTGTGCAGATATGCCTTACGATGTCTTACGATGACGTTTAATCTCTGGAAAATTCTTCTGTATCCAGGTAAATAAAGTAAGTTTGTGAACATTTTTGAAGTATAAAGTTTCATGTTGGCGATAGCTATTCTAGGGCAACAACACAGTACGGTACTCGTATGAGCACCAGAAACGGAACGAAGATACACAGTGATGTTTGCCTTGGAAATTAACATGACGAGACATTGCCACTGGAATCAGCACAATACATTAGCGTCCACTGTGTGTTCTCTTCAGATTTAAAGTCCATTCCGACATCAGTCATTTCAGTACATTTTATAATCTCTTGTAGTTTGTAAAATGTAGGTATTGAAATGAAAGAGCTTTGCAAAACTTTTTAGTTTCAATTCTGTCAATTTTATAAATATAAACCAAAGACTTTATATATGTATAGTATATATCATAACACGATATATTTTAAAACCTTGACAAATAAAATTTTAACTTAATGTTTTAAAACACAAGACTGTTTTTTAAATTAATCATAGATAAGCTGAAAAATGAGTCCAAAAGAGAGTCGTCGCTCCGTCTTATGGCTATTTACACTTTGATTAGTGATTAGTGCGAGCTCATACATTTCTTACTCGCACTTGTAGCAAATGTATGAACTCGCACTAAACACTAATCAATGTGTAAACAGACCCTTATCGTGTAACTCTCCCACAGAGTGCCATATTAAAAAATAACATTTACCCCTGTTTATGTTTTATTTAATTGATTTTTTTGTGGCCTGAAATAGAAGCACGAAATTTAACGGTAGGTACACTATGCAGCTAGAAAGCAAGTATTTCACTGTGGTTTCAATTGAAACAAGTTTTTTTTTTTCTCAATTATTAATCCACTTATTTAAAAAAAATACAAAATGACATCGAATGAAATCGAAAATGCAAAAACTTATGATTATTACTTGATGATAACTAAAAAATTTAATTGGGTTCCGCGCTATAATTTCGTGGTGTCAAGCTATAATTCTTGCAGGTAATTTCAGATCAAAATTTCACAGTCACTTTTGATCATAATTTCTTCGTATTTAAAAAATAAATAGAATATTTGGACATCCGGATAACGCGAGCCAAATGTGTATCCCTTTCTACTTATACAACGGGTAATAACTATATCTATAAATACGTACACAGACGCATATGGCAATATATGCAGGAGAGGGACACGCTTAGACAAAGTGATTCTCATGCATACTCGTTTTTCAGGTTATTTACAATTAATTTAAAAAATCTAGTGTTTTTTTAACTGTCAAAGTTTTGAGAGATATTGGTCTAGTTAAAGTGTATACTATACGCATATAAGGTCTTTGCTTGTGGCTTCGTGGAACGGGTCATTGCTTCATGACCCGCATCATTGGGCATTGATTTCAAATCTGCGAAGTACCACAGATACAGCGAATTTATTCTTTTACAGAGTAACTTCTATAAAATAAATGGGTCGTTTTACACGCCCGCGTACGCGAATCCCTCGTTGTCGCGGACACAGTTAACACAAGCGTTTGTAACGTACTTGTCGATGTGAACCACCCGATCCAGCTACACTGCACCCACGCTTTAAGGCCATTACATATCTAGCAATCTGTTACGGCAACCGGCAGAGACACAGATGTAGTTAGAATGAGACAGCAATTTCTTTTCATTCCAACTACAGCCAGTTGTCGTGACAAATTATTAGGTGTGTGACCTATACTGTCAGATATGAAGTCGGGGCAATTAATTGTAGACGAGGAACTTGGAACCTAGTTAAACTGTTAGGATTTTACTCAAGTAATAAATTGCAATAGCAGCATAGACTGAAATAGAAATACACTATTTTATATTTTTTTCTCTTTCTTAATTCTATTTTTTACTGAAAATTATGTATGACACTCTCACATAGAAGAAATAGAGAATCAAATCTAACTAAACAAGCCAAGTATTCACAATGAAGCCCCTAGATCTATTTATACGCAGGGGTATATATTTATATAATTAGTGAATTATGTACAGAGCTCTGATATTATAATTCCATTGCAACCGCTACTATTTATAATATGGACTCAATATCATTGCTTTCATTTTTAACATTGCTCAATATCATCCCTCTTATCAATGAGAGGAGGCCTGTGCCCAGCAATGGGACATATAAAGGCTAATGAGTATGATGACGATCATTGATTTACCGAGAAAGAAATGCATCCTATGCTGGGCTGGACAGAAGAGGTGTAAAACTAGGAGAGCGTGACATAAAAGGATAAATACAAAAATGTAAAGAACTCGTCACGCAAAATTTAAGTAACTACAGACTTCACCATAGCTAAACGCGAATACTCGTATTGAGGTTGAAAACCGAACTATTCCAACTGAGAAATCATTACGGTATACCTAAGTTCCCGGTCCACAAATTGCACTCAAGTGACTCCCCAAAGGTCTCAAGACGACTCTGCACGATTGTTCCACCCGCAACGCCGACACACCGGTGACCTCGCTTTACTACAACAACTGCGAACGATGACTGGGTTTAGTAGATAAGCACGCAGCCACGGGCGGTTTCACGAAGTTTCAAGTTACAATTTTACAAGAATGACCTGGTAATATATATGTAGCAATTTGTAACGGCAACCGGCAGTGACGCGGCTGTTGTTAGCTGTATGGCCTATACTGTCGGATCCGAAATCGACCAAACGAGGATCCTACTCGTAGTTATACTTAGCAGTTTGCTTAGGTAAAATAAATTACAATAGCAGGGTAGACTGAAACTGAACTCTTTCAATTGTTTTCTTAATGTTACACTTTAAACTCTCGCAATTTATACATATTCTTAAAAAATTACGTAAACTTTTTTGAGTCTACCCTTCACATCTTTATAAACTTTTGTGAGCTAGAATGACTTGATGAGACGTCATTTTTTGCCGCGAACATGACCGGTGCGACCCGTGTCGAAACATCGGTAATTTACGAATAAATATCGTGTTAGACCCGTAAACAGATATTTTAAGTACCTATGACTTATTTCTCCTCTTTGGTCATATATACTGAAGCGCTTGACATGCGCTTGACCCACAACGACTGGCCATTCAGATCAGTGCTATCGGTTCAGACGTTAAATTGTAACTTATAATTTTGTGAAACTGGCCACAGGGATTCACTGAGAGACAAAAGTCCCGCGGCCTGTATCTCCATCAACGTCTTGACGAAATCGCGGGGCTTCTTTTTACATGTCTGGCAACATCGCGCGACACAACCACGACTCCGTTGTTACATATATCGCGAGACATGCCCAGCGAAGTCCGGTGAAGTTGCGCCACTTCGCTCAACGAAACTAGCGACTAGGTGTTGAGAGGCATTTGTTCCCTAGTGAATCCCGGCTTGACACGTTCACTGTCAACTATAACTATATGTCCAATAATCATCATAGGAACTACGATGTATTTGTCGCTGGCAGTGAACGTGTTAATCCGATCAACGAGGTTGATCCCAATAAATCTCCCGTATTCAATAGGCTCTTATGAATTTAAAGAAGAGTGGATACGAGTGATAAGGATAATGCTACTAGCGCAGCCCATAATTTAAGATTACGGCGGTATTGAGTATTTGGGAATATATAATGCTATGGAAAAATATTGAAATGATTATAGGATTCTGCTTTATTACTATAAATGCAAATACCGTAGCTAAATAAATTTTGTTTTTCTCTTGAAGTCAAATAAAACATATAAGGACTATGTATATAACTAATTAAAAATATGCTTAATACTTATTTGTAAAAAAGTTATTGTATCATGTATATATATATTTAAGAGGACACATTGGAAAAGTTAAACCAATTCAATCCGTGAACGTTTTAAATTCATAAGGTCTTCATGCGACGGGACATTTTATTGCGGTCTGCATTCACTCGTTAATTGGAGTATGTGTAGAGATGTGTTAAAGATAGATTACATGTTTTATGTTAGATAGTCTAAATGTTAACCAGACTAAACCGGTTTGGAGCATAACGTATTTTAATAATAAAATGTGTACGTGCCTGAATGTGTGACTGCGTAATGTGCTACAATTATGTCATTGAGATAATGAAGTTAATTTAATTACTAACTCGCCAAACACCTGATGATCTAGTTTACACCCAATAATGCCGAGTATGATTTGTGTATGTGAATAGCAAGTAAGGTTCCTTTTTAGTTTTTTATTGCAAAGACTGGCGTGTGTGATACAATTAAAGCTCGAAAAGCACAGAACGGGCGCGTCGCGGTGTGGGGCGAAAATGGTTTTGCATTTTTTTATCTTTCCTAAACTGAAGGTAGACTGTCGATTACTGCTTCATATGTCACACACGTAGCTTTCGCTCTGCCGCGCTAGCGAATACCGCTCGGTTTTTTGGTGCGACGTGCTCCAGACCGCGTTCGCTTTACCGCAAAATCGCGTCCGCCCATAACGACGTTGCGCCGCGCTCCTCGCGTTTCAAGCTTGACGGAAACTACTGTGGCAGTGAAGAGGTTGAGAAGCCCGGAGTCCGCTTCCGCACCCGATCCCAAGATTTAGCGTAGGCACTAGTTTTACGAAAGCGACTGCCTTCTGACCTCTCAACCCAGAGGGAAAACTAGACCTTGGCATTAGACCGGATTCCTTACATATTTTCCCTTTCTTTACAGTTCTGGGTAATATCTACTAATATCAATTCTAAACTGGAGTTCCAAGTGAACACAGTAATGGACAAAAGTATAAGCCAAGAGTTATGGGAACAAATTGTTCCAAGCCAGGTTCGCAGATATTTCCGATGAGTTGTGGTTTTTTTATGACATAGGAGGCAAACGAGCAGACGAATCGCCTGATGGTAAGCTGGACACTAATGGTAATATACTGGAAACAAATGTATCAAAATTCTCCTAATGACTATGCCCAGTAATGGAAATCGACTACTGTACATTAGTTAATGGACGATAGTGATCGCAGTTATTGGGAACGCAAACATATACGGAGTTCGGACGTTTTATACACTTTTATGGCTTTTGCCGGTGGCATTAGTTGGCCATTAGATGTAGGTACTGAGTTTTGCCATTAGTTGAAATGTATGATGTGTGGTATTATGATCCAATTTAGGGCTATATATATGTAATATAGGTATGTTATGTGGCAATAATTGAATTACTAACACATATATCATATCAGTTTTTCATTCAATTAATTTTTCAGTTTTTGCGAAAGAAGCCATTTCTGAAGAGTGTTGCATCTCGTTTTCTCGCACGCGGAATACATGTAAGGGTGTCCCTTAAACGGGGGGCGTGGTTTACAGAATCGAAGCACCACCTTAATTGCTCCATTGCGTATTGCGTATTCCACTCCGCCGCTGCTACGCCAATTATGTTGCGAGATATTTCCTTGTGCCTTTTTCAATCAATGGCACACTAAATTTGATGTGTATTTTCCTCATTAAAACTGAGAAACACAACAATGATTCAATAAAGATAATCCATTACTTAAATTAAATGTTTGTTAAGTTTTGAGCATTAAATTGCGTATTCTACTCCACCACTACGCCAATCATGCTGCGGGAATTTTCCTTGTATATTTTTCAATCAATGGTACAATACATTTGAAGTGTATTTTCCACACTAAAATTCCCAAACAAAACAATGATCCAAGAAAGTAAATCCATTACTAAAATTAAATGTTTGTTATATTTTGGGCATTGAGTGCTCGTGGAGCTTACTAACATCAGCACTGGATGCATCGATTGTCGTTTATTTGAATACTTATTAGTAATCTGCATTAGACCCGCTTGTTTCATTGAATTTAATATTAAACAAGCATCGACCTAATTCTCTTCGTTAGGTGGGTATCCAAACGCAACTTTAATATTGTTTCGCTCTGAAAAGCAACTCGGTAAAATATTCAACGCAGATGCTCTAACGTTTTAACAATGGCCGAAAACTCAGAAATATTGAATTTGTATTCGAGGCGTTCGTGAGGTCAATAGCATAACGGTAACACAGACTAGGATTGTTTTAAATTCTTATAGAAAAAACTCCATTATAATGTCTGTACTTATATGCACGTCGGTATGTAATGTACCCATTGTATAATGTATAAATGTGGGCAACCTACACAAGTATAAAAACGTACTCTAACTAAGT
The DNA here is from genome assembly GCA_905163555.1 of Notocelia uddmanniana. Classification (NCBI taxonomy): domain Eukaryota; kingdom Metazoa; phylum Arthropoda; class Insecta; order Lepidoptera; family Tortricidae; genus Notocelia; species Notocelia uddmanniana. The sequence continues at coordinate 8,760,737 of LR991069.1, read as the reverse complement.
ACAGTGATATAGCTTTTTGTGAATAGATTTTTGGACGTAATGAGCACTTGGGCTTACAGAATTTAGTTGGTATATTTCAATATTGCTAATCAACTCGCTTTGATGTAATTTCCCCTGTGAATTTCCCGAATGAATAGGCATTATGACGTTATTTCTATGCCTAATTGTCACGAATCGATTTGCGATTTACGGTAGAAATATCGATTAAGTAGTATAGACATGTTACAACTATTGATTTTTCCAGTGATCCTTACACTTACTGCTTTATGCGTCATAGCTTTTAATCTGAGCTAAGCTAAGACAGAAATCTTACTAGTTCATTTTGCCATTGTCAGTCAGTAGCCATATCAGTAGTGCGGCAGTTAACAATATGTATTTCCAGAAATTCGTGCGTAAGTATACCGTGTACACGGAAATAAATTGAAAAAATACAGATGCATGGAAAATACTTTTAAATAGTATTTAATTTGCCCACTATACCACACTTTTTCAACAACAAAATGAGTATCAACATCGACTGGGCCTGACTAACTGCACGTAGGTAGGATAGCATAGTTATATTCAAACACTTATGAAGAGGAAGGCATTTAAGATCGTAGGGTCAGTTATGGCCTCCAACTATGGAATACTAAAGCTTAAGCGCATTTGTGTTAGCTTTGTTAGCTACGAGTATAAACAGTAGACACATATTGTTGTGTCATTTATATTTACTATTTATTATCTTTTAGTCAAAGTAGAGTAACTAAGGCGCGTTCTATTCGTTAACGGTTCCTTTTGTTTTCAAAAAGTAGTTTTTAGAAGTACTAGTGAAGTACCTTTCTCCATAAACATTAAAAAGCCTTAGTTAACTAAAATACGAGAAGTGACACAAGTGTCACTCAAGACAAGTCTTGTCCTTAACAAACGAACTTTAACGAGATTTTAACTAAAATAGACTTGATGAAAGTTTATTGATCTTTTCTTTGTTTTGTTCTTTTTTCCGTATACATTTTGCGAACTAGAATTTAATGTGAACTTGTGATGTTAGTGAAATGACAGCACTGTGTTGACATAAAATGTAGAACAACAATAACATTGTACGCACTTCAAAAACTTCATGCAAGTTACCACTGCACTCGAGGTGTATTTTTAAAAGCTTAACTTCGTCGTATAGGACTCTAATTCTGCAAGTCATTGACCAAAAATAACAAGCACGCTGCCGACAATTTTGGATATAAGGATTATAGAGCAAGTACTTAGTTGTATTATTCCGGCAGTGGTTTTCTGTAAGGTGGAGGTAGGTACTTTCCCAGTTGGTTTATACATGAGGCTGGCCCTACATCTCTAACCCAAACCCAATTAAAGTAGTATACAGTACTTAACTTGACGCGGTAGTCCGTGTGTTATTAAATAACAAATAAATAAATATTAGAGAACAACTTTTGAGGAGGACACAAATCGAACTAGTCCCATAGTAAGCTCAATAAGGCTTACTGTAATTTTTTTTAAAAGATTCTTTATTCCTATTCAATAGACGATTTTTTCCGTCCGCGGGGATGCACGGATGTTAACTATGCTCAATGTAACTTTTATTCCTAGGTTATTTTAGTCGAGCAAAGCGCCAAGCCTCGCTCCTCGGGTTCGTGCTGGCGGCCATGCGTAGTCACGGCCGTGACATTAAGCTTCTTTAATAATAATAACGAGGGTATTCTAGTGCGTTTTGATCGAGCGAGAAACATAGGCTTGGGGTGAAAATTCCTTTCTACGAGTATCAAGCGCTTTACTTTCGCGTTAACGTTTCGTTTTGACGCTATTTTTAGCAGTTGACATTATCAGTGGCATTTTATATTTTCTTCCGTCCTCTTTTTCAGGGGATAGGTAGGAGTTTTGAGGTTATCCCCTAGCGGCCTCATCTTTAGCCGGATTATTCGCAAAAAGGGTTATTTATTAGGTGCCTAGTGTAAAATCGGACCGAGGTTATTTTACGATTCACTTCAACAATTCTAGAGAGCTATAAAACAAGATCAAGTGCTAACTTTCATAAAATCCGTTAGTTTTAGAAAAGAATACAAATTACTGCGGTTTTCTGCCCGAATGAACTGCCGCATGATCTGTGGCACCATTCTGTAACGCATAACCGTAAGGTCATAAGCTCCATGCAACAATAATACACATTAGCCCTTTACCAGTTATACTTAACACCCATTGGACACGAGCACGATTCGACTCCCATAAAATAGACGAATCGAGTATCTCTTCAAACTACCTTTCTTCACGCTATATTTCATTTCGTGTAACCTGTTTGCGAAGCTTTAGTACGATACCAACAATATATTAATACAAAATGTCTTAAAGAAGAGTTTCGTATTGATTTAGGCTTTTATGGAACGAGAGAAATAAATTTTTACCCCACAAATTTCTACAGGACCTCTCCATTTTCCACCAAAAGCAATGTGCGTAGGAGCTATAGCAACGTCTCGTCTCGGGCAAAACGCTAGCGTGTTTAAGGGGAATTAGTTGAAATACCCGCTTTGGATGCAAATTTTCGTAAATGCAGGAAGAGATATTATCTATTTAATGGTTACTAAAAGACGTAGCCTATATTTTCAAACTCTTCCGTGTGAAAATCAGGCATATAAAAGACAGCACCCATTTGCTGTTACGTAAGGTACCTAGAGTCAGCCGCAATAAAACGTAACAATCAACACACACCCACCCTGTTGTTATCTATGTATTAAAGTATTTATTTTTACTTTAATTTTCTTGTCATCTAGTGCTCATACAAGCTTTACTTAGTTCGAGACTAGGTCGATTTCTAAGAATACGCTCAATATTTTAAAAATGTTTTTTGTAGTTGAATATAGTACATATAATGTTTTATTCTCTGTCTATACTGCATTAATATTCCCAAGTTCAACCACGGAATATATAAGAACACTGGAGACGGTCATTTTAAAATAAAAATAAAATAGTACGTTCCAAAAAACTCTACCAGACGAGGTAATAAAATAAGTAAAAATATATTTCTTTACCACTAGACTAGAACGTCTAGGAGTCCATTAATCAAAACTCAAACGAGACCAAAATATTTTGTTTTTAACACCTAACTAATAGACCTAATTAGAAGACCAAGCCATGCCCAGTCCTGCCAAAACTGGTTAGTTCTACTAAACATAATTCAAAGAATAGACAATGAAATATATCCTAATGTTCTTAATGTTATGCATGTCTAGCCGCATTAATTTTCTATTCAAACATAATCTGTTAAATGTTATTCTAACGCACTAAACCACTTTTCATTTAAATACAAGATCAACACAACGACGTTCTATAACGTCATATACTTTTACTCAATTATATACTTTCTCTATTCTGCATTACGTTTATATTGCAATAACTAGATATTGCTGTTTACAGGTTTACTAAAGTGAGTGAATTTAGTCTAATATTGTTAGCATAATTATGTAATCTCACGTATTTCTGACGCAACATACCGGCAGGAAAGGTCAAGAGATCTTTATAGAATAGTAAATAAGTTTTTTATTTGTAATGGTCTGGCACTGTATATGGTTGTTAGAGTGGTCATCAATAACAATGAACATACTTGTTATGAATCATTAATCATATAGATGACAATAAAAAGTCGCCCATTAACGAGACAAATGCTTTGTTTGCATAGTAAAGTTATATTTTGATTTATGGTAAGAAAATATGTAAGTAACCGTTTTTGACTGTAACTAATAATAACACTATTAAGTACCTCGGTATACTCGTATATCTATAGGTGAGTATATACTTGTAGTTTCAGCACGGTTTCCGCGCAGTGCGAGGAATCGCTACCTATAGGTATATACACAGCGCTCAGTTTCGCTGGCACACCGGCGTTCCAAATGTAAAAGTTTGGACGTTTATCAATTTTATTACTATCACGCAAAAACGTCTGTACACAGAAAACTATACGCTAGTGGAAATATGCCAATTTTTCCGTTATCACGCATATTTATCCACGCATATATTATATGAGTAAACTAACAATCATCTTTAGCTATATTCTATTCAAACTTATACCTAAACTATGTACCATTGCCAACACAGTTAACTGACCATTCGTGCACTATATGCTCATTGTAGTAAGGATCACGAATGGTCAGTTTTTAACTGTGTTGGCGTTAGTATATACATAAATGCACGTTTCGAATAACGGTGCCAACAAAACCATAGAGGCGGAACAAAAGTTCGATTCAACTTCACCGGCCGCAATATCACTGAAACGGACATTGGACATAGGGGTGCTGGGGGATGGGACTCTGGGGAGAAATGGGGAGAAGGGGGAAGAGTCCTCGATGCATCCAGCGCAGTGCGGCACGGCCTTGTTGGGCTATTATTGCATCCCTGAAGGTCGGGACGCGTTGACTGATTACTTCAACACCGTGCTTCTGTCGCTTAGAAGTTGCATGTGGATTGAAAATAATTTTACACCACATCTTGCCAAAAAGGTGGCGTGGTGTCGTAAAATTATGTACAAAACACGGGTCGTAAAACAGATTGCCCTCTCTCGCATATTTATGACCCTCGCCTGCGGCTCGGGCCTCAAACATCTGCGATATCGGCCTTTCTTTGTTTTACAACCCTTGTATTGTAAATAGCTATTACAGTACATATACGAGTGCGGTAATCAGCAGATTACGTGCATATGTCGAAACTTTAAAGAGCCATATGTACTGTAAAACATTGTACGATACACGAGCGAACAGGTAATTCGCAACTCGTTTTGATTTAAAACACTCCCTTCGGTCGTGTTTTAATGTATCACCACTCGTTGCGAATTTCCTGTTCTCTGCACTTGTATCAAAATGTACTATTAAATATTATACACAATTTATGAATTCAATCCCATACTATTTTGCAACACTATCCATTAAGTGATCATAGAACCAATTAATAATTGCTACTTATATCTGACTAGCTTTTGCCCGCGACTCCGCCCGAGTTCAACTCGTTATATCGTCGGCTAATAGTGTAAACCTGCTAACGTCATATTATGGAAGTTTACAGGAGAGACAAAAAAGATATTGAAATTAAAATATTATCATATATTATTATATCTATTGCCAAATAATATTCAAAGAAATACATCATTCCAATGTTCTACTTCTACTCTAACACGCAAATGTGGAACGGAAAGTGACGGAAATCTGCAACGCAGATGGCGGTTTTAGTAAGATTTACTACCTATCTTAATTTTATAGTGCAACTACCTTCCTTCCTTAAGCAAATTGTGGGAAGTTATAAAACATAAAGTGGGATCCAATTCTAATAAAAAAACTTATAAATTATATAACATGGCTGTCCGTTTATTATTACTATCACCTGATCTGATCAAACCACATACCACATAAAACACTTACAGTAGTACGTAACGTAATACGTAATTAATATTTTATCTATTTTATTAGAAAACACATGGACAAGACTATGCACTTGTTTGCTAAGTATAAATAGCTCTCACCATGACATATTTGGACTTTTTGGATAGTTGGTACATTTTTAGAGGAAGACCTGTACAAACTCATCCTTACGAGTATTTCAAACTTTTGGGGTATAATTTCCTGGATTAAAATATCCTATTTCGTGACGCGGTACTCAAACTGCTCTACTTCAATTTTTATTCATTTTTCATTTCGAATTCGGGTATAGAAAACATCTCTTTTCTTGACATGTAGGTAAAGGATTTATCAATGTCTATTGTTATTGAGAACGCCGCTATAGTTTAGCTTTAAACATCGATATTCCGATGAATGATCGTCACAAGTAGGTATTATCTTCAGCGTTAAATCGGCTTGAAGTTGATGTAACATATCCTAGAGCTCGCATTTTCTCCGAATGTGATTTAAAGTTAACAGCACTTTGAGCTTTGTTAGTTGTTGTTTTTAGAGTTCCGTACCCAGAGGGTAAAACGGAACCCTATTACTAAAACTCGGCTATCCCTCCGTCTGTCTGTCTATTTGTCTGTCACCAGGCTGTATCTCATGATCTCATGAACCGTGACAATTAGACAGTTGAAGTTTTCACAGATGATGTATTTCTGTTACCGATATAACAACAAATACTAAAAACAAAATAAAATAATTATTTGAGGGAGCTCCCATACAAAAACACTTTTAAAAAGTTGCTCGTTGTGTTTATCAGGCGCTGGGTCTCAAAAAGTATGAGAAAACTAAAATCCGACTCGCACTTGACCAAAATTACTTGAATAATATTGAACGTTCTAATAACTGATATAAAAATAAAAGATTTAAAAAGGTTATAATAAAATGTCTAATATTGTATAGATAATAGTGCGGAACCCTTCGTGCGCCAGTCCGACTCGCACTCGTTTTTTTAATCAATAAAATTAATATGGTAACTAAAATCAGTGAGTCGTTGGCATTTAATATGGTAGTTATTAAATTTGAATCCTTAAAAAATTGAGAAAACATCGTTTCAGTCCACCAAATCATTGTAACCCGGTACACTAAATTTGCTGGTTGCTCTAACTGGGCCCAACACCCTTCAGTACCCTACAGTCAGGCAGGTATATACAATGTCCAATTGACCAATCGATCAAATCAAAGAGAATTTTCATCAAACATAATGACTGCTGCTGGGTGCTGAAAGACTCAATAACACATACAATACTGGATCAACAAAGGTTGATCTTCATAGTGAAATCACGGCACTTACGTCCTTTTGTTTAGGCAATAGAGTTTTTCAGCAATAACTCAAAAACCGTTGGACCTATCTTCTTTAAACTAAAAACCGTTGAAAGAATTTATTAATGTACACCGGACGGACGGACGAACAGACATAACGAATCTATAAGGGTTCCGTTTTCGCCATTTTGGCTACGGAACCCTAAAAAGTAAGACAAATTCAAATAATTCTGCTCTAACTAGATAAATGCACGATAAATGTAACCCATAATATGACATGTCTTCCATAATTGTCACAAACACGACCCAAAAGAGAGGATAGCTGTAAAATATTTCGAATTACAGTTACAATTTACACGTACCAGTTCCGCGCGGTTCGCACTTATTTACAACTTCACGTAAATTAATGTATACCTACTTCCGAATTTGGTTTAGCTTATATCGCGGTCGGCAACCCGCCAGTGATCGGCATGAAATGATCTAATAAAAGCTTGAACAACTGTTGCCCGTCTTTACCAGTTTTTAGGACCACAGTCTCAAATTAGAATTTGAGACTGTGGTCCTTGCCTTCCAATTAATAAAGGGTTTGTAATGCAGCGAAATATTAAAACAAAATAAACACACCTTGGTCTTGCAGCACTTCCTATTATAAAAACGCATGGGCAAGTGAATAAGCAAATAGAAATAAAAAAAATATTGGTAAAAAGAGGCCCAGTTATTAGCTTTCTCTGCTAGTAAGTATACCTATAAAAAATAACGGCAACATTTTGCTCCAAAACTCCCTGCACGCTAGCGTGCTGCGTGGCAAAAATGAAATTTTACGATACGTAGGTACCATTGCCAGAAATTAACATGAATGTGTAATGAATGAAGATAAGTCCCCTTATCAACTGGGCTGGTATACTATACCTACACGGAATTTGACAGAAGGGCTCATATCCCCTTACATGTCTCACATAGACCTCTCCTGTTTGAACTGAACTGATTTTCGAAAAAAATAGACGATTTCGAAATAGGTAATAACACACAAAAGGCTTTTCTTGAACGTTGCGCACCGTACTATGAATTTGGAACTTTGGACCGTCCATGAAGAGATTTTTAATGAAGAAAATTACTTGGTTTACCCTCATTTTCACCTAAATGAAATCGATCGCAGAAGTAGTTCCTGAGGTACATAGCCTTGACAAACGGACAGACAGGGAGAGACTATTTTGTCGTACTATTTTGTGGACCCCGTCTTATATTTTTGGTACAACCCTAAAAATCTGTACAAGCCGCATGTACAACCGTATGCTTATTAACTTGAAATAAAACTTTACTAAAATTGTTTGAATTTTACATGCTTTTATTTAAAATGTTATGTGATGGACAAACCTTGCAACTGAATTGTATCATCCTCAACAAATTGAGCTGAAAATTGGTATACTTATATCGACAACAATGCAATTTTATGGCACTTAGGTACCACCGAGCGGATCTGATTATGGAGAAAGAAGGTGGCAACTCCTAAACTACACAAGATAAAACCGGCGTGTTTGAGCTCAGTAGAACCATCTCAATGAGTAGTTAATGACTGTGGTGGAAAGAGGTACCTCTTTCCACCACAGTTAACGAAAAATTAAATCCGCCAAAATTTTATTGAGGAACTAAGCATACATACATTTTCCTAATAACAGCCCAACTTAAAAACATGTCTTTATAAAAGCATTTTTACCTTCTCTATCAGCACTGCATTAAACAGTGTTTTAAATATTTTATGAGTGACTTCTCGCCGTTTTAATAACGAAAAAATACATTTTCCACGTAATCACCCCCTTTAAAAAAATCTAATATCATTAAACGAGCAATTCTCGTGTATTTAAACGGCTCTAACGATTTCGTTGAAATTTACAATCCAGGCGTTTACGGCGGCGAAAAACCTAGCTACGTCTCATCTTCAGGAAAAATCGTTTTCTCCGGGAAATCATGAAAGATGCCGAGCAAAGCTCGTTGGCCCAGGTACATACGTTTGTATGAAATCTACTTTGTTCCAACCCTTCAACCAGGAAGCAAAGCACTGCATTTTACGACGCTTATCGCTATTGTGCGGTTAATTTTTATTCCGTTGACGGCCCGCTTAAACGCAATTTATGCTTCACTTTATCACTTTGTCCTGAGTTACGAGTAGCGTTTGTGTAGCGTTTTTGCGATGTACATATATTTGGAAAACCCTTTATATTACAAAAATATATTAAATATTTTTCTTTCAACACTTTTGGGTTAGCCTTCTTTATAACTAGGTATACCAAATTTTAAATCGATAGAGCCATGAAGCAGTTCCCGAGATATTTCGCGATATGACATACGAACAGACTGACAAAGTCGCAGTGCAAATACTAATTGCCACACAGTCTGATTGCAATTTAATTATGGAACATGGATTCGAATCGTATAGATACAGTTAAGGATTTAATTTGCGAGTTACATTGTTGCAAGCCCTGTCCAATTGTATAGAAATTCAACGAAAAAGTGTTGAAAATGGGTAGGGAATTAAATTCCTTGACTGTACCTAACTGTCAAAAAACAGTAGTGGAATTTTTAACCAACAATTTCATATGAATTTTAAAGTTTTGGTCGATAACTCAACGAACGGATCTAACAGAGTTCTAATCGAAGTCATTCAAGAATGAATGGACAGCGACAAGTTTGGAAAACTAGATTGTAGTTGGGGCTGCAAACGTATCTTTAGGTAAGTAACTTTGACCGACACAAATATGTTACAGGTTTGGACTGAAAGGGTACTAAGACTACTAAGTAGTTGTTATCAGGGGCTCGCGTTCCGAAGCTACAAATTACAATTTCCCAAGCCTAAACTGGCTACACTGAGCCGTTCAACGAGCGTTTGACTAACAAAGAGAGGGCAATTAGACAAAGAAAGGATTATATCGTCATCGTAAACATCTTGGAGTCGATACCAGCTATAAAAAGATATCTAACGTTATCTGAACCCTCGTTATGATGATATCAGTCTTTTGTAATGTTATGACGGAGGTTTCCAGGGTTTATATATGCTGATGAGTAACAATTTTTTAGGGTTCTGTAGTCAACTAGGAACCCTTATAGTTTCGCCATGTCCGTCTGTCTGTCCGAGGCTTTGTTCTGTGATTGTTAGTGCTAGAAAGCTGCAATTTGGCATGGATATATAAAGCAATAAATCTGACAAAATGGTAAAATAAAATGTAGAAAAAAAATTAAGGGTACCTTCCCTAGACGTAAAATGGGAATGTTTTTTTTGCTTCAACCCCATTGTGTGGGGTGTTGTTGCATAGGTCTTTCAAAATCAATATCAAATATTTTTTGATAAAGTGAATATTTTCGGAAATAATCACTCCAAAAAACGTGTCCCCCCCCCCCTCTAACTTTTGAACTATAGGTCCAAATAATATGAAAAAAAAACATGAAAGTAAAGCTCAATAAAGACATCCAACGAAAACTATAGCGGACATGATCAGTGAAGCTGTTTTTGAGGAGTTATCGTAAAAAGTCTTCCCTTAGTAAAAGACGTATGAAAACGCTGCGGAGGTATTCCCTTTTGCTTGTCATTGTTTTTTTTTAATTAAATTCGTTGTTGTTCAGTGTTTTCTATATATGCATTTATCTATAATAAGTATGTATATCGTCATCTAGTTCCCATAGTACAAGCTTTGCTTGCTACTTGCTCTTGGCCGATTTTTTTTTTTGTATTGTAGATTTTGGCCAATTATTAAAAAAAAGTTACGGCCAATTCTAATGATGTGCTTCTAGCAGCATATATACTTGATAGCAGCGGAAGGGAATCCCACAGAAGCCAACGGTCTCGCTAATCCGTTTCTTTTTTCAATTCACTCCGTCTTTGGCTTGCTTTTGTGCATAACAAATATGACACTTGAAATACCGGAAATTATACGCTAACCATTGTATTTGTAGTGCTTATAGTCTCCGAGTACATCGGCTGTCACATACAGACGAAAAGACGGACGGACCGGTTCCTTTTTCACCATTTTGGCTACGGAACCTTAAAAGTATTATTCGTCATTTTATTGTAAATAATACTACTAATAATAAAGTACGTATATTCAAATAGGTTCTCGCTGGCGGTAACCCTAGCGCTGAGGGCGGGAAAGAGCGAGCGCGTTGCGTACGATAGAAAGAGATGGCCACGTTTAGGCACGTTTGGGATACCTAAACGGTGGATTTGTTAACAGAGAAACTTCTGCACTTGTACTATTACTTATTCTGTGCCCTAACCGTGAAACTGAGGGTGGAACTTTTTTAGAGTAGAATGGTGTGATTAGGGATTACACGGTGTAGCCACGTTCACTATAAATTGCCTCTGCGATCTTGACACAGTGTAAAATATAACGGTACATTAAAGTAAAGCTTTAGCACAGTTCGCATTAGGGGTAATCTGCGAACTTAGTCGTGCGGGTCCTCACGACCATCGGGATCACGACGCGTATTCATATCAACGGACTAATCTAAAGACTGTTTAAATCGGTTCAATGGAATGTCATTACTCATTAGGAATCCAATAGAAAACAGTTTTGTTTTTCATTGACACTGTATTGTTTATTGTTAAGATCGTATGGCATTTATTTTAAAAACCGTGAGATCTTCGGGCTGTTAAAAGGAAGGCTGAGGAAAGAAACACATGGAGATTGCTCCACCGACAAGAGCCTAGCTCTTAAATAAATGATGATGATGAGATCTTCGAGAAGACAGTACAGTTGCCAGTTTGTTGTACAGTCCCGTTCATATGCGTAGCTACTTTTGATGCTGACTGTACTGAGACTCTACTAAGTTGTGAGATACCAACGTTTTTTGGTATTATAGAATCAGAACCCTAGGTCCTAAAAAATACCTTTTTACCAGACCGAATGGAGATATCGCCTCAAGGCTTGACAAGATTGTAAAAATAATCAGTCATAACTTCATAAGACGGTAAAACACGCCATGGGTGCATTGCATACTGAAGTATTTACGTCGTCTTTGCAAAATGCTCAATATTCAATTTACTAAAAAGCAAAAACGCAAAGCTACGCTAGCCATAAGACACGTCTGAAGCACCTATTTGTTTTTATAGGGCGATGAATGAGAAATCCTGCGACCACAACGCGACCGTAAACCCTAATTATAGCCGTTAACGTCAACCGCAACTTTACTGCGCAATTAAAGTATTCTATCAAAAACAGCTTGGGTTTTAAGGTTTTAACCGCGTCTTTTAATCTTGTGATTAATTATCTTAGAGCGCTTTCAATTTGCTATGCTTGACACTCGAGGCGAAGAATAAATTAAGTAAATAATGCCCCGTATTTAATATTTGTTTGTAATTTCACAGCATTTTTATGTAGCGGTTAATAGAATACAACTTCCTAACAAAGGCTGTAGCAGGATAGCCTAGGAAAAACTGCCCCCAGCGATTTTGGGCCGAAACTGTAATCAAACGATGCCTTTTGGGGAGGTTATATTCTGCACAAAGTTTCATCCCTCAGTTACGCCCTGGGGGTGAAAAACATCCGATTAACCCCAAAACTGTTTTAATTATTTTTTCCTAAACTATGAAAGTGACGAATATCAAATTTTGTACAAATATTAATAATACTAAAACCTATTTTAAAAAAATATATGAACCCCGTAACCATTTAAATTCTTGTAAAAAAAAACAAAAATGAAAAAGAATCACCCTGTATATGAAGTTTGGCTCATGGTACCCACACCATTTTTTTCCAAAAATGAACCAATTTATATTCTACATTATACAAAAGTTTCAAGGACTTAATCCAGAAGGAACATTGCGAATTCTTTATTTACGAACCGTGAGATCTTCGAGAAGACAAGTACGGTTGCCAGTTTTTGTTGCACTTTTAGCACCACCCAGGGGTCACGTGTAGGGTAACGGTGGGTACTCCCTACGGGCGTGGTGCAACTTCGACCCCCCTTTGTCAAGTGAGTGGGCAACTTGACTGTTAGAGTAGCAATAATATAACTACATACGTCATGGATGGTCGGGACAGTCGGTATTGGCTTTCGTAGACATCTACTTTTTTTAAATTTTGTATTGGGTCTTTTTTCATTAGCGGCAATGACGGTAACGTTATTTTCTTTATATATATTATATTATATCCATTATACGACACGTGGGTTCACTGAGATTGGGAATTAATTTCTCCAAAACCTATTTCTTAAAATTGTTCCTTTTCATGGAGACATGATAATCGGCTTTTTTCCCTATCATTTTATTTATTTAATCGTATGGCGCTTATTTACGAACCGTGAGATCTTCGAGAAGACAAGTACGTACGGTTGCCAGTTTTGTTGCACTTTTAGCACCACCCAGGGGTCACGTGTAGGGTAACGGTGGGTACTCCCTACGGACGTAGTGCAACTTTAATCCCCCTTTGTCAAGTGAGTGGGCAACTTGACTGCTAGAAGTTCACAAGCCGCCCGAAGGCCTCTAACTTGGCTTAACGACTGCTGTCGTAGACAGTAGCCGGGATCAACGGCTTAACGTGCCTTCCAAAGCACGAGAGCGCTCAGTTAGTAACCACTCAAAGCGGTCACCCATCCAAGAACTGACCTGCGTCCACATTGCTTAACCTCGCATATCGCACGCGGTAGGCGGGTGCCGCTGGGCCACGAGCGCTCTGTCATTCGAATTCTGAATATTGTCATACTTGACATTGACTTTTGCTTAACTCCACGTTAACTTTTAAGGCCGTTTTGCATTCATCCTTGGTGATATAATTAATTATTTTGTATGAAAATAAAAATAATAAAAATTCTTGAATTTTAAAAACTAAATAAGTGCCATGCCGTGTCTATAGGTACACACGGCTATATTCTTAAAGGAACGGAAATCAATAAAAACATTCTGTATATAAATATTACCTGAACAAAATCCTGGCCCCGCGCCAGAATGACACTGCTACTTAGAGATCATAGTGAACTACGTAGTACCTAGCGTTTATTTCCTGCTAGAGGTTTCTAAGTAGTTTATCCATATGTACGAGTATGTATGTAAGTGCGAGCTGCATACATGCCTTGTAAATGAAATTCCAAGCCTTGAAAACTAATTCCCGACCTGTGGGTGACCGGACTAGGATGATCTATTATCATTTTCGATCCTATATCCAGCGAATAAGACTCGAAATTGTATACACATTTCCATACCGACCACGGCACAATATAGGTAGGTGTATAAGTAATTACTTAATTACAATGCTATCATACTGAATATGTTCGCGTGTCATCGTAGCGTAGGTACGACATTATTAACAGTGCCCTATCTTTACTAGATCATAAAAAACACACTATTAAAGGTGTATCTTTTATGGTGAATTATTATACCTTCCTATCATTATTTGGATCAGTTATTATGCTGTAAACAGAACTTTGTATCCTATACTACGAGTGGATCTGTAAGCTGTAGAAATGACAAAAAAACTGACCCTGGTCACAAAATTTTACGAGAGTCGATTGAGACATGCGACCTGTAGAAGAATATCCGGATAGACAGACAGACAAACAGACATATATCTGTCAAAAAATTCTAGTCGCTTTTACTGCTGACTGTACCTTTCTATCAACCGAAAGACGGCCACTGCTGGACATAGGCCTTTAGCGGGACAAAGTACCTTTTTTCCGCAGTCATCAACTAGTCGTCGAGACGGTTCCATGAGCCTGAACACGACGGGTTTATCTTAAGTAGTTTAGGAGTTGCTATGGCCACCTTCTGTCTCCATCATCAGATCAGCTCGATGGTACCATAATATTGTATTGTCACCGAGCTTACATAAACATCCCAAATTACAGCTCAATCGGATACCGGCAAATGGCTGAAAAAAGGATTGCAAATTGCAAATATTGAGGACAACTGACATCTAAATATATAACAGAAGAAACTGACTGACTGACTGACTGACTGACTGACTGACTGACTGACTGACTGACTGACATATCAACGCACAGCCCAAACCGCTGGTCCTAGAGATTCCAAATTTGGCACGTAGGTTCCTTATAAGGTCTAGGGGTGCACTAAGAAAGGATTTTTCAAAATTTAACCCCTAAGGGGGTGAAATGGGGGTCGAAGTTTGTATGGGGAAACAAGATTAGTTGGACTATTTTATTCGAAACTTCACAGGAGTATTTCTAACGATAAATGAGTAAATACGTGTTTCAGGTTTTTTGAGAAATCAACCCCTAAAAGGGGGAAAGGTGGTGACAAATTCTGAAAATCGACATTGGTATTGTTTTTATGATATACCAGGTCGCTGATAACGAAAACAACAATTATTTTAAAATCTCACGTGGAAGACGTGAAATACCATCCCCCTGTTGGGGTGCGAGGGGGATGAAATGTCTAAATATTAATATGGGTGTCGTTTTTATGGTTTTTTGGGACGCTATTTACGAAAATGGCATCAGTTTTGCAATTTAATATTGTGGACATGAAAACTTTTGAAAGTTTGTGCCAAATTGCAAGAAGAAACTGACTGAATGCGTGAGTGACATATCAATGCACAGCCCAAACTGCTGGTTCTAGGGATTCCAAATTTGGCATGTAGGTTCCATATAAGGTCTTAAGGTGCATTAAGAAAGGATTTTTCAAAATTCAACCCCTTAGAGGGTAAATTGGGGATCCGAAGTTTGTATGGGGAAACAAGATTAGTTGGACTATTTAATCGAAACTTCACATGAGTATTTCTAACGATAAATGAGTAAATACCTGTTTCAGATTTTTTGAGAAATCTACCCCTAAAAGAGGAAATGTGGTGAAAAATTCTGAAAATCGACATGGGTATCGTTTCTATGGTTCATCGGGTCGCTAATTACGAAAACGACAATGATTTTAAAATCACACGTGAAGGGCGTGAAATACTATCCCCCTGTTGGGGTGCGAGGGGATGAAATGTCTAAATATTAATATGGGTGTCGTTTTTATGATTTTTTGGGACGTTAATTACGAAAATGACATCGATTTTTTAATTTAATATTGCGGACATGAAAACTTTTAAAAGTAGGTGCCAAATTGCAAGAAGAAACTGACTGACTGAGTGAGTGACATATCAACGCACAGCCCAAACTGCTGGTTCGAGAGATATCAAATTTGGCATGTAAGTTCCTTATAAGGTCTAAAGGTGCATGAAGTGCCGTGAGTTCCATATGAAGATACGACCTTTTTTGATTCAATGTATTGTAAGTGGTTTCATTAATCAGTGCCGTCCGATACGATTTCGACATAAATCGATATTTGAGCGTCCGAGAGGACTCTTAATAGGAATCCGAGGTACCTAAACTTTGAATAAAGTAACGGCCATATTGCGTTTCTTCATTTCCGTCCCGATTTCGTTCAAAATCGATATCTGAGCGTCCGAGAGGTCCCCTAATACGACTCCGAGGTAAAATTTGAAAAAAGTCGCAGCCATATTTATTTTTCGTTTTTTCGTCCCGATATCGTTCAAAATCGATATCTGAGCGTCCGAGAGGTCTCGTAATACGAATCCGAAATAAAATTTAGAAAAAGTGGCAGCCATATTCATTTTTATCATTTCAGTCCCGATTTCGTTCAAAATTGATATCTGAGCGTCCGAAGGAATTCTTAATACGAATCCGAGGTATAATTCGGAAAAAGTGGCAGCCATATTGATTATCTTCATTTCCAACCCGATTTCGTTCAAAATCGATATCCGAGCGTCCGAGAAGTCCCCTAATACGAATCCGAGGTAAAATTTGGAAAAAGTGGCAGCCATATTGATTTTCTTCATTTCCAACCCAATTTCGTTCAAAATTGATATCTGAGCGTCCGAGAGGTCCCCTAATACGAATTTGAGGTAAAATTTGGAATAAGTGGCGGCCATATTGATTTTCTTCATTTTCGTCCCGATTTCGTGCAAAATCGATATCTGAGTGTCCGGTAAACTTTTTTGCATGCAGGCAGGAGGTCTCTTAATGCGAATCCAAGGTAAAATTTGTATAAGTGGCGGCCATATTGATTTTCTTTTTTTTCGTCCCGATTTCGTTCAAAATCGATATCCGAGCGTCCGAGAGGTCTCTTTATACGATTCTGAGGTAAAATTTGGCTCTCCATACATGCCTGCATGCAAAAAAGTTACTATGTAGGCGTGTGGGGTATGTATGGATTTGCTTTTAAAAACGACATAGAGGTTTCGATATTTTTTTCCATTTAAATCAACCTTTAGATTTTTTTTTATCGTGTGGCATTTATTTACGAACCATGAGATTTTCGAGAAGACAAGTACGGTTGCCAGTTTTTGTTGCACTTTTAGCTCCACCCAGGGGTCACGTTTAGGGTAACGGTGAGTACTCCCTACGGACGTGGTGCAACTTCGACCCCCCCTTTGTCAAGTGAGTGGGCAACTTGACTGTTAGAAGTTCGCAAGCCGCCCGAAGGCCTCTAACTTGGCTTAACGATTGCTGTCGTAGGCAGCAGCCGGAATCAACGGCTTAGCGTACCTTTCAAAGCACGAGAGCGCTCAGTTAGTAACCACTCAAAGCGGTCACCCATCCAAGAACTGACCTGCGCCCACATTGCTTAACCTCGCATACCGCACGCGGTAGGCGGGTGCCGCTGGGCCACGAGCGCTCTAAATTCTTGATAGTTTGTGCCAAATTGCAATTCAATCGGTCCAGTAAAAGCAACTCGGTTGTACCAGACGGACTGACAGTAAGGAGTGCGAATGGAAGTGAGGCCAAATTTTCTTTTTGGATGCTCCAATGGGAACTGGCAAAACCTACCTAATTATTTTAATTTTAGGAAAAAAAGGGTTACACGTGATATTGAATTAGCCGTATTTCTGCTCTTCAAAGGAGTTTATGAACGCTGCGCGCTGCTTGGTCGTTATCAGACCTATTGGTGTTACTGTAGTACACAGATACTTTTACTAAGAGCCATTAAAGACATGCTTTTATTTCATCGGCCCTTTCCCCTTCGGCCTCTCGGAAATGTATGATAATAGTTTTTCATCCTTATTTTTGCCAAAATCAAATGAAATTCAACAGTTTGCCGGTTCTCAGAATGTATACTGACTTTTTATCTGTTCATCTGTTAATGAATCACAATTACCAAACTTCGTATACCAAAACCCCCAGAATGTAACAACAACTTTTCTGGAGACCGCATCTAAATCGAATCAGCCAAACGCGAGATAATCGTGGACAAACATACGAACCTCTTTTTTGTAGACAGTTAAAAATTACGCTTAGTACGCGGGCGAAGCCGCGGGCAAATGCTAGTACGTACATAAGAACAGTGCAAGTTAAATAATAACTAGAAAGGTTGTAAAAACAAATAAATACATATACACATACGAGGGTAAAACTGAAAGTTTCGGGAATAGAAGAAAATATGCAGTATAAGTGAGTTTATTTATTTTTATTGTTTTTCAAAATATTCTCCTTTGTATTTCATGCACTTATGCATGCGTTCAAACCAGTCCATAAAGCACTTTTTGAACTCTGAAGTAGGGGTCGACAAAATGGCTATTTTATAGGCCTCCACTGCTTCTTCTGGCGTCTGAAACCGCTGACCACGCAGTTTGTCCTTGATTCTGGGAAATGTAAAAAAGTCGTTGGGACTTAAGTCAGGGCTATATGGAGGGTGGTCCAATATTTCGACTTTTTCACCGTCCAGGTACTCAGTTGTTGTCCGAGCGGTGTGTGGGCTGGCGTTGTCGTGGTGAAGGATGATGCGACGACTAGGGTTTGTTTTTCGGAGTTCAGCAAAGACGTTCGGCAAACAAATAGTGGTGTACCAATCAGCATTGACTGTTCTACGATCCTCAAGAGCCACAGTAGCTACGTGACCAGATTTAGAGATAAACGTAGCCACCATCTTCTTAGCCGTACTGCGAGAACGAACAACTTTTGTGGGTTTGAGCTCGTCTTCGAAGACCCATACTCGGGATTGGTTTTTAGTTTCAGGCTCATAAGCGTATATCCACGACTCGTCACCTGATACTATGCTAAAAACAGCATTTGAGCGTCCCTTGTTAAATCTTTTCAAAGTTTTGCGGCACCAATTGACACGGACTATTTTCTGCTCGTTAGACAATAGGTGAGGTATCCAACGGGAAAATAACTTTTTCACGCCTAATTCTTCTTTTAAAATAATTTGTATTTGACTCATTCCAATACCCAGGTGCTCTTGAATTTCCCGATATGTCACATGTCGGTCTTCATTTATCAGACGACGCACAACATCGACGTTTTCTTGCGTGACTGCCGATTTTGGTCGACCTTCACGCACTTCGTCGGTGAGGGATACACGGCCACGTTGAAATTCTGAATACCACCTGTATATTGTAGTCTTTGAAGGAGCTTCAATATTAAAAGCAGCAACCATCCGCTCTTCACATTGTTTTTGTGTTAGTCCACTTTTAAAGTCATAATAAATCATAGCTCTGAAATTTTCACGGCACAATTCCATTTTAAGCAGTGACTCGACGACTTCAATAAACAATTGAAACCGAACCATACTTTTTTTTTTCTAAGTGGCCAGTGTGTTGAGATAAGGAAACTTCAGAGATTATAAAAAGGTATAATACATGTTAAAAATAAATTAATAAGTATTCGATTCCCGCCACTTTCAGTGCAAGCCTCGTATTTAATAGAATGTTAAATATTTATAATGCGGACGACGTACCCTTAACGAAGACCGTCGTAAAATCTTAATCAACGAAAGCTTATTCGAACTTCCTTCAACAACCGTAAATACTCATACCAGCTTCATACGGTACAGATTTGATTAACCCCGCCCGTATTATTCTACAAGACCCCGATCTTCTTGATCGAGACAGGAGATTGAATTCGCGGGAAAACGGACTTTTATTTTTATTGAGATTGGTTTGAGTGCAGTCGACAGTCCGGAATGGAATCGCACTCAGCTCAGGTTCTGCGCGAAAGTAGAGAAAGTTGGGTACTAAACCTAAGTTAGTTTAGCGAGGAAACTGCGGAAAGTGAAAAGGACTGGCGTACTTAGGCACTTGGCGTGCGACTATCAAGTGGGATTCAAGCAGACAGTTTTTTCTTATTCGTAATATTGGCGTTTTATGCAAAATTTCCTCCTCGTATTTTAAGATTTCTCTTAACCTACGTGGTGGGAATATATAGTTGATGATCTAAAAAGTGTATTTTAATAAAACCTATTCACTTTTGATTAGAAACGGTCCAAATTGTATATTCCTGGGGAAAAGCTTGCCGGAAGGTGGTTCTGTTCTTTAGCAGTCCTTGTACAGTCGGGAAAACTGTTTATTTTTACACTTTTTGTTGGACACTATTTCTTTAAAATAGACTACAAACATAACAAACATTCAATGTCTTCGACTGTACATGAGACATTACGACAACTTTAGCCTAGTGGGTAGTGACCTTGTCTACGAAGCTAGCGGTCCCGAGTTCGAATTCAGGTCAGGGCATTTATGTGTGCGATGATTACGAATCCTGAGTTTTAGTTGTATTCTATGCATTTAAGCATTTATTTATCTGTATATAAGTATATACAAGGTGGGCCCTGTAACTGGAGCAAATATTTAAAAGGACGCTTCCTTAGAGCATCTGCAATAACACCCTGTGTACAATTTTTTTTTCAAAAAATTTCGTTTCGGAGAAATTTTGATCTAAAGATTATAGCATAACAGTCAATGCGGTGTTTGAGGTAGTATCAAGTTATGAGTCATAATTGTTTTTACATTTATTGTTTTCAAGGATATTTTTAGCATTTTTTTTTAATTTTATAATAAATTGACATTAATGTCAATTCAGAAAAGTAATAAAAAAATACACTTAAGCCATCTTTGAAGAAAAAAAAACTTAATTTTTTTTTCAACTTAGACCACTTGGAACACAGTGCTCTCTTCTCACTCGCTGGCCCCCGCAGGGGGCGAGTGCGAGGGCGATGCCTCTTCGGGACAGTTGTCCACTTAGGCTGTTTTGGTTCGCAGCCTGTTGCTACAGGCTGGACTTTTCTGGCCTGTTTGCTAGAGCTCTCGATCGAGCGTCTGGGGGGCGCGCGTTTAGCGGCGCTATCCCCTGCAGCAGTGGGTAGCTCCAGTTGTCGGTGCGGTCGAACATGCTCTGTTTCGCACAAAACGTGGAGCAGCAACGATGGTGCGCAGGGATTGGGTTTCCTGCGCACGAAGTCTCTTTTTGTTTGTTTCTGACGTCAGGGCGTACCATGCTGGCGCGGAGTAGGTTAGGCGCGCCCTGACGTACGTCTTGTATAATATATCCTCGTTAATTGCTGGCCCGCTAAATAGTCCGCCGTTTAATTGTTTGCTCCTATTACAGGGCCCAGCGTGTATATCGCCGCCTAGTACCCATATTGTACAAGCTTTGCATTAGAATTAGGTCGATTTGCTATTTATTAGACCCTAGTTATAATAACAAACATTGATTTGTATATATTGCACTTGGGAATATCGATTTCATTACCAGACCATTTAATATCCCTAGCCGAATATCAAAAAATCTAATGACTTCATCACAGCTATAAACGACGTGTTTGTTTTCTATGGAAACTATTTCTCCGCTCAAACATAAATATTGACGGAATCCAATCACATAAATCAATCACGGCCAGGTCAGGGCTACATAAACAAAGTTCATTGAGAATTTGTTATCGTTCGGCATCCGGTAACATTCTCCTACACGGCTAGCACAAAGCGGCGTGCGAGCTATCTCGCGCGCGAAATAGACTCCGTCTCTTTCCGTGTGTACCCATTAGATAAAGACGGCGCCGTCTCTATCTAATGGGTACACACGGACATCTCACGCACCGTCTCTTGTGCTAGCCGTCACTGTAGGTACTCGTATTGTAGGTAGAGGCAAATCCATTTTCAAAGAAACGCCTCTATCCTTGTAGACATTTCAATGTGTGAGATTCTGTGTATTGCGCCTATACCTTACTGTGTGGCCACGACATCGAGCGGCGGCGGCGGCGGCAGCAATTTTGAAAACGAAAATTAAAAAAATCGGCCAAGGTTGCGTAGATGCCTAATGAACTTACTTTAAAAAAACAATAATAAGCAACAGGGAATACCTTCGCAGCGTTTCATACATTTTTTACTAAAAAGGGAAGACTTTTTACGATAACTCCAAACAGCTCAACTGATGATGTCCGCTATAGTTTTCATTGAAAGTCTTTATTAACCTTTACTTTTATGTTTTTTTTTCATATTTTTTGGACCCATAGTTCAAAAGTTAGAGGGGGGGAAACATTTTTTTTTTCTTTAGGAGTGAATACTTCCAAAAATATTCACTTTATCAAAAAGTGTTTGATGAAGACCTGTATTCATTTTTAAAGACCTATCTAACAACACCCCACACCATAGGATTGAAGTAAAAAAAATTGCATCCCCACTTTATGTGTAGGGGATTACCTACCACATAAATAAATGATTTAATTTTACCACTGTCAGTTTTATTGATTTCTATATCCATACCAAATTTCAGCTTTCTAGCACTAACCGTCACAGAGCAAAGCCTCGGAGAGACAGACAGACAAACGGACATGGCAAAACTATAAGGGTTCCTAGTTGACTACGGAACCCTAAAAAAAAATTTCTTGACGCGCCGCAATTAGCGCAAAGTCGTGGCCGGGCTGTTACGTCAGTGACCGTTCACAAACTGTAGGGCCTGTAATAAGTGAGACAAATAGTTGGAATACAACCGAACCTCGATAACATTTTATTTTTACATATGAAAACTGAATGGTGTATATAATAAGTGTTCCGGACGTTTGTATTTATTTTATTTTGGGTAGTTCTATTTTATAACTTTGACGATATAGAGGAAACACACCTCACCCTGTAGTGCTTCGTATTTGGGGTGAGAGGGGTTTTCATACAAAGGTGATTTTGGAATATTGTTGGATCGATTTTTTTTTATTATGCGTATTTCTATAGCTCCATTTTAAATTGGAATACATTATTTTTGTAGCACTAGCCTCAAAATTCCTTCTCACCCGCCCCAGCTCAAACCGACTCTCCCCATTCCTAACCCACCTCTCCCCGCGAAACCTACTCACCCCGTTTTACGGTACTGCTTATATTATACTTTATACTGTGCCAAAGTGGACCCGAGGCTCCTTTGAAATACAACCGCAAAACGCTTCAAATATGATTCTTCTTTTTAAGATGTTCGAAACTTGAATATAATTATAGTATTGATTGGGATTAGATGCCTAAATGGACCCCAGGCAACTTTAGAATACAACCGAAAAACGCTCCAAACATGATTCTTCTTTCGAAATTCTTTAATGTAAACATTAATATGCAACCACAGATAAGTAGAGGTTTCTTAATATAGGCCATTTTGTTAACATATTGTAGGGAATGATATGGATTTAGATAAAAATCTTGAAAATAAATTTTAACGTGATCATCTGTCAATTTTCGTTAGTTTTATTTATTGGTTATGTAAAACTTGTATTATTTTCTGTTATCAACGACAGTAATTTTATTTCAGCGTGATTTTATATGAGAATTAGTCAATTTTTACTTACAATAGGTCGGCCTTTGTCCATAAACAAGAGAAAATTGTAATGGTTTCACGTTACGTACCTACCCAATCTACCTCCACATAAAATAGGCACATCTTCTGTATAAATTTAACTACGTATTACCAAATTGAAACGAAAGCTATAATGAATAAAAACATTAGCAAAGTACTAACGAGTACCTTATACAGTTCGTAGATTTGGAAACATTACTATATTTAAGAATAATAGAAGTTAATCAGTACAATGTTTTTCATAAATTATCTAACTTCGAATTTTAGTTAATATAATGATTTGGCTCATCTGGTACAAATATGCATATTTATCCATATCGCATAATGTTATTATTCGAGCTGCCGCCAATTTCCATTTTGCATTAACAGATTAATGAACGTCAGTATTTCTGTGAAAAAATATTTTCGACAGGAATTGATCAAGCTAATATTTCTTTTCACATTAGCTGTCCCTGTGGCACCGTATGCTTTTTACAAATATTACAAACGGAGCCACGGAATGAATTACTTATTGCCTACGTTTGTCTGCGAGGCCGATTCTGTATACTGGGGAACTATTTTTGAAGTCGGATTAATTGACAACATTTCATTTTTTTAAGGAGCCTTTTTTCCAATGAAGTCAAATAGAGGATAAAATGTTAAGTAAAACCACATTTTAAATTTCTCGATTATATCCCAATTTCATATAAATAAATCAATTTCAAAAGTTCCTCATTCTAAAAGAGAGTAAGTGACAAGTAAGGCGTCACAGCGTAACGTAAGCACTGTTACTAAGACAAATTTATTAAAGAAAGTGAACTGCTGTTCTTTTTGTGCGCTGTGACTGTCACAATTTCGTAGTAATGACGTCATTACTACGATATGGGCTTTCTTCACATTTTCGTGAATATTTAGAAAACTAATAGCTATAAAAATATAAAAAAAATATTTTCGGGTTTCTTGTTACCAAATTAACGAAATGAGTTAAGATTTCATACTAATTAAAACTTTGAAATGTTGTCAATTAGGAGTTACGGAATGACATATCAAGTTAAGTAGGTACTCAAAACAGTTAAAAAAATTACCTATTTACAGTGTTATCGGTTCATTTATTTATGTATTTAAACTTTATTGCACAAAATGTAAATGTACAAATGGTGGGCTTAATGCCAAATGGCATTCTCTACCAGGCAACCATTGGGCAAATTAGTGGTTTACCGTAATTTTGAAACACTCGTTCTTAACGTCATTGTCAGTTCACGTTTATGGGTCATAAAGAGAACCAAAAACAAATGTCGTGGTCAATCGTTTCGGGGTCAATCGTTAAGAGGTTACGTGCACATATATAATTTTAAAATTATATAAGATAAGACGCCGTTTATGCGGATTAAGAGTCCAAACAAAAATGAGACTTTATAGCGCTTAACTTTGGCAATGTCCACAGGAAAGACGCGAACCTAAATCTCTGTATGACCCTTATCTAGGACAACGGTATGTCAAACCGTGAGAACTATGATAAAAAGACACAGAACCGATATTGGTTTACGTCTTTTTTTATATAAATCTGGTTATCATGCATGACATTTGACAATATGACGAAAAACACCATAAAACGCAGAATATTCGCCCTAGTATTAGTTCAAGTATACGAAGTTATGGTTATGAGTAAGATACTGATTATTAAATTTTCACTGTGACGGTAGTGATTAATTAGCGTAACTATGTTAATGAACAACAAGGTCGTTGCGATGAAATTCCACTCACTGCTTATACAGGAATATGCAAACATACGATGCGGATTGTTAGGGTCAAGGAGCAATTAGAAACGCAAGAAAGAAATGGTATTAGCACTTATTCATCCTAGGAAGCCTAGTTATCAAAGTAAAAGTATAAATTCCCATTGCACTGTCTGTGTAGTTGCAGCAACGCAGCTATAACACACGCAAAACGTAACCTCTATACTAGTCTTGGCTTATGATGCGTACGTACAAGGCGCACACATATTCAACGCAAGCGTGCACGATGTACGCTTTGGTTTTTACTAAGCACCTACGCCTAAAGTCTAACCTGTAACTAGATACGTGTCAAAAATATGGCAAAAATTTTACGTAACATTAATCTGTCAGTTATAAGTACCTATTCCGTATTTCGTGTTACCAGCATGAGTTTTTTTTTTATTTGTCGCATTTTTCTTGTGATACGACTCTGTACAGACTCTATGTACTCGTTTTATATCGGTGGAGCCCCTGTAACTTCATTGTACAATAAATACATAAAATGGGTTTTATACACGAGTTATACACTGCTTTTCACTTCCACTGCGACAAAATTAAACAAATAATATAATTAATGTTACGTTATCAAATTTATGTTTTGTGCTTGTCGACCGCGGGTGGCGGCGCCGGCAGCGGATTTTACTTTATGGTCTAGAGCATAAAAAGCAACTTTATGTTGCCTATGCACTGCAGCATAAAGACGAACATTTAGAGCATGAGAAGTGAAAAAGTACTAATGACACTGTTGTTACAGTATATGTATGAGAACGGGACAAACGACGACGGTCTTCTCACGCGTGACAAATTCATGGAGGTGAATGCAAGGATGGAGGCCCGGCGCCGTTTTCTGAAGACCGAGTGCTCCCGGCTTGGCCTAGACAGCTCCAGGAATAAGGCATACGCGTGGGAGTACCTGATCAATCGACAGTACCACGTCATTTGGTAAGACACGCAAAACAGAAAAATATATTTTGTTACACATAGATGAGAAAAGGGTGGGAAAACTGTACCTATATGACATGGAAAGCAATCTAATATGGCTATTTTTTCTGTCAACAAGTTAAATTAGCTTTCGTTACACTGTTCGGGCCCACTTCTAAATTTTGATACAGTACCGTTTGACTCTCCAAATACCTGGACTAACTGGACTTTAGTAACATACTGGATACTTTATATTTTTATACAATAGCTTATTCATAATAAAATAGCTTAATATATACTTCGACATTGTTATTTATGGCGTATATATACAGTGGATTTTAAAAAACTGGGTAAACCGGGTCGTTACACTTATCACATGGCAAATAATGGGCTTAAAGTGTAATTAAAACAACGGAAATGTCACTGAAGTGGGAACCCTCGTCACTGCATTTAAGCCGGTGTACCAGTTTCATATCGTAACGACTAATTGCAATTTTCCTTTCAGGTGCAACATTTTTAAAGCGGCCTCTACGTCGTGGATGTACAACTTCAATCTCATGGCGAATTACACGGCTGCCTTCTTAGATAAAACCAAAGAAGTGCCTGTAGGGCTGGCTAGAAAGAAATACGCCCGGCCGTCAGCAGAGATGGTCAAGAAAGCCCAAGTAGATTCCATATCATTCCTCATAGTCAGACATCCTTTAGAAAGGCTGGCTTCGGCGTACAACGACAAGATCGCCCACGCGTGGCCTAAATCCTTCCACGATAAATTGGGATACAGGATTATTCAAAAGTATAGAAAAAAGGTAACCTAAAAAATTCAATTACGTTAAGAGCGCCTGCAGCTCCATTTCGTTAAGGTTGGCGGATCACTTCGCTGATTGTTTCGGTTATGTCGCTCGCTAATGATTGTAGGTACTTACTCGTATAATTGAAATGGACAAAACGCTAATAATTACTTTCTACATGAGATTAAACAAATTTCTACGAGGTAAATAACTTATGGCAAAAGTTATAGGCATGTAACGGTGCGGTGGTAATCAAGGAAACATCAAAGTTAAAAACAATAGTTAAAAGTTCTCTACGTCTGACGAGTCGTGCATTAGACCACAAAAGTGAGAAAGAAATATTTAAATAGGTATAAGATATTTTGGTTCTAATTTGTCATATGCATAATTTTAGTGTAAGCCAAACATACAACAAGATGCAGACTACGTGTAATGTTTTTTTAGTTTGTAATATGATCTGATTAGCGTATCATAAATATATTGAAAAAAAGCAATGTTTTTATTCGGTTACAAACATGACCTAGTTGATACGACACGACATAGGATAATCAGAGCACTAAGTATAATGCAAAGCTTCGAATAATTGATGACAAGTACCACAGTATTTGCTATTGTTAAGTCGTTAGGCAACGGTGACTAACGTAAAGGGGCTGAAAGGGGGTGGAAGGGTGAAAGGCTGAAGCCCGCTGTGTAATCCCGTCCCAACGTGAATAATCATGAAGGCAATTCATAAATTCATAATAAATGAGGGCCAGCCTTGTTTTATATGCCACAAGTAATGTCCTCTTTGTGAAACTTTGTTTTAATTTGACGTTGCCTAAATTTTACAAATATTTTGCCTTAAATAAGCTGCTAAATTGTAACAGATTTTAGCTTACTTTAACCACCACACCACCATACTATAGGTAGAACACCCACCATACTAGTAGACCATAGTAGAATTTTATAAACGTATTAGGATTCTTTTAATGTATGGTATGTATACCTAATCGCCTGCAGAGAAAAGTAATCAGGGGTGCATAATACATTTGCTCCGTGTATAGTTACGGCCTACGTAAGTATAGCTTTATCTAAATGACTGACTGATTAGCTCATGGAACAATGGATTTTGGCATCGAAGAACCATTCAGTGAATATTACAATAATCTCTTGCTGTTAAGATATTTGCGTCACTAAGCCTCTTGGCAGGAATAAGTACAACATAATATTCGCTGTCTAAGTACCACCCCGAGCACAGTAATACCAGGGTATACCGGGTAAGGACACTCCATACAAAAGGTACATCCGCGGCTCACGCACACATAGACGCGGCGATGTGTGCGCGGCCGCTTGTGCTACGCGCTAAATGATTGACGTGTCGGCCGGTCTCCGCCGTTCTAAGTCGGGGCCGCCTCGCCGTCGCGGCAACACGTTTAACGTAAAGTCAGGCCGGCAATTACTTCGCGCGACAAATTAAGTCAAGTTACGACCGTCATTGTTATGTTTATGGATGTATCAATTCATAAATATTGCCGACCACTTGAGTCTATTTATAATAGTGTGTAATATTAGGTATGAATTACATAGGAACGGATCAAGTAAGAGCACGTTGTACCTTGAATACCTAAAACACTTAGTACTTATTTTTAAAAGAGAAATAAATGATAATAATATTTTTCATAATGAAAAATATATACTTAATAATGAAGTTCGTAATAAAGTAGTTCATTATTTTATGTCGTAATCATTTAAATACTATTTTATGGAATAATATATATGATTTCTTAACTAGAAAATTAAACAACTCATTCTTGAATAGAATATATGTACTTACTTAGATCATGAATGTTTGGGATGTGGAGGAATTGGAGCCCTATTGCTGTCACTTGCGTGTCCGTCTGTCAAACATTTTGTCCGAAGATTTTTTTAATTCCCGTTGACATATCAACTTGAAATTTAGTGATTTGTTTATCATTACGTATATTTTACCAGAAAATACCAGTACATTAATAAATCAGTTTTTTTTACTTGTACGGAACACTCGGTGCGCGAGACCGACTCGCACTTGGCCGGTTTTTTTTTTCATTAATTTACTTAGACACGAATTTTTATCTATCTATTCAAACGAATAATATAGGAATGATGCTAATCACAT
Organism: Notocelia uddmanniana; assembly: GCA_905163555.1. NCBI lineage: Eukaryota > Metazoa > Arthropoda > Insecta > Lepidoptera > Tortricidae > Notocelia > Notocelia uddmanniana. The sequence continues at coordinate 8,731,924 of LR991069.1, read as the reverse complement.
GTCAAAACAAAGAAAGACGTTTTGTACAACCCTGCGTCCGAACGACTACTTATTACCGATGACGTCACAACTGATCCTAACGGCCGCACTGTCCCTACCCTATTTACCCTGGTAATACCCTGGTTTACGCGACCTCGCTTTACACGGATTCGCTATACGCGCATTTCAAATGTTCGCGCTAAATTGCCCCGCTTTACGCGCTCGCCCGGATTGGTCAATTTTAAAAACAGCATGGCGGGGTGGCGTTTTTTATTTAGGCAAATCACTGCGATTTATTTCGTGTTTTGTCAAAGTTAGTTCAGTTCATTTACGTCAGTAAGTAGGTAGTAATTTTTTTTTGACCACGTTATACGCGATGTTCGCATATCGCGATATTCTCCAACACGCATCCCTCGCGTTAACGGGGTATTACTGTATAGGTAACCCAATGTATTATTTCCAGTCAAAAACTGACGCACCGCACTCTGTTCACCCAACGTTTGAGGAGTTCGTATCGTACGTGCTGGACGAAAAGCGCGCGAAGCGATCTCTCGACATGCACTGGACGCCGTACACGGACTTTTGCACGCCGTGCAAGTTCGACTTCGACGTGGTGCTCAAGTTCGAGACTTTGGACGTGAGTAGACCTTCTGCTTGTCGAAATATATACCATACTACTCCATGCTGGACGGAGTGCGAGCAAAGCGAACTCTTGACATGCACTGGACTCCGTCCACGGACTTTTGCACGCCGTGCAAGTTCGACTTCGACGTGGTGCTCTAGTTCGAAACTTTGGACGTGAGTAGACTCTCTGCTTGTCGAAATACATACCACACTACCCCGTGCTGGACGGAGTGCGAGCAAAGCGAACTCTTGATATGCACTGGACGCCGTACACGGACTTTTTCACGCCGTGCAAGTTCGACTTCAAATGTCAAAGATTGGGTTCATATTTCCGAATGCAGTAAGCATGTCTTTAATTTGTAAAATACTTTTTTATATTTAAGATGTGCTTAAATAAATCGAAGTTTATATTCGGAGTAGTGTATCTAAGTAGGGCAAATTTACAAAGGAAAGATTTCTCCAGCTCTGTTACGATCAACAGGAAACGTTAATGGAGCGCGACGATTCCCCGGTCCCTGTCACATTTTGGTTTCTGTTTCTTTCCTAAAGTAACAACAATAACAATATAATTCAGTAAAAAATAGGTTGACCGTGATTTGCGATTTCGTTCAAATGGAATTAAGGAAAAGTAGTGAATATCCGTAGACTGTCCGCTCCAATTTAACTTGTTTTTTATCATTCTGAATTAATGCTCAGTACTCAATCTATTAAATGTCAAAACGCCGTCTAAATGTCAAAACATTGACAAATAAGTTTTATAATATAACATAGGTAATATGTACGTATTCCAGCCCTTGGCACTGACCCAATTTTTAAGTAACACTTTAATCTTTATTGTTTTAAGTGAATAGAGGTGGTCTCAACTGTAAGGAATTAATGATTCAAGTAGGCCTGTTTAGCCTAGTTGGTAGTGTCACTGCCTCCGAAGCTAGAGGTCCCGGGTTCGAATCCCGGCAAGCGCATTTGTTTCTGTGGTGAGCAGAGACATTTGTTCCTGAAACTGGGATGTTTTCTATGTATTTAAGTATATATCTATTAAATATATCGTCGTCTAGTACCTACCCATAACACAAGCCTTATTGAGCTTACTGTGGGACTGTGTAAATAATTATCCCCTAATATTTATTTAAAAAAAATTACACACATACGGTATGCATACATGCATACCGTGAGGACATTTACTTTAAAGCACAAGACGTCGTTTTGCCTTACATTGATATCACATGCGGTATATTGTCTAAGTGAAATCCCTAACCCTACTGGGCATGCATGGGTACTACAGCCTATTCTCTCTCATGAATAAGAATTGTTCCCAGCATGAGAAAATCTATAATTACAATGATGATGACACTAATGATCATGTAACAGGAGGACCAAAGGTACCTGATCCAGCTGGCGCGACTGCAGGACGTGGTGAAGCCTGAGTGGCGGAACAGCGGCAAGGGCAGAACACAGCAGAACATCAACCACCTCTACTCGAGGCTGCGGCGTGCGCAGCTGGTCGGGCTTTATAACCTTTACAAGTGAGTAGATTTAATTAACTGGGGAGATTCAGGCAGGATTTTATAAGGATCCGTTAGACCTTATGCCGATTAGCCATGTCAAATAAAGTTACAGACGTAGGCTGGGTTGCACCGACTTACGATCACAGACATGATCAACGTTAAATATGGCGCCGGCAGCTGTCATTTCATAGAAACTTGTCAAACTTTCCATACATTCAAATTTTAACGAACACAGCTTATGATTACAGACGGTTTGGTGCAACCCAGCCGTAGTGAATAATGCATTACCTTCGGCTAAACTCCGAATACGATTAAACACGAAGTGGCTATCAACTGTCGTATTCTCAGAGTACCCAGAGTAGACGTCAAATAATAATACCGCTAAGAGCAAGAAGATCATATACTAAATTGAATAAGAGTAACAGAGAGGGATGTATCATTTGTGGTTCTTGTCATAGTTCCGTTTTTCTTTATTTGCCTTAATGTCATCTAAACGTCAAGTCAAATTGAGTCAAATAGTTTGAGGCAAATAAATGATTACCCGGCCAAATTAAAGAGGTTGTTTATTGTAAGCCGCCAGACGTTTAAGACTAGTTCTCAATTTAGCTGCATAAGAGCTTTTCTGTCCCCCTTGGTGAAAGTCGTATAGGATCTCTATAGATATCCTTCACTGACCACCTAACCATCTGTGTCATCTGTGATATCCTTACTCTGAGGTCGTATTAAATGATTGGCAAGTTTAGGTCTGTTAATGTGAAACTTTATATGTAAGTCAATGTCATTGTCAAATGTCAGAATAAAAACTGACAGTATTTTGCAATTTGACATGACAGATGCTAAATAATACGGTAGCTGATTGACACTCCTTCGGGTCTTGTCGGATTCCGAGTTCAGCCGATGAAAATAGTTATTTGCTCAACAAGATGCAAAGTACATTTTTGCTGCGAGTCTTGATGTTGAGTTCCAAACAAGCGAAAGACTCTATCATTGAATCACCAGCGTAGCGAGTGATTCAAAATTAGAACCTTGAGCGTAGCGAGGGACACAAAGACACGAGATGCAAATATCTTTGCTCTCGTGTGATACATACAACTTTTCACCTCAGCGGCGAGAACATATAACGCAAAGGAATAGCGATAGAGTAAATGAAGTTACTTAAACTAACCTACGATATGAAAAAATAAAAAGTAAGTTTTTTCACGCTCTTTCACTGGTTTCAAGCAGCAAAACCGCCATTTTCGAGCCGCTGAGGTGAAAAGCATTTTTCACTGCACCTGTACAGAAATTTTATCTGACAATTGGTCTAACGGATCATTATATAACTCAGCCTCAGAAAACACGGGTTGTTAATTGAGACTACTTCAAGCAGAATTAGCATTAATTATTTTTTTGGGAGAGTCCTATTTCAAAATCCATTTCGAGGTTTAGGGTTATTAAACAATTTTAGCCATTTATCCCGTATATATCTAAATATTTTCACCTAAATGTGTATGACATTAGTTTGATCTCTGTTGGTATTGATAATACTTTGTCATCTTTTCATTTAAAAAACCAAATGACACCTCCCATCTGTGGTAGTTGACGAAATGTCACTGACAAATGTCACGTTTCTCAACCACCTTGAAAGTAAACATTCAAATAAATGTACTTGTATTTTACGAAAACAATGAAATTTACTGATATATTAGCCGTTATGAAACAATACTTTTCGGGTCTGCTATTTCTTCAAACTAATTGACTTTAATAGCTTCAAAACATTACTCTAAGCATAAGTATTATATGGTTCGGGTTTGATGGCATAAACTCCATCATGCTTATATTTTTCAGCTTCGGCAAGTTCCTAAAATCTGCTTTGAAGTGGTCGCTCATATTTTGTAGCTCGTTTATTACTAAACTTATAAATCCTACCGTCAAAGTTGGTCGTTAAGATTGTTTAAGTACATAAAACGTGACTGACATGACTTATTTATGACAAGATTGACAAATGTGTTTTTTAATACGTCTTACACTTGGACTACTGTTTTGAATCAGCCGTGCCGTGGCGTGTCATAATTAAAAAGTCATGTCTCATTTTTTTAATAAATTATAAAAATTAAACTATGCTTTAAAATTCCAAAAAAAATTAAATTAGTTTCTTGAAATGGTCTATATTTTTTGACAGTAAAATTAAAAATAAATAAAAAAACTGAACTATGCTAATTGAAATTGTAAATTGTAGGAATGAATGTCTTCAACTGAACATGTAGGTACCTAAACATTAGACTCAAAGCACACGTCAGGTTTATGCTTCCGTTTTATTGATAAGGTTGTGAAATCAGGATTCCTCAAAGTGTCTTAGATTGAATCGAATCCGGGAACCGTAAGCAAGTGAACACACACATACGCACACACATGACACGTGACACGTGAGCACATGTATCTACAGCCAGCACAAATCTCGCACAAACACCCTGACACGATTCTACTTATACCTTTAGGCATTTGCTGTGGCAAATGCCTAAAGCCTAAAGTGCTAGTTACTATATCTAGGTGCCAAATTCGGGCCTTCAAAAGAGCTAGATAATTTCTAAGTTTCTAGGATTTATTGATTTTACAAGAGATTAGAATGCTTGTCGTGATCGCCTTATAAATATGCGTTGATAGAGTATTTAAAGGTAATTTTCTTAAATAGCATGAAGTGGTGTTTTAATTCCAGTTATCACAAATAAGCATATTCTGTCGGTCTTGTAATTAATAAAATTGTCAACAACGACGTAATCACGATTTAAGGCCACGGGTTGTCCGTTCCACCATAAATAAAATATATCGCCTCTTTGGTTTACCACTGTTTGATACGAATATTTCACCACGCCCATCATTATCGATGATTATCGATGGAAATGGATAATCATCTATATACACAAGGTGTCTGGTAACAGGATGCAAAGCCGAAAGTACGTGATATTTTAGGCTATTTAGAACATTTTAAGTCATACATGTTTTAGACGAAGTGTGATAGTTTTTTTTTATTTAAGTTTGTAGGTATTTCTGAGAAAACTCCAAAATTTCAGACTAAATCGGCAATACTACTACTTCTGTTACAGTTCGAAGCATTTTTTTTTTTGTTTTATTTTGTATTGTGCAATGTCTATCGTATACCAGATTTTTTTAAACATCTGTGTCTAAAGAAAAAAAACAGCAGTAATTTGAATATAAAAATAAAATGATAAAAAGTGTTTTCTTAGGACGATAAAAAAAAAACTAAAATAACCCTGGTTATTCAAACCGTTTTAAAAATATGCTTGGCTATTGCCTTTTCATTTAAGCTATCAAATAGAACTGTAGCTATCGTATCTTTAAAAATAAGTCACCTAAACCAACTAGAGAGCTAAAATGTTTCACTCTACTTGTGATACTTGTGACCAATCTAATTATGATTTCGTAATAAAACATTAGTTCTGAATACTAAGTTGGCGTTTTTCAGGTAAATTTGACTTGATTTTAAAGAGTGAAGGGTACTGGACAAAACTGCCACTTGCAATTTTAATAAACAAAGGCTCGTGGTGTTTTGAAACAAAAGGGGCCGAAAGCGGCAAGCCATTTTATCTTCGAAAATAAGCCTACCTACCTGAACTAATAAGAGGAAATTTTCATTTTATTTTAGTTATGACAATATCAAACAAAATCATACAAAGGTAAGTTATTTATTTTCACTTAATTAGAAGAAAAACAATCATCACTCGTTTTTAAAATGTGACTCGCCGTTTATACACGCACGTCTTATTTTCATAGTGGTTGTACTGAGAGTAATTTCTTCCCTCATGGTTTCAAACGCTTCTTGTATCCTTCCTCATCAACTCTTCTACGGTAATGATTTCGTCTTCTGTGTAAACTAGCTCCGTAATTTTCCCGAGAAGGGATCACGAATTTTCACAATCTTCACCAATGGGCTGATAAAGACAGTAATCCAAATTGGAAAAAGCAAAAGTCCTTCCAAAGAAGTTTTTCCCCAACGTGTGGGCTGGAATCATCGGCAGAGTCCTTATTGGGCCAAATTTCTTGCTAGATAATTTAGAAATAATTTCGTAATCTTTTGAATGAAAAAAAAAGGAAAATGAGTTATCAATTAAAAAGGAGATTGTCGATAGTGATTCTATTGCTGGATTCGTCGATCTATGCGTCCAAAGTAAAAACAGCTGTTTTATTTTTGAACTCACAGATCGACTAATCCAGCAACGCAAAAACTAGTTTGATGTATTCAAAAGGTACTTATATACGAAATATTTTACATAGTGGCCTCCTTTTTTAATATCTATTGTTAAATTTAAATAATCACAATTATTTACGAGTGGCGCTAGTGGACCCGTTACATTTTAGTAAAGCACTCTTAAAATGTGTAACACAAACAAAACCAATGTCTATTCAAACAAGTCACAACTACATACAACAGGTCATTTTTTTAAGTTTTTTACCTAGAGAACATTTCAATCATCACTATCGACAATCTCCTTTTTAATTGATAACTCATTTTCCATTTCCATGACTATATTTAACACTCGTGACCTAAACATAAGTTTTTGTTGCCTGGTGAATCGTTTCAGCGAGGGTTGCAAGGATTGGAAAAAGGCTAGATCCTCAATTTTAAGCTCTGATTCATTAGACCTCATTCGCTCCAGAGGTGGAACTTCGAATGCAGGGCTACTACTCGTACTGTACTGGCTTTCTCCGAAATCATCTTGTGGTTCCGACTTTGGCTCTAGCAACTCTTGCGAGATCCCTTCTTTCGAATCTACCTGCTCCGGCACATACTCGTACTCTACCGATGGCGTCGTATCGATGTCGTCAGTCATCGACGCATTGTCATTATCTAAGAATGTCAGTATATCAAAGTACGAATATTTTTTCTTCCTTTTACTTAAGGGGTCAGATTCTTGACTTTTATCATTTTTCTCTTTTTTGTAAGCATCCCTTGCAGTTCGCCAACGTTGTTGAATTTTCTTATCTGAAACATTTAACATAAAGATGACAATACTTTCAATACACCAATACATAAGAGTACAGTTTCCTAGCACAGCTACTACGAAAGTACTATAGTATATTCATTAGAATTACGTAGTACAATATTACACTTCCTCAAACTCTCGTGCTTTATGAAATGTATTTATTTAAACCCCTGCCGTGTCATGACAAAAAACTGTACCTAACTTTAAAAACACCATTTTTCAGAAATCGCAAAAAAACGTTTTTTATCGTTATTTGGTCATAAAACCGTGAATATTTATCCGATTTTTATGAAATTTGGACAAACTAAGTATTGATTAGGTTTCTCTTTTAGTGTACAAATCACAAAAATACATTTTTTTTTTCATACATTTAAAAACGATAACGTGTTTTGTTGTGACATTGTTTTGTAATACTTATAAAGACAGTCGTTACAAAACACTGTAACTGTAACGTGATAGTTACAGTGTTTTGTCACAAAGAATTACCGTTTTTAAACATAATTTTACGACAAAATACTGTAAGTATAGTGTTACAGTGTTTTGTCACATACTCGTAAGTATAAAACAATACTTTTAATTTAGTTATTGGAGAGAACCAAAGAAAATATATTAGAATAGTTCAATAAAATTAAAAGGAAGTCTGAGGAAAGAAACACATGGAGACTGCTCCACCGACAAGAGCTTAGCTCTTAAATAAATGATGATGATGATGAACCAACATTACGAACAATTAAATTAAAAGACGAAAAATACAACAACAGCTAAATTATTTCTAAACATTACCTATTTAAAAAACCGGCCAAGAGCGTGTCGGGCCACGCTCAGTGTAGGGTTCCGTAGTTTTCCGTCTGTCACCTTTTTTTTTTTGAGAAAATTACAAAAACTATTCAATCTATCAAGTTCAAAATAATTTTCCTACAAAGTTTTTATAAAGTTCTACTTTTGAGATTTTTTTCATATTTTTAAAACTTATGGTTCAAAAGTCAAAAAATGATTTTAGTAAACCCCTATTTATTTTTAAATACCTATCTAACAATATATCACACGTTAGGGTTAAAATGAAAAAAAAATCACTCCCCACTTTACGTATAGGGGAGGTACCCTAATAAAATATTTTTTTCCACTTTTTATTTTACCACTTTGTCGGCGTAATTGATATACATATTAGTACCAAATTTCAGCTTTCTAGTGCTAACGGTCACTGAGATTATCCGCGGACGGACGGACAGACGGACGGACAGACATGGCGAAACTATAAGGGTTCCTAGTTGACTACGGAACCCTAAAAAATACCCCCTCCTATAAACTCTGCCTGCGTAATTAATGTGATGGTGCAGTTATTGGTTAATATCTACTACTAAGCAATTTTGATAAACACTCGCCCTCATAACAGCCATAACCAAAACACTCACTTCAAGGATGTTGCGGGATTGTTATGACTATGACAAAACACTGAAGCTCGACATAATGGTCGACAAAAACGTCAGTGATGTTTTGGAAAAACACTGTATCTTTAGAATAACGGTCGATAAAAATACCAGTGCTGTTTTGGCAAAACACTGTATAAAGTGCTTTGGGGTTTTTGATTCTTTCTGGTACAAAATGAGTGGTCTTTTAGCATTCATATATAGATATGGACTCGAAAAGCTCAATTATCGATGTTAGCACAAAACACTGTAACTTGAGTTAATAATACCAACGTTTGGACACAGGTTGCACCGGTCACGTTCACGGCAGAAACTGACGTCCCAACAATTTGTCAATAGAGATACACAACATTTCACAAAAATTTATAAAAATGTAAAGGGTAGAACTGAAAAAAGTTTATTCTACCCGCTCATTATGCTATTACATAATTCGTAGTTACTCGTACCTACTTATTATTAACGTTATTCCTGCCTGCCATCATTGCGGTTGAAAATCCTAGCATAACTTGACCTCAAAAACCGGTACAACTACATACATCCGGAGATCAGACTTACACTTGGCCACCAAAGGCGGATGACTATCCACCGCTTACCGAGTTGTGTGAACAATCAAAATATTAATGCAGGAGCGTTACCTACCTACTGTTGCAGTTGACTATCGACAGATGCGTTTACTTCGTTCAGTGTTTTTAAACATTAAAAATGCGATTAACTTACCTGCCGCTATCCTTTGTTCTTCGTTCAACCTATCATATTCGGGCACCAATTTTATTAAAATTTCTTTCCAAACAGAGTCTCTGTGCTTTTTGCTTCTATACAATTTATGTTTTCTATCCCATAATTCGGGTCGCAAACACACTTCGTTTATCACCGCTTCAGTTTCAATTCTCATTTTTATGTAGAAAGAAGAGCGTGCACCCCTAACGGCAAAGACACGGATACTGGTATCGCGCGCCAGCGCGCGGGTTTTGCTCCGCGTCGGCACTCCGCGTCCCGCGCCCCGCACTCCGCGTGCGTGTAGTAATTTGCATAGGACGATTAGGACGATATAGACCAGACCGCGGGCCGCACGTAGAAGGCACGAAGCGAGCTCATGTTATTTTTAGTTCTCCTTTAACAAACATAAGAATTTCACGCGCTGTCCGCATGCGGTATGCGGGCTCTAACGACTAGCGAAAATGAGCTCTATCGCGCACTCCAGTTCACGTTTGCGAAAGGAGGTTATTCCGGCCGATCAACGTATCTATCTATACCAGTATATAAATGAAGAAGTCCTGGCTGACTGACTTATCAACACTGCCGAAACTACTAACGTTAAGAGCATATATTTTTGCAGAGTCGGTTACTTTTATATTTATAACGTAGGCAAGGGATAAGAAACGATTTTTAGAAATTCATTCCCTAAGGGGATAGAACAAGGGATGAAAGTTTGTATGGAAAACGTTAAATTTGTGGACATAGAAACTTCAAATATCGTAAAAAGATTTACTGTAAAAAAAATCAAGAAACGTGAAATTAAGAAATTTTTAAAATATCTTCCCCTAAGCGGCTGAAATAAGGGTTTATTAATTTCATTATACTTAGGCTATTCGTCAACGTGGTGTTAGTTGTCGTATTTTTAAGTACTTATATATTGGTGTTGGAGCGTATTATTTAATAAATTACCAAAACATAATATGAAACATATAAGTAAAGTATAGACTTAGAAACATGAAATTTCTTAAAAAAATTGTGTTTAAATTCAAAAAACCTAAGTTCTTCAATCGCTTTTGGGGATAAATTTCAAGAAATGAAAGTTTGAACCGGAATCGTAAAATTTTTGAACTTCGACACTTGAAACTTCGTAAGTGTAAGTACTTACCTAGGGTTTGTATTTAAAATCGAGTGACATAAATTCAATCTTTGAAATCCATCAAAAAAAATAAGGTCCTATGTGTCCATAGTTGCACGATTTAAATGATTTTTATTTATTTTTTATTTATAAGGGGGTAGCACAAAAGCATGAAAGTTTTTATGCGAAACGTGGAATTTTTGAAGTTTAAAACTTGAAACTACGTATAAGGATTTTGTGTAAAAAATCAAGAAACAAGGATTTATGTTTTTTTTTTTAAAAATTCATCCCCTAAGCGGCTAAAATAGGGGTTCATTATGCTTAGGCTATTCGTCAACGTGGCGTTAGTTGCCGTATTTTTAAAGTACCTAATCTGGTGTGGGTGCGTAGTAGGTATTTGATAAATGACCGACTGAATGTTTATAGTATTTTATGTGAATCTGCTTAACAAAACATAAGAATGAATTTTCAATGTTTTAAGCATTAGTAGCGTAAGTAAGTAATAAGATTTTTCCTCAACAGTTGGCGCTGGTAGTACCAATTTAACTATCTTTAAAATCATTTTATTAATTAAGTACTTACATGTTTTAAATAGACCAAAACATAATATGTTTATGGTATAGTTTGATGTAGATATATATACATCTTGCTTAACAAAGCTTATTATGGAAAAATATTGAAATATCCCCATTTTCAAATTCCAAATCCGTTGATCGCTGAATATCTTCTGAGTAACTTTTCACAAAGATTAACAGCATAGGACAACTGGCAGAAACAAGTTGACCTCATTTATATCTTTGCTATCGTCTAAAATCTAAGCGGACCAAGTCGCGGGCGGCTGCTAGTTTGGTAATAAATTCGTAGGTAATAGCTTGCGTGTAGGTACGTACGTATCTTTGTAGTCTCCTGAGGGTATTAAGGGATCGAGAATATAGAGGCAACGACTTTTTGTTTAACCGTAAAGAACTACTAGTAAGTACACATACTGTACCTATATAGAACGAGATCTATTTAACTTCACGTTTGTTTATATTTTCTCGAAATAATTTACGAGTAACAAACAACCTATAGTTTGCTCCTAGTTTCACGGGTAATCGCATAATAATTCTTCGAACGCGCATGATGGTTGCTATCAATTATTTGAAAGTAGGTAGTTTTGGAAGTTATTACCTAAAGCAAAGCCAAAGAGAAGAAATATCGTTCTTCATCTTCATCTTTATACTCGTACTTCATCCTTGTCTTATCATCATCCTAGCGTTATTCCAGCGCAGTAGCATCCTAAAGAATGCCCAGGGTCCGCTTCCTAACGTCCGTTTTAACGGAAGCTACTGCCATTTGACCTTCCAACCCAAGGTAAAAACTAGACCTCATTGAGATTAGATTTGTCAAGTGAGTGAGCACCTTGACTTCTAGAAGTTCTCAAGCCGTCTGAAATAGTCTGAATGCATCTACATAACATGGTTTAACGAAACGGTTGGTAAGTTGATCAACTTCCAAAGAAGGGGAGGGCTCAGTTAGTAACCACTAGTGGAAGGTGTACGCAAAAAAAACAAACAGTCTCATGAGTATCGTAAAATATGTCACTTTTTTTATATTAAAAATTTAAAAAAATATATACTAAATGAAATTATTTTCAAAATTGCTTTCTTGGAGTTGGATATAAGCATATCTTGTAATATTTTTGTGGTATATTGTACAAAAAAATCAGCCATATGATCGTATCTGGAGGAGCCCAAACTTGGTACCTACGTTTTCTTTTTTTTTTGGTTTAATTAAAAAAAATGGCTGAAATGTAATGATGTGGTATATTTTTTAAAATCGCCTCAAAACGCCCTTTCATATAATACCACACACAATATGTTTCTGATATTTTTTTTGGGATTTTTTTTTGAGAACTGGAGGTCATAAATCTTGGATTGACCTCTATATAGTATGCGTATGCCAAATGGCTAAACTGTACATCGATTTGCGGTTTTTCTTCGGAATTCGGCTCGTACGCCGTCCAGTATACTCTTAGCGGTACATAATACGAACAAAATGTATAGCCTGATCAGTATCTATTTGGACCTAACCATGTTGCGGATTTTCAGTGGAACTAATTTATTATAATGGCAATGATATTTTTTGACAACAGACGTTGGAAGTCATTGAATGTCACCGATGTAAATAAAACGAAAATAATTCTACATATTTCAGAATAATAATCGATTTTGCAATCAAAATGCCCAATTATGCATGTTCACCCCGAGTCCCCGATACAAAACAAATCATTTTAAATACATTCAAATGGTTGCGGCAGAAAAAGAACGAAGGATTCAGCAGCATTCCAATAAACAATGTTTTGAAATTTGTTGTTGACATGACGGATACTGATATTCATAGTGCGGGTATAATGAACTGGTTAGCTTGGTACTAAATATGTAGGTATATTATAATTATGAAATTAATATTTTTATCTCATTCGTCGTCTCGGCGTCTGTACGCTGTAGTGTTGCAATCAAAAATATATACAAAAATAATGTGTCGCTACCGCCATTGCCACCGACCAAAATAAAAAAAATCCCAAAAAAAGAAAACGTCGTCTATTTGACTTCGACAAATGTGCCATAAGGCACAAAATTCATGAATTCAATGCCGTGCGAAAGCACGTACCAACTCACAAAACTCTGCTTACCGAATTGAAAAAAGATATTGGTTTTACCGGTAGTAGGGAGTACTTGCGATTGCTATTGCACAGTGTGGGATTCAAATATAAAAAGCGCAGAAACGAATGGTCGATATTGAAGGAGCGGACGGATATTGCGGTTGGCGGGAAAGTAATTTAGACGAAATATAAGAAGCTAGGAACAACAATATACCTCTCGTTTATTTAGATAATGAGACTTAAGTACATCCATACTTTTTTTAACCACGCAAAATGTTGGCAAAGCAAAAATGAACCAGGTGTGTCGAAATCCGTTTCAACCGGCAGCAAACGATATATTATTGTTCATACCGGTGGACCACAGGGATTTGTTCCCAACCCAATGCACTCCGAATATATAATGATAAGGAATATATAATATTTTTTCCCAATGCACTCCTAATGTATAATGATAGAGCGCTCATGGTCCAGCGGCGTCCGCGTACCGCGTGCGGTATGCGAGGTTAAGCAATGTGGGCACAGGTCAGTTCTTGGATGGGTATGACCGCTTTGAGTGGTTATTAACTGAGCGCTCTCGTGCTTTGGAAGGCACGTTAAGCCGTTGATCCCGGCTGCTGTCTACGACAGCAGTCGTTAAGCCAAGTTAGAGGCCTTCGGGCGGCTTGTGAACTTCTAGCAGTCAAGTTGCCCACTCACTTGACAAAGGGGGATTAAAGTTGCACTACGTCCGTAGGGAGTACCCACCGTTACCCTACACGTGACCCCTGGGTGGTGCTAAAAGTGCAACAAAACTGGCAACCGTACTTGTCTTCTCGAAGATCTCACGGTTCGTAAATAAATGCCATACGATTAAATAAATAAAATGATAGGGAAAAAAAGCCGATTATCATGTCTCCATGAAAAGGAACAATTTTAAGAAATAGGTTTTGGAGAAATTAATTCCCAATCTCAGTGAACCCACGTGTATTGTAATGGATATAATATATATAAAGAAAATAACGTTACCGTCATTGCCGCTAATGAAAAATACCATACGATTAAAAAAAAATTGCCATATAAAATGCTATTTGCAGCGACATTATCTCAGGTCCAAATAGATACTGATCAGGCTATACCTTCATATTTACTGTCGTGAAATACCATCAACGCAAAAAAGAGGATTATATTTTGAAGCATTCGTCAGTCCGAATGGTTGTTTCTGGCATCGCATGTCCCAAATGGATTACTAAATAACGTATAATGAAGGGTTTTGTGGAATTAGGTTCAACTATTTTAAACCTTTTTATTTAATTTTCACCAACTGACAACTTACTTCATTAGATTAATTAGATTATTTATTTCATGGAAAGAAATTACTGAGATAATTTTCATATGTCTCAAAATTCCAAGAATAGTTACACTTCATTTTATGTTAGGTTTTAGACAATACACTGCTGTTAAGCAATTGACATATTTCGACTCGATCGACTTCTAGTAACGTCGAATGTAAAGTGCACAAAGCCAGCAATTGCATATGTAATTCTCGTTCATTTTTTATTGCGATCAATAGGCTGCCGACAGTGCCGACTACGACAGTAATAAGATAATTATGCAGCATGTATCGTATCTAGTGGTGCTTGCGTTACTTAATTACCCATACATCGCTCTATAGGTACAGTAGTCGGCTGACTGACACGACCCTTTTAACAGTGGAATAGCTTGCATCGATCTTCTTCAGTTATTTATTAAGGTGTATTTAAAAGGTGTTCCTTATGTGTTACATACTCGTAGTAAATCCAACTATTGCCGGTACAGTAAGGGCAATAGCGAACCGTTGTTACAAAACACGAATAATTTGTATGTAAATATACGTCACCATTTTCTTCATTATTAGCTTGGGACATATAGCCGTCTCAAGCTACATATAGGTTTCTCTTGTAGGTGAGAAAAATGGGTTTTACGAGATATAATGGATGTTTAAAAGTAGTACTTAGTTACCTATTTGAACAGGACTCGAATTATTGGTTTAATTAAGTGGTAACCACTTAAGTAGTTGAGTATTTGTTTAGTAGAATCGTTAGAACTTCATCATCATTAAATCTTGAATTCTCATGTATGTAAGTTTTGAAAAGAGGTATCCGATAAAACTGAAAATTTTCGTTTTCACTCTCGCGTCGTCGATCAAATAATAATCTGAATGTAAGAATTTTTTACCTAGGCTACAATATTTAAAGATATCGACCTCCCCGATACCGATCAGTGTGTTGCGATGTTTGCTGCTCATCACGACAGGTTGCATGCAGGAAAATGTTAAACTGCACCGTTCCCGGGTAACGGGCCTCACCCTTCATGACCTCATTCAGTAATCCATTACTTAACCTGCCATCGTGAAAATTTTATTACGTTATCATTAGTTTGAAACTTACATTTTACCTACCGGCGAAATTGTATTCTAATTTTCCCATTGTATCGTAAGCAGAAGATACCTACTTCTGCTCTTTGATAGATATAATTAGGTAATCGTAAGCATCGTAATACATTCCAATTAAAAAATAATGAATGACCCAAACTAATTTTATTTTTACGCAGGTACAGTTTTTAAGCTGCTAACGAAAATTCTACATTTTATATTACGCCGCTGTACGCCTCCCTAAGGCGTTGTAAGAGGGGACTAGTGAAGGATTTCGTGCCTGGTGGTCTACTTCGAAATTAGAAATCCGAACTTCGTATGGTGCCGTCCCTTTCACTCATATAGTGTATGACAAGAAAGTGAAAGGGACGGCACCATACGAAGTTCGTATTTCGAACTTCGGAGTAGACCTCTAAGCTTGATTGGTTCCGATAGCTCAATGGATATAAGTCATTATAGAGCGATTGGCTGCGTATGCCAGATGTCGCAGGTTCGATTCCTGCTCGGAGCACAACATTTTTAATTTTTTCCCTTTTAATTTGAAATTCAGATAATAACCCAATTAAAAACACTCAAAAACGTTTCACCTGGTAACTTTGGAGATTTACCGTAAACTACCTAAATAAAGTTGGCAGATTGGCAAGCTCACTGCATTGGTAAGCCAAGATAGGTAAGGTAAATGTCCCAGTGCTCGACACTAACGCAATACATGGCACTTTCAATCTTCTGTTATGTCATAATGGCATAGGTGATCTATAGGTGTCGAGCACTGGACATTGACCTTACCTATACTGTAAGTTAATCGTTATCGTAGTCGTTATATTGTTGATTATGCGAACTATACAGGGTGATTTTGGGGTCGTGATCCAGAATGGTTGTACATGGTCAAGAATTCAAAGTAGACAACATCACAGTTGGTATGACGGTTTATAATTCAAATTAATTTGTCTTCAAATTCTAATGGAAAATAATACTTTTTCATACAACTTGGTCACCCTATCCCACTGTCAACTCTCCATACTATCCGTTAAAGAGAGAAGGGTAACCATGATTTTTTGAGATTTTGTATTTTTGTCATCAAAATAAATTAAAAAAGAAATACGTTTCTTTCGTGTCCCTACAATTTTTTTGAAATGGCTAACAGATACCAAGTCGTAAAACTTATTCTTGATCCACGACCCCGAAATCACCCTGTATATATACCTAAAATTCGCATAACCAACAATAAAGTAAATTATCCATATTATAGTCAAACAAAACACCCAAGGTATCATCAGTAAAGCTCGAAACGCACAGTGCGGGCGCGGCGCAGTGCGGGGCGGAGGCGGTTTTGCATTTTGTATCTTTCCGAAACTGTCGACTGTTGATCATGTCGATTACTGCTTCGTATGTCACACACGCCGCCTCCGCTCCGTTATCCCGCGCGGTTTTTAAGTGCGACGTCCCCCGGACCGCGTTCGCTTTACCACAAAACCGCGTCCGCCACGCAACGACGCTGCGCCGCGCTCTGTCCGTTTCAAGCTTTAGATTACTAATCGAACGTGGCTAATTTACACATTTCTTTTGCAGATACGACTTTCAACTCTTCAACTACACCATCGACAGTTATTTCGAAATCGTACAACCCGATGAGCCGAGCGTGGTATAATTTGGCTTCGTCATTTACCAATAGCAACATAGCTAATGCGCACATTTCTGCCCATAAACGGGCGTAAAGGACAGATGTCCTAGAGGGTTACACCCTATGTAACAGAGCAGAATAGCATAGCGTAAAGCATCGACGGTATACAAACCACGTTAAGAAGACACGTGAACAATGAAAAATAGACCTTAATGTATATGGTCTAAGCCCGTTCACGTGGGTCTTGTTGTTGACGTTACCAGCGATGGGTGAAGACTGATTGTTTCAAATCGATTCGATAGCAAAGTTGTCAATTCTGTTAGTTTGTGGGCTGAAGCTTTTGTGAAGTCTTAGTTGATAATTATGTGTCGTTCTCAAGGTAAAAGGAACTTTTTGGTAAAGTCAATAAGGCGCTATTTCCTTACTGACGCAATGAGGGCTATCACGTATGAATTCGCCGCTAGAGGCACTAGCACTAGTGTAGCGTGAGGTCTGCGGAATGGCAAATGTCGCTGTTTGTTGTTGGGCTTCACGGGTTCATTTCTAATTAGAATAATGTTGTGAAAATTTGGGATACCTGAGATTAATTATAGGATATGATTTACGGGTGTCAGTTTGAGAGTTATATCTTTCGGAAACTTATGCCCTCTATTTCCGATCAAAAAGGGACTGCGCAACACTGCGGCATACTTTGACAGCTGGACCTTACTCGACAGGGGCGCTGATGAGCACGAAAACAGTAGGACTTAACGTCCTTAGAGACATCGACAAAGACGGGCCTTTTCCTTGGGAATGATACGATTTAGATCGTTGTTGGAAGTGTCGAAATACCCTGTGCCTGGTGGTGTATTTTAAACCGAAAAACAAGCTGCCTCTCCCGTATCCGAAAGGGCCCTGGGCATAATGACTTGCATGTTTGTTTGTAATTGATGGACAACATGGCGAATGGAATTTAATTTGAGCTTTTTTAAAAAACCATAAGTTAATTTTAGTTGACAGGTACAATTTTATGCTGACCGCACGTATGCCTTAACTGATAACTCGAGATCTGATTGCCTTTGAGTTAATTTTTAATGTTGCTGCAAACAAACAAATTATTATGTTTACAGTCGTTCCCACTATCCGAAAATAACCTACTGAGTGTATGCTGTTAGAAAAGAGCAATAACCGCTTTATATAAAGTCACCTTTAATAAAACTTGTTTTCGACCAAGCCAAGCGAGTGCGCACTTACAGCGGAAACTTTTTTTATATTTATACACTACCGCTCATAATTACTTAGGCACCCATACCTTTTTCCATACATCTGTATACAAAAATGACTTTCAGAAATACACAGAGTCCCTTGACAGTTTTGCGTGCAATTTGCATTTTTTATTTAGCTGACTGATTGAGGCTTAAATCGGCGCCAGATACCCCCCTTTTAAAATGGTAGTTTTCTTTTTGCAATGACTACTAATTGCTGGTTCATAGATATTGCAGTCCAACGCGGTAACGCAGCAAGCGTTTTGGGCACCTTTGCACCAGATGACGAGAGGTGGGTTATTCGACTAGCAACGTATATCTTGTGTTTTATATTTAATTTTTCTTTGTTAATCTAAATTATGTAAGAAATATCGTTTTAATTTATTTTATATTGGCACATTGGGAGAACACTATTCTCATAATCATAACAACCTCTCTATCAGATTAATTAATCAACGATCGCTACAGACCCAACCCTATCCATTATTTCTATTAATACTTATTTTCTCAAGCAGCTAATTGGTCTGTTACCTAATATTTGCCAGATCCAGATATAATATCTGCTAAAGGACAGTAGGTTCATTACGGGATATTGTTTACTGTGGCCGGGGCACAAGTACAGCTAGCCATGAAAGTATATAAGCAACTTTGAACCTTAACGCGCGTATAATAGAGTCGGAAATTGGTGAAGACTTTCTTGGTGCCTACGTAGATAAGGTTAAGGGGTGCTTTGCTCGTAGACTGGCAGCATAACCTATTAATAACCGTATTAGAGCAACGGGGTGCATTCACAAGGCTTCTAACATAATATAAACAAGTAAAAGCATCCTTGCTTTATGTGAATAAAAGACAACTGTCCCGGGTCGAGATATAATTTGGCTGGTTACTTATATACGAGTATAAGTAACCAGCCAAATTTGTATAATGTATTTTGGTTAGGGACTGTGTTTATGTAACATCAGAGCCTTACTTAATACAATACAGAAGCCAATCGAAACTGCATCAACAGTAAAATAATATTTTTAAAAATGGTATCCACATTAATAGCGAGGAGGCAGCTGGTTGATCTTGTCAAAAATGACATTTTTGTAACAAACTTTTATGTTATTTTAATAATCATTTAGACAATATACAGTAAATAGAAGACATATAAGACTCAGGGACAAAATACTCGTGCTCGTCATCAGCCGACTGTATTTACCTCTTTTTCTACATGCACCAATGACTCGTTGAGGCAGTTACGATGACCCGAAACACAGCGGGTTTATCTTGTGTAGTTACAAGTTTAGCAGTTGTTATGGCCTCCTTCTGTCTCCATCATCAGATCAGCTTGGTAGTACCATAATATTGCATTGTCACCGAACTTACATAAGTATTCCGAAGTTCAGCTCGATCGGATACAGGCAAGAGGCTAAAAAAAATATTGCAAATTTTGATGACAACTTACATACTATGGTCATGGTCTGAGATACTTACTTACATATTTACATACGAACAGTGCAAGTTAAATAATAGTACATTACGATACAAGTGCAGAAAACAGGAAATTCGCAACGAGTGGTGATAAATTAAAACACGTCCGAAGGGAGTATTTTAAATTCGCCTGAATTACCTGTTCGCACGTGTATCGTACAACGTATTACAGTACATATGGCTCTTTACAGTTTCGACATATGCACGTAATCTGCTGATTAACGCACTCGTGCCGTAACGTACCACCAAATGTACAATAAAAGCTTGTAAAAACAGTAAATGCCAAGTAATTTGTTTCTGTTTAAAGTCTGGATTACCTATACTTACTTATCATGAGTCCGTTATCTAGATTGACAAAATATTGTTATCATTTACTATAATGAGTTAAATAATGAAGAGTTTAAATGAATTGTTGAACTGATAGTTACATAGCGATAGCAAAGTTTAGCGGTATGCGTAGAAGTACAGAAATATTGTTTTTAGTTTTGTATTGAAATACTGATGCTGAATACAAAATTCTTAGTGCTTCCATAATATAGGTTTATGGAAATAGATGTATTTAATATGAAAATTATTTTACAAAACACGCTGATGGATTTAGTGTATGGTCACATTGGTCACTGCCCGCTCCGCTTGTGCGTGCAGCGTTCGTATAAAACATAAGCAAACGTTGGCGTCACGCTGCACGCTCGTAGCGGGACGGGCACCTAGAACGAACACTAAGAGAGTTCCTTAGGAAACTCGCTATAGAAGGAAAATACTTTAACATAAGTACACTGTGGCATTGAAAGAAGGTTGTTAGGCATGAGACAGAAAAAAGTACAAGCTTTATAAGTATCATCTTCACATATGAGTAAAGAACAGAGGCATGAGACAGAAAAAAGTATAAGCTTTATAAGTATCATCTTCACATATGAGTAAAGAAACGGATCCGCTTCTTTACTCATGTCATGTGTCATCTCGCATGTTTCGCCTGACAATCCAAGGGTACAGTCAGCATCAAAAGTAGCTACGGATGTGAACGTGTCAAAAGCTCTTATGCTCCTATAATAAAGACTTGAACTTTTCAAATGCGTATCTACTTTTGATGCTGACTGTACTTCCCGCCAGTACTTACTGTACTTTGTGTTTTCTACATGATTGCATGCTATGGAGAGACCTTTAAAAAAACGATGACCCATTCAAAAACGAGATGTTACCTTTATATTTGTTATGTATGAATGTATGAATAATTGTATGCTGATGCAAGTAATAGGTATTTAAATAAGAATCTTCATATGGTAAGAAAATGAGGAAAGTTAATATAAAATTTCACTGAAACATTTTCGACTACCTAGATCTTAAACAAAAGCAACTAGCAGAGCTATGCCAACTATTCAATTTATGTAGGTAAGTAGGTAACATGTCGTTTTAAGACCGAGACACACCGAATGCGTGCGCAGCACGTGAACGTGCGCCTGTGCGTGGCGTGCGCGTTGTAACGTATGAAATGTGTACATGACACACCGCTACGTGCACGCCACGCAAGCTGCACGTGCTGCACACGCATTCGGCGTGTCTCTGCCTTTACAATGAATTTGTTTTACAAAAAAGTTCGATATAGTAAATTTTAATACGTAAATGGGGCATAGAATTCAATAAAACAAATGGTAAGTACTCAAACACTGCAAAGTACGCTTTTGTTTAGTGATTACAAAAAAACAATTTCCTCAACTTTTGGTACATAATGTAAGCAATAGGTACAAAATTTTATCTTTTAAGATTTCATAGCTACCGTAGTGATGTTAAATAGGTACTCTAGTATTCGGGTTATCCCCACTGGTACCAACAATTTGTTACCAATAGTGACAGCTACGTGGGTGTTTTCTCCAGTGCACTTATTATTGGTAACACTGGTTACCAGCAATTTGTTCCTCCTAGTAACGGATTTTTGTCTCCACTAGTAACAAATTGATGGCAACACCTGTTACCATCAATTTTTTACCACTATAGACGACGGTTACGATGAGGATTTTTCTCTTCAGTAACAACTGTGTATTTCTCCACTGCTTTTCTTCATTGCTGGTAACTTTTTCGTTACCATTAGTAACCGCTGGGATTTTTTTCTCCAGTAGTAATCAATTGCTGGTAACAGCTGTTACCACCAATTTACTACCAGCTAGGAATTTTTCTCCAGTCGTAACAGTTGAGACTTTTTCTCCAGTTGCCACCACAGCGATTTTTCTCCGCTGGTAACAAATTGGCGGTAACAGTTGGGAATAAAATAACCCTAGTCTACTCTCCAGTAATTTTGTCAACGATTTCTATCAATTTGTAAATATTTTGTATCTTAATATTAATTGTTACATAGCCATGTTGTTAAAAATGTTTATATATTTCGTTCTTGTAAGCTTGAATCCGAACCCTAGACGAAGACGCCCTAGTTCACAGTTTTTTATATCTGTTGTTTATATCATAGATTATATCCAATAAGTAACTGATATGAATAATTAGAAGTTAGAACAATACGAGTTATTTATGTGTTTACAGTGAAACCCCTTAGCAATTAGCACATATTTTTTTATCACTTTCATACAGCATTTTTTCTCTTCAAAGCACTAACTATTAGGTATAAAGCCTATTTACGTAATTTTTAAAGAAAAGAGTACCTTTTGGCGTTGCCAATAAAACGTCATTTCCTTACTGACGCAGTTAGAAAATCTACTTTATTGAGATCGACATAGGGACTTTTTGCTTGACACTGTCAAATTTCTTGAGCATGGTGATTCACTAGGCGAGGCGCAGAGACAAATTCAGACGTCTGGATTGCAAAAGATCAACTCGATATTACGAGGAATAATTTATTGGCCGAACGAGTGAAGCGAGCAAAGCGTCTTCGTTTCAATTTGGGCAAAATGCTTTCGTATGCTTATGCATACAAGTAACATTTTTCAACCGATCCTTGTGGAACTTTGTGAGTAGATTTGATAATCATATGGATTTTTTTGTCATTTCAGTTCACAAATAATAAGAAAGGGATAAACAATGTTGTGCTATTACTATAGGGTGAATTATATATAATAGCTCGGACAATATAGCATTTCGTTCAGCGCAACTAGCCATTTACTCCACTATGAAATAATAAAATAGCTAATTTACAATTAATGAACCTTGTCACTCGATTAATAAGGATTAAAGTTCTTCAATACGTGTAACCTACGGCTAAGGAGCATTTGAGCCAAATAAAATAGTTACCTGATAAATTTATAATTTAATTTATATAAGTACAGCCAACAACATGAAAATACGAAGAAAGATTTAAAGTTACGGGATTTTAATACCAATATAAGATCATGTGCAGATTTTTTTAATTATCTTGTTTAGCCTAGCCTACAACATTGCGTTTATGTAGGACGCATAGCGTTGTTCCTCTCGCACTTATGCGTATAGTAGGTATATATGTATTTAAAATAATTTTAATTGGCCGAATTGTATCAAATTAGTCCGTTCAAAATGCGACTTTCCTGTACAACAAAGAAGGTTGAAAATCTAATGTCAGTTTAATGAAAAGTCAGACATTTTAAAGAATTTAATCTTTACTTGCTAGTGAAGGTTGAATGATACATATGTTTGATGGCTGTCGTAGTTTAATGTTGTTGACTGTACCTTTAAGAGTTTTAAATAAACTAAAGAATTTTGTGAGCTCGTATCTTAAACAACCAGTGTTCAACATTGATCGGAGGTACAGTCGGGGAATTTGATTTCTGGACTTGGTACTTTGTCACAGTGACAAGAATATGAGATCTCTAGCAGCTTTTATATTGATTTTCACTGTGACAAGGTACCAAGTGGCCAAGAAATCAAATTCCTCAACTATACATAAACAACAGTAGCACATACGAGCTTGTGAAACTAACTAGTTGAATGGTTTTTGTACAGTAATAAAGTTTTCGAATGATTTTAGTTTAGAGATAATATGTACCCGTAGATAACATAGGTATGTTTATTTTAAAATGTGTTGTATCTATGTTAATGTCATTTCAGAGTTTTGCCTGTACTTATGTACAATTGTTTATTGTTTAAGTGGTTCCAAATTATGATCAATTCGTTCTGTAAGTCTACCTAGTCATAGGGCTAAATTATATTTTAAGCTTGTTAGTACATTCTAGAAGTTGGTTATTCTACTGATCAATCCTACACATTTAAATATAGCCTAGTGCCTCCCATTATACAATTTTTTGTAAATGAAATTTGAATCGACTAGTTTCGAGAATTGAGCGAAATAAGGCTCGAATTAAAATTATATGAAAGAAGAGAATTGCGGCTTTACATTTTCTATAAAAGGCTTTTAAATGAGATTGAAATTGAATGTTCATTCTGTTGTACATTAGGCGGCGCAAGCCATTATCCTAGAACTAATCCTTACTGGATCAACTCTTTGAATACTATCTGTAACCTTTTTCAACGCCCCAATTTTAGATAAATAACGTATGTAAAATTGAAAAATGTGCTGACTTTCAAATTCAACGCAGTAACAGTTAAACATTAGGTACCTTTTGTTTTTTTGTTATATAGTATAATCGCCGCCAAAATGAAAATAACTTCTGTCTTAATCATTCTGGTCTTGTGACTCTTGTGCGAAAATAACTGCTGACTTTAGGTGCTTGACCGCATTTTATGTAAAAAATTGTGCGAATTTTATCAAATGTGTACCTACAAATATGTGGCTAGAATATTGACCATACATGACAACTTCCACTAATGGAATCGCAAATATAATCGTTTGTTATAAAGTTTCTTAACTTTGACAGTACCTACAACCAACTACAATGAGATACCTATTTTGATTTTTTAACCGACTTCAAAATTTCAAAAGAGGAGGTTATCAATTCGGTTGTATGTTTTTTTTTTTGTTTTTTTTTTTTTAATGTTTGTTAGTCCATAACTCCGTCATTTCTTAACCGATTTGGAAAATTCTTTTTTTGATTGTAAGTATACATATCCAAGTTGGTCCCGTTTTTGTCAAAACGCAGTTCTGATGATGGGATCCATGAGGAATTGAGGGAACTCCTCAAATCTTTAAGGCAAACATATAGTGATTTTTGTGTTTTTATCAACAAGTCAAGCATTTTCATCCAAAAATGTGACATTTGATGAAGTGGAACTGCTGATGATGATCAGAACAGAACTCTTCAACGACGAAAAGTTCACGTTTGGCGATTTGTCCTCCTAGCTGTGTTTGTTAAGCAATTTCTATTTTCACGATTAATTTTTGTCATGCTTGAGTTCTGATGATGGGATCCATGAGGAATTGAAGGAACTCCTCAAATCTTAAAGGCAAACATATATTGATTTTTGTGTTTTTATCAACAAATCGAGCATTATCATACAAAAATGTGACATTTGATGAAGTGGAACTGCTGGTGATGATCAGAACAGAACTCTTCAACGACGAAAAGTTCACGTTTGGCGATTTGTCCTTCTAGCTGTGTTTGTTAAGCAAGTTCTATTTTCACGATTAATTTTAGTCATGCTCGAGTTCTGATGACGGGATCCATTAGGAATCGAGGGAACTCCTCAAATGTGAAAGGCACACAAATAGTGATTTTAGTATTTTCATGAACTAATCAAGCATTTTCATTCATAAAAGTGACATTTGATGAAGTGGAACTGCTGATGATGATCAGAACGGAACTCTTCAACGACGCGTAGTTCACGATTGGCGATTTGTTCTCTTCGTTTTGTTTGTCAAGCAAGCAAGGTTTTTTCATGATTCCATGAGGAATTGAGGGTACTTAGTCTTCTACCATTATAAACATATATTATAGCCATTTTTATTTTATTGTATATATATCTAAGAGTGCACCATCTAAGTATAATAATCTTTTTCCGGCCTCCCCTATTAAAGTCGGTTTTTTTTCTTAAAAATTATATCGCCTCAATTCATTGTAATTTTCTAGGGCGAAATAATACATACATATTTTTGCAGTCGACTGTACATAGTCCGTCATGTTTGGAAGGATAGATTTTCTTGCGATTTCATGATTGGTCTCGAAAAAATTCTGTATTACTTATATTAAAACATATTTAGCACTTAAAGATCCTCCCTTGGTCAAGTGAAAAATCGCCCTCGTTGCACCAGACCAGACATGCACAAAAAAATAGATTTTTATCTTATTGCTTGGACGGTAAAATCGCTTTTTGAAAAGACTAATTTGATACAACTCGACCAATTCAAATGACTTAAGTTTATTTGATGAATATTTGAGAAGGCCGAGTTATGTCAAAGTAATCCATACTAAAAGCGACTTAGTTTAGCATGATGGAAGATTCAAAATCCAATAACCGTTTCATAAAATTTCGGCCAACATAAAAAAATCACATCTTCTATCTATAGCTATGTCTACCAATATTCCTGTTTCGGTTACTTTCGCGTGTATATTGAATATGGGATGAATATGTAGGTAAATTAGACCAAAAAGACATGGCCTATGATCGTAACAGAAATGGTGCTATAGTCGTATAGATTATGATCTCATATCAGATTGTGAGATGAGGATGCGTTGCTTATGTAGTGTTCCAGCGGTACAATCGGTTGTGTTACGTAATGTTACAGAAAATTATTCTTAGTACTTATAGAGAATAAAATAATTTAATATTTCATTGTTTTTTTCTGTAAAACACCCTACCTTACCTCCTATCTTTATACGTAAAACTTGGAAGGAAATACAATATTACTCGGTTTACTAATGAAATCCATAATTTTATTCAAATAAATAAATAAATATTAGGGGACAATTTTTTACACATATCGAACTAGTCCCATTGTAAGCTTAATTAATAAGGCTTGTGTTATGGGTACTAGACGACGATACATATATACTTCAATACATAGAAAACATCCAAGTCTCAGGAACAAATGTTTCTGCTCACCACAGAAACAAATGCCCTTACCGGGATTCGAACCCGGGACCTCAAGCTTCGGAAGCAGTGTCACTACCAACTAGGCTAAACAGGCTGACAAATACTATTTATTTAATCTTTATTGCAATAAACGTAATGGCGGGCTTCTCTAATAGCCAACGATTGGGCTAAACAGACATTTATAAAGGTGCAGAGAAAAAAAAAAGAATAAATCTATTTTAAAAATGCGAGGGCAACAACAAATGTATTATTCACTACGTTTAAACATACATCAATACAAAATATATAAATAGCATACATACAAGAATATATATACTACTATATGTCCAATACATATTAAGGATGCATTCTAGTCGAATTCTTGCTTATGTAGCATCCGCTCGAAAGCAAACTTGCTTGGAGTTTGTCTGATGTGTGTTGACTTTTATGGCAAATGACGATTATGGCAAACACTAGTGTTATGGTTTATGGTAAATTAAATTATGGATATCGAGGGGCTCTGACACTACTCAACTCCTTCTATGAGTGCAACATAGCATGGCTAGAACAAAGATTGAGCGAGAAATTTATGATGATTACTAAGTATTCTAATTAGAAAGGCGCAGATCTATTTCGCGCACGAGACGCTATAGCGGAACAAAGTGCTGATTTGTGGGCCCCTAACCTGCCTAGGTCTTCGCACGCTATATCGACTCCACATTACTGCGGCACCAACTCAACTCAAATATGTATGACACGAGTGTACGACACGTAGACAACGCGTGGACCACACGTCGTACACTACCTTAACATCAATTTTGGAAATTGTACTATAGGTGATACGCTTTAAGGCTTAAATTTCAATATTTAGCTTTAAATCGAGTGGCTGTAGTCTTGTTATAGTGTGCGAAGACCTTTAGGGTTCGGCCACGATTTAGAGCGGCAGCGGATTTCCTAATACATTGCGTGTGATCTCAACTAACCGCATCGCGTTGCGCGTCTCGATCGATAATTTAATATTAGGGGTGGTACAGTAAAGAGGGAAAGTAAGTTAACACTTTCACCTTATCACAATGGCATAAGATGCAAAAGTGTTAACTTGTGCTTTTGACTGTACGTGGGATTAATAGTTTGAGAAACCGTGGTTTACTGTCTCTAAATTCGAATACAAAGTAGAAATAGGTTGTTGATGATGATAAATTAAAAATGCCTCATATACAAAATTAATATTAATTTATTGATACCTTTGTTCATGTGTTCTTACACTCTTTGGACTAGTTTGTTTCCACTAAATGCACTGGGAATTGCGGCAAGTAACTGCGTTTCTCTGGTAACACAGGTTTTAATCTGAAAATAAAGAAGAATAACATAACTCAGTTACTACATAAGTAACCATTCGAACACCATTTAACACATTTCTCACGCCAAAATGTGACAACAAAAAATATTAACCTTACTTTTACTGTAAAAAGGTTTTTATGGAAAGACGATCAAAGAGAAAGATCATTAGTCATGGCGCTGTGGATGTCGGTATGTCAGTTCACAATTGAAGCGTATGAAATAATAGTACTAGCTAAGAATGTTTACGTAAGAGTAAGGGAAAGCTCTCACGGAATAACGCTTATATTGGTGCGAAATGCCACGGTTAGGGAGAGATGGCGGGAGACGTAAAAATTGCCATGCAACGACCCCCATGACCAGTCTACTCTGCCAACAGCACAAGACTTAAAAGAAAAAGATGAATGTTAACATATACCGTAACTCAGCGAAGTCCTTGACCGCGTGTGTTTCTTGGAGGTTTATGATGTCAATTTTATATCCTATAGCAAGTTCAGATATATACAGGCTTGGCTAATTTTCACGAAGGTCCCCATACAAAAGCAAATAAATATTTTATTCATTTTTTTTACCTACTTATTTCTATTAAGAATGCAATACCAATTAACACCTTAAACGGATCCACGGCATTTTTGTTACACCCTATATTCACATTTGGATTTTATTATACCTTCTATATTTAACTGACGGATACGGACTAGGGCCGAGATCTCTTGTCTGTGTATTCTTGAAGTACAGTCCTGGGCATCATGTTGTTAATTCTCTGGAGTTAGATTTATGATATTCTGTATCTACTTTATAATTATGCCATACGAGTAAATAAATTAAATAAATGAGTGATTGCCTTGTCATATTATTAGAGTATGCACTATTTACCGGCAGATTTTATTTGTTGTTGTTAAAATATTTCTTTCACTCATTTTACAATAATGTAAGTATTTATTAATCTTAAGTTCCCCTGAAAGTAAATTGTATATCCTTAATGAGAATCATCATCATCAACAACATATCAGCCGAAGAACAACCACTGCTGGACTTCGGCTTCCCCCAAAGAGTGCCACAATCACCGGTCCTGCGCCATCCAGTGGACTCCCGCGACCTTTACCAGGTCATCATTCCACCTTTTGGGAGGTCTACCCACACTGCGCCTTCCGGTACAACGGCCATCGGTTCTTCGTGCAATATGCCCCGCCCACTTCAGAACTTTAGCGATTCGGAGAGCTATATTCGTTACTTTTTTTTATACTAGCAACCAAGCGTACGGCCCGGCAGATGGCAAGCGGCCACCGCAGCCCATGGACCCCTGTAACTACAAGGATCTCACATGCGCGTTGCCGACCCTTTAGGAATTTATAAACTCCTTTCCTGAGAACCTCGGCTTTAGTTCTACGAATTTTTCTAATGGTAATAAAAAATCTTAAACCTCAACTTACTCTGGATCAGTCTTCTTCCTCTTGGGTACGTCGAGGATGTCAATAGGGTCGGTAGTGACGACGACCGGCCGCACCGACCCGAAAAAGTCCGTGATGGGCACCTTGCTCGGATCCCGCTTGAACAAGTCGCGGCGGACGCCTACCGTGGACAAGCACGCACTTTTCGGGCACACTGCTAGCTGAAACATAACAAGACATTGAAAATAGGGTACTTCACACCACTAAAAAATATATATCTTTTACGTTACCAATAAACAAATCTGAAATATGGTATTACACTTATAGAAACTACAACTTAGTAGGTTAGTCTAAGAAAAGTTTAAAAAACCCTGATTTTTATATTTTAAATTTCAATATCTCTAAAACAGCTGAACCGATTCTGATAAAACACTTTTAAGAAACATCACTAGAAAAACCTGCTTTCAATAAAAAATCGTAGTCGTAGCCTTATTAAGTTATCATGATCATTTTCGGCATCTGTACCCAGGAAAGCTCTAAAAACGATACCCATAAGAACTTACTGTGCAACTATATAATATTTATTTTAGTCTATTGATTGATGCGGGGTTTTCAGTACTTCCCAATTCACTCGTCTTTGGCACCTCTGGTAGCAAAACATCATCTTTATTGCAAGGGAATAGAGTTCAACTCACAATTAATAGCAAGCTAGATTAATACCTTGGATTACACTGAGTCTCAGACTAACCATCCTACACTACAAATAATACCATTAGGTATTAACCTGGTGTGGTACGTATTAACCTACCACTACCGAACGAGGACGCATAAAAAATTCAAGCTTGTGTAACATAGAGAGACTTATTATTTGTTGTCTTTGTCATAGTTCCATATTTTTATTGTTAGCCCCAAACTATATGCTATGATTTTGGGGCAAATAAAAGATTACCCGCCCAAATTAAGTAGTTTGTTTACTGTAACATGTTACCCAGTTTAAACAAGTTCTCAATTTAGTTGCATGGAAGCGTTTCCATTTATCCGACTTGGGCACATGCTTATGGAGAGTCTGGTTAGTCCGAGAACCTGTACATACCGTACAGTTACATAGTAATAATAATAACAACCAAATCAAATCAGGATGACACTTACAAATTCAGACATAGTCCTGTGCGTATTGGGATGCACATTCTCAAGGAACTCCAGCACATAGTATGTGTATCTGTCTATGATGTAAACACCAATTGCAGAGTCCACATGATGCTGAAAAATAAATGTCAGTAATTGAATTGAGGACACAAGCCTAAGAAATATTTTACAACATAAAAGATAATTTCTTGGGACAAACATGCTAGAGAGAGAATGAACTCAACATTGGCTGAACCATAGGCCTTATGTGTATGAATGTTAAATCGGCAGCCAAATGGATCAAAAAATTAATCAAGCTGTTTATTTCAGTACTATTAAAAATAAATTATATGAAAATCACTAAAATATTAATCTTCAAAAAGAAAAAAAAATCTAAGTTAAGAATTTGCTTAACTATTCTAATATTACATTGTTATTGTTCATAGTGTTTTGTTATTTGGTTGTTGTTTGTTCTGTTTTGCTATCGTTTGTTTGGTAATTGATCAAATCACCAAATTTACCAGAGTCAGACAACAGCTACATGCAGCACATAATCTCATCCATTGGTGAGCCACTGCACTCCCCGCCAGTGACATAGCTGTCATGATTGATTGGATAGGTATGGATGTTATTGAATACTTACTGATAGTGAATCTTCACCAACTAAGCTACTAGCAGTAGCTAATATATTGGGTGAGTAGAACTTCTCATACATAGAAGACGCTTGACATGTGTCAATTATGAAGAAAATTTCATTGTATCTGAAAAATATGTTTTTTTTTTACCATAGCCATATCCAAAGAACTTTATGTATGAAAATGCAAAATGTAAAAGTTTATTTAGGCTCCTGACATATTTTTACAACAGGCAACCTCATACCTTCTCTTCTGCCACATCTGTTCAAGCGCATCAGCCAGCTCCTGGCTGGTGACTTCTTCGGAGTCCTGGAATTTGAGGAACCCGTCCCCTCCATGCCCAGTGAGGTAAATCAGTATGTTGCTGCCCTCATCTGTAAGTAATCTCTTGGAACGAGGGGTGTCAGGCGGCAGGCGGCCAGTGAGGAGACGGACAAAATTCTCTACTGATACCTAGAAAAGAAAACTAACCTTAATTAGACTTCATAAGTGAAAAAGTCCGTAGCATGAAAATTCGCCCTGGAATTTAACTTTGTTTTCACAAAGTTTCCAATTTTAAAATGTATGATCAATGATCATAGATTTATTTGTTTACTACTAATTCTATTAAAGGCCCCATTAGTCTAGAATGTCTTAATGTCCTGGACTCTCACAAGTTCAAGATTACTTGAAAAATGCCTGAAGCATGATCCTCCAGACTGCCAACACAGCCTCATAGACTGCTAACAGAAGGATAATATGATCAACAGAAGCTGAAAGTAATATGAATATTCATTCAAACCTCACCTCATAACCTCTATAGTCCACCTCAACATCATCTCCATACACATTTATCTGCTCATGTGCATTATTAAAGATGGTGGCCGGACGCGGATTCCGCGGGTTACACGCCATGTCGTCAGATATCATCAGGATAATCTGACTGTCCGGGATCCCAAGTCGCTTCACACTTCTGTAGATAGATAAAACATTGGCTACATGTCGATAGTTGAACCAAAATCTACTCGTGTCCACTAACACCGCCCAGTTGTTAGTGTGATTGGACTTTTGAAACTTTTCTGGAATCTGTAAATAACGGGTTTTATTGATAAATCCATTTTCCCGGTGGAGTAAGGTGGATGAGAGTTGTAATGATCTGTACGTACCTCTATTGCGAATAGACATGGCATTGTAGATATGATCACCAGGAGCAAGAAGGGGATTGTATTTTTTATCAACATTTTGTAATCATTAGAACTTGAAGTAATTGTAGACTAGATAAATATTATTATAGAATTGGTCTGTGATTACGGATTCGATTATTTTTCAGCTGTCAAATCAGTCAAATGTCATGTCATTGTCAACCAAGTAAAGTCGGGTCGTCGGGTCCACAGCGCCATGTTTTTCGTGTTTGCAAACATTAAACATCAAAGAGAATATAATCTATATTAATAATTTCGTGCAGGGGTACGGTAGACCCGAACGAGACCTGTCTCAAATTGAAGAACGTATAAAAATAACGATTTTTGAGTTGAACATATGTATCCGCAAAATTCGGATTGTCGCGTATTTTGCATTTAAAAGTGTTAATTTGATGACAAAACGTCGGCCATATTGCCCACAGACTATATTGCTATATTAAATTTGTTGGTTGACAGTGTCGGCTACGTTCGAAAGTCGTGAACTATTTTTGCGTCCGGTACGAGGCTTGCACTGAAAGTGGCGGGAATCGAATACTTATTAATTTATTTTTAACATGTATTATACCTTTTTATAATCTCTGAAGTTTCCTTATCTCAACACACTGGCCACTTAGAAAAAAAAAAGTATGGTTCGGTTTCAATTGTTTATTGAAGTCGTCGAGTCACTGCTTAAAATGGAATTGTGCCGTGAAAATTTCAGAGCTATGATTTATTATGACTTTAAAAGTGGACTAACACAAAAACAATGTGAAGAGCGGATGGTTGCTGCTTTTAATATTGAAGCTCCTTCAAAGACTACAATATACAGGTGGTATTCAGAATTTCAACGTGGCCGTGTATCCCTCACCGACGAAGTGCGTGAAGGTCGACCAAAATCGGCAGTCACGCAAGAAAACGTCGATGTTGTGCGTCGTCTGATAAATGAAGACCGACATGTGACATATCGGGAAATTCAAGAGCACCTGGGTATTGGAATGAGTCAAATACAAATTATTTTAAAAGAAGAATTAGGCGTGAAAAAGTTATTTTCCCGTTGGATACCTCACCTATTGTCTGACGAGCAGAAAATAGTCCGTGTCAATTGGTGCCGCAAAACTTTGAAAAGATTTAACAAGGGACGCTCAAATGCTGTTTTTAGCATAGTATCAGGTGACGAGTCGTGGATATATGCTTATGAGCCTGAAACTAAAAACCAATCCCGAGTATGGGTCTTCGAAGACGAGCTCAAACCCACAAAAGTTGTTCGTTCTCGCAGTACGGCTAAGAAGATGGTGGCTACGTTTATCTCTAAATCTGGTCACGTAGCTACTGTGGCTCTTGAGGATCGTAGAACAGTCAATGCTGATTGGTACACCACTATTTGTTTGCCGAACGTCTTTGCTGAACTCCGAAAAACAAACCCTAGTCGTCGCATCATCCTTCACCACGACAACGCCAGCCCACACACCGCTCGGACAACAACTGAGTACCTGGACGGTGAAAAAGTCGAAATATTGGACCACCCTCCATATAGCCCTGACTTAAGTCCCAACGACTTTTTTACATTCCCCAGAATCAAGGACAAACTGCGTGGTCAGCGGTTTCAGACGCCAGAAGAAGCAGTGGAGGCCTATAAAATAGCCATTTTGTCGACCCCTACTTCAGAGTTCAAAAAGTGCTTTATGGACTGGTTTGAACGCATGCATAAGTGCATGAAATACAAAGGAGAATATTTTGAAAAACAATAAAAATAAATAAATCCACTTATACTGCATATTTTCTTCTATTCCCGAAACTTTCAGTTTTACCCTCGTATGTTGGCCAGGTTGCTGGGCTGCGTTCTGGGTGATGGGCCATCATCGCCCATTGTGTGGATTCGGCTAGCCACGTCTGCAGCGTTTTGTTTTTGTAGTTTTCAAGCGTTCTATACACCTATCAGCCTAGCTAGCACGATAACTTATACCGTCACGTTATATGGGCGAAATGTATTAAAACGTCACATAAAACGTAACGGTATAATCTATCGTGCTAGCTAGACTGATTGTCACAACAACCGCCTTCAAAGCGAATGTATGGGGCCTGTTACATGGATTCATATCACGATAAGTATCACGTGAATATTAAAGCAGAATCCATACAAATTTGAAAACTGCGATAATATTGACACCCCAGTATTGTGATAATATTAATCGTGTAAAGGACACCACTTGAATGTTTGCTGAGTCTGTCCGCCATCTTAAAGCTGCGTCTCTATTTTGTTTGTGACAAACTACTAGGTGACTAATGGCTTTTAAACGTCTAGCAAAATTCTATCCCTATCTCGCTCTATCTTATAACTTAGTGGTACTGGGGGACTACTCCGAAATTCGAAATCCGAACTTCGTATGTTGCCGTCCCTTTCACTCATATAGTCTATGACAGGACAGTGAAAGGGACGGCACCATACGAAGTTAGGATTTTGAATTTCGGAGTAGACCCTCAGCTCATGCCGTTCGCCGCGCTCGGACGTTAGAGGCGCTACTGCGAACCGAAAACGAAGTAGGTATCTGCCTCTCTCGCACATGTATATTCGAACGACAGAGAGGAAGATAGTTCGTTTTTGGTTCGCGGTAGGCCCTCAGGCGTCAACTTTAAAACGAATATGGTATTTTACTATAAGAGAAATAAAATTCAAAATGTAATAAAAACCAGCCAAGTGCGTCGGAGTCGCACACTGAGGGTTCCGTACAACTAAAAAACAAATGTGATTTATCAATATATTGATATTTTTGGTAAAATATACTTCATAATAAACATTATCACTTAATTTCAAGTTCATAGGTCGATGGGAAGCTAAAAAATTATATGTGTGACAGACAACACACGGAATGTTCTTTGACTTTCTTCGACCGTCCGCCACGCTCGGACTAAGGTGCTACCAACCGAAAACTAAATATATATGCCTCTCTGTCGCACTTGCATATTCGAGCGCGGAGAGGGAAATACTTCGTTTTCAGATCGTGGTAGGCCCTCTGGTCTGACGGCTCCTATTCCTGGATGGTGCGCGTATCGGAATGTGAAATACCTTTGGCAAAACGGAACAAGTTGTTAAATAGCTTCCATTAATTGGAGAAAATATTACCAACTGTTATTATTATCACGTGAAACACTGAATATTGAAGCAACATCCATAGGGGCCTGTTACATGATTATTATTATCACGCGATATACTCATATCACGATCCGTATCACGTGCAATGAATATTGAAGAAAAATCCATACGATTTTGAAAACCACGATAATATTGACACACCAGTATTGTGATAGTATTAAGCGTTTAACAGACCCCATACAATTTTAAAAATCGCGATAATATTGAGTGTAAAGGGCCCCACTGAATAGAATTTGGCGGAGAACAGAGAGCTGCTATCGCGAAACGAAAACGAACGAACATCGTGTATTTCCCTCTGTGTCGCTCGAATTTGCAAGTGCGACAGAGAGGGAGATACACGAACTTCATTTGACTGTTTTCGTTCGCGTTAGCAGCTCTGACTTCGCACCAAAAATACTGACTGGCACATCAATATTTAACAATGCACATCTGAATTGAATTTTAATGAACGATTAGTATTTTAGCTATACAAATCAGTACTGATTACGGTGTCAAATTTTTTATGTGCCTTTAAATACTACCCTTATAAAAATGCTTAGGATTAACTTGCAAAGATACTAGCCTTTGCCCGTGACGTCGTTTGCGTAATCTTTTACTCCCAATTCCATATAATTCCATTCCATACTTTTATTCCCAATCCAGACTACAGACTATATTTCTATACGATTCGAAGTTTCATCATAATCCGTTGTTGTAATGTTTTTATTTTATACATTTTTGTACACTATTTCTTTCGTCGTTTGCATAACTGTCACGAATAAATGTTTTGTTTATTTCTTTCTTATTTATTTCACCCGAGCGAAGCCGGGCTTTCATCTAGCCACTCAAGTGCTCGCGTTAAAAAAAAAGGTGGTCTAAAGTGCTCAAGATTCACCGAGCATTAGCAGCGCATTGTCTTGTGTTGTTAATAAATCGGTTGCCTGGCTTCGTCTAAACTTTATGCTATGATTCTTTTTATGTTATAAAGCTAAAGGAACAGGCAATTTGTTTATATAATTAATTACATAGGTCACCATAGTAAAATATTTTTAAAAAAAGTCACAAACTTTACATACCGTTTCGAATGAGATCTTTTGCAATAAATATATTTTTATTTTATAATCTAAATCGATAACATATGTAAATGTTATGTTTATTTAAAACTGTAATAGTTTACGTTTCAATTGATACCAAATAAAGTATATGATCCCGGGGAAATATTTTGCATAAAACCTTTTTCATTTGCAATGTTTACATTGTCAGTTTTTCAATTCGCCGCAAAACAGTGTAGTTTGTTTATGATTTTTGTATGAATAATTTAGGCAAACGAGTACAAAAATATTGTCAGACGTAGATAGAGACACTATTAATCTTTAAATAACAAGTGCCAATTTTGTCAAAATCGCAACAATTTCTGTCACAAATTATCAATAACAAAAAATAGCCTTACATACCTAACGTAATGAGTGCCGCTTTTGACGCCCGATTAAAAATAATTCCATACACTTCAAACCACATAAAACTCTTAACACATATACTACACATGTTACACTTCACAACTTAATAGATATTCGACCGATTACAACTCGATTTATATTTTTGTTCTCATTTCAAAAGTATACAAAAACCCACGCAAAGGTCCCGACTCAAACTAACGGACATACTCCGGCGGACCTGCGCTGTCAAAATTTAATCATGGCGGCGATATAGGACGGGATACACTGGTGCGCAACGAAACCACAGTTCACGCAGTGATCGTCAATATTGAAATTACGAAATTTACATTTCTTATTAAATCAATTACGAATAGTTACAGATCCTTAACTTATGACTTATACAATGCTAATACGAAATTAACAGCCGTACACTCATGGTGACTTTAATGATATATTCTTGAAGTAATAATAACGATTGGCATTTTATTTTAAATATTTTTTTTTTTGGCTGTCGTGATATAGAATAACTGACAAAGTAGAAAAGTTGGAAAACCGCCGATATTTTCATTTCAAAGTTATATATCTCAACAATGGCTGAACCGATTTTGATAAAACATGTTTTACTAATATTATCGTTTCCCGAGAGAAAAGTTATGTTATTAACTTATTATAAATTCGAGGAGTTAAAAATGCAGTATTTTTTACATACACACCATAATAGTTGCAACTTTTTGGCTCGACATATCAGATCTCAATGACCTCGTGTTTACGTGTCTGGGCATTTATAGTTGCTTTAGTCATATTGATCCACGGCTATAAGATACTACTAAATTTGTCTTGGAAATCCTGCTCTGAAAAAAAGACAACCAAATAGTTCACCAGTTTAAATAAAAGCTACGATGCCACAGACAGATATACACATTAAACTTATAACCCCCCTCTTTTGCGTTGCGTAGTATAGTAGTGGTAGGTACGGTACCAGAACTGACTATATTGTAATTTCATCATGTCAGACGAAGGACGTCCACTGCTGGACATAGGACATATATTTATTTGGCACCCCAACAAGTTTTTTTTTAACTCTAACAGGTTCTCATTGCTGAGGTGATAAGTTTTATGTGATGTGGTATGTGTGTGGTACACGAGAGCAAAGTTACCTATATGCATATCGTGTATTCGAATCTCTTGATACGCTATAAAATCTATCATAGAATCACTTGCCACGCTCCCTAGTGATTCGACTAAGGCTTCCTTCGCTACCTCGGGATTCGAATTTATTACTCGTCGTAAAAAAACGAATCCACTCTTATTGCACAAATAATTATTGAATCCTTGTCTGACACATCCCATAACCACTAACGAGTAAAATTACAATGAAAATTTAAGAAATTAAATTAAATTAATATTTGAAAAAAATACATCACAAGTAACAACAAAATTCATACACTTATTTTGTGAGGTAAGTATTTTTTATTGGTACGTGGTTTTCACTGCAAATTTTTGGGTGGTAAGTTAAAACGACTATACAATAGTTCATATGCGAGCTACAAATAACTGAGATAACGGTCAATACGAGTCA
The DNA here is from genome assembly GCA_905163555.1 of Notocelia uddmanniana. Classification (NCBI taxonomy): domain Eukaryota; kingdom Metazoa; phylum Arthropoda; class Insecta; order Lepidoptera; family Tortricidae; genus Notocelia; species Notocelia uddmanniana. Next base: position 8,693,529 of record LR991069.1, on the reverse strand, counting down.
AAATCAGAACTGGTTTTTTGAAAAAAGAAAACCATACATTCTTATTTGAACCATTACATGGAATATGTGAATTTTATAAATTTATATGATCAGTTGAACAAGTAAAAGTGAACCCTACCTCTACTTCATACATTCATAAATAAAAGGTAAGCAGTTACATTGGTAATGGGCCGCCACTTAGTATACGTAAAAGAACCTATCAAAAATGAATAAACTAAATTAAACCATTCTGCGACAATAGCCCAGTGTGCACCACGCCTTATGACATAATACGTGGATCCGACGCGAATCGGCGGAAGTGCCTTGTGCAACCACAGTTGCGTACAATAGTATTTATAGACGTCACAAGTTCATTCACCTAATCCTGCATAGAACATACCTAATTGTTCATTAAAAGTGGATTTATGTTGATTTTAATAGACGCATTTATTGATTTTAATAGCCTAGTACAGAAATATGGCATAATCACATAATAATGTACGATTTAAAATTAACCTCGCAAAATTTTCATCACTCAACGTACTTTGTTGGAAGAATTTATTACATTCCATTTTAATTAGTATCGAAATATATGCTTCGTCTTATGAAGCAGTAAACCAGGATTAATTTGGTATATAATACCAATTCAAAAATGCATAATTGATTGCTCACAGCATTTTTTAATCGCGAGCTCTCTCGCTGACATACCGAACTTCGATGGTCATGAAAACAACTTTTATATTTTATAAAAATTGTTCCGTAGACTGCGGTTTTAATTTTTTTTAATGTTGCCACATTCATACTCTACCTATATAACTCAATTAAAAAGCGTTCTTTGCATGTTCCGCATAGCAACAATTTAAAAACCGTTGGAACTCCAACTCGCAACTAGTGTTGCGAGAGCACTGTACGTTTTCCCAAGTCGCAACCCTAGTTGCGGAGAGCACGTGAGTGGCTAGTACTCCTTATTGCGGTATTGTGATAATATTAATCATGTAAAGGGCCCTATTGGCCATTGAAATCCCTTGTTTGAGATATTTAAAAAAACGCTTGGTGACAACTGACAGCTCAATTTTTCTATCCTAGGAGAATAGACCTACCACTTGTCAGTCAACCTCGTTTTTGACATTTAGCATTAGTAAGTAGTATTTCAGTCAATGGTCAAACTGAAAGAAAAATGGGAAGGAAGTAAACAGAAAACTTCAGTAAATTTAATTAAATAATTGCCCTTTCCAATCATGACTAGCCGTAATCCCAATACTCTGATGAGTGTCCCAGACGAACAGTTTGATTATCTTTTTAAAATTGTGCTGATCGGAGACTGTGGCACAGGCAAAACATGCATTGTGCAACGATTAAAATCAGGGAATTTTATCGAAAGGCACGGGAATACGATAGGCGTTGACTTTTCTATGAAAACATTAATAGTTGACGGAAAGAAGGTCAAGGTTAGTAAGTCTAATTTAATTTGTACTGCGTAAAATGATATGAATTTATTGTTAACATGTAGTTATCTGATGTTTTAGTTGCAAATATGGGATACTGCCGGACAGGAGCGTTTCAGGACAATCACCCAGAGCTATTATCGCTCCGCAAATGGAGTAATTATTGGTAATTATTCAGATAAGCTAATGTCCTTTGCACATCGTATGCTTTCATGTATTTAAAATGGAATAATTATTAAATCAATATTTTTTTGTTTCAGTATATGATATAACTAAGCGTTCTACGTTTTTATCCCTCCAAAAATGGATTGAAGAGGTTAGGCGGTATACATCATCAAATGTGATAGTATCATTGATTGGCAACAAGTGTGATTTGGCTGAGCAACGGGAGGTAGAACCAGATGAACCGAAATCATTCTGCCGATATGTGCCAGAGATTATGTTTGTGTTGGAGACTTCAGCAAAGGACAACACTAATGTTGAAGACACATTCCGGAGCTTAGCCACTGAATTAAAGGTAAATTTATATTATTATAAGCAGTAATCCACCACATCATGAATTTTCTCTCTCATATTACCTATGAAATTATGAATGAAAATATTTTTGATACAGTTCTATGATTTATAAGTGGAATGTTGGACAAGCTTTTTTATCAAGTTGCGGTTACTTCTGGCTGATAGTAATGTCTTGTTTTTTACATATTGTTAAAAAAATCAATGATAAAAAATTACTGACTTGCAAATCATTTAACAATGCTAATAGGTTTGTTGCAAATTGACCTCCACATGACAATATAAAAACTATTCTCTGGCCACAATAGATGAGCAAAAAAAATGTCTCTGAAAAGTTAATTTCATTTGCAACTTAAGTTTATTGTACTCAAGGTCTAGATGTTTTGTGTAATGTAAATGTGTTTAAAATTGTTTGCAAGTAATTATGTGCTACTTTAAAATATTAGTGTCAATTATTTCTGTTTGTCTTATAAAGGCTTCTACAAATATAGCAATTTATATTAACAACCAACAGAGATATAGCTTTAGTGAGATAATAAATACACCATTCTACATAGTTATAGTCACACCTGCTTGCAGAGGGGTAGGCAGAGATCATGGATTTCCATTTTCCATGATCCTAACATACAACTTTCACTTCATGAACTCTCATAAAATTCTTCATGCATGCACACCAATTCTGAATGTAGTAATAGCAGAATCTCTGTCTGTTGTTGACATAAATAGCAATTTTATAGAGGAGGCTATTTATCATACAATTGATATTTTTGAGTCATTTGTGTTAATTGCATTGCATTGTATGTGGAGGACAATGCAACTGTGGTAGAAGCATATTCATATACAGGGTTATTTTTGGGATTGTGGATCAAGAAATTGTTTTCCAATTTGGTATCTGTTAGCTATTACATAATAAAAAATCGACCAAGTGAGAGTCCGACTCGCGCACAGAGGGTTCCGTTCCGTACAACTAAAAAAACAAATGTGATTTATCAATAAATGCATATTTGTTGGTAAAATATATGTAATAAAAGTTGTTGTTGCTGGCCTGAGACACCCCGGACATGCAAGGGGTATTCGATAAATCGCTCCACGCCTTCCTGCCTTCAGCCACACTTCTGGTATCGTTCCAGCTCAGTCCAACGGCTCGCGGCAGATTCTCGACGGGCTGCCGCCATGTATGCACCGACCGGGCGTCCGCGGTTACGCCTACCGCCCGGCGGCTGCTATCCGAAAGCAACGCTCGCGTTGATAATTTCCCTTCCCCCTCTTCGAATAGTGTGGCCGATCCATTTCTACTTGCACATCGCGATCTCTACGCTAATAGAGGATTAATGGCATATGTTCCAACGGTATTCGTTCCGTATCGTTCTTGGCCAGAACACACGGAGGGTCGTCCTCAGGGACTTATTGAAGAAGACCTGTATTTAATGCGTCAGGCCCTTCGTCACTCCACGTTTCATAACCAAAAAGAAGTACAGACTTAACGATTGATTTGAAGATGGATATCTTAAGTGTGAGGACATTAGGTTTTCACACAACTTTGAGATGGGCGAACGCAGCCTTAGCCGTCTTAATTCTGCTGTCGACGTCTTCCTCCGTTCCACCCTGGCACGTTACTACACTACCGAGGTACACGAATTTGGTGACCGAGTCCAAGCTGTCCACTCTCAACGCACGTGGGTCGGTTGTATTCGACTTAATCCGCATATTAACTGTTTGGCTCTGTTGATTCGCAAGCCCATAGTTTCAGCTTCTGCTTGGAGGCTAGGCTTCTAGATAAGTAAGGGTTGGCGAGATCAGCACGACGTCGTCTACGTAGTCCAAGTCTTCTAAGTGATTTGTGCCCCATGGTATACCTCTTGGTGTAGTGATGACGATTCTCGTGACGTTTTCAAGCAGAATGACAAACAAAAGGGGTGCGAGGAGGCACCCTTGCTTGACGCCATCAGGTATTAGTATAAGCTCGCTAAGCTCCTTCTCGTGGACCACCCTACATGTACTGCCTTCGTACAAGGAACGGATGACACAGGTCAGATGCCTCTTTTGATTAAACTAGACCACAACGCGCTCCACTTCAAGGCGTCGAAGGCTTTCTCGAAATCCACGAAAGCGAAGAAAAGTTTCGATTGCCATTCGACACATTGTTTAATCAAGATGCGCTAGGTGTTAGTGTGGTCATGTCGTGTACAGGAGCGACCTGGTCGAAATCCCGCCTGTTCAACACTTTACGTTTCAGCTACTTCTGGTGCGTTGCGGTTCTGCAGGATATTCGCTAAAATTTTAGCAGCAACTGGAAGTAAGGGAATGCCGCGCCAGTTATCGCACCGCGACAGATCACCCTTCTTTGGGACTTTCACCAGGAGTCCTCACTCTGCGGGTACTTGTCCAGCTTCCCAAATGCGTCCCTTCCTGCTATGTGTCCCGTCCACTGCCACTTAAGTTTAGCGATTCGAAGGGCTATATCGGTCACCTTGGTTCTGCTGCGGATAACTTCATTCCTGATACGATCACGCAGAGATACTCCCAGCATAGCCCTCTCCATTGCTCTTTGGGTGACTTTGAGCCTTCTTATGAGGCCCATAGTAAGCGACCAAGTTTCAGTACCATATGTCATCACTGGCAACACACACTGGTCAAAGACTTTCGTCTTGAGACACTGCGGAATATTGGACGAAAATATGTGCCGTAGCTTCCCGAACGCTGCCCAGCCGAGTCGGATGCCGGTGCCGAACCGATGGCCGTTGGGGCGGAAAGGTTCTCGAATGGTGACGACGTACCGGAAGACGTAGCGTGGGCAGGCCCCCCACACGGTGGACTGATGACCTGGTAAGGGTCGCGGGTGTCCGCTGGATGCGGGTGGCGCAGGACCGGTCATTGTGGAAGTCTTTAGGGGAGGCCTATGTCCAGCAGTGGACGTCTTTCGGCTGACATGATGATGATGATGATGACTTCCCTTCAGCGGTTTCCTCGCTGTAGGTACGAGCGCCGCGCCCACTAAGGCTGCGGGTGATGTCGTACAATTCGCGCATATCCTTACGGCATGCGGCAGTGTTCGCGCGGTGCGCCAGTTCATTAGCGATTCTCCGGCGGTCTCTGCGCGCGACTCTCTTTACTAATGTACGAAGGGCACCGTACTGCTCCTGAAGGCTGGATGTTTCCGTCTCTGTAGTGTAGAAAACATCAACTGAATTTTGGTTTGGTGCCGGTCTTCTATTGCTCGCCAAAGTACTTGTGACATCCAGTTCTCCCTCTCGGGAGTGGAGTATCCGAGCACTTGTTCACCTTCTCTTGTATAAACGGCACGGGTCCTTGTCCAAAAGGGCGTGCAATATCGGATAGTTTTTCAATTCCGGAATTGCTTCCGATATTGGGCTCCAATTCCGGAATTCCGGAACTGGTTCCGGAATTGGGTTGCTTTTTTTATCAAAACAACGTACCTGGTTATCATTTTATAGGCAACTAGCATTTGCCCGCGGCTTCGCCCGCGGACTAAGCGAAATTTTTAACCGTCTACAAAAAACAGGTTCGTATGTTTGTCCACGATTATCTCGCGTTTGGCTGAACCGATTTAGATGCGGTCTCCAGAAAAGTAGTTATTACATTCTGGGGGTTTCGGTATACGAAGTTTGGTGATTGTGATTCATTAACAGATGAACAGATGAAAAGTCAATATACATTCTGAGAACCGGCAAACTGTTGAAATTCATTTGATTTTGGCAAAAATAAGGATCGAAATCTATTATCATACATTTCCGAGAGGCCGAAGGGGAAAGGGCCGATGAAATAAAAGTATGTCTTAAATGGCCCTTAGTAAAAGTATCTGTGTACTACAGTAACACCAATAGGTCTGTAAACGACCAAGCAGCGCGCAGCGGTCATAAACTCTGGTCCTTTGAAGTACAGAAATACGGCTAATTCAATATCTCATGTAACATTTATTTATCCTAAAATTTAATTTATTAGGTAGGTTTTGCCAGTTCCCATTGGAGCATCCAAAAAGAAAATTTGGCCTCACTTCCATTCGCACTCTTTACTGTCAGTCCGTCTTTTACAACCAAGTTGCTTTTACTGGACCGATTGAATTGCAATTTGGCACAAGCTATCAAGAATTTAGAGCGCTCGTGGCCCAGCGGCACCCGCCTACCGCGTGCGGTATGCGAGGTTAAGCAATGTGGGCGCAGGTCAGTTCTTGGATGGGTGACCGCTTTGAGTGGTTACTAACTGACTCTCGTGCTTTGGAAGGCACGCTAAGCCGTTGATCCCGGCTGCAATCGTTAAGCCAAGTTAGAGGCCTTCGAGCGGTTTGCGAACTTCTAATAGTCAAGTTGCCCACTCACTTGACAAAGTGGGGTCGAGGTTGCACCACGTCAGTAGGGAGTACCCACCCTTACCCTACACGTGACCCCTGGGTGGTGCTAAAAGTGCAACAAAAACTGGCAACCGTACTTGTCTTCTCGAAAATCTCACGATTCGTAAATAAATGCCATACGCTTAAAAAAAATCTAAAGGTTGATTTAAATGGAAAAAATATCGAAACCTCTATGTCGTTTTTAAAAGCAAATCCTATATAGTAACATTAAACTTTTGCATACAGGCATGTATGGAGTGCCAAATTTTACCTCAGATTCGTAATATGAGACCTCTCGGACGCTCAGATATCGATTTTGAACGAAATCGGGACGAAATAAAGAAAATAAATATGGCCGCCCTTTTCACAAATTTTACCTCGGATTCGTATTGAGAATTCTCTCGGACGCTCTGATATCGATTTTGAACGAAATCGGGACGGAAATGAAGAAAAGCAATATGGCCGCCACTTTTTCCAAATTTTACCTCGGAGTCGTATTAGGGGACCTCTCGGACGCTCAGATATCGATTTTTAACGAAATCGGGACGGAATTGAAGAAAATCAATACGGCCGTTACTTTATTCTATGTTTTGGTACCTCGGATTCCTATTAAGAGTCCTCTCGGACGCTCAAATATCGATTTATGTCGAAATCGTATCGGACGGCACTGACTAATAAAACCACTTACAATACGACATTGAATCAAAAAGGTCGTATCTTCTTAGGGAACTCACGGCACTTCATGCACCTTTAGACCTTATTAGGAACTTACATGCGAAATTTAGTATCTCTCGAACCAGCAGTTTGGGCTGTGCGTTGATATGTCACTCACTCAGTCAGTCAGTTTCTTCTTGCAATTTGGCAGCTACTTTTAAGTTTTCATGCCCGCAATATTAAATTTCAAAATCAATGCCATTTTCGAAATTAACGACCCAAAAAATCATAAAAATCACACCCATATTAATATTTAGACATTCCAACCCCCTCGGACCCCAACAGAGGGGATGGTATTTCACGTCCTCCACGTGGGATTTTAAAATCATTGTTGTTTTCGTAATCCGCGACCCGATAAACCATAGAAACAACACCCAACATCGATTTTCAGAATTTGTCACCAGATTTCCCCCTTTTAGGGGTTGATTTCTCAAAAAACCTGAAACACATGTTTACTCATTTATCGTCAGAAATACTACTGTGAAGTTTCGAATAAAATAATCCAACTAATCTTGACTCCCCTTACAAACTTCGGACCCCCATTTCACCCCCTTAGGGGTTGAATTTTGAAAAATCCTTTCTTAATACACCTAAACACCGCGGGTGTCCGCTGGATGCGGGTGGCGCAGGACCGGTCATTGTGGAAGTCTTTGGGGGAGGCCTATGTCCAGCAGTGGACGTCTTTCGGCTGACATGATGATGATGATGAATGCACCTAAAGACCTTATATGGAACCTACATACTAAATTTGGAATCTCTAAAACCAGCAGTTTGCTCTGTGCGTTGATATGTCAGTCACTCAGTCAGTCAGTTATTTCTTGAAATTAGGCACAAACTTTCAAAAGTTTTCATGTCCACAATATTAAATTTCAAAACCGATGCCATTTTCGTAATTAACGTCCCATAAAACCATGAAAAAGACACCCATATTAATATTTAGACATTTCATCCCCCTCGCACCCCATCAGGGTGGATGGTATTTCACGTCCTCCACGTGAGATTTTAACATCATTGTTGTTTTCGTTATCAGCGACCCGGTATATCATAAAAACAATACCCATGTCGATTTCTAGAATTTGTCACCACCTTTCCCCCTTTTAGGGGTTGATTTCTCAAAAAACCTGAAACACGTATTTACTCATCTATCGTTAGAAATACTCCTGTGAAGTTTCGAATAAAATAGTCCAACTAATCTTGTTTCCCCATACAAACTTCGGACCCCTATTTCACCCCCTTAGGGGTTGAATTTTGAAAAATCCTTTCTTAGTGCACCCCTAGACCTTATAAGGAACCTACGTGCCAAATTTGGAATCTCTAGGACCAGCGGTTTGGGCTGTGCGTTGATATGTCAGTCAGTCAGTCAGTTTCTTCTTTTATATATTTAGATATATACTGCCTCCAAATAGGATAAACTATTCTAATAATGCATACCAACACAAACTTCTATTTTGAACGTCGCATTGTGCATATACAAATAAATGAACATAATGCACATTTTCTAATTTATTTTTCACTGCATACATAAAAAGCTTTCCGAGAGCAAATGCGCTTATTGCTAAATGTGAACCGATACTATTTAATATCTAGTAATAAGTATGACATGTACTCTATAACTTACGTGTATGGTATACCTGTTAATGTTGTGCAAGGATAAAATGTATAAAACGGCAGGTCCCGCCATGCTATATACGACCGAAACCGAATGTTGAGCATCCACCAAAAAACGCATTCAAAAACTCACAACAGAAATGCGCGATTGCGCATGTTGCGTTGGTCAGTGGGTGTAACCAGAAAGGATACTAATCCGGTATCAATAAGTAGGAGGTAGCTTTATCTTTAAAGTCTCTCCCATTGAAGAAAAATTTAAGGAAAAGCGATTATTTGCGCTTGTGCCTACTGACGCGATCTACTGATCATAAGGTGCAAGTAACTTTAGACCTGCCGATGACGAAACGTGGCCATGGAAGACCTCCGTCACTTGACTGACAACGGCCAGTAGAAAGACGCAAATATCAACGCCGAAACCGCCAAAAATTTTCTCGAGTGGAGAATGCGACGATAGAAAAAGGCTTATGCAGTTGATGATCTGTGATGACAATCATCTGTGGTACTCCGTGGTCGATGCGGTCGTTTATCATCATTTACACTTCACTACGCTCAAAGATTTCGCGAGCAAGTGTGTGATTTACTATAGAAAATATCGAAATCGTCACATGCGTGCCTATTTGAGGAGTTCCCTCAATTCCTCAGAATTCCTATCATTAAATCTTCACCAAATTTATATTGAAGATGATTACTAAACAAATAATTTTCAGAAATAATCCAGTTCTCAGGAACTGGAATCTATTAATTGTTTGGTGGATGGTGGTATTGGTGGTGATGGTAAAACAATAATTAAAAATTGAAATTTGGCTCTCGAAATGTTCACGTGTCTGACGATTTCAGTCAAATGACAGTCAAAATGGGTGCTTTAAAATGATAGCTATTAATACCTGATCTACCTAAAATTTGATAACCTTCATCTAGCTTCCCAGTTTTATGGTAAAAAAAATAAAATAATATAAAAGCTCTGGAAATACATCATATTCAATTCCGGAATTTCGAAATTCCGAGTGTTCCAATTCCGGAATTGTAATATCGGAAAAAATGGCCAAGATTCCAGTTTTTCGAAATTCCGAAATGCAAGCCCTACCTATTGTACAGGTCTTCACGTGTTTTTCCAAGAGCTCGTATTTATTTCGTAGACTTAAGCCGAAGTTCTTTCTACATTCGGGGTCGCGGAGTTCACCTACTTCAAATCGTACATTGTAGACGTCTTTTCGGATTTGCGGCGAGGGGTAGCCAGCTTGAGTCGCGTTATAGTTGAGTAATTATCACCAAATTTCAAGTTGATAGGTCAATAAGAAGTAAAAAAAAAACTTCGGAACCAAATTGTGTGACAGACGCGAGTGACAGCTATAGAGCTCCGGTTGGACCCTTCGGGTACGGAACCCTAAAAGTTATAGCGACAAAAAACGCATTTCATTTTTAATTTATTTTGATGACAATAATACAAAATCTCAAAAAAACATTAGGGATAGTATGGAGATACGTTACGGATAGTATGGAGAGTTGACACTGGGGTAGGGTGACCAAGTTTTATGAAAAAATGTTATTGCCCATTGAAATTAGGAAGAAATAGAAGATTATTTGAGTTTTAAACCTGTGATGCTGTCTACTTTGAGTTCTTTACCATGAACAATCATTCTGGATCACGACTACAAAATCATTCTGGGGTGCTACCGCGAACTTAGAAAATCGAACTTCGTATCCTACCGTCCCTTTCCGTCATATAGAGAGTGAAAGGGACGGTACGACACGAAGTTCGATTTTCTAAGTTCGCGGTAGCACAGCTGTATATAGCTTTGATTATATTGAACTCAAATTGTCTTTTTAATTATATATAATTTATTAATAAGTTCAATAAACAAACTTGCCCTTCATTTATATTCTTATATATTTTCAGCGGCAACATGACAACAGTGAAGGCCCACCGGCGGAGTCCGACTCAGTAGTTCTCGGCGAGAGCCACTCAGTGAGTAGATGTCAACCATGTCGCTCCTCGTAGACCAATACTCAGATATTTTACACCAAATAATAATATATTGGAATCATTGTCACAATCTAGGCTATGTTATATTACGCCGTCAAATCAGGCCTCTATTTACGATAAGAGTACTATACAATAGTATGATAGAGCACAGCTAGCACAAAACCACCTGCAAGATAAACCTATCTCATTCTTAGGGTGAGTTGCACCAACATACAATTACAGATCGATCAACTTTTAATATTATGGTCATCTGTCATATCATTTAATTTAACGGTAACGATTACAGACGGCTTGGTGCAACCCGCACTCAGTCTATCTATTCAAGCATGGTCTTGTACTAATCATGCAGGAGTACGGGCGACATATAAGATGGGATGCAGGAATGTGGTCTGTTGGTGGAGTTCCTGCAGGATCATGAGCAAGAGAACATTCACATTCCTGCCATCCACACTCCATGTCCGTCACACGCTACACATCATTGTATCAATAATAATACAGTACCTATTCAGTCCTAGTGGACGAGCAATATGTCCAAGCCAAATGATTTTTATCAACTTGGCATAGAGGCCTGATGTTTATATATTTTTTTGAGATTCACACTACAGTATTTTGTTTATTCTTCTAATGTGCCTTTAGTCAAGAAGTTGGTTGGATTGGAAATATGTATCGGATTTTTTTTTATATATGAATTTTTGGATAAGTAAATTTATTGAATTAGACTTTTCTTATAAATCCTATAATACATATACACAAATTTTACATGAATTCACAAATCATACTTAACATTTTTTACTTGACTTATAAAAACAATTATGTTGTCTTTGTTGTTGTTTCGTACACATACTTTTGTGTAAAAAGTACGGAAGATTATGCCGAACTAATGAAATGAAGTCAAGCATAGCAAGTGTTACATTGCTGTACACTTTCTCTAGGAAAGCAAATTCCAAGCAAATTGGCTTTAATTTTAATGTCAACACTTTTGAAGAAATGAGTTAAGGATCTATATGGTTTTATAGTATTTTTCTTGATCTTAATTGTAATCTCATTTTCTTAACTTTTGATCATTTTATTAGTAGTAAATATTTAATTTTTAGTTGGTGCTCATAATAATGATCTTATATTGCTATTAGTGGAAAGATTAGAAAAGTATATTTAGAAAGGCTCATTGGTGGTAATACTTTAGATTTAAGATCATCAGTTTCGATATTGTATATAATTAGATAATGATACCACCTAGTCGAGACTGATATAAGCCATATGTTAGTATTGATTGTTGTAAAACCAGAAATTTATATACATAGCGTTTAACATGTAAACGAATTCATAGGGCATGTAAATCAGTCATGGTTATTTCAAATTGAGCTGTATTCCATTGTATGAGGTATAATTTTCAAATTATTTTGAATTAGCGATTTTATGTTCACTTATGTATTAACTAACGGTTTTCATGTAAGACTTAGATTCCTATTCTTGACGACTAATATTTTAGATTATTTTTTCATGCATACATACAATAAGATGGAATTTATAGATGATAACAATGGATAATCAATGGTTGCTTATTGCATCCACCTATTCCGTCTGCTCTTGGGTATTTATCAATAGGTACATTATAAGATTTAAAGCTCACATTGTCATTAACATTTGAATTTTTGTTCAAAACGGAGTATTTACCATGTATGTTATCATCATGTCAGCCGAAAGACGTCCACTGTTGGACATAGGGCTCCCCTAAAGACTTCCACAATGACCGGTCCTGCGCCACCCGCATCCAGCGGACACCCGCGACCCTTACCAGGTCATCAGTCCACCGTGTGGGGGCCTGCCCACGCTACGCCTTCCGGTACGTTATATTGTTGTCCGGTATGATATTTTTTTTTGAGTTTCACATATAATCCTTTTGAAAATGGTGCTTGCAACAGCGCCGAAATATCGAAAACTTAACAAATACAACATACATGGTAAATATCCCGTTTTGAACAGTAATTCTAATAGGTACATTAAGTACTAGTACCCATCATCAATATGCCTTTATATTTTTATAACCCATTCTGCATATTGACGCATTGCATTATTTAAAGAACAATATCGAAAGGCATGCTATAGTTCTCTTGTACCAGTGAAAGCACCGCGGGAAATATTGACTATCTATCTATGCAGAATCTGAAACGAGACTAGACTAGATCTCGATGGAGTTTTCAATGTAGCGTGGAATTTCATTGTGTCAGTCAACATAAATTGAATTAGATGCGGGCTTAGGCTGATAAAGGGTTATTAGATCCGATTTCCTAATTTTCGGGACAACAGCATTAACATTTCGGGACATAACCTTAAAATTCAGGGCAAGTCATTAATTAATGTCTTAAAATTAACGTTTCTTTACTATTGCTATAAAATACGAAACAGTCAACTATACGAACAAAGCAAAGAAACATCATAAATTATAATAACAATCAACAATAATAACAGGTTTTTTTTTTCATTTACTTACGTATTTTGTCATGTTTTTTGACTTCTCAAAAAGCAACTTTATTGATTTTCGATACTGAATGCTCAAAATTCGGGAAAATATTCTGTCCCGCATTGGGTTCACTGAATTGCGGGACATGGCCAAATATCAACGCTGAAAATCAGGACGTCCCCGAAAAATGCGGGATATCTGGTAACCCTAGGCTGTTATTTCACCTGCGATATTTGTCAGAACTTGATGTTCTAATTAGAAAACACTAAAATATTATGGATATAATACCGGACCTGCCCAGCTAGCACGGCCCAAAACGTCACGTAAAACATGATAATACCGACCATGCTGGTTGGATCAGATGGAGAAAACTTTTTTAATGGTCTCCATACAAACGTAGTTTCGCTCTCATTTTAAACCGGTATGCTGGAATAACATGCAACTTTGTGTACACAATGGGATCCGCTGTTGCTTGAAATTATAATGGAGAAAAAATACATGGGATACTATTTCGTTAAACCTCGTTGTTGTTAATACGATAAGCCACAAAAAGTACAAATCGAAGGTCATTGAGATCTAGGAGCCCCGTAAAACGACGTAGTATATCGGCGTAGGTAAAATAATCTTGCCCTTACCAATTAAAATTGGTATGTTTTCAATTAGATAATTTATTTATACATAAGTAGGACACTTTATATACGTATGTATATGTATTGCCAGTGTCTGCCGCAGTAACATGTCTTATTAAAATTATAATGAAATAAAATGCACCTTGTATCGTAGGTATATAATTATATATTATTAGTTCTAGCGGTTAAGGGTCACCTACATAGTCCGCCATATAGCCACACACAGGTCCTAATGGTACCTACAGTCGACGTCAAATATAGGTTTGTATTTTCATCTTATATGAATAATAAAGCGAAATCAATCGGGTAGTGTCCTGGGAAAAATATTATCATGATTAGTCCGTCAGTTAGATAAAATTAGATTTTCAAAACATATTGGTAACGTATTTTTTCTTTGGCCATTCAAACAAAAAATAACAAGGTAAAGCGCATCAAGTTCGGGAGTGGGGGCTTGTGACGTCCGTCACGCCGTGGTAAAGTATACCACGGTGTGACGTCACGCGGAATTTTAACGTAGCCCGTATCTTTGTAATTTTTTGTTTAATTAAATAACCAAAAAAAGACGTAATAATATTCTTTGATATAAATAAATAAATAATTACATATGCCACAGCTTTGACGTCGACTGTAAATATTTTTGGCAGAAGTCAACCAGCTTCTAAAAAATTGGACATATATTTTGCTATATGGTAGACCATGTAAAAAGCCCCGTAGATATTTACATGGAGCAGGTATTGTAGATGTGTCGTCCAAAATATATCTATTGCTATCTATGGCGTGGTGTTATTGTCAAAGAAGCTGCAAACACATAAAATCACATGCTTGTGTATAATTTAAGTTTATGCGTTCAGTTTCAATATGGTGTTATGGACGCCTCGCCATTGCTCGTAATAAAATATTAATTAAATTAAATTATATTAGTCACAGTTAAAACAATTATAGTTTTAATGCCTTAGGGCCTAAAGTTATTACAAAGTTTACATTATAAGTCGAATCTCTGTGATTTTGTTTCTCAGTGCACCTAATTTTATATCTTATGTAGTTGTAATATGGTATCTTTTAGTCAATTTAGATTGTATTTAACATTGCTAGTTGAACTTTTGTATAGTTTTTGTAACATGACCCCCATAAGGCAGTTACGTAATAAGTAATACTTGCTAACTTTACAAAATGCATCCGACTTACATTATTTTAAACATTTATTTTCTGTACACATTTTCCAAATGAAATAAAAAATATTGTTATACACAGCAAATCTTTCATTTTGTCTTTTGTTAAAAGAAACAGACGTTATGATTCTTTGTGTCGCTAACGATAATGTCCAGCTGTTTAGTGACGTGGATGCCAGAGATCCATCCAAACTTCCCGGCCTCCGTGCCCAAGCCTCCAAAAGCCCGTACCAATTGCCCATTTTGCTTAAACACCTGGACTCTGCAGTTTCCCGAATCGCCAACAAGAATGAAACCCATTGGATCTACGGCCAAGACTTCTGGTTGCCTGAATTGGCCCTTTCTCTGTCCTACTGAGCCAAACTCAATGATCTTGCTCTTGTCTGCCTTGTCATAGATCTTTACTCTCCGATTTCCACTGTCGAGTACGACGACGCGGGTGCTAGTGACTGCGACACTGGTTGGCGCGTTCAGTTCGGTGCAGGTCACCTCCTTGGTCTCCCAGTTTTTGGATGTGTAAGTTGTTTGGAGCTTGGTCGTGACTCCGATTTGGTCGACAAATTTTCCGTCGGGTTGCAGTATCTGATAAAGATATATTAATTTTGTATTAAACAGTAACGTCTCCTAACGAAAATTCTAAATTTAAAATGAAAGGGATAAATAGAAATTATTGTTGTTCTGAGCAGGATTCGAAGCTGCGACATCCTTGCATATGTACGTGGCCAATCGCTCTAGCGTGTTGGTGCGCTACCGCTAACCGAAAACGAAACATTTGTCTCCCTGTCGCACTTGCGTATTCGACCGACAGAGACGGAGATACTTCGTTTTACGTTCGCGTAAGCCCTCTGAGCTGAGCTATGGGAACAATCATGTTCAGTGACCAAAGCAAATCCTTCAACCAATTCCCTCTTACAATGCCTTTAGGAAGGTGTACAGCGACATCTCAAACTACATGGAGAAATCGTCAGTATTTTTTCCCTTTATTTGAAATTTAAATAAAATCATATATTTATGTGCCAAAAACATATAGAAGTACAAGAATATTTAATCAAAATAACTTAAAATATCTGACACGAGTCTATTTAATTTAGTACGGCTGTCAGGTCGAGTCAGATATTTTTGCTGCCTTAGTGGTGGCAGATATTAATACTGGTGTATGTACTATGTGGAAAGGCTCGTCGCTAATTTGTTTCTGAACAGATTGAATCCAGAGATTCATTCTACCATTAAGTTTCTTTTGTTACTAGTTTCGGGGAGATGGGCCTCGTTAGCATTGGGCTGCAACCTGTCTAGGAGAAGGTAACTCCGAAATACAACCCGGGGAGATGGGCCTCGTTAGCATTGGCCTGCAACCTGTCTAGGGGAAGGAAAACCCCGATATAAAACCCCTAATCCAAGGTGTTAGCCGACCCGTGCCAAGGGATGCATGGCCAGAGGGGAGTCTGGTGTCGAACGGAGGGTGTCTGTGTTGGTGGTCACAGGGCACAGTGGTAATCCACCTTACCACAGTATAGGGCTCTGCTGTGATGGACCTTTAGTTCCCTATTTACTCGCGGGAACGCTATGGAGATTGGAAAAAATAAAAATCATCCGCATGGCGGCGACGCGGTCCGCCACCCGTCACGTCACGTTTCCAGTGGGGGCGAAAAGCGGCTCACGGAGTGCCGTTTTGCTACGTTGAATGTTGGAGGAGGAATGGAAGGAAAAATGAATGAAGTAAGGCAGATGATGGATAAAATGAGGATTGATGTTCTTTGTGTAAATGAGACAAAACGGAAAGGGTGTGACACCACGAAACATGGACCCTATACAGCGTACTGGTCTGGAGTGACCGTTTCAGACAGAGCATGTCAGGGGGTTGGTGTCATACTTTCAGCTAGGATTGCCAAGTGTGTGAATGAATTTGAATGCGTGAGTCCCAGATTAATATGGGTCAGAATGAAATTAGGACTGACTCGTATCTTTGTTGTTGGGGTATATGCCCCTGTAAACCTGGGTACGAGAACATCACAGTCGACCCAGGAAGAGAGAAAACAGTTCTGGGAGGAATTAAGGGATGTCACAAGTAGATGTAAGGATAATGAAAGGTTGATTATGTTAGGTGATTTTAATGCATGGGTAGGGGTAAAGCGAGATGGATTTGAAAAGGTTCTGGGTACTCACGGTGACGAGAGAGTGAATGAGAATGGTGAGAGTTTGTTAGATATTTGCCTCGAGAGAAATCTTTTTGTGACAAATACAATGTTTGCCCACAAATGGATTCATTTGTACACGCGTGAGGCGGAGAACGTAAGAAAGAGTATGATTGATTTTGTGATAGTGGACGAAAGATTGAGGAAGAATGTTCTGGACACTAGGGTGTATCGCGGGGCCGGAATAAATACAGACCACTTCCTGGTGATGAGCCGAATGAAAGGGCTGTTTCAAGGATGGCGGCATCGACCTCGTATATTCACTAGTGTTCTGGAGAGAATAAAAGTAGAAAATTTGCAAGAGGAAAGTGTGGCTGATGAGTATATTCATAAACTAAAGGAAAATCTTAGAGAGATAGATGATATATGCGAGATTGATCAACTATGGAATGGTTTTAAAGATAAGCTTGTAAGTACAGCCAGGGATGTATGTGGTGTGAAAGAAAGGAGCAAAGGGAAGAAGAAGAAGAATGTATGGTGGGATAAAGAGGTACAAAAGGCAGTAAGTGAGAAGAAGAAAGCGTGGCTAGATTGGTTGGCGATAAGAGCTGACCAAAGAAGTCAAAAAGCCACGCTTGAAGACGTGAGTGAAAGGAAAAGTAACTATAAAAGGTTGAATGTTCTGGTAAAGGAGGTAGTTAAAAGAAAGAAAGATGAACAGAATGATGAGATGGATCAGAGGTTATCTCAGGATTTCCGGGCAAACATAAAGTTTTTCTGGAAAGCCATTCGACTAGCCAGAGGTAAAACTCAGACCTCAGAGCTAACCTCGATTAGAGACCAGCATGGAAGTTTATTGAATGATGAGGAATGCATATTAGGGAGATGGAAGGAATATTTTGAAGGTTTGTTTGAGAGAGAAGAGGAAAATACGTCAGGAGTGAATGATAATGCACTGCCACATGAGGAGTGTAGTATTAGTATGGATGAAATTGTAAAAGCTTTGAAAGGAATGAAACCAGGAAAGGCAGCGGGGTATGATAGAATTTCAGTCGAGATGCTGAAGGCTGGGCAAGGCGTCGTAGCAAGTCAGTTGTATCGCCTTTTCAACTTATGTTTTAATACCGGCATAGTTCCAAAAGATTGGTGCAAGGCGGTCATCGTGCCACTGTACAAGGGAAAGGGCTCACAACTTGACTGCAAGAACTACAGGGGCATTAGCTTACTCAGCATCGTTGGCAAATTATATGCGAAAGTGTTGATTGAAAGGGTAATGCAAGAAACCGATGAGAAAATATGGGATGTACAAGCGGGATTTAGGAAAGGTATGGGATGTACGGATCAGGTCTTCTCTTTACGATGCATAGCCGAAAAATATTTGGCCCAAGGTCAAAAGGTCTATTGCGCGTTCGTGGATTTGGAGAAGGCCTATGACAGAGTGGTGAGGAATGAACTTTGGTCGGTACTGTCCGGATATGGAGTGAGCGACCATCTCATTCAAGCTCTGAAATCTCTCTACGAGGATTCCTCTGCTTGCGTGAGAGTAAACGGGTCCTACACTGAATGGTTTAGCATCGAAAAGGGTGTTAGACAGGGATGTGTAGCGTCACCGTGGCTGTTTAATCTATTTCTGGACAGTTGTTTGCAAGATTTGAAAGACGATGAATGTGGGTTGGAAATGAATGGGTTGCTTATCAAATGTCTACTCTACGCCGATGACCAGGTTTTATTAGCGTCATCGGCTGAGAAGCTACAGAAGATGGTAACTAGCATGCACAGATTATTTGCGAGAAAAGGAATGAAAATGAATGTAAGCAAGACGAAAGTGATGGTATTTGAAAGAGATGAGTGTATGACAGTTTGTGAAATTGCTGTAGATGGAGAGAGGTTGGAGCAAGTGGATGGGTTTGTGTATTTGGGGACTTTGTTCACGAGAGACGGTAAGCATGAAGGAGATATTGAAAGGAGAGTGATAGCTGGGAATCGAGTGAATGGGGCACTTCACGCCTTTATGAGTAGCCAGAAAGTGTCAGAAAAGGCGCGGCTGGCCGTGCATAGAGGAGTGTTGGTGCCGACACTAATGTATGGTAGTGAAAGTTGGGTGTGGCAGAAGAAACATCAGAGTCGAGTGAATGCAGTGGAAATGAGAGCGCTGAGAAGTATGTGTAGCGTTACTTTGAGAGATAGAGTGAGAAACACCGTTATAAGACGGAGGTGTGGAGTGAATGAAGATATAGTGACGAAAATTGAGAAAGGTATGCTAAGATGGTTTGGACATGTAGAGAGGATGGATGAAAGAAGATTGACAAAACGAGTGTATGAAGGAAGAGTGGATGGAAAAGTTGGAAGGGGAAGACCTCGGCGAACGTACTCCGACCAAATCGGAGACATTCTGCAGAAAGGCCAGGTCAGGAGTACCCTAAATCGGCGCGCATGCATGAAGAATGTTATGAAAGTTCATGAAGCGAAAGTTGTATGTCAGGATCGTAGCAAGTGGAAATCCGTGATCTCTGCCTACCCCTATGGGAAACAGGCGTGATTATATGTATGTATGTATGTATGTATGTTACTAGTTTATTTTTTGGTGAATATTTGTATTTTAATGTACCTGAACCCGATCGTTCCCAGTATCCACCACATACAACAGCTGGTTGGAGTTGTCTGCAGCGATGCCTTCGGGGGATCTGAACATGCCCACTCGGCTGCCCTTCTGACCGATGGAGCGCGCGTATTCCCCGTCCTTCGTAAATACGTGGACGCAGTGCTTCCATTTATCTAGAAAAGAATACATTGTCTTTTATTTCGCAATACCTTGATTGTCAATTTATGGTATAGGTCATTTTGCGATATTTAAAAGTTAACCTACCTAATAAATTCCATACGTCATTATGAGATTATTAATCACTGTTGAATCTTCAAATCCACGGCAAGACCCACCATAAACCCACAATAAAGTAGTAAGTATACTCCTAAATATACGAGGCTTGCACTGAAAGTGGCGGGAATCGAATACTTATTAATTTATTTTTAACATGTATTATACCTTTTTATAATCTCTGAAGTTTCCTTATCTCAACACACTGGCCACTTAGAAAAAAAAAGTATGGTTCGGTTTCAATTGTTTATTGAAGCCGTCGAGTCACTGCTTAAAATGGAATTGTGCCGTGAAAATTTCAGAGCTATGATTTATTATGACTTTAAAAGTGGACTAACACAAAAACAATGTGAAGAGCGGATGGTTGCTGCTTTTAATATTGAAGCTCCTTCAAAGACTACAATATACAGGTGGTATTCAGAATTTCAACGTGGCCGTGTATCCCTCACCGACGAAGTGCGTGAAGGTCGACCAAAATCGGCAGTCACGCAAGAAAACGTCGATGTTGTGCGTCGTCTGATAAATGAAGACCGACATGTGACATATCGGGAAATTCAAGAGCACCTGGGTATTGGAATGAGTCAAATACAAATTATTTTAAAAGAAGAATTAGGCGTGAAAAAGTTATTTTCCCGTTGGATACCTCACCTGTTGTCTGACGAGCAGAAAATAGTCCGTGTCAATTGGTGCCGCAAAACTTTGAAAAGATTTAACAAGGGACGCTCAAATGCTGTTTTTAGCATAGTATCAGGTGACGAGTCGTGGATATACGCTTATGAGCCTGAAACTAAAAACCAATCCCGAGTATGGGTCTTCGAAGACGAGCTCAAACCCACAAAAGTTGTTCGTTCTCGCAGTACGGCTAAGAAGATGGTGGCTACAATTATCTCTAAATCTGGTCACGTAGCTACTGTGGCTCTTGAGGATCGTAGAACAGTCAATGCTGATTGGTACACCACTATTTGTTTGCCGAACGTCTTTGCTGAACTCCGAAAAACAAACCCTAGTCGTCGCATCATCCTTCACCACGACAACGCCAGCCCACACACCGCTCGGACAACAACTGAGTACCTGGACGGTGAAAAAGTCGAAATATTGGACCACCCTCCATATAGCCCTGACTTAACTCCCAACGACTTTTTTACATTCCCCAGAATCAAGGACAAACTGCGTGGTCAGCGGTTTCAGACGCCAGAAGAAGCAGTGGAGGCCTATAAAATAGCCATTTTGTCGACCCCTACTTCAGAGTTCAAAAAGTGCTTTATGGACTGGTTTGAACGCATGCATAAGTGCATGAAATACAAAGGAGAATATTTTGAAAAACAATAAAAATAAATAAACTCACTTATACTGCATATTTTCTTCTATTCCCGAAACTTTCAGTTTTACCCTCGTATATTACGCCTTGCTAAGAATTCAGACAACTGTCTTGTTTCAAAATGCAGATCACATTATGACTTATGGGCTATGGCACATAATTCTCCCCATTAAGCTCTCCATGAAGGCGATGTGCACACAGCATTTCTTTACTTTTTTTTCTTTCTTTCGCACGTCATTCGTGTCAATATTTTGGCTGCACAACTAATATTTAGTATCTAATCTTCAGTTACAAACTGAAGGTCCCACAATGACTTACAAAAACTGGAAACCGTACTTGTCTTCTCGAAGATCTCACGGTTCGTAAATAAATACAATGACTTACCTGTCACATAAATCTCCCCTAAGGTCTTCATGAACGTAATGTGCGCGTGACACACACTCTCGTCGCACGTCATTGGAGTCACTATCTTGGCTGCGCAACTAGTATCTGATCTTCTGTTTCAAACTGAAGGTCCCGCAATGACTTACCTGTGTCATAAATCTCCCCCAAGGTCTTCATGAACGTAATGTGCACGTGACACACAATCTCGTCGCACGTCCTTGGAGTCACTATCTTGGCTACGCAACTAGTATCTGATCTTCTGTTTCAAACTGAAGGTCCCGCAATGACTTACCTGTGTCATAAATCTCCCCCAAGGTCTTCATGAACGTAATGCGAACGTGACACACAATCTCGTCGCACGTCCTTGGAGTCACTATCTTGGCTGCGCAACTAGTATCTGATCTTCTGTTTCAAACTGAAGGTCCCGCAATGACTTACCTGTCACATAAATCGCCCCCAAGCTCTACATGAACGTAATATGCACGGGATACAGCATCTCGTCGTGCGTCATTGGAGTCACTATCTTGGCTGCGCAACTAGTATCTGATCTCCTGTTCCAAACTGCAGGTCCCACAATGACTTACCTGTCACATAAATCTCCCCCAAGCTCTTCATGAACGTAATGTGCACGGGACACAGCATCTCGTCGTGCGTCATTGGAGTCACTATCTTGGCTGCGCAACTAATATCTTATCTCCTGTTCCAAACTGCAGGTCCCACAATGACTTACCTGTCACATAAATCTCCCCCAAGCTCTTCATGAACGTAATGTGCACGGGACACAGCATCTCGTCGCACGTCAATCGAGTCACTATCTTGGCCTGTGTTCGTTCCACCACTAGTACGCTGTGGGTGTCCATCCCGCACACGTAGAGGTGGTTGTTCCACGGACTTATGCCCACACCGCAGGGACGCGCGGTTTTGCGCCAGACGTAGTGTGGGATGAAACTACGGGCTCTGTGAAAGGACGCTAGTTAGTAAATTCACCCACGGTTTTGGAAAACTCAAGAATGGTAAATATTTGCTTTCGAGGCCTTCCAGTTATTTCCTTTAAAATGTGTTAAACCATTATAATAATGTTTGGTGTCTACTTATAATATACTTTTTTAGCTACAATTTTGTACTAGAAGGCGATCACTCTTCGTACCTACTTCAAGTGAGAAGTGTCCTTTCAAAAGCGCTTATTTTTGTCTTAGCGGTACTTCTAACGCGATAGCGGTATTTCTGGCCTATGTCCAGCAGTGGACGTCCTTCGGCTGATATGGTGGTGGTGGTACTTCTAAAGAGAATATTGCACAAGAAAGGTTAAGGTTCAATTTAGAAGTAGACTTACAGAAAAATAAACCCGTTTGAAAAGACACTCCTCAAGTGTCAATTTAGAGCTGAAATAGTTGTTTCCAACCCTATTGACAACACAATAGCACATACTTTAAATAAAACATTTCCACCGTGAGATAGTAATTAACCAGGCGCGCACTTTATGTTACCTTACGCGTAAATACCGAAAAAGAAAATGATATGGTAAAACCAGCTCAATTTCTTTAAGAATAGACATGATTTTCATATTTTATAAACGCGACGGACGCTACTGGCATTCAATGTTTATTGCATTCACCTCGTAAACAGTGGTGTTAAGGCGTTTAATGGCTTATAAAATACTCATTTGTCTGCGTAGGTAGGCTTCATTTGATCTTCAGGTTAACGCCTGGCATAGCCTTGCGGTTACAGTTAATTAAGTATTTAGTCATCTATTTACTAGGGATGCATTAGAAATATTAAGTTTATAAGTTAGTTCCTAAGTTTATAAGTTGGACCCCGGTAGGTCCTGAAACTACGACCAAGACCACCGGGGGATGGGCAGCAGCATCTCTGAAGTGCGGTGGAGATACTGTGATCGCCAACCCGCATGCCAAGCGTGGCGATTATGGCATTTACCCCCCATGAAATTCGAGGAGGCCTATGTCCAGCAGTGGACGTGCTTTGGCTGATGTGGTGGAAGTTAGTCCCTAAGTAAGGATGTTTGATTAACTGATTTATGTGAGTGGCGAGATGACGAGCGATAGAAATACCTATGAAAGTAACGCTGCGCCAACCCCACGTATATGGGTTAAGGGCAAGGAAATAATGATCTTATAGAATCCCTGCAATATGGAGGTCTTTAAGAACGGACTGTCCAGGTGTTAAGGCTATAGCCATCAGTTTTTTAGGGTTCCGTAGTAAACAAGCCACCTACAACCAACCTTCATAGTTTCGCCATGTCCGTCCGTCCGTCTGCCCGCGGCTTAGTAACCGTTACAATTACAACTAGAAAGCTGTAATTTTGGCATGGATATACATATGTATCAATCACGTCGACAAAAAAGCTAGAATAAAATTATGAATAAAAATTCGGGTACCTCCCTTATACGTAAAGACGTAATTTTTTTTCTTGCGAAAGCCATCCTATGGGGTGTCGTTGGATAGCTCGTTTAAAGCTTACTAAGGCTTTTAAACCCATTTTAAATCAGTAATCTGTTTGCGTGACATTAATAAACTTTAAAGTGCAAATTTTTGTTGGGAGTATTATTGTCATCTAAAGAATTTAAGGATTTAGAGCGATAGTTGAAGAAATACGAGTGACCTTCTAACCTCGAAGTGCTACCCTATAAATAAGCGCTTAACCAACGATTTAATCAGGAAGAACAGGTTAATGGCAGGGCCGTGATTTCTATAATCGCATAGCAGAAATGCAGATGAGTGGGTCACATTTCACTTGCTGTACATATGGGGTAAGTGCAATGAACGAAACTAATAATGGTCGGTATCGAAGGAGTTCTAAAATCACCAGGAGCCGTGGTGGATCCGGGAATTTTGGTTTGGTTGGACTCAGGGTGCTTTGGGGGGTTGGGCTGATCCCACTTAGCCGAACCCCCCGCTCCGATAGTGAGTAAGATAACGTAATTGATTGACACAGTGGAAAAGAGTTGGAAATAAGTACCAATGACGACTTTGACGACGAGCCTTCTGAGTAGCAAGATCATTAGGATAGGTTACTCGTAAGCTATCTGTATGTAAGTCTTGGAACAGACGACGCAAAAAGCATAGAGACTCACTTTGGACGCACTTGGACCCACCTAAGCAATGCAGGATTTTGGGTCAAATTCCAGTTGAAGTGTAGGTACTCACAATCATGATACTCACCTATAATGTAGCGTCAGGCTATCTTCGCTCTCCAACGGGTCGTTCTGCCTGGCAGCTTCCGGCAGGGGCTCATCTGACTCCGCTTCCAAAGGCGTGGCAGAATCCTTTTCAATGCTGAAGTTTTCTTTGTCGAAAACAAACCGCTCCGAGTCCCATTTGGACACGTCGGAGAGGAGCTGTACGGCATTCTGATGCAGGTTTATGTACGTGGACACCTGTTTCAAAATTAAATTACTATATTCGTAGAAATCAAACGAGTACCGTTCCTTAGTCTCATTTTCGCATTGGACGTAAGGTACCGTCGTTTTTTGTACTTATAAAATACAGGGCGATTCAGGAGATGTGAGCAGGACCAACACTACATACATAGTAAATGGCAATGAATCGTTCACCATTGTATTTAAGTGAAACACCCATACCTTTTTCCTGTATTTTAATTTTTGTTAAATTAAAGTTTAATTCTCTACAATTATGGTTACCCTAAAACAACTGGTTTATAAAGATTAAACCTCTAACTGTTATGACAGCACTTTGATTACGAAGAAAGTAAATTGTCACATTGAGTGAGATACGATATTTCAAAAGTGATCGGACTCGGATGACATTCAATTTGACACGTATCACTTGACTGAAGTATTCTGATTGTAGAGTGACCATGAATTTCGTAAATAATTTAAAACATTTTGTTTTCAACATCAAAGATAAATGAACTTTAAATTCACTAATAGTGTCACGAACCAGTAGCTTATGATCTACTGAATCCGTAGTGTTGATCTTGCTCACGTCTCCCGAATCACCCTGTATAAAAGAGTTAGCATTTTTATAAAAGAGCTGAGCATTTTTAATTACATAATTAGCCTGATCTGTAGAATGCCAAAATTAGCTGAACACGTCTGACTTCATATATTTTAGTGTCAAGTCTTGACGATTGGCAGTAGTTGTACAGTTGAACTCTAGTAGAGGAACAGTTTGATACTTTATCGCTAAGTATCACCCGTGGGTAGTATGACAGTTTATCAGGTAGGTACAAAGGTGCTAAGCACCTGGTCAGTTCGACCGGGCCTTAATTGTCGCTGTAATGTCATGTAGATATAAACTGTCATGTTTACTATGTACTGTGTACTAGTATGCAGTGAATAATGGTTTCCCATCGGGCAAGTTCGGAAGGAATACGGCTAGCCCCGAAGGGTCTATCAATTATCGTTCTAAACGATTAACAAGTTCATGCCAGTTAATGTGAAACTTTATTAGTCAATGTCAAATGAATGACAGTTTTCATTCATATATTTTATTGTCAAGTCTAAACGCTTAACAGTAGTTGTACAGTTGAACTCTAGTAGATAACAGTTTGATACTTTGTCGCTAAGTATCACCCGTGGGAAATTTAGTATGACAGTTTAAAATCAGGTAGGTAGGTACATAAAGGTACTAGCCAAGCACCTTGTGAGTTCGACCGTACCTTATTGTCGCTGTAATGTCATGTAGATATGAACTGTAATATTTACTAAATCCCAACGTGTGAACGCGACAAGGAAACGCAAAACGCGCGCAGTAATACAGACGATACTGTCAAACCTCGAAGTGTCAAGGAGTTTGATGAAAAGTGAGAATGTTATGCACTATTTTCATTAAGACCTTGCAGAACGTTCGTCTTGTATATTTACTCGTAGGTACAGATGTAGTGAATAATGGTTTCCCATCGGGCAAATTCGGAAGGAATACGGCTAGACCCGAAGTGTCTATCAATTATCGTTCTAAACGATTAACAGTTAAGACGCAGGGTAGGGCAAGCCATTCTCCATACAAAGGTTGTGCAAGTTTTTTGCGTTAGTTTCGGCACTTCAGCATTTAATTTAATTTTTTATTGGTACATATTGGATATACGCAGAACTTGATGGAGAAATTTTGCATTATTAAAAAAAAATTACAATTAAAAAAGAAAAACATCAAGACATAGCTAACAAAAAAATAAGCATATGGACCAAAAATAGTAACTGGTTTGCGCACCACAAACGAAGAAAAACTTGCACAAAGTTTGTATGGAAAGAGCTTACCCACCCCTTCGCCTTAATGCGAAACTTTATTAGTCAATGTCAAATGAATGAAAACTGGTAGAGTTTTGCAATTTGACATGACAGATGTTAGTCCGTATTCCGAGTTTAGCCGATGCGAAAGCATTATTCACTATGGCTCGGTTGCATCAAGCCGTCCCATCCATAGGCTGAGTTGCACCGACATACGACCACAGACCGATCAACGTTAAATATGGCGGCGGCAGCTGTCATGCCATAGAAATTTGACAAACTTTCCATACGTTCAAATTTTAACGAACACAGCTTACGATTACAGACGGTTTGGTGCAACCCAGCCAATGTCTGTAGATATGCGGAATAAACAACATCAATCACAACACAGCTACGTCACAATTGATCAGATACCGATAACATGTCAATTAGATACATCAAAATACCTACTTAATCACTTCAGTTGCATTCCCATTTACATTGTCATTTCAGAGTCTTTTAGCGTCGGCACGCGTCGGTATACATTTATTTCTAGGAAATTATCATTGTAGACTGTAGGTCATTCTATCTCTTTTACATTTATTATAAAACCTACTCGAGAGACAAAGATGGAGGCAGGTACACGAACTACGAGATTGGATTTTCCTGGTAGGCGGTAGCGCTGTTATCAAGTGAAACAGGTCGGGAATAATTACTTCGTCGGGTCAACAAACCTTGGTTACTCCCTCAACATGCTCCTTAAATGACATGGCTTTCTTAGCGACTTCTCCGGCCTCTTCTAAAGAGTTCTTGAGCGCTAAAGCAGACATGTCACCGCATTTCTGAAGATCTGAGGCTTCTTTCAGCAATTTGTCTTTGGTTTCGATGATGGCGTTGATTTTTTCGTCGGCAGTGATGATTATTTGTTCCGTTATACGCTCGCAGCGGTCCTGATTGATGAGATTAAAAATATTTTATTAATTTCTTGTTGCTTATCATTTAGATATACTTAAAAGCATTTGAATTGACGGAATTGTAATAACTCATCCAGTCTGTAAGTTTGCTCAGTATATTATGTAAGTCTTTATTTAGGTCTTTATCGTTTTGACATGGCGATGGCGTTAAAATTGAGATATCGTCAGCAAAAAGGACACATAGTTCATTCAAGATGCTTGGGAGGTTATTTATATATAGGTAAATTAAAAAAAATAAACACCAAGGCAACTCCCTTGCGGAATTGTGTGTTTGACTGCTTGCACATCTGCTATTTATATTACTTATGTGGTATATCTAACCTTGTAATATTCTACTTTGTGCTCCAGCCTTTCAGAAGCCGCCTCCAGCTGTTTGAGGATGGACTCCACTTGGGTCCGCATGTCGTCTAGGTGCTGGGCCCAGCAGACACGGCAGAAACTCTAGGTACAAATTGAAAACGCAAATTAAGCCATTTATAAAGCGTAGTAGCATAGTTTACCTGTTATTTAACGTATGCCTTTTTTAGTCGAGTAAGTACCGCGTTTAGATTTTTTTTAATATCACGTCTGTGGCAAACAAGAGTACAGCCCGCCTGATGGTAAGCGGTTACCGCAGCCTATGGACGCCTGCAACTCCAGGGGTGTTACATGCGCGTTGCCGACCCTTTAAAAATGTATACACTCCGTTCTTGAAAAATCCCATACTGTACTTCCTCGGCCTAGGCAGGGAGCTCATTCCCCAACCGGACCGTCCGAGGGTGGAAGTTCCTCTGAAACCGTACCGTACGCGGCCGTTTAGATTCTAAGGTGTGAGGATGAATGCCCTACCGACGGCGAGCAGTGCAATGATAGAAAGCGGCCGCGGGCATCATGTCGAACAGTTCTTCGGAGCATAACCCATTATACAAGCGATAGAACACGCACAAGGAGGCAAAGTTTCTTCAACGATTCAAAATCGCTCGTGAATTTCACAGCACAGCACGTCTCTGAAGCGAGTCAAAAGGCCTAAGCTGGTAAGGCCCAAGCCTCAATAAATCTTGCATTCTGGTTTTAAGCGCCAGGGAGCCTCAAGGGTTTTTTCCCATGTCAGTGTTTTACAAATATAAAAGTGGGGATATCCCAATGAAATGTCGGGGATGTCCACGGGATGTCACAATAATGTCATCTCAAACAGGGTTCATAACTTCTGAAATATTGTAACTATTGTACCTTGAAATGCTCACCAGCGCTAATTAGTGAATTGCTAAAAATATGTACATAGTTAAGGACTTAAATATTTTAATTGATTCCTTTGTGTTGTGAATAATAGTCATACAATTTATATATAAGTCCTTAACCATGTACAATTTTTTGCAATTCCCCCTAATATCAACGTTGTCACACATCGTCTGGCATTGCGAACACCTTACTCCAGCAGTGAACAGTCCCGCACTCCCATTGTGGATGCCGACTACCTTGAATTATTTAAAGAAATGCCTATATTCCACTTACTAGTTTGCAGTGCTCACAAGCCGTGGTATCAGCGTTGTCACACATCGTCTGGCACTGCGAGCACCTCACGCCAGCTGCGAACAGTTCAACACTCTGCATCCCTGGTACCATTGGCGTCGTGGGGGGCGTAGATATTTTCTTTTCACTCCCATTGTTGATGCCGACGAGCTGTAGCAGCGAGTCTATGTACAGGTTTGAAGGAAGGTCATTGATGTAGTTGGAGCTGGTTACGTGAATTTTGGTTCGGCAGATTGGACACTCTAGGATAGGTGAATCTGAAAGATATAAAAAAACACTCAAAAAATTGAATAGGATAATAATAATGTTAATATGCACATCATCACTATTCGCATCAGTTGCGGACTGTTATTAGGTAGTATTTATTTATCAGGGAGACAGTTGAGCTACTGTAAGACCGGCTACAGCTCCTCTCAGCTGTGCTTTGGCTTCATGTGTTTAGAAAAACAGCCATATTTTTAGAAATATATGTGTATTGTGAGGAAACCTGCGTATATCTGCGAAATTAATTAAAGGTGCATTATGTCCTCAATACACACTGGGCCAGCGTGGTGTCCTGGTGAATCAGTAATACCCGTTCCCCTCTCATCTATGAAAACTAATTTTTTATCGGGACCCACAGATAACCATCGTCGGGACACGTTTTGTGACCCGACACAAGCTGAAGGGGCCCCATTTTCGCAACTTTAGTATTAAATAATTTTAAATTGTATATTAAATTTTTTTAGCAAGGTTGTCTAAAAAAAATTTTATACTATTCTATTCTATGAGAGGAGGTATGTGCCCAGCAGTGAAACGTAAATAGGTTGATGATAATGATAATGTGTAATACTATACATACTTCCAACGTAAACAGCCAAGCAAGCCATGCAGAACGTATGCTGGCACGGCAGCATCTTCGGGTTGTGGAGCACCTCCAGACACAGCGCACATTGTACTAGCTCCTTGATGCCGTTCGTTGATGCACTGTGGAAAAAAGCAGGATAATCAATGAATCCAAAGAGTGTACTATTCCTCTAGCTACTATAGATAAAAACCTGCCAAGTGCGTGTCGGATCATGCACAAAGAAGAGTTTCGTGCCGACACCTACTAGTCCACATTTAAAACAATTATACAATACATTGAATAAATAAAGGTCGTATCTTTGTAGGGAACTCATGGCACTTAAGTCCTACTGTTTGGGCAATATAGTTTTTCAGCGATAACTCACATCCGTTAAACTTATCATATTCAAACCAAAATCGTTGAAAATATTTATACCATCATACCACCTCATTTTTTTCAGAATTTTAACTTCATACTTTGTAAATTAGATGGGGGGGGGGGGACAATTTATACGACTTTGTCAGCTAATATTTGACCAACGATTGATTTATATGCAAAAGTTTTCTTGAAACCTATGTACATCATTTTAAAAGGCCTAGCCATAGATACCCCACACGCTTACGTGCATTGATTGTTTTTTGCATCTCCGTGATACATGTATGAGCCCCCCTATTTTTTTTTGTAATTTCATATCGCTTTTCAGTAGCGGTTCATAGAATACACCTTTCGACCAAATTAATTTAAGTAATAATAGGGTATTTTAGTAAATAAAAAATAAATCTTTTAATTACTTTTAAAATTTATGTTTTTTTTTATCTGTCCTAAAAATTATCAAAATGGTAGCCGCCATTACAAACTAAATTGTGACGTCATACGGCACTATAATGCCGAACCACAGATTGGGCTATGATGACATAACATACATGAAAATATGTATTTCTCCTTTTAACGCATAACTGAGTCTTGTACGTTGGGCTATTGTAGCCCACTGTGTGACTGTGTGCATCTAGCAAAAAGCAAAACGACTCTGTATTTGTCACATTTGACAGACGTCACAATTAGTGATGGGACCAGTCAAAATGGCATACAGTTTTTTTCGATAATCGATATGGTTTATAAAAGAAAGATAATTTGATCGATTACGATTCGAATCGATCGACATAAGAAAAACAAAAATAACAAAGCAACAATTTAAGATATAATAATTGTATTATATTTAAACTAACAAAATCACAACTAGGTACATACAAAGGCAAATGCAAGAACACTCGGTAACTGACACGAGTGAAGGATTCGGTCGAAAAGAAAATTAGTCAATCACTATTATAGTGCCGTATGATGTCACAAGTTGATTTCAAAATGGCGGCAAGCGTTTTCGCACGGATATTGAAAATGCAAAATTAAAATGTATTTATCGATTTCATAAAATAGAAATATTCCACTTTTTCATTGGACCGGACGGATTAATATTAGCTATTTTTCTAAAAAGCGTAAAGGACCCTATTGTAGTGATTATAGTTCCTGAGTAAATCGGCTGTGACGGACGAACGGATGGACAGATATGACGAAACTACAAGGGTTCCGTTTTCGCCATTTTGGCTACGGAACTCTAAAAACGGAAGTCCATATTATAATGAGATTAATGTTATATGTAACCTGTTCATTGTTCAACCGCACATTTGTAACAAAGCAATGGTTCGCCTTTAGCGATGTGAATATTACAAATCTGACTCAAATGTCAAAAAATACATGGAATTGATGGTGAAATTTTGCAGAATGTCATCGCTTGCTCATAGAACATATTTAGGCAAAAACACAGTTAAATGAAATTCTACTTTGTATTGATCGCTTTTACTTGCTTATTAATTAATTTACTAAACTGAAATGAACAAATTAGTAGGTAAGGAATTTCTTAATTATAGGACTCCCGGGATATTTGCTGATGTAGACATATTTAAAAAAATAAAATAAAAGATACTTTACGGGCGAGTCTTGGGCTCCTGACTTGGGGCATGTTTGCTTCCGGTATGCGTTTTGAAAAACTGCACCTCCTGCCCGTTAGGCGTAGATGGCGTCTTAGGACTAGTGTTCCCATCCCTATTCCCCCTAAAGCTTTTCAATGAGAAAAGAGCAGGTTTTTTCTTTATTTTCTCCGACATTTTTCAGCTGAACTGTTTAAATTACAATCGTTAACTGACGCCTAATTGATTGATAAGCGATAATCTTATCGCTAATTGTTGTTTCAGTATCGTATCATATCATTTCGACAATACGATTCATAGTTAAAACAGTATTGTTTTTGTTATTTATCAACAATATACCGTCCATAACGCGGTATATATAGTAAGATAGTTAGATAAGATGCATGTTCATATTTGTCATCCTTTTCTATTGACTACTAACAGTACAACCTTACGTTTACTTTATACAGTAAAACTTCGTGGTACAGAGGCATTATCGTTTGATTAGATTGTAAATAATTATAAGATTAGATGAGTGAATGCAAATATATTATTAACTTCCCTATTATTAAACACAAAACCAGCCACTTTAACTTATTCCTAAGAACATTTAATTTAAACTGAAATGGAATTTTAAATTACGCGAAAAATGGAATGGAATGGAATTTTATATGATGTACCTAAAGGATTAATGATTATAATCTGGCAACAATTCTTACGAGACATTGCATTATTTAATTGGCATGTAGCAGATTATCATATTTTATATTACAAGCTAAATAAACTTTCGGTCAACACCTTCATCCGTAAAGTCATAAGTGACCGAGGATTTTACGGTCGTCTTTGTGTGCACATGATGATGATATTATTAAATTAATGCCACATGTGAATAAACGTTTTGCGCCATATACGTCATTTATCAGCCAAGGATTTCGGATGAACTCTGCTCGAGAAAGTAATCGAAGCATGCAGACTTCGAGGCTGCCATATTTTAGGGACGCTAACGGTAAAAACAGGTGGGTTAAACGCGTATTGCGATGGTATTGTTTTTCGACTCCCTATGGTTTATGGTTTGGTATACTAGCTTTTGCCCGCGACTTCACCCGCGTTAATCGTTATCGCCTCAGAAAAATAATATGGTGGTGAATTGTAAAAAAAAAAAACATAGTTAAGGACTTGATTATGTCTACAACTCTACATTTTAATTGGTGCTATTGTGTTACATAAGCTAACCATATAAATTCTATGACTAATTTTCGTAACACAAAGGAATCAATTTAAATGTAGACATAATTAAGTCCTTAACTATGCACAATCTTTTTGCAATTGACAACATTTCAAATTTTTA
This sequence comes from Notocelia uddmanniana, assembly GCA_905163555.1. Lineage (NCBI taxonomy): Eukaryota > Metazoa > Arthropoda > Insecta > Lepidoptera > Tortricidae > Notocelia > Notocelia uddmanniana. The sequence continues at coordinate 8,660,169 of LR991069.1, read as the reverse complement.
AGTAGTATGAAATCTTAACTCATTGCGTTAATTTAGTAACAAGAAACCCCAAAATTTTATTTTTTTATTTTTATAGCTATTAGTTTTCTAAAAACTCACGAAAATTTGAAGAAAGCCCATATCGTAGTAATGACGTCACTACTATGAAATTGTGACAGTCACAACACACAAAACGATCAGCAGTTCACTTTCTTTAGTAAATTTGTCTTAGTAACAGTGCTTCTGTATGATTTTTTACGCTGTGACGTGACGCCTTACTTGTCACTTAGGCTGGGTTGCACCAAACCGTCTGTAATCGTAAGCTGTGTTCGTTAAAATTTGAATGTATGGAAAGTTTGACAAGTATTTAAGGGATGACAGCTGCCGGCGCCATATTTAACGTTGATCAGTCTGTTATCGTAAGTCTGTGCAACCCAGCCTTACTCTATTTTAGAATAAGGAACTTTTGAAATTTTTACGAAATTGGGATATTTTATACGAATACTTATTTATACGAAATTGGGATATTTTCGAGAATAGAAATGTGGTTTTACTTAACATTTTATCCTCTATTTGATTTTATCGGAAAGAAGCCTGCTTAAAAAAATGAAATGTCGATTCACTCATATTCCGACTTGAGCCGATGAGATTGACTGCATCGTACGCACATGATTCACTGCATCGTACGCAGACTATTTTTAATTTATCTATAAACAACATATTGTATCTAAAATAGTCGAGGACCGCATTCCATTTTAGCGATACTGTATATAGGTATAACGGATCCGTAACCTCCGACCCCTGAATCACGTCTAGCTCGCAGGGATCCTCCGTTTGAGGACGCTATAGATATATATATGGAAATAAGCTCTACTATCGACACAACGTACAGTCAAGAACTCTAACATTCTGTTTAAAATAGGTGGTGGCCTTCTTGTACTCTACTTAACCATCCTGTTGTCAAGACGTTGATTCAAACTATTAGTTCCAATTTCTCTGCCGGTCCTGAGTTCTGACTCCTGACTTTGTCTTTTGTTTCGAGGCAGCACAAGCGCTCGCCAATTATGTGACCCAAATATCCTGGGACCACAGGGCTGGCTCGTTTCTTGCTCAGCAGAGATGCATAGCCATCCAAAGGGGAAACTCAACCAGTCTTAAAAGGGTTATGCAGAAATCTGACCTAGGGGACCTTGTCCTTAGTTGATATTTATTTGTTGTTGGTTGTTAGTTGATATTTTTATTATTCAGTACAGTTTAATTATATTAGTGTTAATCTTATTGAAGTAATTGTTTAATTGATCCATATTTGTATGTATGTAAGTGTGTATGTATTGCTTTATTGAGCATAAAACATTAAAAAATAAGATAAAAAAATATACCTTTTTAGGGTTCCGTACCCAAAGGGTAAAAACGGGACCCTATTACTAAGAATTCGCTGTCCGTCCGTCCGTCTGTCACCAGGCTGTATCTCAAGAACCGTAATAGCTAGACAGTTGAAATTTTCACAGATTGTGTATTTCGGTTGCCGCTATAACAACAAATACTAAAAACAAAATAATAATAATAATTAAGGGGGCTCCCATACAAAAAACGTGATATTTTAGCCCTTTTTCACGGCTACCACTCGCCGAGCTAGAATCTCAACAACCGTAATAGATTATATATTTTTATTGTGGCTACAATAACAAATACTAAAATCAAAATAATAATAATAATAAAGGGGGGCTCCCATACAACAGAGTAGTTGTTGGCGTTTTTTGCTGTATCTCATGAACCGTAATAGCAAGGAGGTTAAAATTTTCACAGATGTTGTATTTTTATTGCCACAATAATAACAAATACTAAAAATAAAATAAAAATAATACTTATCCATATTTCTGGTACGGAACCCTTCGTGCGCGAGTCCGACTCGCACTTGGCCGGTGTTTTAAGTTTTAATAACCCCCCTGAAATTTGAACAATATCAAGATTGGTACAGTCAGCATCAAAAGTACCCATATCAAGGTGTCAAAAGCTCTTATTCCCTTGTGATAAAGACTTTTGAACTTTTCAAATGCGTATATAGCTACTTTTGATGCTGACTCTATGACTAGGGTTTAAAACAAGCCATATTACCTCGAGATATTTTTGTATATTAATACATACAGTAGAACAAAGAATCTCGTCTTTTAGGGTTCCGTAGCCAAAATGGCAAACGCAACCCTTATAGTTTCGTCATGTCTGTTCGTCCGCCCGTCCGTCCGTCCTACTGTATGTCACAGCTGATTTACTCGGAGCTTATAAGCACTACAGTTATGAAACTTGGTAGGGAGGTGTATTCTATGAACCGCTATAGAAAGAAAATTGAAATTACGAAAAACTATTTAATTAGGAGGGGCATTCCATACATGTAACCGGGAGATGAAAAAAATCAATGCACATAGGCACGTGGGGTACTTATTAATAGGGATAGGCATTTGAAAAATACGTTTGGTCCGTTTTCGTAATTTTGATTTCACAATTGGCTGTGAAATAAGAATTATTTTTCACTGTTTCGCGGTCAATTCCGAAAGATTTATATGATGTCGAGGTCGAGGTTTCTAAATAACTTTTCCATTTAAGTCAACCGCTGGTGAGATATTAGCCGTTGTAGTCGTAAAAAGTGAGTCCTGCCCCCCCCCCCCCCCCCCTCTAATTTCCAAGTTCGCCAGGACTTTTTTACCTATTTTTTCTTCCGCAGATTGAAACACGCGTAAATTGCCACGAGAAGAAACATAAAATAAAAGCGGCCAGGTGCGTGACGCGCAATGTAGTAGCTGTCCGTCCACCCATGACATTATGCGGATTTACAATTCTTTATCCTTGTTAATTTCTTAATTCTTATTATGCCTACTTAGCTGTGATAGTTTTCCTTTTTACCCAGTAGCAAACGTTACGTTGGTAGAGGGTGGAGGGGACACAAAAATAATTGAATCCCCACTTTACGTGTATGTAATGAGGTACGCTAAGAAAAATATTTAAGATTTTATTATAACATTCGGTGTGATTGATATGTACACTTATGCCAAATTACAGATGGCTTAGTAACGGTTACGCGGACAGGCGGACGGACGAACGGACACGTCGAAACTATATATAAGGGTTCCTTGTTTACTACGGAACCCCAAAAATTACTCTCTAGTTGTTTAGCAACCAAGTCACATTTATAGATATGAACTGAGATCTTGTCTCATGCGAAAAATTCGCAAAATTAGACGATTCGCCCCTTTGACCTTTCGCGCATGACTTGAATCGTAAGGCCCCGTTTACTCGTACACACAGGCGTAAGTTTGCGCGGAAACCCGCAGCCGCGCGCTTGTCAAATGCTATTTTTGAAACGTCAAATTATTTTATTACTTGATTCAGGCAACAAAAGCTCGTATTGAAATATAGTTACTTTGTTCATATAAATAAATAAATAAAATAATTCATATTAGGGGATTTTTTTTATACAAATCGAACTATAGTCCCGTAGTAAGCTCTATTGGGCTTGTGACTTGTGTTATGGGTACTAGACGACGATATATTTAATAGATACATACATAATTTTCAAGTTTCAAAACATTCAAGTCTCACGAACAAATGTTTTTGCTTACCACAGAAACAAATGCCCTTACCGGGATTCAAACCCGAGACCTACCTTCGTAGGCAGTGTCACTACCAACTAGGCTAAATAGGTCGATAAAATAACAAAATACAAACATTCATTATTACTGCTTCGAGGTAGCAACAGAACGTGAAAATTTGGAGGAGCTCGACTCCCTTTGGCCAAAATACTTTTCTCCAACATGCAATGAAATTTCGTTATTACGTGCGTTATAACAGGCGGAACGACTCGGGAGAACTGTAAAGGAATCTCATACAAAATTGAAGGCCTAAGCCGGGAACTCCGGGAAGTATTTTTTTTTAATTTTAATGTTAAACATGGCGTCTGTTAAATTTGTTTTTTGAGTGGTGTTTTTTTAGGGTTCCGTAGTCAACTAGGAACCCTTATAGTTTCGCTATGCCCGTCTGTCAGTCGGTCTGTCTGCCTGTCCGAAGCTTTTCTCTGTGATTTTTAGTGCTAGAAAGCTGCAATTTGGTATGGATATATATCTATAAAACTGACACAGTTTTTTAAGGGTACCTCCCCTACACGTAGAGTATAGTCATCATTTTTTTTGCTTCATCCCTGTAGTGTGTTGTTGGATAGGTCTTTCAAAATGAATAAAGGTCTCCAATAAACATTTTTTGATAAAGTGAATATTTTAGTAAATAATCACTACCAAAGAAAAAAAAATGTGGTTTAACTATGGACCAAAAAATATGAAAAAAAAACATGAGAGTAAAGCTTAATAAAACTTTAGCGGACATGATCAGTTCAGCTATTTTTGAGTTACTTATCGTAAAAAGTCCTTAATTCTAGACGTATGAAACGCTGCGAAGGTATTCCCTTTTGCTTGTTATTGATTTTCTTTAATTGAGTTCATTGGGCAACCACGGACCACTACACTGAGCATGACCCGACATGCTCTTGGCCGATTTTATTTATTTCATTGCATATGTTTGAGAAAAGCACTATACCAATCTCTGCGAGAAACGTTGGACTGCAGGGGCCTATACCACAAAACTTTACAAGCGTACAATTAGACAAAATTGTACTATTTTCCATAGAAAAAGTTGTCAATTTTGTCAAATTGTACGATTGTAAAGTTTTGTGGTATAGGCCCCAGGTCGCGTATCCCTGTCCGGTCTATATCTACATACTTGGCCTGCAACCCTTCGTTTCCCGGCCTCTATAGTAATGTACTATTGTTGGTGAGGGCCGATAGATGTTCGACTGGAACGCCCCGCGCAGCACCGCATAGGAATTACGTAAGTTTCACGTTGTGGTTGTGGCTGTATTTTAAGGGCATTTTAGCTAATATAGGTATGGCGGACGATTATGAATAAGGGGTTTTGGATTTGGATCTAAGTTTTCCTATCAAAGATGAGCAATTGCTACCTAGTTAATTCGATTTATTATGGTTCGACGTTTTGCTCTGGAAATTTTACCTACCTGTACAGTTTATTAGGTATATTTTTGAGAAGAAGGCAAATGCTAGGAGTACTATAGGTATGACAAACAAAACATGAGTAATATAATAAACACATCAGATCCTCGTAATATCTAAAATATTTTTTCAGTCTGCTCATTTTATATCTCAATACGAAACGTGACTTTATTTAATAATTTTGAGATTACTATTGCGATAACAAGTGAAAGATTTTTTTGACGATTATCGTGTCGTTTTCATGATAGGTAATTTTAGCGCAAGCTTTATTTTATGTATTTTTAATTATAAATTTAAAAACAAACGCCATACATTCTCACATAAGATACATACTTACAATTGCGTGAGCCATGTTAACAGGCAAGACTTTCGATTTAAAAAACTCTCACAAATTTGGGAACTATTATTTAGGATGCCACAGACAGACACACATGTAACGGGTTAAATTTCTAACATCCCTCGTTTGCGTCGGTGGTTGGCACTCAATGTAAACAGTGGTTAAGTAGGTATATATTTTGTAACTTCTATACGGACTACGGTACATGATAATTATGTAGAGGTTACACACTCTCCCATTTCTTAATACAACAACAAACTAATTTTATACACTAAAATATATACTTGTTTATAATTTATTTATGATTTAGAAACCTAAAAGTTTTAGTAAAGAGGACATGCCAATCCGTACGACCAATAGTACATTGCTTTTCTAGCACAGCACCAATTTAGTAATGTACCATTCGGTTTAACAAATGTTCATAACTCAGTTTCAGTCGAAAGTCTCGGTCAGTCGCATTCAGCATCCAACTGTAGGTTTAATCACCTGAACATTTCACAACAATGCCCACTTCGCTCGACGAAGGTATTTGAACGGGAAACTCTGTCTTACAAACCTTGGAATTATATGCAATTGTTTTCCCACTTTCCGCTACCCTTTGTCCAAGCGCATACAAATCTGTAGTTTTCACCTGAAGGAAACTAGTCCAAATTAATTAACACAGCAATAGGTAAAATGTATTATTTATGGAAGGGTGCTTATTTGCATGGAGAGCTGATGGTAACACGAGTTGGTTGGTAAATACCACAGTAAACATATTCGACAGTTAAAGCCGAAACCTATATCTGGGCGTTTTTTACTCCAAATACGGACCTTTTACTTATTTTTCTCGAAAATTGTTTTTTTTTTTTTGGTTATCCCATAAAAAATGTCCCTATTTTCCATGTCGGTACTTGTTTAGAAAGATTTTTACTATGTGGCAGTCCATACAAAACGTATGGACGACTTACATGGATGTCCGTAATTAAAAAAAACCTTGATAACAACGGGAACTTGGACCCATGCAGCGACGATCCGGAATCGACATCTCTGGAGACGACAAATTAGGAAAGCCGACCCCAAATAAAAATGGGATAAGGCCAGGAGCAGAAGAAGATCAGGATCAAGAGTAAAAAAAGGCCAAGTGCGTGTCGGGCCACGCGGAATTAAGGTTTCCGTCCGTATCTACTCTAGGTACTACTCCACATTTAAAACCGCTAGCCTGTACCGGTGGTCTACTCCGAAATTCGAAATCCGAAATTCGTATGGTGCCGTCCCTATCACTCATGTAGTGTATGACAGCAGAGTCGGTCGACTGGTGTTACTTTAGGAAAAAACGGGGTTACTTTGATTGATAATTTAGGATCTAACAAGCAATACTATTGGCAAATCGGTAAATTTAATTAAATAAAAACCAAGATAATGTACCTACTTACTAATAATTTCACTGCCACAAGTCACAGGAAAATAAAACCTATAATGTATGAAAAAAACCGGTTGTATCAAAGTCACCTCTTGAATCAAAGTAACCCTAGTTTACGGTACCTACTTTGAATTTGAAAAGGCTGTATCTTCATAAAAAACTCACGTAACTTGCATCCTTTTGTTGAGACAGGTAGATTTTTAGCGATAATTCAAAAACCGTTAGACTTATATATTTTATTGTAATCTCTAGGTATATACTCGTAACTATTTAGTGTATTTTTTTCAAAATTTTAAGCCTAGTAGTTTGATTAGGCCTAAAATTTTGACAGTTAAATTTTCGTCTATTTTCTTAAATATCTTCAATAACTATTTATCTCATAATTATAAAAAAATATTTTCGATGGCTCATCAGATCAAAAAAGCGGATCCCGTCGTAAGACGGGACAATCGCTTTTAGGAGAAAATTGATTGTGAGATACAGACGGACAGACAGAGAGGCACGAGTGATCCTATAAGGGTTCCGTGTTTTCCTTATAAGGTACGGAACCCAAAAAATTGGGAAAATAAAAGGATAAAGTATATTTTTGTAAAAACGCACATCTCAACTATTGGATTTAAGAACTTTTCATTCTGTGCTCCATTCATATCAATTGAAAACTTCTTTACAAGTTCACCGAGAATTCAGCTTTGTTGCGCCGCGTATGTGCATGAGTGCGTCAAATACGATATATTATATACTGTGCAAATATGTTGTTGTAAAACGTGTACAGTCAGCATCATAATTATGTATACAATTTTGAACCTTGTTCCCCAGACATTAGTTCCGAAATGTATACATATTTATGATGCTGACTGTACCTAAAACAAAACACTATTTATCACTACTATCATGGTTAGCAAGAAATTGCTTTCAGAAAGGAATTGTATGTGTGTATGTATGGAATCTAGAACACGGGTGATTGCTTTTCAACATCAGTCTATATTATAAAGTGCCTTTGTATTGTAGAGAAAACAATATGCCTACTACATAAATAACGTAAGCACATATTCAACGAAATGGTGACCCTTGCGCGTGGTTAATAATTGCTAAAAATGTGAATTTAACCAAACAAGAATAGCATATCCAATTTTGACGTTTACACTATGTGTTCACTATTTCAATAAAAGAACCAGCCAAGTGCCAGTCTGCCTCGCGCACCGAGGGTTCCGTACAACTAAAAACAAATGTGATTTATATTGGTATTTGTTGGTAAAATATACATTACTAAATTAATAAACATTATCACCAATATTAATAAATATCATAGGTCAATGGGAAGTAAAAAAATTCTTCGGAACAAAATTTGTCACTCACAGTCACAGACGACAGACGGACACGCGAGTGACAGAAATAGGGCTACGTTTGGACCCTTCGGGTACGGAACCCTATAAATGGTGGTTGAATGGACGATTGATTACTGCTTAGTAACTATAGTAACGTGATAAATAATATACGTATTTAAATGCAATACAGGGTGGGCCCCTTAACAGGAGTAAATAATTAAACTGTGAACTATTTATTTAGCGGGCCAGCAATTATTTCCAAATGGTCTCAGTTGAAATAAAAAGTTTTTTCTTCAATGATAGCTTACGTCTATTTTTATTACTCTTCTGAAGTGATATTAATGTAAATTAATTTCAAAAAAACTCAATAAATTAAAAAATAAAAATTATAAAATACCAAAAATATCTATGAAAAAAAATGCAAAGACATGACTCATAGCTTGATACTACTTTTAACACTGCATTGACTAGCGCTATAAATCCTGTGGTGTCAAGATTCAAGACTCGGTGGTGATAACTTAAGGTCAATATTTCTCCAAATTGAAAAATTCAAAATTAAAAAAAGCGTCCTTTTAAATTTTCGCTCCTGTTACAGTGTCCGCCTTGTATAAGACAAGACATTTAGGAAAGTTTCAATTTTAAACCCATACAAGCGGGTTAAGACGTGAAGTTTTTTTACTTCAAATCGACGTAGGAATATTAGAACGTGCGTACATCGGTAATTGCAGTTACCATTGTGTTATTATATTGTTATTCGTTTCTTCAGTACAAAAAAGTCACATGTGTCTATGAGAGATCATCGACACATTCGTCATTGTTTTAAGAAGTGCCCCAATTATTGGGTACATTTGCGAAACCCACGACTTGTTCCGGCCCAGTTATGCCGTACAATCCTCTTAATGCAGTGACGTATGCTCTACAGTAGCTTTATTTAGAGTTTTCGCTTTCATTTTATTACGTGAACTGTATCTGTAATTAGTTCAATCTGTCCATACCTTGTAAGAACTTGGCAAAGCATCCAGGAAAACATCCGGCTACTTATGACAATGATACGTGATACATGTGGCGTTTACGACAAGGAAACAAATTGCCTGAAGTGCAATAAAATGTATGCACATTTATATGAACGGATTACGGTAATCTAAAGTACAAGGGGAATAAAATAAGTGTCATCTTAATTTATTGCAAATTTCTTTTATTGCATTGCAATGATGTAACTTTTTTTTTACAAATTAATCATTATCTCGGTAATAATCTGGACATTATTTAACAATGCGATCGTGAGATGCGTACAAGTATGTCACCTATTAAAGAGGAGTAGCAGGAAAAGGAACACCGCTAACCCAGTGGCCAACTGAGAGGTGACATCGAACGATTACGCCGGCCGAGCCTCCATTCCGTACCGGCATCGCTGCGCCAGCGCTCGCACCGAGTCACCGAGACCTACCACTAACCTATCGGACATTATAGCTCTGTCGATACGATGACAGGCCTCGCACCCAGGGGTGAGCATTGTCTTACAAAACGAAACGCGATGAACGCGCGCTGCATTGCAATAAGTGTAGAGAGTTTCGGCGACATGTGAATACAAAGTCGTTGTCGATAACGCATCGGACGGACAAATTACTGAGGGAAGAGCTAGGGGCTGGTAAAGACGTCAATTTGGGGAAGAAAACAATTGAAGTTTGTACTTGTGTGTGTGAATTTTGCAGTGAATGGACCTGCGTAATCGACTGTGATATCCGCAAAGACTTGACTTAGTGCCCAAATGAGATAAGGATATCTTAGATTAAATGAATCTATAAACCAGTTACGATGACCGGGTAAGTTTTACTGTTACAATTAAGTTTGTGTAAATGATAGTTGTTCGATTAAGTACAATAATTTATTTTGGTTTCGTATGTAACCGTCAATCGGAAACGAATACGATGTAGTACTTAGGTATTTATAGTTGGGAATTAAAGCAATTAGAACTTTGCTACCAACATCTAAGCACGCAGGTACTGTAGGTAAAAAAATAAGTAATAAAATAAGATGGTCTTAACCTTTTTATAACGAGACATTCAAGTAGCTTCATTTGTATTTATTTAATTTAAGTGAATGTTGAAATAATGAATCAATTTTGCTTTTCATAAAAGCAAAACACTAAAAGGTTTTATGCTAGCAAAGTGGGAACAGATTTGACGTCGGTAAAACCTGTATATTACAGTAATTTACTGTTTTACCGACGTCAAATCTGTTCCACACATCTCGTTATCATTGTAATCATCGTAACCGTGAGTGTGTTTATTTATGGTGAATTACGAGTACCAGCATTTTCAATGACTCTGATTTCAAACGTTAAACTTGAGGTAGCAGCATGATGAGTATTAGAAGTTCATATATTTCCGCCGTCATATCTACGGAAGAATTTCGTATTTGATGGGACACCCATATACATGTTGTACACTAAAAGCTAAGTTTTAAAGCTACCGGCATGTTCCGACAACTATGAATGGACAGTGTGTACAGTAGTAAAACACTTTTATACTGAAGATAGTGGAGTTATGGTATTCACAACGCTTCCTGATAGTGCGCTTCAATACAAGTATTCGCTATTCGCTACTTTGTACTCCCTGCATATTTTTTAGGAATCTCGGAATCAAGATTGGTTTGCTAAGAACTAGTGGGATATCTACGAATTACAATCAGAAAATAAAAGTAAACTAGCACTAATATTTGTCCGAGCTCTAAATTACTTATATATTAAATACTAATGCGTTCTATCTAAGATTTGCGCGCTCCAGAATCTCTAGATAAAATAATTATTTATCTAAACCGTGTTATTATATCGTTACATCACATCTTTAGGTGTGGTTTCTAATTGATATGACAGCATTCACGTCATGACAGGATTATCATCATCAGCAGTCCGCAGTCGTCCACTGCTGGCCTGCATTCCCCAATTTGCCCTCCGCATTTAACCGCTAACTGCCACCCTCTTTGACAATAATAAAATGCATTTATGCTTTTTTATTATTGTCATTAGACCTAGTAATAATGCCTGCGAAGTTGACGGCCTTGAGTTCAAATCTTGATGTGGAAAATATTTGTTTCTAAGTTTTAAATGCATCGTCGCGTAGTGACCCTAAGACAAGCCTTACTTAGCTTACAATGAGACTAGTTAAATCTGTACAAGATTATTCCTATGATTTAGAGTCATATAATACATTTCATATGGCGCCAAATACCTATTTAGACGATTCAACAAACTCACTTGTATAAAACACGAACACGCGCAAGTTAATCGCAAGATTCGCAAGCGTATATAAAATGGTCATACAAGGATTCAAACGAACCTGTCCAGCCTGTTCCAAGTGTCACGATAAACTTCTGTTCTGTATATTCGTCCTCCTTTTGAGCCTATTTATTTAACTTCACTTGCATTTTATATCTCGTAATTTATGCTTATGCTTTCTAAGTATGTTAGGGGGTTAACGTTTTTGCAAAAATATACGTAGGTGTTATTGAGGTTTTAGCCGCTTCATTTTTCGTGGATGCGAGTAGACGTTGGTGGTCCCGAAAATATTTTGGTTGTGTATATGTAGTCAGAAATCTCACAATTCGGTTTTGTAAATCTTAAAAGTGTCTTAACAGTACCGTGGGATAAGTGACACTGAAATTAATTTTTGGGAATAAAGGCGTGAGTTTATGTATGTATGTAAATAAATTGTAACAGAAACACAAACACCAAGGGATTTTTTTAACGGAGCTGAATTGCGTAAACGCTTGAATGTCTCTCAGTAGGTAAAGTTCTCTGATTAACAAATTACGCACATTGAGGTTCAATATATTAACTTATTTCCTGTGATGGCAATTTTAAATGGAATAGTAAAGGAATATTATCCTATAAATGTTATGGTAATGATAATGTAAAGATGTTTAAGTACTTTGGAGTATTGAAAGCCCATAATTTTATTACAAACACTTCGTGAGGCTGTTATAAACGGATGCTTGAAAACCTACAATTAGGCTCCAGTATCCTAAACTTTCTGATAGACGTGGATCCTAACACCCAGTTACTTAAATATTAACGGAATACGTAACACGTTCTTCTAGGCATTCCACGTAAAGCATTAACATAGAGCTACTTGAAATGCATTGTGCAGCGTAAAGTGTGCATTTGTGATACTACGAGTACGTGATTGTTGACCACCCATATGGCGTTAGATAACAGACAAAATGGCAAATTAAACAAATATTTTGAAGACTGAATGGTTTATTCATATGGAATTGTTGAGTTTAATCAATTATGTTCTGGGATTTAGGTGACCAAAGGAAAATGTATAGTGCCATCAATAAAAGATCTAAGAGGTAGGTAGAAAGCAGACTTCGTGTTTATTGTATAGGTGTACAGTCACCAGCACCAATATCTGCCCCAACAAAGCGCGCATAAATATCTGACACGACTCTATGTCTAAGGCCGTTAGGACGTGTCAGATATTTTCGCCGCCTTTGTTTTTGCATATATTAATGCTGGTGACTGTACAATACAAAAAGGTGACAGGTTTAGTAATTCACAGTGGGGTCAATATAATTAGTGTAGACAATATCTAAGATTTATTTTAATGGTAATGACTAATGACACTAATGATTTATATGTATTTTGTTTTTATTATTTATTAACACTTTTTGAATTAACAAAATACATTTAATTGTACCATACCTACCATATTTTTTATTCTTTATAAACTTCGTCAAGCTACGAACGTTTCAACTGCCTTAATTACCGTGACCTATTTAGAGTTTCTGTTGATTTCGGTGGCATTTTTGGAAATATTGTTGTAGAGTTCCCGGACTGTTACGCAATGACTTTAAACGTCATCATCAATGTCGTCATGTCGACCACAAAATTCGACAAACTCGGGGTCAGGGTCAGGAGGGCGGTTGAAACGCTCATAAAATGACCGTTCTAAATTATAATGCCAATACAAAACACTCCGAAGAACTAATCTAAATACTCCAAGTACTAGATCTAGACTAGTAAAGATCCGAGTAGGTACAGTCGACTTCAGAGTTGTGTATACATTAAAAATAAAATAAAACAAATAAATATTAGGGAAAATCGACCTATAGGTAGTCCCAAACTACGCAATGCTTGTACTATGGGTACTAGACGACGATATGTAACGTACTTAAACAAATACATACTTACATATATACATAGAAAACATCCAAGACTCCTGAATAAATATTCGTGGTAATTACACAAATAATGCCCTGCCCGGGATTCAAACCCGGGACCTCCGGCTTCGAAGGCAGGGTCACTACCAGCTAAGCCAAAGTGGTCATCGAACAATTTTAACCTTATTACAATGAATCAAATTTCATCCGTACCACAGTTATGACGTTGACCGTACACCATTTCTCCTCGTGTCTGAGATTACATATATTAAACCAGAGTTCAAGAACCAATTTGCACAAGAACATTTGCGAACTCAAAACTAGCACACGCAAGCCACAGCCAATTCTCAGTTATAAACTACTCCGGGACTATAAAGATACCACAGGTTAAAACAATAACACATTCGTCTGCGATGAATTGCTGCAATTTGTACCACAAACCGGTTAAGTTAACCGACTACTGCGGTGCGAAAGGGGTAATGATTTTGGCAATGTAAAATAATTTTCCTAGTGTATATTACACACAGGTTGCGGTATAGAGTTCAAGGGAAATAAAATAACTACTACAGCCATTGGGTAGGTGTACAGTACGTAACACAAAGATCAAAAAATATTTGTGCCATTGCCAAGGAAAAGGGTATATTTTGGCGGTGTCAATAAGGCGCAATTTCCTTACTGACGGCATTACAAATTAGTCCTTATTGACATCGATACATAGGATTTTTTGTAGTTAGCACTAACGTCTGCTGAGGAAAGTTCTACATTTCAAATGAAAGAGGAATTAGTTTAGTATGGCATTCCTTAGTGTAATTTGAGACGTTGGTGCTGGTTACGAAGCTTTAGTCTTCTAGGTAGATGTCGCTGTACGTCTCCCTAAGGCGTTGTAAGAGGGAACTGGTTAAAGGATTTGATGACTCAACATTATTCTCCCGATAGCTCAATTGACTAGGCAATTGAATATGTATATCACTTCACTAATGAAATCCGGTATGAAGCGCTATACGTTCAGCCACATGCTGTTTTTGAGTGTCTGGTGTATATCAGAAGGATTACTTAAATACCTCTCATCCATAAATACTCAAAATATTTACATTTTGCTGTGTTTCATTTGTATGTTAAGTACATATACAGTTTGTTTTTATTGAATTCCATTAATTGCGACGGCATAATCCTGAGATTAAATAAAGACTTCTCTAAGACACTAGTATCCCAATTCGTACCATTTCAAAGATATTCAAGAATTAATTTTCGTTAATTAACACCCCTAGTAATAGTACCTATAAAAAATCCTTAATAATTAAACAATATTGACGTGCGTCTTATTCAAATTCTGGATTGTCATACTTGAGATCAACTTTCCCTTAACTTCACGTTAACTCTTAAGTCTGTTTTTCATTCACCCTCGGTGATATAATTAATATTTTGTACAAAAAGTTTTAAAAAAATCTTGATTTTTGAAAAACTAATTAAGTATGCTACGTTGTTTCTATGGCTATACACGGCTATATGCTTGAAGGCACGGAAATCAATAAAAACACCCTGTATAAACACAAATGCCAACATATCTCTGCTAATGTTGAAATATATTAAACTTTGCGGATAATACTGATGAAGATCCTACAAAAAATTTATGTTGTGTCACTTGTGTCATGCCAACATAATAGTACATTATTACGATACAAGTGCAGCGAATAGGAAATTCGCAACGAGAGGTGATAAATTAAAACACGACCTAAGGGAGTGTTTTAAATCGACACGAGTTGCGAATTACCTATTCGCACGTGTATCGTACAACGTTTTACAGTACATATGGCTCTTTAAAGTTTCTGATTTGTAAAACTTTGCTCAAATAATAAAATCTCTTTGCGTCAAGCTGACGACGGAGTAAAAAATTTAAAAGTAAAGGCACTAGTGCGGAGAAGTGGTACTTTTCGCACAGTTTGGCTGCTTAGAAAACGGACTTTTCGAGCACATGCATTGTAATAACTATTTACGATACAAGGGTTGTAAAACAAAGAAAGGCCGACATTGCAGATGTTTGAGGCCCGAGCCGCAGGCGAGGGTCATAAATATGCGAGAGAGAGCTTCCTGTATTACGACCCGTGTTTTGTACACAATTTTACGTCACCACCTGGCCAAAAATGGGGATTAGGATAAAATCGCGCTTTTTGGCAAGGTGTGGTGTAAAATATCTTATAAAATTATCTCAAAGTTGCGGCAATGGAGCTTGCGATATCCTACATGAATCAGTGTAGGTATTATTTGCGTTAATTGAAATGTCTGACTGGCGATTCTCATGTTAAAATTTTACATTTTCTTAATTTATCCTTACCGGGGCCGGTTTGTTAACGATATTTAAGTGATTCTGTGTAGCTTTAACTATTTTAACATTTAGGGGGCCGTATAGAGTAAACCGGTGTCAACAAAAGTTTATAATGCACTCATATTTCCTTAAATTTCACTTAACGTTCTGGCCGGTAAGCACATCAATTACTTTAACCATGAAAATCACCCAACTGCACTTTTATCTGCAATCTGTGTCAAAAATGCTCAATACTGTCTCATTATTGTTGCAAAATATAAATCTACATGTTAATTACTTACGCTACCTAAAAAGATAGTATGTATGTATGTATGTATGTAAAATTATGTCGGCCTGTTTAGCCTAGTTGGTAGTGTCACTGCCTCCGAAGCTAGAGGTCCCAGGTTCGAATCCCGGTAAGGGCGTTTGTTTCTGTGGTGAACAGAGACATGTTCCTGAGACTTGGATGTTTTCTATGTATTTAAGTATATATCTATTAAATATATTGTCGTCTAGTACCCATAACACAAGCCTTATTGAGCTTACTATGGGACTAGTTCGATTTGTGTAAAAATTGTCCCCTAATTTTTTTTTTTTATATATTTATTGTACATGAGTAGAATACCATGGACCCGGGTATGTCCTAAAACTACGACCAAAACCACCGGGGAATGGGCAGCAGCATTCCTAGAGTGCGGTGGATATACTGCGATCGCCAACCCGCATGCCAAGCGTGGCGATTATGGCTTTTACCCGCCATGAAATTGGGGGAGGCCTATGTCCAGCAGTGAACGTCCTAGGGCTCATATGGTGGAGTAGAATACAAGAACAAGAATTACAAGAACAGTTGACATATGTATATACAAAGGCCGAGTACCCAGTAGAGATAATCTGCTATTTGAAAGAGATCGATCATTAAGTAAAAACGACGGCCGACACGTGGTCGATCATTCTGCACCCCGTTTAATAAAAATAAACTAAACACTGAACCTACACTACACACAATTGATCAACGAAACTAAATGGAGGAGTTCAGTACCACTGACAACACTATTCACTGACCATTAGTGGATCTTGTTGCAACGGCACAAGGACTATAATAGTCAGTTCAGGCTATTGCTCTTTGTACCTGTGTGCCCACGGCGCAGGTTCGTACGGTCTAGAATCTCGTGTTTAGGTCAACTCAAGCTGTCAGACGGGTACCGCGATGGGGTTAACTGGCGTTTAATCTTATCGCCGTTTGATATAGACTCTTATAAATTCCGTTAGGCAAAATGACAGTTTGTTAATAGGTAATCTCAAGAGTCGAATCATAGCAAGTAATGTTGCAAAATTAGTTAATCAATAGACTCTATATTCTTCATTATACACAAAATCTACAGCAAAAGAAGAAATTATGCGTATTTCAAAAAGAGAAGACGTCCAGCGTGTTTTGATGGAATGTGTTCGCAACGAAGCCCAGCGACATGAGATGATAGTCTCGAATCTAAGGTTAAATAAAATGTTTGTAATAGCATTCTGGCTTTCCTGCTATAGGACTAGGTCAGGATGTTATGCAGACTGTACTCCAACGTTTTGTAGTAAAATTAAATGTAGAATTAAGCAAAAGTATAGGTACTATAACTTGATCTCATTCATGGGGATGACTTAAACTCTTTTATTTGCACAAATAAAAATTTATAAAAACCAATATCTTAATGAACACTATCAATCATCATTATCTTATCCTTTTCATTATTTTCCTTTTTCTAGTAATCAATTAATCATATATCCTAGTACAATACAAAAATAGGTAAGTAATTTACTCTCATCCCGGATCTGCGCAAATTTTAGGCAAGAGAAGAGTTTTCCTGATATCGTAATTACGTTCATACTACCTCAAAAGACCGCCAGGTTTTACATAATTACGTCAAAGCAAAGGGGATGTGTAATGATTTTATTAGTCTACGAGTATGTATAATAGAGGTATAATGTATGTTTGTTCCTAGAATTGGCAATCAATCCGTTACCCTGACGAAATGTCTTGCTGAACAAGAGTTAGCAGAAAAAAAGTGTTAAGAAGTCAATAAGTTATTATACCTAGGTACCAAACTCAAGAGAGTTAGGTACCTGGATATTAATTAGCTTCTCCGAGGTACGAAATAGGATCTCATTCCTCATTCAAGCTGGAACGCAGTTTAATGTCGAACATTGCGCGCTTTATGGTTCTCTATACTGGCCATATTTTATCCAAAGCTTCATTCATGTGCGTCTATGTTAATTTACACTCAACTCAAGTTGCGCTTCTGTACTTATTTGACTAGCAAAATCCAATAGCGGGTGGGCTGCACGTGCGCGAATAAAATGTAATAGGTACCTACAGGCGCGGATCCAGCCCTCAAAAAAGGTTGTGGTCACAGCTACCCGAAAATCGGCCAAGTGTGAGTCGGAGTACGAACTCGCTCATGAACAATCATGACTCATGACATGAACGACTTTTGAATTTAATTATATCCTTTTTCGTACGCATCAGGACTTTGGCCATTAGAAATGGAATTAATTATTGGAGGGAGTCAGACCCGATTTCGTCCAATTAAATAGTCAAACAGTTTCGAATAAATTCCAAACCAATTTCAATCAATTCTTTTTTTCTTCTTTTCTAGTAGCCAGTAAGCCAATATGCTCTAGACTGGGTAAATAGGTAGGTATCTTGACGCTGTCTCAGGAGTCGTAAGTATGACCAGCAAGTGAGATGCACCAGGAGAGACTTAATTAGGCTACCAATACCAACCACAACTAGTAGCTCCGTGAACTGTAGATCTCGCAAAAAAAAAATCAAATTTCAAAATTTTGAAAATATGACACCACAAAAAAGTTCTATATAGTTATCGAACCTGCTCACAAAATTTCACGAGAATCGGTTGAGAAATGCGACCTCTAGAGGAGAACATCCGGACAGACATCACATCACACACGATTCATTGTGTTTTTACTTTTATTTTATTAAGGCATAGCGTTTAATACCATCAGCCTATCGATCTCAATAGACCGTCAAAGTGTGACGTCACAAGTCTAATAAGGTTGTGGGCATGCCCATCGTGCCCACAACGGTGGATCCGCCCTTGGGTACCTATCAGTTCTATTTATAATGTTTTTTAAATTAGCATTCATATTATTATTCATTGCATTGACGGAAACCCAGATTTGAATAGGCGTTTTTGACAACTTTACACGACAATGCGGTTTTAAGCATTTTAGAATATTCATGTACTGCTTTCTTTTGTTTTCATAATTTTTAAAGTCAATGATCTTCTCACTTCACCTTTGCTTTGTTCTTTGTTTGTAATTCCATCAAGCCAAGTAGTTAACAAATCTTATACTGACGTTGAATCTGAATTTGTAAAGACTCTGAACTCTATCGTTAACTCTAAATCGCTTTAAGCATTCTGGTTAAACGCCAGTGGGCAAGCATACATTTAAATTGAATTGAGTACCTAGTCTGATAAAAATGATAATTAGTAAATTCTTAATTATTTATTAATTTAAGAAAAACATGTAACATTACAGGAAACATCCTAAGACATAACATATTTTAAATAACTAATACAAACATAATAGAGAAATTAGCTGAAATATGACAACAATAATGTTAAACTTCATGCCAATTATGGCCGTAGGTCGTAAGTCTCATTTAAATTATGAGAAATGGCTTACTTATTTATAAGTATTATACAGGTTCACATACGGGATAGTTTTTATGATTGCATGGCTGTACTTAAAATAAAGTATGTAAGCTTCTTCTTCTGAGATAAGGTACCTATAAATGGATAAGTATGTAACGAGCAATCATCTACAACGAATGTCAACTAGAGAGATCTTTCCTATACACATGCAACATGTACTTAAAGTAACTTCCCAAAATGAAACTTTCTAAATTACGCAGATCTTGGATCAGATCCAACAAGTTTCAAAAATTAACACAACCACAAAAGCTACCAAAACCCCGTGCCAACTTTGCAAATCGAAATTCGTCAATACCATTATCCTCGAATATAAATTCCTCGTGAAAGTAATTGCACGGAATGAATGTCAATCATTGTGAAAAATGATCGAATGGAATAGGTATATAGGCAGACACAGGGTATTGAGTTCCAAGCGACACGTGCGGTATCGATCCGGTGAATGACAAGTAGTTACATGCGAATTATAATTGATTACTTACAAAATTAATGGCCCGTAAAATTTGCTGTGGGTGAACAACTTTATGATACTTAACATTTGTTTCAGAGGTAGTGGGTAGTGGCTTGATTACTAATATAACTCTTTATTCACTATTACCACATTACCATGCCATATTATGCCTCTTTTAACTACACACTGATTTACTCTTTATCCAAGCTCAAAGAGAATTTTAATAAGAAATTTAAAAATGTTTATACGAGCTGATGATATCCATAACTTCAACACTCGAAATGCACACCGCCTCATTAATATTAGTAGAAGGCTGGCGCTATGTGCTAAAGACCCCTAGTGCCAAGCCTCTATGAAAAATTACCGTAGCAAGTCAAAGACATGGCCAGTGTATCGGAATGCCAGTCCCAATTAAAACAAAAACTGCTTGAGAACACAATATCTAGACACGCGGCAGCGTGTCCAGCCAAGTTCACCCCAGGAACTGGCGGAAAGCAGCCGTGTGTTATATTACACGAATCGTTTGGAGCCACTTTTGACCCCCCAGTAACTCCAAATCTATCTAACATAAGAACATGAAATTTGGTACATACATTAAGATTCGTTAGAACAACTAGATGCCCAAATTTCATAAATATAGGTTTAATAGTTATTGAGATAATAAATTCCAAAAAAACGGCATTTTTACCACTGACTGACTGACAGACTGACTAGTAATCAAAAACCTAACCCACTTCCAGATGACCTAGAAAGCTGAAATTTGGCATGCAGCTTGGTAATTATGTGTATACACCAGAAAAAAATCAGAAAACAGTAATTTTATTATTAGTTATATTATTATTTATGCTAGTTACCTCAGAACTCCGTCATTTATTAACCGATTTGGAAAATTCTTTTTTTGTTTGAAACGGTATACTTCCAATGTGGTCCCATTGTCATCGGGTCAGAATCCGATCATAGGATCCTGGAGAAATTGAGGGAACTCTTCAAATATTTTAGGTGCACCTATAGCGGTTTGGGTATTTTGTATAGTAAGTAACTCGTGCATTCGCTCTGGGAAAGCACCATTGGATGAAGTTTGACAAAAAGTAATGATATCCCATCAAAAACATAAATGTGAAAATGGCAGCCAAGTTCACCGACAAAAGAATTGAGATCTAAATGGGCGCCAAGTTCCGTAGATTATCTGAAAAGTTGCCCAGTTTGGCACTAGATTGTTTACAGTAAAACTAATTTACTGCGTCTTATCTTAAATATCCAAGCTTTTATGGTATCAAGTTAAGGCTTAAAAATGGATTAAGCCGCAGTAAATTAGTTTTATTGTAAACAATCTAGTGCCAAACTTGGCAACTTTTCAGATAGGTAATCTACGGAACTTAGCGCCCATTTAGATCTCAATTCTTTTGTCGGTGAACTTGGCTGCCATTTTCACATTTATGTTTTAGATGGGATAATTATTACATGGATGAATTCACGATCTTGTGAAGATCGGCGTTTTTTGTACTTGTATCGTATATTTGTATAATAATCTCAATTGATTCTGCTTTGACAATCATATATCATATATGACGGCCTGTTTAGCCTAGTTGGTAGTGACTCTGCCTCCGAAGCTAGAGATCCCGGGTTCGAATCCCGGCCAGGGCATTTATTTGTACATTTATCACGGATATTTGTTCTTGGGTCTTGGATGTTTTCTATTTATTTAAGTATGTATTTATCTATATAAGTATGTATATCGTCGTCTAGTACCCATAGTATAAGCTTTGCTTAGTTTGGGACTAGGTCGATTTGTGTAAGATTGTCTCCCAATATTTATTTTTATTTATTTATTTTTATATCATTCTTATATAAGTAGATTGATATTAATGTAATTTATAACGCACTTAATGTAATAATATGAAATAAACAAATATCAATATCAAAAATCAAATTAGCTTCACCTTGCCTTTGTATTATTTAGGAGTGAGTGAGATATGTATTCGTAGTAAAATCTGATCAAATTTCCGTTTACAACCTACACTAGAGCTTGGCATCTCAACTTATAAAACAATACATACATATGTAATTGACGATGAGATCCTAGTCCCTCCGAAGACAAATTGCCTATAAATTCCTTGTCACCTCTAATAACGCAAAAATATACAAAACGTATTTGTTGCTAATTTTACAATTAAATTAAAATAACTATGTATATGCAGAACTGACGACTAGAGTGACTTTATGTATTTTGTTAAACGTTGGTGCAAATAAAATTGGTGGCTAGTGACTGAATTACATTTTATAAGTGGCCAGTTATGGGCGATTTACGCTTAACCCCAAGCATCGTAACTGCCTAACTAGCAACAGACTAGCAATAGCAGAAAGCATTGATTTATTTTCGGGTGCCTAATAACTAGCAGGCGCAGAAAACATTTCCGTGTTCTCTGAATGAATTCACAAAGACAACGTTGTTTGTGATAAATATGTATGTTAAGTATAAGCGTAACAAAATAGGAAATATGTTTTTTGGTATTTAAATATGAGTACTTACACTATTGTCTGAGGCTTAGTACCTGTTAAAAATTGTTCTAAGTGTCGATAATAAATAAATAAACAGTAAGCGCAATCGAGTTCTTACGTATACAGGTTGTAAAGCGTTGTGATCAAAAAGAAAATAGAGGTAAAGTTATAAATCAGAAGTTATAATTTAGCGTACTAACATGTTTCCTACATCTTTCATCATAACTCATCCACGAGTAAGTCCGTAAAATCTTAAGTAGGGTAAGGCAATTACTGTAAAGTTTGTCAAATCCTAATGTTTCGTATAATTCACGTGCCACGCTAATTTAGGCTTTAAGCCATCGACTTAAGACTATTAGCATTAATAATCATACATTTTACGAAGTGGATATTCGTGACTGCGTACCGATTGTTATCGAGACAATGCAGAACTCGGTAACGGTTATTAGGAAAGCCTACACTGGAGGAAACTAAAAACTCAACCGCTGCCATGTAATGATAATGATGTATGGTTATGAAAATATTGTGTGTATACGGCCTTATTCTATCCAGCGAATGATACTAGACATGACCGAAACGAAATATTTACAAAGGTTCTCTCATAAACAAGGCATTTAACAACTTCGTAGAAATTATCCGTAAATGAGTATAAAATACCAGTGAATGAAAGGCCAGTAATAAAAGCTTCGAACATAAACTAACCTAACCTACAAAAAACTAAAACGAAAAACTGAAACGACTCAAATACTAACTGTGCGAATACTCATGAGCGAATAAGTATTTTAGTCGCACGTTCAGTTTTACTGTGTACTGGTTTCTTATTTCTCAAAATTCAATATTATGAAACGTACTCGTATTTAATGAATGGAATGAATAAAGTACGACAAACGAGGTATTTGATTGGAGTTGGACCGCCATTCGCCAGTTGATAATATATAAAAACTTATACGAAACGACGAAATCGAATAAATTCAAATTTTATGTACTTAACCCCCGACAAACAAACATAGCTAAGAATCAGGGCTTGTAACCGGTTAATTTCTCCGTACAAAAAACCGGTTAGGAATTTCGTTCTTTCGTTTACTATTTCATGTTTAATCAGGGAATCTAAAAATACACAGTCAAAACCTAAATACATTACACAGACCTAGATAAAGAGCATAAACTAATTCAAATTATTTGGCTGATTCGGGGTTTTTGAGATTATCCGGTTACAACCCCTGCTAAGAATCATCCCAAAAACAAAACTTGCTATTTAAATAAACCGCTACGAAGTCGATTCATGCGTTTGGGAGCTACGACGATATCACTCTTATAATTTGTTAGAAATCATTTGGGATTTTTTCGGGTTCACGATGTATTTGAAAAAAAAAAACGCTGTAATAAATGATAAACTGGTAAACTAATCTAACTCAAAATGTAACTCTCTATGTTAACCTTTCAAAGGAAACCTTAGGATAATCCGTTCAAGTAGTGCTAATCATGCTCATTTCACAAGTTTTATGACCGTATTAACACTACAATGTGTTCATCTGAATCTGTTAGATTTATTACCGATTGTGGGTTTGAAGTCGTCCCGGCTAGTTCTACATAACTGGTACATTTACGAGTTACATTTTATGTGACCCAACAACATGCATGCATAGCCCTCAGGGATAGCCAACTAAATTATAAAAACGAAAAACTTTTTAATAGTTGTACTGGCCAAGAGCAATTCCATTATTAATAAAAAAAATGTGATAAATTGAATACGAACAAATGCATATCTAGGTGTAGAAAATGAATACATTAATATTAACTTTTTGTTGTTAGCTATTTAATGGTGTCAAATTACAAAAACTCATATAAGACTAACTAAATGGGATGTAAGAAAAGAACATTCGTCAAAAACTTGGTATTTACACAGTTTCTAGTTCAGAGGAAAATGGCGCTAAAATTTCATAATATATCGGAGGTAGGTTACGATACACAGACTTCTCTCCAGTCAAGATAATTTCAAGAGTTGCATATACGAAGTCTTCTCTCAAAGATTTATTTAGATCTTTCGAGCAGAAACCTACCACAAATTTTACTCTCGATGAAGTGGGTATCATGGTTTCCATAGGAGTTATACGAATCAGCTTTTTTATTTTTGCTGGCAATTTTATTTTCACTCTCACTGGAAATGCCTTGTGGCTATTTATAATTGTAAAGTAATCTTCACAGCGTCCTTGTATTACAGGCGTTTTAGTCATATCAAGCAAATTGGGATAAATTTGTACAGGATTCGGTAAAACATCGCCAAATACCTTAATAGGTTTTCGGGAAATAGTCTCTCCAGTAACTGGATCAGTAAATTCTAATTCGTAAACGTTTTGATGGAAACCTATATGCTCAGCTTTAGTCTGAAATACCTTAATTGAGTTATTTGAAAAAGGCTTTAAACGTAAGTATGTTTTTTCGAAAACAAAAACGTTTAATGCTCGTTGGATGACACCCTGTAATATTACAGCAACGGAGTTTGCTAATAAAACTGATTCTGTGTCATCCAAGCATTCATTCGAGGAAACAAAGGGTTTACTCTGATTT
The DNA here is from genome assembly GCA_905163555.1 of Notocelia uddmanniana. Classification (NCBI taxonomy): domain Eukaryota; kingdom Metazoa; phylum Arthropoda; class Insecta; order Lepidoptera; family Tortricidae; genus Notocelia; species Notocelia uddmanniana. Next base: position 8,635,373 of record LR991069.1, on the reverse strand, counting down.
ATAACTTCTTGATCCTGTTCTCTTTGAAACATAGTTCCCGAGCTTAAAGTCGTGGGCTCAATCGAGTAAACATCATTCGATGAATCTTGAGTTACTCCAATATTTAGTTTGGTTATATGCAGGTCGTAACATTGGTTATCAGGAACATTGATAATAAGCTCACCAGTGGGAAATCCACTTTTAGCATTTACGTGCCAAAAGTACGAAGGTGGTATATTTACTTCTTCACTGACGAGGATTGTCGAAGGGTCTTTTATGAAAGCACTGGTTATTGGAATGCTAAATCCTTCTAAAGGAGCTTCAGCAAAAACTTTTTGGCCTACTCTGAAAAATAGATTAGATGTAAAATCCTCTTCATTCTGCTCAAGTTTGAAAACAAATTTGTAGTTCACTGGTAAACCTGGGAATAACTTTACTGGTGTAACTGGAAGAATTACAGCTCGTTTAAACGGTGTGCTGTCGGTTACTCCAATGAACCGCACGTTCAAATATGGGTACTCATGACTGCAGTTCACCAATGAAAAAGATATAGTTTGTTCCGTTAAAGACTGGTTTTCTATAGTGATTGTATTTGGAGCACTAATTATGTTTCTGCTTTGGTGTAAGACTAACCACTCATGTGGCTTTTTATCGCATTTAATACTTGTTGCACCCGGGCCTGAATCTGCTTTACTTAAAACACTGTCAGTCGATCCCCATAGCGATACGCGTTTGTGCGGGTTTGAACATACATAAGTAGGTAAATGTGTCTCTAGTATTGTTGAATGTTCTTCCTTTCCTACTTCCGGCTCTATAGATGCTACAATTGCGGTATTTGGGTGTCCGGGACTTCCCTCACCCGGTATTTCAGCATATTCTGTTAGCTCAGGCGTACTATTGTGTTCCGTTTCCGTCAAATTTACAACAATTTTCTTCTTCGCTTTCAGATCGGCATTAATTTTCTCCCATTTCCTTGCAGTTCGAGCCAAGTCATTTGTGAGTTCAAACGGTGAAGGCCTAAACGATTCTATGCATAGTTTATGTATTATAGTGGCTTTGCGACGCTTAGAGTCTTGGATTTTTCGCTTGCAGTCTGTGATTGCAAGGTGCATTCGATGCACAAGCTGCTTCCATTGCGGCAAAGTCCGGAAGTCTATTTGGTAAAGTTCTTCGTAATGTTTTATCATTCGTTCTACGTTCATCCCGTAATCGTTTCCGTCCCTTATACGTATGTGACTGCATTCTGCTATTTTCATTGCGAACTATGTACCTATATAATAATAAATCGAAATTTATTTGGTGTGTACTCATATACAAAAGTGACATCTGACAGTTAAGACATTGACAGCTTGTACGTGAAATTTCATAACAATAGCATTCATGTACTGAAAATGATGCCTCTATGGTAAAAATAAAATGAAAATGTTGCACGTTGCAAGTTACATCTTTAAATAGAGATTGTATTTAATTATGTTTTATTCTAATAATTATCTTTTACTGCTTTTACTACTCAAAAACCAAATAGAAATCGTAGATATGTCAATATTTGTGCAAAGAGTTCAAATGAAAATTTAACTTTTCTTTCAGACTCGCAATGGACTCAACGATACCCCGCGTCATCCTCAGCATAGTTTTAGCCGCTTTGCTCCCCATGGCGTCCCCAAACCAAGGCCCGACCAAGGAGAACATCCCCCATTCCCGCCAGAAAAGGATACTCTGGATCACCAATGATGGCCGACTGGCTCTGCCGCCTGGAACTACTATGACGATAACTCCTTCTTTGTCGATGCCCTTTGTCAGGCATCCCCCGAAGGGATTTCTTTCTAATGTCTCCGTAAATTTTCCTTTTACAAGTAAGTTGATTTTATTTATCTGTTAATAACAAACGAAATTTAAATTGATATACCAATAGCAGACTTACTATAGTTTCGTGTTTCTTATTGAGTAGCGCAGTTATATCACAGATCATCATCATCTTAGCGTTATCCCAGTACAGTTGCAACCTGAAGGATTCCCGGCGTCAGCTACCTAATCAATTGGCGTAGACACTAGTTTTTACGGAAGTGAGACGGCAACTTGACTGTTGGAAGTTTTCAAGCTGCCCGAAGGCCCCTTACTTGGCTTCACCACTCCTGTCATTGACAGCAGCCAGAATCAAGGGCTTCCAAAGTATGAGAGCGCTCAGTTAGCAACCACTCAAAGCTGTCGACCATCGAATGTGCCCTGAGACTCAGGGCTAACATTTTACCGCGTAGACAGAAAAGTACCTAATACTCGTTAGATGACTGGTTTTAATTAATAATCATTGTGATTATATTTTGATGTTTACGAGTATTGTACTTTTATTTACTCATTGTAAAAATCCTAGCCGAAAGTCTCAAAAGAAATAAAAAGATAATCATTGCAACCATGGTTACGAGTATTTATCAGATGTTCGGAGCGGAGTATATAAAGTACTAGAGGTCAAACAATCAATTTTTGGGCCATATGGCTCCATCAAAGCCTTGATGAAGTTTGGATAAGTTTTATAATTCTAACGGTAGACAGCTGGTTGTGTTCGGTAGTATATCCAGCCAGTAGCAACATATTTTACTTATTATATGTCATGTTCACGATTCGCAGGTACACTAAAGTACGAGGTGGAGTGTATGAGTCAGTATATTACGTATTATATGTAGAACAGATGTAGACGGTAGTTGTAGATTTGTAACAGCAATTAGTAGTTTGGTAAGTTTTAACGCTTCTGTAGTTTTGAGTAATGAGACGAGTTTAGTTAATTTATTAGACATGTTAAGAATTTATTAGAAATGTAGAGAAAATTAGTTATTATAGTCAGTAGGTAGATAATGTATCTTATTTATTAGTAGATAATTTAACTTTTAAGTTATTTAGCATGCAGAAATTGTTGTATATTCGCACTTGCCATAAACGAACGACGTACTATCGGAAAAATTGCGTAATATAATGAAGTATAAAATTAAAGAAATGTTTTTTTTTTTTATAGTAGCTATTTAAGTAATCAGTTTTAGTGGATAGTTGACGTTTAGAACTAATAAAGTAGACAATTATATATCCCCTTAATGGTCCAAATTAAAATAATCCATTTAAGGTCTTGCTACTGTAGATCATATTTCGTTTTGGAAAAATACGAAAAGCTGACTATAAACGGTGGTCATTATTTCCTCAATATTTAGATTGTGCTGTGCCCTTCTAAGGGATATAGTGAAAAGTAAGGGTAAAGAGGATTATTTTTCTGTATGTAGGTACCTACTCGTATTATGAAAACAGAAGAATACCTACCTACCTTTCAATTAGAACGTGAAAGGGATTGTTTTTATTCAAGTATTTCCACATTTTACCACTTGGAAATTGTGTAGTTAACTACTTAACCACAATCTTACTTATGTCATCAAAATGCTTGTCAGTCGTGTGCTTAGAATTAGAACATTTATTGCATGTAATAATTTGAAATGTAGGTAACATTATCTATTACCGCTTGTAACTTTAGCGGCAGTTCACTTTAAAATTGACTATCTAACTAAACACTTTCTCGTAGTTGACTTCGACAAACTGGGTCTCACGGACAATGAGAATCCCTATGGGACGTTGCCGCCACTGTTCGCTCGCTCGATGGGGAGCGCTGCTGCGTCAATGATGTCGCAGTATGTGGGCCAGTACCTGGACAGGCGACGAGGCAAGAGGGAGGTGAATGTTCCGCCGGAGATGGAGCAGGCGATATTGGATCGGATGCATGGGGGAGAGAGGTAAGTCTTCGCTCGGTTGATGTCGAGCGCAGCGTCAATAATGGCGCAGTACTAGTATGTTAGGCAGTACCTGAAGCGGCGGCGGGGCAAAAGGAAGGTGAATGTTTTGCCAGAGATTGAACAGGCGATATTGAATCGGATGGGGGAGAAAGGTAAGACCAATCGGTGAATAGGGAATGCTGCTGCGTCAATTATGGAGCAGCTGCAGGAAGAGGCGGTGGGGCAAGAGAGGTAAATGTACCCCCAAAGTTGAAGCAGGCGATATTTGATCGGATGCATCAGGGAGGAAGGTTTGACCGCTCGGTCAATAGCCAGCTTTGCTGCATCAACGATGGCGTATACTGATGCAGGACAGTATCTAGAGAGGATACGAGGCAAAACGGAGGTAAATATACCGCCAGAGATGAAGAAGGCGATATTGGATAGGATGCATGGAGGACAGAGGTAAGTCTTCTCTCGGTCGATGTCGAGCGCAGCGTCAATAATGGTGCAGTAGGTTTGGCATTGGCAATAGCTGGAGCGGCGGCGAGACAAAAGGGAAATAAATGTTTTGCCAGAGATCGAGCAGGCGATATTGGATCGGATGCATGGGGGAGAAAGGTAAGACCTAATCAATTATTATAAGTTGATTTAATGATGTGTTATATACCTATAGTGGTCTCTAATGACCATAGATGATTGAGCGACCTTAAATAAATAAATTTAAAACAAAAGTTTGAAGGATCATAAAGTCCCATGAAAACTGAATTGAGCTCAGTGCTACAAGCTACAACAGCTACAGAAAACAAAGTTTTTGCACATTCAACTCATATATCCGTCACCAATACTTTAAGACGACAGTATGGTACTAACTAATGAAAGTAACACGATGCCAAACAATTACATACAAAATCAAACGAACTCATGCGCGCATCGCATGCATTCAATAGATTAAGAGATACATGTCCAACCATAAAATATCCTCATATTAATCCCGCCGTATAAGGACGACCTCCTGCTGAATAAATTATTAATAAATAATCTCACAAGAAATGGAACGCAATTCCAATAAATTTTCCTGATTCACTTGACAGGAACTTACTTTAAACTTTTAAAGGAGTTACTGTCCTGTTGTCATGACACGTTTCACTGATTGGATTCACGTGCTTAGTTATCAGCCATTACTTTCACCTTTAGTTAAGGACATCAAACATTCCAAACACGAAAGGGAGTTGGACTTCAACCGTCAGTCCGTCACATTAATGTTTGAAACATTTAGTGATACGAAAACTGTTACGCTATTTGTTGGGTGTCGGGGTTTTTGGATAGTTACCTTACTATTTGTGTTGTAGGTAGTATACGTGTATGTCTCAGTGAACAATATTATAAAACAAATTTTCGAAACAGGGGGTATTATTTAAAGTAAAGCCAGAGTATTAATAAGATCTATTGGGGTTCTCCCTATCTATATCATCAAAAGAAAGGTTACGGAGATCAAAAAGTGCAGTTTAAGCTTACCAATGTAAAAGGAATTCGCCTGTAAAGGTACTTTATGTACTTGCTAAGATTTCATTTCAATTAAGTTCACAGTCTATCATTGTTATCTATAGAACGTAGCCATTATGAAGATAAAGCATAGGTCATTTTTCATCCCCATTTCAGAGCCATAATGTACAGCATCGCGGAGGACATGTTCGCAAACTTCGGCATGGAGGGCCGGGAGTGCCTTTTACGGGCCATCTGCGAGATCCACGCGCACCCTCTCACCAACTTCGGCTTCCTCGGCGAAGTCATGAAGCTGTTCTTTACGTGAGTATCTTATACCTTCCATTAGCGGCCCTTTTAATCATTAGTACGGTCGCCTTCAAATTTACCCTGCCTGCCTTCACTTCACTTCTTCTTCTTTTCATGAGCACTTCAAGTACCTATGAAGTGCTCATACTAACTATACTTATCGCAGGTTCCAAAATGTTTGGATTTTGTTTCACTATACATCAATATTTACGTGTTAAACTTCAAATTTGCGTGTATAGCGTTGTATGCATTAATGAATGTGTAATACTTTAGTATTGTTGGAGGTACAATCCTAAAGTATTACACTCGAAAAACACCCAACATTTCTTGTTAATCAATCGTCTTTGTCAGAATATCGTCCGAGCTCCTGCAGTTAATTAAAATAAACCTAGAGCTATCTTTAATTGCGTGGTTCTACTTTAGTTTCATAATCATGTCTTTCATCAAATAATTACGAGTATACTTACATATGGCATTAATTGATTAAGTGTCGGATGACACTAGCTATAGTGCCCGCCAAGGATCAGCATACTCGCAATGATACCTATGATCGTTAGGCTAGCTCTAGATCAGATCGAAGATGTTAAATGTCCTTGATCGAACTACGACACTAATTACTAAGTTGTTTAGATTAGCTATCTCATTTATGTTACGTCCGACACAGCATCTGCCTCTCACAAAACAAAGTGAAAAAACGAGAAAATGCAAAAAGAACGAAGCTCAGACACAAAGTTCGGACTTTTAGCCTCATCGGTACCTGTAAAACTTACGACATTGACTCGGAATTACGCCGAAATCCTGATCTCTGTGATATGATGCATATAACTGTGAGACTGTATTAAATTATCGTCCATAATGTTCCAGGCCAAGCAAATCCCCTTACGCGGATCAGCTGTCAGAGTACGTGAAAGCACAACGTGCGGGTGAGGCCGGCGGCGAATGCTGGCCGTACTACCGGCTCTGCCCTCGGAGTATCTTCCAACCCTCCCCCAACAAGTATTCGTGAGTAACTTTAATCTGACAAAATCCAAACATTTAACTTCTAAATCTGAGAGTCTGTTAGATGTAAAACCGGATCTAACTTGGGGGTATCTTCCTACCCTCCCCAACCCAATACTAGTGAGTGGAGTGACATTATTCCTTTACTAACCTATCACTGCCACGAGCATTTCTAGTACCCATGGGAATATGGTAGAGGAGAGTAAATTTTCTTAGACTAGACCTCATCAATTGACACTGAATATAAATAATAGTATGTACAGAAAAACCTGTTACTGGGCTACATTTACGATGTAGCGACATTAAAACGTTTAGCACTGATGGGGCAACTCTTTGAAAATGGGCCTACTTAAAGCCGCGTCAGTGTAACTTCGCGCCTGTGCAAATAGCCACACTGCTTCGCACAACCTCCTATGCAAATAAGGTCGATGAGAACATAAATCCGATTACTGCAGATGCCTTTTGGTTTCACGTACGCCTCCTTTTTTGTTATCAATCTCCATATGTAGGTGATTCGTATCAAGGAATTCTAAATTTTAATGTACATATTTTTTTCAGGAAAGACGCAGAAGATCTGCACAGGCGGCAGGAACACGACAACATAGACAACAATGTTGATATAGATGGAATACGAGCGATGTAGTTGTCCAGGCGATATCAGGATCGAATCTAGGCATCTAACTGACTAATGGATCTAATAGCCAACCGTACCTATTCAATCACAAATGAAAGAAAGAAAAGCCTGCTTACTACTGCTGCTCCAGACTGCTGGAATAGTTGACTTTAAGCACAATTTAGTCTTTTGTGCTCGGTTCTTGAAATAGGCAGGGACCATAGCGCCCTAAAGGTGCAGCAAAACTACTAAAGTCTCTCGTTAAAAAGGTTTACAAGCACATACCGCTTTTTGTAGTTTCATCTGGCAATTCTATAAGTATAATGTAAGATGATGGTTGTGATCTGTATGTGCTAGGTCGTTCTAGGTCCGATCTTGGATAAAGTGCCAGTAAAATGTCCCAAAATTAGCTTAGTCTCCGACCAAAGTTCATCGTAATTAGTCTAAATTATTTATTCTTTAGTGCCATTCCGTGATTTCACGATGCATTTATGTCAGTTGAAGTTTCGTAGACCGTTGTAATGATTTAATGAATGTTTCTTGTTTTTGAAATTAGGAAAATTATGAATCTGGGCTTCGATGCCTTGGGATTATTGCTCGAAACGCACAGAGCGGTCGTGGCGCGGTGCGAGGCTGAGGCGGTTTTGCGTTCTTGATCTTTACGATACTTTCGACTGTCGATTACTGCTTCCTATGTCACACACGCGGCCTCCGATCTACCGCGCTACCGTATACCGCGGGGTTTTTTGGTGTGTCGTGCCCCGGATCGCGTTCGCTTTATCGAAAAACCGCCTCTGCCCCGCAACGACGATGCGCCGCGCTCTGTGCGTTTCCAGCTTAAATGCTGTACAACTCATTATACACGCCCTATAAAAATATATGGACATTGTTCACAGCAGCAGGAATAGGTTAATCCGAATGACGACGATTAAGGCTGGGTTGCACCGACTTACGATCACAGACTGATCAACGTTAAATATGGCGTCGGCAGCTGTCATCCCATAGAAACTTGTCAAACTTTCCATACATTAAATTTTTAAGGAACACCGCTTACGATTACAGACGGTTTGGTGCAAGTGTACTTTAACTTTAATCGCCACTCGTAAATATTTGAACGCATAGATGGACGAATCCAGCAACGTAAAAACTAGTTTGATGTATTAAAAAGGTACTTAAATACGAAATAATTTACATAGAGGGCTTCATTTTTTTCAATATCTATCGTTTGATTTTAATAATCACAACTATTTACGAATGGCGCTAGTGGACACGTTAAAAAAGCACAGACAATACGGGAAAGGTTTGATTTTGTTAATGAGCTCAGCTTCTAAACATTGCGAATCGAGTAAAGCCGCCATAAGATATATCGGAGCAAACAAGATACTCACAAATATCTGAACGTATATATAACTCTATCGTCATGGCGTATGCTTAGATATTTTTGAACGCCCTGAAAACACAGGACGGGTGACTTTTTTTTAGTTTCCATTCGAGTTTTTGTATAGTTTGGGAAGTCCACTCATTTTCTGTGTTACACTATATTATTCATTGTTTTACTGTTCCAATTTAAGAAATAGGTACTTAACGTCAAAGTCCTACTTAGCTAGTGATTTATGTAAATGTTATATGATTAAGTCATTAAATAAGATTAATATATTTAATAAAATATTATTAGTACATTTTTGGACCATTGTTTTAATCATTTTATTCCATGAATCGTAGATTTCGAATAATGTATTAATTATTCGGTAGGTCATCACGCTATTTGTTTGGGACCCCAAATCGCACAATTTTTCTTTGAATTTCTAATATCTAATACCTGTTGTCAACCTTAAGGGGGTCCCAAATTAAGGTTTTTGACTGTACCTACCTGCGATCAAGTAAAATATGAGTGAGGACTGAAAAAAAGGTAGGTAACCAAAGAATGTTACAAGTTCTTCACAAAATAATACGAGTAGGTATATGGTGGGTACCTAGATTACAAACTTAGACTCCTACCTTTATAACTATAAAAAGTAGATAACTACCATTTTTGCATCAATCTTTCTCGCTCTATCATTTTAACATCGACTTTTCCAAACGCGCATAAAATTAAAGCAAGTTCAAACTTAATGAACAATTTAACGTACGTCAAACCGAAAATCACGTGACGTATTAAATTTTTAAGTGATTCACCGGGACACGGCACAGTGCAGACGTGACCGACAGGGCGGCGCGCCACTACGCGCCAGCCTCCGTTAGGGGGCGTGAGAAAAGCTTACGCGGCCGCAAAACACCCATTTTAACACCCAAACACTGCTATGACTAAGGTAAAACCCTTAAAATGTGTAGTTGAAACACGTGTGGACGCCTGTGTGCTCATTTTGTGTGTTTTCAGGCGCAATATGTAACGATCGCAATTATTCTATTCGGTGCGATGCTGGAGACAGCTTCGATAAGCAAGCGGAGCTACTCGGACCAGTCCGTCAAGGGATATGTCACGGAGGTAAGTACGTTGAAATTCATCTGGAAATATTAATGATTATCGGGCCCTTCAAACCCTTATGGACATGATTGATCGTTTGCAACCTGTTGCTTCTCAAGCGGAAAGCTATTAAAATTTCGAGGGCTGTCTCTAAAATTTACATAGTAGGTAGGTATTTGTAGCGATAATAACAATTTCCTGTTAGTTGCCGATAATTTATTTGATTTATAACAGCTCACAATCATACAGAATCGCATAAAAACAAAACAAAACAAATGACTAAATAAACGACCCGAAAATTTTCAGCGAACATGCTGGTGGAACGAGGTTTGCAAGGAGGAGTTTCAGACACTGTTTCGTTGCAAGTGCCCCTCTTGGTCCTACTGCCGAAGCCCTGGACGATACTACAACGCTGTCTGCTCCATGACTGAGACCGGTTACATCTGGGACCAGCCCAATTCGGACTTCAGACCACAATAAGACCTCGCCCCATGCTCTTGGTTTAATTTTTCTCGCTCTCGGTCCTTGCAACGATTCTAATTTGAGACTGAACGGACGGAAATTATGCCTTCTATTTTCGTAATTAGACTAAGAAAATAGCTCGCATAATTCCTAAATTGAAAATGCAATGTGATGCGTGTATCTCGACCAAATTGTTGGAGATTCCTGTTGTGTGAGAAATAAACGAATATTTCCTTATACATATTTTATTTTTATTGGCGATTCCGGTTTCCGTCCTTGAGAATGTGTATGATTGATGGTTGTTCTTGACCCTAAACGCCCAATCTGTTGCCGAAATACGCATGCGCGCTGGAGTCAAGACTCCACAATCAATAGTCGGGCGTACTGCTCCGTAGACAGAAGATCACAACAAACTGCTTTAAAATGTTGCCGATATTGTTATTCCTAATTGCTTTACAAGGTATTAATTGTGAACCGGAAACGGTTAGAGAAAACTTTGACTATTTCAGTTACGGGCCTGAAGATGATCTTTTGAAGAGTTTAAATTTACACCTGGTGAGTAAAGTCAACCAAACGCTAAAAAACACTGAACTCATTATGAAACCTTAATATCAATATATTTTCAGCCAAAAGACGACATAGTTCTGAGACCGCAGGAAGTGAAAGGCTGGCCGCAACAGTCTCTGAACGTGGGTCAAATTACAGCTGTTTCGATCAATTCTTTGGGCCAGCCGGTGATATTCCATAGAGCTGAAAGAATATGGGACGAAAGGTATGTCACTCCTTTAGAAATACTTCATATTATTCACGTATTAGTTTACCTAAAATTAGTCCGAATAGCAACTCGTACCTCATGTAGGTACCTACCGTTGAAACTCGTAACTTCGCCTAATTATTCCTATTTTTGACTATAACCAACCACGACTGCCACCGCGCCAACATTCAATGCATCACGACATCAAACGAAGGTAGACAGTACAAGCGAAGTAGGTGATAACGGGATTTGAAGGCACCAAGCAGCCATCTCTGCATGAAAATGAAAACAGGCAAAGATAGACGCGCTAGGCGAAGTTACAAGTTTCAACTGTACCCGGTACGGTACGAAAGGATAAAAAGAGACCACGGATCAGCTACTACAATTCTAGCCGTCACTTTCTTCGCTTCATTCCATTTCATGTTATTTTTCATTCTTCATAATATCCTCGACGCAACGGAGTAAGGTACACTTTGCTCAACCTAAATCTTCGTGAATCGCCATTTCCTTGTCCAGCTTGCAATGGCCATGAAATTCTGAATGGGTACTCTTATCCTTTCTTTTATTCCAGCACTTTCAACGAATCCAACGTATACCAAAACTTAGACAAAGGCCCGATTGTCGAAGACACGATTCTAGTACTGGATCCACATACCGGCTCCGTTCTTCACAGCTGGGGGGCGAATGCTTTCTACATGCCTCATGGCCTAACTGTTGACCATCACGACAATGTTTGGGTCACAGATGTCGCCAAGCATCAGGTTTTTAAGGTACATCTTGATAATAAACCTTTTAATTTCATATTTTACATAACTATGAGTTACTAGTGCCGCCGGTAGTCTGTCAGCACAGAGCCACATATGGACAATCTCTATACCTACCCTAAAAAAATATAATTTTAAGCTATTAAGACACAAAACAAGGGCAAATCTGTCAACCGAGCTAAATGTTTCTCTTAGGCTGGGTTGCACCGACTTACGATCACAGACTGATCAATGTTAAATATGGCGCCGGCAGCTGTCATCCCATAGAAACTAGTCAAACATTCCATAAATTCAAATTTTAACGAACACATATTACGATTACAGACGGTTTGGTGCAACCCAGCCTTAATCGCCCCTCGAATTCCCTTGACGACCTGTGTAAATAAATCCTACACTGTGTTAATTATAACTTTCTAGTGCATGTTTTTACTAATTTTACAATTGACAACATTTCATTTTTTTTTAAGCAGGCTTTTTTCCAATGAAATCAAATAGAGGATAAAAAGTTAAGTAAAGCCACATTTTTAAATTCTCGAAAATATCCCGATTTCATATAAATAATTCAATTTCAAAAGTTCCTCATTCTAAATGAGAGTAAGTGACAAGTGAGGCGTCACAGCGTAACAAACCATACAGAAGCACTGTTACTAAGACAAATTTACTATAGAAAGTGAACTGCTGTTCTTTTTGTACGCTGTGACTGTCACAATTTCATAGTAATGACGTCATTACTACGATATGAGTTTTCTTCACATTTTCGTGAATATTAAGAAAACTAATAGCTATAAAAATATTAAAAAAAAAAATTGGGGTTTCTTGTTACCTAATTAACGAAATGAGTTAAAATTTCATACTTCTCAAAAATATGAAATGTTGTCAATTATTATAAGCTTCTGCTTATAACAATTGACACCTTAGTCAAACAAAATGTACCTATGTATAACTTTAACGATTCAAAACTTAACGATAATGATGGCTAGGTATTTATGTTTCGATGAAAATAGTGTCCGATCAAGATTAACTGTTGTCAGCTACCTGTCTATTCACACAACTGGTTAGATATAATGTCAAAAGTCATAAACCCATGTCAAGTCTGGTCTATTTTCAGTATACACCCCTGAACCACAAATACCCCACCTTAACAATCGGCGAAGCGTTCACAGCAGGATACCCATACCGGCGCCGGGTGCTTCTCTGCATGCCAACATCCGTTGCCGTGGCAACCACTGGCGAAATCTTTGTCGCTGACGGCTATTGCAACAACCAAATACTAAAGTTCAACGCAGCTGGGAAACTTCTGCTTGAAATACCCATGTATTCGGACTCGCTGACACTGAACCTTCCGCATAGTGTGACACTATTAGAACATCTGGATATGGTGTGTGTTGCTGATAGGGAGAATATGCGAATCGTGTGCCCGAAAGCTGGATTGAAGAGTTACATAAAAATGTTGGACCCGGCTACTATTATTGAGGATCCGACTTTAGGAAGGGTGTTCGCTGTTGCGTCGCATGGAGACACGATTTACGCTGTGAATGGCCCAACGTCTCAAAATATTGCTGTTAGAGGATTTACCGTGAATGCTGTTACTGGAAATATTTTGGATACTTGGGAGCCTACTACGGTAAGTAACATTTCATTTATTAAGGCGCTCAAATTAATAAGAAAGTTTGTTTACCTGATTGTCAACATTGACGTCAAATTAGGACATAGTGACTACACATCCGCGGGATTATTGTACACATTGTATAATTTGTGAGGTCGAGAGGTCATGTATTAAATTGTCGAGCAACACATCATCGCCCGTCATTCTTCACTCACGTTTTATAGTTTCTCTGATTTACACTAACAAATACCAATTAAAACCATTGTTTAAAATACACTATCCTTTCAGGGCTTCACCAACCCTCATTCTCTGGCGGTGACCAGAAACGGATCCCATCTCTACGTCACAGAAATTGGCCCGAACAAGATATGGAAGTTCGAGTTGACCGACGTATACGACAAGTAGGGAATTTGTGTGGAAATGACATATAGAGCCTTAAATTATTTAACGAATTGCATACAACCAGAACGCTTTGATCAAGCGAATGAAATTCGCTAGTAGACGACATCTAAAGATGGTATGAGACTACAAATTAGCACGCGCGTGTACAAATGGAGAATTATTAATTGTAATTATAATTGTGAACCTTGTTCTTACAACTGTTCTACGATTCCCCTTTCCTAGAGTACGACAGCCATAAAATTTGAATTTTGGACCTATCTTCACATACTTACAGAGTTCAAATTGTAATGCATTTCTTATGTACGGGGGACGCTCCACATTTAGTTCCTAGACCTAAACCAATTTATCAGTATTATTGGAACCTGTATCTAAATATAATACGAGTATATTGATCCGCTTCGATCTTCAAATTCTTGTAGTGTTAATGTTTAAAATTTCCTGCCATATACCTAGGAAGATCATTTGATTCACGAGGAAGAGCCACGCCTCTACCTACGCCAAAATCAGCATCTACTTACAGTTAGTAGCCGCTAAAGTAGTCAAATATATTGCAACACGATATAACTGTAGGAGTGAAAATGTGTTGTTGTAATATAATAATTTATCTGCTACTAATCGGGCGAGCATTTACCGCACGAGGCGTCCTCGGCGAGGTTGGCCCAGTGAGGGCGTGCCTCGGTGTTTCGGCCGACAAATCACAAATAGAAGAATACATACAATGAGAAGTGTTACGCTTCCTCGTGGATTTAAATATTATATAGGTGCCACTATTATACCAATTTGTAGAATATATGTATATTCGCGTCTGAACTAGGTTCGGCGTTACTACGCACAGAGTTCGATATGTTTCATAGGTAACTGAGAGTATTTTATAAAGTCTTCGCATAGGTTAGACGTAATGTAAGGAAAGTTCCTAGGGAACATTTCTATTTCACTACTAAAGTAAGCTACACTTTAGTACCTTTACCTCTAGTCTCCTGTACCTTTTCTATAGCCTATTTCCTAATAAGTCATTAGAAATCAGCAAAATGTGCTTTTCAAAACAGGAACATATACCTAAAGAGATACTTAAATGTAATAGAGCTATAAAAAGGTGCTATACAATTTGTTACAGATACTATATAATACAAATAGTAAGAAATTCTTTCATAGTTACATAGATATTATGGTTGAGGATTAAATCTTTGGACCATAACAAAGGCTTTAATTCGTCTACAATCTAATTGTTTCCGTTCTTACACGAAAGTTCCCATTTTCGTGTTGCGGAATCAATCAAATTGTAGATGAACTAAAAGCCTAAACTATGGTCCAGCGTCCTTTAAAATTTCCTCCTCACCCAGATCGCAATCGCAACTTATAAAACTTCCGATAAAATACATACATAGTTGCAAGATTTCATACACAGTGATGTCATGAACAAAAAGCTCTTAGCATTCAATGACTTCGTATACTAGTATGTTTAATAAAAGATATACCTATTGACCCTGAGTCGGTAAATAATTAATGAGTAATTATTGCAACGATACAGATCTGAAAATTCACTAAATTAACGAGCACGTTCGCTATTAAGGTTGAAGTTTCAATAAGAAAGCTATATCTCTAGTTTTTGTCCATCTGTATTTACAGAGTTAACGGCGTCGCAGCAAAATACATTTCTGATAGCTTATTGCTACAAGCATATAGATGTGAGTATGGATTGAAAGTTGAAAGTGATTTTCGGGAAGAGGCCAATTTTTTTTATTAAGGCAATCTGATCAAAAATATCTACCTTAAAAGTCATATCAAGACGGTTCAATTATGTCATGGTAATGGTGTCATTACATATATATGAACATTTTCGTTGTAACGACGACACATGGTAGTTTTCGTTCGTTTAAAATATTTTTCAACCATACAAATTTAGTGATGAAGGGCTTGTAAAAACATAATATCATACTAATATATTAAACTTATTTTGAACTTGGTAGAAAATATTCTTGTAATATGTTCTGTTTTTAATTTTTGTTTAAATCCTTCCTTCTAATTTTTCTTACATTAATTGTAACGAATAATGGACCAAATCTGGATTTGGTTATATATCGGTGTAACCACATTTTCAACATATTATCTAAAACATCTCGAAGTGCAGTAGGTATTAAAAAAATATATAATAAATAAATAAATATATTTACGGTTTTTTAATTAACTCTCTTAAATCCACCCCAATATCGGCTTCACTTTACTAACTGCCTATCTCACATATCCTAATAATACACTCAGAAGTACGTACGTACTGTACGTTCCTCTTAATCTTAAGAACTACTGAACTGATTTCTATGAAACTTTCCAGTATTGTGGCTTAGACATCAGAAAAACACACAGGCTATAATTTATTTCAATATTCTTCCACGTAGGGTTGAAAGGGAGTGGAAATTTTGTATGGGGAACAATATTATGTATAAGAAAAAACCGGGAAAGTTCCTTAAGCATAAAAATGGAAGAAAACTGTTTTCAGCGTTTTTCACAATTCGCCGTTTGAAGATATGAAAAAGGGATTGAAAGTTAGTTTCGGGAGCAATTATATGTATGGGGAGCAAATTTTTTTTAAACGACAAACTTGAATCTGCGTGTACTTAAATGGATCTAGCATTAAATTAAAGAATAAGAGAACTATTTGAGCATCTTTGAAATTTCTTCCTCTGAAGGGGTGAAAAGGGGGTTGATAGTTTGTATAAAGAGCAAATATTTTTTAAAACGAGAAACTGGAAATTGGAAATTTTGACAGGCGTCTTTAACTTATAATTATATATTACTTATTCTGAACCGCGAGAAAAATATTAGTGGCTCTTGCAAAATGAATGACTGTGGGTGAATTATACCCAGAAACAATACAACGCTCTGCGTGTTCAATACAATAACGCGTTCAGGATGCTGATGGGTCTACCTCGATTCTGCAGTGCGTCGGGGATGTTTTTATTATTAAAATATTAATAATGTATATATATATATATATATTATATCTAAAATCTGTATGTTTGATATACCGACGACGTAGGTAATAATTTGTTTTAACAATGATTTTTTATTAAAATTTCGTCCATGCGCGGGCGAAAATGGATGGAAGATTAATTTTGTATTAAGCAGTAACGCTGCTAACGAAAATTACAAATTTCTAATTAACGGGAAAAATTGAAAAATTTAATGCTACGAGCAGAATTCGAACCTGCGACATCTGGCATAGGGGCATTAATTTTTCCTATTTAATTTGAAATTTGGATGGAAGATTGTATGGGAGAGCAATAATTAAGCCTGCACCTTAACTGCACGATTATATCTCTACGCAGATAGATTATTGGCTATGTGCGAAGTAGGTGGTGGGGGTAAGCTAGGCGATCGTAGCGCACACCATGGCAGAAATGTGTACTTACCGGGGACCACTGTCAAATTTACTTTCACGTTTTCTATTGGTTTCTTAACGGTTTCCTACGATTCGTTTCGTTTGTGTGTATTTATTTATTCTCTTATTTATTTCTGTATAATTTCCAATACGGGGTCTTTCTCGTTTACTAAAGTAAATATAATATTCATGTGTCATTATTTAACATCTCTAAATTTTGACATTGTCTCGGAACCTTTGACGTTTGACGTTTCAGACATGCACATAGCCAATAGATCTACGCAGAGGTCGCGGGCAGAAACTACTAATAAATATAGTTAAACATTTTGTTTTGCCCCATTGATTATACTTCGACATAATAATACGTCAAAAAATTCCTATTTATCATTTATTTTAATTTTATTTCCACATACAGGTCATGTCATACAAAGTTTTTTAATAATTAAATGATTAATAAATAACAAATATAATTTTAACGATTAGATACATATAAAGCTGAAGTTATTTACTTACATCCGCTTACAACTCTAGTTTTCGTTTCTTCATAACTTTCATGAACAACACCATATCTGTAAAACAACAGAAAACGTTGAATGAAACACAAAGAGTTATAATAGTTATTTGTTCAACAAGAGAGCAAAGTACTGGAGTAGATTTTTGCTGCGAATGTTGATGTGACATGTGAAATATTCTATAATTGCGTGGCGGCGAACTCAAAGACACGAGATGCAAATATCTTTGCTCTCGTGTCGTGTGATAAATACAACTTTTCACCTCAGCGGCGAAAACATACAACTGATATAACACAAAGGAAAAGTGACAGAGAGAATGAAGTTTAAATGTTCCAAGTTTAAATGTCCCATGTATTACACCCCGCAGTATGAAAGAGAACGTTAAAAAATACGTTTTTTTTCACGCTCGCAGCAAAATTGCATTTTGCTCACTTGTCTCAAGCAGCAAAACCGCCATTTTCGAGCCGCTGAGGTGAAGAAATATTAATATGGTTAGTTTGATACGGATAGAGGTGTGGTACGGGTGAGGTGTGGTAAGGGTAGGTAGGTGTGTAATCTTAACAACATGTATGCAATAAACAAATTGAATTGAATTGAGATAGAGTTTGTAAATTGATGTAGAGGTTATCTTGGAGGCAAATTATTCTTCCGGTCTCTAAATTTCCTTCATCAATTTTTAGAATGACCTTAATAATGCTACTTCTTAAATAATTTTAAATGAAATATCACAAGACTCAGGCACTAATATTGCATGCTCGTCACACAAATATTTGTACCTCACCGGGATCCGAACCTGGGACCGTCAGCTTCGTAGACTTCACTTAGGAAAAGGGCGTTTAGTGAAACACAAAGACATGTACTTTACCATAAAATAAGAACAGATTACCCTATTCAGAAACGATGATCAAATCTGTTTTAGCTAAAATGCCGTTAACATTCGTTTTTGTCTGTCACTTTCACGTTTCTTGGTGAGTAAAGGACAAAGCTTATTTTAGACTTACTTATAAATATAAACATGACGAGAGCCAGCATGATCCAAAGCCAGCACTTCCAGGCATTTCTGGTATGCTCCTGTAGCCGCTCGGATTCCACCTTCAGCGAATCCACGTTGCGGTCCGTCATCTCTGAAGATTTCTTCAATGCCTGGGACAATGGAAATTGACATACGTATGAATCACAAATTGAAAGAAAATCAACCTTTAACGCCCGGCCGATTGGCGGCGGCGGCGACAGAGCCAGTGGTGCGCCATAGGGACCTATAGGTGCGTACGCATTTGAGGCAACCTCAGGTTGATTTGATGCACGCACGGCTCGCCTGTTTGCTCAAATGCGTACGCGCCTAGCGCGCCGTACGCGAGCAGCGAGCAACCAGCTCGCGGCAAGCCCCCGGACCGGAGTCGGTCTTTTACATAGAGATAGTAGATACTACGTATAAGTAGAGTGCTGTCTGTCAGATAAGCTGGAATACGAGCCCGAAAGAGACTCACCTTGTCTTAGTGTGTCCCTTTCTAATATGGGTAATAACTAAATCTATATATAAATAAATAAATAAATAAATAAATAAATATTAGGGGACATTTTTTACACAAATCGAACTAGTCCCACAGTAAGCTCAATAAGGCTTGTGTTATGGGTACCAGACGACGATATATTTAATAGATATATACATAAATACATAGAAAACATCCAAGTCTCAGGAACAAATGTCTCTGCTCACCACAGAAACAAATGCCCTTACCGGGAATCGAACCCGGGACCTCTAGCTTCGGAGGCAGTGACACTACCAACTAGGCTAAACAGGCCGACAAAGTAAGGCTACTATGTATATAAGTACATATATATGTATTCATTTTTTAACATGGCAATGAGTGTGAAGGACACAAGACAAAGTGAGTCTCTTTCGGGCTAGTTTTCCAGCTTATCTGTAGTTACTCGTAATATAAGAACAGGCTTGATTATTACAAAATAAATTCATTTTTTTGGCAAGGTTTTGAAAGAACTTTTTTTTTATGGTTGGTCTTGGCCAGCATTTAGCCCGGGGGCAAAGATGAGGCCGACGATGAAGCGAGCTCACCCAGAAGATGCCTATTCGTTGTGACGGTTCCAATGAGCCCAAACTAGACGGGTTCATCTTGTGTAGTTTAGTAGTTGCCATGGCCTTTTGACTTTCTGTCTCCATCATCAGATCAACTCGGTAGTGGTTCGTGGTACGAGACTTCAAATTGCTGTGGAGTAAACAATTAAACTAGTGCCTTTGAATTCTCGTTCCTATAATTATTTAAAGGGGCATGTCTAAATAAACTACGCTTCGCATACCTCAGTATCATTCTTTATAATAGTGCTAGCGATCTGCGACTGCTCCTTCAGGCTCTTAGTAAGCAACACCATGTTCTCCGCCACCTTCTCTTGCATGTTCTGGTGGTATTTGAGCAGGGAGTCCATGTCTTCTTGGCTGCTGCTAGTGCTAGTGAAGTTTGGTGCTTTGATGATGTTGCGTTTGCGGAGGGTATCGTCATTGTCTTCTGAAATTTGATGAAAATGTTAATACATTTGCACTGCTGATCATGTGAGCACGACCGCTTATAACGTCAGATAAAACGTGAAGGTATGAGTTATCGTGCTAGCTAGGCTGGTTTGACATATAAATCAGGCCTTCATTAAGGGTTATTTAAGGTTCCCACTAGCGCTACTCGTAAATAATTGTGATTATTTAAATTTAATGATAGATATTGAAAAAAGGAGGCCACTATGTAATGTATTTTGTATTTAAGTACCTTTAGAATAGATCGAACTAGTTTTTACGTGGCTCGATTCATCGATCTATGCGTCTCAAGTAAAAAGGGCGGTTTTATTTTTGAACTCATAGAGCGACGAATCCACCTTCTCTCCTTTCTTTATCACGTCCATTTAGATTTATTACTTACAAGGTATTGTAAGAAAGTTTATCAACATAGAACTCTTTCGTTTTTACGATTAATATTTTACAACCCTTGTCCTTTATTCATTCCGATCCCAATTCATTGAAATGTAATTATTGGAAAATGTTGCGTATATTATCTCATACGTAAAATTATGTAACATTATGAATTATAATCTGTAAACATAACACAGATATTTGCAAAGAGAAAACATCCAAATACGTAGACACAGCTTCAAAAGTAGCTAAGCATATATACATATGAACAGGCCGGAAGCTTCCCATTTAATTTCCTTGTAGTGAAGACTTTTGACACTACCTTGAAGAAGCTTTTAGTCAATCTTCCAGTTTGAACTTGCTATTGGTATGAAAAAAGAACACTGATATCAAAAAGCATGTAACACATCTGCTAAAAGTGAATGCACTGATTGCAGATAAAACAGAGAAAAAAACCTGCCAAGTGCTAGTTGGACTCGCGCACGAAGGGTTCCGTATATTTCTTTAATATTTGTATCAGTCATCATCATCATTATGTCAGCCGAATGACGTTCACTGCTGGACAAAGACCTCCCCTAAAGACTTCCACAATGACCGGTCCTGCGCCACCCGCATCCAGCGGACACCCGCGACCCTTACCAGGTCATCAGTCCACCGTGTGGGGGGCCTGCCCACGCTACGCCTTCCGGTACGTGGTCGCCACTCGAGAACCTTTCCGCTCCAACGGCCATCGGTTCTACGTGCTATGTGCCCCGCCCACTGCCACTTAAGTTTAGCGATTCGAAAGGCTATATCGGTCACTTTGGTTCTGCTGCAAATGGCCTCATTCCTGATGCGATCTCGCAGAGAAACTCCCAACATAGCCCTCTCCATTGCTCTTTGGGTGACTTTGTGCCTTCTTATGAGGCCCATTGTAAGCGACCACGTTTCAGTACCGTATGTCATCACTGGCAGTACACACTGGTCAAAGACTTTCGTCTTGAGACACTGCGGGATATTGGACGAAAAGATGTGCCGTAGCTTCCCGAACGCTGCCCAGCCGAGTCGGATTCGACGATTAACCTCTTTTTCGAAGTTGGACTTACCTAACTGGACAGTCTGTCCTAGGTATACGTAATCGTCTACAACTTCGAGCGTAAAGTGTCCGATTGTTACGGGAGTTGGTGCTACATGGGCATTTGACATGATCAGGGATCAGTAGGTAATAAGAAAGTTAAATAATATCAAGTAGAATTTTGGTCAAGTGCGAGTCGGATTTTAGTTTTCGCATACATTTTGAGAACCAGCGCCTGATGAACACAATAAGCAACTTTATAAAAGTTTTTTTTTGGTATGGGAGGTCCCTTTAATATTTATTTTACTTTGTTTTTAGTATTTGTTGTTATAGCGGCAACAGAAATAAATCATCAGTGAAAATTTCAACTGTCTAACTATCACGGTTCATGAGATACAGCCTGATGGTAGACGGTCAGACAGACAGACAGTAATAGGGTCCCGTTTTACCCTTTGGGTATGGTACCCTAAAAATACCAAAAACCTGCCCTGCTGGATCTTGAAATCAGTGTTCTTTGCTATGTCCGTGACTACAACTCTAGTGCCAATACCTATAACTGGATACTAACCTAGTCCAAAAAGTTCAGTCCTCAGTTCATTGCCATATTTGGCAACAGTTTTTTGATGTATTTCTTGGGCTGATGCATCAGTGGTCAAGGTAGCAGCTCCATGAGACAGCAACATAATAGCTTCCAACTAAAACAAGTGATAACTATTATATCTTTTGAGGACTAACCCTTTGTCAGTGGGGTGCCCTATATATTATTTTAGTTTGTTCCCTGCATATCAATCATAATTTTTAAAAAGTTGTAAGCTACATAATCTTAGCATTCAAATCTTCAAAAAAGGTGTGAAAACAACAACGAGAGATAATACAAATATCGGCAAAATCTTTATTGCGAACAGAATTGTTAATACTTAGAACAAATTACCCTCCCAAGTTGTGAACTCCAACAGTGTTAATTAGTTTAAAAATAGACTTGACAAACTATCTAAAGCAGTGAATTATATTAGTGCTTAGGGAACTAAGATTTAACTTACCTGCGCGAGCTGCCTGTCTAAAATGATGTAATAATAATAATAATAATAAGCCCGCGGGGGCAGCTTGTGGCGAGCTGACGGTGAGTGGCGACACCGCGGATCCCTATTCCGGAGGGCCCGTTTATCCGGCCCTCGCCTCTGTGCTTGCCTTCACCGGCCGGCCAGAGTGGAGTCGCAAGAGCGGAACCTATGCTCCAGGCTGGAAGTGTAAAATGTCATATCATAACGCCGGCGGCCTGCTGAACGGATTACCGGGATCTGGCTACCGCAGACTCACCTCTCGACAACCTCACAGCCGCTCAGAGAGATGTTGCTCCATTGCCGCACTGTGCGTGC
Source organism: Notocelia uddmanniana (assembly GCA_905163555.1). Classification (NCBI taxonomy): domain Eukaryota; kingdom Metazoa; phylum Arthropoda; class Insecta; order Lepidoptera; family Tortricidae; genus Notocelia; species Notocelia uddmanniana. The sequence goes on along the minus strand of LR991069.1, from coordinate 8,612,561 downwards.
GACTGTTATGTGGGGCCCACTCGGCGAGTAGGCAAGTCACCACCTGCCTTTTTACAATTCTGAGACTAATTGTCATGGCAGGTGTCCGCTAGTTTAGTGTTCCCATAACCCATTATCCAGCCCATCCAATATTCAACTCAATATCCCTATGACCTAAGCTCCCATCGCAGCCAAAGTGCTGCACTCCAATAGTCTTTGCACCTGGCGGGGAACATCTCCGGATGTATCACATTGTGCGCTCAGAGATGGTATCCGCCATGTGTATCCCTTACTTTTAGATTATTTTTGTCTTAAAGGGCCTCTGCGCTGTTGGCTTCGGCTCCACGCACGCCTTTCAAAGGTCCGGGACGCCATGGTCTCGAGATATGGAAAAGACGTAATAATAATAATAATAGACCTGGCACACAAGGTAACCGCCATGTGGGATGTTGATTCAACGATCATTGTCCCGATAGTCGTCTCCGCGAACGGTCTAATGGCGAAGAGTCTCGACCAACGTCTAAAGAGACTCTCGTTAGATGGCTGGGTCAAGGGTCAGATACAGAAGGCGGTACTCCTGGACACGGCGCGGATAGTCCAGAGGTTTCTCTCTCTGTCGCCCTAACCACCGATAGCTTAGGCCCTGCCTCGCTGCCGGCGGCACCCTAGGTTAGGTTTTTTATAATGTTTTTATATTTTGTATACATCTATGTTTATATATTTTACTTTTATAAAGTTATTGTAAAAAACCTAGCTTAAGTTGTAAAATAAATACAGAGATAATAATAATAAAAGGTAATGTATGGGTCAGCAACGCGTGAGTGACTTCTCTGGTGTTGCAAGCGTCCATATGCGATGGTGACTTACCATCAGGTGGGCTGTCAGCTTGTTTCTCTTCAATGTGGTATACAAAAAAGTGTCAGACATCTCAATTATACACATTTGAACTTACCTTTTCAGTTGGAGTGTTTAATGTGGCAGTTTGAATTAAACCTTTTAGGAAACCAGCTCTCTTTGTATATTCTATGAGTATATCTCTGGATGGCTTGCTGTAAGAAAAATTCTTATAATAAATATACCAAAATATAATGTAAATTGTCAATTCGAATATTTTAAATGCAAAGGTTACTGTATGTTAGTATGGTCTTTATTTTGTTAAGCTTAAATTTTGTACATTGTACAGGACACACCATATTTTGCTTCATATTTATTTATTAATTTATCAAAACAATTTTGTTACAAAGCACAAGAGTACTTCAAATAAATCCTTTTTCATGGATTTAACTGCAAGTAAGATAGTATGAAATTTTCCATGGTAGCAACCTAGCCAATTTAAAATGTTATGACTAAGATCAAAATGAGGGTGTGTCCCATACAAAATTAAAACTTCAACAAAACAAGGACCAAACTACGTGTGCCCGTATGTTGCGTTTTTGGCACCAACCAATTTGGAAGAATTTTGAAGGAGTTTGAGTTCCGGAGGGCATAAGATACTATTGAATAAAAAAAAGCTATGCACGATATTTCTGAGGGAGTGAGAATTATGAGATATACGTGGACGAAGATGCGGACAAAGTCAAAACTAAATATAAAAGTGTTACTTACTCGGGTGCTGTCCTAAGTTCAGTTAACATTTCACTCAATGAGTCTACGTACTTCTTCAGCCTCCAGTTGCCCTCAACGGGATCCTCCTTTGCAATCAGCTCGCATTTGTTTAAAAGTTGCCGTACATTCATTTCCAATCTGGACTTCTTGGGCGCAGTTGGCTCTGATGGGCTCGTCTTTAGTTTTTCGACCGCCATTATTTAACGTAGCCTCGAAGCGATACTTCTATGTTGTGATAATCTTTTATAAAGGACTCCACTGCACGTACGGCTTTAGAAATCTTTTATTGAATTCGCATTTCGCAATTTTCGCATCCAAAATATCGACATGTCATGTCACATCAAACTAAACGTCAAAATGATTTTTTTTTTTTTGTAAACTTCGTCCTTTTGGACAGGCTATAGCCAGAGGCCTTACTGCCTTGTCTTCAGTAAAATAGATCCATATAATTCTGTTCAGGTTTGTCATCAGTTTTCTTTCTTGGTAATTTCCTTTTTCTAATAATGTATATTCCATGTATTATGTCCATATTTCATGATGAATGTCTTTAGTGGTTTTGTTTCTATTCAGTCCAATCCAGGGTTTTAATGTCATCAGTTACTTTCTTGCTAATATCCTTTTCCAATAATTTATATTCCATATATTATGTCGATAGTCCTTTTAATAACGTCAAGGCCAGTAATGTTTTTCAAATTGTCAGATCCAGTATTACGTACAAAACCATTATCTTTCGAAATAATCAAATAACTAGTACCATTAATATTTACAACCTATACACGAATTAACTCTAAATTATAACATTTATTTATAACGAATTTACAGTATTATATACAAATTTGTACAAACAAATATAAGTCGATGTGTCCTTTAATAAATCTGCTACTGACAGCGGGATTAAATTGGCTGCGCCATAAATTTCTAGTAGCTCATCCATCAGCACTAGGCGCTGTATGCCAAAAGACGAACAATCAAAAAAGATATGATCCAATGACTGAACTTGTTGAGTATTACAATGATTACAGTAAGGAGAGGAGACAATATTCTTGCGGTGAAGGTGAAAATTCAAACGGAAATGTCCTATGCGCATTCGAGTAATAGTAGTAAAAAACTTTCTGTGTGCATAGGTTTTAAACCTACAAAACCAGGGCGTGCTGTTGACTGAATTTTCTAACAAAGCATAAAAATGAGCCTTATTTTCAACTTCAGTACAATGATACCAAAATCTGCCCCAAAGGACAGTCATACGCTGTTTTAAATTGCTTATTATATCCGTATATGGTAAGGTAATATCTAGATCCCTGCAGTCGGGATACAGGGACAAATCGGATATATTAACAATAGTTCTAGCTAAGAAATCGGCGTTTTCATTACCTGCCACTCCTATATGGGACGGAACCCAAACAAAATCTACTTTAATATCAATTAAACACAAATCCAACCATAATTCTTTTATGGCAAAAATGAGATAATTAGTGTTAGCATTCATTTTGCTGTTTACCAAACTTTTTAATACGCTCATGCTATCACTAACTATTACCCACTGTTTATTAAATTGATGCTGTTCTTTAATATGTTTTAAAGCAAATAGGATAGCGGCTGCTTCAGCAGTAAAGATACTAGCATATTTATTAATCTTAAAGCCAATACCTTTATTAATTTCAGACTGATATATTGCAAAAGAAACACCATTATTATTTTTTGCTCCATCTGTATAAACAAATTTACAGTTAGACCATTCTGACAACAATAAATAAACCTCCTCTTTGGAAGTTAAATTGGTATCTATTACTACATTAATTGCTGAATATTTACTTATAAAGGAGCCCGCATAGCAAGGAAGAACATTTTTATTTAAGTGAATATTTAAATCCTGGAGAGAATTATAGAAAGAAGAAAACTCTTGCAAGATAAACAAGTGTCTCTGAAACGAGGCTGATTGAAGGGCAATTAGATTGTCAAGAAGATTGTTCTTCGGCAAGCTGTGGAGTTTCAAAATGAACCTTTCTTTTAAATAGCGAAATCTAATACTGATAGGCGGAAGTTTCGCCTCAATTTGCATAGCAGCAATAGGACTTGTTTTAAATGCACCCAGAATTGTACGCATACATTTATTTTGTATTTTATCCAGACTATTCACAATTTTATTGTCTGCAGCGAAACAAAGAAAGCCATATTCAAAGTGACTACGAATAAGTGATTTGTATAATATTAACAAAATTTTAGGGTCGGCTCCCCATGAAGTTGCACATAAAGATTTTAATATGTTGTAAGCTTTATTTGCTTTAGTTATAATTCTATCTGTATAATTTTTCCAAGAAAGTTTTGGAGTAAATGTTACACCCAAAAACCTTACATCACATACGATAGGCAGTGGAATGCCGTTATATAAAATTGGAGGTAAAGCAATGTTTTTACGACCAAAAATTAGCACTTTTGATTTAGTTGGATTTACATTTAAATTAAGATAAGAAAAGTACTCATTTAAATTTTTAAGTGCTTCGTTAATAGTAGTGGCTAGTTGACTTGGTTTAACTCCTGATATATAGACAACTAAGTCATCTGCATATTGTAGGTTTTTAATGTTTGGCCCTAAAATAAGATTCAATCGTCTTATGTACAAAATAAAAATTAAAGGTGATAATATTCCTCCCTGACAAACACCTATAGAAGAAAATCGTGGACCATACAAATGTTTATTAAATTTTACATATACTTTTCTATTAGTCAAAAATGATTGCATCCAGTTTATTATTTTACTGGGTATCCCTAATGTTGACAGCTCGTCACAAAGAACGGAAATATTTACACTGTTGAAGGCACCTGCGATGTCAAAAAACACAGATAAAAGGTATTGATTATTTGCTAAACATTGTTGTGCATCCAAGTGTAACTGAGAGATGCTCTCACGTGAAGATCGACCTTTGCGAAAACCGAATTGATTATATGACAAAATACTGTTTTGTTCTATAAAGAATTCCAGACGTTGTTTTAATAGCTGTTCAAATATCTTCCCAACACAAGATGTGAGAGCAATAGGTCTGTAAGAGTCAGGAAGCAGTTGATTTTTGTCTGGCTTTAGAACTGGTACCAAACAATCTGTTTTCCATTCCTCAGGAATAGTGTTCTCCTTCCATAGGCGATTGAGGATATTTAAAAAGATGTTGAGACCGTGACTATTAAGTTTTTTAAGTGAAATATATGGAATCCCATCAAGACCAAAAGATGTATTTCTTCTCGAAAACAACGCAGATTTAAATTCTTGTAGAGAGAAAGGCTCTGTTAAATAATTACTATTATGATTTGGAATATTTACATAATCAGAGATCTCATTTGAAACAAAGTCAGGAGTATACTTTTGCAGAAAATCTGGAATCCAACTATCATTAATTTCATTGGTAGGAATGAATGTTTTGTTAAATTTACGCATGTATTTCCAAATAGTAGACAAAGGAGTACAACGATTAAATGAATTGCACAACTCTACCCAGCTATTTCGTCTTTCAGTTTTTAAGATAAGTTTTTTCAGAGCACGCAATCTTTTAAACTCCACATAGTTTTCGTCACTAGGGTTGTTTTTGAAATTAACATAAGCATTCTTTGAATTTAAAACTGCTTCTGAACACCTTTGATTCCACCAAGGTATCCGGGGATACTTGAAAGATATTTGCAAGCAAGGACTATTAATGTTACTAATATTAGAGCTATTTAAAGACCCACGTCTAGGAATAGACTGCTTAGCAGCTGTAAGTAAAATATTACAAAATGAATTGATAGCATCTACTGAAGACAGAGTATCAAAATCAATATCATTCAAATAAGAATCAACTAATTGTGTATACATTTTCCAATTCACCTGTTTATAATTTGGGTGAATGGGCAAATGTACATTGTTACATATTGTGTTTTGCAAATTACTATTATCATTACCTACTGCCATTTTTATTATTACAGGCAAATGATAACTACTACCCAGAGGACTGTCACTGACTGACCAGTCACATAAAAGTGCTAATGAAGGAGAAACTAAAGTCAAGTCCAGGGCATTAGGACGCCAAGATGAAGAGCCTGTTGTGGTAGCTTGACCATTATTCAGAAGAACAAGACCATTCTCATCTATAATCTCTAAAACATCTTTACCTCGAGGCAATGTATCAACACAACCCCACAACATGTGATGCGCGTTAAAGTCACCCGCAAATATCATTGGTTCAGGAATGGACTTAATCAAAGTGTCTAAATTGTTTTTATTGAATGGAGGATTTGAATTAGATGGACTGTAAAAACTCACAATACTCAGTTCCTTATTATTGATTTTAATTTTAACACAAACATTTTGAAGTGCATTGTCAAAATATGTATTTATGTTATAAAAAGTGATTTTATTATGAATAAGAATTGCTACACCATTGTGTTTATTACCACAATCATTTCTAATTATGTTATAGCCATTTATTGAGAACTTTTGATATAATTTTAACCAAGTCTCAGAAATAATAGCAATATGAATGTGGTTTTCATATAGGAATCTAGTTAAAATAAGCCTATTACTGGTTATGCTTTGAGAGTTCCACTGCATTATATTTAATGTATCCATTAAACAATTATGTAGAGGTCTTTTTGTTAAAAGTATTATTAAGAATTTCTTTAATGCTATTAGAATTTATAGGCGTGTTTTCTTTGTTTGTACAAATTTTTAAAACTGCTTCGACCAAGAGATTCATAAATTTATCAGATTTTGTAAGGTTGTTGAATTGAGTTTCAATGTACTTAGTGTTAATGTTTGGAAAAGCTGACTCATTGAACATATCAGAATATTTGACAGAACGTGATTTAATTTTGTTTTCTTCAATTTTTTGTTTTTTCATAGGGCAGGAAGAGGAGATTGCAACGTGATCTCCACTGCAGTTAGCGCACTTTGTAACTGTTTTCGGACAAGTTTTAAAATTATGAGTTTCTGCACAAATAGAACATACCTCGCTGTTTCGACAATATTTTGCTATATGGCCAAACCTCATACATCGCAAGCATTGCTTCACGGGGGGCACATATATATTCACTTCATGTCTCCAGTGATCTAAAGTTACATATTCCGGCAAAGTGGTTGAAGCAAATGAGACTGCTACAGTTTGTGTTGGTACAAAAGAAACATCACCCTGGGCGTCTTTCACTCTCCTCATAAATCTTCGTACAGCAATAACTTTTTTGCTTGAAGCAATAAGCTGATATATTTTTTTATTTGAGTAGTCAATGGGAACCGAGTTAAGGACACCAGTGACCTCCACCTCAGAAGCCGGAATTGATGCCACCAGCCCTAATTCGTTCAGCAACTTTTCATTTTTCAGAAACACATTGGCGTTATTCGGTAGGTCAAAGGTGATAGCGACCTTAAAAGCATTCACAGATCTCAGGTGCATCACGCCCGACACGCAATGACGCCTAATGCCATTTGATAACGCCAACCTGTCCTTGTCAGATACCTTTGTGTCATCTTCTTTCCGATTGAGAAATACTACAAATTCCTTTTTTGTAGAATTTTCGTCGTATAACCTATTATAATTTGCAGCTCTGTAAGGTGTGTACTTTTCTTTATCTTTTTTTCTTGCTATCGGCCTTTCTGCTAATTCAGTCGCCTCCGTGTCGGATTGCGAGGACTCGGAGACTTCATTTTCTGCTTGCCCGTTTTTGGGCCGTTTACCCTTGCGCCCCCCCGCCATGGGGAAGCGCACTGAACGAATATTTACAACTATCTAGTATTTAGAATTAGTTAATTAAAGAAATATACAAGAATATATACAGATTTTAAGTTTAAATTAATTTTAGCAAACTATAATTTGTCGAGCGCGCCTAATCTTTTCAACGTTCCCGCCAAAAAAAAAAAAACTCCAATCACGTCAAAATGAAACGATTGAAACGTCATCAAGAACTGTCCTTTCCACGCAATCACCATCACCACGCAACGTGTTACAATTTTATAGGGGCCTTTGCAGGGTAAATAAAATGAATATCACGATACGTATCACGTGAATATTGAAGCAAAGCCCCATTGACCTGCCCGGCTAGTATGATAGCTTATACCGTCACGTTTTATGTGACGTTTCAGTACATTTTGGCCACATAACGTGACGGTATAAGCTATAATAATAATAATAATAACACATTTATTCAAAGTTAGCTAGTATACCTATTACATAGTATTTCCACATGAACTTAAATATAATGATGGCACAACAAAAAGTGTAGGTACAGAAACAACAATTGAAATGATAGGTCTTGGTCATCAGACGCTGTTATTCTGCCACCCCCGTGGCTTAGAAACTAAACTAACTACATGTGATCTAAACACTGACTTACATACGTGTATAACATAATTTGTCACTAAAATTTGTAACACTCACAAAAACTAACCTTTAATATCTGTGTTATGTTATGTAGCATTGGTGTGTGAATAAACTAAACAGATTAGAATGCTTGTTATTTATTTTTTTGAAAGTCCAATAGATGCACCTTACAACGGTTTTTAAAAATCTCCAGCGACGTACTATCCCTTACGGGGGGCGGCAAGTTGTTCCAGCATTTAGAGGCAGCATAACGAAAACTGCCCCTAAATGCCCTGAAGCCGGATACCTATCATACTAGCCGGGCTCAAAAGGTTAATCTTGCGTATAACAGAACGTTACAAACTATTTAAGACATACAATAAAACTTACACTAATTTGCTTAAAAAGATGTCAAGAATGGGATTAAATTATCTATTTCTTAATTTAAAATAATGGGGAGCATAATCATCTGAGGGCCTACTCCGAACTGTGTATTGTGCCGTCCCTTTCCGTCATACAGTGTGTAACACGAGGGTGAAAGTGAAAAACAAGTATACACTGCTCCCAACTTTTGTGCTAGGGCAAGATCAGCTGCTTTGCTATTTTGATACGACTGAATGACCAGACTTGTTTTTAAAAATAACCCTCCTTCCTCAGAGTACCCCAGAACCACCCAGAGCGACATCAAATAATAATACCACTAGCTAGTCATATAGTTAATTGAATAAGAGCAATAGAAATATATTATTTGTTGTCCTTGTCAGTTTCGCTTTTCTTTATTTGTCTCAATGTCATGTTCACGTCAAATCGTTTGAGGCAAAAAAAAGATTACCCACACAAATCAGAGATTGCTTAAACTAAGCCGCCAGACGTTTAGGATCAGTTTTCAATTTTGCAGCATAAGAACTTCTCGGTACGCCTTGTTGTAACTGTATAGGATATCTATAGAAATCTCAGAGTAAGGATTTCTAGTTTCACCATGGGGGACAGAAAAGCTCTTATGTAGCTAAATTGAGAACTAGTCTTAAACGTCTGGCGGCTTACAATAAACAACCTTTTTAATTTGGCCGTATAATCCTTTATTTGCTTCCACTTTGCTTCAAACTATTTGACTTAACGTTTAGATGACATTGAGGCCAATAAAGAAAAGCGGAACAATGATAAGGACAACAAATTACATATCCCTCTCTGTTGCTCTGATTCAATTTAGTATATGATCTTCTCGCTCGTAGCGGTATTATTATTTGATGTCTACTCTGGGATACTCTGAGATAGAAATCCTTACTCTGTCTTTTAATAAATGGCCAACCAAATCCTTGATACTCATCTATTCCACTTCTAGGTTAAAATTTAAAATTCACAAATACTTTAAACTGAAATGAAATACATTAGGCATTTTTAACGCAAATCATTTAATGGACCAGTAAAAGAGCTCTTAAACCATAAGATAAAATATAATTAAGATTTAGAGGGTTGTTTCTTCGCCGCCTCAGCCTCGGCTTCACTCTTTTCAAAGTTGGCTATAAGCGCCTCCACTTCAGTGTTCGTTAGCACTCGAATCACCGTCTTGTTGTCTACGCGCGTTAGGGATGCCATCTCAACTGAAAGCCAAAAAAAATAATCAGTGGGATTTCTTCGCTAGTGAAATGTCCTAACGTCAATATTGGCAACATACGGCTTAGGGTGACTTTCCACCAGAGATTTGCTATGCAGCTATGCTGCAAGGATGTGTAAGCTATGCTATGAAAACCCGTTACCACCCGTGCTATGCTATGTGGACCAATGAATATGATTGGTGGATTCAAACGCATCCATAGCAACATAGCATAGCACATCTCTGGTGGAAAGGCACCCTAAGGCTCATGCACCAAGTATTTGTGTCCAATTTGTACATCATCATCATCATCAGCCGACTGACGTCCACTGCATTTTGATTTTTTTAAATTACAGATCTTTATACGGAATAGGACATCTAAGATCTTTAAACAAGCAACTCTTGTAATCTACTTATATTTGTTTATCGATCTCAGAAACGGTTCTAAAGATTTCAATGAAATTTATAATACAGGGATTTATGGGGACAACAAATCATCTTTGGTTAAACTCGTATTCTCAAAAGAAGAAAACCACGAAAGATGCTGGGCAAAGCTCGGTCATCCAGAAACTAGGAAATTATACGTAACAGCGTGGAGTAGAGTGTCTTTGTATATGAGTGATATTAATAAGTTCCGAAGACTGGACAAGGCTGGAAGTAAATGAAAGCCAATGTTACCTTTTTCCGGTGTCAGTTTGGTCATGTCTAGGGTCTTGCTGAGGACCTTGATGGCGAGGGCCTGCGCTTCGGCCAGCGTAGTCTCATTCTCCTTGTACTCCTGCTTAAGGCTCGATACCGCAGCCTGATAATAAATAATTCAACATAGTGAACAAGCAAGTACAATTTAAAACAGGTTTTGTAGTGGTAATTTCCCTCGTATATTAAAAATAAAAAAAATATTTTGTTGGTTTTAATTGCCTTATTGTAGTGAACGCCAAAAGAAATCTAAGCCCCCCCCCCCTGTCCGACAGACCTCACTAATAACATCAACATGGTATGTATACCGGACTCGGGTATGTCATTAAACTACGACCAAGACCACCGGGGGATGGGCAGCAGCATCCCAGGAGTGCGGTGGATATACTGCGATCGCCAACCCGCATGCCAAGCGTGGCGATTATGGCATTTACCCCCCATGAAATTGGGGGAGGCCAGCAGTGGACGTCCTGCGGCTGATATGGTGGTGGTGGTGGTGGTATGTATACAAGACAGTGACAATCAAAGTTACAGTCTGCCTGATGGTAAGCAGACAACTTAGCCTATGGACACTTTTGAATCTAGAAGAATCACAAGCATATTGCCAACCCTTTAATGACTTGAGGATTTTATGTGTTGACAGCTAGAGAAATATGCAGAGACATATTCTGGCGACCTTGCTCACCACATCATCCACTCACATAAAACACGCACACTAATTCCAGTTGCTTGCATGCCATTTTTAGTTTATTCTTCAAAAGCAGACGAAGCAAAGGCTTACTCTTAATTAAACTGTCTCAAACCTTAACGGTGACTACTGTATCTCTCTCTAGCAATATATACAATGAAATGTAATCATTAGGTTTAGAGTTAAAAAAGATTTTTTAGGAGTCAAAATAATAAGATCCACTCACAGCACTGTTGCTGCCAATGCAAGTGGCCTTCCATCCTCCGTAGTTGCCGCTGGGATCTGACTGGTAGAGCTGGTAGCCATAGTGCTTGTCCCAGCCCATGTACAGGATGGACACGCCAAAAGGTCTCTTGCCTAAAAAAATCAAGCCAGTATACAGTATTTTACTGATAGTGAAATCAGCAACTTTTTATGGAACATCAAAAAACCCTTGCTAAAAATCTTTAAAATAGCATAAGTAGGTTGCCATGTTCTGTTTGTTAGTAACACAAAATTATATATTTTTTACCATAATTAAAGACCATACTTGCAATACATACATTTCATGATTAAGATATTACTGCTTATCTATGGCCAAAACTGATTGTACAACTTCGATCAATAATAAACCTAGATACACTATTTGCCTGTCAACGGCGTCCATGCTCAAGAGTGCTTAAATTCCGTTTAAGCACTCTTGCGTTCACAGTCGCGCGCTAGCCATCGGCGAGTTAACATGCCTAAGTGCTCCGTGAAAAAGTGCAAAAACAACACGTTAACGACGTTAAAAAAGGATGGAATTTCGTATTTTCGATGAGTATTTATTTAAAGTTTCATAATTTATTGAATTTGTAGTTATGTCAGGCTATAACACGCTTATAAAAAATATTTTATGTAAATATTTGAAATACTCAAACAGCCAACCAGCTACGCTGCTGTCTCTTTCCCTCACGTCGAGTTAGTCGTATATTGAAACGAAACGGAGAACGGACGAATTGGACTATAGTAAAATTTCGAATGAAAGGAGTCGCAGACTGAAAACTTTTTTACGAAAGTTTACATGTATTGTTTTTATTGTACACACATAATTATGTATGGAGTGTATTTGTATTTTACTTTATTCATATATCAAAATCGGGTAGTAACAGTTTGTTTGTCTGACATGTCGCTCTGCTCAGTATACGTTGTTTAAATCAAAAACTTTTTTACTCATTTTGATACGGTTTTCACTTACATGTAGCTTACTAACCTAACTTACTATTAACCTTATTACAGTTTTCCAAAAAATGAAATTGAGAGAGATAAATGGAGGCAAATTATAGCTAAAGAAAGAGGTGAAGAATATTTTAAACCAAATGATTCTAGCGTGGTTTCTTCCTGTCACTTTTCAGAATTTTGTTTTACGCATATAACTGATAAAAATAACCTATGTATTCAGTTTTCATTTAAATTTATTTCTTAATTATTGCCACTAAACTGACATTGATTAACTTTTTTTAACAACTCACGCTAATTGGGTACACTTATTTCTGAAAATGCCCTTGTAACATTTAGTTAAAGCAAATTGTTCCTGATGATTTAAATGGTATGAAAATAAAAAAAATATGAGGGTACAATCTTACACAAATCGACATAGTCCCAAACTTAAAAAAGCTTGTAATATGGCTACTACATAATATATACCACTTATATTTAAATATAAATAAATACATACTTAAATACTTAAAAACATCCAAGACTCAGGAACAAATATTCATGCTCAATTGCTTACCACACAAATAAATGCCCTGACCGGGAATCGAATCCGAGACGTCCTACTCAATAGACAGACAGGGTCGCTATCAACTAAGCCAAAGTGGTCGTGGTGGTATAAATCGACGTTACCACCTGACAAGTCGTATACTTGTATTCCACCGATGACTATTAAAAAAAAAAACAATTTCGTCTCCACGGCACACGATACGGCCTCTGTTCCAATGTTGACATCTAATCAGTGGAAAATCAACAGAAACGAAACTGAACCTAATTGCTCTCGATTTACGGTGTACAATCTGTTAACATAATGCGGACTTTTGTGGAAATTTTCCACAATCGATACGTGCATTTTGTAATGTTATAACCGCCAAACACTATCATTCAAAATAAAACGTTATGCTTGTGATGTAAGGCTTAATATTGAATAAAAGGAAATGGTACAAATCGCATTACTTTTTTTTGTGTGTCTCCTATACACGCACACAGTCGCAATGATATTCGGACACTTTTTCGACTTGAATTTGCAGGTGATAGTGTATCTAGGTTTATTATTGATCGAAGTTGTACAATCATTTTATACAGGAAGAAGGTTCCATTTTTTCAGAAAGTGACTAAAAAGCATTTCATATTTTGCAATGTATAAAGACCCACACCAACTTGCTTATGCAGATAAATTACTTTAGTTGCTTTCTGCACAACTGCAAAAATGTACAGTGAAAAGCAAATAAAGGTTTAATAAGTATGGGTGTTCCAAGTAAATGCATCAATTTATTTATAACTATAGTTTTATTTTTATTTCTTCAAAATAAAAGACACATATGTACAGTTTTGAGGCCACATGAAAAGTTAATGGCTATCCCTTGTAAAACTGCTATAGCATGATATACAGACTTGATAATGTGTATATGTTTTAAGCATATACAATTAGGAACATAACATACCTATAATCTAGTATTTAGTTCGTAAGCCACGGGGGTGGTAGAATAATAGCGCATGGGGACCAAGAGTCACTTGTTCACTTGATACAGACAAGCTGAGCCCCCTCTCTTCAATTGTTTTGTATACTTTTCATAGTGTCTTTTCATAGGGTCGCTGTTGCTGATCACGGCATGGATAGCTACATATAGTATCATACTATATAAGTTCCTATAAATTACTATGTAGGTATATAAACGTGTAATAAACCCGTTATTATTATTATCTCACCTCCATATTGCGTGTACGCCTGCTTAACATCGCACAACCATGACACCAGTTGTTCACAAGGGATGGATTCACCATACTGCAGCAGATACCTCTGGGCAATCAGCCTCAACTCGTTCGTAAGCACATTAGCGTCAGAAGTGATCCCCGCCACAGAACAGACCATGTCATCATTCAGCTTGTAGATTTTCTCAGAGAAAAACACTTCATCAAGAAGTTTGTTCGTGTTCCGGCGCTCAGCGGCTAGAAGGATACCGTCTGTTGCTAATATGCCCAGTGAAGTACCGGCGTGGCTGATCGCTTCCATGGCATACTCGACCTGGTAAAGTCGACCTGTGAAAATAAAACATTAGTTAAAAATAAACTACTGCAGCTTTTTTGTGATTGAGTGTAAATTAGTGGTAATATTTACCTTCTGGCGAGAATATTGTGGTACGCGTATCATAACGACGAGCCTGTAAATACAGCCGAAATAAGTGTTTATAGCAGAATGACCAAGCAACTTGTTAACCTAACATACTGCATGAAATACAGGAAATATGACTTACCATGTTTGATGATTGTGTTAATTTTTCACTGAATTTGATTTAATTAACTATTACAACTTATGGTATCAATTATTTATTAAGAACAAGTAACCCAACATACACTATTCTTTTACCGGACGATGACAGCTAACATTTCTTGTTTTTTTTTTAAACGCTTGATGGTCTGCCTAGGAAAATGGTTATACAGTAACTTATGACAGTCAGACATGTGTGATAAATAAAACGTATAATTTGTGTTTTCCGATTTTATGCCTAAATTAATTATGATTTAATTAATAGCATGTAAATTCTGCAATAATCTTAATCAGGCGCTAGCGCCATCTCTCATTTAATGGTAACAAACTAAATTAGAACTATAATTTTTAATACTTATTATTATAGATGGCGTTGGCATTATCAAATTAATATCTGATCTAATAACTTTGCTTTAATTACAATAAATAATTCGTTATTATAAAATTAAATATGTCGAAGATCATCCAAAACGATATCAGAAAGCTTATTGTGAACATTATTAAATATAATAATATAAACCAAAAAAACCCGGCCAAGTGCAAGTCGGACTCGCGCACCGAGGGTTCCGTAAAAAATAATTTTATTATATGATTGTAACCAAAATTTACGGTTTCCGCAACTTTTCCTTTATCTGTGCTATAAGACTTTGCTTCGTACCAAATATCAAGATTCTGAGTTCACGAGAAGTAAGTAGGTACCCTGTAGGTTTTGATTCCCTTGCGAATGTCGACAATTTGCGGCATGCAACTAAAGTGGAAAAGTTTTTCAGAAACCTCTACGAGTATATCATTTTTAAGGTCTATCCATAAATGCTATGCATTGAATTATTTTTTTTCATCCCCGCCCCGGTTTCGTGTATGGGGATGGAGTGCCCCCTCCCCTAATTTAGTGTTTTTTTTTCTAAAATGCACACCATTTTACTGTAGCAGTTCATAGAATACACCTTTCCTACTAATAATTGTGGTGCTTATAGTCTCCAAGTAAATAGGCTATGACATACGGACGGATGGATGGACGGACAGACAGATAAGACGAAACTAACTATAAGGGTTTCGTTTTCGCCATTTTGGCTTTGGAGCCTTAAAAAGCTTTTATAACAATAATTATAAATCCACCAAACTTTATTTGTATGGGCCTATCAACCTTCGGACCTGCGTGGCTCTAAACCGGTTATGAGCCTTATCACTGTTTAAAACAAAGCAAATCACTAAATAAATCTACTTTAATTCAAGGTTTAATTTAATTGCAATGCCA
This sequence comes from Notocelia uddmanniana, assembly GCA_905163555.1. Classification (NCBI taxonomy): domain Eukaryota; kingdom Metazoa; phylum Arthropoda; class Insecta; order Lepidoptera; family Tortricidae; genus Notocelia; species Notocelia uddmanniana. Next base: position 8,596,925 of record LR991069.1, on the reverse strand, counting down.
TTCCGATAAATCATTTAGTCTGCAAAACGCGGCAAACGCGTAGCGACGATTCATATTTTATTCGAACGAGATAACCGCGACAAACAAATATTGCGAACTCAAAATGGTTATTTAGGTTTTTGTTTTTATAACCAGCCAGGATGCCAGTTAATATCAATGAGGAATCGGAGGCTCTTATACGCACCCCTCGCCGTTCCATCTGGTTGAATGTAGAATTACCAACCTTTCTTCTGTTATTCTGTTCTTCGCTCACAGGTAAGAGAGTGCTAGTTCTGTAATGTTATAATATAATTTAATCGGGCCTTCGTCAGCGCCGGTGTCCTTGCAGTCCTCGAACCTACTGGTTTGACACGGGACGACGGAAGAAAGCCCGACGGCATGACGCTCATTCCCTGGAGGATGAGTTCCCCTAGTGTGGGATGCCACGTGCGTTGACATGACACTTTGGCGTCGTCACATCTTCCGGGGACTTCATGTGAGGCTGGTTCCGCTGCTCACTCAGCCGGGGGTCTCAAACGGCGCAAGTATGGAGCAATCGACTGTGGTCCTGTGGCCGTGTGATATTTGAGCCGTGCGGCGTAGTGAGAGGTCCTCGGACCGTTGGAACCAGGCGCGCATCGAATTTTCAATGGATTGTCCAAGCCCTTAGTCGAGGCTTCACGTGACCAGAAGATACTCCAAAAAGTGAAGCGAGTATATGGAGGACCACTACAATAAAGTTAGAGAGACGTACCTATATTTTTTCATACAAAACGGTGGCAAACAAACATTCCACCCGCCTGAAATATGTAAGTAGTCTCCGTGTCCTATGAATGTCTACAACTCTATTAGGGTTGTCACATGCTAGTTGCCGAAACATTCAAAATTTATATACTTTTTTGAAGAGTACTTTACGGTAGTACCTACCATATCGCTACAAAATCTCGGCTTACTACTTTTCAACACGGACAATAGATGAAAGGCCAGTAAGGCTACGTTTTCGTATTACTCACGGTGCCTTAAATTAAACAAAAAAATCACCGCCATAGATTACGCTAGGCAATATGCGATTAGTAACCTAGCAATGAACTTACCAAGCGAACTAACAAAAACATGTCCTTGCCAGGTTCATTACACAGATTCCACTGACATAATTACTAATCAATGCAGCTGCGAAATTAGATGAACAACGTTACAAAATTGAGTATTATTCTCCAAGCTATAAGCTCCATAATGTATTGTTGGAGATATTGGTACAACTATTTAGATACATAACTGTATTTACATCGTCCAGATAACTACCTACTTAACAATTGCATTGCGTGTCTTTTACAGAAGATAAAAAAATACATTTTTATGTGATTATAACTCCTGTGTGTGACCTTATGTCAAAAAGTTTATTTTGATATTCGAATCTACTCTTCGAGTTCTAAAACCTGTTAAGGCCCATTTTTCGATACGAACGTACAAACAAAAATAGGTCATTGATTAACTTAATGATCATGTTCTTGAATAATGTTCGCGTTCACTGTAAAGACTATGATATGAGGATATGACACATTTATTGATCTCCATATAAAGCATGCTAGTGGGTAAATAATTAAAAATATGGGCGCATAAACATTACATGGAAGAAATTCTGGGCACATTAAGAAGTACTAAAAGGAAACTATAATATCGGCATGAAAAAAATATTATGGATACCTGTATACTACCGTGTTTGACTTATGGTTGCCAAACATAGGTATACACGAACAGATCCAAATCAAAAATAAGGACATGCCAGAGGAGCATGGAAAGGAGCATACTGAAATTACGAAAAATACAAAAAATAAAAAAGCGAAACTATAAGGAAAAGGACAAATGTAACAGATGCTCTAACTCAACTCACGCACTGAAAATGAAATGGCAATGGTCAGGACACATTTTACGTATGTCTGACAATAGATGAACTTTAAGGACTACTGTGTGGGAAGGCCCAGTTGCCAAAAGGAAAGTCGGAAGACCGAGCAAGAGGTGGGCAGACGACATACAAGCAATTGCAACCAAGCAGTGAATGGAAAAGGGAAAGGACAGACAACGTTGGAAAGAGCTGGAGGAGGCCTATATATACTATAGGTATACCCAAAAAGGGATCCATATATAAAACCAAATTAGACAATCAAATACAAAATCTGTAACAGATATGGAGAATTAATGGCTTATTATTATTATTATAAGGGGTATATAATGGTTTCTTGTAAAGAGTCTTACACTATTCACCGGTGTCGTCGTCGGCCTCACAGTAACGCGAAATCATGCTGCCACAAGAAGTTAAAATAACTTAATGGGCTTTAGGTGTTGTTTGTATTTCTATGTCAATATTAAAATAAAACCTCCTCTTACTCTTAGCCTCCTGGCCTTTTTGACCTTGATTATCTGGTAGGCAACTATTAATGAAGACGATCTTGTAAGTTATTATTTTTTTTCAGATATCGTAACATACAATCTCCTATTATACCGAGCCTGTATGATTGATCTTGACTACAACTCAACCAAATGTGCTCTACTCAATAATTTGAACAAAACCGCTGAAGCTAAAGAAGTGGAGACAGGCGTCCAAGCAGAAGCGGCAATTTTAATAACAACGCTGGCAGTGTTTAGCAGTATCACACCGGCTGTGTTGGCCGTATTTCTAGGGTCTTGGTCGGATAAATATGGAAGAAAGCCGCTGGTTGTTTGGCCCCTTGTCGGTAAGTTGTTGAGTATTCTCATATGTTATTTTTGTGGGTTTTAAAGGAGTATGTAGAGCACAATGAGAGCACATTAGAATTTGGGGAAATGTGGAACGGTCCAAGTATCTGTACATACAATACAATGATTTTCATCATAATAGACATATTTCAAAATACATATAAATTGCAACTATATTCTTAAAATATATTCTTTACTATTATTATGAAAAAAATACCAATAGCCTCCAGCTTTACATTGATAATACAAATCATACAAGTAACTTCTTTGACTATATTTGAATTATAAAGGATGATTCACAGTAGACCGTTCCGTGTCCGGGCCGGCCCGTTTTCTACGTACGCACGTCATCGGCCGTCGCGCGGCCGGGCCTCGTCCGGGCCCGGCCGTCGCTCGGAAGCGGAACGGTGACGGGCCGCCTCGGTCGCACATCTGTCGACGCGAACGATTGACGGCCGGTCTAGTTACGGCCGGGGCTCGGAAGCAGCTCGGTCCCGGCCCGGCCCGGACTCGGCACGTTGACCTACAACAACGCTCCGATGCCCACCGGCCGGACTTTCGACGGACGGCTCGGGCATATACCTTAAAAACATGTAGGTGGTCAACTGTCATATATCAATAAGTGAAATACGGGAGTTTATTTAAACTTGCATTTAGTCGGTTTATAGAGTAGCTGTTTGCACGGTGTTTACCGCATAAAAAAATCAGCACTCAGGTTTATAAGGCCGATGATATACTGTACTGACAATGTTTTTAAGGTCTGTTCTGTACGATTGATTGTAAATACATTAATTTTTAACAACATTTTTAAAAGAAGCAGTTTGTGAACCAAAACCTGGACGTTGTTGATTTCGGATACTCATAATAAATATATTTACGAATACTTTTAGCGTAATACCTATCACTTGGGTTTGGAGTCATCTATAAAAGTATTACTTAAACCTACTTACCTTAGATTCATAATAAAAACAGATCCGTAGTGTTAATCATGATGATTTTTCAAGTAGTTTTCTCTTTGAATCCTTATGGTTTACCAAGACGAGTTAGAACGGGACAGATAGTACCATCATTGTCAGCTGTTAATGAATTGTTTTCATTTAATTCACACCAAAATGTCAAATCCCATATGGTCCAAAACGTCAGTTTAGTACAATTTGCAGTTATGAAAGCGGAGACACTGACAGGTGAAGACCTGTCAGATATCACTTATCTGTCTCTCTCAAACTTCCTATGTGATTAATATAGATCAGATGTACAAAAATCGTTCAACTTAAATGAGCGGATCTGCTTTAAGCCTCTCACAGACTGGCGAGGCCTAGTCGCGGCGGTCAATAGTAAACTTGTCATTAGCTGTCAAATTTACTATTGACCGTCACCGCAGGCCGCGCCAGTGTGATTCAGGCCTTATTCTGATATCTGTGCTAGTTATTACTGATAAGTTCGAAGGAGTTGCATTGGGTTAACTAATGGAATACAATAATCAAACAGTGTGAGTAGGTATTATTATTATTTTATTCAATGATAAAAATCGCCATATTGCGTAAGGACTACGCAGAAATCAAGTATGTCGAAAAATTCGTTTGGTCGTAAAACTGGCATTAAAGGATGATTCACAGTAGACCGTTCCGTGTCCGGGCCGGCCCGTTTTCTATGATAGCTAACGCAACGGCCGGCGTATTTCTCTAGAAGAAAACGGGCCGGCCCGGACACGGAACGGCCTACTGTGAATCATCTTTAACTTGGTACATGATAGGTACCTATACTTATACTTTACATGATATAATTTTCACAGTGGCCTTTCAGCTCGAAGTACGATTTTTTCTATAGAAATGTTAGTTTAACTTATTTGTACTAGATGTCATTGGGTGCTATCTCTATCGCACTTGCATATTGAAGTGACAGAGATGCAGCGTTCGTGCGGTTAGTTCTTACGTGCGTTACAATCTATGTGGAGTATTTCACTGGTATCTCTATCTCAGTATGTTATATATTGTACTTTGTGCATTTTCACTTGACAAGAGCGGATATAAACATTACTTGAAAGCATGAAAGCTATTATTATGTATCACGTGTTGGATTAGTCTGTAACTGATACTCGTATTTATATTAAAATAAAAATAAAAAATGCCACTACGCTAACCTCAGAGTACCCTAGAGACGACGTCAAATAATAATATCGCTACCGAGTAAGATAGTCATATACTAAATTGTATAAGAGCGACAGAGAGGGATATATCATTTGTTGTTCTTGTCATAGTTCCCACTTCTTTATTTGCCTCTATGTCATCTCCACGTAATATTAAATAGTTTGAGGCAAATAAACTATTAACCACCCGAATAAAAGTGATTGTTTATGGTAAGCTGCCAGACGTTTAACTCTTTGAACGCCAAGAGCCTATAAAGTGGCCGTGTGTCGTCGTACCCACCACGCCAACGACCACTAAAAAGGTCAAAGTGAAAGTTTACTTTGATCATGAAAAAAAGTCAATTATTCATTGTTTTTATTGGTTTAAACGTTACATCAATTTTTGAGACCTTGGCGTCTGAGTGATCACTTCATTCAAATATGATGGCGTTCAAAGTTATAAGACAGTTTTCAGCTGCGTAAGAGCTTTTCTGTCCCTCTTGCTGGAACTTGTATAGGATCTCTATACAAATCCTTACTCTGAGACACTACTTAACACGTAGAAACATACGACAACATTGTGAAACTCTAGGTATTCTTGGCGATTCTAAAGGGATTCTAAAGGCTTTAGGTAAGATATGGTAGTCACATACACATAAACGCCTCATCACGCGCTTATCCTATAGGAGTAGCTAGAGGCGACGCAATGTCAGAAAATTCCAATACATAGACTTGAGTGGGATATGGAAGTCAAAGGGAATGAACAACCAAGATATCTGGATCCCAAACAGCAGCGGTATGGAAATCCAGAGGAAAAATATTATCTCTGGATCCCATTGGGCAGTGGCTTGGGAGCGAAGAGAAATAATATTATCTCTGGATACCAGACAGCAGCAGTCTGGGAGCCAAGAGAAATAGTATTAGCCCTAGATTACATTGGGCAGTGGCTTGGGAGCAAAGAAGAAAAATACTTTTTGTCCGTGGATATTCTGGGAGTCAAAAGGCATAAGTATAAATATATCCTCTTGATAGCGTGGGGACATAGCAACAAAAATATACGCTGAAATCCTGTGATAATATGCATGGGAGCCAAGTGGCAGGAGGAGTAAAAATTAGTTAAAAGCGAGCGTGCCGCGGCAGCGGCCGGCGAAGCGCCAGAACCGAACATTTTTAAACACATCGCAGTTCGTCTGATACTCCTCCTTGCTCCGCTTGTCGTCGTACCTAATTTCAGTGAAAAATTCAGTGAAAACAAACATTTCGGTAAAAATTACTAACATGGACAAACCATGGTGGGACCATGGGGAAAAAATACCTGTAGACCCACTGGCAAACACTGTTTATAACGGTTTTAATATTTTCACTTCTCAAGCTCTAAAGTTTCGTCTCCCTGCACAGAAGACATAAAGTAGCTTTTTGTGCTCTAGAACATAAAGTAAAACTCACCCTCGGCGCGCTGCCCTCGGCCGACAAGCACATAAGTATAAATTTTATAACATAACTTTAATAATATTATTTATTTGTTTAATTTTCTCGCAATCGAAGTGAAAAGCAGAGTGTATAACTCGTGTATAAAACCCATTTTATCCTTTACTTTATATCGACCCTCGCCTGTGGCTTGGATTGATAAATTGTCTCGGATGAAATGGCTTGTTTTATACAGTTGTTGTTCAATTTACTATTTCACCCCTTTAGCTAGCTCCAAAATTACATAAAGTTACTATTTTATGGCGTGGTGCAATGATTGAACTTTCATAGATTTAAGTACATTTTTCTTTAAATGTGAATGTTTTTCTAATAATTAAACAACAAATGTATATAGACTTGGATAACGTTTAGTTCTGAATCGGCCGTCATGATTTCAACGTTGCGAAGAAGACCGTAGTCAGCCGTAATATGTAGTAGAAAAACCTTCATTTATGTAGCTTCCAGGCATTTCTGAAAAAAAAACTTGACCTGTAGAAGTGGTTTTATGAATCTGAAAAATTTTACAATCCGATAGATTAAACTCCGCTAAGTTACGAAGCGTAAGTCAATAGATAAAATTTCTAATTAGTATGCATTTGAATATGTCGTTTGGGTCCAATTCGTCCATATTCCCATTTCGACAACATCCCAGATCGCCAAAAATACATTTCTTGAGAGGTAAGGCACTGCAGATTGTCATCTCGCTCATATTTGAAGCAGTCCAACTGGGAACGTACGTACCTTACCGCAGTCAATAATAACCACCACTTGCTCTGTAGGTATGTGGGTCTCATTCCTGGTGGCGACAAAGGCCAACATGGCTACCGAGAATGCGCTGTGTGGAGCATGATAGTGAAGGACTTAAGTTTGTCTCTATATAGAGTGTCCTTAACCTACGCTGTCTGCTTACCGCCAGGCAGGCTGTAAGCTTGTTTATAAATAATTTATACCCGAAACAACCGACTCCAATTTTGTACTTCGCAATGCCACACACATGACATTTTTACATATCCCTCCCACTTCATCAGCTGTACAGCTTTCCGATGCAAAACTGGTGGTTACTATAGATCCCAACCAAAAGTCACTTTATATGGGCCGATGATATCTGAGAAGTTCCGTCGATTCCTCGGGGAACCCATATAGAGCTTCAGTTCCTAATCATAAGTTCTACTTCAAAATATGTATTTTTACGAGCATTAGTTACTGCGTCAACAAAATTTCATCGGAATCTCTGAAGTGCCTACATCATTGAGGAGTTCCATATGACAACTGTGGTGATCATCACCAGTTCCACTTTACCAAATTTATGGTTTCCGAGAGCCAATGCTTGGTTACCTACAGAAAATAACGAAATCGGCATATTAGTGCCTATCAAATTCGAGGAGTTCCCTCGATTCCTCCTAGATCTCATCATCGGACCTTCACCAAATTGCTATGGGACCAAATTGGGGGTACATGCTTTGGAAAAAAAAGAATTATCAAAATCGGACAACGTGGTCAAGAGTTATCAGGGAACATACAAAAAAAAAAGCAAACAGGCAGACGAACTGAGAAACTCCTTCCTTCTATTGAAGTCGGTTAAAAATATGGTGACCGCGTACTACTTTCTAAGCTGATGGTACAATTTACTGCCATTCTGCGTGGAACTTCGTAATAAGAGATGTAGATGAGATACCCATTTAAGTTCAATCTTTAGGTAATGTTGTTCCTCTTGAAAACTTCTATGGTAGTTCAGAGTCCTTCTATCTTCATACCCATTCGTCTATATGGAATAAAAATATCATGTTAATAATGCCCTGTTAACCTTAAACATGTGGAGATTCATTTTCTGGTAAGTTTAATTTTTGATCCATTAAATCTTTTGGATATGAGCCATATATATGTACGAAACACAAATCACTTGATACCAAATACACCCCGAGCTGAAAAATTACCGCGGATCCATAAATTCCAACTAAAATATGCGGATGATGAATGTTTTCAGCAGCATGCTGAAGAAGTAGAACCTCCTTACTGAAGACTGCAGCCCAACACTACTACTTAATAAGGTTCGAGGAGCAATCGTGGCCCAGCGGCGCTCACGTACCGAATTGTTGCTTACCCTCGCTACCGCACACGTCAGTTGCGGGGTCAACCCTTGGACGCGAGGGGTGCCCGCTTTGAGTGGTTACTGAGCGCTCTCGTGCTTTGGAAGGCATATTAAACTGTTGATCCCGGCTGCCATGACAGCAGCCCTAAAGCCAAGTCAGAGGCCTACGGGCGGCTTGAGAACTTCTAATTCCAACAGTAATTGCTAAAGTTTAGTGAGTAGTCACTAAAATTTATTGAAAAGGATTGAAGCTCAGATGGCAGTCGGTTTTGTAAAAACCAGTGCCTACGCCAGTTCATCCTTCAGGATACGACTCAGTCCAACGCGGTAACGCAGCAAGCGTTTTGGGCACCTTTGCACCGGGAATGACGTGGGGTGGGTCATTCGATTAGTTGGTCTATATTTTGTTTGTGTTAAATAAAGATTTTTGTATTCACACTTTGATTGAATATAGAAAAATGAATGTATATATTACCTAAATATCTTTATATGGTGTATTTCGATCTTATTTATTCATATCCTTATACAGGCTCGATTGTGGCGGGTACTCTGCTCTTTTGAATACCTCAGAAATTTAACCAAGATACCTTCGCCTTGGTTGCCACCTTGCGACGCATCCATACAGCTCCTTTCATATACCCAAACCACCTTGAGGGAGATGACCGTAGAAGGTAGGTACATTATTAACCACTTGTTGAATCTTACATAATGCTTCCATTATCTCCAACTCAGAGGGAGAATAATAAAAAAAAAGACTTCAATTGCGGAGGCCGGTGAAAGGTTATTAATATTATTATAGATTAGATGGTGCACTCTTGGATTCCATACAATGAAATCAAAATGGCTATAAGTATGTTTATAATGGTAGAAGACTAAATACCCTCAATACCTCATGGAATCCTCCATCAGAACTCAAGCTTGACAAAAATATGACTTAAAAACCTTACTTGCTTGACAAAGATAACGAAAGAACAAATCGTCTCCAACTATGCGTCGTTGAAGAGTTCTGTCCTAGTCATCGTCAGCAGTTCCATTTCATCAAATGTCACTTATTTAAATGTAAATGCTTGATTTGTTTATGAAAATACTAAAATCACTATATGTACGCCTTTTACATATGAGGAGTTCCCTGGATTCCTCATGGATCTTATCATCAGAACTCGAGCTTGACAAATGATTGTCTTGGAAATCTAACTTGCTTAACGAACACGGCAAAGAGGACAATTCGCCAAACTTGAACTATGCGTCGTTGAAGAGTTCCGTTCTGATCATCATTAGCAGTTCTACTTCATCAAATGTCACTTTTTTGTATGAAAATGCTTCATTAGTTCATGAAAATACTAAAATCACTATATGTTTGCCTTTAAGATTTCAGGAGTTCCGTCGATTCCTCATGGATCCCATCATCAAAACTGCGTTTTGATGGGATGGGAACAAAAACGGGACCAACTTGGATATATATACTTACAATCAAAAAAAGAATTTTCAAAATCGGTTCAGTAATTACGGAGTTCTGGAGTAACAAACATTGAAAAAAAAAAAACCAACATACAACCGAATTGATAACCTCCTCTTCTGAAATCTTGAAGTCGGTTAAAAAGAGATTTGACGATCAGTTCCACGTATTGAGATCCGTGAATTACTTACGTACTCATAGTCACGCGTGACTCAATAGAGTATCTAAATCTGTAGCAACATGTGTGTGCTCATAATTGACCGAGTGAAACGAAGGTCTCCGTTTCAGCTTCGGCAAAAATGCTTACTTATGTTAGGATTTCCGTATTTTTGGCTGTTCTCCTCTACATGTCACATTTCTCAACCGGTTCTCATGAAAATTTGTGAGCAGATTTGATAATAAGTAATTTTAGGAAATTTTGAAATTTGAAAAAAAAATCGCGCAGTGTACATACAGCTCACAGAGCCACTAGTATGTAATATGGGAATACGTACCCTGAATTCTTTAAAAGATACTTGATGGATGGCTCCAGTCTCCCTCTATTTTGATTTAGGTACCAGAAGACAGTCGATTTGCCACCGTGCCGAATATTTTGTAACTGCTGATCATTGAAGGCTGGAAAATTAATATGGTTTACTTTGGAAGGATAGTATATTTAGTCGGTGTCTTGATCAATTACCTACCAATTAGGGAAGAACATTTGTTCAACTCTCTAACGAGTATTTATATACGAGTACATACGAGTATATGCCAAACCCCAAAAGATACTCGCAATCCAACAAAAAAAGAAACATTAAAATTGGGAAATGTACACATCGGGTTTTGTATTAATCTAACATACATACATATATTTTGCTATAGGTGATGTACGAACACGTATTCTTTTCTCATTAACAGCTGTTTCACAGAAAATTACTTTTTTTTTCGGTAGACAAAGTAAAGCTTCTCTGTCTAATGATAATGATGATGTAAGCAAAATAAGGGAATTGGAGGTACTCCTAAAATGTGATAGGCACGCATACGGCGATTTTAGCATTTTCTATAGTGAGGGATGACATATAGAACTACTGAATGGTTTAAGTACTTCACAGATTCCAATGACATTTCGTTGACGTAGCAGCAACTAATTTTATATAAATACACATTTTTAAACGAATTCATGTCGTCTAAGGTTGTAGGATCACAAGTTCATTGCGCGGAACCACCAGAAATAATAGTAGGTACACGTCATTTCTTCATCAGGCAGCGTCGTCTAGAGAATTTCACATATAGGGAAACCTGTGAACGAAGAAAGACGCAAAAATTCATGAATTGGAAAAAAAACGCGAATGACAATTATTAAGCTATAGTAAAAAAAACAATTCTGGGTATATGTCCTTATTGATCCTAATTAAAATTGCTTGTGAGTACAAACACCAATTGACCGCTTAAGTGTTCCGTTGGCCTAATTTTGGTACACCCGCGATCCTCGCTGGATGCGGGTGGCGCAGGACCGGTCATTGTGGAAGTCTTTGGGGGAGGCCTATGTCCAGCAGTGGACGTCCTTCGGCTGACATGATGATGATGATGTACAGGCGCCTTCCGATATATCGGATATTTCGGAGCAAATAATGTACTCATAAATCGACGACCTGTTTAGCCTAGTTGGTAGTGACTCTGCCTCCGAAGCTAGAGGTCCCGGGTTCGAATCCCGGCCAGGGCATTTACTTGTGCATTTATCACGGATATTTGTTCTTGGGTCTTGGATGTATTCTATGTATTTAAGTATGTATTTATCTATATAAGTATGTATATCGTCGTCTAGTACCCATAGTACAAGCTTTGCTTAGTTTGGGACTAGGTCGATTTGTGTAAGATTGTCCCCCAATATTTATTTAAATGTCTGAACACGACTCCGTTGTCAAGGCGCCAGAGTGAATGCTCAGATATTTTTCACCACTGTGAAGAGTATATTGTGCTATCCTCATCGCCCGCGAACGGAAACATGCATATCAATCAACATAAAACAAGTTTCTTGTAAAAACGGATCATTATTTGAAACAAGTTCAATAAAAGCTTGTAAAAAGTAACCACGCCAAATTTTTTTCAAGATTTTATCTTACGACTTTGTCAGTTTTATTGATTTATGTATCCATACCAAATTGTAGCTTTCTAGCACTAACAATTACGGAGCAAAGCCTCGGACAGACAGACGGACAGACAGACAGACAGACAGACGGACATGGCGAATCTATAAGGGTTTCTAGTCGACTACGGAACCTTAAAAAGGGTCAAGGTAAGTTCGGATTTTTCTTAAATGAGTTATCTAACAATACCACACCACACACGATGTACCCTAGAAAACATGGGTCCATATTTTTTTGTAAAGTTGGCCTGATTGATATGTATGTATAGTTATACCAAATTACATCTTTCTAGTAGTGACGGTAGCTGAGCTAAGCCGCAGACGGTCGGACGGACGGACGAACGATACCTTGTTTACTATGGAATCCTTAAAACCGAAAAAAATGCGATTATTTGCTGATTATAAATTTCAATCAATTTTAACGTATTATGAAAATGAAAAAAATGAAAAAATGAAAAAATATTTATTAAACGACAAGTAGGTATCCTTATCATTAGACAGTTTTAAATGTAATAAGTACTTGTCTCTAACATGCAAATACAGAGCACCGGGCTACCAGTGATGTGATAGCTTTGGTACCCGCACTAGGCACGCCTGTATCGCGGGGACCAATAACATACAATATAGTTTCTCCAAATGTGATTTTGCCGGCTGTCAGATATGAACTAAGAATATTATTAATATATATATATTTAAAGAGTACCTGACACTCAGTAAGATTTTCAATTACGCATATGTGTAGGTACGTTATTGAAACTCTTCGGGATTGAAAATGCAGACTCAACAATTTCTCAGTTGGACAATCTTTTCTGTATCCTCATAAGATAAACTAGCCAGCCATTTTCTAATGAGTTCTTTAGCGTTGGAAATTGGGTTGTCCTTTATATCAGAGTATTTTGCGACATTATTATAAATAAAAATTGAGATATACGGGTCAAATCGTTTCGCGAAGGTGGTACGTACTGTTGGTACTTGTATTCTATAGACTCTTCTGCTTAACATATCTTTGTGCTTATCGGTTCCAAGAATTTGTTTATGCTTATCAACAGTGATTTTCAAAACATAAAGTTGACGGACGGTGAGCACGTCGCATATTTTATACAACAAGCTTGTCGAAAATCTGAAAGGTTTTTTTAGCATTGTTTTGAGGACAGCGCGCTGTGCTCTTTCGGCCTCGATTATGACGGTTTTGTGTGCGCTGCCCCAACACGATATGCAGTACGATAAAAGGGATTGGCATAATGCGTAGTAAACTATCTTGAGTGTACTGAGTTCAGCCACATTTCTTACTAGTCGCATGACATATACTACACGTCTCACTCGATTGGAGAGCGTGGCTATGTGCGATTTGAAATTCAAATTATTGTCTACCATGACACCCAAGTATTTTATAACCTCAGCTTGACTAATTGAGTCACAGGAGCATGTGCCGTCATTTTGTGTGCATTTGTGAACCTTTATACCTAACGGTGATGGCGAAGGAGACGATGCTTGAGTTTTATGAAAGCATAGGAACTTAGTCTTCTTTGTGTTCAGGGTCAACAAGTTGCGTTGGAGCCATTTAACGACCTCAGACATGCCGTTTTCGGAGTTCGTGAGTGCCTCACTCCAATTCCGCCCGCGAAAAACTATTGCTGTATCATCTGCGTAGCAGATAGTTTCTGCATCTTTCAGTGGGAGACTGTGGAGGTCATTCATATATAGAATAAATAAGGTGGGTCCGAGTATACTCCCTTGTGGTACTCCAAAATGCACTTCCAACGGGTTGCTTACATGGTGACCGACCTTCACAACCTGTCGGCGCTCCGTTAGGTAGCTTTTGAACCATTTTAGAGGCAAGCCTCTGACACCACATGCGTTCAGTTTTTTAAGAAGTATCGAAACTGATACCGTGTCGAAGGCCTTAGCTAGATCCAGGAACACTCCAATGCAAGCTTCATTTCTATCAAGGTATTTTGATACAGACGTTGTTAGAAGGTGGATGGCATCTTCTGTAGACTTACCCTTTCTGAAGCCTAGTTGACGAGGTGATAACAGTTTTTGAGCTTCTAAGTAATTGACAAGTCGAATATTTACAAGTTTCTCAAGGATTTTTGAAAAAGTACCGAGGAGTGAGATTGGACGGTAGTTTCCTGGATCGTCTCTAACACCTCCTTTATGTATTGGACAAACTGATCCAAGTTTCCAGGTATCAGGGAAAATTCCAGCGGAAAAGCTCATATTATAAATGTTTGCTAATGGTTCACATAGGGCATCTTTGATCTGTTTGATAAAGGCGTTGTTTAAGCTATCTATACCTGGAGCCTTGTGGTTGTCGAGCTGCATGATAATAGATTCAATCTCACAAGAGTTTGTGGGATGCATAAAGAAAGATCCTGGGCTTCCAATATCTGGTGCACTATAGGAAGTTGCCAGGTTTTCTTCACTAGTGTTAAGTTCAGCAAGGATCTCGTCAGCCAGAGACTGTCCAATCGTAGAAAAATATCTATTGCATATATCCAGGGATTCCTTTTCGTTTTGTGCGCCTTGCAAAGTTAATAACTCAGATGGTTCTTTGTTATTGGACTTAAGATGACAAATACCTTTTATTGTTCTCCAAAACCTCTTCGAGTTCCCTTTACTTTCCTGAATTTGCGTTTCGTCGTTCAGCTGTTTCATTTTCCTTAGTAAATCGTTACAGAAGTTTCGATATCTTTTATAGGTTATCTGCAATACTTCGTTTTGAGGCTCAGATCTTGCTGCTAAATGGAGGCGGTCACGATTTCTTATGCAGCGCATAAGTCCAGGGGTAATCCAAGGTTTCAAGTTGAAATTTGTGCGACTTACACGGACTTTTCGCGTATGTTTGCTTACTATATTTTCGAGGTGTTTCGTAAAGTCCAATGCTGCATCATTAACGTTTTTTGAAGACATGTCTGGCCAAGTGGTCGATAATAATTCCGCTTTAATGGCTTCGACGTCTCTTTTTAGTACCGTCCGTTTAACACGATTGCACCGTTTTTGATTTAAATTTATCCCACACATAACCATATCGTGATCCGTAATGTCAGTTTTACATACCATGCCTACGACATCATTTCTGGACCTAATAAATATGTGATCAAGACAAGCTCTCTCTCTAGTGGGAACAGTAATTGCTGGTAAGAGGCCATATTCTGCCGCAAGACATAAATATTCTTGGCAGACACTACTAGCAGTAATGTCAATGTTAATGTCACCGGTGATTACAATTTGCTCGTTACCTCTAACCTGGTTTAGACAAAGTTCTAAGGAAGCTATGAATTTATCAGTATTTCTAAATGACGGTGACCGGTATATTCCAAATATAGACATAATATTAGGTATTTTCGCGACGAGACAGTTTGCTTCTTCAAATTCTGGTTCGAATACAGTAGCATTCCACAATTCTCTAATGTACATGACCACTCCGCCATTTTGGTTAATGTATTTTTGAGTATTGTATGCTGTATATCCAGGTATTTGTGGTACAATATAAGAGTCACTAAGCCAACACTCCGATAGTACAATTACATCGTACAAAAAGCTAATTCGTTTAAGGTTAACAACAAAGTAGTCGAAATTTCTTTGGAGGCTTCTTATATTAAAAGCTAGCAATTTAAAATTATATTTAGAAGTTAATACTGTATCACACGATTCCAGCTCGGTTATTTCGTGGCAATTGATATTTATATGGTCTAATTCTTCAGCTAAGCTATCCAGGGCCATTGATAAATTTATATTTTGTCTTATTTGTGAGTATCTTCAGGAAGAGTAACAATATCAATTGCCACGTTTTTGCTGATTTACTTAAATTGTCAAGGACATAGAGTTTGTGCACAATTTGTAAGTCGGTATATATAAAGATTTGAGGGGACTGCATAGACGTAATACAATGGAGAATATTATGCGTAGTGTGATGACAAAAACGAAAGTTACAGGATAAGAGCAAGCATGCGTAAATTAATCGAAGAAAAGCTAATATGATCGATGTGCAAGAAATTTCCGACGGTCGAAGTGCCTTCACCTGTTTAGCTAACTGGACTTGTATCTTCGTGAGATTCGTCTCTTTCTCCTGAGACAGGGGTAGGCTGAATTTTTTGGAGGTCTTCTTTTGATCTAATGGCGAGCGCGGCGGTACCTTCTCGTCGACGCATGTATATAGCTCCTTGGTGACACCAACAGAACTTATAGCCCAGCCTGCCAGACGCCTCCCTTGCTTCGCGAAATAACTGCCGGTTATCTCTGGTAAGCCGTTCGTTGTAAAATATTCTTGTCGCCGGCCCGCCAACGTCTAGATCCTTACTGGTTATGTTGCGCCGTGACCTTGAGGCTTTTATTATTTGATCTCGCTTCGCACGACGCAATAAACGCACAACAACAGGGCGTGAAAAGCTATTTACTGGGGATACACCGCGCCGCGGGCCCGCTCGCTGCACCCAATCCACTTCTTGCTCTGAAAGATCTACTCCAATCTTGCGCGCCGCTATGAGCACGATGTGTTCGAGGTTTTCATTGGGCGTCTCAGGGATGCCGATTATTTCTACTTCGTTTCTCAGTTGACTTTGTGCTTGTGTGTTGAGATTCCATTCAAGATGTTTCACTTTTTCTGTCAGAAGTACAAACTCCTCGTCCCTCTGTTCCAGACGTTTCAGGCGATCGTTTGAAATCTTCTGCGCATTGACCATCTCGTCTAATCTTTCATGGCAACGGTTCAGCGACGACGTTGTTTTCTCAAGCTTATCTTGAAGGCCCTGGAGCTCCTGAGTCAATGACCTCACTTCGACGACTAGGTCCTTTATGTCCTTTGAGTAGTCAGTTGCGGCTTCTTTCCTGCGAAAAGTGATATTCTGCTCGTCGCTCGCCAGCCGGACAGGGGTTGCACTGTTGTCTCCTCCTTTCTTTTGCGCGGCACAACAGTCGGGGCATTTCCAGCATTTCCTCCGGTCCGCTGGCAGCGTAGAGGGGTTAACATTTGCACACAAGGTGCAAAAAGCCTTATCGCAGGGCGCTATAGTACAGCGCAGGGAATTTGTATTATTACATTCTCTTAGGCATCCCGAGCACTTCATTTTTGTGAGTGTGCTTAGTGACTTACGACGCCAATTTAAGAAGACTCGTAGATGCAACCCTCAAGTTTAAACGTACGCGCACTATCTGTTTTTAGCTAGTCTTTGGTCGCGGGATTGCGGCGGTTGACCAAGAAACGTTTGGACCCAGCGCGCGCGATTGTAGCACTTAAGTTAATGCCGTAAACCGCGCAACTTGCCTGCGGTGCGTTTCACTTTATAATTGACTCACTTCACTACCCGACGATCAACACATGAACTTGTTTATAAATTGTTTAGTTTTCAATAGTATTTGTCACGAATCACTTATTGTCAGACGTGGTATTTATGGTCTAGATCTTATTTTAGTTAATTTCACATGGTAACTATAATTAATACCTATATTTTGAAATATATTTTATGAGAGCAGTGACGCAGTGATGTTTACTATCTGACCAGCCGGTCAAAGATGAAGTCAAAGATACATAAACATAACATTGTAAACTATAACTCGTATCACAATAGATGTCCTAGCTTGTATAGTTTTCCTGTAAATTGAAAAAATTGTGCCGAGGCGAGGCGATGCTGTCCCGATGCCGATAGGTGTGCGTTACAGTATGGAATTTCTAAATAATTTATACCAAAAAAACCGACTCCAATTTTGTACTTGCTATGCCCCAATTTGTGGTTTCCGTAAGCCAATGCTTAGTTACCTACAGAAAATACCGAAATCGGCATATGCGTGCCTATCAAATTCGAGAAGTTCCCTCGATTCCTCCTAGATTCCATCATCAAACCTTCACCAAATGTATATGGGACCGATGTCGGATACCCCGATATCTTGCTTTAAAACTAAAAAAAGAATTATCAAAATCGGCTAACGTGGTCAAGAGTTATCGGTGAACATATATACATAAAAAATAAAATAAAAAAACGAGCAACCATGCAGACGAACTAAGTACCTCCATCCTTCTATTGAAGTCGGTAAGCAAGTAAATTATTTACAAAAAAACACCGACTCCATACTTTGCCGGACCCCATCCTCTTGGTATATAATTTGAGGAGTTCCTTCGATTTTTCCAAGATCCCGTCATCAGATTCAGATTTGGTGACAATGGGACCAACTAGAAAACACACCCTTTCAAACAAAAAAAGATTTTTTTAAATCGGTCCACTAGTCTCCGAGTAATCGGTGAACATACATAAAAAAAATCCGGCGAATTGAGTTGAGAACCTCCTCCTTTTTTGAAGTCGGTTAAAAAGAATACTGGACGGCTCGAGTTGAGGCATGCCCAGTGGCTATGACGTGCGTGTGCGGACGGGGGATATGATGGGTGTTTGGGGGTAGAGAGGGAGAATGGTGAATTTCAATGTACTCTATTATCTTACGTACGTATTTATAATGTATTAGTACTCTTTACTGCATCCTAGCTGGGTTTTAAAAACTTAACAAAATATTATTGGATTAGATATATTATGTTATGTAACAGTAGCTTTTCGGTGTAGGAAAACATCGTGAGGAATCTGGACTAATCCCAAAGTCTAGATTTCCCTCTGGGATGGAAGGTCAGATGGCAGTGGCTTTCGTAAAATTAGTGCCTACGCCAAATTTCGGTTGACAAATACACTCACTCAATAGTTAAATAAACGGATACCCGGGCTCCTTACGGCACAACCGGGAAAAACGCTAGGAGGATGATGATGTCTTCCTCAGGCAATGACTAGGGTAATTGCCATATCATCACCTTAATTTCACTCATGCATCACTTCAATTTAACCAAACCGTGCCTATATCTTATTATCTTGCTTTCTAGTATCCTATCTTTCATTCTATAACAGTTCCTAATTACATTTTTTCCTGATGATGATGATGATTCCTAAGTCCATTTCATTGTTTCACCCCGCTTAAAATATATATACTCGTAAAAACTTTGTGGATCGTGTTGTAATTCCAGCCTGTTTGATATTTTAGAGTCTAACTATATATTGGCTTTGGCTAATAGTATTAAGAGTCCGCAGAAAGATCGGCCAGTCATGTTTAGACCGTGTAGTTCCGTGGTTTTCTGGAGCATTTGGACCAACAGGTGAAAGCGAAAGAAAGTACCAAAGTGTCCATAGCTACATAAACTTTATGAGTTTCACTATACTCATACTGAGTGAATAAATGACTTATGATATGAATTACGGATACTGAAACCGGATTATCTTACATTTCATATTATAATAAGTAAATAATTCAAATACTATTAGGCTCCTATCATTCAATCTTCTAGCAATCTACAAACGTATTTGCTGTTACCTCAGATTTACACAATGACAGTCATAGATACAGGAATCAACATTGTTACGAGAATTCCATACTTTCAGTACCTTATTTCCGTACCTATCCTGAAAATACGAATTGCCATTTAAAAAGTTACGTTACTAAACGAGTTGAATATTGAAGAAACATGATCTACGACATGCTATGTTTAGATGTCGTTCCCGTACTGCATAGACGCGATGTTGTTGGTAGGGGTAGTTGCCGCGCTTGTATGCTGGTCAAGATACGTACATAATTATACCTTTTATTGGAATAGCTGTCAGAATCCAAGAATATAGTCCAGTTTCCAGCTAGGAAGCTTAGATCAATTTAAAAAAGCGCGTATTTACACAACAACAATAGTGAAGTGGCCTGGCGATCTGGTCAAAATCGCGGGAAGCCATTGGATGAGGGCGGCGCAAGACCGGTCAATGTGGAAAATAGCATATTATGATTATTTGATTATTAATGAATGACTTTTGCTTACCTTAATCACATCAGGGCTAGCTGATATTTTTTACACTATGAATTATATAGTAATAGTTATTATATAGCTATGGCAGCACCGTAATGAACCGTATTAATGATAAAACTTATTATTTGTTGCAATGCGGATAAAATATCGATGGAATAGATAAAATAAAACCAAGGACGAGCCCAGATCAAAATAAATTTGACTTTTTATAAATTGACATAACTGTCATATTCTTGCAAATAGACAAGTGGGGCCCGATGACGGCGATGATATGCGAAGATTAGCGAAACGGTAGCCTCGGCACGGGCCGCCTCGGAAACGGGCCGTCACGGTGAGGCTCGGTGGGCACAACAACGATGAATGGTAAACTCGTACGCGGCCCGGTGGCCGAGCCTCGGACGCGGCACGTCCCGTTGCGGACTCGGGCCGGCCCGGAAGCGAAATTTATAGCACACCGACATGCAAATAAGCTCGGAGACGGAACGTTACGTTGACGGGCCGGCCCGGACTCGGAACGGTCTACTGTGAATCATCCTTAACGCGGTTTTTGGTCATCATTAATTCATTACGTAGCAAAACTGAAATCATATGTCTTATCATATTAGAATGAACGAATGGAACATTTTATTTCAGACCGATATAGACCTACGGTTAGTAAAAATTCCAATAACCTAGTATTATTAAATTCATCATTCAACATCTTAATATTATTTAATGTTATTTATATATATTAGAATCTATATATAAATCATCATTAAATAATACTTTAGGCCAATATGTCATTAAAAATTTGTACAGTTAACGTCAAGAGTACGTGTATTTATGTATTTTACGGCTTACTCGTATTAGAGAGTTTGAAACAAAGTTTTGTCGTCGACCGAACTTACGGCTATTCTTACTTCTCTTTTTTAACCGACTTCAAAATTTCAAAAGAGGCGGTTATAAATTCGGTTGTTTTTTTTTTTTTTTTTAATGTTTGTTAGTCCATAACTCCGTCATTTCTTAACCGATTTGGAAAATTCTTTTTTTGATTGTAAGTACATATATCCGAGTTGGTCCCGTTTTTGTCAAAACGCAGTTCTGATGATGGGATCCATGAAAAATTGAGGGAATTTCTCAAATCTTCAAGGCAAACATATAATAATTTTTGTGTTTTTATCAACAAATCAAGCATTTTCATCCAAAAATGTGACATTAAATGAAGTGGAACTGCTGATGATGATCAGAACAGAACTCTTCAACGACAAAAAGTTCACGTTTGGCGATTTGTCCTCCTAGCTGTGTTTGTCAAGCAAGTTCTATTTTCACGATTAGTTTTTGTCATGCTTGATTTCTGATGATGGGATCCATGAGGAATTGAGGGAAATCCTCAAATCTTAAAGGCAAACATATAGTGATTTTTGTGTTTTTATCAACAAATCGAGCATTTTCATACAAAAATGTGACATTTGATGAAGTGGAACTGCTGATGATGATCAGAACAGAACTCTTCAACGGCGAAAAGTTCACGTTTGGCGATTTGTCCTCCTAGCTGCGTTTGTTAAGCAAGTTCTATTTTCACGATTGATTTTTGTCATGCTCGAGTTCTGATGATGGGATCCATTAGGAATCGAGGGAACTCCTCAAATGTGAAAGGCACACAAATAGTGATTTTAGTATTTTCATGAACTAATCAAGCATTTTCATTCATTAAAGTGACATTTGATGAAGTGGAACTGCTGATGATGATCAGAACGGAAATCTTCAACGACGCGTAGTTCACGTTTGGCGATTTGTTCTCTTCGTTTTGTTTGTCAAGCAAGCAAGGTTTTTTCATGATTCCATGAGGAATTGAGGGTACTTAGTCTTCTACCATTATAAACATACATTATAGCCATTTTTATTTTATTGTATATCTATCTAAGAGTGCACCATCTAAGTATAATAATCTTTTACCGGCCTCCACCATTGAAGTCGGTTTTTTTTCTTAAAAATTATTATATAATTGGGTCTATGTTTTGTATTATACATTTTACCTTTAGCATTATCCATTTCATCATTCGCGTGCCCTTTTCCCATTTACTTGGGGTCGGCGCAGCATGTTTTTTTCTTCCATAACTCTCTATCGCCCGTCATCTCGTCACTCACATCCTTCCTTTTCATATCGTCTCTCACGCAATCCATCCACCTTTTCCTTGGTCTACCCCTCCTCTTACATCCCTCCACATTCATGTCTAATACCTTTTTTGTCACATGACTTTCATCCCTCCGCATAACATGCCCATACCATCGTAGACGATTAGCTCTCAACTTATCATCTATGGGTGTCACTTTCAGGCTTCCTCTTATATACTCATTTCTTATGTGATCCATTCTTGTTACGCCACTCATCCATCTCAACATTCTCATCTCCGTAACATGCAATCTCTTTTCATCCGTCACCTTTGCGGCCCAACATTCCGATCCATACATGACGACAGGTCTTACAATGGTTTTGTAGATTTTGCCCTTCAATCTGAAGGGCATTCTGGCGTCGCATATGGTTCCTGAGACCTGTCGCCATTTCATCCATCCTGCGCTGATTCGGTTTTTGATGTCACGGTCAATATCGCCATTACACTGTATGAGGGACCCGAGGTATCGGAAATCAGAGCAGACCGGTAGCGTTACGCCATCGAGCTCTATGGGCATAAAATTGGAGAGACCGCCGAAATCGCAGAACAGGTGTTCAGTTTTAGAACGACTGATTTTCAAGCCTACGTTCTCCAATTTTTGCCGCCACTTCTCTGCTCTGCTCTGAACCTCGGGCCCCTCTTCACCGACAAGGACAATATCGTCGGCAAAGAGCATACACCATGGTGCCTCCTCCTGGATGTCTGACGACAGTGCGTCCATTATAATGAGGAAGAGGTAGGGGCTTAACGCCGAACCCTGGTGTAAGCCCACCGCAACACTGAACCTGTCGGTGGTGCCAGCCGCCGACCGGACACGTGTACAACATCTTTCATACATAGACCGAATCAGCCCTACATACTTCCCTGGCATACTTTTCTCTTTCAAGGCCCACCACAAAACCTCGCGTGGAACTCTGTCGTAAGCTTTCTCGAGGTCAACAAACACCATATGCAGGTTTTTTTGCGCATGTCTATATTTTTCGCACAGCTGGCGAAGCGCAAATATGGCGTCTGTTGTACCCCTGCCCGGCATAAATCCAAATTGGTTTTGTGTTATATCACTCTCATCTCTCATTCGTCTTTCTATTACTTTCTCCCACACTTTCATACTGTGTGACATGAGCTTTATTCCTCTATAATTGTTGCATTCTTGTACATCCCCCTTATTTTTAAAAATGGGCACAAGTACACTGTCGCACCATTCGTCGGGGATACTCTCTTCCTGCAACAACTTATTGAAGAACAAAGTTAGCCACCTACATCCATCCTCACTTAACAGCTTCCACACCTCTCCTGGTATTCCATCTGGTCCAACCGCTTTCCCATCCTTCATACTTTTCACAGCCTTATGTACTTCATCAATGTCTATTTCTTTCACAACACCCATATTCAGTGGTTGGCTTTCTAACACTCTATTCCATGCATTCTCCTCATTCATGAGCTTTTTAAAATAGTCTTTCCACCTATCTTTTATACATTCGTCTTCGGTCAACACCTTTCCAGTATCATCTTTCACACATTTTACATGGCATACATCTCTAGCACACCTTTCTCTTGCTTTTGCTAAGCGATACAATTGTTTCTCACCTTTAGGACTTTCCAAAGCCTCATATAATTGGTCCTGAGCTGCTGATCTGGCAATAGCAACTGCTCGCTTAGCTATCTTCTTACACTCTTTATACTCAATCCTCTTAGTTTCTTTCTCACTTTCGTTTCCACTTTCAACACTCTGCCAATCCTTAAATGATTGATTCTTCTTTTTCAACTTTTCTTGCACTTCGTCATTCCACCACCACGTTTCTTTGTCTATCACACACTTCCCTTTCGATTCACCTAAGATATCTTTCGCTTCTCTCCTTATATAGTTCGCCATCGTTTTCCAACATTCATTCGCACTTAGTCCTTCCATATCTTTCATTTCTATCATTTTATCTACCACTCTCTCTTTAAACTTACTAGCGCACTCATCCTTCTGTAACTCATACCATTTTATTTTAGCAGGGGGTCGTTCTTTCTTCCTCTGTAACTGAATTTTCAAGTGTACGTCTATACTAAGCAGTCTATGCTGTGACACTAAATGTTCTCCGGGTATTATCTTGCAGTCTTTGACACAGTTGATTTTCTTCCTTTTTACAAGGAAGTAGTCAATCTGTGTCGAATGCTGGCCACTTTTATAAGTGATCAGATGTTCATCTTTCTTTTTGAACCATGTATTGGCAATTCCCAAGTCAAATGCCGAAGCAGTTTGCAGCAAGGTTTCTCCCTCTGTGTTGCGGTTCCCAAAGCCGAACCCCCCATGTACCCTTTCATAATCTACATTTATTCTTCCTACATGTCCATTAAAATCACCACCCACATATATCTCTTCACTCTCTGGGATTGCCATCATCACGGAATCAAATTGTTCCCAAAACTTCTCTTTCACTACATCATCACATCCACTCTGAGGAGCATACACACTTATAAAATTTAGTACTACGTTTTCAAACATTACTTTCATAGCCAATAACCTATCACTCTTCCTATTGACATTTGTCACTCCCTGTTTAAATTTATGGTCTAGTACTATACCGACACCATTACGCTTGCCGTCACTTCCACAGTAGTAAAACTTGTATCCTTCCCCTATTTCTCTTGCTTTCGCACCCTTCCACTTTGTCTCTTGCAGAAAAGCTACATTTATCCGTCGCCTTTTCATCACATCCGCTAGCTCCCTTCCCTTTCCAGTCATCGTCCCTACATTCCAACTCGCATACCTCAATCTTACATACCTTGGTTCCCGGGCTCGCTTCTTACGTCGCCCCCACCCGGGCTGGTGCGACAACCCTATTCCATTTGCCACAGGAGCCGGGTGCTGCCCCTGCGCGTCGCCTGTGGGGTACGCCCTAACCCTGTCACTCATCACAATTGCTCCTGTATTCATGCTGCAAAAGATTTGGCATAATTTTTACAACCGGCCGCCTGCCTGACGCCAACCCTCCTTGGGAATTCCTAGTTGACTTTGATGGTCGTCATTTAATTCCTTTAGTCGGCTTCTACGACATCCACGGATAAGCACGGAGTGGGCTATTCTTAGGCCGGCAACCACACGGCACCTTTAGCATTATCCATTTATTTATTTTAATTGCTGCCGAAAAAAGGAAAATTCATCCATAACAGTATTTTGCTTTTCAGGACAGGTCATAACCGCTGTACTGACTGTGGTTTTCAGTGCAATTCCATCATTAAGTGCATATTGGTTCGTTGCATGCATTTTGCCGTTAGCAATGCTTGGTGGGACCAGCGCTATCATGTTAGGAGCCAATCTGATAATCACTGATATCACCAATGAGGATAATCGGTCTTTTAGGTAAAGGAACTTACAGAGTTTAAGATCACGTATGCTTTTTAGAAATGAATGTATCAGCCTGTGGCCTTATGGGCACCAGGAACCATTTAACAAATTGATACAATACATTAGTCATGTGTGTCATTTATTTATTTATTTCATAAGATTACACAGTTTTACAGGATTTAAGCCTAAGACACTGCGAAATTCATAACAGAAATTTTTTCTTAATACCTTGAATCCAAGCTCGGTTTAAAGATATAAAATCCCTATAGTTAAAATATTACAGAAGACGGTCGCTTATCCATTGCCTCACAGAACTTCATGCACTCTGCACATATAACCATCCAACTACTTGCAAAAATATCACATTCCGGTGCTGATGCGAGCAGCTCATTGTTGTATTGCAGACCGCGTACGAGTGGAGACATTCTATGGGACACGTTCATGTTCATGTGTGTTGTAAGACTATTGTCCTGATTGAATGAAACTAATTCTTGAATCAAGAAGAGGTTGGTTGAGAAAAATTATGTTCATCATTAATCATTATCATCGGGGAAAACAATGGTAAAACTGACACAACGTGCCGATTTTGAATAAACACCGTCATTTATCACAAAGTAGGCAGACAATCATGGTGGGAAGTATCACCTTTCAATAGACAACGCAGTCATCAAAACAGTCAGGATGAAAGGAATAATGTTTTTTACAAAACATTTATAAGAGTAAAATATAAAAATTTACATACAAAATATAGAAGCGAGGCGGGGTCTAAGCTACCGGTGGTTAGGGCGACAGAGGGAGGAACCTCCTGACTATCCGCGCCGTGTCCAGGAGTACCGCCTTCTGTATCTGACACTTGACCCAGCCATCTAGCGAGAGTCTCTTAAGATGTTATATTATTATTATTATTTATACAACGACGGTAGCAAACAAGCTTACGGCCTGCCTGATGATGACTTTTATCGTTTCCAAATAAAAACAAAATTGGTTATCTTTTTACTTAATTCTGCGAAGGCGCTAATATTCAGAAGACGGCCGACAAAGTAAAAAACCTTCTGGGCAAGGAAGAACCGCTTTCGTTCGGGATTATTCAGACTTTCTATTTATCTATTTACAAGACAAATTCAGGTATGAAGCGGCAGTACCCAGGTCATTTTTGAGCTAATATTAGAAAAACCATACGTCAATTCGTCATGCGATTTCAAGGAAAAGAACATCGAAATACGTAAAACAAAGAAACAGACAAAATCAGTTAAGTATATTTACGATTTATTTATGTACGAAGAAAATATATACGAGAGTACTTAACAAAAATAATATAATAAAAATTAAAACTAACTTAAATTTAAAACAGGCCCTTGAGGCATTGTACCGAGGATGCTGGCGGTATTTCCTCGCTGTATCGCAATGCTGATACGTTGAGCGAGGAAGTCGTCAGCTCTTCGGTCACCAGTTATGACGCAGACGCTTCGTAATTTCTGCAAATAGCTTGTGTGCGTTGGGACCCCATGGACCTAGAGTTTCGACGCCAAAAGGTTTCATGCTTTAGAACTTCGCCGTTTTCCGCCGCTGCACCAGCTTTTACTGTAGTCCGTTGGAGGTGTGACGGTACCAGTGTGTCTACACAGGTAGCATTCCACATCAACATTCGTCCCAAGTTCCAAGGAACTAAGGACACCCCATGAGGTCTCTTACCATCGTCTCTGATCACGCCAGTTGGCTCAAGAAGAGCAGGCACATTGACGGTAGCAAGAGACCAGCGGATTATGTCATTAAGCATCGCATGTCTTGAAAAACGGCCTGCACTTTTTTGACAACACAATCCATGGTGTCCCAGTCGGTCCACGTCTGTGTCACAAGAGCATATATATATGGAGTACATACCGCGACCACGAGTCGCAGTCCAGTCGCCAATCTAAGGGAAGTTGGATCCAAGAAGGTACCGGTAATTGCCACCGTATCGAATAGGGAGGGACGCTTGAGACCAGTAAGGCTCAGTTAGCCTAATGTTTAGAATCATTTCTAAACTAGTTTTGATTAAGTAATCTTTTTGTGACAAAAGATTTTGGTGTTTCTTGAAAGGACAGCAACGGAGCACATTTGAATTTAGGGACAAAAAAACAAAACTTAAGAATCATTAGTGCATAATGTGGGCTAATTTCGAGTAAGTAATCGATTCGCGTGGCTTTGGAATTTAGAAATATTACCTATCAGAAATATAACCAGGATAAAATTCTTCAAAAATTTGTCGACTATTTTGATACCAGGAGCCAGATGAACAAATTTTGGCTTTAAATCGACCAAACTACATGAAGTCTTTTGAATAAAGAGTTCACATTTGCTAAAATTTTGCTTTAACCAATATTTTCGAAATTAGTTTTAATATAAGCCAAATCAGAGAGCACAGTATCCACGTCACTTCCTAGGGTTCCGTCTTCTAAGTACCAGACCTTAAATTTAGATTTTATGTTTTGAATTATAGGATTTATGGCCAAACTAAAAATTTCTGGCCCTAGAGGATCACCTTGCTGACAACCAACTTCAGATGATAATTCATGGAACTTGTACATTAATTTAGAAGGGTCTGTATAGCAGAGGAGTATCAGTTAAGTACAGTTCTAAAGTTAGGTATAGTGATGAGGTATATTATAGGTTGATTTGTAGAAGCTTGTACCCAAATAAGTATTCATTTATATATATTATGATTATCTTATGATTATAAATAAATTTATCTGTTTTTTAACAAATTGACATAGTAATTGAATTGTGATTGTATTATATTTCCCTTCTGAATTGTATTCCACCTGTAAATTATTGTTAACTTTTATTGTATTTGAATTTAACGTACTCGTATCTTAGCCAAATCTGAATCTGATAAGTTTAATTTAAAGTGTTCATATCATGACAATTGACCTGTAACTTATGTTATCAATAAATAATTGTATTGTATTGTATTGTATTGTATACAGTAGCCATGTAACGAAATGTAACGCAACGAAATGTTACCACATAATTTTTAGATCATAAGTCTCAGAACGGTACCTGATTTATTGAAATCAATTAACTTTTACCGTCGATTGAAACTAAACATAATTTAATCATTTGTATAACCTGCTGTATTATTTGTTTACCATCTTATCATAACAATCACAAGAACAATACAAACAGAAATCTCATTATTTGACTTTTCCCTCAACTTCCAATTTAGGTTTGATGAAAGAAATTTATTTTAACCTATTTACAACACACAAAGTTTTATTGCCTACTTGTCATGATTATAATGACAAATTCTAAATGTCATTCAT
The DNA here is from genome assembly GCA_905163555.1 of Notocelia uddmanniana. Lineage (NCBI taxonomy): Eukaryota > Metazoa > Arthropoda > Insecta > Lepidoptera > Tortricidae > Notocelia > Notocelia uddmanniana. The sequence continues at coordinate 8,568,340 of LR991069.1, read as the reverse complement.
TGATGTTTATTATCACGAAATATCCAAGTAAACTGTTTAGTAGGTAATTACACGGTTATGCTTTATAATTGAAACGAATACAGAAATTAACGCCATCATAGTTGAATTGCGATAATCTGTTCGTTGTAGTGATTTGTTTATTATTTACAATAAGAAAATGACTTTTAGAACCTTCGCAGGATCTGCAAGTAACAAGTAGGTACTATACTAAAATTAAAGATTAAAAATAATTAAATTTTTAAAAAACTACTGCAAAGTTAATTCAAACCCTGCCATTACCCCTTTTTGCTTCAGGATCAAATACGTACTGTTTTACTTGAAACATTTTTAATTGAATTCTATGTCTTTCAGACTAGCTTTCCTTCAAGGCTGCGGTTATGCTGGCGCTCTGACAGGCACCTTGGCGTCAAGCTTTGTGTATAACCTCATCGGCTACGTTCCCATGTTTTCACTTTCTGCGGCCTTATATTTCATCATTTTGCTTTATATCACTTTATTCGTGAAAGAGACAATCGGTACAGTTGAAAACGTGAGTTAAACTCTATTGTTAAAGTACGAGAAAAAAATAGTATACAAGTATAATAGACACATACATACATACGTTTTGTTCTTGTACATCGTAGACCAAATACCAGCTTGTATCTGTACATATCTATGGGATAGATAGATTACCTATAGGCTATTTTATTCGTTGTGTGCTATAACATCAATCTGCCCATATTTAAATTTAACATGTTCAAATTGAAGTTGATGCGTCGTACTTGTAAATAAAGCATTATTTTTCGTATTTCAGGGAGGTCTTTTAAACATCTTCAAATACAACCTCATTAAAGACATGGCCCGAACATGCTTTAAAAAGCGCGAGCTAATAGTCGCGGCTATTTTGGCTCTCCTCATAACCGCCTACGGGATCACTACGTTCTGTAATTACGGAGTGGACTCCGTAGACTATTTGTTCACAAGACAGAAGTACCATTGGCTTTTAAAAGATTATTCTGTGTTCAGTGCTGCAAATATGATTACAGCAATTATTGGAATGTTACTTGCGATGTACTTCTTTCAATCATACTTCAAGATGACAGACGGAGTTTTACTTATATTGGCGTATCTGTCATCTATATCTGATGCGGTGGTTAGAAGCTTGTCTCAGGAATCGTGGCACATGTATCTCGGTAAGTCCTTGAAATATAATGTAGAAATAAGTAATTTAAAGGGAGTTATGGTATAGAACTACAAAGTGTTGGAACAACATTCCTCCGCCAATCCATTAATTCCTGTTTCACTATATTTCATTTGTATTTTATCCCTTTCCGTATATTCTTCCCCCTCAGGACCGTATTTCGGATGAGCACTAGGGACTCGCTTCGGGATGTATTTCGGGAAAAACGTATCCTAACATTAACCAGCATCTACATTCTGGAGTTGTGTCTACTAATACGTAATCAGTCGGATTATTTTATACAAAAAGCCTTTTTAAAATATAATAATATAATAGGGAGCAATACAAATATGATTTACCCTAGCATTATTTACCCTACGAAGGACTAGGGTAAATAATGCCATGTATAAAAAGAGTACCTTTATAATGGCAATTCGTGTCTACAATCACCTTCCGCTTGACTTGAAATCTCTTGAAGGAATTACTTTCAAACGGAGGCTTAAAACCTGGCTAATTGATATTTTTTTTTATAATCTTAATGAATATTATGCATATTAGAACGTAGGTAAAAATGTAGTAGATTAAGTAACGAAATATTGTACGCCCGCAAAGGGTAACTGTTGGTACCAATATTCATTTGTGTATGTACACACCTTTTATGTACACAGTTCTACAATAAATTATTATTATTATTTGTTTCTCCTTCGACATTCACGGGCCATTACATCCCGGTCTTTTGATAGGCTTGCGTGGGGACACAGATCCAACACGTACAGGCCCTTTGGAGAGTTTTACTATGTAATACACCTGCTACAACCCATTCACGGGTACATCAATAGATACCCGTGAACCGGTCCCAGCAGGCGTTGGGACTATTGTAAATAAAATGAAAAGATTACTGGGCTATGGTGTTGAAGTTTGGCTGGTCAAGAGATTGGGCTATTACTTAGGTTCCGGACACCTGCCATAACAATGCTTACACCGTTATCGAGGCAGGTGGTGACTCGCCGCTGCCTAGATGGGCCCCTGAAACTGCCGTCGTAAAGACGGCCAGGAGCAACATCGGTGTGAGCGGCTCAGGGTGTGGAGAGGTGTGCACCGCTTTCTACCCAGTGGCTGTTAACAGCCACCGTGCCCACTCGCGACTTATGCAAGTTTCACTTCCACCCTGCGAGCATATAGCTCTGACGACTCCTCTCTGGACGGCCAATGAAGGCAAGCCAGACACGCCGGAGACGGAGACCCTGACCGACTCTCTGGAGCACTCGGGTCCGTGGGGTCGTCACTCCCCAACAGCTCGCCACAAGCTGCCCTGCGGGCTTATTATTATTATTATTATTCTTTCAGTATTTATCCCTGAAGACATGGTGGGACAAAACGTTGAATAAGGTTTAATATATTAGACCCATATTTTATTCTATAGTTAATATATTACTTATACTCCTGTTTATCGTCAAGTTAGTATCGGCACAGAATAAGTAATAGTACTGTATCGGTAAGTTAATAAAGGGGCGACCACGCGCTTGTGTTTCTTCTGTAGTCGCAAGTATCCATAGGCGAATGTACACGCTATATTTTATCTTGTGGTTTTGCATGCGTTCTCTGTAATACGCGGCACAAAATATAGCCTAAGTACTTTAGTATCCATTCGAAAAGGCCTTTTTTAAAAGTAAAATGAGTGTGTGGAGCGGTGGTGCTAGTGTGTTAAAAAGTACAGTAGACGTAAATTATTCTGTGAGCTAAGTTGGGGAGACCTAGGTAAATTGAATAGATTGATTTGACATAAGAATGTATGCTTGAATTTAATTTAATTTTATTGGGCCATTGAACTTGAGGGAATCTGGCTAAACTTTTGTGCCTAGATTGGTCGCCTGCCTGAATTAGGAGCACCAGACAACCAGCGACGTCAATCCTTACCACCGTGTGGAGTTACGACGAGAACTTTTAGTGAGAAACCGGACCGTTTTCTAATCAAAATAAACATAACTGAAGATCAGACTCGGGAATCGCTGCCTAAAGTGGAACCGAAGCTAGACCCGGGCATGGAGCCTCAAGTTACCAGCAGAGACGTTATTAGTGTTCAAGATCAATCGGTCTCAAGTAGTGCCGACCACGTGATAGTTTTCTCGGAATTTTCTTTGAATTGTATAATTTGAAAGTTATTATTTTCGATAAAAGCTTCGTTGAATTTACAAAAAAATAAGCCCAAAATTTTCAAGAACGTCTGTATGATAGCAAAATCAATGTACTTAAGTAATAGAGTTAAATGTTCTAAAAATGTTATTAAAACCACCTGGGCTGTTATCAACGAGGAATTGGGAAAATCAAAGGCGAATAGAACTAAAATCCAGTTAGTGAATAATAATGCGACGCTTAACAATGTGGATATCGCAAACTCATTCGTCAAATTCTTTTCAAATATTCCTGTTCAAACAACTAAATGCCTTAATTCAAATTGCACAGTGGCGGCATATATTTTAAGATTAAATGTCTCTATACGTCCTATTTTAAGTTATATTACATTAGCGTAGCATATTTAATTAAATCATATAGATCCCTAAAACTTAAAAATACTAAGGATATTTTTGAACTCTCTGTAAAATTACTGGATACCGTTATAGACATTCTGGCTCCTCACTTATGTACGATTTTCAATTTGTGTATTGATAGTGGTACATTTCCGGATCTTATGAAGTGTAGCAGGATTATTCCGTTGTTTAAATCTGGAAACCCTAAGAATTGTAACAATTTCAGACCCATATCGATTTTGCCAGCGTTAAGTAAATTATTTGAGAAAATTATTTTGAATCAGCTGTTATTCCATTTTAATGCCCATAACATCTTGCATACTCAACAGTCTGGCTTTACTAAAGGGCGTTCAACAACTGATGCTATAGCGAGTCTTATAAGATACATATTCGATGCCTTGAATGATTCTCATGATGCCATTGGTATTTTTTGCGATTTACCCAAGGCATTTGATTGTGTTGATCACCGACGTTGTTGGCTAAACTGAATCATTATGGTGTCAAGGGTGAGTCCTTAGGTGCTCTGAAATCATATTTAACAAACAGAACCCAGTGTGTTGATGTTGATGGATCTAAATCAGTAAAAATGTCGGTTGAAATGGGTGTTCCCCAGGGATCTGTACTAGGCCCTTTCTGGTTTTTAATATACATTAGCGATTTACCGTACATACTAGACGACTCAACCAGTGTAGTACTATTTGCGGATGATACGTCGCTTTTGTTTAAAGTGCCCAGAAATAGAGATAGAGTGGGATCTATTATTAATCCGATTTTGCAAGGGGTATTGCATTGGTTTACTGTGAATAATTTAGTACTGAATCCTAAAAAAACAAAATGCATTAGATTCTCAACTTGCCGCCAGACTCAACAACATCACACACCAAACTTGATTCAGGACAGTCCTACACTGGGTTTCTCGGATAATACAGTGTTTCTAGGCATGACAGTTGATTCCAAATTGCAGTGGGGTTCGCACCTAGCCACTTTGAGTAGTTAATTATGTTCTGCTGATTATGCTGTCAGAAAGATTATTATTATTATTTATTATAATTATTAAATACAGAGAATCACAAGCATTGTTACTTAGTCATCAGATCCGCAAAACTGCACTGCAGTTTGTCTGCGGATCTCAGTCTCTAGCATTTATTAAACACAACTGGCAAATATATATATAGATAATAAGTACTAAAAAGATACGCAGAAAGGCACGCGGCAGGTACCTATAATGTAATGGATATGTTTTTTATGAATGTTATGATTTAGACGTTACCACAAAAACTCCTATCGAATACCTAAGTACAGTAGGCATTCAATAAGTGCTCATGCAGCAACGTAGCTAACCTAGGTTTTTTCTTTTCAGATCTAATATCCACAGGAAGGCTATTTAGCATGTATGGCAGACGCTTTTTAAGGCATCTGTCACCGTAGTAATTAGTGACTCTTGGTACCTCAAACTTTCCTGTGGATACTAGGCAGCTAACAGACATAGACACAGCTAAATTAGTGTACTACAGCTATTTTCATAGTCTCATGTCTTACAGAATCCTAGTTTGGGGAAAATCTGCCAATGTAGACAGCATATTCGTTCTACAAAAGCGGGATATACGTGCGATTTATAATTTGAAACCGAGAACGTCCTTGAGAGGTCTTTTTGGAAAAGTCAACATCATAACACAACCGTCACTCTATATTAAATTTATGAAGTTATCATTTATCATGTATGCCAGACGATACTACGAACAACTTCCGAAAAACAGTGACATACACACCTTTAATACAAGAAACAAGGATAAAGTTGCTGTGCGTCGCTTACGAATTGCCAAAGCTAAATCGTTTATTGGACAGGCGGTACATTTCTACAAAAAAATCCCTAAGCATATAATTGACTTACCAGATCATAAATTTAAAAAAAGTTGTAAAATTGAAATTAATTGAGAAATCTTATTATTATAAAGTGTCGGATTATTTAATAGAAAAAAATGTGTGGATTAATTGTAATTATTATGATAAGTTATTTATAAAGTAATTAGCTATTATTAGTACTTTTAAGCAAAATTTGTAACATTTGACGGACATAAGTGTATCAATGTACACCTACATGGGAAATAAATTGAAATTGAAATTAAAGTCCCAGTAATTGCTATCCAAATATGATGATAATATTAGCGTTTTGTTTTTATTTTCAGCTGGAGTAATGTCCATGCTAGAGAATCTATCACCTCCGTTAATTCGATCAATAATCACCAAAGTGCTTCCTCAAGACGAAGTGGCCAAGATGTACTCTCTTGTCAGCTGTGTAGAGGCCACTTTACCCCTATTTGCGCCGATTCTATTCAGCTTGGTCTACTACAATACTTTAGCAGTATACCCAGGGTTTATATATGTCATATCAGGAGCATTTTTATCTTTATGTCTATTACTAGTCATGTAAGTACACATTTTAACATTTAATTTCATAATATTTGCTTCGCAAACTTAGCTCTAGTTAGTTTCATGTTTCTTTTTTTATAACATTGAACTTTAAAATAAATTGCTCTAAGCATTCAGTATAAAATATTGAACTGAACCCAAAATATTGAGAACATTCCACAAACTAGTTATGTTGTATTATTAAAAAACAGTTAATTATTTTTTGATACTTAGTTAACTCTTTATTCCTTGAATATAACTATGTATTTTTTTTCAGAATTGCAAACAGCCTGTTGTGCAGGATGTTAAAAAATCGTGCCCAAGATCGAAATTCATATTCTGATAAAGAACTAGGTAATGAAATTTCAGAACCACCAGATTACCAGTTCCCTTCTGAAGGAATGTAAGATACCCGAATCTTTAGCCTTCAAGAGCATGCAGTCAGTCCTGAATGGCTGATAGCAATTGTCTGCAAGCCTAGAGAAGAGTGAGACTGGGATATGAATTCAAAATAATTTATATCCAAGTCTCGCTTACTCTTAAAGCTTAAGGACAGCTTAGCTTAGGAGTAGATGGAACCTTATAATTTTTGTTGATAGTTTAAAATTTGATTAACGAGTCGTGTCACGAGAAAAAAACAGTTTATTGTAGCTGCGTGCCCATAAATAAATCCATCATTCGTTTAAAAAATTGAAATACGAAATGTGAAAACGAAACGTTTAAAAAGGCAGATAGTTTGATAGATTAGTTCTTTTGGAATGGAATGAAATGTATCACTGAGCCCTACTGCACCGAGCTTTAAGTAGGTATATATATTTATGTAATACTTAATAATATTTTCTAAAAGGTCATTTTTTATTTTTATTGCTACGTAGTTATAGTTTGGTTGGTTGTCATTTAGAAAATTTTAGATTTAGACTATCGTTGTGTAAACTAATATAAAGTCTGAAATGGAATTAGAGATCAAACATGTAAATAAACAATTGTCAATCTGACATGACTTTCCTTTTTAGGGTTCCGTAGCCAAAATGGCAAAACGGAACCCTTATAGATTCGTCATGTCTGTCCGTCCGTCAGTATTTACTTATTATTTTTCACAGAGACGTGCAAAAAATTAAAATCAATTAAATGTGTTCTTGTAAAAAGCGCCAATCATAACGAACAGTAAAAGAGGAGACTGAGGAATAGGGGATAATATCATTAAGTATTTATCGTCTAAAATTTTACCACTGATAAAAAATATTCATTAAAACTCGTGCTTTCTAATTATGACTTAATTAAGTACAATGTATTTTCTATAGCTTAAATATAATTAAATGTGATGTACCTACAACATTTTATCCGAATAAAATGTAGCGTATTAAGTAGACACAAAAGTATATTTTTCGTATAAGATCAGATATAGTAACTAAACTTGAACTGTGACTAAAGTGAAGGCTAGACTTTAGGTTAGTATAATTTAGCATAAAGGCATATACTTTGAATAAAACGACAAATATTACAAAACCATAAATACTTTTATTATATACAGGCACACAGACGAACATACACATTAACTTAATATTATTATGCTTAAAATAACAATACAAGTAACATTAGTAAGAAAACAAATACTTTTTACAGTTTTGAAAATAGGTACTGTGTTTATACGAGCACCTAACTTCCTGAAACAGAGGTGCAAGGTTTGATTTGAAATCGGAATCATAAATGCATGCGTGTAATTAAATTACCTTTACCTATATATTTGTTTAAAGCTGGGTTGCACCAAACCGTCTGTAATCGTAAGCTGTGTTCGTTAAAATTTTAATGTATGGAAAGTTTGACGAGTTCCTATGGGATGACAGCTGCCGGCGCCATATTTAACGTTGATCAGTTTGTGATCGTAAGTCGGTGCAACCCAGCCTAAGTATTTGAAATGTATTATTAACTCCAATATAAGGATTTTCACTTGTGAGTCTTTCTCTTGTAACTTTGCAAGTTTCTGTTCCATGATTGACTGGTAGAGAATGCCTTGATGCATTAAGCCCAGCATTTGCACTTGTTTCATGCAAAAAAGTATAAATAAATATTAAGCGAGCAAAGCGTCTGTTTAAGCTTGGGCAAAAGGCTTTCGTATGTCCGGCGGATTTCCGAATGTTCTCCTCTACAGGTCGCATTTTCAAGTTGTGTGAGTAGGTTTGACAATTATATGACAGTTTTCCATATAATTAACTCGTAAGGACTACAGCTGACAGAGTCACTAGTTGGATTATTGTGAAGTTTGTAAATGGAAGCCCTGTTATTAAGCCTGAGGGTAGCCACTGACAGATAACCTCTATAGACATTGACAGAAATAGTTTATCAAGTGTCCAGTTAGTAAGGCCTTGGTCTCCTATTTTATGCTATACGCGACGTGTGACTTCTGCGTCAACATTTCTACGGACGCAAGACGCCGACGTTGACGTTTCAAAGAGGCCACGGCAGTACATTTCTTTAGTAAGCATTGTGACGCTGAAGTCAGACGTCGCGTATAGCATAAAATAGGAGACCAGGGTCTTGGAGTTTAAAGTGGTTTCATATGAGTAAGGTACGCTTATCTATCGTCACTGTTCTGATGATCAATACATAGTTACGTATGAGTAATATAAATCTTTATCAGTAATTTAAAGTGAAAAATTTCTTCTCTCGAAACCATGGTTTGATCACCCAGTATCGTACAAAGACCTTTTTTCATTCTCCTTTACTAGTTAGGAAGGGACGGTTTGGTACGCGGCTGAGGGCGTAATTCAATTGATTTTCCACAATATGGCGAATCTCACATTATTCCTGAATAGGGTTAAGAATGTAGTCTAATGAAGTGTTTAATATATAAAATGATTATTTCCATACGTAAAAAACAATTTTACACATGAAAATGTTCCTAAATTCTCATTTACTCCACATTTACTCGATCATCGTAGTCTTGGCATCATAATTTATGGTTATTTTACTGTTTTATTTTATAAAATACTAACCGAAAAAGTATTAAGTATATAAATAAAAACTTAAAATTATTGTTTGGTTTATGTTAGTTACCTTACATAAATCATTTTATAAATGAATACTTAGTGCTTATTTTATTTCTATAGAGCAAAGAGGCGTGGATATTAATCTGATTGATAATAATAAGTAACTAGTTTATGCAATAATAATAGTTTTTAAGTGAAAGTGTCCACTTTGGTTAAAATCTTATTACGGGAGGCCAAGTCCTCTCAGGGGAGACCAAGGAAAGTTGGACCTTATAACTTTTGCTGCACTGCCAACACTAAGCAATGGAAGTTTACGAACATTTAGCAGGTTTCGTGTTTGCTAGCACTGTGTAAATTACTTGTTTAGATTTCTTATAAGGAATAAAATTACACATCTAATTTCCACGCCCCTTTTGGTTTTTTAAACTTCAACCTACAGCCTGCTTACCATACTTTCACCATCAGAGGAACCCTCACTTTTGATTAGTCACAGCGCTTTCCTCGTAGTCGACACCAAGTTGATAATCGGCTGTACGATAATATAGACCAGCGTAAACACCACAAATACCATCAGAGCCGTGGATAAACCAGGGTTTGGGGCACTGAAGTAGTCCATATTAAACCCTATGGCTATCGTGATAAGGCCCATGGAGAGCGCAATTAAGCCTAGTGCGATGTGGAGTATCTTGACTGGTCCGCTTCTGATCATCAGGCGTACTTTCGAGGAGAAAAGTGCTATGATGCCGGAGATAAAGCTGGCGATAGAGAACGCCAGCGCGATAACGCCTGAAATGGATAAAAAGTCATTAATATATGTAAGTTCTTACTTCCTTGTCATAAAAGTAATATTGGAATATTTTGTCACTGAGTGCGTATATACTTATGAAGTTGACTGTAGATGAAGATAAGGTACATTCTACTATTCAACTTTTTATCTCGCTTATCCAAAATGCCTTTTGTGATGATAAGCATGACTCATCAAATTGTAAGTAGCACACAAATCGTAAATAGCGGTGTAACGAAAACTGTAACCAGTGTAACCCTATTCATAAAACTTATCAAACATCTGTTAACTAAAATTTGGTTTTTTCCCTTACTCACAAACATAAATGTCAAAGAGACAGATGAGGAAAAATGATTTTTAAAGGCATTTTAATTCAAATAGGTTTGATGGACGTTTATGAATAAGGGAGTAGATGTTTTTGGACCGTTATCGGGCGGGAAATTAAAAATGTGGTATTTATTTCGAAAACTATAGAGTCATAGTTTCTAGTTTTGCAACACATTGCTACAGGCCTAACGCTTAAATCAGTCTGCTCCTGAGGTATGCAAGCGGTACGGGAGGGGTGTGTTTACGACACGTAACTTCAGCCGGGCGTCAGTCTTGTGTCTTGTCACTCCTCTCGTACCGCTCGCATACCTCAGGAATTCAGATTCAGATGATTTATTTGCCTTAGGTATAAGTACATGCAAATACATTCAAAAGTAAAATAAAATACACCCAGTGTCAGCTTAACTTATTGATAGTTACATTGTTGTTATGATTATTTATTAAGGAATTACTTAATCCAGTGCATTGGTGACAAATTATTTTATTGTACATTATGGTCCATTAATAAAATACTCCTTTCCCTTTTTATCAAAAAGTCTGATGTCATTACATTGTTTTATGTCATTAATTAATTAATTACTTAAATATTTAATTGCGATATTATCTAGACACGCGGCAGCGGGTCCAGCCCCAGCCAAGTTCATGGACTGGATTCAGGAACTGGCGGACAGCAGCAGCCGAACCGTTTGGAGCCCCTTTTGACCCCCCAATAACTCTAAATCTATCTAACATAAAAACATGAAATTTGGCACGTATACTAAAATCCTTTAAAACAACTAGAACCCCAAATTTCATTAATATAAATTTAATAGTTATTGAGATATTAAATTTCAAAAAACGGCATTTTTACCACTGACTGACTGACTGACTGACTGATTGACTGACTGACTAGTAATCAAAAACCTAACCCACTTCCACATGACCTAGAAAGCTGAAATTTGGCATACAGCTTGGTAATTATGTGTACATGTATACACCAGAAAAAATCAGAAAACAGTGATTTTATTATTATTATTATTTATGCTAGTTACCTCAGAACTCTACAACCGATTTGGAAAATTATTTTTTTGTTTGTAACGGTATACTTACGGGGTGGTCCCATTGTCATCGGGCCAGAATCTGATCATAAGGTCCTGGAGAAATCGAGGGAACTCTTCGAATATTTTAGGTGCACCTATAGTGGTTTGGGTACTTTGTATAGTAACTCGTGCATTCGCTCTGGGAAAGCACCATTGGATGAAGTTTGACAAAAAGTAATGATATCCCATCAAAAACATAAATGTGAAAATGGCAGCCAAGTTCACCAACAAAAGAATTGAGATCTAAATGGGCGCCAAGTTCCGTAGATTATCTGAAAAGTTGCCAAGTTTGGCACCAGATTGTTTACAGTAAAACTAATTTACTGCGGCTTAATGCATTTTGAGCTTTAACTTGGCAGTTTTCTTAAATATCCAACAGCTTTTATGGTATTATAACATACTGCATAGAAAACTGCCAAGTTAAGGCTCAAAATGCATTAGGCCGCAGTAAATTAGTTTTACTGAAAACAATCTAGTGGCAAACTTGGCAACTTTTCAGATAATCAACGGAACTTGACGCCCATTTAGATCTCAATTCTTTTGTCGGTGAACTTGGCTGCCATTTTCACATTTATGTTTTTGATGGGATTATAGTACAACACAACTAGGGTGGTAGGGCAAAGAAAGGCTGAGATCGCAGATTTTGCGGCCCGAGCTGTAGGTGAGGGACGTATATATATATGCGATCGAGGGCTTTATTTATTACCTCCCGTGTTTTGTACATCGTTTATGACTACACTTGGCCAGAAAGCGGCTTATTCCGTACGCGTAGCGTGCGGTAAAAGCCCATTTTTGGCCAGGTGTGGTAAAAAACTTATATTGATTATGGAACAGACTCACTGAAGCGTTATACCTGTAGATTTCTGTATATAAGGAAAATTGAGACTATTTTTAGAATTTTCTTACATTCTGTATGTTATGTCGAGGAAATATAATGTTTTTCACTTTTGGGCTTTTGGTATTATCATATAAATTAAACATTAAATCATCTTGACTGTACTGTTTTAGCGGCCACCGATGCCGTTGGAGTTTTACTAATATATTTTAAAAGTAGATGTTTCCGAATCCTCCTAAGAGCCGGGCTACACTGCTCCGTTGCGTTGCGTTTATGAATAGGTTCCCTCGGTGTCGTCATCCTGATTCTATTCATAAACAAACGGAGCAGTGTGGCCCGGCCCTAAGTATCTAAGGTGCTTATGAAATAGATATTCACCACAAAATCCGTGCGGTGTGCTAACAACCATTTCAGTCTCAGCCAGTGCCAAGAATGAACCCACAATGACGAACAAGGAGCCGATGACTTGCAGACATCCGTGCACAATACGTTTGCCGTCTTGAGACAGCTGGAAGGACCAGGAGTTGTGTCGGTGGAGTGTCAGTACCGCTTCCACTAGGAACAGTTGGTACTGGGAAAGAAAATTTGAGTAAGCGCCTATATTTATTGAATAACAACATGCTTAGCGGTGGACCTTTAGTGGTAGAACATCGCTATCTATCGATAGGCGTTCTTGCAGAATAAATTCATCATCATCCTAGCGTTATCCTTAGAATTGGCGTAGGCAATAATTTTTAGAAAGCGACTGCCGTCCTACCTTCCAATCCAAGGGGTAAACTAGACCTTATTGGGATTACTTTTGTCAAGTCTGTGGGCAACTTGACTGTTAAGTTCTCAAGCTACACGGAGGCCTCTAACTTGGCTTAACGTCTGCTTTCATAGACATAAGCCGGAATCAACGACTTCCAAAGTGCGGGAGCGCTCAGTTAACCATCACTAAAAGCTGTCACCCATCCAAGAGTTGAGCACGGCCGATATTGTTTAACCTCGCATACCGCACGCGGTATGCGGGCGCCGTTGGAGCACGCTCTCGCTTGAAGAATGATCTATTCAATTGGATAAAGCGATTCCTCGTGACATATTTTTTAATAATCAAGTGAAGCAATGTTTTTTTAGTGGGAGGATAATATTTTACAAAGTAGGTTGGTAAATATGTGCGGGTGGCACACTGAGATAGAATGGGACTATTATTATTATTATTCTCCTTATTTATTTCTTTCTCTTAAGCTAGGTTTTTTACAATAACTTATAAAAGTTAAATATATAAACATACATACAAAATATAAAAGCATTATAAAAAACCTAACCTAGGGTGCCATCGGCAGCGAGGCAGGGCCTAAGCTACCGGTGGTTAGGGCGACAGAGAGAGAAACCTCCGGACTATCCGCGCCGTGTCCAGGAGTATATTATTATTATTATTTATGATAATGCTGATGATGAGCGATATGTGAGTGCTCATGATTTTCCTATTTTACAAATAATTCCTTTGGGCTTGGTAACCACAAAAAATGGCATCGAATAGCAATTGTATTTAATAAGATATAGGTAACTGCGTTATCGAAACTTTAACTTGTCCTTAATTTAAGTTTTAATTTATGTTACAGCAAAGCATTACATAAAATAGACCACTGTGGAGTATAAAGTATATTCAAATGAACGATCTACAAATAGACGTTGCTAGGTGTTGTAATATAGCCTCCGAATTTGTGTATTGCGCCTATAAGCAATTAAGCATGTTAGCTCTTGATGTGTGCGTAAGCACAATTGAGGGGCGCTCAATTTGAAATTGGTTTTACTTTAGGTAGCCGGGAAAATAGAAAAAATGGGGAACAAGGACATAGCCTAAAACAAATCGAAAATAATATAAAAAGCAAATGTCTTGTCGTATGCGGCGGCCATATAGAAGTCTGAGAATATGCTGACATATGGAAATTGACGCACCGATAAGAGCTCGGCTTAAACAATCATGAATAAGTACATTAATATTTATAAAAGTCAACGAGTAGGTATACACTGACGTGTGTAAGATAAATCTAGACACCTGACATAGTCGCGGTTAGCACTGCTTATTTGTCCTTATTATCAGGTTACAACACGGTAAAAGAACAGTCACGAAACAGTTTTACATAATCATAGTTTCACAAAACATTCAATACGTACGCCGGTGCCCGCAAAAATTATATGGAGCTGCAAATTACTGATGGCGCCACTTGGTTCCACAGTTAACGCGAAGTGCCATATGCAGAAGACTACTATAGCTATTTGCATGTGGTGGAGAAGGTTGACTAGCTGGCACATTGCCAACCACGCTGAGTCCCAGGAGTTGGCATAAACGTCACCACTTTCAGCGTCATAAGTGCCTGGTGCCCGAGTGACCTCCGCTTGGTATGGAATGTGCTCCCTCACTTCAAACATCTCGACTTTGTCCACAGATTGGCTGGAGCTAGTCGCGAGCTTGTTGTCTATTCTGGGCACAGAATACTTCTCCATTGACTGTTGGCTCGTGCTGGGTCTATCCATCTTCTCTATTCTGGCCACACAGTAGACCTTCCGAACCGTTGTTGAGACACACGCGGTCACATGGACTCCGGCTACGTACTAAGAGTTACACTCTTAAGTCGGATGTGTTTGAGATAGCGATAGTTGCAGATAACATGGGAGAGTTTGATCGGTTCTTCAGTTATCGTTGAAAATTGACAGTTTTGAGATTAACCGGTTGTGCAACTTGCGATAATGCAAGAAGTATTTGAGATATTAGTTTAATCTCGTTCACGTTTGTGCAATAACGAAATTCCTTTGCTTCTATAGAAGTTAAATTTGCTTGGAGTTGAATGGCGGTGTTTTGACCTAAATGCTGCGATGAGTTTCGTATTTGATGGCTTCGGCAAATAATAAACAATTGTCAGTTCAAAGATGGTAGCTATACTCTGTAGATTCGACGAACACGAACTACTTAAATCCAGAGAGTATGTTATTGATGTATGCCTAAAGTATAGTAGGTACTTTATTACATAAGTACCTAATTCTTGCTAATGCTTCATTATCGATTTGAGTGAAAGAGATATTTCCAAATATTGTGAATAGGTAGGTGAAGGTGATGTACAGGCGCGGAATAAAAGGGTTCGTCACTTTTTAAATCTATTTTAAGGCCGTAAAGGAAACGCACCACCTCTTTAATCCTTATTGTCATTGTGATAAGAGCGAAAAAGGTATGTACAGTCGCGGAATGGAAAGGTTCGTCACTTTTCAAAAGAACCTTTTCCGCGACTAAATACGTGTCTCGATTTTCTTGACTTACCTACCTATACGATATCATTGTAAAATTGCTTAGGACTTTTTAAATTGATATGAATTTAATTTGTAACAAAACATGACATTGTAATTAAAATATTTTTCATATGCATGTACTTATTACTCACATTTTTTAATTCTGTTATTTTTCTAGTGAACTAATATAAGCATGCACATAGTAAACATTATGTGCCCTATCAGGGTGTCATATGTGCCCTATCACCTGCCAATACTTAATATCTTCTGTAATGCACTTGACTTAAAATGTTGAATAAATATAAAAAAATACTACCAACCAATGTGAATTTTGTACAAAATTTAATTATCTTGATGGCAAACTCCGCAACTCACAAAATTATAATTTGTTTTCCAATTGGAAACTTTTTAAAGAATTGCCTTCAGCTATATTAAACACTAGCGGCACTCGAGCGCCTCAAATAATATGTGGTTAGTTCAACTACTCGCCCATAGATGGCACGCACGGTACCACTTACAAAGTTAAATTCTCTTTCAAAAGTACTTACTACAAAGTTCAAGAGGGTTGTCACGGTGGCTGGACCACGCGAGATTTTTCAAATTCGAGTACCTATTTTGTGCTGTTTGTTACCTGACATATGCCTAACATAAACTAATTTTTACCTCGCTAATAAAATATGAAAAAACTGTCAATAAAAGTGGCCAAATGTTTTTAATTACCTAAATGCTAATTTCTGATATGTTGAACAAATAAAAACTTTTTGGTTTAAATAAAGACGATTTAGACGTGTTTGCCCTCAATAACTGAATTATTTAAATTGGTTTATGATCACCGATTATAAATCAACGTGTTTATTTTTTAGAATTTATGGACAACCCTATAAATTATCCATTTATTTTAAAGTTGTCCACGACTGAACCTAGTTGTAATAGGGTTACTCATAACTTGATACACCGAAACCCGGATATCGACCACCTACCAGCTACAACTCTTTACAATTACAGGCGTAACTATTTAGACGCTGCCAGCAATTAATTACGTTCAAAGAATGCACCGCCTTTATCACGCCGCTGTTTGGAGGAGACGCCCCCTATTAATAAGGCATAATGATCTACCTGAGGCGGGACCCATTTGTCACCTGATTTGATAACGAGGGAGAAAAAAAGGGCTTTTTTATTGGGAGTGTATATGAGAGAAATAATTAGTTGTGATGTACGTATATTTAAGAGTTAAGAGGGTAATAATAAATAAAAATAGAAATAATTTATTCATCAAAAACATCTTACAAAACTTTGTCTTTACAACTTAAGAGTCTACTTCCTAAATAGGTATAACCTGAGCTTTAGGATAAGCAGTGCTCCTCCCCGTATGTTATATCTTAATTTCGATGTTTGACAAACAATATCTAAAGTAATCTACGGCAACTACCTAACTCGTCATACGGTTCCAAAATGTCTTTCAGCAGTAATTATATGGAATGGACCAGTATACAGGGTGGCCCATTCAAATCGGTCAGTATGGGAAAGTCTAAAACTATAAGACATACGAAGATTTGCTCTTAGGAACCATGTCACCGATTTTACAAGTAGAGAGGTACAAACAACCATAGAGACAATTTTACATGCCTGAACTTGTTGAATATTGTAACGGTGGTCACTTTGAACACCTACTATGATAAATTAAAGTATGTGAAAAAAATGCATTTTATTCATTTTAGACATTGTTTCTTAGAGACATTTACTGCTTAAGACCTACACAAACGATATCTGAATAGAAATAGTGTAAGTTTATTTTTTCAAAACAACCGGGTTCGATTCCCTAGCTGGGTACAGTGTTTTTTTTCAAATGTATGAATGCAGTTTTTCTTTTTATCAAAATCGTTGACATGGTTCCTAAGAACAAATCTTCGTATGTCTTATAGTTTCAGACTTTCCCATACTGACCGATTTGAATGGGCCACCTTGTATATAATGAACTCTTTGGAATGGACCTTCGGGGTGTAGCTATATGTATTTTATCACGCGGCTCCGCTTCCGTTTTATGTAATATGCGGGCGAGCATCTAGTCTACAACAAAATAGTTCAGCTATTATGCCTATTATTCATAAAGTATCTCTAAAATAAAATATGACGATGCGAACCACAAGTAAGTATAACACTGACGTCTCGGCATTCTGTCATAGAGTGCAAGTCCCGGGCTCTTATTCACAACGTTTCACATCGTCTTATATCAAGCCAACCAGTGTAAGCCAGACCTTCGATTACGCGTTGTTATTGCGAATCCTGGCACCTAGACACTAGGGGTGAGCGGTGAGATGTGGTGAAACGAGTGGTGAATGGTAGTTGGTCATTACTCGCTCTCATGTAATATTACACCCGACGATTATAAATCGATGCCGGCGTGTATCGATTATGGACGATTCGATTCTGATTTATAGTGCCGCGGATGGCTGGTTTTTTGTATAATTTTTACTTTTTTTAGGGTCGTACGTGGTTAGGTTAGGCTTGGTATTTGACGTTGTGGGAAAACTTTTAGTGTTAAAGCAGTAAACTACCTAATACTTTATACCCATAACCAGAAGTATAATATCCGTTCTCGACTAGGTTATTGTAAAACGCACACTTTTTCTATGGTCTTCGAACGATAATATCTGTTTGATATATTAGAAATATTTGTAGCCGTTTCTTCAGTTACAAATCATTCACTTTGATCGTTTCACCTCATTGAAAATAATAATTATGAACAAAATGTATAAACGCATCAATATTTGACATCTTAATACCCGATAAGTTGCAACTGTTGACCTCTAGCTAATGATATGACATGCGCCCTGTTGCCTGAGCATGTAGTAGCAGAGCAGTATGAGTATCAGTATGAGTATGAGTCATATTCTTTATTCATATTATTATCAATATTACATGTCACATATAAAAGGTTCATGTTACATAGAATAAAACTGTGTCAGATTAAAACATAGTACCCACTTATCAAAAAGGAGACTAAAACAAATGAGATTATATTGTTGCATGGCATCTTTTCTCACATCGCAGCAAATATAAAATCTAAATTATGTGAGAGCGGGCACACTGCACGCCTCGCGTCATCTCATGCTTGTTAATTATTATAAATCGATGCAGTATGCCACACTCGACCACGGGCAAACCGGCTATTTCACCACAAGATCTGCCCATCACTGTCTATCTTTACTAGTTTGAAAGGGATGGACTGTGACTTGATATGGAATAGGTACACTTGATTCGATTATTATCAATAGATTTATCGCGTCTACGCTTCGAGCATGATGTTTTACGTCAGCACGTTTTGCTTAAAGTATGGCTTTTTTAGTTGGTTGAAAGAAAGCAATGCTTTGCAAGACAGTTTCAAGTTTATTGATCATGATGATGGGGGAATGATGGTTTCGGGTGGGCATACCTAAAAAAGCTACAGGAAAATAAATTCAGTTATAAAATGTATGACTTAAATATCGGTATTCTTGCGCCGTAATGTCGAAGGAAAATGATAAGAACTAAGATTTGATCAAATCCCTAAGAGATATGATCAATTCACGTATTCACACAGGACGTTAAAATGGCTACCTACTCTATTTCTTCATTTCCCTAGAAAAATCCAGTGATTTTATCAAATCCCTGGGGGCCAATTCTCGGTCCGATCGAGATGCATGTCTATCGTGACATTGTATAGAATGGTAGAGTCACTTGTATGGAATCTCGAATAGAGATCATCTCGATCGAATTTGAGAATTGGCCCCCTGGGTCTGTTTAATACCTAACGAGCTCGTTTCGTCAATTCACTAACGCAGGTTAAGGATTTTGTCAAATCACTAGACTAGTCTTGTGAAATGACAAATCGAGTTGACCGTTATTGGTGATTTTATTATTTCTCTAAACCGACTCAGGGATTTGATCAAATCACTGGATTTTTCTATGGAAATGATGAAATGGAGTAGCCATTTTAACGTCCTGCGTGATATCATGATCATATACCTGCAACATATATATTTATATATACAAAGGTCCAAAAACCAAGTAAGTTGTAACCTTACGCCCTAAACAATAAAGCCGTGTTCACATATTCCATCACTTCGTCTGTGCACATATTTTCGAACTAGCCTGCACTATCGACGGTGACTGTACAATACAAATTAAACGACAAAATTATTGCAACCAAACAAAATGGAAGCATAACGACTACAAAGCCCCCGCCATTAATATAGCGTTTGCGGCCGGTAGTTAAACATCTTAATAAGAAACCAATAGAGATTACAGACTAAGGTATACGGGGGTGGGCTAGCTTATCCAAAACTACAACGGAGTAAGCAACGTCATCGGTTCTGGGTATTCACGATGCTTACCGATTATAAGGGCTCATATTTTTATCAATAGAGACTTGACTACCAATAGTGTCTTAGTTTTAAGGCTGTGGTTAAATACTGAAAATCAGCGGTCTCGCTGAGACTCAAACCCTTTCAATACAGGCATTCAGCATTGTAACACATATATGTTTAGCCTTTAATTATTGTTTATTTTCTAAAGTGTATAATCAGGCTTTGGGGTGAGGTACGGGCTTTCTGGTCTTAACCAGCAACACCGGTCAAGTTAGCCACTGTCATTAGTATAACCTCAGTGTTG
The DNA here is from genome assembly GCA_905163555.1 of Notocelia uddmanniana. Classification (NCBI taxonomy): domain Eukaryota; kingdom Metazoa; phylum Arthropoda; class Insecta; order Lepidoptera; family Tortricidae; genus Notocelia; species Notocelia uddmanniana. Next base: position 8,548,315 of record LR991069.1, on the reverse strand, counting down.
CCACTGTAAATTTGTAACGTGTAGCTTTTTAAATTGGATTCCAGGCAAAAAATATCCCCTCGAGACAAGGAACCTGACAATTATTTGAGGGGACAAAGCAAAGGTTTAGGTACAATACAATATACTCTTTATTGAAAACCTCAATAACACAACACAATATACTCGTAATAACAAACTAAACATTCATGCTCTTCTGGGTGTTATTCCCAACCCTTCACTTCACGTCAGACGAGAGTACAAGACGAACCAACTCCCTACCTACCTTAACTCAGACCACCGATTACGCGTTATTCTTACGAATTCCAACTACAAGATAAACTAGAGGTGAGGTAAAACAATTTGAGAATAGCAAAGTTGGAATTAAAACTATTAAAAAAACAGTTCGGAGATGGAAGATGCGATGGAAAGGTCACATGCAAAAGGTAACTGCAACGCGCAAAAAAGCGCTCACACCTGATGCCGTAACGCGACTCGAGACGAGAAAATCTACCACTTTCTTTCTAAATTGCCCAGTGCGAGTGAGACAAGAGACACCGAGTGCGAGAGCGCGCGATGCGACTCGACAGCACGTTGTACGTCGGCCTTTATGAGGGATCCGTAGCTGGACACTTTGGGACTTTGTCGTTTTCACCCGTTAGACTTTTAATATAAAAGTTTAAACATGATGTCAAAGCGACAAGGTACAAAGGTGTTCAGTCCCTTGCAAGGCCGACCGTACAAAAGGAAAGCGGAAAAGGTTCAAAATCAACTTCCTGATGGACGAAAAATACCAAAATTATGATTATGACAATTATGCATTAGGTGTTGTAAGTCTGGTTTCCGATTACGCATAGTTACACCTTGAGGTCAACATATACCGGGGTTATGTGAGATCAGAAGCAGCTTATGAATTGCCTAATCGGACATAGGCTCTTTTGTTTTAAGCTCCAGATCTTAGGCCACAATATGTGTGGTCCGTCCAACCGTCAGCCGCTAAGGATGCTGGATATCGATAAATTCCCAGTGATCTCTAGTTTGCCTTTGTAATTTACTGAGTGTACAAATGTGAGCTATAGTGAATGTTAGTTGTTTACGTTATAGAATTATGTGACAGGCTTTAAAGCGTATAAAAGCGTTACAGGACATGATAATCTCGGATTGATCTCCGATTTATTTGATTTTAAGTTGCTTTTCTATGCAGAAAATCACCTGCTCATTAGTAGGTATCTACCTATTATCTTCTGAGATTCTAATATCATTCCAATGCTTCATTTGGACTACCATAGCTGGACCATTTTATTATAATATGTAAGCGCACTAATTTTTTTTTCGCACTCTTGTCATCCCTACGTAGAATAAGTGACCTTAATATTACGTGCATTTACGGCCTGTCTACACAATTATAATTTTTTGATAAAAATGTTATCGACAACAGTGACGCCCATCCCTCTAAGTATCCCCATCAATACAGTATTAAGGCATTATTTTTCAAATCTAGCCCAGAACCTCCCGCGCGCTATAATTGTTTCGTGACCCACATGGCCACTTAGTCCAATCATAGAGGAACCTTTCTGTTTCAACCAAGGTAAACGTACCAATTTTTGACGTCTTAGGTATAAAACTTGCTCTGTTTTTCACCGCTATTGCTATGAATTAAGATTGAAGGTAATTTTGTACTAAGCAGTAACACCTGCCTAACAAAAATTCTAAATTTCAAATTAAAGGGAAAAATTGGAAAAAATAATTTAGTATGGGATGGCGCATTGTTACTGACGATTTCTTAATGTAATTTGAGAAGTTGGTGCCGTTAAAAGAAGCCTATGTCTTCTAGGTAGATGTCGCTGTCCGCCTCGCTAAAGGCATTTTAAGGGGTAATTAGTGAAGGATTTCGTGTTTGAGCTTGATTGTTTCTATAGCTCAGAGGTTACAGCGATTAGCCACGTATGCCAGATGTCGCAGGTTCGAATCTTGCTGGGAGCACATTTTTATTCAAGTTTTACCTCTAATTCGAAATTTAAGATTTAAGGTGTTAACTATTGGGTACTGGCACTGGGATATTTATTGTAAGAATGGTTCTGTTTGCGCGAAAAAAATATACTCGTATAGGGGGGTTGAATTGTCAGCGTTTTGAAACGCTCGGTTTTAACGTCATTGTCGGATACACAATTATCTACACAAAGAGTAAGTAAACGCGAGAACTTTGATCAAGTAAGACTCAGATTCGATGTTGATTTACGTTTTTAAAAAGTTAACTCTGTATCATTCTCTTTTAACAATATTTAGTAAAAATGACGTAAAAAACGCTGAATATTCGCCGCCACCACTAACTATTTAGTACGTAGCTATCTCCCCTTAATCTCCACACTTTGCGGACATTTGTTAATTGGTTTTATAATTTTCATGCCTAGTTATCTAATAGAGTGTTGTGTGTAACAAACTCTTGTTTTATGGTATTTCATAAAGGCGCTAGAGAAAGACGCCTAATGAGACGGCGAACTGTGGTAAGCCTAGATGAACGCTGGTTGTGGTCCACGCAAAGGTGCTCGAAAATATATGTACAGACTTATGTGTACAGATGTGGTGAATAAGGCTTTCCCATTTTTTACATCTGTACCCATTGCCTCTCTGTCGCAGTTACAATTTCAAGTGCCACAAAGGGAGATACGATAGACATGTACATAGGTATCACTGAGGTAGACGAGCGAACTATACTATTTCGATATGCGGCAGATAGAGAACTAGTATGTAGTAAATATTATACGGTCGAATACAGTTCAGATTAACTACCTAATTCATCGGCGTATCATGCATGTTGATAATTATTTCACTCGTTCATTTTCAACGTAATTGTAAAAAAAGAATAATTACCAACTCGTTGGCAGGTTACTGAGGTAGTTCGTGGTGTAACAAAAAGGGATAAAATATATTTTACTTCTTACACACATAACTCCTTCTGGTTAATAACATGAAACAATGTAGGTATGATGTAGTCGTTGAGGCTACATACACATGTATTATAAACACAACTTAAACAAAAAAAATACATAAAATAACCGATTCGATCTTTCTTCTTCAGATCTTCACCAAAATTATACGGAACTAACTTGGAGGTACTACTTCCACTCAAATAAAAAATAATTTACCAAATCGGTATAAAAATATTACGAGCACTTTGGCTTAGTTGGTAGAGACCCTGCCTACGAAACCGGAGGTCCTGGGTTCGAATCATGGTCAGGGCATTATTTGTGCATTTATAACGAATATTGTTCCTGGGTCTTGGATGTTTCCTATGTATTTAAGTACAATTTATCTATACACATATACATAAGTATGTATATCGTCGTCAACTACCCATAGTACAAGCTTTGCTTAGATGGACTAGGTCGATATGTGTAAGATTTTCCCCAATATTTATTTATTTATTTAAAATAACGGAGTCCTGAGGTAACAAACATAAAAAAATATTCAGAATTCAGAAACTCCTACTTTTTTGCGCGCTCGCTCAGACAACGAAATCTATCTTGCAGTTATTTGCCCTGTTTTGCGATAAATCTTCTGAGAAAATGTTCTAAAACTTTATAATGATGATTAAGAACTTCTATGACTCTTCGTTCTAATAAAACTATAGTAACCGCAACCCAAACAACGTCTATCTAATTTTTCTCTAATCTAATCTTTCTTACACTTGCATGACCTTACTGACCGTGTCTCGTAACTTTAATGGCCCCAGTTTCTATTTGATCATGGGATAGCGAATCCAACAACCAAGCTCACCTTCTCGCGTCGGTTTTAAGACTAAATTAGAAGCAAACATTACTACTTTTCCTGAATGACGTCACAGCTCATCCGGGCAACGAAGCGTCGTCAAAGTTAATCTCTCTAAGTCTTGGACACAACCTTACTTAGATAAGGGAGTATCTCACAACATGTATTCCAATAGTTAGAACCTTTGCACATGAAAAAGTAATACTTAAGTTGTAGTTAGACGTGGAAATCCAGGATGCGCGGCGAATTAGTAAATATAGGAATTGCAGGATGCTGTGAGATATTTTGTCTACATTATAAATAGCTTTTAGTTGACGTTTGATAAGAAAAAAGCCGTCATAATAATTACATTTTTACAAGTTTTTACTGCGGTGGATATATAGAAGTTCTATATAATACGAGAATGTTGATTGTTTTATGTTGTGAACTCACCGATTTGTGTGTCATTTCGCTAATAGAAATGTATCCCATCCCATGTCCACACCATCTTGTCAATGAATTGTGAAGTGGTAGGAGAAGATAAATGATGGGATGGATGGTGGGTTGTGGTGTCGTGGATGTATTATTTTATTTATTTTGAAATTATTTTGACATTGATATATAATAATAAAATAAAAATAAAAAGCCCATTTATTCCATAACCAGAAGAAATTGTTAAATTTATAAATCTTAAGTGCTTATGCTGTGGTCGGTGGGTTTTGGTTTTTTCGGGTAAAGGCCTCCTCCAATTTGTGCCATTGTTGCCTGTTCTGAGCTGTATTTGATATATAAAATCCTTGAAAATAAATGAGTATGAGTGTGAAGGTTTCGGCTGTGTTTTACGAAATACGAATACTAATTGTAGGTTGCCGTACCAGGTTTTCCTTCACCGAAAAGCTAAACTGTCATTTCATGGGACAGTTAAAATAAATAAATAATGGGGACAATCTTACACAAATCAACCTAAAGCAAAGCTTGTATAGGTAAAAAACTTAATCAAAGGACCTGTCGTATGCCTGTTGTATGTAGTTGTAAATGTGTTCGAATAGACATTCCATATTTAAAATGTGTAACACAAACAAAACACATGTCTATTCAAACACGTCACAACTACATACAACTGGTCGTTTTCTTAAGTTTTTTACCTATACTATAGGTACTAGATGACGATATGATACTTACATATAGATAATAAATACTTAAATACATAGAATATATCCAAGACTCAGGAACAAATTCATGTTCGTCATACTAACAAATACCCATGTCGGGGATTCAAACCCGGGACCACCGGCTTCGTAGGCGGGATCACTATCGACTAAGCCAACGTGGTCGTCAATTTCTAAATAGAGCCCAGCACACTTTATACAGGGTGTAACAAAAATGGTATGGGAAGAATTTAAGGCAATCATCGTTCAAAAATCGCTTCTTTATTATGCGACAGATAAACACAAAGATGGACAACGATCGTGGTAAACCTACGAATTCAGTAATTTAGCGAATCAACCTACATACGGAAATCCATAACCACTGACGTACAACACCGACAAGTTCGTATCCCGACAGCAATTAGTACTTTTACTCATAACGATTTTTACTTTCCACTCCAGTACTAAGCACCAAGCCCTTTTCAAACGGTCGAAAGCCGCCGCGCGCGCCAGTTGCCCAGGCGCATGCATCGGGAAATTGTTATCGCGTTGACATGGTTTCGAAAATGGCGGCTTTTTTAATGAATTAAAAAACTGTGTTTAGTTGTGTATATTCTATTTCTTTCTTATAGTAAAATGCGGTGCCGCGTGTTTTTCGACTATTTTCAAAATAATCTAATTTTTACAAGACTACTTGTGAACTTTTTGGTTCTGCTTTTTTAATTCAGTAGAGGACGTCAGGGGTTGTGGAGTAAATTTAAGTATTTTTTTCTGTAATGTAAGTATATCAGATTTGTTATGTTATAAATCTTTTATTTTGTTGTTTAAATTATTCGTGTCTAAGGGCGAGTGACACCAACTTACGATTACAGTCCGGTCAACGTTAAATATGGTGCCGGCAGCTGTCATCCCATAGAAACACGTCAAACTTTTCATACAATCAGCTTTAACGAACACCGCTTACGATTACAGACGGTTTGGTACAACCTACCCTAAGGGGCCTTCCTGGTTTATCAATGCGGAGGCGGTAAGATATGAAAGAACTGTCAGGTGTCAGTGTCAAATACAAATACAGTACTGGCCCGCTTCTGGGCATGGCATTACTGCACAAACGTAATACTGACAGAAGATCAGACTGAAGTCAAGAGCCGCCTTAATCGTAAATAAATTTTCTACTAATAAATAATGTCACAAGTAAAGAGGAAAGAAGAAATAAAAAGGTACGTTACAAGGTGAACATTATTAATTTATTACGCGTTACTGTCTAAAATTAAACGCGTAACATGTCTGTAGGTTTGACATATTGGTCGGTCCGGCGACTCCAGCGTAGTTTTGTGTTCAGTCACACTTAACTAGTTAAATGCTGATCTCAATCTACACACTTAATCAATCTGTCGAGACAACCGCATTGAAAGTAAATGGATTGAATGATTGTTGCCTTGCGAACTTATAACTGCATCTCTAGGTTATTAGTGAAAAACTGACAGGTCTTAGGGTTCACAGTCGCGAGACCAGCTCGAATGAAAAGCCCCGAAAATCCCGGGTTTTTCATACAGGCCGGCCCTGGATTGCAAACCCTAATAGGTCTGTTCTGTTGACCGCCTATCTCAGCAACAGTTCTGGGAGAAAAAACAAAATAAGCTATATCTGCTATCTTATGGAAACCTCCAACTAAATTTGACCATTCATTACATGGCGTTCTCAATACACATAAACTTTTTTGTGCATTTGGAAATTTCCTACTTAGTAATAATAATGAGCACTGTGATCTCCGATTAGCGATACAAACCGACTCGACTCTGCGTCACCTCTTACCTCACACCTACTTACACCGTTTTTTCTGGAAAGTATCGAAATTTGACAAATGACATTTGACAGTTTCCATATAAAAACGGGTGAGGTGTGAGGTGACAGGTGAGGACGAGTCGGTTTGTAAATAAGAGGCCAGTAAATAAAAAATTGCAATTTCGATCAAATAGTAAGAAACACACACACAGACAGTCCATACAGCACATTACTCGTGCAGACTTAAATGCAGCAAATTGAGTGTCATGTGGATGGATAACGCATGTCCTTGTGCATCACGCTGCTCACCGTTTGATCTACACCGCCTGGAGGCACCATTATAGATGAAGAAGAAATACATTGTCATTACAAAATTCGAAAAGACGTTAAATAGAATCACCACAGGCGTGGTCCCAAAATATGCTAAGGTGCCTTCTCAAAACTAGGATAATCGTTCTTCCAGGCGATATCGTTATATTTATGGGTACCGTCGGTCTTGCCTTATTTAAAAAAAATCATAGCCGGGTTATGACAATAAATAGAATAGATGGATAGAGGTAGAGCACAGAGCCCAACCGGGAAGTACCTCCTCCTTACAGAAGACCGCAGCCATCACCACTACTTGCTTTGTTAGTATGATGGTGTTGTTTCGAGTAAGGTCGCCAGAATTCCCGAGAATGCACTTTATTGTGAGTGAGGGACTTGTCTCTAACTGAAGACACCAAATCCGCGAATAATTGAAGGGTCGGCTACTTGTGTCTCCTATGAAGTAGCCAGCGTCATGGCCGTCATGGGCTATATATATATTCCCTATCTGCTTAGCATCCGGTAGGCCACATTCTTATTTGCCAATATCGTGGCATAAAAAAACTTGAGAATCAGGTATGTCTTTTGATTCGTAAGTACGCAAATGCACTGAGGACATTACTAGAGTAAAATCGATCTTAAACTGAACACAGCCGTAATGTGTTTTCACTTACATTATTTTTCTCTAATAGCTATGTCCAGTGTAAAATGTCGTCTATCACACTTGGATCTTTATACAGAAATAATAGAGTCGAAAAGTAGACTACTTACCGTGTTTGGGAGTGATCGGTTGTGTGATTAAGAACTTGTCTCAACCATATCAATTCACCTCGCCGCTCACTTTAGTATATCTTGACTCCGAGGTTCAATAATAACGCGCAATAAGAGGTTCGATATTCACTGGTTCGCCAAAGGTGAGGTGATATTCTCACCAGCTTCGGCGTTGTGAATGACAACCCTGCGTCTCCGCGCTGCGGTATTTGCACGGCGATGTGCCACGTGCATGCACGATAACAGGTTATTCCGCCTTAGGGTGGTATCATTGTGTTGAAAGCAGCGGCAACTACTTAAAGACGAATTCTCTTCGCGCCCGCCTAGTTAAAAGGAGATTTGTGAGTGGCTAGGCTCTGGACCTGAGTGACTTAAGTAAATACTGAAACGTTGGTAACTGTCATTAACGAAAATTGTTTTTTATAGGACAATAAATACTACTCGTATATCAATAGTAATAATCAAAATTAATTCACTGATTTCGACGTTAATTAAATTCGCTAAGGCCTCTAAACTACAAATTGATTTTATGGTACTTTCACGAAAATGTTGACAAATATACTATTTAGTTATAAATTAAACTTTATTATTTTAATTAAAATATTTTGATCAAGTAAACCAGCCATACTGAATCTCGAATAGCGTTAGCAGACTCGCCACATGCAGGCGCACGAATTTGCCGGCGGAATTCAGTCCGTCTGTCAGGGGCAGGTTTATAAATTTCATAAGGAGCTGCGGGCGGAATCAGCCCGAGCCCGGCTGAATTAGCTCGCGGAATCAGCCTGCCTGTGGCGACTCTAAAAGCCGCACCGTTTAAGGCCGAGTTTACGTATAGGTCACATCGCGAGCTCATTAAACACATTGGATTTTCATTGATTTTCATACATTCTGACATGATTCTGACAGACTCGCGCTATGTAAGCTACGTTTGGCACCGCCATGGCGCCGCGTGCAGTGCGTGCGTGAACGCAGCCTAAAACGTATCTTCTTCCTTTTCCTTACTTCGTGGCCACAGGTGCCCACATCTGACCTATTCTCACTGATGGACAAATTAGTAAGTTCGAGAGAGACGGATAAGTGATATCTGACAGATCTTGACCTGCCCGTGTCTCCGTTTTCATAACTGCCAATTTTACTAAACTGACGTTTTGGTTCATATAGGATTTCACATTTTGGGGTGCCTTTGAACGGAGACAGTTCACAAAGTTGAATGAAGGCCGTACTATGTGCCCGCTCTAAATCATTTTGGTTAACTATAATAAACCGACAATGGATCTGTAAGCTCCTGCCCTTAAGGACAAACTTACACGCTTGATAATTTAAGAGATAATAAACAAACAACCTTGTTAGTTTTTCCATGCACCACCAACGGCAAATTTATCACATAAAACGCAAACATGAGCTAGACTAGTGAATATAGCAATATTCGCTGATTAATATCGCTACATTGTGCTATGTTGTTATTCAGAAATTAAACTTCAGACAGACCAGCCAGACCTCCGATTACGTACTGTTATTATGAGTTCCAGTACAAAGACATAGTGGTGAGCGGTGAGAAGAGGCGAAACAAGTCGTGAGTAGCAACTATACCGCCTGGAGGAAGTTATGTTGTACACAATAAGATGTTCTCACATACTTGATGCTCTTTTGAATTGGAGTAACGTATTTGCATAGCCGGTAGCCAGGATGGCGGTCCAGATGATACTGATACTACTGTTCTAAGCAGTGCGGATGGGCGGAAAGCACCTGAAGCGCTTTGTTTATAATGGTATGTTATGTAAGATTAGCGTGAATCTCTATTCCAGCACGACTAGCACAAGACGGCGCGCGAGAAATATCCGTTTCACACGCGGAAAGGGACGGATAGTCTATCTAGCACGTGATAATATATCGCGTCCGTCTTGTGACGAACATAGAAAACAAAGAAAAAACTAAACATCTGTCAATGGAATAAAGCTTGACTGTCGCCTGATTGAGACGACCACTGCAGGATACAAAGATAAATAAATACCCTAGATGGATTGTATTAAGTTGAACAAAGTGCCTGATCTAATACGCTCTTTACTCTGACGTCAAACCAAGTGTGTTAAAACGAGATAGCATCATGGCTCCTATTCCTATCTTCAAGCCGTGCGCGCCACGTCACTTCGACAACCATATTAGCTTGATAGCCAGCTGGATATCAAAGGCGTTGTTGTATTTTGCTAATAATTTGTGATTTTTAATGATTATAGTAAACTTTTGGTTGAATTACGTGTTTAACATTAAGTATGGCGTGCGTTCGTGCCAGGGTGTTTTCATCGAATGGGTGTACGTAGTGAAAATAATTCAAATGTATCAATCCACCGGCAAGATGTATGACATGAATATTGTGATTATAAAGTTTATTATGTAAAAACTAACTGCAGAACTTATTAAATATCTATAACTGGAAAATCATGTGTAGTTATGTGCATCAATTCTGCGCAATTGCATCATTATTTTAATAATAAATAATGCTTCCCAATGTTTTGACTTTTCACCTACCACGTCATGTTGTACTTGAGATCCTTTATCGTGATATCGATAACGTACAATAGTCAATGGTATTTACTGTGTTTATAATTACAAAAAAGGTTTCCGGCTAATTTGGAAATTAGAACGGAATAGATCAAAAATATAAAAAGAGGCGAGCAATGGAGTCCCACACAATACTCAAGAATATGCTCGGCACATTTTGAAGAATCCTTAGGGCTTACTCCGAACTTTGAAAATCGACTTTGTATCGTGTCGTCCCTTTCTGTCATTAAGTGGATAACACGAGAGTGAACGGGACGGCACGACATTTTCGAAGTTCGGAGTTGGCCCTCCGCTTCCGTTAGGGATACGTTCGAAAAACTCCATTCTCATTCAGTGCCAACAATATTTGTTAATCTTACCTTAGCATGTCAACCAGTAAGTCCATATGTTCAGAATATACAACAATAATTAATAAGTCTTGTGCTCAAAAGTAGTAGTAAGTATCTCTTAGAGCTATCAGCTAGTTTGGGATGATTTAATCAAACAAGTGGCAAAAAGTATCAACATGTGCAAATCAAAATCTTTCAACGTGCTCATTTGTATATATATTACCAGACAGCACTCGCACATTCATCATCATCATCGTCATCATCATATCAGCTGAAGGACGTCCACTGCTGGACATAGGTAATTGGCGCTGATCAGGGGTAAAGGAGTTGGAGATTCGTTTATTGAGCTGCCGGTATAATGTTGCATCGGCTGAAGACTGTAGAATCATTTGACTACTTTCATTTAAATCATTTGAGCCTCTGAATGGAGCTAGAGAGCCTTTTGGTCCTGTTCGTCCATTAAGCCTTGACGAACTTAGACCCAGTACTATGGACAGCTTCCACAATCCCGTCGTTGAATTCGTCCCATGTTGCCGCCAAGGCAAGCGAAACGGTTTTGGAGTTCCAGCTGAAAGCTCTGGGAGTTTCGGATTTGGGCTGCTGCTGGTTGGAGTGTAGACTTCATCAGTCAAGAGCAGTCTAGCTTTACACATATATTCAATGTGCCTCTGACCAGACGGTGATCACTTCCGGTTTTAACCGTGGTGATCACAGAGATATCATTGAATATATGCCTTTTCTTCGACATGATGGAGACAATCTCGTTTTTAGTTGCACCGTCGGGACTCATTCAGGTCCACTTCCTGTGCTCACGTTTCTTGAAAAAGGAGTTCATCATGCACAGTCCCACCTTCTCCAAGAAATCAGCAGTAGTTGGCCCCGATGGTTCAGACTCCCAGCTCGAAATTGCCCCACTCTCAACTCATTGCCATCTCTCTTGCACAGATATTCTAGCGCTTTGACTTCATAGATGGTTTCTGATTTTAACTTGCATTTTTATTAAATCTAGACTCGCACTAGACTCTGTACATAGAGAGGTATTATTATAACGGACATTATAGATCCTTTACAATATAAAAATAATTAATAAAAACCTGGACTGAGCACCGCAGTTTATTTTATTTTACCATTAAATTATTAAATATTTTTATCAACAAAAGCTTGCGATAAAGACTGCACAACACTAGCAGTATTGACATCTATCAAATGTTTAGCGGGGAATGTAAATTGGAAATGGTGCCATTCCACCATTTAAGACCAAATAGTGTAGCAACATTTGTCTCTTTTTCTCTTTGATGTACTTCTTAAGATAGTAAAGCACGGCATTACTTATTCAGATCATGCGAAATACAATCCATCTAGGATATTTATTTATCTTTGGCAGGATATACAAGATGAAACTTTCATGAACTGAACAACTATGTACATAATTATTCAGATTTCAGAAAATGGTGGCACGTTTCAGAAGCATGCCCAACTAACTGCTGATCAAAGTTAACATGATTATTCTAACATTATTATTTTCCCATAGTTTTATTTACCATATTAATTTATTTCTATTGTTATGTAATAATAATAAATAACAAACCTAAACTAACCTAATCGGCTCTCTACTTTTTAAATTCCTAAAAGTTAATAATGCTATCAATGGTGTCATCGTTTGTCATTTTTTAAAGTTGATAAATATGTCAACAATCATAGTCCAATTGCAGCTATAATATGCCGTCAAGAGACCAAGCCCTTTGAAGAAGGTAATTTTGCCCGTTTTTTTTACCTATACCACTACACTAAACTACCTCTACTTTCTAGAAAATGCCAGAAGTGCAGCTAAACCCCGTGGATTCCATAGCACTTTCCAATTCGGTCATAAAAAAATTACGAGCTCCCAAATCCTTTTTTAACCAGTTCAATACTTAGACGCCAATTAACCTAATCAAAACAATAATCGTATAAATAATTAAATTATCGGCCCAGTGCAGAGGAATGCTGTAAAAACATGTGCCTCTAGTGGTGGTTTTAAAATATAGACAAGAGCGAGATAGATGATCTACAACGGCACTAGCATTTAGTTTTTTTTGTTACTAAGGTATACCTTTGGTGTTAATGATAATGTTTATTTACTTACGGATGTAAATAAAAAAAGAAGAAGAAAGAAGAGAGTGTAGAATAAAAGTAAATTGCAAGTAAATATGAATTGTCATTTATACTTTTTTGTTATTTACTTGTAATTTACTTACTATTGTAAATCGCAATGTTAGTCGTGTCGAAAATACAGGAATACTTTTAACGATTCCCTGGAGGATAAGGAATTTAATAATTGTGATTCGAGAAGTGCAGTAAATAGAGATAGAGAAGTTTTAAATACCTCTTTATTACATTCTGATACGGTAAGATTTCGAAAATTTCAACGTTTGTTTTCGATTTAACATTTGGATTATTTTTCTATAAATTGGTTTTTATAAACCATTGTATCAAAGAGAGTTGGCAGCGCGCTTGTGAGTGCTTTGCAGTCGCAAGACTCGCAAGCATCCATTCCATTTCTGGATACGATCTGCTTCTGGATATGCTTGTTTGCCACCGTTGGTAGATAAGTAAAACAAGTATGTATTTTCTGTATTTTTGATACATACAATCTGCGTCTCTTCAAGACAAGAGTGAACAGGCTATTACTGAACTAGTGAGCAAAATCTTAGGCCTTGTCGCTTTCCGTCAGGTGAGACTTAAGCTCGAAACAGAGCCGGCGCGGCGGTTCAGGGTGGAGGCGGTTTTGCATTTTAGATTTTTCCAAAACTGTAGACTGCCGATAGTGTCGATTACTGCTTCATATGTCACACATGCCACCTCCGTTCCGCTATCCCACGCGCGTTTTTGCTGCGACGTCCCCCGGACCGCGTTCGCTTTACCGAAGAACCGCCTCCGCTACGCAACGACGCAGCTGCGCCGCGCTCTGTGCGTTTCAAGCTTAACCCTTTGAATGCCATCGTATTTGAATGAAGTGATCACTCAGACGCCAAGGTATCAAAAAATTATATAACGTTTAAACCAATTAAAACAAATAAAAACAATACATAATAGATTTTTTTATGATCAAATCAAAGTACACCGTCACTCCGACCTTTTTAGTGGTTGTTGGCGTGATGGGCACGAAGACACACGAACACTTTATAGGCTCTTGGCGTTCAAAGGGTTAAGGGCATTCGCTGATCAGACAATCAAAAAAAAAAATGAGAACCTCCTGTAGAGGTGCCAGTTTTACGCCGACCGCCAGAGGGCCCGAAATCACTCCGCTATCGTATCTATATGTAAATAAATTTAATTTTACAGCGTGTCTTACATTAATCGGTTGACAGGAATAGAGTAATCGGTTTCGTAATATGGAACAGAGTCCGTTGGAACTATTGGATATAAGCTCAATGTATCCAAGAACGATGAAGACATAAACATACATGTCGCGGCTATGTCGTGACAATAAATTAAATTGATGTTACATTAGCATAGTTTTAGTTTGTAAGATTTATCTATGTTGAAGCACTCTTTTTAATTGCAAGTATTGTCAAGTCATATACGCAAATAAAGTTTTTATCTATCTATCTACATACCTGCATAATCCCCAAAGTGGTAGGCAAATAAAAAAAATGTACGATTACTTTGAGTTTGACATAAGACGGCCTGTTTAGCCTAGTTGGTAGTGAAGAGCTCGCGAAGTAATAAGTTGGAGGTCTTGAAATGTGCTTGAAACTAACATATTATATGAAAATCCAGTCTTTTTAATGTTTTTTTCATAACCGCAGTATATCTTTATCATAGTGCGCAAGCTTGTCGCCAGCACGAACAGCATCCGTGGATTGTTACTCACGGTTAGAGACCTGAGTCTGAAAGAAAATGTTTCATTCATTCATTAACTGTCCAATGCGGCCTAAAATATTCGTTATTTTGTTTATGCGCATTAGTAAATCGTTCTTTAACATACCAATAATAGCCTACATCGAAAAATAACAGGCTACAACGCAGAATATTTATTCACCCAAGTACCAGAACAGCCAGTGGGGTTGCTAGGGCGCACGATATCATATTCTTGGCCATGTTTACTTGGATCCAAGCTTGCGACTGCCTAGAAAATTGCAACTCTATATTGAAACTGTCACGCGTTCTTAGGATAGTTGAAAATAAACCGAGATGAATAATGTCCGCGGGTAACTCAATCCTTGGGTTAATACGGTGTAGCGTGCCATTACGCACGGATCGAGTTCGCTTCCTGCCCCGGTGTTCACAACTCGTGAATACTCGTGTATTGCTAACCAATATTAGCACAGAATTTCTTACAAATGTAGTACATTTTTCAAGATGGCAGCCGTTCTTCTAGATTCTGCGGCGGGGACTTTTAGAAGATGAAAACAGGGCCTTGAAAGAAAATTTGTACGAATTTTCATCAAAGCGTCAATATTTCGAGGTTTGACAATATCGGCTGGACTATCAGAGCTCTTAAGAGTCCAAATTATTATTACTATTATTATTTTAATTTTTGTATTAAGCAGTAACGCTGCTAACGAAAATCCAAATTTCACATTAAAGGGAAAAATGAAAATTTTTATGCTCTGAGCAGGATTCGAATCTGCAACATCTGGCATACGCGGCCAATCGCTCTAGCCTCTGAGCTATCGTAACAACCAAGCTCGTGCACGAAATCCTTCACTAGTTCCCTCTTACAACGCCTTAGCTTAATCCTGCTCGGAGCATTAAATTTTTCAATTTTTCCCTTTAATTTGACATTCTTAAGAGTCCCTTTGGTTCTGAATCAAAATTTCGAAGTTTTGTTTGTAGAGAACTGCTTTACGAGCAACTAAGTGTTGGAGTCAAGTTATTATGAGATACGTTGGCAATATGTTCATATATATTTTCGTACTTACACGCGATTTAATTTGCGTCGAAAAATTTATTGCGAGTTTAAGGGTAACATTAAGTGATGATTTTGGTAAAATTTAGTAATATTACGTAAACATTTTTCTAATTAACTGAATAGAAAAAAGTCTACAGTATATTTTTGTATTTATATTTTTATAAAATAATGTTTAATTTAGCTAAAAATATTAATAATAATTATTATTTTTTTCTGAATTTGTAACCGTCAGTTGTCTTTATTAAAAAAAATATTGTTAAAAGTTGAACAAAATGCTCTAATTATTCCCTAGAAGACTGTCAATGCAATACATATTATTTCTTTGCATACCGGTATACCTTTCGAACCTCTTTCAGTAAAAAAACAGCAAAACAGGCGTTGTATTGAGGCAGATAATTCAAAACCGAATTAAAATATCAAAAAGTGGCACACTTATTCCGTTAAACTTAAAGCAATCTATCATTATCATCATCATCATCATCATGTCAGCCGAAAGACGTCCACTGCTGGACATAGGCCTCCCCCAAAGACTTCCATAATGACCGGTATCTATCATTATAATGCACTGAAACTGGTATAAAAGTTCTAGACAACGTTACTAGTTTCACACAATAGCAAAATCAGCCAAGAGCATATCGGGCCATGCTCAGTGTTCTTTAAAAAATCAATAACTAGCAAACGGGAAATACCTTTGCATTGTTTCATACGTCTTTTACTAAGCAAAAAAGACTTTTTTAGGATATCTTAAAAACGGCTTCACCGATCATGTTCATCACGTTATACCTAGTTTCCGTTGAAAGTCTTTATTAAGCTTGACTTGAATTTCATGATTTTTTTCATATTTTTTGGACCATAGTTCACAAGTTAGAGGGGGGAAGGGGGGGTGAAACATTTTTATTTTGAAGTGAATATTTCCGGAACTATTCGCTTTATCAAAAAAATGATATATGAATACCCGTATTCATTTACAAAGACCCATTCAACAACATCCCACACCATAGGGTTGAAGCAAAAAAAAACATGCCCACTTTACGTGTAGGGAAGATACTCTGAAAAAATCTAAAAATGGTTTAGACGGACTCTTAAGATGCAATTCAAATTTCGACGTAAAGGTAAAGCACCTCCTTTAGGTCGAAATTTGAATGTCATCATCCATTTGCAAAATATTTGTGAGACTATGTGCGAGGTAATTCGACTAGTTTGGAACAATGCGAAGTCTTTGGTGGGTGCCTTTATAATTATGTATAATATCCCGTGGAAAACTAACTATTATTAGGCATTGAATTTAATTATGCAAAAATACTGGTTTGAAAGGAATTACCTCCATTTTACAGCGGATGAGCCTATTTGATAGTATTCATAACACTCACATAATTTAAACGTTATGAGAGCCATTAAAAATAAAAATTATCTAGTGCAACTTTTGCACCACGCAACACTGTAGATTTTATAGGACAAGCTTTATAATATATGTAGTTCAACTATGTACTATTACTTATTCTGTGGTTCAACGTATAAGGAAGGAAAATCTTAAGGCGCATGTGCCTCCGATTTTTTGTCTTGCTCGCTCGCTATATAAACCATATTAATTATATCAGTACAATTCTTATAAACAAATCATATATGAGTAATTTAAAGGGACCACTTCAAGTGTATAAAAGAAAATGCAATACCATAAGGGTTTGCATTACTCAAAGCTCATCATGATGAAATTGACATAATACAGCTAATTATGAAAAATTGAAACAATATTACATAAATAATTAGTAGGTAAAATAATAATAATAAACAAAACAATTCGAACAATAGTAACATAATAATTTTTAAGAAAAAAAACCGACTTCAATGGAGGAGTCCGGTGAAAGATTATTAATCTTAGATGGTGCACTCTTAGATTCCATACAATAAAATACAAAAATGGCTATAAGTATGTTTATAATGGTAGAAGACTAAGTACCGTCAATACCTCATGAAATCATGGAAAAACCTTGCTTGCTTGACAAACAAAACGAAGAGAACAAATCGCCAAACGTGAACTACGCGTCATTGAAGAGTTCCGTTCTGATCATCATCAGCAGTTCCACTTCATCAAATGTCACTTTTATGAATGAAAATGCTTGATTAGTTCATGAAAATACTAAAATCACTATTTGTGTGCCTTTCACATTTGAGGAGTTCCCTCAATTCCTCATGGATCCCATCATCAGAACTCGAGCATGACAAAAATCAATCGTGAAAATAGAACTTGCTTAACAAACACCGCTAGAAGGACAAATCGCCAAACGTGAACTTTTCGTCGTTGAAGAGTTCTGTTCTGATCATCATCAGCAGTTCCACTTCATCAAATGTCACATTTTTGTATGATAATGCTCGATTTGTTGATAAAAACACAAAAATCACTATATGTTTGCCTTTAAGATTTGAGGAGTTCCCTCAACTCCTCATGGATCCCATCATCAGAACTCGAGCATGACAAAAATTAATCGTGAAAATAGAACTTGCTTAACAAACACAGCCAGGAGGACAAATCGCCAAACGTGAACTTTTCGTCGTTGAAGAGTTCTGTTCTGATCATCATCAGCAGTTCCACTTCATCCAATGTCACATTTTTGGATGCAAATGGTTGACTTGTTGATAAAAACACAAAAATCACTATATGTTTGCCTTAAAGATTTGAGGAGTTCCCTCAATTCCTCATGGATCCCATCATCAGAACTGCCTTTTGACAAAAACGGAACAAACTTGGATACATATACATACAATCAAAAAAAAAAAATTTTCCAAATCGGTTAAGTAATGACGGAGTTATGGAGTAACAAACATTAAAAAAAAAAAAAAAACAAAAAAAAAAAACATACAACCGAATTGATAACCTCCTCTTTTGAAATTTTGAAGTCGGTTAAAAATAAAATTAAATCGAAATCATAATTATCAATCTCAAAAATGCCGTCTGCGATATTCCATAAAAGTTGCATTATCTGTTTCTAACTTATTATTGCTTTCTTTTCTACAAACTCTGCCACCGAGCATTTTGTTAAAGGGACCTTTTAATTTTGGATTTAAATTCTATGGCATTAAAAATTACTGTATACCTAAGCTATCGTGCCGGCTGGGAAGAGCTCCCAAAGATGCGCCGTATTGAAAGTGAGAGACCTATTTGTCTCTGTCGATACTCAAGAAGTTTGGGATAAATTTGTGAACAGAGGGAGGGAGTGCGTGGACGCAATTATGAGAACAGGGGTTTAAAAAAATATAACCGATAAAAAAATTATAACAGTGCTCTGTTTTTCAGTGTAACAAATAGGCATGGACGTAAATCAACTCCCTTCGGCCGTCTACAGAACCGGAGTTTCAGAACTGGTTCCATAAATACAAGGCTATCAAATTAGTAGTACGGAACTGGTTCCGTACGTGGCTATTAATTTACTTGTATAGAACTGGTTCCGATCGTGGCTATTAATTTACTTGTATGGAACTGGTTAAGATACATAGCAAAATGTGCAAGTAGCAAGATGTGTAGGCTACGCAAAATGTGCAGATCGCGATATGTGCGAGTGGCAAAATTCGCAGGTCTCAATCGCAGTGCTACTAACACTCCTCTTTGCTTCGCTCGTCGTCGTACCTAACTATTAACTAAGGGGTTGTTAGGTACGACGACGAGCGAAGCGAGGAGGAGTGTTAGTAGAACTGCGACCCTACGTGTGAGCTGAGCGACAAAACGAGTGTGCCGTGGCAGCAGCCGGCAAAGTGCCAGAACAGAACATTGTGCGATCTGCACTTTTTGCGATCTCCACATTTTGCGATTAGCATATTTTGCATGGTGCACCTTTTGCGATTTGGTCCACTTGTCGTTTTGCGACTTGCACATCCTGCTATGCATCCATATTTCAGACCTCACTGTGTCTATACTTCAGTTCCGTTCACGGCTGATGGAATACGATGATTACTTGATCGGAACCAGTTCTATACAAGTAAATTAATAGTCACGATCGGAACCAGTTCCGTACAAGTAATTTGAAAGCCTCGTATGGAACCAGTTCTAAAACTCCGGTTCTTTAGACCGCCGAAGGGAACTAACTCACAAAAAATCAACGATTTATATTATTTAATTTACGTGCAAATTTTGGCCTGGTCGCGCAAAATTTAGCTCTCTGAGAATGGCGATACCTTCCGGACGGACCAAGGTTTTTTTTTTCCGCGGCTCTAATTGGGTTCTTACAACAGCTGGTAACTTGTAAATGTGGCGTGATCTACATATGTATTTTAATTTTAATTTGCTAAAGTCAGGGTATTTGGAATCAATTCTGGTGTATGGAATACTCCTGGTAAAAAACGTCCTCATGAGCCCACGGTGTCCAATTTGGATAAGTTTGATATAGATGCCATTAAAAATAAAATCAACGATTTTTATGTTGTTCAAAAGGAAGTGCCAACATTGCGAAGTATTCTTGCAGAGTTGCGTACTATACTATGGTACTAATATAAACTTCCTTGGTTGTAAAGATACTCTCGGACGGAAATAAATAAGAATGAAAGACATGTAATTACGACGACCTGTTTAGCCTAGTTGGTAGTGACTCTGCCTGCGAAGCTAGAGGTCCCGGGTTCGAATCCCGGCCAGGGCATTTATTTGTGCATTATTCACGGATATTTGTACTTGGGTCTTGGATGTTTTCTATGTATTTATCTATGTAAGTATGTATATCGTCGTCTAGTACCCATAGTACAAGCTTTGCTTAGTTTGGGACTAGGTCGATTTGTGTAAGATTGTCCCTCAATATTATTACTATTCACCTTATTTATTTTTTCGTCTTAAGTTAGATTTTTTACAATAAATTTATACAAGTACAATATAAAAATATACATACAAAATATAAAAGCATTATTATTATTAATTATAGAACGCTAAAAATGTCTTGAAGGAAAACAAATTGGATGAAATTTATGTATATAAAAAATCATGGCAAGGCCATGGCATCAACTAGTGGCGCTATAAAAAAAATATCGAGAAAAAAGACACATTGTTGTGCATGCTGGAAATGAAAATTGTTTTGTCCCGAATGCTTTCTTGGTCTACAGCACAAAGTTCAAACTGGCGGATTACCACCATGACATCAATGCCACCAATTTTAACAAAAACTGGCCATTGTGAGTCGGACTCGCGCACGAAGGGTTCCGTACCATTATCTATAAAAAAAGAGTCCGACTCGCACTTCGCCGGTTTTTAATATTTTTTGTTATAGCGGCAACAGAAATACATCATCTGTAAAAACTAGCGGTTCTTGAGATACAGCCTGGTGACAGACAGGCGGACGGACAGACAGCGAAGTCTTAGTAACAGGGTCCCGTTGTTTTTACCCATTGGGTACGGAACCCTAAAAATGGTTAATGGAGAAACTCATACCAAACAACCCCAGTGTGATAGCCATGGATAATACGAGTTGTAACTGTGTCATACTAGTGGCTCTGTGACACTCATTGTGTACGTGTCGTGTACTTAGACCACCCAAAAAAAGTTTCAATAACCGACTAGACAAAAAAATAATTATTATTATTGAACCTGCTCACAAAATTTCACGAGAATCGATTGAGAAATGCGACCTTGTATAGGATAACAAACACACATACGAAAGAATTTTTGTCGAAAGCTGAAACGGAGACGCTTCGCTCGCTCGGTCAACCTAATAAGAAAAATAGCACCTACAACATACATACATAAACTCACGCCTATATTCCCAAAAGGGATGGGCAGAGCACACGAACATTAATTTCAGTGCCTCTTAGCAATTGTAGGTTTATAGATGGAGAAAATGTGATATTGCAGTGACAGGTTGCTAGCCCATCGCCCTCAATACACTTCAACCTGGTTCCCATAGTCGACTCTTACGACACCCAAGGGAAGAAAGGGGGTGGTGCTATTCTAACCTGGCACCACGCGGGGCACCTACTACACAACAGTCAAAAATGAAAATAAGGAGTGGCTGAGGGCTAATAGTATACATACACTTTGAGGAATACAATATAAAAGCTGAATTATTATGCTTTGAACAAAAATACCATTCCTCCATGAAATTGGGGGAGGCCCATGTCCAGCAGTGGACATCCTAGGGCTGATATGGTGGTGGTGGTGGAACAAAAATACAAGCCAGAGACAGATTATGAAGCTGATCAAATTCTTTATCATAATGGCCATGAAGTTTTGCGACTACCTTCATATCATTGTGAGTTAAATAAAATCAAACGGATATGGAGCCTAGCCAAAAGAAGAATTGCCAAGAAAAATATGATAATTATTGGACATTGGCGTACCAAACGCTAACGCATTTACCTTACATCAGTTACATTCTCTTTCTATTCTGATAAAGGACAAATGGCTAATATAAGTACAAGTAATTATATGAAATTTATTCATGACAAACAAAAGAAAGTATTAATGAAAAGAAACATAGTATATATAAAACTTATAAACTATACTATATGATATTAGGTAGTTTCCCATCACTATAATGCTGGCTCAGGAATCAGCGCTGGACTTCCGGCGAGGCCTTTTTGTAGGCCACGTTCCCCGCTATCCGACACGGCCTTAATGGCTACACCTTCCTGAATTCAAAACCGCGCTACGTACATATATGTTAGAGCTAGAGGCTTCAACTTTCCTCCCCTATTAAGGGAGCTAAATTCAGGACAATGTAATGCCGGCTTCAAATAAACTGAACGCTGCCATTGCGCTTGCATCGAGCAGCGTCATCTGGCTGTGGACGACCGAACGAACACAAGGCCGCACGTGCAACATGGCTGCAATTTTTTCACTCATACCAAAAGTCAAAATTTCCAATACTGTATGTATTTACAAAGTGAGATGATAATTATGAAACAATGATAATTTTAATATATGGTTAAATCTAAAGAAAAACAATTATAACGAAACATCCTCACTATTTACACAGAACAGGCAATGGAAAAATAGAAAAAGAGAAGAAGCCACTAACCTCAGCATGTACGTCAATGTCGAGATACGGAAATCATTGGTATCATTGCAGTCTTACAATCCACCATAATGGAATGAAACAGTTTTAACTTCACTTTACTTTGTATTAATGAAGAATAATTAAAATCACTCTCTAAAATTTCTACCTTAGTTTAAACCTCAGAATTACTGTCGCAACTACTGCTACTTTCCGCATGAATATTTTTTTCTAATACCTCTTCTGTAATATTGTCTCTATTATACTTATTTTCAACGTTGATAACATGTTCAATCATTTTTTTCAATCCTCTGGTGTAATGCTCCTGATGAATCATGGATTAGTTTTTCAATATCTTGTGCAGAAAATAAAGTTATTTATCATCTCTCCTGTTCTGAAAGTTTTTCATGGTTAGATACACGGGTGGAAAATTGCTTTTTCTACCCTAGGGTCGAAAGTATTTTTTTTAATTGTCATGATTAGCCACTGAGTCGAAGATAATTGAGTTACGTCATATTATTAAATAAAAGCTTTTCATACTGCTTAGTTCGCTGCGCATTCATTTTTAGATCTACATAAGTATCAGTGATACTCGAAGTGCAAACCTGTAAACTTGTGCGAAAATAGCTCTGCACACTTTCTGTTGGAACTTGGTTCTTTGATAAGTTTACACTAATATGTACTATTATTGAAGTCATTTGTTTAGTTACTAGTGTAATATTGTCAAGTATTTAACGATTAATCAACATTAAGAAGTGATGCCAAAACAAGACGAATTAAGAAGAAAAAGCTAAATGTGCCTGCTGGGGTTTCTATTTGTGATTCATCATTGGCAGAACCAGGAGCATCACTACCGAAAAAAAGCAGCCAAAAAACAGCCGAAAAAAGCAGCAAAAGAATCCTTCTAGGCGCACTTTATCTTCATCAACAAGCTGCAGTGATGGCGACATGAGCCTTGCCTTTTCCACGGAAGATCATCTCACGATCGATGATAATGACTTGTCAGAACCCATGGTAGCTTCTGGCAGATCATGCCCAGTGGAAAATTTCAAACTGTCAGCGTGGATGATTATGTCCTAGTAACTTGGACATAGATATCTAACTACATAAGTTAAGGAAGTAAATGCTCCTAAAAAGTACCATGATTAGTGCCATGTTTAGTTACCTTAAAGATTGTTTTAAGCTAAGAATAGCAGTTAATTATAATGTTTAAAATTCTATATTAGTAGATTTATTTGTTCCCCACTTAAAAACTATTTTTTTGTAATTTTTTTTCAATGACACATTTTAATTAGAACTGTAATTCTTTCTATTATGTTTTTAATAACCCACCATTCTGCTTAAATTGCCCCAAATAGCTCACAGTAAGCTATTTCTACGAACAAAAAATTTGGGCCATAAAAGCCCTCTCTTAAGAACAACTTTGGCCCAAGATAAAACAAATATATATATATGCCTGTGTATTTATATTTTCATATGGTAAACCTTATTAAATACATCCTTAAGTTACTATGAAAATAGATCTCACCTTAATAAATCAATAACGGTGAAAAATACAGACAGGTTTGTAAAAAGTCAGATAATTTTTGGTCCAAGTCAAAGACTACTATGAATATATGTCCAAGTAACCCGCAGTTATTATACGGTATGTTTCTAAACAGTAGCTATACATTGAATGACGTGTTTAATTCGAACTTATAAGTTGAATTAAAATTGTTTTTTTTTGCAATTATAGACATATAAAACTTATAAGTTGAATTAAAATTGTTTTTTTGCAATTATAGAAAATGAACATTTAAAACCTTTCATTTATTCTGCTCGCCATGATGCCATGATAGCATGACACTATTTTTTTCACGTTTCGGCGGGGCTATCAATATACTCCTTGGCCATCTAGACGCGCGTCGTGACAATTTACTCGTCTATCTAATTATTAATCATATTTATTTTATCTTACATATAATTCGTTGAATCGAACATATAAAAAAAACAAAATTAAAACCACTGAATAGGTTTTTTATACTTTAACTGATTATTCTTAAATTCTTAATAATACCTGCTCTATAAAATTTACGTGTACTATTTTACTTTTCTCACAGTCGAATTGATAAGTTGAGTTTGTAACTCGGGTGAAATTACCCATTTCACCCTCGAACTATTGGCGGCCTCGTAATATCTTGGGTGAAATAGGCCACTTTCAACCCTGAGTTAACAATCTACTATTTAAACTGAGGGACTGATACTTCGGTGTTAAACTTATTACAACAAAACAAATTTCAGCGTAATCAATGAATATTGAAGCTAACTCCAAACAATATTGAAAACCGCTATAGTGTCAATATTGGTACGGTTTCCAAAATTGTTATTGTGATAATCGCCATTCCTAGTATTGTGATAATTCCATTAACTAATCAATAATAAAACTGACGTTCCTTTTTATTTGCTAACTACAACCTTATAACCTACCACTTTTAGTATGTGTTTTTTTTTCATTCGAGAAAAAATCTTGTTAATTCCGAAATAACAAAACACAAAACAACAACAAAACAAAACATTGTTGATTAAATAACTTTTATCAGCAGTTGGGCATGCTTCTGGAACGTTCCACCATTTTCTGAATTCTGTATACACAGTTTTTTCATTCATTAAGGTTGCGTCGTGAAGCATCTCGCACATTCTGCAGTGATCGTCTGAATCAGGCGCCTCAAATTTATCGTGATAAGAATAATGATTACGCCATTTGAAGAAATTGTAGTACCTGCAAAAATATTAATCTGATTGAATGAATTGACTTCTGACTATAATTAGGGTTCCGTAGTCAACTAGGAAGCCTTATAGTTTCGCCATGTCCGTCTGTCTGTCTGTCCGTTTGTCTGTCCGAGGCTTTGCTCTGTGGCTGTTAGTGCTAGAAAGATGCAATTTGGTATGAATATATAAATCAATAAAACAAACAGTGTCGTAAAATAAAATCTAAAAAAATTTGGTTACCTCGTAAATTGGGAATGTTTTTTTGTTTCAACCCAATGGTGTGGGGTGTTGTTAGATAGGTCTTTCAAAATGAATACAGGTCTTCATAATTTTTTTTTTTGATAAAGTTAATATTTTCGGAAATTTTCACTTCAAAAGAAAAAATGTACCTCCCCCTCTAACTTTTGAACTATGGGTTGTATGTTTCTTAGTCCATAACTCCGTCATTTCTTAACCGATTTGGAAAATTCTTTTTTTGATTGTAAGTATATATATCCAAGTTGGTCCCGTTTTTGTCAAAACGCAGTTCTGATGATGGGATCCATGAGAAATTGAGGGAACTCGTCAAATCTTCAAGGCAAACATATAGTAATTTTTGTGTTTCTATCAACAAGTCAAGCATTTTCATCCAAAAATGTGACATTGGATGAAGTGGAACTGCTGATGATGATCAGAACAGAACTCTTCAACGACGAAAAGTTCACGTTTGGCGATTTGTCCTCCTAGCTGCGTTTGTTAAGCAAGTTCTATTTTCACGATAAATTTTTGTCATGCTCGATTTTTGATAATGGGATCCATGAGGCATTGAGGGAAATCCTCAAATCTTAAAGGCAAACATATAGTGATTTTTGTGTTTTTATCAACAAATCGAGCATTTTCATACAAAAATGTGACATTTGGTGAAGTGGAACTGCTGATGATGATCAGAACAGAACTCTTCAACGACGAAAAGTTCACGTTTGGCGATTTGTCCTCCTAGCTGCGTTTGTTAAGCAAGTTCTGTTTTCACGATAAATTTTTGTCATGCTCGATTTTTGATGATGGGATCCATGAGGAATTGAGGGAACTCCTCAAATTTTAAAGGCAAACATATAGTGATTTTTGTGTTTTCATCAACAAATCGAGCATTATCATACAATATTGTGATATTTGATGAAGTGGAACTGCTGATGATGATCAGAACAGAACTCTTCAATGACGAAAAGTTCACGTTTGGCGATTTGTCCTTCTAGCTGTGTTTGTTAAGCAAGTTCTATTTTCACGATTGATTTTTGTCATGCTCGAGTTCTGATGATGGGATCCATTAGGAATCGAGGGAACTCCTCAAATGTGAAAGGCACACAAATAGTGATTTTAGTATTTTCATGAACTAATCAAGCATTTTCATTCATAAAAGTGACATTTGATGAAGTAGAACTACTGATGATGATCAGAACGGAACTCTTCAACGACGCGTAGTCCTCGTTTGGCAATTTGTTCTCTTCGTTTTGTTTGTCAAGCAAGCAAGGTTTTTTCATGATTCCATGAGGAATTGAGGGTACTTAATCTTCTACCATTATAAACATACATTATAGCCATTTTTATTTTATTGTATATCTATCTAAGAGTGCACCATCTAAGTATAATAATCTTTTACCGGCCTCCCCCATTGAAGTCGGTTTTTTTTTCTTAAAAATTATTTTATAGAGAGTCGGTGGCAAACAAGCGTACGGCCCGGCCCGCCTGATGGTAAGCAGTCACCGCAGCCTATGGAGGCCTGCAACTTCAGGGGTGTCACATGCGCATTGCCGGCCCTTTAAAAATTCATACACTCCTTTCTTGAAGAACCCCATACTCGTACTGTAGTCCTTCGGGAAAACCTCGGTAGGGTAGGGCTCATTCCACATCCGGAGCGTCCGGGGGAGGAAATTCCTCTGAAACCGTACCGTACGCGACTATTTAGGATTTAAGGTGTGAGGATGAATGCCCTGCCGACGGCGAGCGGTGCGATGGTAGAAAGCGGCCGTAGGCATCATGTCGAACAGTTCTTCGGAACACAACCCGTTATACAAGGAGGCAAAGTTTCTCCATAAACTATTCAATATCGCTCGTCAGTTTGGGATCGTCCACGATTCGCACAGTACGTCTCTGAAGCGAGTCAAAAGGCCTAAGCTGATATCCAGGTGCTCCCGCTCAGAGGTGACAGCAATACTGCATGTGGGGACGGACTTGTGACTGATATAGTAGACGTCTGTGTCCCGGAGTGAAATATCGCTTCGCTCTATTGAGCACACCTAGGTGGTTTTTAGATACCAGCTTGGCTTTGCCTTCTAAATAGCTCCTAAAATGTACGTCGCTGGAAATATCGACACCAAGGATCCCAATACTCTCTGAGATGGAGAGGGCAGTGTCTCGGAACCGTGGGGCCACAGTGAATGGGTTATTTTTAGGGAATACTTTCGCAGCGTTTCATACGTACTTGTTATTGAGCTACACTGAGCATGGTTCGACATGCTCGGAGCCGATTTTTTATCTCTGTTATTTACACGAAAGTTTTGATAGCGTTGCGGGGCAAAAACGGAAGTGTATTCCATCTCCCTGAAAAACATCCAGAACAACAATCGATTCGGCTATATTAATAGCTTTCGGCTCAGACGGGTGTTGTCGCTTCATACATTCCTTCGACCTACTCGTATCAGATTATCGGATACGACTATAGAAACCAAAAATTGGATGTGTAAGTGTAAAAATTGATGGTCTCAGTGGGTAGTCTGGCATAATTATAATGATCTACCTGTGTTTATCTTTTATGATGTCCCTTATTTCTTTCGCTAAGTCGGGAGGATTCAGTTCACCAGCGTGTAAGTAGATTCCGTCTGGCATAAACCTAAAAAAACACAGAATGGGGTTAAGAACAGATAAATACTATCAAAAAACATAAATGTGAAAAAGGGATTGAGGGGTCAAGAGTGGCTCCAAACGGTAAGTGTAAAATCACATAACACACAGAGCTGCTCGCCAGTTCCTAAATAACTTAATGCTTATGTTTTCCGCGCACGAAAAAATGGGATGCAATGCAACCCTCGTCGGGCATGGCTGAAATTCGTTTAAGGCTCAATCGTCCTTGAAGTAATCAATGGATAGAATTTCATATTAATCAAACCTGAAACTAGTACCCACTACACGGCACTTTCAATCTTATGTCAAAATGACATCCTATTGGGCATTAAGGTATCGAAGATTGGG
The DNA here is from genome assembly GCA_905163555.1 of Notocelia uddmanniana. Classification (NCBI taxonomy): domain Eukaryota; kingdom Metazoa; phylum Arthropoda; class Insecta; order Lepidoptera; family Tortricidae; genus Notocelia; species Notocelia uddmanniana. The sequence goes on along the minus strand of LR991069.1, from coordinate 8,519,859 downwards.
GCGTTTACCTTATACTCGTACAATTTTCAAAATATAGCATATTGAGTGATGAAGGTATACCATCAATTTTAATATCAAAGCAAACCTGACTTTAAAAAAACAAAGTTAAAAAATCTTTTTTAAAATCGTTCTTTTATATAAATGCACATTTACACATTTTATATGATATAAATTAAAGCTTGTGAGATTAAGTACTCGTATTTACTTAGTTGTTTTTTTTTTAATTAAATCATACAGATCAAGTTATTTAATTTACTTGTTTATCTACTCAGGTAAATTTCGCGAGAAGCTTTTACACCATAATATATACATTGTGAACAGAGAAATGGACAGTAAGAGGACTTGAGAAATTGGCAAAACACTGACAACATGGTACCCAAGAAGCTACAAACGGAAACGAGGTAGACAATGTAAACGATGCGAGGATGAAATCAGCGTAAACCTGATGAAATCGTAGATATCACCGGAAATATCGAGTGGTCACAGACAGGGAGGAGTGGAGAAGACTTGGGGAGGCCATTGCCAGAAGGCACAAAGAATTATAATCCAACGGTTATTGTAAAGCATTATATTGTTTATTGCCGAGTTTCTTACGCCGGTTCTTCTCGAGGCAGAGGTTTATTTTTCCGAACCGGTGGTAGCTTATTGACATTCATAGGTGCATTTTATATGCCTAAATTGAAGAATAAAGAACTTTACTTTTTCGTTTAATTTTATTTTGAACAAGAATCTATTAAAAAAAAAACATATGTTTAAAGGGTAACCGATTATTTTATCCTGCGACATGAACACGAAGTTTGGCAAAGAACACCACGGAGTAGACACATCTGAACTCGAAAATGAGATGCGGCAGACCCCGCTGGCGATAGCGGAATAAGATGGATTTATTTTGAAAAGGACTGGCCAAACGAAGCTTAAACATAGATTAGTAAAAAAAGTGAAATGCCTTTGCTTAGCAGTGGTGAACGCTAGGTTCTATACAATAATAAGAATACAGGAAGATTTCCAGCATTTTACCTTGTGTAGTTGGCGCCACCATAGACGACGGGCACGGCGTAGTTCTGGAGCGCCGTCAGCAGCTTTTCCGTCACGTAGTCTTCGCTGAAGGAATTCTCCAGAGCCAGATAAAAGTAATAGTCCTTTTGAATTAACTTCAAGCACTCTTTCATTTTTGATCTAGGACACTTTTTTGATGCCCACTCACAACTTCCGAAAATATCTAACTTTAAGCCATATCTGCGCAATTTTTGCTGTAGCTCATTGACAAACGCTTCCCTTTTACCTAAACTGTGGCAGTTAGAAACAAACCAGGCGGCTGCCGTCTTTTTCTTTTCCAAACGCATTTTTGTCCTGTTATCGATAGGCTGCATTTCATCAAGTTTTATCCAGTGCATAATCTTCTTTGGACCAATTATATCACCTGTAATGTTTCTAATTGTTATATATCCATATTGTTCATCGGAATCCAACCTGTAGGTCCAAGTCCAGTTGAAATATCCATCGTATCTCTTGTCACAAATCGGATAGTTATGTGATGACTCCATGCTTACGTACACGTATTTTTGGTGCGGACTCCTTGTAGCTGGGTCTGCCACATACCTTGTTATCTCAGGTCCATGAAAAGCAATTATGTCAAATTCTGTGATGCTGGGTAATAAACATCTGTTAGAGGTTACATAACAATTTTGGACTTTACACTTTCGTTTAATAAACCCCTTTTGCCCTTGGCCCCAAAATCTAAATGGTGCAGTATTCGGGCTCGTCCACTGTAATATATATTTCGTTGAGTTGGTAACCGGTACTGGTGATACGATGCATCTATCATCATTATTAAAAAAATCTAGTATTTGTATTTGTAGGCTTCTAGTAAAATTGCTCTGATAAAGAAAGAAAAGTAAATTTGCCGATATTAAGGTACACAGTTTGCAAGTTATACGTTTCGACGGTAAACGCATACTGGTAAACGGATAGAATAATATTAAACTTACATTGAACGAAATTGATAGATTTGCGATAATGGGTACGTTGAGCTAGTGATAGGGTTGTTTAATACTTTGATATAGGATTTTCAATAGGGAAAGAAGATATCGATATAAAATATACTGGGTGGAACAGAACGATGGACTTTGCTGTAAACAGGGAATAGGTTAGCCTCGGTACTTTACTTTTGCCAAATAAAATATACATTATTATTAACTATACAAAAATATTCGTAACCGCTTTCAATTTATAGCTTTTTTAACGACAGTTAAAAACAGCATGTTTCAACCCTATCTTATAAGAAAGCTAGTGATATGTTGCACTTCAAAATATAAATACTTAAATGGTAATAACAACCCAATAATTAGAACAAATTATTGGGTTGTTACTAATATTAAAAGACATTATTTTATGATTATTTTTTTGTTTCTAACACAAGTGTCTCATGATTAGATAGATAGATAGATAAAAACATGATTACAAGTCGATTGTTCATCATTTAGATGACAACATACTTTCAGGAAAGTCCGTGGCATTGTTCCTCCCTCTTTACTATTTTATAGGCTGACTACTACGTGTAAAAATTTACCTCGTTATTTATAAAACTTAAAATTTAACAAACCTTTGTAAATAAAAATATATTTTGTCCCTCTTCGACAAGTATCAAAGTGAAATTCTGTGAAAGACTAATGAAATTCTGTAGGCAAAGCTATGCTGGCATCCAAAAAGCTAAGTGTGCTCAATAGAACGAAGCTATACTTCACATTGGACAGATACTTGTATTATTTAAGTCACAAGTCCGTCTCCACATGGAGTCTGTCACCTCTAGGCAGGGGCACCTGGATACCACCAGCCCGCCAGCCACCACCAGCTTGGGCCTTTTGAATCGCTTCAGAGACGTGACAGTTCGAATAGTGGACGATACCAAACTCACGAGCGATATTGAACCGTTAAGTTTAAGGAGTAACTTTACCTCTTTGTGCGTGTTCTATCACTTGTATACTGGGTTGTGCTCCGAAGAACTGTTCGACACGATGCCCATGGCCGCTTTCTACCATCACACCGTTTGCCGTCGGCAGGGCATTCATCCTCACACCTTAGAACCTAAATGGTCCCGTACGGTACGGTTTCAGAGGAATTTCATCCCTCAGACGCACCGGTTGGGGAATGGAATGAGCTCCCCGTTGAGGTTTTCCCGCGGGACTTAAGTATGGGATTTTTCAAGAAAGGAGTGTAAACATTTTTAAAGGGTCGCAATGCGCATGTGACACCCTTGGAGTTGCAGGCGTACATAGGCTGCGGTAACCACTTACCATCAGGCGGGCCGTACGCTTGTATGCCACCGACGTGGTATAAATAGTTATTTGTTATACAAGGGTGCAAAGTTGTATTTGTGGAATGTAAGTTGTGGAATTGAAACACGAGCCAGCGAAAGGATACTATAGTTGAACCACGAGCGAGCTAAAATAGAATCCTGAGCGTAGCGAGTGTTTCAACACACGAGAAGTAAAATACAACTTTGCACCCGTGTGTAACACAAAACTTTTCTCCTCACTATAGCGAGGAAAGTGCAACATGCAAAAAAACACAGTTCCACAGGCATGATTTCCATCACTGGAATCACTGATTTTTTTACGATATTATAACAGAAAACTCTGAAAGTTGTGTATAATATTTACGCGAATCGGAGTCGGTGACAAGTTGTGTATATTTTAGTTGACATTGACAAGATGACATTTCTGACGATGCGTTTTGAAATTGCATCGACTCAACTTGTGCGTTTACAATTATACTCAAAGTCATTATAAAAAAAAATGTTACTTATAGAATTTTAAGGTTTACGACTTAAATCATTAAATAAAGCTAAATTTGGTATTTTTTATTAAATTCTCAAACCATTTATTTAATGATAATTGATATCAAACGAACCATTAATATGAGCGTTTTACGTTTTGTTATCTGTCAAAAGCTACTCAAACATGCTCCAAGGTCAAATTACTTTCCCCACTTGTGGATAAAATGCGTTTTTACCCGCTTGTTTCAAAGGATAAAAGACGGCTTTCCGAGCTAGTGAGGGGAAAAAATATATATTTAAAGAACAGTGTTCAATCTGGCCATTCAATGTGACATATTAAAGTGTACCTAATAATCGTTACTGTTTATTTATCTTTTTACAAACTTTTTTTAACTTGTAGTACATGTTACTTTGTTACATTAAATCTTGCAAGTCGTATGTATCTGTGCAACTTGCCAAAGTTCTATCGAGTTGAAATTTTGAAAACTTGTGTGAATCATATGACAATGCAATATTATATGTGTCACCATAGTGCTGGTATGATGGTGGAGACAGAAGCTTTTCATAGCAACTCCTAAACTACATAACATAAACCCGGCCGCCCTGGCATGGGCTAACACAACTTGCCTAGTCGTGGCACGAAGAGGACTAACATAGACCCATACCCCAGCAGTGGAATTCTAGTAAAAGTATTGGCTTATGGCGTAAAGACGTAAGTCTTCACCTGCAGCTATCACCTCAACTCTCGCCTTACCTTAAACGCTAGCTACACCTGTCTTATGTCAGCTAGTACAAGGTAATCCCTAAATACGTAACATGTTTTTAATTTGATAAAATGTAGGCTTTGCATTTCATATTTCATACACAAATTTTGTAAAAATCAGTTTAACTTTCATTCGCAGAGTTTTGACTAATCAATAAGCGATTTATATTAGTTAAATCAGAATAGATTTATCGCATAAATCCATCGATGTACATCGATAACTAGAACATCACTAGAGGTGAGATGGTTTGACAGTTATACCGATACAGAAAGTTTTTTTGACAAGGCGGAGATCAAAGAGTACTGCTTTATATATACTGGCGGAGATGTACGTCACGACACGGTATTGTCAAAATGGTTGTCTCCACCTTTTTATTAAATTTTTATTTTATTTTAACCTTCCTGCAGATACATATAATTTTCAAAAAATCTTTCTTCCTCTATTAATACAAGTTCTACAGGTCCCATTGCTGGGCAAAGGGCTGTTCCCACCTTACACCCTAAATAATGTGGGTACACACTTGGTGGTTGCTAACACAGTTGACATTTGGTGCAGGGGCCTTTCAGCTCGAAGAACGAGCTTTTCCAAGGAGATGTTAGTTTATACTTTAGCCAGCAGATGACACTGTGTGTACTGTTTCACCTGCCTCTCTATCGCACTTGCACATTGTGAGTGACAAAGAGGCACATCTTTCGCGGTTGTACTTATGTCATGTATACTTTACCTAAAATTCAGATGATGTGTTTACTACCTAAATTTATGGTTCAATATTTTTTTCATGTTTACATTTCGAGCGTTCCAACGTACGCAAAATAATTACATAATTAGGTAATGTACACAAAATTGTGACAACAGTATTGTACTAATTTAGCCTCTTCAATTATTCGTGTAAATGGATAGTAGATTAGAGTGCCAATAAAATGCTCCATAAGAAGAGAAGAATGTATATTTTCAACTTCTTCTACCTTACAAATTTCGAGTGAAATTTTATCGATGTGGAGTGTATATAAGCTTATAAAGCTTAAATATTTTGCGTGAAACTAAACGTTTGCACGGTACGTTGACATCGCTGTCAATTTAAAAATTCAAATGTCAAATGGGTTTTTTAGGTTAATTGTATATTTATATAATTATGTGTAGTTAATAACTATATATTACGACTTGCTGTTAATAGTAATAGTCTCAGTAAATAATTTAGACCCTACAACGTGACGGTAAAAGCTATTGTGCGACTAAGCAGAGTGTATTCATTGAAAACTGAATATCTTCGAATGACAAAGCCGCTCTCTACATAATATAATATGCCACTTTTTACGTGTTAATTTTGTTTTATTATTTATAATACGGATAAATTTTTGTGCGATTGCTAATATCGAATGTTTGTAAGTAAAATTGTATAATAAACGATATTCTAGCGATTTGACTTTTGCAGGTAACCTATTATGTGAAATCGTTTTGTCGAGTGTTTATGAAAATGAACATATTATAAATTGAAAAGAAAGTCTGCCTAACCCTTTTATGAAGCTAATATCCACCTACCTAAATATTTATTTCATGTTAGCTGTGAGAAGTTTGTCTATGATTTAAGTACCAAGTACTAGTTGCAGAAAGCATGTTAAGTGTTATTTTATTGCAGGATTTCAGAGACATTCTACTTAGATCATGCAATCCACCACCACCATATCAGCCTTAGGACGTCCACTGCTGGACATAGGCCTCCCCCAATTTCATGGGGGGTAAATGCTATTATCGCCACGCTTGGCATGCGGGTTGGCGATCGCAGTATCTCCACCGCACTCTAGGAATTCTGCTGCCCATTCCCCGGTGGTCTTGGTCGTAGTTTTAGGACATACCCGGGTCCATCATGCAATGTAAGCTGCAAAATGACAAATACACACAAATACTGATGTAATCATTAGTATAACAAGCCTCTCCGAGTTATACTGCGCGAGAAGGCACCAAGCTACCCATCACACTTGCTTGGTTGGATGGCGATGGACAACATTTGCACTATACAAGAACCCGCGCGAGCATCGAACGCTCTCCTTGGTTCGTCGCCCTACTTCCTTTATGTTATGAAAACTGAACATTCGATCAATTTTGGGGTATTGTTGTACGGTTTAAAAAGAAATTACATGGGAAATCAAAGGCATCATTTGAGTATACTTATAGCACAATACAAACGTTGCAATTTGTCGCGACCACCGCCTGAAATGGCTGAAATGAATAGTTGTCTCATAATACCTAACTAAACCTACAACTCCCTCGGTTGTTGTGACCAATTGCAAGGTGTGTAGTGTGTAATGGCCTTATTATGACGATTACAAACTACCCTGAATCCAGTCATATTTTCAGAACGATTGAAATACTCAAACTATGAAGCGCACTAAATTTTTAACTACTTTTTCATACAAGTTTACAATCAAAGAACACAATGTCAAAAATGCGACTAATTTAAAAAATCTCAAGCTGTTAACTCCGAATTACATATAGCAATACTTATGACCAACTATAAAATACACTGAGACAATATTTTCTTACTTTACTGCTATCTCAGTCTATCTTATATGTAGCAGGATGATTACAGGCCTCTGCGTAAGACCGCCTGTCCAGCTAGCATGCTAGCACAGTGACAGATTTTATGATCATGCTTTAATGTCAAATGCGGGTAAAAAATTCACACGAAAAATCTTATATAAACTGTCGAAAGGAACCCACTCAGCATATGCAGGCTTTACAGCCGGCGCCAATCTAGAGGCCTGTTACACGGTGACTACTATCACGTGACACGCGACGCGTACACTCATATTACAATACGTATCACGTCAATATTGACAAATATTGAAGGAAAATCCAAAGCATTTTGAAATCCGTGATAATATTGACACCCAGTATTGTGATTATAATCACGGTGTAAAGAGCCCCATAAAATGAAGAAACGGCGGGTAACACAACAAAAAGGAAAAAAAAACCGGTCAAGTGCGAGTCCGACTCGCACACCGAGGGTTTCGTACAACGATCGTGTACTCGTCCCGACACCATTAATTCTGGAGAAATTGAACGCCATGGGTACAAACAGGTGTCGGACCACGCACAAAGAAGGGTTCCGTACCAACACCTCCTAATCTACATTTAAAACCACTATTCGATACATTTAATCACAAAAGGTCGTATCTTCATAGGAAACTTACGGCATTTACGCCCTTTTGTTTGGGCAAGACAGTTTTTCACCAATAATTTAAAAACCGTTACACCTATTTTGTTCCAATTAAAAATAGTTGAAAGGATTTATTAATGTACTTCATCTTGATTTTTTCAGACTTTTAAATATTATCATAGTTTGGAAATTAGAGGGGGGGTGGGGGGGAACACTTGTTAGGATTTTAACAGCTAATGTCTCACCAACCGTTGACTTAATTGGAAACGTTTTTTAGAAACCTCTGTCATTTTTAAAGGCCTATCCATAGTATCCATAGATACCCCACACGCCTATGTGCATTGATACCAAATGACAAATGTTTGACCCCCCTGTTACATGTACGGGGTGCCCCCGCCGATTAATATTTTTTTCGTAATTTCACATCATATTTCTATAGCGGTTCACACCAAATTTCATAATTGTGGTGGTCATAGTCTTTGAGTAAAGCGGCTGTGACATACGGACGGACGGACAGGCAAATTGCGTTTGTAATAGGGACATAATTGTAAAAAGTGTATGTATACATGATTATTGATTAATGAATGATGATTGATTACAATAAGACTAATTAAATTCACCCTATATGGAGCGTGACGTCACCGGCACGAAAAGTACGACCCCAAGACATGACAAATGTATAAGGGTTCCGTTTTAGCCATTTTGGCTACGGAACCCTAAAAAAATAAACAAATACAGGCGAAAAAATTAAATAAAATGGTTTATAGAAAATACGTACCAAAATCGCCAAATGAGGAGTTATTCCTTTTGGTACTCAGCACCAGATCTTCACCAAATCGATATGGAATTTGAGAAGAAAAAAAGAATACTGTTTTTCTTTCCAAGTCATATTTCAATGAGAAAATATCAAGAAGAAAACACGTTAACGTCACGTAATTTTAAACCGATTAAACTTTTGTACAATCAAAATGACATACAAAAACAAGTTTAATCGCATTATGGGTGCTGATGGCGAGGGATTACAACTTTATTAAGTTGAACCGACTAAGTTATTAATAATGTTAATCCCTTTGCTATCGGAAAAAGTGTCCAAATGTTAAAGTAAGACTATTACGCTAATTTATTATTATACAATGAAAACGGATATAGTTTTACTGGAATTCAGTACAAAGTGTACTCGATTTAAAGATATATGTATGCTTGCAACACAAAATCGTTTGGTAAACTCGTTACATAAAAAAAATAATATATATGTATATATTGACCAGCGTTTCAGCCTTAGCACCTGATGGAAAGCGATGACAAGGCCTAAAATTGTTATAGACTTTTGACTCATTTTATTAGTTTGAGAAGAAACAATAAAATATTTATAGGGACCTAGTTAGTTTGATTTGGAAGTAAGTGAGCATTTTATAAGTGTCCGTGATGGGAACCATGCCGTAGGCAGAGCTGATGGACGGGGGGAATTATTTTTATAATTTTTGAAATGTATGTATGTATGTATAACACTTTATTGCACAAAAAAAAACAATAACAATCGAAACAAAATAACGAAATGTAAAAGTACAAAGGCGAACTTATCCCTATAAGGGATCTATTCTAGCTAACCTTCGAGAAAATGAGAATAATAAATGTAGTACACAAAGGCGACCAACTAATTTTGCACAAACACGGATATTTAAGAAAGCAATGTCAGATTATGAATACACGTAAAACTAATAAGCTTGTTTAAACTATAACATAACTACTTATATTCACGAAAATATATACAAATAAAAAAAATTAAAAAAAATTACAAATAAATGAAATAATTTAGGTACAGTGTTTTTTCTTTAACTTGTATATATTTTCTAGTAAGGACAGGGTCGAAATTGCAGTACGTTCGTAGGGAGTACCCACAGTTACCCTACACGTGACCCCTGATGGGTGGGGCTAAAAGTGAAACAAACTGGCAACCGTACTGTCCTCTCGATGATCACACGGTTCGAATATAAAATGCCATACGATAAATAAATAAATAGTAAAAAAAGTAATGTGTATCATCAACTTGTTATATGTATTATTCTTTTCCCCAATGGTCCATTCCATTTTGTGGCTTCAATAGTCCATCTTCTGCCGGGGTAACGCAATAAATGCCCGGCCCAACGCCATTTCTGAGCTAGAACCTGTATCAGTCACTCGTGTGCTTTATCTAATCTTTTCACTTCTTATTTTTTGTATTTTCCCGTCTCTTAAGACACATCTTTTCATTGTCCTTTGTGTTGTTCTGATTTTTAGTAGCAATTTCTTCGTGAATACCCATGTTTAGCAGCCATATAATAAGCATGGCAGGGGACAGGTATCCATAACCACTGTTTCATTTTCAGGCTGACGTTTTCTTTCAAAATTTCCTTCATTGACCAGAAACATCTCCATGTTATGTTAATTCTTCTTGTTACTTCTTCTTCATTCTTTGTTTTTTCGAATGATACTTGTTTCCCCAAGTAGGTATTGAGAATAAAATCTATACTCTTCCCTCTCAATGAAATACGTTTTTGACTCGTAACTTATTGCGTCAAGTGCTTTGTTATCAATTATGATATTATATTTCAGGCCTATTACAGCGTTTCACCGTTGTGTGTGATTTTTTGGGAATTCGAACTTACGAGTACAAGTACGAGTCCAAAAATGACTCCAATACCTGCAATCAACAAGAAAATTGCATGCTCTAAATGTAAGGTGACAATTAAAAATAAGGAATACTATTTAAAATGCTCAAGCTGCAGGAAATATTATGACTTACCGTGCACGGGAAATGTAACATCGAGCAGATACCGTTTGATGACACTAGATGATAAAACTGATTGGAAATGCAAAAAATGACAGGAAAACCCCACAAAAATTACAGAAACGCATACACAGTCAGTCAAACCCAAAAATATTCAAAATCTATCTCCAGATAACATTACTCATAGGAAGCGTGTTCTACTATCAAAATCCATCTCAAGTGAAAACCTATCTCATGCTTCATCTGATATTGATATAATGAGTTCCACACTTAGGCTGGGTTGCACCGACTTACGATCACAGACTGATCAACGTTAAATATGGCGCCGGCAGCTGTCATCCCATAGAAACTTGTCAAACTTTCCATACATTGAAATTTTAACGAACACAGCTTACGATTACAGACGGTTTGGTGCAACCCAGCCTTAGAGACACAACTACTTATGTAAGCCCTCGGAGCCTGCCAAGCGTATCTTACATGGAATCATCACAAATAGTATCTCTAAAAGCACAAATTGAAGACCTCACTATTGAATTATCAAGCGCACATGACGAGATCGCAAATCTGAATACTGAAAATAACTGCCTACAAAAACAAATCGAGGATTATAAGAAGAAAATTAAAGTTTATAACACCCTTCTTAAGGAACAACCGCAAGGTAAATGCACTCCGTCGAAAATAACTCCGGAAAAATTAACTTCGACTACTTTTAAGCACATAAATACAGAAGCTGAAAACAAAATAAAAGACCTTGAAAATGAGGTAAAAATACTGAATAAAAAAATAAAGAATTTGCAGACTCAATTGAGTAAAGAATTATCAAAAAACAAGGAAGCGAAACAAAAGTCAGATAAATTAATAAATAAGAACATATCTCTCTCACGTATACAACAGTCGACAAAAACACTACAAAAAACCATCGAAATACTAGAAAAAAAGGTCAACAATAGTTCTAGTTTCGAAAAGTACGATTTGAACCCAAATAAAAGTCATATTATACCCGAAAAAAGTAATTCAATAGATCCTGGAAAAATAACCTTTATAGATAAGACGAGTAAACCGAAGCTTCTGCTCTTATCTGACTTTCACGGAGCTGACCTACTACTACCTCTTTCCAAGATAAGAAGAAAGGACTACGACTTCTCTGCTGATATACTACACTTCGGAACAACAGAACGGGTCCTACAAAACGTACAAGAAAAAATTGTTAATTTTAGGAAAAGTGACGTCTTGGTTATTATGTGCGGAGGTAGTGACTATAATGTAACGCCTTTAAACAATATATTAAGTGTATTAGAAACTACGGTCAATAATGCTAATCACACTAATGTAATTATTTGTAATATTCCATACTCCATTAATGATAATGCTGAACATTATAATAATTTCATTTACAAATTGAATTTAGCAATACATAGCAAGTTTGCAAATTTTCCGCATGTGTGGATCCAACCAAATAGTGTATATTTAGGACGTCCGGATTACCAAAATCAAGGCAATAAACTAAACTATAGAGGAAAATGGAAATTAGCACAACACTTAAATAAAACATTAACAACTGTAAACGAAGCCTACTACAATAGCGGTATTTTTTTATAAATAGAGACCCACATGAGAAATGGTCCACAAAAGTATGTAGTAATGATCTTGTCACTTATAGTAATATATTTGTACTCCATCAAAATTTTAATGGATTAATAAATAAAGCTGATATACTAAGTGTTACTCTTCAGGAGTTAATGGATAGTGGAAAGCAAATTGACGTATTATGTATCACCGAGCATAATATGAAAACAGGCGACGAAGTAGTTTTTGCTATTCCTAACTATAAGCTGGCAGCATATTTTACTAGGAACAACCGGAATGGAGGCTCTTGTATTTTAGTTCGCAATATACACAAATTTACTCTTCTAAATGAAATAACCAAGGCCTCAATTCCGAACGTATTAGAGTGCACCGGCATTGAGTTAACACAACACAATATCATCATCGTCTGTATATATAGAATACCAAATAACCTTTCAACTCCTATGTCACTATTTCTCCATAAATTAAACGAGATCTTAAATAAACTTTGCAATACTAGGAAAAAAGTTGTACTGTGTGGTGACTTCAATATTAACACGCTTAAAACTACTGTACAATCAGCTGAGTTCAAAAACCTTTTACATAGTTACAACCTTCAATTGGGAATACATCAACCTACTAGATTGACCAGTGGTACTTGTATTGACAACATCATTCACAATATTAGAGGTAGCAAAACTGAAGTCCTAGAACTAGCTTTATCTGACCACACAGCTCAATTATTAAAGTGTTCAGTAAAAAGAACATGTTCTATTTTCCCTTTTGGTACATACAACAAAGAGATTTGTCTGATCAGAACATTAGGAAATTTGAAGAATGCCTCCAAAACCTCAGTTTTGACGACTTATATTTAGCAAAAAATCCAAATGAAGCCTTTGACATATTTTTTGAGGCTTTCAACATGTTATATAAATTGTGTTTTCCCCAGGAAAAAGTCAAATTAAACACCGTCAACAAACCTAAATGGATAACAAAAGGTATACGCCTGTGCTGTAAACGGAAAAGAGAACTATTATGGAAGTATAGGCTGACCTCAAATCCTGACCAGAAATTTAAACTAAATTACTATTCTAAACAATTAAAAATAAAAATAAATAAGACAAAAAGAAACCAAAATGATGATTACATTAATAAGTCCCAGAATAAAACAAAAGCCACTTGGAAAATTATCAATACTTCTAAGACTAGATTTCCTACAGAAAATATTAATACAATTACCTCAGAGGGGAAAAAAATAACGGATCCTAAAAAAATTGCAGAAACATTCAATAATTATTTCATTGACCAAGTCTGTCCTATTAATTTGTCCGGAAATATCAATAATAACTATAAGTCTACGTTGACATATAACCCTCATTCTTTATTTATGAATCCCACAAATGCAAATGAAATAAAACGAATTATCAGCTCCTTGAAAAGTACAAATAGCACCGGTTATGACGGTATCCATACAAAAGTAGTGAAGAGAGTCTCTAATATTATTTCTCCTTTACTAAGTTATATAATCAACTTGTGTATCGAGCAAGGCGTATTTCCTAGCAAACTAAAAATATCTATTGTGAGGCCTCTTTTCAAAAAAAGAGGAAAAAGATAAAATGAATAATTACAGACCGATCGCTTTAATCTCTGTTTTTTCTAAAATAATTGAAAAAGTAATATACAATAGCCTATACAACTTCTTTGAAAATAATAAGCTATTTGCACAAGAACAGAAAGGCTTTCGCAAAAATCAATCCATAAATATGGCTATATTTGATTTAATTAAGAACGTTATTACTAACATGGACAGGAAAACACCCATATGCGCTTTGTACATGGATATGTCAAAAGCATTTGACTTTGTAGATCATAATATTCTATTTGACAAATTATTTGCTTATGGAATTCGTGGAAATCTTCTTAGCATGTTGCGTTCGTACATGTGTAATCGAAAGCAAATAACACAAATAAAAAGAATATCACCTAGAACAAAAACTGAAGAAATCTATTCATCTGATTATAGAGAAGTTTGTTATGGTGTACCTCAGGGCAGTGTATTAGGCCCACTATTATTCCTGATTTACATAAATGATTTGCCGAAAGCTACGAAGCACTCTATGGTTCTCTTCGCAGATGACAGTACCGTTATATTTTCTGGACATAATTTAAACACATATGAATCTGACATTAACAATACATTAATCACAATCATACAATGGCTAACTAATAATAACCTGAAAATAAATCTCGACAAGACCAATGTTATGACTTTTCAACAAAGAACCAAATCTACTAATTTAAACATAACTTATAAAGGACATAAAATCAATGAAACGGACATAACAAAATTTCATGGCCTAAACATAGACAATAAGTTGACGTGGAAAAACCAGACTGACATTATATGTACGAAATTAAGTAAATTCTCATACGCGTTATATAATTTGAAAAAAATTGCAAATCAATCATCGGTATTAACTGCCTTCCATGCATTTGTGACATCTACTTTGAGGTATGGTATAATTTTCTGGGGGAACTCGACGAACAGAGATAATGTATTTAAGGCTCAAAAGAAATGTTTAAGGTCGGCATGTGGTCTAAAACAAGATGACTCTTGTAAACCGTATTTTATAAGACTAAAGATACTCACCTTACCTTGTTTGTATGTATACGAGACAGTTATTTTTGTAAACACTAACCGCCATATGTTTAATAAATTTAAAAGTGTACGCCTTCGTAATAAATTAAAATCACAGCCAAGTCACACAGCATTGTTACAAAAAAGTATTCTTGGCATGTCTCATAAAATTTATAAAGAGCTTCCACAGAACATCCTCGCAAAAAATGGAAACGAAGTCGATTTTAAGAAATGTTTAAAAGCATATCTTACAGAAAAGGCCTATTACTCTGTAGCAGAATTTTTGACTGATGAAAACTTATGATGTATTATTATTATTTCTATTAGAAACTGGACCTGTATGCCTATAACAATTGTATGATATTGATTTTAACTTATCTGTTTTACACACCATGACATATTTTGAAATAATATACATTGCAATTCCAATTTTATTTAATGAATTTATGTATGATTTTGACAATTATATTTGTATGCCGACAGGCACCACATAGTGATACGAAAAATTATTAACACCTTGTTATTACCTATGATGGACAAATAAAACTCTTTGAATCTTTGAGTACACCTAACTTTCAAATAGCGTCGCGTTTAGATAGATGAATTGAATATTTTTTGTTTAGACATTGTAAGAAATACGTAAGTATGGGCCATAATTGGAATCACTCGAATGTTTATTATTTGCCGCGCGCCGTGATGTTGATATGCTGCCCACCAGCATCGTAAACTCACAGTATGTGCATGAACCTCGGTCCATTTGATCACTTTATTGTCTTGGGTCAATCCGTGACATGAATAACAAAAGCGTCACACAAAAGCAGTGTTCATTTTAAAATGGAAATTTGGTGTCAGTAATAAAGGTAAAATGTTTTACACGAGGAAACCAACGAGCTTCAATTCTTTTATCCCTTTTAATTGTGAATTGGATCATTGAACAATCCAATTTGGTTTCGGGAAGCAATTTTAGTTTTATTGGTTAATTTGATTGTAACATGTACTCTTTGTTATTCCCCTGATTAGTTACTACATGATTTTCTCTTCAAATTGTTGTTTTTAGGGTTCCGTACCTCGAAAGTCAAAAAATGAAACCCTTATATGATCACTCGTTTTTCTGTCCATCTGTATGTCTTAGGAGGGTAAATTAGAATATAAAAAAAAGTTTTACAAGCTATATCGTGTGGATGTATCAAATAGAATTTGTGAACTTTCCGGGGCATTAGAACCTAATCTCAAATTACCCTATACCCTTAACTTGGCAAGAAATAGAGAATGTCCCTAATTCTAGCCTCGGTGACGCTGAATAGTCATACTCATACTGGCCAAGAAAAAAATACAAAAATATGGTCAAAGAGTGTGGGAAACCCAGGGGACGTTGCCAAGTTAAGGGACAGGGTGTTCTTATTGAATTCCGTTAATTGCGAGGGTACAATTCTGAGATGAAATAAAGTAATCTTCTCTAAGACTGACCCCAATGCGTACCATTACGAAGATATCCAAGAATTCATTTTCGTTAATTAACACTCCTAGTATAGTATAAAAGATTGTATCGCGTCGTATCGGTCGTGTATCGTATCGTATGGTATTGTCTATGTAATACAACTCATTATATGATTGGTGGGAGAATCGTAATGGATTTCCATATATTTTTATACAACTGCTGTATTTTTTTATTTTTAAAAGAATGCCCGTATTCTGTCACTATTTCTAATGAATTCGGAAAGCTGCGAACGCTGGGACGCGTGACGTGTTACACGATTTTGTAAAAGTATCTTATGAGTCTTATGTAGTGGTGCAATAAACAATATGCATTACTTATATATTATTTATTTATTTATTTATCTCTCTAACGCGATAACTTGCTCTACGCGTATAAAGTTGTGGGCAAAAGCTAGAATGAAAATATAAACATCAAATGTCGTATCGTCATGGCAAATACCGAATTAAGGCTTTTCGCCACATTGATTGCTTCAAGTATGAAACAATATCAAAAATCAACTTTTACGACTTGCAATCATCGCAAGGCTAACAGAGGAAATAATTGAAGTGAACGATAAATAGATATGCTCTACTTGATAGGTCATTCGTCGTCTTCTGAATAAAAAAGCCCTAAGTGCCTAAGAAGGAAGTATGATTTGTGGACTCTTTGAATTTGGTGTGTAGGTCAACAGTGTAGTCTGCGGCTTGTGAATAATTATAGAACTATTGGACACCCGTGATTTTAGAGTCAATGCCCCACTGGCGGCTAGTTTAGTTCATAATGTATATGTCTAGGTCTTGGTGTCTATTGAATGTTCTAAGAAGCAAGATGTTTTGGTGCCAATTACGAATCAAAGACGTCGATTCAATAGTTTCATATCAGCGTAGATAATAGGTTCATCACATCATGCTATAAGAGTTATAGTGATCGCGTTTATGTAAAAAAAATGTTGACTAGTAGAATTTTGTACAATTTGTAATAAAAAAGTTTTTTTTTAAATCTGTGTGTGCGATGTTATTGCTTAGGAGAAATAAAATAATGTTTCCTTTCAGCAAATTGAGCAATCTCAACGTTTTAAGGTTGGGCCCATAATTTTTATTATTTTTATTAATTTTTTCCACCCTATATAATAAGTATAATAACAACCGGTGAGGAGATATCTCTGAGGTATCTAATGGTATATAGGTGAAAAACTTAAGAAGGTTGTATGTAGTTGTGACGTGTTCGAATAGGCGTTTGTTTTGTTTGTTTTGCACATTTTAAATATGTAATGTCTATTCGAGCACGCTACAACTATACAACAGGTCATCTTAAGTTTTTTACCTATACTAACTTTATATTTTACATAAATAATATAAAGTTAGTTTACCATTAGCTTTTAAATCGGTTGGGTGCATATTTTTAGACAAGGAAAAGATTTACTTAAGAATTATAACCGATTTGATTACAAAGTAAGCAAAGTAAACATCAACAGGCGGATCGGGAGCATTCCAGATTAATGGCAATAGATTACAGTAGCATTCTTTAATACACCTGAATCAACTACAGTATATCGGTCCTTTTCTTACGTGTATAAAAGCTTGCCCGGAAAAAAGAGCAGAGACAGTAGCTGAAGAAAATAGTCATGGTCGTTCTCTGTCAGAATGAATTGTGAACTTGAAAGCAGGGCATGTGCGAGCCTGACCCTCGTGCCGAGGGTTCTGTGCTGATCTAAATACAATAACCTTGATACTGATTGATTATATTCTTAATGTAGGGTAGAGAGGGACATATTGACCAATTTTGAAATAATTCATGTAATTTCGTGATGATTTGCGGTAGAAAAATTATATCTGCTTTGATTGCTAGGAAATTGATCTGAGAATAAAGGTTTAGTCTCAGATTAATAAATCTTTATTCTGAGGATCTCCTCAGACTGATATTCTGTATTATGTATTATTTAGTAGAGAATTGTTCAAAAAGTCAAACTAGCTCAACTTGCCCCTATAGTGAGCTAAGTTGAGAATGGGTATAAGGGTAAAGCTGAGCAAGAATAGAATTAAAAGAGAAAAAAAATATTTGTTATATCTATGTCAGGTGTTACGTAAACACAATAGTATTGTGAATGATTCCGGGCTTTCAAATACCGTTATTTTGGCGTATATGTATGTCCAATTGTCTACACAACTTTTTACTATGTCTCAGGGAAAGTTATGTTTCCCAAGAATTTTCAAACGCGGAAAATATTATGTCCAAAGTCGTAAAACCAACCTAAAATGTGTATGTCTGAATTTAAAAGCGTGTTGCACACTTGCGGTCACTTTTACTGACCGCTGAGAAAGCGAGCGTGTGTCACTACCTTTACTTACCAGAGAATAATGTGTGGTTGTAGCGAACCTACGACCACATTACCGACGAATCAAGCGATTATAAACCTTCTAGCGATGCCTTAAGAACTTTAATGAATTGTAGAAAATATTGTGATTTTGCTATGGACATGATAAGGATAACACTATTTAGAAAAGTGAAGCCACAAGTATTTATGGATATCAAAGTCGCTTAGGTCATTTTTCATGGCAAAATGCTGACGTTTCTGGGCATAATAAGTCATTTAATTTAATGTAGGTACACTTCAAGCCTTAATAGCTTTTTCACTGAAATAATACGTGTATGAGACGAGAGCGTGTGTGGTTTTGGTTACGATTACGAAGTTGATATTGTACATAATAAAAAAAAAAAACATTGATATCGTTCATTCAGTGTAATCACGAAAATTACAATAATTGACACCTGACGATGACGATGGACCCGGGTATGTCCTAAAACTACGACCAAGACCACCGGGGGATGGGCAGCAGCATCCCTGGAGTGCGGTGGAGATACTGCGATCGCCAACCCGCATGCCAAGCGTGGCGATTATGGCATATACCCCCCGTGAATTTGGGGGAGGCCTATGTCCAGCAGTGGACGTCCTTTGGCTGATATGGTGGTGGTGGTGGTGGATGACGATATGAAGCATATTTCTGGGTCACCTTATATGTAGTACCTACAGTTACAGCGACCATCTTTACAATTATAGATGCAACAATTTACGACGAAAATACCTCTTTATATATGGATCATTCACTTGTGGCTCTGTGAGATATCTTCTTCTTTGTTCCCTCATTACTGAGGATCGTCACCACGTATGCTCTGTCTCCATAGAGGTGGTCATAGATCATGTGGCTCGCACTCTGCATGCTGCCGCCATACACATCCTTTACAGAATCAGACCATGTCGTGGGTGCTCTACCTTGACCTCGCCTGGTGTCCATTTGACCTAGGATCATCAGCTTCTCTAATTCATGCTTTTTAGAACGCATGATATGTCCAAAAAAGCTGAGCGTGCGCCCCCGTCATATCGTGGAGATGGAGAGGTGTGTGGTGATTTTTAGTTGCTGTAGGATGGACTGATTAGCTATAGACCTCGCGTTTTTTTATATTCCATAATTTCTAAAGACTGAATCGGAAAAATCGAACCTACTGACAAATTTTTACGAGAATCGGTTGAGAAAATTACCAGGAGTGTTTGTTATAAACCAACTCGTGCTCACCTCTCACCTTTCTCCTAACTTATATGGAAGCTGTTAAAATTTGACAAATGGCTTTTGACAGTTTCCATATGAAAAAGGGATGAGGTGTCGGTTTGTAAATAAGAGGGCTGTAGAGAAGAATAAACAATTGAAAAATAATTGGTTTTGGAAACTTCCAAAAACTGACTCAACACAAAAATTCTATATAAGTACTTATAATTATCGAAAAAAAATTCACGAGACTCGGTTGAGAAATGCGACCTGCAGAGGAAAACAAATGTACGTTATCATTGAAAAAAAATTTTTTTTTAATTTTTCCAAAAATTGTCTCGATTTTTTTTTATTATCTAACCTGCCCACAAGATTTCACGAAAATCTATTGAATGTGATCGGTAGAGGAGAACAACCGGAAATCCGGACATCCGGGAACAAGGAATCATTTTTGTCGAAGCTGAAGCGGAGATTTATTTCACTCGGTCAATAAGATTAGTGACTCGGTGACCATGCGATTTTTTTTTCAAAGTCAAAATATTTGTAAAATTATAATTATCAATCCTGCCCACAAAATTTCACTAGTATTGATTGAGAAATGGGACCGATGTAGAGGAGAACAGCCGGGAATCCGGTAATTCATACATACGGAAGCATTTTTGCCGAAGCTTAACCGGAGACCTTCGGTTTTTTCATACACATACATACATACATATAATCACGCCGGTTTCCCAGAGGGGTAGGCAGAGATCACGGATTTCCACTTGCTACCATCCTGACATACAACTTTCGCTTCATGAACTTTCATAACATTCTTCATGCATGCGCGCTGATTTAGGGTACTCCTGACCTGGCCTTTCTGCAGAATGTCTCCGATTTGGTCGGAGTACGTTCGCCGAGGTCTTCCCCTTCGGTTTTTTCACTTCGTCAAAATCATCTCTGCTAAATAAAAAAATATCCAAACCTCTTTCTGTTACGCTGCCTGTGACAACTCACGAATAATAAGTTGGCTAAAAGTTTTTTTATACAACGACAATGGCAAACAAGCTTACGACGGTTTGCAGACACCGTAGGCTAACGACGTTTACGACTCCAGACGAATCCCAAGCGCGTTGCGGACCCTTTACTGACTTGAGGATTCATTGTGTTGACAGCTAGAGGCGTATGCAGATCCCTCACTCACGACACAGCGCATCCTCTTGATCTAGGCAGATTAAATTCTATGTGCACCAAAAGCTGTCAATTGGGTCACTATTGAGTGGGGTCAAAGGTGGCTGCCCCCTCTAACACCGCTAATAGATCCTAACGTGCATCATGGCTCTAATTCAGGCTGTTTGAGTAAACGGTTATAGTCTCACCTGACATCTTAAAGCACAAACTCTGAAACAACGTCATTCGAAAATCAACCTAGATTATTGTTCGGTACGGTTGAAAATGAATTGATAGAAATGAGTGATAAAGGGCAAAGTAAAACACGGTTGATATATTCGCCATCATCACATTTTGTCGGTTATTGTTGAAAAGAATATTGCACAAAAGAATTGTCAACGTTGGTTGCTATTTATATGGTGCCATTAAATTCAATGAAATGTAAATTTTTGACGAAAGGTAAAATCAGTAAAATGTGACTTACAAAATGTTTTCTGCGCTAGTATACATAAATACAATAGATATAAGTAGATAACATACAGTCATACAATGAACATATTTTATTCTTCCAAAATATAACATAAACTCACGCCCATATTCCCAGAACACACGAAAATTTATTACAGTGCCACTTTTAGTAATTGTAGGTTTATACATGGCGAAAATGTGATATTGCAGTGACAGGTTGCTAGTCTATCGCCTTACTACACTACGCCCTACACTTCAACCTAGTTCCCATAGCCTACTCCAAAATATTAATGGAATATATTTTACATTAAAATTGGATATTCATCCATGCTTAGATAAAACTAGTCTGTGGATAAAGCTAGCGTGATGAGTCGCTAATATCATTACCGAATTCCATTCGTCAATATCATCCCTTGTGAAAAATAGAAAACAGGAGTACACTAAGATAATTTTTGGTAAAAGTACTTCACAAGTTTCATAACAAACTAAAGAGTTGTACTTTGTACTCGTATATATTTTCATGTATCTCACCATAAGTGGATTTATGAGAAATAAAAAAATTGGATGTTTACTAGATAAACAAGAGAACTACTGACTCTAGTGAGAGTGAGATAAGATCTTAACCAGTAGGCAACGTTGTAAAATAATAATTGAATTTCGAAAAATACGTTAATGAATATCAATTGAAAGAAACGTCAGATGTACTTTGTATAATTTAGACATCTGAACTAAATCAATATTTATAATAAATAGCTCATGTGATTAGTGGATCTCAATTCAAAGATAACTTTCTCTTTTAGATTGGATAATTCACTTACTACTTGATTAACATAAATATAGTTTAATTTTAATGTTTTATTATGATAGGGTTATTATCTATACTAATAATATAAAGAGAAACATTTGAGAAATGTAAGACTTGGGAGTAACCTACCGATAATTTTAAACCATTCAATACGAGAAAGAAGAAAAACAGCTACGACCAGTTTGCTACATTATTGTGTCGCGTGGAACTTTCTTCCCAACTATTGTCGATATTGATTACCGAAGACTACAAATTACGTATTGTTCCTAATAGATTTTATGCCTTTCTTATTATCATATCCTTGTACTTATCTAAAGCGACTCCTAAATCTAAAGGATAGTGTTTTGTTTAGAAGAGTACTTTAAGTGTAAGTGGAATTACCAATATATTGGGGAGTATTTATTCCCTATTTAATGGATGTGGGTGAAATAGGACATTGGGGACAATAAAATGTTATCGGAAGAGGTAACGGCTGCTTTGTTGCTGGTAATGAAAAGTGCGTCGGACCACCAAGCGTGAGATATCTAATGGCGCTCGACTTACTATGAAGTATTGGAAGAATTCGTTAAGGAGGAGACGCTTGGCGGTTGTTTTAGGAGTTCTATTTGTTTTAACTGAAGAATATTTATATGTTTTTTTTAAATGAAGGGCAAAAATTTGCTTTCAGATAGTTCGTGGAAGTGCAGACTTAAGAGTTTAAATACAGTATTTATTGGGATATTTCAAAGTGTTAAGTTATCAAAGTATCTACAATAGGACATTAAATAACTCGCATAGCTTTTCCTTCAGAAACAGTTAGATACAGGCATACAGCTTAAAACTTTGCATAAATTTCACATTCCTCCTTACGACTAAAATCTTTTTACATTATGTTTATAAAGTCACGTGCTTGAGTAAATGTAAAATTACGCAACGGTTGACAAAAGTCGGGAAGTGAATAATTTACGAACGCCATAGAATTTATCGAACCGCGCTTCCGCAAGCTGAGATTCCTATACGAATATAACATTAATGTATAAAGTAATGTGTACCCACGTCAAAGTTCAAAGGAACCACTTGTAATTGGCTTAATGTGTCGAGATTAACTATGACACTTTTAATACTATTCTCGATCTTTGCAGAAATCAGCACTATTTTAGTCGTTTATTCATAATATGAATGAAAGCAGTTTTAGTTTAAAATAAATAAAAAAGTTATATTGTCTAAATTTCATAGACTGCTCAGTAATCTACTCAGCAAAGCCTTAAATTAATAAATCCTTAAATTAAAATAGGTACTTGCGTTATTATAAATAGAAATAACACGTCAATATTATATATATCTTACAAAAACGATATTGCTGTGAACGTATACAGGGTGTTCGGAATAACGATGTAGGAATTTTAGGAGGTGATACACTGGACTATTAGGGAGAGTTTGTCTTAGTCCAATCTGTGATAGTTTTTATAAGTCGAGTTTTCTAAGATTTTAAATCGTCCCAAAAATGAAATGTTTAATATAAAACAAAGAATGCAATAAATCAAATTTATTTACGTTTAAAATTGGTTAATCAAATAATTGCGATGTTAATTATTAGTAAATAAATTTGATTTATTGCATAGTTCGTTTTAAATTTAATTGTTCGTGTACATTTTTGGAACAAATTAGAAACAGAAAAACTCGATGAAAAAAAACTATCACAGATTGGACTAAGACATATCGGGTTCAAACTCCTCCTAATAGTCCAGAGTATCACCTCCTAAAATTTCAACGTCGTTCTTCCGAACATCCTGTATATAGACTTAAAATCCATCTGAAAAATATAGCTCTTTTGATATCTTAGCCATTGCCTAAATAGGAGTTCAGCTTTTCTGACCTCATCTAAATTATTTATTAAAGATGCCTTAAACACTGGTGCGCCAAGAATGTTAATAGAGACACCTATTTGAGGTACTATAGCGTTGAACTCTACAAATCAAAGTCTTACCGCACTATGAACATCATTGTCAGTTAGGACCTTGTTGCACCAAAAGGCTTCGTTTCTAGTGATGACTGTGACGCCGAGAGTAAAAATAATAAATAGGGTACCCTAATGAAATGCCCATTATCTATTTAAGAGATCACACGAATTCGCTTTTAAATTTGATTGTTATTTAACTCAGCTTTTAAATGTTCTAGATTCCTATTGTGTAGGATTGAATTTAATTGAGAATGTGAAATTACCATTTAAACCTTTTGAGCATTTTGGTACAAAAAAAGAAGTAGGTTATTTAGAAAAAAAAAATTGAACATTCTTTGTTATGTAGAATTGAGTTTACTAAAACATCCACCAAAATAATAATAATACCTAACGTTTTAGTAACATGTAAAAGTTGTAACATTGACAAATGAAAACCGAATTTCATCGTTAACTCTCCACTTCTGCATAACAACCGAACTTAATAGATGGTGATATTATTGAATGATAAATGATTTAGTAAATGAAATCGAGATCTGATGATTGGTTTGCGTTCGCCACATAGGCATTTATTAGCAATAAAAAAGTTACGGCCAATTCTAGACTAGAGAGTAATAAATTCCTAGATATACATTTTAATTGATTACACATAGCATTCAAACTTTTCTAAGGGTTAAAATAATTCAACTTGTAATTTTAAGGGTTATGTATGTGTGATTCAACTTCAATATCTAGACTTACGAGTTCACAGGAAGCTTGGTTCTCCATACAAACGTAGTTTCGCTCTCATTTTGTAACGGCATGCTGGAATAACATGAAACTTTGTATACACAATGGAGTCCGGCATATAAAGAGGCCGGAAATTAGTTTCTGTTGCTTAAAATTATAATGGAGAAAAATTATAGCAATTATGAAAGTTTTCATACAAGACCTAAAAAACTCAAAAACTGGCTGTATTTTTTCTGTTACAATTTCTAGCAACATATACTAATTTCTGGCCTAGACATGGTGGATCCCATTGTGTATACAAAGTTTTATGTTATTTCAGCACGGCGTTTTAAAATGAGAACGAAACTACGTTTGTATAGAGAATCGAGTTCAGTTGAGCGTGCGGGGGACCCGTTACGTGAACAATTTCATGACACATTATTTAATAAAATATAAGTACATTTTATTATTAAGTTTGGCTTATTTGTATGATACAGTAGTAAACACGTCGGAAAATAGGCTTAGCTTTACTTATACTTGATGTTTAATTTGAACGCATTAAATCTCACCTTAGGCCAAAAAATGTGCAATCAATCGCCACCTATTTATTGTTGAATGATCAGGCGATACCTAAGCCTAACCAGCCAGCTCCAGTTTCCTGGCATTATTAATTATAACCTGCTTGAGCATTCCACGTTAGAGCCATGGATGTTGGATGCGTCCAGTCTGCTAAAGGCAACACACACGGGCGTACGGGCGACGCGCATGCCCTTTGAGGCCAAACGCGGGGAATTCGAAATTTACAAAGTTTTGAAATTTTTTCGTTGGCGGGAAAAGCAAGGTTACAATTTTAATATTTTTCAAGAAAACTGTTTGTGATTAGTACGCGAAGAGTGAACTGTAGAAGCTTTTAGGTGTGTTTTTAAAGTTACTATTTTAGGTAAGTTTTTATACCAATACTTAGATCCTTTTTAGGTTTGTAAAACCACTAATAGAGGACTACTTTTGGTGGCGCAATTTGTAATTTTTCTAATAATAAGTTAACAAAAACATACGTTCAAGAAAACTGTTTTAATTCAATACGGAAATGAATAAGCGTGGTTTATAGAAGAAAGACCGCGCGGATGCAGTTCGACCTATATTCTGTCTAATTATAAAAGGACTTAAAGATCACTTAGATTCAGTGAATATGTGGCCTTTGTAAGTCTGTTTGACAATATGCGTTCGCGCATTATTTACCTTACTATAAGTAATGTAGACGCTACTCAAGTGTTACAGCGATTTGCTACGCCTGTTTAGTGTTACTTCAGTGTCTTGCTGTATGATAATGCGGTATGGTTTTATATGTTTTAAAGTTATAATTACACTGTAATGTCGGTAGCTGATAAATTATATTATAATAGACGCATTATGCTTGGGTAAAAGTATGTATTTATGCATTTCATTGTTCACAATTACAGATTAAGACATATACATGCCACAAAAGATTAAAGTACAAAGGCGAGCTTATCCCTTCAAGAGATCTCTTCCAGCTAGCCTTTGAGTAAAAGCTGTGTCGAGTTAAGCATATTTTGGTGAGAATTGCATTTTCGTCTACTATAAATATACTAATTTTACTTTAGAACAATAGGTACCTAACTACATATGTTCAGGATGAATTATTTTTAA
Organism: Notocelia uddmanniana; assembly: GCA_905163555.1. Taxonomy (NCBI): domain Eukaryota; kingdom Metazoa; phylum Arthropoda; class Insecta; order Lepidoptera; family Tortricidae; genus Notocelia; species Notocelia uddmanniana. Next base: position 8,493,439 of record LR991069.1, on the reverse strand, counting down.
ACGATTCCCCAATATCTTGGGGTAACAAAGCGGATTCGATGGTAAATAAATGATTAGACGATAATACTGAAAGTTTGTGGAGAAGAAGAATACATCAGTACCAGATCCCACCCGTAATTATCATCCCATACGAACCTAAATAAACACAAGAAAATTGAGTGTAATTCATAATGTTTTGTTTTTTTAAATCAATATTAACAATATGGTAGAAAACTTCGCTGCAGTGTTTAATTAAAACCATGTAAAACAATTGTTTTAGTACCTCGCTTATACCTATAGTAAGCTCGTCTTATGAGTAATCAACACTGATAACACGTTACCCTTTCAGCACAGTGACACACTGTGTTGTAATCATTAAGTAATACTATATTTGCCTTTCCTCATTAAGCGTGATAACGTGGGAAAATATGCTTTATTCAGTATCTCAGAGGAAGTTATCGTCCTTTTTGCATATATTTATCATAAAAGTACAACTAATTAATAATAGACTGATAAACTATTCTCAAAAATTACGACTTAAACATCTAAAATAAATTAAATAATATTTTCTTAAAACACTTATTGACGCTTTAAGACATTTGTAAACAATATTGGTACAGTCAACAGCAGAAAAGTAAATAAATAAATATCAGGGGACTTTGCACAACCCAGACTAGTCCCATCACAGTAAGCTCAATAAGGCTTACGAGTATGTTATCGGTACTAGACGACTATATATTTAATAGATATATACTTAAATATATAGAAAACATCAAAGTCTCAGGTACAAATGATTTTGCTCATTACTTAAACAAATGCCCTTACCGGGGTTCGAACCTGGGACCTCCAGCTTCTTAGGCAGTGTCACTACCAACTTCCAACTAGGCTAAATAGGCCAACAATGTAGCTACAATTTCCAAGAGGCCAAAATGATCCACACACATATTTATTATATAAAAAGTAATAAGAACATGTAGACCAGCGCTGACCCTGGCAACCCCAAAATTTTATCTTTTTCTTGATTTTTCTTATTCGGCATTAAGACGCCCCCAAGCACCTGGCGCCTAGAGCGGCTACTTCATCTACTTACCTTTGGGTAGAGGGATCTGCTCTACCCAAGGGCAAGGCCAGCCCTAGGATAGGACCAACTCTATGGGAAGGACTAACAGGAAATAAAACCGGCCAAGAGCGTGTCGGGCCACGCTCAGTGTAGGGTTCCGTAGTTTTCCGTCCGTCACATTAAGTTGACATATTAAGTACAGAAACACAAAACCCTAAAAAGCACGTCATTTCATTGTGATTTTGTAGAAATGACAGGTACAATAAACACCTGTTTATACGGTTAAATTACAAACTTAGTTCAGAAATTATTTTTGTAATTTTTTCAAAAACTATTCAACCTATCAAGTTCAAAATAATTTTCCTACAAAGTTTTTATAAAGTTCTACTTTTGAGATTTTTTCATATTTTTGAAACTTATGGTTCAAAAGTTAGAGGGGGGGGGACACATTTTTTTTTACTTCTGGAGCGATTATTTCCGAAAATATTAACATTATCAAAAAATAATTTTAGTAAACCCCTATTTATTTTTAAATACCTATCTAACAATATATCACACGTTAGGGTTAAAATGAAAAAAAAAATCACTCCCCACTTTACGTATAGGGGAGGTACCCTAATAAAATATTTTTTTCCACTTTTTATTTTACCACTTTGTCGGCGTAATTGATATACATATTAGTACCAAATTTCAGCTTTCTAGTGCTAACGGTCACTGAGATTATCCGCGGACGGACGGACAGACGGACGGACAGACATGGCAAAACTATAAGGGTTCCTAGTTGAATACGGAACCCTAAAAAGAGAAGCGGACATCCTAGAAAAAGCCAGCCAAGTGCGTGTCGAATCACGCACAGAAAGGGTTCCGCACTGACACCTCATCATCATCATCATATCAGCTGAAAGACGTCCACTGCTGCTGGACATAGGCCTCCCCCAAAGAGTGCCACAATGACCGATCCTGCGCCACCCTCATCCAGTGGACTACTGCGACCTTTACCAGATCATCAGTCCACCTTGTGGGGGGCCTACGCACGCTGCGCCTCCCGGCTGGACCTGGGTATGTCCTTAAACTACGACCAAGACCACCGCGGGATAGACAGCAGCATCCCTGGAGTGCGGTGGATATACTGCGATCGCCAACACGCATGCCTTTACAATACATTTAATCAAAAAATATCGTATCTTCATAGGGAAATTAAGGCACTTACATCCTTTCGTTCCGACCTCAGACCTTAGACCCTAGAGCTAGTTAACCCGACACTATACCGAACCTGTTTTCCGCTGCACTGGAGGATGTTTTTAAGACTCTGGACTGGAGAAGGCTAGGCATCAACATAAACGGCGAGTACCTCAGTCACCTTCGGTTTGCTGACGATATGGTAGTCTTGGCTGAGACCATGGAGGATTTAAGTACAATGCTCAATGACCTCAGTAGAGCCTCCGAGCGAGTTGGTCTAAGGATGAACATGGACAAGACGAAGATCATGTCAAGTGCCCGTGTCACACCAACTCCCGTAACAATCGGACACTTTATGCTCGAAGTTGTAGTCGATTGCATATACCTGGGAGAGACTGTCCAGTTAGGTAAGACCAACTTCGAGAAAGAGGTTAATCATCGAATCCGACTCGGCTGGGCAGCGTTCGGGAAGCTACGGCACATCTTTTCGTCCAATATTCCGCAGTGTCTCAAGACGAAGGTCTTTGACCAGTGTGTGTTGCCAGTGATGACATATGGCACTGAAACGTGGTCGCTTACTATGGGCCTCATAAGAAAGCTCAAAGTCACCCAAAGAGCAATGGAGAGAGCTATGTTAGGAGTTTCTCTGCGTGATCGCATCAGAAATGAGGCCATCCGCAGCAGAACCAAAGTGACCGATATAGCCCTCCGAATCGCTAAACTTAAGTGGCAGTGGGCGGGGCACATAGCACGTAGAACCGATGGCCGTTAGGGCGGAAAGGCTCTCGAGTGGCGACTACGTACCGGAAGGCGTAGCGTAGGCAGGCCCCCCACACGGTAGACCGATGACCTGGTAAAGGTCGCCGGTATCCGCTGGATGCGGGTGGCGCAGGACCGATCATTGTGGAAGTCATTGGGGGAGGCCTATGTCCAGCAGTGGACGTCTTTCGGCTGACATGATGATGATGATGATCCTTTCGTTCGGGCAAGGCAGTTTTTCAGCGATAACTCAAAAACCGTTGAACCTTTCTTGTTCAAACCAAAAATCGATAAATAATAATTATTCATGTCCACCACCTCATTTTTTTTCAGCATTTTAAACTTCATAGTTTAGAAATTAGAGGGGGGGGGGGACACTTTAAACGACTTTGGCAGCTTATATCATCAATGGTTGACTTGCTACCACCTTCCTACCAAATTTCATAATTGTAGTGCTTATAGTCTCTGAGTAAAACGGCTGCGACATACGGACGGACGGACGGATGAACAGACATGACGAATCTATAAGGGTTCCGTTTTTGCCATTTTGGTTACGGAACCCTACAAAGGTAGATTGAAGATATAAAAACGATAGCAGGAATCGAATGGAGAAAGAGAGCAACAGATGGAGAGATCTGGAACAAGCTATAGGAGGCCTATACCCAATAAGGGGTTCCGATCAATGGTGATAGAAAAAATTAAAATGCATGTACACTCGTACAAAAGTCTTCTTTTTCAGAAACGCTAGTAGATTTTGCGTAATAGTTATTTAAGATTGGAAATAAATGGGTTTATATAAATAAGAACCTGGTGCCTAGAGCGGCCACTCCGTCTACTCTACCCAAGGGCAGGGTTGGCCCTGTAGATGTCATATTGGACACTTCAAACTCGTAGCGGAAACAGCTGCTGCCTTTACATATATTACGACGACCCATCGTAGCACAAGTTATTAAAAATATCTAAGAGAACATAGGGTTCAAGTGGTGTTCGCTTCCAGCGCTTTGACATTCGTAAATATTATGAAATAACACTCAATTCACATCACTAAACATTTTATCATGTTCCCACCCGTTTTATCAACGTTTAAAAGCCAATTTCAACAATTAGTTGTAGATGGCTCAAATCAAGTTACGAAGGCTTGTGTGTTTAACTGGCTGCTCCAGTTATGAAGTGAGTCAGTGCTACTCACGTCTGTTGCCGTTCTTATCTGTCGACAGTAGGTAGGCCAGATTGTGTTACGTAATCGTTATGCATATGGCATTTTCTTAAGTGAGTCATGCATATTGATCCTGAATATGAAAATGGAAGCGAAAATAATGCTTTATGCTTTTAATACAGCTTGGATACCTGTTACACCTATCATTTAGCTGCCATTGCAGTACAATATACAACATTTAATAATATTAAAATAAATATTTGTAGACCGTCTCACACACATTGTCCTAGTCCCAAACTAAGCAAAGCTACGGATGCTAGGCGACGATTTATTATAATTACAACCCGTCGGAAATATCTACGTACCTGAATGGGAACAAATTGTTCCCAGCCAGGTTCACAGATATTTTCGACGGGTAGTATTTAGATTTGTGCTGATGAGGATGAGAGCTGTCTCCATGCCCAAGCTATGTTAAAACTATGGATGGAGGAACAAATATGGATGATTAATTTGATTCAATTTTATGCTGCAAGGTAATCGCTTGTTGTGATATATACAATACAATACTCACACCTCAATTAAAGGACACAGTACAGTACGTAATAACAACATATATTTAGGTATAGTTAGGACATAGTTTGCAAATATAATTTTCACTGTCTAAAATAGGTATTCACCAAGAAAAATTTGAGGAGCGTACGTGGCCCAGCGGCGCCCGCGTAACGCGTGCGGTATGCGAGGTTAAGCAATGTGGGCGCAGGTCAGTTCTTGGATGGGTGACCGGTTTGAGTGGTTACTAACTGAGCGCTCCCGTGCTTTGGAAGGCACGTTAAGCCGTTGGTCCCGGCTGCTATCTACGACAGCAGTCGTTGAGCCAAGTTAGAGGCCTTCGGGCGGCTTGAGAACTTCTAACAGTCAAGTTGCCCACTCACTTGACAAAGAGTGGTCGAAGTTGCAGCACGTCAGTAGGGAGTACCCACCGTTACCCTACACGTGACTCCTGGGTGGTGCTAAAAGTGCAACAAAACTGGCAACCGTACTTGTCTTCTCGAAGATCTCACGGTTCGTAAATAAATGCTATACGATTAAATAAAAACCAAGAAAAATTGAGAAGTATCCGCTACAACGAATTTGCTTTAAGTAAGTTTCTGATGAATGATCCAAATGTATGCAGAGTTTTGTATGTATGTAAGCACTGTATTGCGTACAATAACAGGTAAAACCATGACACACAAGAGCAAAGTACTCGTACAAAGGTAAACTTAAATGTTATAGGGGATCTCTTCCAGCTTACCGTTGAGAAAATGAGTGTAAGGTTAGGTAGGTACACCTAGGTCCTAGAGTTTTCGTTGTGAGGTAGGCACTGTCAAATCGGTGAAATAGGGGTACTAGGGGTACCAAACTTTAAATTAAAAAAACAAACTAGCGCTCTGTTGTTTTAAACCGTCTATAAGGGATATTTGACAGTTCTCTATGAGATGACAGCTGAGGGCAATATATTTAACGGTTACCGGTTAGTAAAGTGTAGCTGATGCAATCGCCCTTAACGCACTCCAAATAGCTATTCAAATATTTCGCAGATGACATCGTCACTTTCCACAAAAGTGTTACTGAATAAGATGTCACGAGCTGTGAATTAAGTCGAAATTAGCTGAAGCTCATAACTGCCGACACGGTGTTGGCAGATAATAAACATCTCAACATTTCCTGTAGTAAATATTTTTTAACTGTTTGCGAATTTCACATAGTACATATGAAATCGATATTGTGAATATCGCGGGTCACTTAATAAAACTGGGCTGGTAATTATTATTTATTTATTTATTTTAAACAATTGACAAAAACTTAAAAATAAATACATCGTCCCGCAAAACTGTTTGCACAGTTTGACTGTGGGATCCATGAGTCAAAATTATAACAAATTAAGAAAGAATAAACTAACATCTTCTCGTATTAGGTAAACGCTGATTGTAGTTAAAGTACTATATTTTTCAGTAAATATTTAAATTGGCATCCTTTGTTACAGGACATGGTAGCAGACTCCAGGGGTATACAACTCGCCGCAAAGTTTTGACTAAAATTGAGAATGATTCTGGGCGTGACGTGAAGGACATGGGTTGCTATGTGTATACCCTTAAAAGGAGGTGTTCTGGACGTAATGGACGGAAAGTGCGATAGCAACAAGTGATAAACATGGAGAGTGTCTTGCGCATGGAAATCCTTTGGTATGTGAAATCAAATACAGTATTTTTATATATTTAATATTCCCTGCCCTTATACAGCAGGCAAAATGCACTCAATGCACTGTATACTTAAAATTATCATTGCCATGCGTTTGAATTCCATAAACTATACACACACTTTTATACACCCATGTTGGAGAGTATAAAATAGCCATTATGTAGCAGACCCCGAGCATCCTTCAGGAAACACCTGTACTTGGAATAACGATAGATGGCTAGGATAATGATGGTGTTGGAGAGTATAAGAAAATATTAACCAGGGTTTCACTTTAATCCACAATAAAAATGGGATCATTTGCCTGTACGGAAAATATTTTAGTAAGTACTGTACATTGCTTTTCCTCTAAGGTATTTTGTCATTCGTGAATGTGAAATCAAATATAAACAACCTCATGAATCGTCCCTGGAAACCTTAACGCATTTTGCACACCAACAATTTGGTTTCAGTGAAAGCGCTTTCCACAGCAGCTGTACAACAATCATTTCAAAATAAAAGATAGTAAGTGTTTAAGAACGCCATTGAAACTCACAGCGTTTTAGTCCCGTACGGTGGTATAGCTCAATACCCAATAAATCAACTCGTGCGCATGAATTTTACGAGTTGCGCGTACGGTACTATCTCATTTTAACGGCAACAGGTATGGCTAACGCGTTAAACAGGAAGCCCGGCAAAAATGCCTAAACATAACCTAATTATTATAAACAAATTTGGACTTTAAACATGGTTATTTATGGCCAGCAACGTGGAAGTAAGGAATACGGGCGCCATCGTAAAGTTCGCAAGGTGGAATTGTATTGAATGCTGGTTGGTGGGTCAAGACTATTCTTCAAAAAACAACAATTAATTTTTAACTTGCTTAATTAATTGATAATGAAAACACTAAATGTCTATCTTACAGTGTATTAATATCTACAAACGGACTCCAACTCACGTGTCCGCCCGTCTGTCGTTAGTCACACAGGTTTTACAGTCTTTAAATTTTCAAACTATAAGCACCATGTTGATTCAAAGCCGTACAAATTATTAAAAATATTTTTAAATGTTTTATGGAGACTCTCGTACAGATTTTTTTTACCCTTCCGCATCAAGTGGATAATCATTGTTTGGAGCTCGTTGAGTAGATAAATACTGTATTTTTTACATTTGTAAACAAAGGAATGAGAAGCCACCAGACTGTATTTAACAAAATTTTCTTTCGAAGAGTTTTTTAATTTCCTATTGACCTATAAACTTGACATTTTGTGATAAAGATTGCTGAATGATTTTGCGATTACGAGTAGTTTACTAACAAATATTAATATAAATCAGATTTTTTCATTCAAATTCACTTCTCAAAAAGACCTCCCCACACAAAAGATATTTGTGTCGTAAGTTTCCTATGAGGATAGTAGTTTTAAATTAGGATTAGGTAGTAGTAGGTACGGAACCCTTCATTGTGCGTGGTCCGACACGCACTTGGCCGGTTTTTTTTAAACTGCCACCGTGCTACCAATTTTCACCGGCCAGTCGGTATATCGTTCAGATACTATATGAGGTATCAGTATGATTACATACTGCAAAGGAGTTAGAAACGCGTTGCCGACTTTAATTGGTTGGTTGGTTGGTGGTCGATTCCTTGCGTCAACAGCTAGAGACAAATGCATGTGCGTCTCTTCCAGAACAGTACCAGGCCTTTAAAATGTTTAACAAACTACCCACAGAACTCAAAGTCATTACCAATTATGAGGTGTTTAGCAAAAAATTAAAAATGTTTTTACTGAGAAGGTGCTTCTATAGTATTGACGAGATCTTTGATGCCTAAATTTGATAACTTGATAAGTATACAAATACAATAGGTGCTTCACGTTTCAATTGTTATATTGTGACATTTAATTTTTTTTTAATTTTATTGACCATGTTTGGAAATTTTTATCTTTTAAATAATATCATGTTTTATTTTTATTTATATTCTAATAAATATTTAATGTCGGAAGTATACTTGTGGACATGTCTTTTTAATATTATTGTTCTTTTGGGTTTTTCATTGTGTGCTGCTTCGGTTTAGTTAGTTAAGTACCTATAATTTTTGCATGTATCTAGATTTATGTTCATTTTAATATTATTTTCAAACACTATTTAATATTGTTATTAAAATAAATATATAAAAAAAATAAACAGCTCATCCTTGGCATACGATTCACAATGTATTAGAAATCGAAATCACATCACATGAAATATCTTGTACCTAGGAAATCCCCAAGTTTCATCTCATCAATATTTGATGTAGCCTTTTCCCTTTCTTTCTTATCGAGGTCAATTCGCTGACCAATCAAGCAATTTAAATCTAAATTATATTTAGAGCTGACTGGCAACATCGACCTCTCAAAAGCGATTGATACTTGGAGTCAGATTTCAAGATTTGACGCCGGTCCTATCCTATTAATAAATCTGATTCTGAGTTATTTATCCCATCAAAAACATAAATGTGAAAATGGGAGCCAAGTTCAATATTAAGAAAATGCGATGCTTGGTTGTCGTCTTCACCGACAAAAGAATTGAGATCTAAATGGGTGCCAAGTACCGTAGATTCTCTGAAATGGTGCCAAGTCCGGCACTACATTGTTTACAGTAAAATTAAATTAAAAGTAAAAAAGTAAAACTAAAGTAAAAGTAGTTTATTCTTCAAATTAGGCATATTACATGCACCCATGAACGTCAATAAACTACCAGCGGTTCGAAAAAATATACCTCTGTCACGAGAAGAACCGGCGTAAGGAACTCGGCGAGGTGTCATTTTTTCAAAACAATATACATTGTATAGTTAAATATAAAATTACAGTGTCAGCTACTACAAAATTACTTAAATAACAATGCTACAGTAGAAAATTTATTTTCGCGATAGATTACCCGTGCAGGACGCTATCACTGCCAAACATCCCTATCCATACTAGTATATAGAAGGTTATTTTGAGTTTTCCAGTATTTCTCGTGGCTATTGGTTTATCAGCGTTCGTTGGAAAATTGCCCAAATTCTTCCTAATATACATTATTATTTCAAATATGTATAGGAACGGCAGGGTTAGAATATCTATTTCTTTGAAAAATTCTCTTAATGAATCACGCGACCCCAAGTTATAAATTGCTCGGATAGCCCTTTTTTGCAAAATGAAAACAGTTTCAATATCTGCAGCTGATCCCCACAAGATAAGACCATAAGCAATTATACTATTAAAATAAGCATAAGCAATTTACTGCGGCTTAATGCATTTTGAGGTTTAACTTGGCAGTTTTCTTAAATAGCCAACAGCTTTTATGGTATTATAACATACTGCATAGAAAACTGCCAAGTTAAGGCTCAAAATGCATTAAGCAGCAGTAAATTATTTTTACTGTAAACAATGTAGTACCGGACTTAGCACCATTTCAGAGAATCTACGGTACTTGGCACCCATTTAGATCTCAATTCTTTTGTCGGTGAAGACGACAACCAAGCATCGCATTTTCTTAATATTGAACTTGGCTCCCATTTTCACATTTATGTTTTTGATGGGATATCATTACTTTTTGTCAATCTTCGCCAAATGGTGCTTTTTAAGAGCGAATGCACGAGTTACTTTACAAAATACTCAAATCACTATAGGTGCACCTTAAATATTTGAAGAGTTCCCTCTATTTCTCCAGGACCCTATGATCAGATTCTTACCCGATAATTATGGGACTACCCCTGAAGTATAAAGTTTCAAACAATACAAGAATTTTCCAAATCGGTTAATAAATGACGGAGTTCTGAGATAAATAATAATAATAATAAAACTAATAAAAAAATCACTGTTTTCGGATTTTTTCTAGTGTACACACACAATTATCAAGCTGCATGCCAAATTTCAGCTTTCTAGGTCACCTGGAAGTGGGTTAGGTTTTTGATTACTAGTCAGTCAGTCAGTCAGTCAGTGGTAAAAATGCCGTTTTTTGGAATTTAATATCTCAATAACTATTAAACCTATATTTATGAAATTTGGGGTTCTAGTTGTTCTAAAGGATCCTAATACATGTACCAAATTTCATTTTATTATGTTAGATAGATTTGGAGTTATTGGGGGGTCAAAAGTGGCTCCAAACGGTTCGTGTAACACGGCTGCTGTCCGCCAGTTTCTGGGGTGAACTTGGCTGGACACGCTGCCGCGTGTCTAGATACTTACTCATACTCATTTTATTGATGAAATATATATTTTTACATGTCAAGATACTAATAAATTAAAGTATGTCATATGTTACATTAGGAAAATCATTATAAATAAAATAGAAGCATACATATCAATTAAAAAGCTTGAAACGCACAATGCGTGGCGGAGGCGGTTTTTTGGTGAAGTGAACACGGTCCGGGGGACATCGCACAAAATAATCCGCTCAGTATTCGGTAGCACGATAGAGCTCGTTAACTAGCTCTTAGAGTCGATAGTTTCGGAAAGATCAAAAATGCCGCCTCCGCGCCGTACCGCGCCGCGCCCGCTCTTTGCGTTTCGACCTTAAAATGGTAATCGATTACAGTAGGTAGGATACTTATATATAACTCAAGAATTTTGGAAGTTTATTGATAGTTTAGCGTCAATTTATCTGTGAGGAAGCCAGAGCTACTCGTAAAGTGCAATTCCTTATGATTAGATACGGGGCCTTCTGTCATAAACAATTTATTTAACTTAAAACGTGATAAAATGCTCCTGCCCTCTTATTCACAAACCGACTCGTCCTCACCTGCCACCTCACACCTCACCCGTCTTTATTTTGAAAGTGTCAAATGTCATTTGTAAAATTTTGCGATGACAGAAGTCACCGTTAATGTATGTCAACGAATAGGTTAAAAGGACTACTTATATAGTGGTCGGCGGTTAAGAAGTCAATCCTGACATCTGTCACATCCATACAGTTTATAACCTCAAAGTGACTTTTAGGTAATAAACTGTATGGAACTGACAGGTGTAAGGATTGACTTCTTCTTAACAACCGACTACAGTATTTTGAATTATACTTAGACACTTCCATTAGGCATGTGGCACATAGGAGTGGATATGCTTGAGTAAAATTGTAACGGTTTTCAATCTTGGACCGTGTTTTTAAATTTCAACTCTTGATTTTCTGCGTGTGTTAACTGGACGCGTTAATACTGGCCAAAAAGAAAAAGGAATTTCACCTTAACCAAACTTACATGTAAATAACATATTTTTCTTTTTGGTTATGTCTATATTTTTCTTGAACAATCAAGCCCAAGTGATTATTTTCACTGACAAAATATAGCGGATTCCACAGTTTTCCAACGTTTATTTATTCTAAAAATCATGTCAACGAAATGCGTGTCCACACAAACATCGTAATGAAGTAAACAATGCGCTTACTAATTTGATGCTGTAGCTATAGATAAAGACAGAAAGTTTATTGTCAAAGACTTTGTGGCTTTGACATAAGGTTTATTTTTACCAGACCTACGGAAGGTTTTTTCACTATAACGCTAGTTTGTCCATGATAAATATTATTTCAAACGGTAACTCTTGCTACTTGAGACTCCTTCGAGAGTAAAAGTAAACAAAAATTATACGGTCCATTCAAGGCACGCGCTGTCAGGACAAAAAATGGGGTCAAGAACGTCCTGATGTAAATAAACTTTTGGTATAACGGTGCTTTGATAATAATAAATATTTTCGTGATAATATTTTCTCATCGTGAGAAAACCAGTCTAGTTTCCTGTCTGGGTTAGAACGTCAGATGGCATATGCTTTCGTTAAACTAGTGTCTACGCCAAATCTTGGGATTAGGTGCCAAAAGCGTACCACGGGCTCCACTAGGCTACAAATGAAAAACGCTACGATAATAATCGTGCTTTGAAAATTTGATGAGCGTGTAATATACGTGTTTATTGTGGCCTGTTAGGAGCAAAAAATTAGACGGTACTGAGCTCTCCAGCAATTATTTTCAAATGATTTCAATTGCAAAAAAAAGGTTTTTGGATTTTTTTTATGCAAAATAGCTTAACGTGTACTTTTTTGGATCCGGGTATGTCCTTAAACTACGACCAAGACCACCGGGGAATGGGCAGCAGCATTCCTAGAGTGCGGTGGAGATACTGCGATCGCCAACCCGCATGCCAAGCGTGGCGATTATGGCATTTACCCCCCATGAAATTGGGGGAGGCCTATGTCCAGCAGTGGACGTCCTAGGGCTGATATGGTGGTGGTGGTGGTACTTTTTTACTCTATTGGAGTGATATTAATAACTATATATTTTAAAAACATTAAAAAAGTCCCAAAAATATCCTTTTTAACCAAAAATGCAATAACGAGTATGATTCATCACTCGATGCTACCTCAAAATCAGCAGTAACTGCCTGCTATAATCACGTGGTGCCAAGATCCATTACTTGGAGGTCATAACTTTAGATCAAAATATCTCCCAATTGAACAAAAGATATACTTATTTTTTTTTGGACGCAAGAGGTTACTGCAGATACTCTAAGGAAGCGTCCTTTAAATTTTTGCTCCTATTACAGGCCACATTCTGTATGTTCATGTTGCTTTAGCGATATAAATTCAAGCAATTATTTAAAGAAAAACAAAAAATAACCTTAGCTAAGAATAAAATAAATTAAAACTAAATGCACCGTGCGGTCGCGGGTGTCCGCTGGATGCGGGTGGCGCAGGACCGGTCATTGCGGAAGTCTTTAGGGGAGGCCTATGTCCAGCAGCAGTGGACGTCTTTCGGCTGACATGATGATGATGAAATAGACCGTGTACCTATATTATTTATATTTATACTTTGAAGGCGGCAAGCAAGCGTATGGCCTATCTGATGGTATAAGCTGACCGTAGCGTGTGGACGCAACACAAGAATACTGACAAGCGTACTTCCAACCCTTTTTTTAAGGGTTCCGTAGTAAACAAGTAACCCTTTTAGTTTCGCCATGTCCGTCCGTCTGTCTACGGCTTAGCCCAGCAACCGTTACTATACTAGAAACCTGTAATTTCGCATAAGTATACACATCAATCACGCCAAAAACGCGAATCTTAAAAATATATCTATGGCACCTCCCCTACACGTCTAGTGGGGATGAATTTTATTCTTGCAAAACCAATCGTGCGAAATTTCGTTAGATAGCTTGTTTTAAAAAAATGATAGCTTTCTCAAGACCCTTTATCTCGTGAACGCGTGAAGGAATCGAGTTGAAATTAAAACCTCAGGTTTGAAGGTAAAATAATTTTTTTAAGTTAATGTACAAAAAGATACGGCCGTTAATGCCGCAAAAAACGTATATTTGGACACTCTCAAGGGAATCAAAATTTATAGGGTACTTTCCGTTGACCTAGAACTATGACATTTGGCAAGTAATATCGTCTTATATTACAAGTACGGGGAAAAGTCTGAAAACTATAAGTACATTTGGTAATTAATGCATTAAAAATATAGTCTGTATTTAAAGTAAATCAATCAATCATCGAGGTTAAGCGAACGGAACCCTCGGTGGGCGAGTCCGACTCGCACTTATTCAGTTTTTTTGATTAAGCTTTCATGATATAAATTTTTATAGTGCTTTTTTTGTGGAGTCAAGTGTCCCCCTCCCCCTCTCTGCCAGCTACCTTTAGTGGTTATGAGTAATAGCCGAACTACCATTGATTACTTAGATATGTTGTGGATAATGTCAAATGTATAGTTAATATAAGTTTTCGACATTTTATATCCGCAGAACGTCACGGGTGGACAGCTACGGAATCTGACATTGCGCATGGATCGACACGCACTTGGCCGCTTTTGATTTGATGATTCGTAGTATTTACAGATAGCGACCAATTGTGAGCGACAAGAGTGAGTAAGGTAGATCTAAATTATGTAACTTTCCATATTATATTTTTTTTGTTTCTGCAATAAATTATAAAATAAATAAATTTAGATTTACCCAGCGTTGGAAAAGTTACGTGAATCATCAATATCACCCTCAAACTTTTAAAAAAGCGCATCCTCGCACGTATTTTTCCGAATAAAATTTAGAGATTTTTTTAAATAAATCCGTTTTGTTAATGTTGTTTTACAAAAAAAACGCCTTATACAAATATTATTATAGCCTATGTCACTCCTACGACTAAGAGGAATCTAACGGTACCTATCTCACATTTTGAAATCCATCATGCCATGTGAGTTGCCGTGTCCACTAAAGAAATTATACGTATTTACATCCACCTACATACGCTTCTTCTGTCGCAGGTAGGTAAAATTCTCTTTACCTATGAAAAACTTTTATTACTATATATGGGCGGAAAAAACTTTGTCAGACATCTAGTTTCTGCTCTGCCAAGGTAAAGTATAGGTGACTTTAAAAACAGCTTCGTAAAATGCTCGTTTCTTGACTCAAGATTTATTCCATATTTTAATATAATATGGACCGCACTCCAGGGATGCTGCTGCCCATCCTACTCTTGGCCGTAGTTTTAGGACATACCTGGGTCCAGCCAGCCATGCATACACGAACAGATTTACCGTCAGATTTGCCTGGCAGTCGTGCCTGGCGGGCAAAACTGTCAATGTATGTTGAGAAGTAGGCACAGATTTGCCTGCCGGATGCCTGTCCCTTGCCCGTGCTAAAAACTAACGGATCGGGTGCGGGACAGACAGTCCGAGCGTCCTACCGCGCGTGTGTACTTACGTAGTAACAGATGTGCCCGACGAATCGCGCCTCAGTAGCGCTATAACTATGTATAACGCTACGGCAGTACGCACGCGTTTTCGCATTAAAAATGCGAAATGCGTATGCGTTATAGAATAACTATGGCACTACTAGCGCCATCTAGGCTAGGCAAGCTCGAGAAACATTTGGCACCGACTTCAGAAGGTGATAAAACTAAATTGTATATGTAAGATGGGACGAGTGCTCGTGTGGGACGCTACCTGCGTGGACACGCTGGCGCCGTCCCATCTCCACAGTACCACACACAAAGTAGGCGCGGCGGCGGAGGCGGCTGAGGCCCTCAAAAGACGCAAATACAGGAGTCTCGACGCCAACTACAACTTCGTTGCTTTTGGAGTCGAGACTCTTGGGCCGTGGGGCCCTGCAGCACAGAAACTCTTTCAAGAGCTAGCGAAACGGTTGGTCGATGTAACCGGGGACAAAAGAGCTGGCAGCTTCCTCGCCCAACGCATAAGTATTGCGATCCAGCGAGGAAATGCTGCCAGCATCCTCGGCACCATGCCACAGGGGCCAATTTTAGACTTAGGTTTTTAGATTTGTAAGGTTTTAATTTAGTTTATTTAATAATATACATGTTTGGATTTTATAATGATAACTCAATAAAAATATGACCTCAATTATAATTTCATGCCAATTCGTTCAGTAATTTTGGAGTTAAATATATCCGAACATACGTACATACAATACTTTACCAGATTAATTCTATTATAGATCGGTTGTTTATATAACTTTGACTTTTGGTAGACAACCACTTTGGCTTTGTTGGTAGTGGGTCACTACCAACAACAAGTCCACGAAGTCGAAGGTCCCGGATTCGAATCGAATACATCGATCGATCGTGTCGATTATATATGTACAAGTATATATATCAAATCAAATCAAATCAAAATACATTAATTGTATATTTGTTAGGTAGCTAATTATTAAAAATGTATTTTGTCTTTATTAGATTAGTGTTTTAATAAGGATTGAAATATGTTTAATACATTTCGTGTAATGACATCTTAGGTATAAATTTCATCTCATGGATTTCATTGGAGAGCTTATTAGTTTATTATGTGCTTTATAGTTTTTTAAGGCATCTTTTTATTCGAAACTAATTTTATATATAAAAATAAATTTGTCAAATAGGCCTGGAATACTAATTTTATAATTTGTAGTTTGGTATGAAGAGAATTTTTACCGTCACTTTTCCTATTACTCGTGTTCTCGCCTCCAAGTTGTGAACACTCTGCTAATCGTGTCTATTAATAATTGTAATCATCTCTAATGGAGTTCCGTAACTGTACATTTTATCGCACTTCGATAATTGGATGTAATGTATGGGTGCATTTTTTGGTAACCAATCGCACGACATTATACTAGTTTTTTACAATGACCTTAATTTTAATTAAAAACTTTATACCTTATTAAATCCTATGATACTTTGTTCTTTAGTCATCATTGTGGACGGTCATCCCCATGAGAAATCCTCTATAAAAACGTCCATCTTGGATTTCCAAGACAAAAATGGTGAAAATACATCACTCGTTCCAGCGATACTCTTACGGGATCACTTGATATGCATCTCATCCGAGCCATCCGTGCACCATATACAGCTCTAACTTATGTTACACTTCTACCTAGTGATGTGCTAAGTTTGCTTACGTTCTGATACCCGGGAATACTGCCAATAACATTGCATGTAGGAAGGAAAATAAATGTTACGTTACACAGTCACATTATACTTTGTGAATCTCGTGATAATGACTCTTTTTATCCAAAAGTAAAGAAGTAACGAAAAGAATATAGCATTTTTATTGCGGTTTAGCCTAGTTGTTAGTGACCCTGCCTACAAAGCTGACGGTTCTGGGTTTGAATCCCGATCAGGATAAATATTTGAGTGATACATACATAAACTAACGCCTATGTATATTCCCAAAAGTGATAGGCAGGGCACATGAACATTAATTTCAGTGCCTCTTTTAGCAATTGTAGGTTTATAGATGGAGAAAATGTGATATTGCAGTGACAGGTTGCTAGCCCATCGCATCGTTATATTTGTGTGATAAGCTTGAATATTAGTTTCTGAGCCTTGGATGTTTTCTATGTACCTATATAAATATGTATAATTACTTAATATGTCGTCGTCTCGTACGAGTACCCATAACACAAACCTTATGAGCTTACTATGTGGCTAGTGTAAATTATTTGCGTTGTAAATATTTCCCAAGTTCAATATTTTGATAGATATTGATCTTGTACTTAACGACAACGTATTATATTTGACTGACCAAGTTGATTGACCAAGTGAGCGAAGCGAACGAAGGTCTCCATTTCAGCTTGGGAAAAAAAGGCTTTGCTATGTCCAGCGGATTGCCGGATGCCTAACCGACTGTTCTCCTCTACAGGTCGCATTTCTCAACCGATTCTTGTGAAATTTTGTAAACATGCTTGATAATAATATAGATATTTAGTCGAGTCAGTTTTTGGAAAACTCTGAAATAAAATAAAATATCGCGTTCCAATTTATTTGGCTTTGTGCTTGCACAAACGAGCGCGTACGCACCAATGTATTCAAAAGTAAGGACGAGCCCATCTGAATATTTTGGCTCAACATTTCCTAAACCCAAAACTATAAACTCGCTTACGGCCGCTGACTTATAACCAAAGTTTTTGTCGCAAAATGGCGGCAGTTGAGCTTTATAGCTGTCCTATAAAGGTATATAAGTCAATGCTCCAAACTTATCAAGTTCGTCGTTCTATCCGCAGCAGTGGGACTGACTCATGAATAGCCTGTTTCAGAATTCGGACTTTTCTTTCAAAATTTACTTGCTTTTTTAGGGTCCGTACCCAAAGGGTAAAACGGGACCCTATTACTAAGACTCCGCTGTCCGTCCGTCCGTCTGTCTGTCCGTCTGTCGCCAGGCTGTATCTCATTAACCATGATAGCTAGACAGTCGAAATTTTCACAGATGATGTATTTCTGTTGCGACTATCACAACGTACTAAAAAGAAAATAAAATAAAAATTTAATGGAGGTTCCCATACAAAAAAAGTTGCACCTGGCCTTCTTTAGGCGCTGGGTCTCAAAATGTATGGGAAAACTAAAATGCGACTCCTACTTGACCAAAATTCTACTTGATATTATTTAGCGTTAATATTAGGTACTGTTAAAAACAGAATGTTTTTTATTAAAATTAAATTTAAAAAGGTTGTAGTAAAGTCTCTAATGTTATAAAGATCAGCACTTAGCCGGTTTTTAAAATCACTGACATTGCGAGTCCAGAAATGTTCCCAGTTCGAGCAATATTCCCGGGCACATCACTACTGCCACCGCTCCAGCGTAAATCCTGTTAGTACAATTGACATGTTTATCTTTTCGTAAGCAAACCCATATCTAACCGCTAATTATCTTGGTTTATTTTCTAAAGCCCCTTTGTTTGTGTGCCTGTTGATACGTGAATTCTAACAGCGATGTGAAAAGCTACACATATGGTAATTCGAAAAGGATATGATGTAATCGTATGGTATTGAAAGAGAAAATTAGTTCATAAGTTGGGCGAGGTTCTGTGAAGTAATATAGATTTATGGTTTACGTTTCTTTATTGCCAATATATCGGATCGGGGTACTGTTTGATAATATTGTGCTGAGTATATTTATAGTGCTTTTCAAATCGCTTGTGTTTGGTGACATCCGTCATCACAATACCATTTATAACCTTTTAAGCACTAGAAGATTATAAATTAAACTTCAATGACAGATAAATGTCAGATTTCACCGTAACTTCGCAATTTGAAAGGCATAGTGCCTTTCAATAGGAACCACGGGTAAATTACTTTAGAGACGTTTTTGCATTTGTACGAGTAGTTGTCACCTCTGTAGCAAGCTTGTAGCCGTCCTCACACATACACATACGTGTATACGGCAACGTGTACGCGTGTCCCTGTAAATATACAAATACTACTACAAATGAAAAAACGTCTCGAAAGTAATTTACCTGTACTTTACTATAATGTGCAATGTCATTTTTTTAATGTCACAAATACTGATGTTACATATACGAGTTCAATTCCTGATTTGTCGGCGATATGAGTTGTCAGTACTGCTTGGGGTAAAGCTCTCAGCTGTCAGTACTGCTTTTTACTGCGTTGCAATGAAATGAGTGCTTCCTGACTGGCACGAGATGCACGGAAGCGGGGCGATACGAATGTCGAATTTAGTACTGCCCCACTTCTGCACATGATATTACTACTGCGTAAACGTAATACTGACCGTACCTCGTCAACTACTCAAGTCAAACAAAGTACCATAAATCGAACCCGCCCCGCCAAGTCAGTAAGTTGCCGAAGGTTGAACCATCGCTAACCAGAAATGTGACGATGTGATTTCACTGTTTTCAGATATTTGACAACTCGCGAGCTTGACTGGTAGGTGGCAGGTGCTAAATATATGAAAACACATCTTCGCGCATCTGGTGGATACGCACTCTTACTGGAAAAGAATGCTGATATTTAAATAAGCGAGATAAAAAGAGCCAACCATATAATCAATGAATGATAATCGCAAAGCAGACGTCAATAAATACAAATTTCTCATAGGACAGAGAGAGTGAAGTGATTTTAACATAAAAATAACGGCCATCGGCACTTTATAAACCACTTAAGATGTTCATTAGAGCGTTCCTCAGTCGTTTGATCGTTTTAATGCGATGCAGTGGATGCACTCGGTTGTCGAAAATGTAACGTCTTCAAACATCTAATGGAGTTGTTGTATTGCGCAAGCGGCGATGTGGGCGAGCTAGGGTTGTCAATTTCGCTTTTGCAATGATACGAGTGGTGTTGATGCGGGAGGTAGGGCAAGGAAAAGGTAGTACTTGTAGTGGCAGCAGTACTAGTAGAAAGTGTTATTGCACAAAAGCAGCACAGTCAGCATCAAAAATAGCTACGCATATGAAAGAGGCAAAAGTTCTTATTCCTTTATCTTTTTATGCTGACTGTACTTACCAATGAGTGACCTTAAATAAGAATATTGAAATACGAATGGAAAGCGGATATAAAGGGTTTATATTCCGTTTAGGGATCCCCTAAGGGAAATACAGTGGGATAGGCCAGTTAAAGGTTCGAATACACCGCTGCTTAAGGCCTGAATCACACTGGCACGGCCTGCGTGGCGGTCAAAAGTAAATTTGACAGCTAATGACAAGTTTACTATTGACCGCCGCGCCCAGGCCGCGCCAGTCTGTGAGAGGCTTAAAATGTACTGATCACAAAGTACAATATAAATACTGAGATAGAGATGCCATTGAAATACTCTACATAGATCGTAGCGCCGTTGTGTATTTAGTAAGAACTAACCGCACGACCGCTGTATCCCTGTCACTTCAATATGCAAGTGCAATAGAGACAGCACCCAGTGACATCTGGTACAAACAAGTTAAACTAACATTTCCATAGAAAAATTCGTACTTCGAGCTGAAAGGCCCCTGGTACTGATGCACCGTAAGTCATTTGCGTCATGCGTGACGTTTGTAACTCATAATAATAGTCTAGGCCCAAAATTGGAAAACGCGTCTCTAAACAATGCAAGCGGCAAATAATGTAACAGTTGGGGGTGACACCGTTATCAGAGGGTTTTGACACTGCAAAATACGGATCTGCCTGTCGCCATTTCGAAATTTGACCCGGAAGTACGGTAAACCGGGGAAAAGGTGCAGCCCAGCGCTTTGCATCATCTTTTATAATGCGCACTTCTAAGGTTTGGAATTCTCTGCCGGGGTCTGTATTTCCGAGTTCATATAACCTAGACTTTTTTAAGGCACGAGTGAATAGGCATCTTGTGGGTGAGCTTGCTTCATCGTCGGCCTCATCTTTGCCCCCTGGCTAGATGCTAGCGAAGAGCAATCCTATTTTTAATAAAAAAAGTCCATTAAAATTTTTTTTTCGTACATTTAGTAAGAAGGTGCGTCAGAAAATATGACCCTGGTTCTGTTTTTTATACATTTTGCACCAAATTTATTGCCGCTAAGTATATGAGTCCAGCTCATTGTCACACGTAGGTAAGCTAGGTTTTTCGATCGTGCCGACACGTATTGTGTAGGACGTTGCAATTATTAATACACTTAGCGTTAGAAACTTGAACAGATGGAGTAAGGGATTGCACAATCGAATTTTGTTGAGTATCAGTATGGCCACAACATCTGCGTCGCGGGGTTGCACCGCAAAAATCACCGTAGAAATTATATCATCGTTTTTGCGGTGCGACGCAGCAACGTTGTGGCCACGCTCTTAGGTTAACCTTACCTTACCGCAATTAAGAAATTGGAATAGACTACAGCTTTTGTACCTTACTGTGATGGTTACGTTGGACGCTTAGGCAGACTAAAATTTTTGGTTTCGTAATCTACCCAGCTAACGTCTTGTTAGATCGTTTTCACAACAAAGGTATTTTTTAGGGTTTCGTAGTCAACTAGGAACCCTTTTAGTTTCGCCATGTCCGTCTGTCTGCCCGAGGCTTTGCTCTGCGATTGTAAGTGCTAGAAAGCTGCAATTTGGTATGGATATCTAAAACAATAAAACTGAGAAAATCGTAAAATAAAATCTGCAAAAGGATTTTTTAACGGTACCTCCCATACACGTAAAGTGGGGATGATTTTTATTTGCTTCAACCCTATGTTGTGGGGTGTTGTTGGATAGGTCTTTCAAAATGAATACAGGTCTTCATAAAACATTGATAAAGTGAATATTTTCGGAAATATTCGCTCCAAAAGAAAAAAAATGTGTGCCCCCTCTTACTATTGAAAAAAAAAAACATGAAAGTAAAGCTAACAGACTTTTAACGAAAACTATAGCGCACATGATCAGTTAAGCCGTTTTTGAGTTATCGTAAAAAGTCTTCTTTTCTTAGTAAAAGACGCATGAAACAATGCGAAGTTATTTCCCTTTTGCTAGAAATTGATTTTTTTAAAGTAAGTTCATTGAGCAACTACGGAACCCTACACTGAGCATGGCCCTACATGCTCTTGGCCGATTTTTTATACAAAACAAAAAGCTCTATATGTATAAAAATACCTTTTTAGTGAACAGTAGAAAGTTCTCTTATCAGCTTTAATCATTAAAAAAAATAAAAACCGGCTAAGTGCGAGTCGAACTCGCCCAATTCCGGTTCCGTACAAAAAATAAAAACGGCAAAAAGTCCGACTCGCATTTGGCCGGTTTTTAATATTTATTGTTATAGCGGCAACAGAAATACATCATCTGTGAAAATTTCAACTGCTAGCTATCACGGTTCATGAGATACAGCCTGGTGACAGACGGACGGACGGACAGCGGAGTCTTAGCAATAGGGTCCCGTTTTACCCTTTGGGTACGGAACCTTAAAAATCATTAGATATGGTTAAATGGATAGCCGCAATAGATAAGAACTAGTTACCCGCGCGGCTCCGCCGCGTCGACGTACTACGAAGAATGCAAGCGAAGCCGCGGGATAGAATATAGCCTATCTATATTCTATGCCGTGGGTTCGCTCTCGATTACAAAGTTGATTTAAAAACATTTGTGTCACAGTCAATCATAAAAAAACATATTTGCACCCCGATCCACCGCATAACTGGGCCTTGTACGTGGGCCATGATGGGCTAATGAGATATCAACCTACATGCATTTCTGTAGGGTTCAACTTTGTAGGGCTTGACATCCTCAGACAAATATTGAAAAAAAAAAAATCATTTTAACCTTTTGAACGCCATACTTTATGAACCAGTGACACTTACACGCCAACTCATTTTTCATAAGAGATAAAATATAAACCATAGTATCACAGAATAAGTAATAGTACGTAGTATGAAGTACGAAGGTAAATTTCATATATCATAACACCTATGTTCTCGGCAATTAAAGGTTGTAATTATTTTTTTAACCTTTTAAGCGCATTATCTATAGAAATGCATGTAGGTTAATATCGCATTGGATGCCGTCGCCATGACGGATATATTCGTCGTTGTATTGAATCGATGGTGCGCACATACTTCAAATGCGTTGTTGGCGTCGTAAAGGTTAATTAGTGCAACATTGTTTTCTCGTTCGTTTGATCTAAATCCACCAATAAGTAACGTCTACTCCAATGAGAACTTCTTTGCTTATGATCTCTTGATCACCCTACTGGCATGGCAATAGGTGGAAGAGAGACACACTTAGACACAGCGAATCTCTTCTCTTTCAAAATGTTTTGCAGCTTATCTATGATTAACTCAGAAACAGTTCTGTAACTCACAACGTAAAGTTTAATTTGGTTTGTCATTGTTTTGGCAGGTATCATATCAGTCAAGATATACGGAACGTATATTTGAAGCGTCATTGGTTTGTATACCAACTTCTTTGTTTAAACCATGACAATATAATATTGACATAATAGAGCACAATAAAAAAGTGACACAATACGTATGTCATTTATGTAAACATTTCATTTATTTTCTGCTCTATTCGACAGAACTGAACAGGCCCTGTTCACATTATCCGATCCGATATCGGCGTTGGAGCCGACACGGTCAAAATGTTTTGCAGCATATCTATGATTAATTCAGAAACAGTTCTGTAACTCACAACGTAAAGTTTAATTTGGTTTGTCATTGTTTTGGCAGGTATCATATCAGTCAAGATATACGGAACGTATATTTGAAGCGTCATTGGTTTGTATACCAACTTCTTTGTTTAAACCATGACAATATAATATTGACATAATAGAGCACAATAAAAAAAGTGACACAATACGTATGTCATTTATGTAAACATTTCATTTATTTTCTGCTCTATTCGACAGAACTGAACAGGCCCGGTTCACATTATCCGATCCGATATCGGCGTTGGAGCTGACACGGTTATGTATGTATGTATGTATGGCTTTATTGTACATAAAACACGGCAAAATGACAAACAGACAAAAAGTGGAAGTAAAAAGGCTAGCTTATCCCTATATGTATAGAAAACTGCCACAGATATCGAATCCGCTCATTTAAGTTGAACAATTTCTGAACATCTGATCTCTTCTCTCTAATGCACAAATCAGTAAGTTTGAGAGAGACAGATAAGTTATATCTGACAGGTGTTCACCTGTCAGTGCATCTGCTTTCAAATATATTTGTTTATATGCAAATTGTACTGAACTGATGTTTGTGACGTTTTGGATTATATGGGATTTGAAATTTTGGTATGCTTTTAAGTGGAGACAATTCGTTAGCAGCCGAAAATGATCGTTCTATCTGTCCCGGTCTAATTCATCTTGCTTAACCATAAGGATCCAAAGAGACAACTATAAGAAAAATCGTCTTGCTTAACACTGCGGATCTGTTAGTATTATTAATTACGAAAACTGGTCACTGTTCACATTGCTCGACACGATATCGGTCACATTTCCATACATTTGTCGGAGCCGAAACCTTCATCAAATCGGATAATGTGAACAGGGTCTTAAGTTGGGAAATGAATGGGGCCCTTTACACGATTAATATAATGACAAAACTGAGATGTCAATATTATCGCGTTTTTCCAAATAGTTCGTGTTTTGGTTCAATATGCATCAATATTCACGTAAATCGTATGGTGATATGAGTGTATCACGGGATAATAATCACCGTGTAAAAGGCCCCATCAAATTAACGGATCACTAAAATTTGTATTTTCTTTATAGACCGCAATAATATTGACACCTCCGTATTGTGAAAATAAAAATCGTGTAAAGGGCCACAATAAAAAATAAGTTAAATGTTGACACAAAACGTCTCATTAGTGAGTATTATATTCTTTGAATGTCTGGCATTCATGTAAACTGTAAATACTTAGACCGAATACACCGAATATTATGTATTGTCTTGTAAACAAATTAGTAATTTTACTTTCGTTTATAGTTAATAATATTGAGTATTTCTCGACTCAAAAGATTTTATTTTGTAATGCTGTACCAGATATTTCTTACAGGAACATTTTAATTCATATTTGATTTTATGTCATCCGGAATCATACAATAGCCAGTTCCCAAGTCACGTGTTAACCAAGCTAAATTTTTACACCTCGTACAATTCTACCAAGGTAAGCTGACCCGTCGCTTGTATGCGGCGTCATCGAACACGATTTTGAGGCTTATATTTGTCGGGGCATCCAGGATTTTTCGTAAATATCAATTTAATAAATTTTCCAGGATAAAAATCAAAAAACTAAGACCTTATTGCAAATCTGCAGCATGGGACGAATCCTATGGTATATAATTTATCAAAATCGGTCCATAACTGTAGATCTGATGGGCGTTGTAAGGATCGGCTTCGCGTAATATATATATATACTAGTTACCCGCGCGGCTCCGCCGCGTCGACGTACTACGAAAAATGCAAGCGAAGCCGCGGGATAGAATATAGCCTATCTATATTCTATCCCGTGGCTTCGCTCTCGATTACAAAGTTGATTTAAAAACATTTGTGTCACAGTCAATCATAAAAAAACATATTTGCACCCCTATCCACCGCATAACTGGGCCTTGTACGTGGGCCCTTATGGGCTAATGAGATATCAACCTACATGCATTTCTGTAGGGTTCAACTTTGTAGGGCTTGACATCCACAGACAAATATTGAAAAAAAAAAATAGCATTTTAACCTTTTGAACGCCATACTTTATGAACCACAGTGACACTTACACGCCAACTCATTTTTCATAAGAGATAGAATATAAACCATAGTATCACAGAATAAGTAAATAGTACATAGTATAAAGTACGAAGGTAAATTTCATATATCATAACACCTATGTTCTCGGCAATTAAAGGTTGTAATTATTTTTTTAACCTTTTAAGCGCATTATCTAAAGAAATGCATGTAGGTTAATATCGCATTGGATGCCGTCGCCATGACGGATATATTTGTCGTTGTATTGAATCGATGGTGCGCATATACTTCAAATGCGTTGTTGGTGTCGTAAAGGTTAATTAGTGCAACATTGTTTTCTCGTTCGCTTGATCTAAATCCACCAATAAGTAACGTCTACTCCAATGAGAACTTCTTTGCTTATGATCTCTTGATCACCCTACTGTTATGGCAATAGGTGGAAGAGAGACACACTTAGACACAGCGAATCTCTTCTCTTTCAAAATGTTTTGCAGCTTATCTATGATTAACTCAGAAACAGTTCTGTAACTCACAACGTAAAGTTTAATTTGGTTTGTCATTGTTTTGGCAGGTATCATATCAGTCAAGATATACGGAACGTATATTTGAAGCGTCATTGGTTTGTATACCAACTTCTTTGTTTAAACCATGACAATATAATATTGACATAATGGAGCACAATAAAAAAAGTGACACAATACGTATGTCATTTATGTAAACATTTCATTTATTTTCTGCTCTATTCGACAGAACTGAACAGGCCCTGTTCACATTATCCGATCCGATATCGGCGTTGGAGCCGACACGGTTATGTATGTATGTATGTATGCATGGCTTTATTGTACATAAAACACGGCAAAATGACAAACAGACAAAAAGTGGAAGTAAAAAGGTTAGCTTATCCCTATATGTATAGAAAACTGCCACAGATATCGAATCCGCTCATTTAAGTTGAACAATTTCTGAACATCTGATCTCTTCTCTCTAATGCACAAATCAGTAAGTTTGAGAGAGACAGATAAGTGATATCTGACAGGTGTTCACCTGTCAGTGCATCTGCTTTCAAATATATTTGTTTATATGCAAATTGTACTGAACTGACGTTTGTCACGTTTTGGATTATATGGGATTTGAAATTTTGGTGTGCTTTTAAGTGGAGACAATTCGTTAGCAGCCGAAAATGATCGTTCTATCTGTCCCGGTCTAATTCATCTTGCTTAACCATAAGGATCCAAAGAGACAACTATAAGAAAA
Source organism: Notocelia uddmanniana (assembly GCA_905163555.1). Lineage (NCBI taxonomy): Eukaryota > Metazoa > Arthropoda > Insecta > Lepidoptera > Tortricidae > Notocelia > Notocelia uddmanniana. The sequence goes on along the minus strand of LR991069.1, from coordinate 8,466,473 downwards.
ATCGTCTTGCTTAACACTGCGGATCTGTTAGTATTATTAATTACGAAAACTGGTCACTGTTCACATTGCTCGACACGATATCGGTCACATTTCCATACATTTGTCGGAGCCGAAACCTTCATCAAATCGGATAATGTGAACAGGGTCTTAAGTTGGGAAATGAATGGGGCCCTTTACACGATTAATATAATGACAAAACTGAGATGTCAATATTATCGCGTTTTTCCAAATAGTTCGTGTTTTGGTTCAATATGCATCAATATTCACGTAAATCGTATGGTGATATGAGTGTATCACGGGATAATAATCACCGTGTAAAAGGCCCCATCAAATTAACGGATCACTAAAATTTGTATTTTCTTTATAGACCGCAATAATATTGACACCTCCGTATTGTGAAAATAAAAATCGTGTAAAGGGCCACAATAAAAAATAAGTTAAATGTTGACACAAAACGTCTCATTAGTGAGTATTATATTCTTTGAATGTCTGGCATTCATGTAAACTGTAAATACTTAGACCGAATACACCGAATATTATGTATTGTCTTGTAAACAAATTAGTAATTTTACTTTCGTTTATAGTTAATAATATTGAGTATTTCTCGACTCAAAAGATTTTATTTTGTAATGCTGTACCAGATATTTCTTACAGGAACATTTTAATTCATATTTGATTTTATGTCATCCGGAATCATACAATAGCCAGTTCCCAAGTCACGTGTTAACCAAGCTAAATTTTTACACCTCGTACAATTCTACCAAGGTAAGCTGACCCGTCGCTTGTATGCGGCGTCATCGAACACGATTTTGAGGCTTATATTTGTCGGGGCATCCAGGATTTTTCGTAAATATCAATTTAATAAATTTTCCAGGATAAAAATCAAAAAACTAAGACCTTATTGCAAATCTGCAGCATGGGACGAATCCTATGGTATATAATTTATCAAAATCGGTCCATAACTGTAGATCTGATGGGCGTTGTAAGGATCGGCTTCGCGTAATATATATATATACTAGTTACCCGCGCGGCTCCGCCGCGTCGACGTACTACGAAAAATGCAAGCGAAGCCGCGGGATAGAATATAGCCTATCTATATTCTATCCCGTGGCTTCGCTCTCGATTACAAAGTTGATTTAAAAACATTTGTGTCACAGTCAATCATAAAAAAACATATTTGCACCCCTATCCACCGCATAACTGGGCCTTGTACGTGGGCCCTTATGGGCTAATGAGATATCAACCTACATGCATTTCTGTAGGGTTCAACTTTGTAGGGCTTGACATCCACAGACAAATATTGAAAAAAAAAAATAGCATTTTAACCTTTTGAACGCCATACTTTATGAACCACAGTGACACTTACACGCCAACTCATTTTTCATAAGAGATAGAATATAAACCATAGTATCACAGAATAAGTAAATAGTACATAGTATAAAGTACGAAGGTAAATTTCATATATCATAACACCTATGTTCTCGGCAATTAAAGGTTGTAATTATTTTTTTAACCTTTTAAGCGCATTATCTAAAGAAATGCATGTAGGTTAATATCGCATTGGATGCCGTCGCCATGACGGATATATTTGTCGTTGTATTGAATCGATGGTGCGCATATACTTCAAATGCGTTGTTGGTGTCGTAAAGGTTAATTAGTGCAACATTGTTTTCTCGTTCGCTTGATCTAAATCCACCAATAAGTAACGTCTACTCCAATGAGAACTTCTTTGCTTATGATCTCTTGATCACCCTACTGTTATGGCAATAGGTGGAAGAGAGACACACTTAGACACAGCGAATCTCTTCTCTTTCAAAATGTTTTGCAGCTTATCTATGATTAACTCAGAAACAGTTCTGTAACTCACAACGTAAAGTTTAATTTGGTTTGTCATTGTTTTGGCAGGTATCATATCAGTCAAGATATACGGAACGTATATTTGAAGCGTCATTGGTTTGTATACCAACTTCTTTGTTTAAACCATGACAATATAATATTGACATAATGGAGCACAATAAAAAAAGTGACACAATACGTATGTCATTTATGTAAACATTTCATTTATTTTCTGCTCTATTCGACAGAACTGAACAGGCCCTGTTCACATTATCCGATCCGATATCGGCGTTGGAGCCGACACGGTTATGTATGTATGTATGTATGCATGGCTTTATTGTACATAAAACACGGCAAAATGACAAACAGACAAAAAGTGGAAGTAAAAAGGTTAGCTTATCCCTATATGTATAGAAAACTGCCACAGATATCGAATCCGCTCATTTAAGTTGAACAATTTCTGAACATCTGATCTCTTCTCTCTAATGCACAAATCAGTAAGTTTGAGAGAGACAGATAAGTGATATCTGACAGGTGTTCACCTGTCAGTGCATCTGCTTTCAAATATATTTGTTTATATGCAAATTGTACTGAACTGACGTTTGTCACGTTTTGGATTATATGGGATTTGAAATTTTGGTGTGCTTTTAAGTGGAGACAATTCGTTAGCAGCCGAAAATGATCGTTCTATCTGTCCCGGTCTAATTCATCTTGCTTAACCATAAGGATCCAAAGAGAAAACTATAAGAAAAATCGTCTTGCTTAACACTGCGGATCTGTTAGTATTATTAATTACGAAAACTGGTCACTGTTCACATTGCTCGACACGATATCGGTCACATTTCCATACATTTGTCGGAGCCGAAACCTTCATCAAATCGGATAATGTGAACAGGGTCTTAAGTTGGGAAATGAATGGGGCCCTTTACACGATTAATATAATGACAAAACTGAGATGTCAATATTATCGCGTTTTTCCAAATAGTTCGTGTTTTGGTTCAATATGCATCAATATTCACGTAAATCGTATGGTGATATGAGTGTATCACGGGATAATAATCACCGTGTAAAAGGCCCCAACAAATTAACGGATCACTAAAATTTGTATTTTCTTTATAGACCGCAATAATATTGACACCTCAGTATTGTGAAAATAAAATTCGTGTAAAGGGCCACAATAAAAAATAAGTTAAATGTTGACACAAAACGTCTGGCATTCATGTAAACTGTAAATACTTAGACCGAATACACCGAATATTATGTATTGTCTTGTAAACAAATTAGTAATTTTACTTTCGTTTATAGTTAATAATATTGAGTATTTCTCGACTCAAAAGATTTTATTTTGTAATGCTGTACCAGATATTTCTTACAGGAACATTTTAATTCATATTTGATTTTATGTCATCCGGAATCATACAATAGCCAGTTCCCAAGTCACGTGTTAACCAAGCTAAATTTTGACACCTCGTACAATTCTACCAAGGTAAGCTGACCCGTCGCTTGTATGCGGCGTCATCGAACACGATTTTGAGGCTTATATTTGTCGGGGCATCCAGGATTTTTCGTAAATATCAATTTAATAAATTTTCCAGGATAAAAATCAAAAAACTAAGACCTTATTGCAAATCTGCAGCATGGGACGAATCCTATGGTATATAATTTATTAAAATCGGTCCATAACTGTAGATCTGATGGGCGTTGTAAGGATCGGCTTCGCGTAATATTTTTAATTCATATTTGATTTTATGTCATCCGGAATCATACAATAGCCAGTTCCCAAGTCACGTGTTAACCAAGCTAAATTTTGACACCTCGTACAATTCTACCAAGGTAAGCTGACCCGTAGCTTGTATGCGGCGTCATCGAACACGATTTTGAGGCTTATATTTGTCGGGGCATCCAGGATTTTTCGTAAATATCAATTTAATAAATTTTCCAGGATAAAAATCAAAAAACTAAGACCTTATTGCAAATCTGCAGCATGGGACGAATCCTATGGTATATAATTTATTAAAATCGGTCCATAACTGTAGATCTGATGGGCGTTGTAAGGATCGGCTTCGCGTAATATATATATAGATAGATAGATATATAGATAGATAGATAGATATATATAGATAGATAGATAAGATATATATAGATTATTTTAATTAGGACCTAACGGACCTAAGCTTCAGATGTCCAATGGGCAAATCGCTCAGAAATAGGGGCTTCGTCATTTGGTGTCTTCTTAGTTTATTTTGTTATGATCATAAAAAATAGAAAAAAAAGCGAGCGTGAAAAAATGCTATTGAAAATTCGCGAATAAAAAACCTTTCTTGTGAAAATTATCTAACAAATCGAACGTTATTGGTTACTAGCTGTTGCCCGCGTCTTCGTCCGCGTCTTCACTCCTATTGGTCGCAGCGTGATGTTATATAGCCTAAAGCCTTCCTCGATATATGGACTATCCAACACAAAAATAATTTTTCAATTCGAACCAGTAGTTCCTAAGATTAGCGCGTTCAAACAAATAAACAAACAAACTTTTCAGCTTTATAATATTAGTATAGATGTAATCGTCTAATCGTGTAACTACCTAAATAGTTACGTTTGTTATTTGGTATTTTTCAAGTTTATTGAACATGTCTGTCGTAAATACCAATATTGGAACGGCCTAATTTGAACACCTCTATGAAGTCAATATACTGGTTACTCGTTTACGTTCCCATTGTATTTGCTATGCCTTTTGTAGTTTATCCGTCAACAGATTGTTAACAAACCCGCCTTCTTGTTTAACCGAAGATTTGAGTGCTTGTTACACGCAGCCTAAGTGGCTGTTGTTGGCTCATTACCATACAATTCACAAGATGGCTCGTTTCATCCCACCACTCGTGGCCAGGATATCTTGACCACGCTTTCCAAATACAACGCGTAATCGGAAAGTAGACTTACACTGGTTCGCTACAAGCCAGACGTTGATAGACATTGTGAATACCAATTGTAGCTTGGGCGTACACTCGGCAACTTATACCCCAGTAAAGATGTTTTAAAGCAACCAAATGAGCTCTTACGCTCATTATTTTAGCGGCGAGATTAGATTGTTGTACCTGTAATACGGGTGGCTGATTGTAGTAAGAAATTGTTAGAGGATAGAGCAGATTATATTGTCACGACAGCAATCCTGCAGCTTTGTCGGGCATCAATTAAAGTAGTTATCGGGGTGAAATACTCCTACCAGTATGTCCTTTGGTGACATGAAATGTTAGAGCTGGTTAGAGATTGTCTAGCTATCTAACTGTTCTTTGGTTTATTAGCTAGATGCTTGATTTTTAGGGTTCCTTACCAAAAATGTATAAAAGAATCCTTATGGAGCGACACTGTCCTTTGTATGTCTATCACGTCGCGAAATATCGCAGGTGCTTACGTTACTTGTATCGATTAGAAATAAGGAATGTTTATAAAGCTAACCTACTTATATAAATGCGTTGTCCGAGTCAGACTCGCACTTGACTGGATTTTATTTCAAATAAAGACTAATATTGAATTTTTGTCTTTCAGGGTTGCTGCCATCATCCAGTTTGTAATGTGTACCACAACAACAAACGATATCTCAACCTCAACACAGGTACGAAGTTTAACCTGAAATATGTATAATGGACCCTTTTTAGGGTTCCGTAGTCAACTAGGAACCCTTATAGTTTCGCCATGTCCGTCTGTCTGTCTGTCTGTACGTCTGCCTGTCCGAGGCTTTGCTCTGTGATTGTTAGTGTTAGAAAGCTGAAATTTGGTATGGATATATAAGCCAATAAAACCGACAAGGTTGTAAAATAAAATCTATTTTTTTTTCTGTGCTTCCTCTACTAACACGTAAAGTGAGGGTGCAATTTTTTTTGCTGCAACCCTATGGTGTGGGTTTTTATTGGATAGGTATTTCAAAATGAAAAGGGGTCTTCATGAAACACTATGCACAGGCATCTTCTGGGTGAGCTGGCTTCATCGTCGGCCTCATCTTTGTTGTTGTTTTATTTTTCTTTTATGTCATGAATAAATGTTTTTTCTTTCTTTCTTTCTTTCTTTGCCCCCTGGCTAGATGCTGGCCAAGAGCAATCCCATTTTTAATAAGTAAAAAAACGATAAATTGAATATTTTCAGAAATATTTACTCCAAAAGAAAAAAAAATGTGTCCCCCCGCTCTAACTTTTGATTTATGGGTCCAAAAATATATATAAAAAATCATGAAAGTAAAGCTTAATAGAAATTTTCAAAGAAAACTGTAGCGGATATGATCAGTTTAATTGTTTTTGAGTTATCGTAAAAATTCTTCCCTTCTTAGTAAAAGACGTATGAAATGCTGGGAAGGTATTCCCTTTTGCTTGTTAATGATTTTTTTAACTTAGTCCATAAGTCAACTACGGTACCCTAAACTGAGCATGGCCCGACATGCTCTTGGCCGATTTTTTATCCTACTTGAGTTAATTAACAAATATTAGGAAAATATGATCAACACTTAGAGGTATGATAAGTTTCCCATAATTATTTTTTTGACAATCATTAGATCATTACCTACACGCTTTCCATAAATTAAAAGTTGCATGATCGTGCTAGTCTGGCTAGGTAGCATGATCGCGTTTATAAAATCATAGTTTTGAAGCCCCTACATTTTTTTCTTAATACAAAGATAAACCAATGTTGTTCAGATTTTATGGACATATTTTATTTTATTTTATTTAATAGGCACACAAAACAGATAACATTCATTGCATAGAAAAAGAAGATAGATCTGAGGTATTGATTAGAATGCCACCCAAAACATGTATGCAGCAGCATGATTAGATCAGGTACAAAGTATCAGCTAGCGAAAACTACCCTAAACCTACACTTGAGCAAGTAACAAACAGAGATTTGTGTAGATACATGACTAAAATACCTAAGCTCTTGAGTATTAAAAACTAATTTAAGCTCATGCCTGAGTACTATGACCATGAACTGTTAAATATACTTGTACCGTTGTCCCCGTTGGCCTATAACACAAGATATAATATTATAGGTAAATAATTACGAGTAATACAGGTAAATACTGACCTAAAGTAATTAATATAGATAAATAATTAGGTACCTGGCGACGACGGCCTGTTCAGCCTAGTTGGTAGTGACTCTACCTCCGAAGCTAGAGGTCCCTGGTTCGAATCCCGGCCAGGGCATTTATTTGTGCATTTATCACGAATATTTGTTCTCGGGTCTTGGATGTTTTCTATCTATTTAAGTATGTATTTATCTATATCGTCGTCTAGTACCCATAGTACAAGCTTTGTTCAGTTTGGGACTAGGTCGATTTGTGTAAGACTGTCCCCCAATATTAATTAATTAATTATTATTTATTTACATATACCAATTATTTTATTTATCAGCTGCCTAAAGAACATTGACAAATCTCATCGGTAAATGTCAAGCTGATCTGATGACTGTTCCAGGTGGGCGACGCCGGCGCATACGCATGGAGTGCGTGGGGCACCTGGAGCCCCTGTTCCAGGTCTTGCGGCGGGGGCGTGGCCGTGCAGACAAGGGAGTGCTTACCTAGGTATGTGTTCAAAAATGTGAACTATGTAGACTAGCTGCAGTTACAGTCAGCATCATAAATATGTATACATTTCGGAACTAATGTCTGGGGAACAAGGTTCAAAATTGTATACATATTTATGATGCTGACTGTACGTGGCATTACTCTGGCTTGTTTGTCATTAAATTCTTGTATAGTCAACAGCAAAAGTAGATGATCATTTTAGTACCTTGTCACTTTCACTACTTTGACGTATCCCAACTGTCGCAGTATTGTTACATTAGTACGACAAAGTACCAAATTGATCATCTACATTTGCTCTTGACTGTAAGCGTATTTAGTCACTGAGTATAAATATATCATTGCTGAGGCTCGGAAGGTGAGGGATTACTTGAAAAGAGACCGAGTTGAGCAATCCGATTTCCTTAAAGGTAAATAAGAGTATAGTGCTTTTCTCAAAAAATATGAGGAAATAACACAAAGGTGTGATTGATTTGACAGAGGACTCCTTTTTACCCACGACGGAACGGAGAAGGTATATGCGTTTAGGGTGAGAGGTTGTTTGTTTGTTTGTTTGTTTGTGTGTGCACCTCAATATCTCCAAAACGGCTTGACCGATTTGGATACGGTTTTCTGCAACGGGTTCGTGGTTTATTCGGGACGAACCCCATAATAATTTTTACGACCATAACTGCCCAGGGGGCGCTGCAGTAAACATTTTTTGCTTGAAAGTGCGTTTGAGCTGGTTTGAGCGCATTTTCTCCGGAACAACTTCACCACTGTGGATGATTTCGATACGAGTAGTGCTGGGTAAAGAGTATATGTACTTGAACTCTGAGGATCAGATGATGGAGCAAAAAAACATAGAGGGAACTGTAGAGGGGTTCGATTACTTACTGTTCGTTTTTGGGCACTTTTGTTTATGTTTGTTAGCAGCCATTGTAAATGAACTTCTGAGGGTCTGAAGATGGAGTAAAATAACATCACACAGAACCTTTCGAAGGCATATAGGTATTTGGCCGTGTTTAGGCTCTTTTCATTGTGTTTGCTGAGTAGCTTCTGTACATGGTATGTTAAGGGTCTGATGATGCATCAGAACAATATTGCAGGGAATCTTATTAAGGTGATCATTTAGTGAACCGTGTTTCAATTGTTTGGCTAGTATGTATTGAGAATTTGAGAAACCTCTTCACATGAACTGCTGAAGGCCTGATGATGGAGCAAAACAGAACCATAGGGAAGTTTGCGTGTCGTGTTTCTTTTGATATTGTTTTCTGAGTAGCTTCCGTGACTGCTGAGAGCTGTAGGTATGATGAAACAGAATAACATAGTAAGGAACTTTCTGAAACCTCATGGATAGAATACCGTGATATAGCACTTTAAAAAGTGATGACTGAGTAACTTCTCTACCTATAACTACTCATGAACTGCTAAGAGCAGAATTCTTGCTCATTATACCCGCCACGGAAGAGTAGGCGTGAGTCATATGTCCCCCAAACAGGTCTGCTTATCTAAATATCATGGTTTCGGTTAAAGTAGGTATTATTGTGGAGTTAGAACTTATCGGCGATACACGACGTGAATATGCCATGGGTCACACTACGCATGGGTAAAACTATCCTGTTATGTTATAAAACTGGCCAAGTGCGAGTCGGACTCGCGCACGATGGGTTCCGTACCATTATCCATATGTTTTTAATATTTGTTGTTATAGCGGCAACAGAAATACATAATTTGTGAAAATTTCAATTGTCTAACTATCGCGGTTTTTGAGATACAGCCTTGGGACAGACAGCGAAGTCTTAGTAATAGGGTCCCGTTTTTACACGTTGTAAAAACGGGACCCGATTAAGTTGTTTCGGGGGTACAAAACTCTGAAAAAGGGATTTTGCACGTTTATTCCAAAACGGGTTCACTAAATTATATGCAGCAGAGCGCAATTAATATGGTGGTTGGTTACCCACGACGGAAACGATAAGGTATAAAGATTTAGGGTGAATTAAGGGCAATAGGCGCAGATTCTCGAAATCGGCTAAATTGATTAAGATTTTTTGCAATAAATTTGAAAAAAAGTAGAAGTTCGACGAAATTCAGAATGAATGATCCAAGTAAGTGATATTAAATTTGATGTGCTTGTGATAGAGGAAGGAGGATGTGAGTGTCTACGTGGGCTCGCATATACTCGTAGTGCGCGGTCTGAAGAGGAGCTTAGGATCTTCGGCCCCACGCAGAACTCGGATCGGCTCTACTTTGAACATTTAGCGATAGGATAGTGCACGAGAGTCCCGTGTAGGCTCGCGTACAAAGCGTGACCCTTCACGCTGAGGCTTTTAAGCACTTCGGGCCTTCTCACCTGCGCGGAGCTCAGCTTTTGGTCTTGCGTGCCTTGCCACTCACCTTTGCGCTTTTGGCCCTCAAATTTAATTGAAAAGACACAGGTGGATAGTGGTGGCTCGCCCTTTGGGTCTTCGGACCTCTGGCTTGCGGAGAGAACTCTCTCAAAGGATGCTCCGAGCCTTCGTCTTCCATGTTCTCTTGTAAAACACTCGATAGAAAGGATCTACTTGGGCTCGCCCTTCAGGCTTCGGACTGGCGCTGAGAGTGCTTTCTGATGGGACACTTTGGGCCTTTGTCCCTACGCTGAGCTCTGCCTTCGGCCTATCGTGCTTTTTTCCGGAAAATAACCTGGACCTTTTTAAGGCACGAGTGAATAGGCATCTTCTGGGTGAGCTCGCTTCATCGTGGGCCTCATCTTTGCCCCCTGGCTAGATGCTGGCCAAGAGCAATCCCATTTAAAAAATATATATATATATAGCGTTAAGTGAGAAACAACTATTGTTTTTTCTACCACGTCGGTGGCATACAAGCATACAGTCCGCTTAATGGTAAGCGGTTACCGCAGCCTATGGACGTTTGCAACTCCAGGGGTTTCAATGCGCGTTGCTGACTCTTTAAACATGTATACACTCCTTTCTTGAATAGCCCTATACTATAATATAATCGCTTGGGAAAACCTCGGGAGGGAGCTCATTCTACAACTGGAGCGATTGAGTGAGAAACGTATAGACATTGCTCTCTAAAATAATAAAATAAAACAATTTAAAAATTTTGAAAAACCCACGACGGATTAACCTAATTGAAAAATTATAAAATAAAGTAAATGTGAATCCCCCGACTGGGTATTTACGAAGTAAGTACACAGAGATAATAAATAGATTTCAAAAACGGTTGTATGGTCGCGAGGTATAGTTACAAAGCCAGAAAAATCCGTTTTCCTTTCAATTAGGTTAATCCGTCGTGGGTTTTTCAAAATTTTTAATTTTGTTTTATGTAGTAAACAAGTTAACTTTTTAAGTCATAGGAAATACAAAAAGTATATTAAGCTAAATAGATTTATAAGAAAATCAAAACGACTGTACAGACAGCATATTAATATTCATAAAATTACTACATTGAGAAAAAATCATGTCAGTGTTCTGAAAGAATTAAATTCTTGTAATGAGCAATTATAATACAGTAGAACCATTTATGAAACTGACACTGAGAAACTGCAAGCCGAACTGAACATATTAGAAAATTCTTTGAGAGATTTAACTAATAAATATGTAATATCCCAGAAGCAAATCAGTGAACATATTCTGGCAGCGGATGAACTTCTGGAGCTGTGCCACCACAACGAGGAATGTTTGGAAGCACTGGTTACCAAGCAGTCTTCGTATGAATGTGAGTGTGGGCTCCGGCAGGCTCATCCTATGCCCGGACATGCAATATACTCATCAGTGCCGGACAGCAGCTTGTTGGTGTCACCGGAAAATATAACTCCAGCCTCTTATAATGTAAGTAGAACCCTTGTTTTCTCAGATAGGATAGGGCGAGGATTGGGCAAAATTCTATGTAATAATATTCTCAACAGCTGTGTTATAAATCATTGTATGCCAGATGCCTCATTTCTAAAAATTATAGATAACATCAAACATACCCATATAAATGAACAAACAACAATTGTATTAATGTTGGGTGATGATTCAAATATTAGGTACTCTGAGATGAAGGCTGAGTTTGACTGCCTGTCAAACTAGGCTAGGTGCTAAAAATGTTATTATAGGCGCATTACCCTATTCTGCTTCTCCATGCAGTGCTAACAGTCATGCGTGTAATCTTAATAAGCTTATATATAAGCTGACGTGCCGTCATAGTGACGTTATATTTTTTGACACTAATAATGCTATTAGTGATTACGGTATTACAACTGACAGACTTGCTAAATCTTTAGCAAGTCTGTCAGTTCTTCTCGTGGCAGAGGTATATTTTTCCGAACCGGTGGTAGTTTATTGACGTTCATAGGTGCATGTAATATGCCTAATTTGAAGAATAAACTACTTTTTTTTTTTTTTTTAGGTATTGCCAAAACAATCGGTTACTTATATAACAACGCGGTACTTTGATTTAGCTGAAAGCACTCTTTCTATGACTTCTTTCAAAGACGGAAGACGGTATTAAATTTTCACATTGACAACAAGTTATTACTTTCAAACTTGTTTTTAAAGTAATAATAACACATTTAGTTCATTTCGTGTTCAAATCAATGAAATTATAACTTATTTCTAGTCCTAAAAACTAAAAATCGAAAACAGAACATTTAACAAAGGTGCGTACACACTGAAAAACGCACAGGATGCGGGCAGTCTTCTTTGGCTAAATGTACTCGTAATTTTTCCTCAGACGAATCGATTTCATATGGCACTGTCAGAATTGTCATAGTTTAACGCAGCGGGAAATAACTAAACGGGTTTTGGTACGATTATTAATATTATTATACTCCTCAGCAGAAGAGTTTTAAATTTTGAAAGGGCGGATAAAAATGGGACTCTGCTCGTGTTCGTTTTTCGAACAAAATGCGACCTATTTCGAGCATGGTTGAGAAATAGATATTTTCGATGTCGACTGTACTGTGACCCTTTATGTTTGTGGCTCGATAATCACATGCTCATTAGGGCCCATCGACAAGTGATGCGCGTCAATCACGGCGGTAACCGCACAATGAGAGCTTGTTACAAGTTGGCGCTACGGGGTTTCCATTACGTTCGTTTAGCGGGTAAAAGCCGGGTCGCGAAGGCATGTTTAACCTTTGAACTGAGGGCTTTTATGTTTTACGATTTTTAGTCGCATGAGAGTTTCAAAATACGCGAAGTACTTAAACGAATTAATAAAATAAAATGCGATCCAACAACTAGAAACCGTAAGTTTAGTTCTACTTGTCGGGGTTTCAGACTACGCGAAGTACTTGAGCGGGAACTAGTAAAAGAAAATACGATCGAATTGTTATATGACTACGGTGGCAAACAAGCACACGGTCAGCCTAATGGCAAGCAGACACCGTAGCCTATGGACGCTTGTAACTCCGAAGCAGTTACAAGTGTCAAATGTAGATGTAGAAATAACATAAAACATTCCAATAAAAATAGGAATCGCAAAAAAGTACTGACTAACTGACTATTTTGAAAAATGGAACATAATATAAAAGAATGATACATTATATAGAGGGTCCATGAGTCTATCAAGAATGATTTATAAATCAATAAATCCATAAGGACGTCTCGCTGCTTATTTATAATTCCGAATTATTTTGTATATACCAAATCGTTATAATAATATTAAATAAATAAATACCTTCAAGCCGAGATTGTCTACATGATATAAGTTTAACTTTTGAGAGCAAAAACGCTATAAGTATACTTCAAAAGAGATTTTGTTAAGACTGAGCTCTCTACTTTCAGAAAATTATTGCAAAATAATGGGTCTAATTACAAGTCGGGGAGTGTAAAGGGTCTTTTATTGGCGAATTACCGTAATAGGCTTGTAAACGCTGTGTTTACAATTTTTGCTCGTGTCCGACACGTCGCCCGCCGTTCGAGTAAATTAACTGACAAGGCCTTTAAGGGCCTTAAGATTTAATACCTACCTATTTTCATCGATAGGTACCTAGTTTGTATTGTTTATTAATAATTTTAATCATCGATAATATGCTGTATAATTGTCGCTAAGCCCATATATATAGTTATGTTACTGGGTGATAAAATAATACGAATAATTAGATTTGGACGATCTTCTTCAATGTAGAAACTTTTGTTCATTTTTAACCCCGAAGCAAAAAGAGGGGTGTTATAAGTTTAACGTGTCTGTCTGTGTGTCTGTGTATCTGTCTGTGGTATCGTATCTCCCAAACGGATGAACCGATTTTCGTTTAACTTTTTTTGTGTGTAGATAATTTTATCCCGAGTGTTCTTAGCTATGATTCATGAAAATCTGTTCAGCTGTTGAGCTTTGAAATTAAAATGTCGGGGGTTTTTCAACTTTTCTAATTATAGTCAGTAGTGTAAGGTAAACGTCGCAATGCTCCACAACTTACTGCCCAATAGATGGAACCTATTGATCACCTCTGTCATTATGACATATGTAAGATTGAAAGTGCCATGTATTTGTTAAGTGCGTTAAGAGCGTTTCGGCCTTTAGGAGCGGAGTCTGTCATTGATATTGATAAGTTTGAAGTACGGTCAACCAATTTGATTTCTGGGCCACTTCGTACCTTTTCACAGTGAAATCAATATGGAAGCTGCTTGAGATCTCATATTAGTTAGAGAGCCTGCGACACTAAACCTAGTTCGATAAAATCCCCCGATAATATACAGGTTGTCGCCTGTAACAGAAGCAAAAAGTTAAACGGAACATTATTGAGATCTCCAGCTATTATTTCCAAATGGTTTCAACTGAAAAAATATTTTTTGGGTTTTTTTAATTCATATATGGCTTATGTGTACGTTTTTAATCTACTGGTGTGATATTATTAAATATTTATATTAAGTTTGATAAAAAAAAACCAAAACATATCCTTTTAAACCAAAAATGCAACAACGATTGTTAGTCATAACTAGATGCTACCTCAAAATCAGCATTGACTGCCGCGCTATAAACTCGTGGTGCCCAGATCCATTACTTGGAGGTCATAACCTTAGGTCAAAATTTCTCCCAATTGAAAAAAAGATATTTTTTTGGACACAAGAGCTTACTACACATAGTACACATGCTCTAAGGAAGTGCACTTTAAAATTTTTGCTCCTATTACACGCCCCACCCTGTATATACTCGTATAATTAGTCACGTTATAAATGGCGATGTTGAAATGCAAAAAATCTGGGAACGCTATTAACAAAAAACGATTTCTTTTATGATAAGACTCCCAAGTTTCGTTTGTTCCTCGCAACAGGAGAGGGGTACGTATACGTCGTGCAGTGCTGCAGGCCCCCCTGATTGACCTTATTAGTGGCAGCCGCATGATAAGCGACGCTCAGTACTCAGATATCTTGTATGATCGACCTCCTCAAAAACCTCATCTGAAAGATCATCGGGTGCTAAGGGGGAGAGCCTACAACAGTCAAGTGTTGAGCTGCGTGAGCCTGTACGTGCCCGATAGGTACGTGTGGTGGCGGCGCCGGCCGCGGCTGCTGGCCGAGCGGCGCGGGCGCACCAACCTGCTCGGCAAGGCGCCGCTAACGCGCGCTGTGCGCACCCTTAACCTAGTAGCCGAGAACATTGATTTGATTTGTTTTTGTGTTCTCTGACTGGATTCACAAAGTCCACATTGTTCGCATTATGTGCGTATAGCCATTACTTAGAAAAAAATCTTAAGGTTTTACGTGTAAAGATTGTTCTAAGTGTGGAAATAAAATAAAATATAAAAATCATTTTCTGTGGAAGAAAAATCACTGCTGCATTTTCCAAACAGTGGAGAAAGAGGTTGCTGCTGCGATTAAAGCTCGCACTCCACGGAGCTGGATTCGTTCCTCCTCGTCGGCTCTTAGACTATATTATTGTCACCGTGACAAGGTACGAAGTGGCCAAATCATATTGGTTGATTGTATTTACAAACGACAGACTTGTACATATTAGTGTACTTAAGACGTGTTAAACGGTGAATTTGTGTGTTTGTGCATGCCATTTGGTGATCAATTTACTGCTTAGCACCAATAGCACAATATAATTTGCATTTGAGCCATACGCACAATTCAAATATTTATTCTGCTTAAGAGCTCTTTAACATCTACAATTAAAATGGTTGCCAGTTTTGTTGCACGTTTAGCACCACCAAAAAAAAAAGTCACGTGTAGGGTAACGATGGGTACTCCCTACGGACATGGTTCAACTTCGAACTCTCTTGTCAAGTGAGTGGACAATTGACTGTTAGAAGTTCTCAAACCCCCCCGAAGGCCTCTAACTTGGCTTGCTGTCATAGACAACAGTCGGGATGAAGTTTATAATTCTGAAAAAAAATTAGGTGATGTATTATATATTCATAAATACTTTCAATGGATTTTGGTTTCAACAAGATATGTTTTACGGTTTTTGAGTTATCGCTGAAAAACTGTCTTGACCAAACAAAAGGACCTAAGTGCCGTGATTTCACTATGAAGATAGGAGCTTTTTTGTTTCGTTGTATTATATAGTGGTTTTAAAATGTTGACTAGTAGGTGTCGGTACGGAACCCTTCATTGTGCGTGATCCGACACGAATTGGGCCCGTTTTTTTATTAATACTAGTAGCGGCTCCGTGGCGAGCTGTGAGATTTTGTTTTGTTAAAGAGTCTCTACAGAGCTTGGTCACACGTCACACACAGATTTAGCTTGTACTTATGTCTTTTCTGAAATTAAACTTAAATGCAAAACGTGCGTTCTAATTGACCCCCTTATCCTTGTCCTGTTCCCAAGACGAAGAAATTAGTCCCAAAGACCGCAGGCGCCTATCTAATTAAGAGTGACGGTATTTTGATTACCTACTTATCATAGTAACAGGACTCTGTATCTTAAAGCGTCAAGGTTATAAATACGGAAGGACTTCATACTTACTTACTACCTTTTATCATTGGCGGTTGTATCAGTGGTATTAATCCTGGAGTAAAGTTATCCATTCCGTAACGGGAATGTTAATGATGATTAAACATCATTCAGTAATTAGAGTGATGCTTTGTACGGATAATAAATAAGCATTAGAGGTAGGTCATGTTTGATTTAGTATAGGCAGGTGTGTTCTGAGTCAAAATAAAGAAAACGTCTGGGTGTCTCACGGAAATGGTGTTGAATTTTGGAATATAACGATACCCTAGTTCCCAATCGTACTAATTACGGGAAAAAAGTAGCGAAATTAAGACTTTATAATTTGTGCACTATAGTTCTAATTACAATTTATTCCTCGTAATTAGACTAATTGTGAAATAGGTTATCGATAGTATACATACTAGTTATACAAAATAACCAATAGTTTTAATTCTATGACTAATAAATTGCATTTATATTTAATTCAGATTTGAAAAAATCCTAGGTTACCAATTTAATGAATCGTACATACAGTTACATATTTATAACAAGCAGAAGAACAAGAGAGAACAAGAGAGAGAGAGAGAGAGAGAGAGAGAAGGTGTTAAGCAGAGACCATCTATATATATATATATATGATTGCGAGGTATAGTTACAAACCCAGAAAAATCCGTCGGGGGCTGCCATTGCCTGCCCTGAAATGAAGTAAGATTATGTGGTCTGTGTAATAGGCACCTCGATTTAAGTTGCTGTATTATGTAACGTATCTTGAGTTTTATGAAATTAAGAACAGACATGGCAATGGCAGCCCCCAACGGATTTTTCTGGGTTTGTAACTATACCTCGCAATCATACAACCGTTTTTGAAATCTACTTTTATCTTTATGTACTTACTTCGTATGTGGTCGGGGGCTTTTATATGTTTTATTTTATTATTTTGCAATTAGGAAAAACCGTCGTGGGTTTTGCAAATTTTTTAATTTTATTTTATTTTATTATTTTTATAGAATAATGTATATACATTCCTGCCTAACACGCTTCAGTTGTGGAATGAGTGTATACATTTTTAAAGAGTCGGCAACGCGCATTAAAACTCCAGGAATTACAAGATGGACGCTTACTGTAGTCCCTTGGGAAAACCTCGGCAGGGAACTCATTCCACAACTGCAGGTTGCGGTAACCGCTTACCACCAAGCGGACCGTATCATACACTTGTATATCACCGATGTGGCATATAAAAACTACAGTTGTTTCTCACCTAACGCTATATATTCCGGCGAAAGGGGCATAGTAGATTTGTACATATTTCTTGTATTGTGCAATCAAGTTTAAATAAATAAAAATAAATAAATAAATAAAGTCGAGCTCAGTGTAGGGCCAAAGTTCCGAAATGTTCCATCGGAGAGCACTCTCTACGTGAGCCCGAGGGCCGGAGGTCCTAAGGCCGAGCCCACGTGTAAAGGATGATTCCAATTAGACCGTTCCGTTTCCGGGCTAGGCCCAGACCGAGCTGCTTCTGAGGGCCTACTCCGAACTTCGTAAATCGAACTTCGTATCGTACCGTCCCTTTCCGTCATATACTGTATAAAACGAGAGTGAAAGGGACGGCACGACATGAAGTTCGATTTTCGAAGTTCGGAGTAGGCCCTATGAGCCTCGGCTGTCAAACGCTTGGGTTGAACAAAGGCGGCCGGGTCGGACCGCTTCCGAGCATCGCCGGGCCCGGCCGCGCAACGGTCGTCGTTTTGTTGTCATAGAAAACTTGCCGCCCCGGACACGGAGCGGCCTACTGTGAATCATCCTTAATCTTCCTATCCCCGAGTGACTTACAAAGAGAACCTGGGGCCGAAAGCTTGAAGCTTTTTTTGAGAGAGTTCACTACATGAGCCCGAGGGCCGATGGTCAAAAGGGCGAGCCCACACGGACACTCACTATCTATGAGTTCTTACAAATAGAATTTGAGAGCCGAAAGGTAAGTGGTGAGGCACGTCAAACCAAAGGCAGAGACTGACCAAAGGCAGAGGTCAGAAGGCCTGAAGTGCCTAAAAGCCTGAACGTGGAGGGTCACGCTCTCTGCGTGAGTCTACGCGGATTCCCACTATCGCTGAGTGTTCAAAGGGGAGCGTCGAGACTAGTGGGACTGAAAGACCGAAGTGTCTCACCAGGGCGCTTTCTACGCTACCCGGCGAGCTAAGGGTTAGAAGGTCGAGCCCACGCGTGAGCAGCAAGGCACGTAAGGGTAAGTACTGCGACTACCGCGAGTCACTTACTATGCGAGCCATAGCTATAAGACCGAAGGCCTGAATGGCGTGCCCACATTTATATATGTGTTTGGGGGACATACAGCTTACGTGTAACCTTCCGTTGCGGGTATAAAGAGAAAAATTCTACTTTTAGTAGTCCTTGTAGAGAAGCTACTCACTAAATACCTTTAAAAGAGCCGTATTACGGTATTCTATCTATGAGCCTTCACAAAGTTCGTTACTACATTATTCTGTTTCATCATACCTGAAGCCCTAAGCAGTTCGTGCACAGAAGCTACCGAGAAAACACTATCAAAATAATCACAACACGGTAATACAAATATGTGTATTCGCAAAGTTCCCTAGGGTGATGTTCTGCTCCATCATCAGGCCTCCAGCATTTCAAGAGAAGAGGCTTCTCAATAAATACTATCAAAAGAGTCAAAACACGGTTGACTAAATAATTACCTGAACAAGATTCCCTGCAATATTGTTCTGATCCATCATCAGACGCTCAGCAGATCATGTACAGAAGCTATTCAGCAAACACGATGAAATGAGCCCAAACACGGTCAAGTAGCTACATGCCTTCGGAAGGTTCTGTGTAATGTTGTTCTACTCCATCATCAGACCCTCAGAAGGTCGTTTACAACGGCTGCTAAGCAAACATAAACAAACGCCCAAAAACAGACATAAAGATATCTAACCCCTTAACAGTTCCCTATCATATTTTTCTGCTCCATCATGATCCTCAGAGTTTAATTACATGTACTCCTCACCCTAAACGCATATACCTTCTCCGTTCCGTCGTGGGTAAAAATGGGATAGCTCTTGGCCAGCATCTAGCCAGGGGGCAAAGATGAGGCGACGATGAAGCGAGCTCACCCAGAAGATGCCTATTCATTATCGTTATATCTATAAGTATATAAAACAGAAATTTGATGATGGCTGAGGCCGATTTTCATTAACTTTAATTTTTTATTAGTTTCGTCTTCGTTCCGAATAGCAGAATTACTATTAAAATATTGGTAAAAAGGACGAAAAAAAAAACAATTTTCTCTTACATTGTGTACGGAATGGTTGGGTTGGGGGCGGTACGAAGTACGGCGGGACTATAATTATAATTGAAATTTAGGTGAAAACCCTTTAAAAAATTCACTGTTTTAACGATAACACTCATATTGTACTCGTAATGTCGCTCAACCGATCTTTATTTGTCCGTTCCACAAACCCCCAATCATAAAATGTAAACATCACACAATTAGACACGACATGAAATTCCTTCAAATTACTTCACTTCATAAATACCACTGCTTCATGATACCTTATGTCAATGACTTAAGGACTATTTTCGGACATAAAATTGCAACTGAAGGATTAATGAAGTCCTGTTGATAGCGTGCCATATAACATCCTCGACAAATTAGAATAGACGCAATTTGTCATGGAACGTGTATGGGCAGAGTACACATTCAAATTAGTTGGTTAATAAGTGTGGATGAGTTATGGATCCGATTTTGTTGTGGAATTTAGAAGGACTCTGTGATTTGAGATCCGTTAAAGGTTATCGACGGGTAACATTTTTAACAGTTAATCAAATGTATTGACCTTACCTAAATTAAGATCTAATCGAAATATGTTTTCACCGAGCTTTTTTCCATAGTATATAAATACTTGTACGATGTATTTTGTTACCGGTGGCTAACAAACGTCGGTTAGGAAGATCAAAATATTAAGTAAAAGTTATACTCAGAAAAAAAAAAACATAAACCCATATATTTTTTAAATGTTTTTTTTTATGATCTATCGTCCTATTTATACGATATTTCTCCCATAATTATTACAAGATCGATATTATACGTTAATTAGCGGTATTAACACAATCATGCAATCAAAATGCAATGGAAGTGATGAGATGAAGAAGAAGATAATTTATTTTGCAAAACATTATACTGGTAAATTTAAACTAGGCTTAGATAATAAAGTGCACTCTTAGATTCCATACAATAAAATAAAATAACCTCCTCTTTTGAAATCTTGAAGTCGGTTAAAAATGGCATCAACTCAGAATATATGTCGCGCCGCCTTTGTGCTTTAAGCGCCACGACGCTGATATGTAATAAAAAAAATCATATTGCGCCAACCAGAAGTAACTAGGGTTCATAAATTCAAGCACGCGAATGATGATTCAATTTATGAGAATACTTATTATGAATCATCAACAAGCGTCAGGGATATCCTCGGGTACCGTGACACTAAACCTCATTTCAAAAGGAGCAAGAATCACATGACGCAAGTTTAAGGGCGTGTAAGCAAAAATATCGCGTTATTTGAAACACCGCTTTGACCAGAAGAGGTAACAATACGGATTGATTTTCAGATATATGATTTTTGACTATATGATTGTTTCTCTGATTAGAGCCAAAACATGATTACTTAAAAAATTCTCCATAGACAAAATCGAAGTTGGGTATTTATTTTATTTCTTTAACTCAATCTAATACCAAAACAATACATTATTAAACGACACAATAAAGTCAAAATGGTGGTATTTTACCTCGTCTAAACTCTTACAAGAAGAAATATGAATAAAACTTCACAATTTTAGTTAACCATCTTAATTTGTCCAAAAAAGTCGGAAGACATAAGCGTGTATCTTACACGGGGGGGACTGTCTTACAGAATCAAGCAATCTCCTTAACGGGTTACTGGCGTATATGAGTTCAATCGATCTATCGAACTGCCCAATACCATTTAACTTTCATGAAATCCTCACTCATGTGTAAACATGTGTAAATGGGGGTTTAGTTGTTATTCAAGCACAATTTATAAAAGTTAAAAGAGGTTATCAATAAATTGTAGTAACTGGGGTGACAGGTTATTAATAAACAAAAATAATATTTATAATACATACTTTTATTCAATAAACAAAAAAAAGGATAATTAAAACAACGACTATTAAAATTAAACTAAAAATAAATTAATTTTAAGAAACTAAATACCTACCTATAAAAATCTCCCAATTATAAAAAGAAAACCCCATCTAACAGGTCCACCTGGGGCATGGACCCCATTATTATACATACTTATAAACAACAATGTGCTCCCAACCTTATCATATGAGTGTGGAACCCCAAAAACATCTCCAACACTGAACTTTTTTTTGTAAATTAGATTAACGCATTTGAGGCTATTTGTAACTCACGTCGTTAATTTCATTACGAGGGCTTTGTGGTACCGCGTATTATTTCACCTTTATTTTTAAAGAAAACAGTGATTCAGTGAGTAATAGTGAAAGGCGTAATTAGAATGGTGGGATTTATCTGTCCTTTTAATGAGAAACGAGAAACGAGGCTATTTCTATTAATTGAAAGATGTTTGTTAGAGTATACAGTTTTTGTATCCTTATTTTATATTAGGCTTTCTAGAATTTGACACTACTCTCTTCCTCCTATTTCATCATCAATTCATCACAACAACAATGTGAGATGCATGTAGGTAACATTGTTGCATTTAGCGATCTCAAAATGAGCATCGAAATACCCCTGTTTCCTATAAGACGGTTTTACCTACTTTAGGGTACAGGATACCGTTCTTAGGCTTATCTAAATGCCTATAAGTGCACTCTTTGTACTTTACATGTACATAAGATATCATTTTCATCATCAGCAGTCCTTAATTTGTCCATTCTCGGACATAGGTCTTCTCAATCTTATTACACATCATTTTATCTGTCCTACCATAATCGGGCGTCATTTATCGTTCACCAACCCTTCCCGCGGACTGTCCATGCCAGGTGTGATTTCTCATTACTTTGTGTTTTCTTTTATTACAATTTGATGACAAATGCCTATTTTTTGTTTCAGGCCGACCGGGTTGGATAATACAACGCTGCCAACGCCTATAATCACCGTGCGAGTATCCAGACAAACCCGCGGGGCGGACTGTGTCGGAGTGGCGAGGAGATATCATCAATGCAACATGGCTGTGAGGATCTTAAATCTTAAAACATTTCGTATGTTTAAGCACTGACCATGACCGTCGAAATAACTCTATTTAATTATACAAGTTCAAGGAGTACCAATAGCTACAGAAATATGATAGAATTAAAGGAAGTCACAGATAGCAGAGAAACGAAATTAACAAACTTTGCGCGCATATTCACACTATGCTATAACAATTCATTGTACCCAAATAATTACAAAAAAGAAATTGAACACCATTCAAAGTTTAGCTATAGGTTTATTCTCTGCTAATAATAATTACAAGCATGTTTAAATACTCGGAAAAAACATATCTGTCTGAGGCATGTCTATGATATTTATAAAGGGTCATTTTGGGTCACTGAGCCAACGGAGTTGTTGTTGTTGTTGAACGCGCAAATCACACGCCTAGAGTTGCAGGCGTCCATAGGTTGCGGTGATTGTTTATTATCAGGCGGGCCATACGCTTGTTTGACACCGACGTGGTATAAAGAATAATATATACATACATATACATACAATCACGCATGTGTTCCCAGAAGAGTAAATAAATAGAGCACATGAAAATTAATTATCAGTACCAACTTCTAGCAATTTAAGGTTCAAAATTGGATCAAATTTGATATTGCAGTATTATGTTGCAAGCCTATCATCGCCCACAATATACTTCAACCCTACCAAGTAGTTTACTCTCATCTCATGACACACGTGGGGAGAAAGTGGGTGGTGCTATTATAATCCAAGACTACACTCTATAATGACAGATTTCTATCGGTTACATTTTGGCGAGCTTTAGCAATAAATATGTTAAAATTCAATGTCTAATTAAAATCTGAACCTTTGAACATCTTATAAAT
This sequence comes from Notocelia uddmanniana, assembly GCA_905163555.1. Taxonomy (NCBI): domain Eukaryota; kingdom Metazoa; phylum Arthropoda; class Insecta; order Lepidoptera; family Tortricidae; genus Notocelia; species Notocelia uddmanniana. Next base: position 8,443,145 of record LR991069.1, on the reverse strand, counting down.
AAAACATTGAATATTACTTATGTCAAAAAAATCTTGATAATAAGGCCATCTCAACTTACGAATACTACGTCTAAACCTCATAAGTGAAAAAATAAATGCCATATGATTTAATGAATAATAAATAACCCCATAAGTGATTTGTTCACGGTTCATTCAAAAAACTATTGGAAATTCATCTAACTACAATTTTCACGTTTGATATTCCGAACAGGTCATTCAAAGAGAAGATTTTTTATCCAATTCCGCAAGTTAGTCAGTGTGCGGGCGAAGAGTTGTTACAAAATTATTGACACGGAATAAACGACACTGTAATATGCAAAACTCATTCTCACGGAACATTTCCAGTCACGATAGTAAAAAGGTAATGATTTATTCGTGATTTGCTCGCTTTGGTTCGAAGCTTGATAAGCGTTAGTTAAAAGCTCTTGATTACCAATGAACGATTGAATTCTGAATGTAAATTAGTATTGTTCCGTTTAATAGCTTTCTTGGTTGAATTTGCAAGGTACGTTTAATCTTGACACATGGTGAATTTAATGATTTTTCACCTTCATTAATTTCACAGATTCAGACTGTAATAGTTCTGTAATATTATTATGATAATTATATAGATTTTTACAATATACACGAAAACAAAAAATATAAACGCATTATAAAAAATCTCATCTAGTTTGCCGCTTGCAAGGGGGCGGCACTGAAGCTACCGTTGGTTATAAATTGTATTGCGAGTAACGCAAAGTCAGAATTATGAGCGCTATGAACGCATCCAGGAGTGATTACGTAGGTAGCTTTTTCAAACTTACGTAATGTTGATCAAAATGTCATTGCCATGCTAAATATGACAGGTCTTGTTACCTAATAAAAGTTTAACACGATATATGATCAACTCGCAGGAGGCCCTGCCTGGAGGTGCTGGAGGCCTGTAATCGTCTTGCATCCTGCAAGCTATATATAAGACAGAGTGAAACAATGATATAAAACCAAGATCATTTGTCGCCCTCTCCTGCTCTCATGTACAACTTTCCGGACTATACCAGATACCAGTCTGCCACATGGGATCGTACTATGAAAACGAAAGTTTTCGTCTGTCTATCACTTCATCACGCTTAAACCGCTGACTGTACGTAAAATTTGGCTTAATGATAGTTTGACGCCTCGGGAAGAATACAGTGTAGTTTTTATCCCGGTAATAATTCCTTATGGGTGTGATATGTGTGTTGAAATTTTGAATGAGAAAGCGATAAGTTGAGCTTGTGCCTGAAATAATTTAAAAGCAACCAATTCTAGAAGGCGATGGCGAGTTCTATGCCAAGGAAGTCACGGGCAAGAGCTTGAGGTTACTCTACAACAAAATCATTCTAATTTAAATGAACGGATTACACTCGTAAAGAAGAGTAGTTGTCATCATAGTTTAATGTCGCTACTAAACCCCTTAGATGTGAGTGATATACGTACATGACAGGACAGAATGCACCTACATGATAATCATTTCTCACTCTACTGTGCCAAGTTGTTAAAATGTTTCGTAGCATTCTCCATTTTTGCGACACAATCTTCTCGGAGACTTTGGATCTGTTTTTAGTAACTTCACTTTTTTAAACATTAAACAAAGAAGGTATAATCATATTAAAGTATAATGAAACGGGTCACTAACGTTTTTAAAGTCAGTATTTTAATGTGTCATAAACTCACAGGAGCTTTCTATATAAAGTATTACAATAATGATATAATAAAGAGATTTATAATGTCACAAGGATTTCTCTTGTGACCTTAACCTAACAATTTGAAATGAACTATATACAGGGTGTTTTTATTGATTTCCCTTCCTTCTAGCATATAGCCCTGTATAGCCATAGAAACGACTTAGCATATTTAGGTTTTCAAAATTCAAGAAAAAAATGTTTTTGACATTGAAAATGTCTTTTCGTTCGCTCCAGTATAGGGTCCCATTTCACGAAATAGTGCGATCCCCTTATATTTCAGAAAGTTGTGAAGATATGGTATTCAAACTAGGCTCAAAAGACGCGTATTTACGAGATGTGTAAGATTCAAAGAGAATTATTTGAGAAAGTCCAGAACGAAAAAAGTTTTGGCCGAAATAGTGAAAAAAAAAATTCAATTTCCTCCGATTTTTTCATTTTGGCACTCGATATTTTGGAAACGAAGAATGATATCAAAATTTTGATCAAAACTCCTCTGGACAATTTAGTCGGCTACAATTTGAGCCTAAAACAAAGACGATCGGGTCAAGGGTTTGCGCTGTAGCCTAACCTTTTTGAAAGAAGTCAAAAAGTCAGAACGACTATTAGTAGGTAACTAGTTACCCGCGCGGCTCCGCCGCGTCGACGTACTACGAAGAATGCAAGCGAAGCCGCGGGATAGAATATAGCCTATCTATATTCTATCCCGTGGCTTCGCTCTCGATTACAAAGTTGATTTAAAAACATTTGTGTCACAGTCAATCATAAAAAAAACATATTTGCACCCCGATCCACCGCATAACTGGGCCTTGTACGTGGGCCATGATGGGCTAATGAGATATCAACCTACATGCATTTCTGTAGGGTTCAACTTTGTAGGGTTTGACATCCTCAGACAAACATTGAAAAAAAATAGCAAATTAACCTTTTGAACACCATACTTTATGAACCACAGTGACACTTACACGCCAACTCATGTTTCATAAGAGAGAATATAAACCATAGCATCGCAGAATAAGTAATAGTACATAGTATAAAGTACGAAGGTAATTTTCATATATCATAACACCTACGTTCTCGGCAATTAAAGATTGTAATTATTTTTTTAACCTTTTAAGCGCATTATCTATAGAAATGCATGTAGGTTAATATCGCATTGGATGCCGTCGCCATGACGGATATATTCGTCGTTGTATTGAATCGATGGTGCGCATATACTTCAAATGCGTTGTTGACGTCGTAAAGGTTAATTAGTGCAACTTTGTTTTCTCGTTCGTTTGATCTAAATCCACCAATAAGTAACGTCTACTCCAATGAGAACTTCTTTGCTTATGATCTCTTGATCACCCTACTGGTATGGCAATAGGTGGAAGAGAGACACACTTAGACACAGCGAATCTCTTCTCTTTCAAAATGTTTTGCAGCTTATCTATGATTAACTCAGAAACAGTTCTGTGACTCACAACGTAAAGTTTAATTTGGTTTGTCATTGTTTTGGCAGGTATCAATATCAGTCAAGATATACGGAACGTATATTTGAAGCGTCATTGGTTTGTATACCAACTTCTTTGTTTAAACCATGACAATATAATATTGACAGAATAGAGCACAATAAAAAAAAGTGACACAATACGTATGTCATTTATGTAAACATTTCATTTATTTTCTGCTTTATTCGACAGAACTGAACAGGCCCTGTTCACATTATCGATCCGATATCGGCGTTGGAGCCGACACGGTTATGTATGTATGTATGTATGTATGGCTTTATTGTACATAAAACACGGCAAAATGACAAACAGACAGAAAGTGGAAGTAAAAAGGCTAGCTTATCCCTATATGTATAGAAAACTGCCACAGATATCGAATCCGCTCATTTAAGTTGAACAATTTCTGAACATCTGATCTCTTCTCTCTAATGCACAAATCAGTAAGTTTAAAAAAGACAGATAAGTGATATCTGACAGGTGTTCACCTGTCAGTGCATCTGCTTTCAAATATATTTGTTTATATGCAAATTGTACTGAACTGACGTTTGTGTCGTTTTGGATTATATGGGATTTGAAATTTTGGTGTGCTTTTAAGTGGAGACAATTCGTTAGCAGCCGAAAATGATCGTTCTATCTGTCCCGGTCTAATTCATCTTGCTTAACCATAAGGATCCAAAGAGACAACTATAAGAAAAATCGTCTTGCTTAACACTGCGGATCTGTTAGTATTATTAATTACGAAAACTGGTCACTGTTCACATTGCACGACACGATATCGGTCACATTTCCATACATTTGTCGGAGCCGAAACCTTCATCAAATCGGATAATGTGAACAGGGTCTTAAGTTGGGAAATGAATGGGGCCCTTTACACGATTAATATAATGACAAAACTGAGATGTCAATATTATCGCGTTTTTCCAAATAGTTCGTGTTTTGGTTCAATATGCATCAATATTCACGTAAATCGTATGGTGATATGAGTGTATCACGGGATAATAATCACCGTGTAGAAGGCCCTATGAAATTAACGGATCACTAAAATTTGTATTGTCTTTATAGACCGCAATAATATTGACACCTCAGTATTGTGAAAATAAAAATCGTGTAAAGGGCTACAATAAAAAATAAGTTAAATGTTGACACAAAACGTCTGGCATTCATGTAAACTGTAAATACTTAGACCGAATACACCGAATATTATGTATTGTCTTGTAAACAAATTAGTAATTTTACTTTCGTTTATAGTTAATAATATTGAGTATTACTCGACTCAAAAGATTTTATTTTGTAATGCTGTACCAGATATTTCTTACAGGAACATTTTAATTCATATTTGATTTTATGTCATCCGGAATCATACAATAGCCAGTTCCCAAGTCACGTGTTAACCATGCTAAATTTTGACACCTCGTACAATTCTACCAAGGTAAGCTGACCCGTCGCTTGTATGCGGCGTCATCGAACACGATTTTGAGGCTTATATTTGTCGGGGCATCCAGGATTTTTCGTAAATATCAATTAAATATTTTTTTCAGAATAAAAATCAAAAAACTAAGACCTTATTGCAAATCTGCAGCATGGGACGAATCCTATGGTATATAATTTATCAAAATCGGTCCATAACTGTAGATCTGATGAACGTTGTAAGGATCGGCTTCGCGTAATATATATATAGATATATATTTTTTTAAATCAACACAATTGTACAATTGTAGTTAGTTTTAGTTTTATATTTCAAATTGTTTAAATTAAACATGTATTGTTTCTATAATAAATTATTATTAATTATAGTTCGAGACAACAATAGCACATTATTGCAGTGCCCGGGAAATAGCAATTCGTGGATAAGTCAATGATGTTTTGGAAGATCAATATCTTCCAAAACCTTGGCAAATAAAATAGTTGATTGAGATTGCATAAAACAAGCCATTTTATCCGAGACAATTTATTGTCCCGAGCCGCAAGGGTCGATATAAAGTAGAGGATAAAATGAGTTTTATACATGAGTTATACATCTGCTTTTCACTTCGATTGCGAGAAAATTAAACAAATAATCAAGGTTATGATATCATATAATTTATCCTTCTCCTGGTGCCTAGGGTGTCATGTTGAATTCGACTTTGAAAATTCTTGTTATAGTTATAGTCGGAGTTTGGAGGTCGAGTTAATTTGAAGTCGCCGTTATCTTGCGTGAATATTAGTAAAGTGGCAAATGCCTTTTTATGTGGTTACCGTAACTAGGCTGCGCTTTAAAAAATTGCCAATTTAATAGGAATTTTGTATGTGAGCTATGTTTATATATTATATATCAACCATATTGGCATAACGTTAGCAAATGTAATGCATTTTTTTATTTTGTTGAGTTCATTTTCAATGTACCTTGATGGTCGTGTAGTGCACGAGATCTGTGATTATTTTTTTTAGTTTTCATACAAAATAATTAATTCTATTACCAAGAGCGAATGAAAACCGGCCTTAAGATTTAACGTGGAGTTAAGTAAAAGTTAATATCAAGTAGGTATGACAATTCGAAATTCGAATGACACGCACGTCAACATTGTTTAATTGTTAAGGATAATACATTCTATACTAGGGTTGTTAATTAACGAAAATGAATTCTTGAACATCTTCGAAATGGTACGAATTGGGATACTAGTGTTTTAGAGAAGATTACTTTATTTCATCTCAGGATGGTGCCCTAGCAATTAACGGAATTCAATAAAAACACCCGTATAATGACCTGGTTTCATTACTCTCACAATATTTTAAAGCTATGTCTTTGTTTGTTGCAGCCGTGCATTGGGAGTGCAGTAGATATGCGAGCGGATCAGTGCTCTGCGTATGACCGTCGTCCGTTCCGGGGGCGATTCTATACCTGGGTCCCCTACATAGACGGTTGGTATTCATTAACACTTTCATAACGTCTCTGACATGATGCTCAGAACGCACTCTGACGCCCGATACACTGAGATACTGTCAGAGCGGATTAGGTGAAAGTGAATACCATACTTTTGACATGACCCTGCCTACGAAGTTGGTGGTCCCAGGTTCGAAACCCGGTCAGGGCATTTATTTGTGAGGGCCACCAACATTTGTTCCTGAGTCTTGGATATTTTCTAGATATTTAAGTATCTATTTATCTGTATAAGTATGAATATTGTCGCCTATTATCCGTAGTACAAGCTTTGCTTAGTCTGAGTGTTGGTTTGTGTAAGATTAAAGTTGTACACAAATGTATTGTGTACATTATATGTAGGAAACCAAAATCACTCAGTCATGTCACGACACGTCACGTCAGATAAACATAAATCCGGCTTAAAGCATTATTGGCTGGTGAATACTTCATTGTCTTTTTGAGTTACATAGGCTGTTTGGCGGAGGACTCTGTTCAAGACGACGTACCTACTGAATTGAAATCGGTTTAATAATTGACGCGGTCATTGGTTCTCTGATCTGCGATTAATACGCATGAGAAAACGATCGCGTAAAGTACAAAGTGGATTCCAAATCAATGCATTTGAGCAGAACCTAGTGTTATAACTCGATTGTATACTAGCGACCTCTAGTGACCAGCAGTAGCAATTGCAACTCCACCAATGAATCCCAATCTGCTTTATTTTACTTCATTTTAGATGTCCTTAGCCATGTATTATCAAATTTGGTTCAGCCGTTTTTGAGATATTGAACTTTGAAATTAAAATGTCTGGGGTTTTTCAACTCTTATAAGTTATCAGTTATACAATAAAAAACCTACAAATTTACTTTGTCTTCATCTACTTCCCAAGCAGATCCTCCGTCACTGTTTTGCTGCAAATCTTCTTTCAAAATTTGTACACGATCTGACACCAATCATCGGTTGTTGTTATGTAAAGCTTAAACTCCATTCCGTTTCGTTTTCGTGACTTCAGACTCCCACGTTCTAATTTTACTGTACTACGAATTCTTATGAAATCTTTACATACCTACATAATCATATTCCTAGATAATGATTAATGAATTATGTCATACTTACTATAGTTGAATTCAAATCGAAATGTACAGCAGATTTCATATCAGATAGAGTTCTCTAATAGTGACTTATATTTGTGTTTCCCTATGAGGGTTTGCTGTTTTCATGACCAAATATAATATGTCATCAAAACCAGGCCCATTTTAAAAGTACGTAGTATCATAAATTATAGTAGAATACATGCGGAAATCTCTTTCTTATAAAACAAGTTAACGGTTCCAACGTCTTTTGTCAATATATGTGTAAAAAACTGAAATAATCATATTTGTATTTTGTAAGTTGTAAGAAGCTTTCGCTTGCATTGTAAGTTTCTAGTTTGAATGGACCTCAGATTATGAACGCTCACACTATGTAGGTATATTGTATATGTGCCTTGTTATCAGGTGACTCCCCTTGCACGCTGAATTGCAGGCCACTGGGTAAACATTTCTACGCTTCACTGGCTTTGGTGGCAGATGGAACGCCCTGCACCAAGCCGGGTTTCCGAGCTATATGCGTCCAGGGCTCTTGTAAGGTAAGAACAAAAATATAGTGCAGTATAGTAGCCAGTTTCGCTGGCCCACCTAACAATGTGGCACTTGACACCCGCTAGGTACACAGTCAAGGAATTTAATTTGTGACCCACTCAAGAGTTCTCCATACAAACGTAGTTTCGCTCTGATTTTAAAACGCCATGCTGAAATAACACGAAACTTTGTATACACAATGGGATCCGGCATATCTAGTTCGGAAATTAATTTTTGTTGGTTGAAATTATAATGGAGAAAAAATACAGCGATTATTAAGGTTTTCATACAAGACGTAAAAAACTCAAGAACTCGCTGTATTTTTTTTCTATTATAATTTATAGCAACAGAAACTAATTTCCGACTTAGAAGTTTCATGTTATTGTTTTAAAATGTAAACAAAACTACGTTTGTATGGAGAATCGAGTTCAGGCGAGCGTGCGGGGGACCCTTAAGGTTGACAGTCCTGTTATACTCGTACTGTATAAAAATTCAAAGAAAAAGTTTGCGAATCGGAAGAGAAAGAGGGTGTTGCCACATAAAAATGTCTTATACTAAGAAAGGCCAACTTGCCATATTAAAAACTACTTAAGCTATGTTTACACTTAATGTTTTGTATTAAATAAATTAAGAGAGTTAGTTATTAGTAATGATCGGCGACAGAGGTAGCAATTTATGTCACTTTGACGTCGAACATAAAAAAGAACATGGATAAGCCTCTGTTGTTAAAAATAAAAAAATAAATATGCTATTTTATATTAAAAAAAACTTTCCGTGAGTTCAGACATCATCATGTCGGTCGAAAGACGTCAACTGCCGGACATAGGCCTCCCCCAAAGACTTCCACAATGATCGGTCCTGCGCCACCCGCATCCACCGTACACCCGCGACCCTTACCAGGTCATCAGGGGGGCTTGCCCTCGCTACGCCTTCCGGTACGCGGTTGCTACTCGAGAACCTTTTGAGACATATACATATTAAAATAAAATGAGACGGGTTACTCACGTCTTTAAGGTCGAATATCGTTCGACTTGTTTCAGATCGTTTCATTATATTTTAATAATATGCTGTAAAAAATACAGAATTTTATTTTTGTACCAAATTACAAAACGAATATGTTTGTTATTTTCAATCCATTTTGTTTAACATCGACGATCTAATTATGCAAAGAGTTAAGAGAATCACCTCTCCACATCAACATACGTGTGCGGTGCGAAGTTGTAAAGCGATATTCATCGTTATCATTCAATAACAAAAATGCGTTCAAGCCATCTTTACAAAAATTTTGTGTAGTAACTTAAAGGTTGCTACATTTTAGCTACATTTTGATCGAGTGAAACGAAGGTCTCTGTTTCAGCTTCGGAAAAAAATTCTCAACCGATTCTCTTGAAATTTTGTGAACAAGTTTGATAGTTACATATAAACTTTTCTGTCGAGTCAGTTTCGGAAAGTCTGAAATTAGAAAAAAAATACGCGTGAACTACAAACAGCTCACAGAGCCACTAGTGTACTAACATCAATATTCTTCAAACATCACTTTGTTAAGCGCCATGTCTAAATGGGCACAGAGACAGACTAAAAATAATGATGTCGCAAAACTTAAAAGGCCATAATATGAAGTCATTGCCACTGATGACACAGTCATTATTATCATGCGATTCACGAAACAAATTAATTAATAATCCGCGTTAATTTAGACTTTTCAGATGAAAATTGAGATAATAATGAATGGGCAATCGGCGCCATTTATCTTGTGCTTTTTTGTCATATTCTTTTGAATCGTGACTATTCTGACCCACTGTACAATCATTGTATAAATGTGTCGATGATGTATGCAGTAAGTCTACATGGTAACATCTTAGCCAATAATTTGTGTTCGATTGTGGCCTATTCGTTGCAATAAAACGTCATGAATAGACGATTGACTAAATTTACAGAGTAACTGTCTGAAGATTGTCCACTCGACAATAAAGCGTTCAAATCAAAGATCATATTATGTGTGTGTGATAACTTGCAGATGCGTAGTAAGGTGATATTATTAAGATCAGCACTAATGTATCTTACTTATTTATTACTGTAGGTACCACGATCAAATCGACAATGAGTCTGTATCAAAATGTTTTTCTTTCCCCGTGTTTTGGGTAATCATAATCATGATTTTAATTCGATATTTTGGTTAATTATTTTAATGCGTGTCAAAGGGCTTATTTAGTTTATAACTCGTATCATGCATTAGTTAGTTTAGTGAGAGCCGGGCCACACTGCTGCGTTGCGTTGCGTTTATGAAATGAAATGAAACGAATGACACACTGGACCAGCAGGACTCGACCGCCACGCTTGCTTGCTGCTTGCGCTCGTGGGGCACCTGAGGGAGCATTTTTAACACTTAAATTAAAAGTCAGTTCTTTAGAATTGAACCCGTTGTAAGCCTACTACAACTTGCTTAGTTCATGATGAGTCATGGGTTTGAGGTAAGTACAGTCAACCAATTTGATTTCTGGGCCATTTCTTACCTTGCCACAGTGATTTTCATTTTGACAAGTTACAAAGTGGCCCAGAAATCAAATTGGTTGCGACATTTAACATCAGTGATATAATTTTGACATGACGTGATTATATAATGTCATAACGATAGGACACATTAACTAGTTAGTTGCGTAGGTAAGTAGTAGGCGATGTGGCAGCTACGTTAAGACAAAGATACACTTACCTATGTAAACCTGTAGTACTACCATAGTATATCTAGTTGTCTAGTTGATCACGGTAGATAACTCCTACCTAAATCTCTCAAAGTATTCGTCATTCGATACCCATTATCCATAGTTGGTGCAAGTTATAACCACTGTGAAACCGCTTTTCGTTGACCTACAAAGTGCTGTATCTGTTGTAAGCTGTACGAACGTTATAAGTCTACGCTATAAAGTTTCCCGTTGCAATGTATCGGCAAGGACATGTACGTCGTTATCATAAATTTATTGAAACTATTGTTCTGGCGATAGATTCATATCGCCTCGGAATTCGAGCAGAGGCTATTATGAGCTCAAAGTTCGAAGTTCGTATCCATCTCAATCGCTTTTATATAGCAAGTGCGATAGAGAAGGAGATAATCGAAGATGGTCTTTCGATTTTGATGGAATTCTCAGCGGGTTTGTTCCCGTTTGGTACATGTCATTCGACACGCGGATATTACTTTTTTCGTAGTTCATAGTTGTCAGAAAAAGTGGTTTAAAACAACAATGGCTGCCTCACACATCATTCTACGAGAAGTACGATGTTGCAACTTTCTTTGATTGGTAATTGCATTCACAATTACGAATCTAATAAATGGCAGCAACTCAGCCACTTATAACAAATTTTACTTTACTGTAGTCTTCAAATGAGGAGTGGAGTTGGGCAGAACACGTTGCCAGGCAAAGTGACGGCAGTTGGACCAAAATCTTAACGGATTGGAGGCCACTTCAGGGAAAAAGAAGCGTCGGTCGTCCACCAGCTCTGTGGGTAGGTGACATAAGGAAGATCCCCGGTCACTTCTGGATAAGTTTGGCTCAATACCGGGGTGAGTGGGGTCAGGATCGATACTTGAAGATTATATGCTAAAAAGACTGAAAATGATGATGATGAATTCGCTGAGAACTCATCTGAAATCTAGGCGACATCAGTAGGGTAAAACCCGGATAGATGCCCCGCTGGGATAGATGCCCCTTTTCCTAAAAATCTTACTTCCCAATAGGTATGCTGGCGGGAATATATAAAATACCGCCAAGGTCAGAAAGTAGCCGCGATGCAAGAATAAAATACAATGAACTTACAAGCTACTTTGCGCATTAACATCGCTTTTAACTTTCTCCGCATTGGCCCTAACGGTAAGATGTGTATTTTATTCACACGCAAACAAAATTACAGTCACGATAATCTATAAAAGGGCGCCAATAAAACAGTATTAACACGCATTGCTAAGTGGTAGGTAAATGTGCGCCGGCGCCGCCCGTGACCGCGCAAGCCTTATACGACTGTTATACGACGGTTAAACGACCACTACACGGCTAAAGCCATTGTAGTCGACGTTTGTTATATGTAATTCATGTGTAGTGTGTACTGGTTAAGTTGTTGGAAATGATTTCAGGTCTCGGTCATTCACGACGGTAGGTACCTCATAGTAATTTTCGTCGAAAACAATAGTTCTGTGAATATTATTATTCCAGTGCTCGATACTACTTCAATTAAAGTATGCTTTAATTACGAAGTATGAGTTTAATGTTTACCCATACGCTGGTGTCATTTTATATGAGCGGACGTTGCAACCGTTAACGTTTCACTTGACTAAATAAGCATTTGGCAAATAGATATATGGAAAACATTTTATTGGAAAAAAAAACTTGTCAAAGTTTGGTTGGGAAAAGAAAGGTCAAACATATTTAAATAAAAGAACAGGCTCGCGATAAAAACGCACGTATAAGGTAAATGTCCAAGTGGCACTGATCCAATACATGGCACTTCGATCTTATGTCATAATGACAGGTGATCAATAGGTGTCATCTATTGAGTTTAAGGTGCCGAGCATTGAGACGTTTACCTTATAGTGTGTGAACGAACCTCATAGTGTGTGGACCCGGGTATGTCCTTAAACTACGACCAAGACCACCGGGGAATGGGCAGCAGCATTCCTAGAGTGCGGTGGAGATACTGCGATCGCCAACCCGCATGCCAAGCGTGGCGGTTATGGCATTTACCCGCCATGAAATTGGGGGAGGCCTATGTCCAGCAGTGGACGTCCTAGGGCTGATATGGTGGTGTGAACGAATCTTATGAGAAACTCAATTCTTTCCCGGTCGAATTGACACTTGAGCGCCTTCCTCCTTTGTCGATGCGGAGGCGGTACGATATGAGAAATCTGTCAGCTGTCATGTCAACCGATACGAATGCATTACTGGCCCGCTTCTGCGCATGGTATTAACTACTACTGCGCAAACGTAATACTGACTGTATTTCGTCAAGTGTGGAAATTTTTCGTCAGTAAACTCATGTCAATTAACAATAGTACATTACTACAGAGGCCGGGACGAAAGGGGTTGCCGGCCGAAGACATATATACGGCCGAGCGGAGCGAGGCCGGATAGGTCTAAGGCGGGCAACCCCAAATTTCCCGCCGAGGTATGTATAGTGCTTTTCTCAAACATGCAATGAAATAAACAACAAAAAAAAACAAAATTTTATTTTTAATACGCATAGTGGCAGAATGTCATGATGCCTGTGCCACAAATTTATGTGGAATGGAAATTAAAAAAGAGGACTTTGCCGGCCTAGGCCTGCATGATTTGTATGAAATTGCATTAACGACCTCTTGTCCTAGCCGCACCTGAAACGTCATACTTCGCAGCCTATTATAAGGAACATAACATCAATATTTCATTGCAGGTTTGAGAAAAATACCTATCACATATCGCTCCCGCCCCGTCAAGTCAGGAAGGCGCCTTAGTTATACAGAGTGGGGCCTGTAGCAGGAGGAAATATTTAAAAACACGCATCCTTGGAGCATCTGCACTAACTCCCTGTGTCCAAATACATATTTTATTATACTTTTTCAATTCGGAGAAATTTTGATCTAAAGTTATTAATGACCTTTTAGTAATGGATCATGACACCACGAGAATATAGTGAGGCAGTCAATGCAGTTTTTGAGGTACCTAGTATCAAGTTATGAGTCAGCAATTGCATTTTTTGTTTTCAAGGATATTTTTGGTATTATTTTTTTGTATTTTTCTGTGTTTATTAAAATAACTATTAGTATAACTAAGACCACTTGGAAATAATTGCGTGGCGATTGTGGCATTTACCCCCCATAAAAATTGGATAAGGCCTATGTCCAGCAGTGGACGTCCTTTGGCTGATATGGTGGTGATGGTGGAAATAATTGCTGGCTCGCTTAATAATAGTAGACCGTTTAATTTTTTGTTCCTATTACGGGGCTCATCCAGTATATGTACAGTCGACTAAAAAAGTGGTCTACCAGTTTTCGACTCTATTATTTGTATGTTAAGGGCCAAAAGTGGTAGACTACTTTCTTGGCCAACTATACCTACTGTATTTTTTTTCCCTAAGAGCATACAAATATTTGTTTTCACTTGCGGTATTCTTGAGAAACTTAGTAAACGTTGTCATAGCCATTTGGCAAATACTAGGAAATTCTGGAGCGTGTCAACTGTCGTCATCATCATAGTAATGAAATGATGACTAATATCTACGTGAGCGGAGCATAAACTGGTTTTATTAAGACTAAGGTCTTGATAAATAGCGAATTTCAACAGCAGTTACCATCAGCCACATTATTCATGTTTAATTCGTAAACAACCTTAATAATCAGGGACACATGGGGACATTCCACTCTAGTCTTGCCGCTGACTTTGAATCTGGAGTGCAAAAAATTGCAAGCTGAGTATTAACATTCCGGACGAGGCTAATATAGTGCTTTTCTCAGAAATGGGGTAAAATACTAAATTTGAATTAAGTTTTGATAAATATAACCGTAAAACTTCAATATGTGTATCCTCATCCGCCGTTTATTTATTTAAAACAGAATCTGAAGTGTATTTTTCCGCCGAAATCAGCAAACTATTTCAGCGTTTCACAAAAACGTCTCGTTTCCATATGTAAAATACGACTAGAATTGGCTGTATACGACCTGTGCCATTTTTTTGTATGGCGGTTGGTTCTTTTTCAAAAGTTTGAATCTTAACAAATAAAACAATTTTATATGTAACATTGTATCCGCACGGGGCGAGCCTGCAATGTTTGATTATTTAAATTTAGGACTGAACATAAACTGTACACTTCGCCTTTCAATATGTAGTGAGTAACGTCCACTTTTACAGTCACATATGAGAAAAATAAATGGTTATTCAACAGTAACTTTTCGGTGAAGGAAATCATCGCAAGGAAACCTTTCTAATCCCAACAAGGTCGTGTAGATCTAGATGTTCTTCTGGGTCGGAAGGTCCGATTACAGTCGCTTTCGTTAAACTAGTGCCTACGGCAAACACTGGGAATAGGTGCCGAAGTGGTCCCCGTGGTCCTTTAGAATACAACAAAAACAAGAAAAAAACAAGTACTCAATATAAAACTCTTCTGGGAATGTTCAGAGTAAACTCGTTTATCTACATAAAATGCGTCACGGGGACATTCCCGCAATCATGATCATCCTTGTTGTTTTCTATAATACTGGGTCATCATGTATGCCATAATACTGGGATGTCCCAAGGATTCGGATTTGTTTCTTGTTAGTCATGGGGTTATCCCTAACAGATGTTTCGCCAACAATCTGTTTCGTCAGTTTAGCGAGTCCATTTAAAAAAATCAACATTATGTACCTGCTTTGAAAAAAAAATGTGTGTAATGTGATGTTTTTTTCACCTCGTTTCGGTTCCTTGGGATACTGTCACGACAATCTATTAGAGCAAGTCAATAGCTCCATTCAAGTTATACGACTTTTTGCATTTTAACTATTACTTTCTTAACATAGAAGATAGACACGCCCTTCGAAAGCTTGGAAAATCTCATGCATTTTCATGTTACGCCAAGCAAGTTGTGCGCATCGATCAGCTGTGTTTAGTATGGCAGGCGCCGGCGCTGCGATGTTCAAATGCCAAGACGGTTAACTGACCATTCATGACCTTATTACAATGAGAATAAAGTGCACAAATGGTTAGTTAACTGTGTTGGCGATGGTACTACGATACTAAGTGGCGCCTAGGCACGAGCCTATTCTGTAATGCTAGAACGTTCTAGTCGGCTTTTCAAAGACAATCACGATAAGATAATATAAAACTCTTGTTACAGGGAATCTTCAGACTAAACTCGTGTACCTACATAAAATGTGTCACGAGTTTTAAGCGTTGGTTACGTACCCGCACCTAAAATATAATACACATTCTAAATTGAATAATGTGTATTACTCGTAGAATAACAACAAATCAACTACATTGTATACAATGATTATCAAGGCAAGTTCAAATTCCAAGTTTGTTAAATTCGTCTTTTTACGGAAAATACTTCGTCACATAATTTTAGTGTCGTACTGTGACAGTTATTTAGGTTTGTGGTAAAAATATATCACATATCCGTTTATAACGACAAATGTGATTAATGATTATACATGGTGTACAAGGGTAAATCAAAAGTTAAAAGCTACCGAAGCTACAATAACATAAATTTTTAACTTAATTGTTTATATTACAATAGTATTTTTCAGCCTCAAATTAAAACCTCAAAATATTAACATATTTGTCAAAGAACTATTATCCATATATGTATACAGGATGATCAATCCAAATGGGTCACTACGGAGAAGTCAGAAACTATGAGAGATAGTAAAATCTGTTCTTAGGAACCATGGCGTCAATTTTAGTGACATGAAAAACTGGTTACTATGAAAAGATTTTTCTATCTCGTATAGTTCCTGACTTCCCCCAACTGACCAATTTGGATTGATCACCCAGTATATCTGTATTATCTAGTCTAGAGGTATTTATCGTAAATGACCTCATGAAAACAGCGATAAGAATCAACATTTTGATTGACCAATTAGCAAGCTCCTCAGCGTTAATAGGATGCAAATGTTGCGAAGATATCCAGAATACCACGACAACTAGGAACTAGACATTCATTCCCCTTTTTAGGACAAAGATTCTCATTCGTGAGGTGAATATTAGGTACGCAGGTACCAAGAAATTCCTGGTCAGACCTAGTCATATATTTTTTCTTCATATTGTAAACTAGTGATTTTATTGTGAGTTGATTGAAAATTAACTTCAGAGATTGCTGTAGGCTAGTGATTAAATCTTTAGAGACTTATCGTTTACCGTGAGAAACCACAAGCCATGCCACAGTAGACATTGCATTGAAACATTTAGCCCAATAAAATGAATAACGGTACCGTGAAAACTAAGTCATGTTTTTTTTTTAATCTGTCTAGATAGACAGATTTAAAAGCTTAGAAAGCTTAGATAAGCTGAGATCGATTGCTCAGTTTTGGACTTAGTTTTATAAAAAGTGCATTTTTCTGTATTGGTTTTAGGAAACCCCTAAAACTATATGTATAATTTAATTTTCCACCCGAGAAAAACAAAAAAAGACATAAACAGAATAGATAGAAAAAATATATAAAACACACATATAAATTTTATAAGATGTCATAGAGTTTCAGAAAATATAAAATAAATATCAGCATACTGAATAGAATTTCAACAATTTCAATTTCCAACTAGAATTTCCAAGGAATAGAGCGTCATTATTGTCATTAATAAATAAAATTATCATTCTACGACGTTCTCGCCTTGTCGCTAACTATACTAATCAGTACTGTTTATTTTACGATCTTTTTACTGCCTTTTGAAGTGTTTATTTCGCAATCATAGTGTTATTACATCTCTTACAAGTACTTACGGCATCACTAAATGCAATGTTGTATATTTACTTGGTTGTTGAATTGACAACTGGTGAAACTGAATAATCGCAACAGCCTGACAAAATTGGTGAAGGGAATAACTTTGTTTTATTACAGGCACGGTCGACGATAAAGATATCTTTATATTTTTGCACCTTATTCAAAATCAAAATCAAAAATCAAAATAGTTTATTTATACAGTGATACCAAAATCTTCTTTTCTATAATTAATTGGTTCACTATAATGTATCACTGCTATAATGTAAGATAATAAATAAATAGATTGCCCGTGTCACCTGCACTAGGCGATGCCTGTCTCGCAGGATGGCACTTTGCGTTTGATTACCCGTTATACGATTATAGCGCTAAAGAATTTACATGTTTAGGTAAGAGAACAATGATCAATTTACTATAACTAAAGACTAAAGATTACGTTTTCTAGTAGTTATATCGTTACAAATAGTTTGTGGCGTTTGGAGATCCATATGTTTGTGTGAGAATGAAGTGTGAAGTGTGTATGTGTGTGTGTGTGTGTGTGTGTGTATTGGTGTCTATTGTTGTGATACTATTTTTTCTGTTTCATTGTAATTCAAGGTACTTAGCCAAGCTCTGACTTTATGTTTAACCTCTCTTATGGAACAAGTTTTTATGTCACAGCTATAATTGACTTTCTTGTATACTGATAAGTGCCTGTATAACCCGAATCTTTTCGCAAAATGTGATTTTAGTGCTGGCAAGGGAAAGAGAAAAGTACGTTGTTTTAGTAATTTTCCATAATTTGGCATATTAAGGATGTGACTTTGAGCTATGGTAGAACTCTGGAGGATAAAAAGCTGCCGGACAGTTAGAACTTTACTCTCTTTATACAGACATTGAGTTGAAAATCTTCTTGGTTTTGAAAGCATCACCTTAAGTAATGATCGTTGCGATCGCTCTAGGAGAATCATGTGTGTTGTGGCCGCACTTCCCCACACTGAGATGCAGTAGGTAATGACAGATTGAGCCAAGGCAATATAGGTTGTTTTAAGGAGCGGTTTATTGCTTTGTGATAAGACGAAAAATGTATACAGCCCTTTGATGTCAACTATACTACACGAAATTTGGTGCATATTGTACATAATTTATTTTGTGACATACAACTCACACCCGTAATGTTAATTTACTGTGTGATGGAAAAACTGTGGATTTAAAGTTCAGAAAAAATGATTCTTGCAGCTTTAAACTGAATTTTCGATTTCGATTACTTTTATAACTAACTAAACCATTTAAATTAATGAACGAAAGCGTAATATATGAAGCAATAAATCCAATACCTACTAGAATAAATAAAATGATGTTAATAATATCTAAAATTACTTGTATATTCATATTTTTAATAATATATATCCAAAAAAACCGATTACAATTTTGTATTTCGCTATGCCATACAGAAATTCCGTGTGGCAACTGTGGTCATCATCACCAAATGTTTGGTTTCCGAGAGCCAACGCTTGGTTATCTACAGAAAATACCGAAATCGGCATATGCGTGCCTATCAAATTCGAGGAGTTATCTCGATTCCTCGTAGATCCCATCATTAGATCTTCACCAAATTTATATGGGACCAACTTGGGGGTACCTGCTTTGAAACAAAAAAGAATCATCAAAATCGGACCACGTCAAGAGTTTTCGGGGAACATACATACATAAAAGTAAAAAAAGCAAATATGTAGACGAACTGAGAACCTTCTTCCTTCTATTGAAGTCGGTTAATAAATGAGCCAATAATTAAATACTACACGCGGTTCCGGTTTTCAGTACAGTAAAGCTTTCACATAAGTATAAAAAAAGTTTGAATGCTCTGGTGATATCGTTTTCCATGTCGTTACCACGTATATGTAAATATTTAAGTAGTGACAAGCACTAAGTTAGTAGGAATAGACATATTATGTGTGTTCATTATGTTATGTCTTGCTTATTGAAATTAAAGCTATTCATAAATATTTTACTGCCATTGTACCTATGTGTGCCAATGACTCGGAATATTTTATTTTACGGCCAAACATAAATAATAAACAATTGTTGAAATATATGTTCGTATGTTGACAATGTCTGTTGTCAGGGAGGGCAGGTACAAACCTCTTTTTACTGTTATTATTAGTACTAATCATATATTTTATAAATATAGTATAAAACTGTTGTAATTATTAGTAGGTTTCATAAATTGTTTCTGCACCACCTACTGCGAATTGTAATTATTTGCTTTGATTTCCGCTACCCAAAGGTTGTCTGGTAGAGATCGCTCTTTAGCGATAAGACCGCCTTTTGTTTGCCTCTACTTATTGTTATTACGTACTGTACTGTGTCCTTTAATTGAGGTGTGCAATAAAGAGTATTGTATTGTATATTCCATATAACCGCCACCATATCAGCCGAAAGACGTCCACCGCTGGACATAGGCCTCCCCCAATTTCTTAGGTGGGTAAATGCCATAATCGCTACGCTTGGCATACGGATTGGTGATCGCAGTACGTCCACCGCACTCCAAGGATGCTGCTGCCCATCCCCCGGTGGTCTTTACCCGGGTCCGCTTCCATATGACACATAAAAAAACTTATAATTACACAAAAATATTATTTTCTCGCATTTTTACTAAAAAAAAAGTGTGAAAAAACATTTTCTCATGCCTGGGTAATAAAATAATTTATAAACTATAATAGTGAAAAAATGCCTAGTTTCGCTAATAAAATAAGTGTGATGTAACTGGAAACCGAGTTCTGTTAAAGCTCGTTAGATCACACCTCCAGTCACGTATAAAAGTTCTTCAATAGCTTAAAGTTATAACTTAGTAGTATAATTATTAACCCTTTGAACGCCAAGAATAAAGTGGTCGTTTGTCGTCGTGCCCACCACCACGCCAACAACCACTAAAAAGGTCGGAGTGAAGGTGTACTTGGATCATGAAAAAAATCTATTATGAATTGCTTTTATTGGTTTAAACGTTACAGCAATTTTTGATACCTTGGCGTCTGAGTGATCACTTTATTCAAATATGAAAGCGTTCAAAGTGTTTATCGTCGTTACTCGTATAATTAAGGCTTATTGAATAGCAAATAACATAACGATTATTTATACAATTGTAAAACGTTATGCATGACATAAGCTGTGATTTAAGAGACTGAAAGAAGTGAGATTACCGTTAGGTCTCAGTTCTTTTATTATCAAAAAAAACCTAAAAGGGTTTAAAAAACCTATAAGATATCATACCTACTTAGATAAAACATTACCTTAAAAGGGGTTTATTCCAGACATTTCTAAATTACCTACGCATTTACGGAACATTGTAGGTAGGTAGGTACCTACAATTTTAAAAGGTCATCTTAGAGATTCTCAGAAATAACACCAACATTTCAACAAGCGTAATGCCAATATTTATTCGTTAAATCAAGAATGTATAATTTAATGTAAACAGTGAAAATGGTTACTTCACTGCTATATTTTGTGACAAGAATTTTGAATAACATTAAATTAGTCATTTTATGCTGGTAAAATATGTAAACTTGTCGGTTATGCGTACCTTAGTTTACCACTTAATAACTTAGAGTAAAGTGACTTGGAATGACGATAAATGACATTTCATGTCATTTCGTACTCGTAAGCCGAAGTCACAAAATTAGCTGTGAATTTTAGTAACTTTTTACAAGCTTTTATTTAACTTGCTCTGTTCGAATGTATGTATTAACTAGCTGTTGCCCGAGACTTCGTCCGCGTCTTGGCTCCTATTGGTCGCAGCGTAATGTTATACAGGGTGATTCGGGAGACGTGAGCAAGATCAACACTAAGGATTCAGTAGATCATAAGCTACTGGTTCGTACCACTATTAGTGAAATTAACGTTCATTTATCTTTGGTGTTGAAAACAAAATGTTTTTAATTATTTACGAAATTCATGGTGACTCTGCAATCAGAATACTTCAGTCAAGTCATACGTGTCAAATTGAATGTCATCTGAGTCCGATTCCTTTTGAAATTTCGTATCTCACTCAATACATGTGACAATTTACTTTCTTCGTAATCAAAGTGCTGTCATAACAGTTAGAGGTTTAATCTTTATAAACAAGTTGTTGTAGGGTGACCATGATTGTAGAGAATTAAACTTTAACTTAACAAAAATTAAAATACAGGAAAAAGGTAAGGGTGTTTCACTTAAATACAATGGTGAACGATTCATTGCCATTTACTATGTATGTAGTGTTGGTCCTGCTCACGTCTCCTGAATCATCCTGTATAGCCTAAAGCCTTCCTCGATAAATGGACTATCCAACACAAAAATATTTTTTCAATTCGAACCAGTAGTTCCTGGGATTAGCGCGTTCAAACAAACAAACTCTTCAGCTTTATAATATTAGTATAGATAGTATAGACGTAAGTACTTAAGAGGGCGCAGTCTTCGATCAGTAATAAACCTAGATACACTATTTGCCTGTCAACGGCGTCCACGCTCAAGAGTGCTTAAATTCCGTTTAAGCACTCTTGCGTTCACAGTCGCGCGCTAGCCCATCGGCGAGTCAACATGCCTAAGTGCTCCGTGAAAAAGTGCAAAAACAACACGATAAGTTAAAAAAGGATGGAATTTCGTATTTTCGATGAGTATTTATTTAAAGTTTCATAATTTATTGAATTTGTAGTTATATCAGGCTATAACACGCTTATAAAAATATTTTATGTAAATATTTGAAATACTCAAACAGCCAACCAGCTACGCTGCTGTCTCTTTCCCTCACGTTGAGTTAGTCGTATATTGAAACGAAACGGAGAACGGACGAATTGGACTATAGTAAAATTTCGAATGAAAGGAGTCGCAGACTGAAAACTTTTTTTACGAAAGTTTACATGTATTGTTTTTATTGTACACACATAATTATGTATGGAGTGTATTTGTATTTTACTTTATTCATATATCAAAATCGGGTGGTAACAGTTTGTTTGTCTGACATATCGCTCTGCTCAGTATACGTTGTTAAAATCAAAAACTTTTTTACTCATTTTGATACGGTTTTCACTTACATGTAGCTTACTAACCTTACTTACTATTAACCTTGTTACAGTTATCCAAAAAATGAAATTGAGAAAGATAAATGGAGGCAAATTATAGCTAAAGAAAGAGGTGAAGAATATTTTAAACCAAATGATTCTAGCGTGGTTTGTTCCTGTCACTTTTCAGAATTTAGTTTTATGACAACGCATATAACTGCGAAAAATGAACTATGTATTCAGTTTTCATTTAAATTTATTTCTTAATAATTGCCACTAAACTGACATTGATTAACTTTTTTAACAACTCACGCTAATTGGGTACACTTATTTCTGAAAATGCCCTTGTAACATTTAGTTAAAGCAAATTGTTCGTGATGATTTATATGGTATGAAAATAAAAAAAAAATATGAGGGTACAATCTTACACAAATCGACATAGTCCCAAACTTAATAACGCTTGTAATATGGCTACTACATAATATATACTACTTATATTTAAATATAAATAAATACATACCTTAATATCTAGTTGGTTACTAAGTTATGTTACTGTAATAATCCTTATCTACATAAAATATACTAACGAAAGTTAAATAAATTATATATTAAAATGAAGTACACACAATCAGGATTTACATTTGTCAATTTCATTCAAAATGGCCTCGTTGGGCCTGAACACAGGCCTTCAGACGACGAGGCCAGTCATCAATAGCGGCACGCACGGTTGTCATATCTAATTCCGTCACTGTCTTGACTATGGCCCGCTTGAGGGAGTCAAGATTTGTGTGGGGTTTAGCACATGCTTTCTCCTCAATAACCTGCCATATAGCATAATCCAGGGGGTTGCGGTCCGGGCTGGAGGAGGGCCAGTCTTCGTGGGCAATGAAGTCAATTTTGTTGCTTCGAAACCAGGCTTGAGTTGTTTTTGCCTTATGTGCAGGGGCTGAGTCTTGTTGAAAGACCCAGGGCTGGTTTTGAAATAGAGAGTGGCTTAAACGCTTCACTATTGGTTCCAGAACGGTTTCCTGGTAAACTTTAGCCCCAGTTTTGACACCTTTTTCACAGAAATGGACCTGTGTTAACCCTGAGTATGACAAACCTAACCAAATCATGACATAAGAGGGATGATGGCCTCGTTGCACTCTTGGAACAGCTACACTCGCTTCTTGACTGTTTTTTGCATACACTCTGTCATTCTGGCGGTTACAACATTCTTCAATGGTAAAAATTTTTTCGT
The DNA here is from genome assembly GCA_905163555.1 of Notocelia uddmanniana. NCBI lineage: Eukaryota > Metazoa > Arthropoda > Insecta > Lepidoptera > Tortricidae > Notocelia > Notocelia uddmanniana. Next base: position 8,419,746 of record LR991069.1, on the reverse strand, counting down.
CTGTAAATAATATATTTCGGTGGCCATTTTGTGCGTACTGCTTCAGTAGCACGCGACTTCTATTCAGCCTCATAGTCTTCAATCGTCCATTAAGCAAATGACCTTTCCGTCTACGATAAGCGTGTAGTCTTAAGGTCTTGATTGATAACTTTTTTAAGGGAGCTTCTCTTCACAGACATCTGAATTGCCAACAACTTTTGCTTCCGAACGGGGTTTCTTGCGATTCTTGCCTTCACTGCCTTTATTAGAGCTGGGGTCCGAACGGTGCGTGGTCTTCCAGACCTCTTACGGTCATCAAAGCTCAGGGTACTATTGTACCTATTAATGGTACGATAAACGAATTGTTTGTTGATTTTCAGATTTTGAAGCAACTTCAAAATCACGTTTGGCGGATGCCCGCATTTGTGCAACGCAATTACAGCGACACGATTTTCTTTTAGACCCCAATCCATTATAAATATGACGAGATAAGTGTTGTGTGTGCTATAAAATTATAACTGACAACCCGCCATTATATGTCATTATTTATTTTTTCGGTAGCATTTGTTTTAACGCAAGAAAAGAGTTTGCAAATCGAGTAACAGAACTTAGTAACCAACTATAAAAAAACATCCAAGACTCAGGAACAAATATTTATGCTCAATTGCTTACCACACAAATAAATGCCCTGACCGGGAATCAAATCCGAGACCTCCTGCTTAATAGACAGACAGGGTCGCCATCAACTAAGCCAAAGTGGTCGTGTTGGTATAAATCGACGTTACCACCTGACAAGTCGTATGCTTGTATTCCACCGATGCCTATTAAAAAAAAAAAACAATTTCGACTCCACGGCACACGATACGGCCTCTGTTCCAATGTTGACATCTAATCAGTGGAAAATCAACAGAAACGAAACTGAACCTAATTGCTCTTGATTTACGGTGTACAATCTGTTAACATAATGCGGACTTTTGTGGAAATTTTCCACAATCGATACGTGCATTTTGTAATGTTATAACCGCCAAACACTATCATTCAAAATAAAACGTTATGTTTGTGACGTAAGGCTTAATATCGAATAAAAGGAAATGGTACAAAACGCATTACTTTTTTTTGTGTGTCTCCTGTACACGCACACAGTCGCAATGAAATTCGGACACTTTTTCGACTTGAATTTGCAGGTGATAGTGTATCTAGGTTTATTATTGATCGAAGGGCGCAGTACGCTCGGTTCTCCATACAAACATATTTATGCTCTCGTTTTAAAACGCCATGCTGGAATAACATGAAACTTTGTATACACGATGGGATCCGGCATACCTAGGTCGGAAATTAGTTTCTGTTGCTAGAAATTGTAAAAGAAAAAAAATACAGCGGTTTTTTGAGTTTTTTACGGTTTGTATGAATTTTTTCTCCATTACAATTTCAAGCAACAGAAACTAATTTCTGACCTAGATATGCCAGATCGCATTGTGTATACAAAGTTTCATGTTATTCTAGCGTGGCGTTTTAAAATGCGAGCATAAATACGCTTGTATGGAGAACCGAACGTACTGCGCACTCTTAAGTAAGTTCTCCTCAAAGCTGGCAATCTTTTTCCAGCCACTTGCCGGTATCCGATTGAGCGAAATAAGTTAGTTTGGCAAATTGACATATGTATGTACAACTTATGTAAATACGGTGACAATGAAATTTTGTGGTACCACTGAGCAGATAGAAGGTGTCCATAGCAACTCCTAAACTACTCAAGATTGCAATGAGCCCAGTGACGACGGGTTTCGTCATTGGAACCGTCTCAAAGAATAAAAAAAAGAGTATCCATGTAAATGATTGGGTACAGTCGGCAATAAAAACTTGTACCAAAAATTAAATTGTTGAAAGGAACTTATGTGAGTTTGACTACTTAATATAACATATTTTGTCACAGCATTGTGATATTCATTACTATGATAGAATCATTCGATTCGTATTTTAATAATCGCGTTGAAATCTCAATGAACTACGCAGTACGTTTGGGTCTCCATACAAACGTATTTATGCTCTCATTTTAAAACGCCATGCTAGGTTTTCATACAAGCCGTAAAAAACTCAAAAAACCGCTGTACTTTTTTCTTTTTCAATTTCTAGCAACAGAAACTAATTTCCGACCTAGGTATGCCGGATCCCATTGTGTATACAAAGTTTCATTTTATTCTAGCATGGCGTTTTAAAATGAGAGCCTAAATACGTTTGTATGGAGAACCGATCCACACCGATCGTACTGCGCCGTCTTAACAAATATTTATGTGGAAGATATTATTTTTATTTTAGTTCAATTACTCAGTACAAATTATTATCATGTAATTTTAATCCGCGACGCAGGCAATTCAATTCAATTACTTATTACAGTATTCCTCGGTGTCAGTCTACCCCGTCAGGCCTTATTTACTGCCACTTTAACTAACGGTTATTAACCGACTTCAAGATTTCAAAAGAGGAGGTTATCAATACGGTTGTATGTTTTTTTTTATTTATTAATGTTTTTTACTCCATTACTCCGTCATTTCTTAACCGATTTGGAAAATTCTTTTTTGATTGTAAGTATATATATCCAAGTTGGTCCCGTTTTTGTCAAAACGCAGTTCTGATCATGGGATCCATGAGGAATTGAGGGAACTCCTCAAATCTTTAAGGCAAACATGTAGTGATTTTTGTGTTTTTATCAACAAGTCAAGCCTTTTCATCCAAAAATGTGACATTGGATGAAGTGGAACTGCTGATGATGATCAGAACAGAACTCTTCAACGACGAAAAGTTCACGTTTGGCGATTTGTCCTCCTAGCTGTGTTTGTTAAGCAATTTCTATTTTCACGATTAATTTTTGTCATGCTTGATTTATGATGATGGGATCCATGAGGAATTGAGGGAACTCCTCAAATCTTACAGGCAAACTTATAGTGATTTTTGTGTTTTTATCAACAAATCGAGCATTATCATACAAAAATGTGACATTTGATGAAGTGGAACTGCTGATGATGATCAGAACAGAACTCTTCAACGACTAAAAGTTCACGTTTGGCGATTTGTCCTCCTAGCTGTGTTTGTTAAGCAAGTTCTATTTTCACGATTAATTTTTATCATCCTCGATTTTTGATGATGGGATCCATTAGGAATTGAGGGAACTCCTCAAATCTTAAAGGCAAACATATAGTGATTATTGTGTTTTTATCAATAAATCAAGCATTATCATACAAAAATGTGACATTTGATGAAGTGGAACTGCTGATGATGATCAGAACGGAACTCTTCAACGACGTGTAGTTCACGTTTGGTGATCTCTTCGTTTTGTTTGTCAAGCAAACAAGGTTTTTCCATGATTCCATGAGGAATTGAGGGTACTTAGTCTTCTACCATTATAAACATACTTATAGGCATTTTTATTTTATTGTATGGATTCTAAGAGTGCACCATCTAAGTATAATAATCTTTCACCGGCCTCCCCCATTGAAGTCGGTTTTTTTTCCTTAAAAATTATTTTCTTGATAACTCCATTATAACTCGAGGACCATATTTCGAAAAACTTCCAAGAATTTAATGTGGTTGCTGAACATGTCTCTGGAATGAAATGGATTTCCTGCGTGAGTTTATGTAAGGCCACTTTCTGATTTGTCGGTGTGAAGGCGGTACGATACGAGAAATCAATCAGCTGTAGGTGTAAACTGTCAGTCGAGGCAGGATCGCTTTTTTCTGCGTGGTGACTGCGCCCCTACATTTAAATGAGTGCTTCCTGACTTGCACGGAAGCGGAGCGATACGAATGCAGTACCGCCCCGCTTCTGAGCATGATCTTACTGCTGCGCAAACGTAATACTGACAGTATATCGTCGAGTGCTGAAATCTCGGCCACATCAGTATGCTCACGTCAAAGAACAAAGTACCACATATCGATACCGCCCCGCCAAGTCAGGAAGTCGCCTAAGAAAGCTTGGTATGAAATTGCCTTTTTTTAATGATACACAAAATCGTAGAGTCAGCATCAAAAGTAGCTACACATATTGGTTAAGTTAGTTTGTATATCCAAAGTAGGAACTGAATGTATATTTGTGTGTAATAAATAAAATAAATAAAAAAATTAATATGAAGGGGTCAAAAGCTCTTATTCCCTTGTAATAAAGACTTGAATTATTCAAATGCGTACCTACTTTTGATGCTGACTGTACCCTAGTTTAGGGGAAGAAAGCTCAACCACTAATAATATATTAAGACTTATTACTTGTAGCACAGAACATTTGTAGCAATTACTCGAGTCAAAAATATATACTGGGTGGAACAGAACGATGGACTTTCCCGTAAACAAGGAATAGGTTAGCTTTGGTACTATACTTTTGCCACATAAACTATATTAATATTTGTAACCGTTTTCGAGTTATAGCTTTTTAACATCAATTTAAAAAACAGTATGTGGCACTTCAAAATACTATATATAAATACTACTACTATATATATATATATAAATACTTAAATGGTAATGTCAAAACAATAGGGTTGTTACTAATATTAAAAGCCATTATTTTAATGATTATATTTTCTTGCTAACAGAAGTTCCTAATGGTGACAAGTCGATTATACATCATTTAAATGACAACATACTCGTACTTTCAGGAAAGTCCGTGGCACTGTTCCTCCCTGTATATTTGAGTCGGATTTGATTTGACTAAGCAGTAGACAAGTAAGTTTTGTCTACAATACCGTCATACGCATCATAAACTGACGCTGAAATCAGAAACAACGACGTGCAAGCACAATTTTGAATTATAGGCCCCAGTCATAAGATCTAAAACTCAGTCACTCCTAATTTAATATACGACTGGCTATTGATGTACCACGGGGAACGTCCTATGAAAAAATGCCGCACACATTTTCAATGATAATACGGAACTGTATATTTTTCCCAAATAGTGTGATTAGAAATAGAATCACAAAACTTGACTTTAAATGGGTTCCTTCATCTCGTACAGGGATTCGATTTCGGATGTTGTTTCGATTTAGCGAGTGACGTCGATTGATCGAGTAAATCAATCGATTTTAGAGATTTACGAAACTAAATCTGACGCTATTCGATGATGTTCGGCGCATTAGTGATGTATGGGATGCACGGGGAGGAGAATATTGGAAAATACCGGCCAAGTGCGAGTCGGACTCGCGCACGAAGGGTTCCGTACATCTATACAACATTAGACACATATTATAAGTAACCTTTTATAATTTAATTTAAACATGATATTTTTTTAATTTTTTGTCAGTAATAAGAACGTTAAATAATATCAAGTAGAATTTTGGTCAAGTGCGAGTCGGGTTTTAGTTTTCCCATACATTTTGAGACCCAGCGCCTGATGAACACAACGAGCAAATTTTTACAGTTTTTTTGTATGTGAGCTCCCTTATATATTTAAATTATTTTGTTTTTAATATTTGTTGCTATAGCAGCAACTGAAATACATCATCTATCAAAATTTCAACTGTCTAACTATCACGGTTCATGAGATAGAGCCTGGTGACAGACGGACAGACACACAGAAGGACGGACAGCGGAATCTATTATTTTATAAATTAGGTAGCCATTTAGTATCCCAAAAGTAATCACCACATAGGTAGGTAGGTACACGATATATGTATGTCGATTTTATAATAGAAAAAAAGAATAAATTTTATTTCTTAGCAACAACAAGAAAGTAGACTACATTCTTAGATCTTAAGTCTAAGAAGCAATCTAGTGTGGCCCCAAAAAAGGAATTCACTCAGCATGGATCAAGGCACGGGTGCATCGAAGCTAAGTTTGTGGATTCAATATACTTAAATCTAAGAGATCCTTCACATTATTTAAGTTTACCTACAACCTGTATGTAGGATTGGTACCAGAATAGAACCTGAGTATGTTTAATATAAGTTAATTTTTAATATGCTTTTGAAGGCAACATTGTACTTCATTTCTTACCCCCAACTGTACCTACTCCCAAGTGTCATGTTCTCCCAGTACATTCCCTCACTTCGTTCGGTTTTCCACATATCAATGGGGCCGACACGTACGCGCCTCACCAGTAGTGCACAACGCGGCGCGCGACAGCCAGCGCATGCTCGTTCCGAAAGAAAAAAATAAATTCGAATTTCGAATACTATTTTTTAAGCGACTTGTTTTTAAGGTTTTCGTTAATCGGTTTCAAAGTGGCCTGTTACCGCGACAACTAAAAAGTTAAAAGTGAATTAAATATTGAAATTAAAAATTCTAGTAGAGCTTAAATTATCACGTACGTATAAAAGGTTAATGTTGAGTACTCTTCGAACAGTCAAAACTTTTTAAGTACCGTTAAACTCTTATCTCCAACAATTAATACTGTAAGGTGCTAAATGATGTAACGCCATGACAATCACATGTTAATTCGACAGAAATCTCCGCTCTATACTGAACCTTATTGCCAGTACCATTAAATTTATAGACAAACAAAAAATAAACAGCTAAGTTACCCGTAAGGTTAATGATGAGAGCCATTAGGTTTAATACCTGTGCATATTTCTTACAACACCTTGTATGTAAATTGAAGTCGCGTAGTTTCTTGGAGACATAATGGATTACAGCCCCGCCGTTAGTAAGTTTCTACAATTCATTCAGGAAGCAAAATGATACAGTAAAATCTACGTTATACATTGCCGGGTTTTCGTTCATTCATAATTTGTCGCAAGCTTAAATTAACGATTAACACGCAATGGACAAACATTCCAGTTAAAATTAGTCTGAAGTTGAATAGCCTCTCAGTTCCGTATAATCTTCCTGTCATCTGGACAGTTATCGCTAGGTTACTATCTAGGCGAACTATTGAAATACGTTTAAAGAGACAAGGCAACGTAAATAAGGACTTAGTCACTGGCTGTGAATAGTTCTGGCTTCGTCTACAGTGACGCGTTTGGATTAAGATCAACAATAGCGATGGCTATGTTTTTGCTGAATTAATTATATTTTGTGCTGTACCCCGTTTTTTTAAGATTAGAATTTTAATGGCCAGTTTCGTCCACGTTTCTTCATTTCCCTAGGATATCAGAGTATAATATTGTACTATTTTCACTTATTTCAGTAACTTATTACGTTTCAAAGATACCATACCGCCTATGTTCCCGTTTCAAGATTGTTTTCCTTGAAATCGCATGACGGATAACGCACGAGTTTTCTAATCTGAAAAGAAAAACAAGGTATAAATTATGTATTGAAAAAAATCTTGAATGGGGCCAATACTATAGTTCAAGATGGAATGAGAGTATGAGTTATAGGTAATCTAATGTCTTTAAACGAGCCATTCTTGCAGTGTATTTATTTATTCAAAAATACTAACGATTTCAATGATATTAACGATTCAGGGGTTTATGGGGGTGAAAAATCGATTTTTGTAGGTCGCATCTTCGGGAAGACACGTATTCTCCGAGAAAATACGAAAGATGCCGAGGAAAGCTCGGTCACCCAGGTAATAAACGTACTTAACTTTAAAAATATATGCGACAAAACTTGGGTTTGAATTTTTGTGTCGGTTGACTTTTGTCGGAATTATTAAATTTTGCCTGTAAACATAGTTATTTTGATTTGATTAGTTTTCCCGTAACAGTTTCTTGTTGATGTCGATTAAAATTGCAAATATAATATCAGGTATTTCGATTTCGTATAAAAGAAAATTACTTATTCCAAACTTGTGATTATTAAATACAGGTATAAACAAAATAAATTTGCTGATGTAATTTCCGTAGTTTATTCTGTAATCATACAAATATACAGATAGCCAAGTCAATCAGCATGTCAGCAACATTTTATGCAAAACAAATGCTTCTCTATATTAACGATTACATTAAGGCGTGTACAGATAGTTTGGTCCAGATTAATGTTGCTAACTGTGCATCATTCGGCTGATCACTAATCAAGGATGACAGTGCGGTGGGCCACGGATGACTCGCCAGTGCTAATATTTCGTTAAGATCTATTAGCAGACCGCTGTAAAAGCTTCGCGAATTGCTATCAAGACATTGTGGCCGGAAGGTCTCAATAACAACCGTTGTTGTAGGGTTGTAGCAATAAAATACAAAAAACTGTAAAAGAATAACAGCGTTGGTATTCCATCCGTTTATTTTTTCTGAGGAAGATATCTTGCTACTTTATTGACAGTTTTACAAAATCAGAATAAAAGAGATATTAAGTAGAGATTATGTCTCCTTCTGTCAAATATCGCGGAAGGAATATCGGCTATGAACTGAAATAGTTCATCATAAGAAGATATATTAAGCAACTTTGCGAAACAGAAAACTTTAGAAAAGTAAGGCCTGTAATATTACTGTTTTAATTCTAAAACAAATAAGTAATATGATTCTTTTGGAGTATTCATTAAGTCAGTATCTAGACAGACAGTCGATTTTGACTACTGTAAGATACATTTTTATAGAATCATAGAATATAGCAAATAGCAAATCACTACTAAAAAAATAATATTTGCATTCTGATGGATGGAAGTAATGTACAGATGGAAATTAATACATACTGTGGATTTCTCTTTTTATTTAACCACTATTTTGTGTCCTTTTTATTTATCACTAGTCATTTGTGACAACCCTAGCTATTCGTATTTAACAGACAAGACATCTTAATTTCAGCATAGCGCTATTAATCATCATTCAATTGTTCGAAATTCGCTACGGTAGTAGTGTTTATCATCCTGTAAATTGCTCACCATAATACGCGATGACTATTTGCTATGAATATGAACCTACATGATATTTAATATTTTTAGGGTTCTGTACAAAAAAGGTACAAAATTTTACACGAAAAATATTATTAGAAACCTATTTTGGTTAGTTCTCTTTTACTCTCCAAAAACCTTTTTGAACGTGTTTTTTACGAAACCCTCGGTGTGGGAGTCAGACTCGCACTTGCCCAGTTTTTGTAACCATTGGATTTCTCAGAACTTGTAGTTATTATCGCTAGCTGTCTTTGCGGTTCCGCCCAGTATCGAAAAGAGCCCAGTGGAGCCGTTGGATAAAATTGTAGGTCATGGCAGTCCTGAACGGATTAATTTTTTTTTGGGGCAGTTTTTTACTGCACTTATTTTACAATAATAATTAGTGACACAGATTCAATGTTCATATTACTGATATTTTACATAAACACACTTTACTGAAATTCATTTAACGTTTCATTCAGGAACATTACAGGCGTGTCTTGAGACGTGCTTCAGTTAGTTAACGCTAGTTTTACATTAATGCTAATAAATATCGTGCAGTCAAAGCATGAGACTGTAAACTTGAGAACTAAGCTAACTAACTATTTTATGCTCAGAACCCCCAAGTTGCGTTATTCACAGCAGAGAACCCATAAATTGTTTGCAAATAAGCAAATCACATTACTGTTAAAATTACTGTTCTTTCAATGTTAACTCTTTCATGCTTATTTGTTTTTAGAATTGGTTAACTATTTTTATTAATTCTGTAACACATTCCAAAAAAATTTTTGATTTTAAATCCCTTTTAAAAATGTGTGTTACATCTATTATATTTGTAATCTTACTATTTACTGTCATTCTGCTTTAGTCGCGTCGTGTAAAACTTTATCTGCATTTAGGTTCTTAATTGTTTTTAATGAATTTCATTTTGAGGCTATTCTTTATTTTTGGTCGTTGTAATTTATTCGCCTCTACTTTGTCTAGGTATTAATGTTATCATTATTTATGCTTTGTTTTATTGCCGCTTTCGCTTCATGTTCAGTTAAAACATTTAATCATTTTTTGACTTGGACATACATTCAACTTAATGTCTTTTACATTTTTAATGTTTATTCCTATTTCTTTATCTAGTTTAATATGAGTAGTTAAACTTCTCAGAATAGCAGGAAGTTACCTGCGTTTGAAAACGTTACGTAATCACCCTGAGGTCTAAATAATTATTTTATTCCATGGAGCTCGAGTAGGAGATTTGAATTATGATGTGACTCTTCAGATGAGCCATATAGGAATCTAAGACTTTGCATAAAAATGTAGTTTTCCTTGGGTTATGCAGCTTTTATTTTAGGTTGCGGAATAGAGTAATTTATTTGGTGAGAATTTATCATCGCAATCATCTAGATAAAATAGTCGATTGCGAAGGTTTTAAAATATGTCTGCATTCCACTTGTAGTAACAAAAAAAACTGGTTTGGAGGAAAATAAAAATAGCATATTGATTTTATACCCTTTGTCTCATGCAGGGTTATCTGTTACTGATCGAACTTACGATAGGTAAATCTAATTGTCATATTTACTAAAGGACATTTAGGTACATTGAATTACAATTGTTTTAACTAAAATTATATTTCTTCAAATTCTAGCTTTCCATCCCTTGCTCAGTTCTATCTCATCCCCATGTGCAAATTGACATATACCTACCTATATTTTATTTTCGTATTTTGGTATCGAACGTATATACCCATGAAAAATATTTACAAGTGTTTGTAAGCTTTTTAAATACACCCCCGTGATTCATGTATCAAAATAAAATAATGGCAAAATATAAAAAGTAGCACAAACAGGGACAAAATAGACATTTGAGCTGAAAAATAAAAGAGACGAAACAATTATTTTTACAAATCCTGTCCTTCTCTAGCATTGTTACATTATGCAAGCCAGCATTACTGATAACCATTAATCCAAATTGACAGGCTCATTAGACTAATAGCTTGTGCCGATCTCAATAACGACATTTCATCTCAGAATCAATGTTTACCATAAGGAGCGATATCACAATGCTCCTAAAACAAAAACGACTTAAGTCACACTATATTTCCTTTGCAGTTATATCTTTTTTAATCAGTTAAACGATCGGGCAGACAAACAATACGCCGGTAGCCGACAGCTGAGCGACGCGTGCGCATGAGTTTGATCGAGCGATATGTTTGTGTTCGATGCGTATTGAGTAATGTCTTCACTTTATGTGATTCGTGCTCTTTAGTTGAAACAATTGCCCACGTTTACTGGAGTGTAGGGCGCGATTGGGATCACTACTTTAATGGTTCGGTTAGGTATGATTTTCAACTTCTTTAGCGCATGTCATTGTGTATGCCATAAAGCGAGGTGAATTTGATATGCTGGGATGACATAGATCACTTAAATAGTTCATACAGTTTCGTGGTTTTCTGTTTACGTGACTGAATAATGATATAATAAAATAACGACTGAACTAATACATATAAACGATAAAAGTTGCCCTCTTTTACCTAAGTCATCCTGTTGTGGGGTTTTTACGTTTAATTGTGACTTCAAAATAAAAAAAATAACTAAATTGGATTATTAACCATGATTAATACAGCTTTTTTACTAAATTAATATAAGACGACGTTCTTAAAAAGTTAAAGTCTACACACGATATAACCCATTTTAGATTGCTCTAAGTACAAACGCCAACACATATAACAATAAAAATAAAGTGCATGTATGGTCAGTTAAGTGTGTTGGCGATGGTACGAGTACCTACGCTTTCTGTTGATCTGTCTGTCACCACCCCACTTTAAACTAAGATGTTGAATGTCACAATATTTCTAGACACGCGGCATTGTCCCATTAACAACAGAGATTAAAACGAGGGTTTACACAAATGCATTACACTTTACATACGTTGTTCTTGACGTTGATGTCATGTGTAAAATGAAACTAGAAAATAATTAGTGCTTGGCGCGTTGCCAATATTATCAGTTAGTATTAATTATTCAGGGTAATGGTATTTATATTATTTTTAGTCAAGACACTGAAAATTCATTGGCATATTGACATCAAGCCACGAAACATACATTTATTTAAACTTTATTGCACAAACTATAGAAATGTACAAATGGCACAACCAACCATTGACACATTTTCTGCTTAAATAAACTATAAATTTTTTTTTTGTAAATCGTCAATCGACAAACATAACTTATTAAGTCACAAAACTTAGTGCTAAAATATATATTTAAATTATAACTCGTATCTCAGCATCATTTCAGTATTGAGATAAATATGAGATTTCTAGGAGTATTGACAGCTTAGCTTGACTTTGTATTGACAGCTTTGGTTCTCAACCGACGAAATATTTTGACCGAATCCATTTTAATGTAAGCATTTGCTTTGGTTAAAAAAATCAAAAGCAATAAATAAATACCCCAACTCAAAAAAGTAGCATTGGAAGTATCAGTGTAAGCAATTTTTATTTATTTAGTCTTATATATTAAGACTAGACAAGTATAAACGTTTAATAAGAGTCCGCAGGAAGCTCGTTTCTCGATACAAACGTAGTTTCGCACTCATTTTAAAATTGCATACTGGAATAATATGAAACTTTGTATACACAATGGGATCTGGCATATCTAGGCCGGAAATTAGTTTCTGGAAATTATAATAGACACAAATTACAGCGGTTATTAAGGTTTTCATACAAGACTTTAAAAATTCAAAAACTCGATGTACATATATAATATGATTGTAACAGAAACAATGTCCGGCCTAGATATGGCGGATCCTATTGTGTATACAAAGATTTATGTTATTTAAGCACGGCGTTTTAAAAGGAGAACGAAACTACGATTGTATGGAGAATCGAGTTGTGTCGAGCGTGCGGGCGACCCTTATTAATAAGACAAGAAAAGTAAAGTTCCTCAAAACCTTCAAACAGACGACTCAAATAAATGCCAAGAGAATAATCTCACTGTAGACTTAAACAAGGTGTACCCACAACATAATAAATTCAAGCTGTTCACTTATCCATATATCTTGAATTACGATGTGGCTCTAAATTGTAAAAGCAGCGGCTTGGCCGGCCGGGATATCATAATAACAATAATTGACATATTTAGTGGTGCCACGCGAACAAATCGAGGTTAAAAGGGACCCTAAATTAGAATGATAAATGATAGCAGGAGTAGTAACATCTCTGGAATTGACTGCTGCTTTTATATTCGAGTCTTTTGAGGTATTGAATTTTAGAACGATTGCTGAGAGACAATAGGTGATATAGTTAGCTAAAATGAACATTTATGGTTTGTCATACTGTAAAGCGAGTTACATAGCATGTCAAAGTCGCGTTGGAATGCTTATTTCTGTATGAATGTCTCTATTAGACGAGCACTTAATTCAAATGGGTATTGTATTGCTGAAGTCAGTGCTCCATGCCTATTTTACGCGTAAGAGCTGGACGCCTCGATGGGATTAGCCATGATTTGTTGAGCAAGTCAGTTACAGTACTTACATTATAAACTTATACTTGTTTTTAAGATGTGTATAACTAATTCTACACATACGAGTAAAAGCAAATCAAGAACCTTCGGTCTTGATTATCAACCAGCATTCAACATTCATTGGTTGTATCTTAAATATTCGTTCGTAACTTCGACACTTTATAGAGTGCACTGACCATACACAACGTCGACATATCCTCGTATCAGTGCGAGGTGGTACACACATCGTGTGATGCATACATGCAGTCCTCAATGAAACGTGGACGGTTGGCTTGCCGCCACCGCCTGCTTCGGAGTACTGTGAAATATGTAACGGCAGGCGTGCCTTGCTATCGCGAATATGTGAAGCATTCCATTTAATTTTAATGCGAGCCAATACATACTAATATTATTACAATAATACAATATTATATTAATAAAAGGCAGCCTAACTGTATTATAAACAATTCTCATCCGTCAGGGGATTTTCAGAGCACGTACCTATACCTGATACAGTCAGAATTAAAAGTACGTACCCAGCTACGCAAATATGAACTGCAGGCCACACGTTTTCTTTTATAGGAGAATACGAGTTTGACCTTTTCACATGTGTAGCTATTTCTGATGCTGACTGTACACTGTACCACAATTATGTCTCCTACCATACGAGTAAGACAGGTGTAGTCGAGGAATTATTTCAGATATCTAGATGATATATTTTATTAGTTATACCTCGCTTTTTTTCACTGTGTAGACTGTTTTATTTATTAATAGTTAACACTATGTACTGATATATAGACATTTTGTATCTAAGTTCCGTAGCATGGCCCAAAATAATACAGTTCTACATTTCCTCGCACATATATAATATCCGCGATAAGATAACTGAGTATTGAAAATACATTACAATATTTTACGTAAATTTATACAGTCATTAAATAGGAGTAATATGGCAAATTGGCTGCTATACAAGCCGTATGATGATGCCATATTTATGTAAACTAAAACAAGCACTATATGCAGCGGGAATGTAATGCAGATTTTGTCAAAGCACGGTGCGCAATATCGTAAAGATATCAGCAGGGATTTGGGTTCTGTGCGTAAGCGCAATTCATCTGGTCAGATCAAAGCGCGCCTTACTCGTACTCTTGGCATCACTTCTACAAGCAACAATAAAGTAATACTAATCACTCCAAAGCACCATTCGAACGTAATGCTCGCTCGAACTACGATCGTCTTTTGAGAGTTTAACCTTCGCGAATATTAATCTGGTTTACGATGCAAATCGTTCTGTTCCATTTATTTTACGGGTGCTCCGTTTGTCATAAATAGTTAGAGGCCAATATACCGGTGTTGTTTGACTTAGCCGGTAATAGATAGGCAATAAATTTAATAGGGATTTCAAATCCAAGCATCGTAAAGAGAGCCGTATATCAGCAGCCAGGCACTGAGTTGTTAGGAGAAATTATTTTCTTGATCCGTTAATGTCTAAATACCTAGGTGTTTTCGTGCTTTACAAAGCCAAAAAAGCCCGGGCTTGTTTTTGACGCGCATCTTCTATTCGGTATACTTTCTGCCCTCAAATCAACAAAAATACGGAATGAATTTCGATAATTAAGATTTGTGTATCTATACATAGCTAAGCTAGTTGAATTAGGCTATATTTTACAAAATAGTCGGTTTTTTTAAATGACTTAATTTCGTTGATATTGGAATTTGAATGAAGATCTGTCTACACTTGTCTAGTATATGAAAAATGATACCGTTTCATCGAGTGTTGCTGAAAAGCGTTTCTGAAATAAAAACTGGTGCTATCTAAAGACAATCGAGTAGAGCAAACAACAAAAGGTGCAACATGGCTCCCTGTCTTCTCGCCGTTCTACTGAGTTTCGTAAGTACTTTATGTTAACACTTTAAGATATTTTTAACGACTTTAATCTTTTATCTTGTTGCTTGACTAACCTTAATACGCAAAACGTGATATTAACCTCATTCCTGTCCCTGTCCTCTTTTATTAGATTTTTAAGATTCCGTAGCCAAAAGGGCGAAAACGGAACCCTTATAGATTCGTCATGTCTGTCCGTCTGTCCGTCCGTCCGTATATCACAGCAGATTAACTCGGACACTATGAGCACTATAATTATGCAAATTGGTAGGAAGGTGTATGCTTTCAACTGCCATAGAAATATGATGTGAAATTATGAAATGAAATGTGAAATGTTTATTCAAAAATGAAATGTTTATTCACAAGAACATACATTGTACAATAAGTGTTACATAATAATATTGCAGTTCCAGTTCGGTACATTTAGCCATTTCAGGCATGTGAAAATTAAAATAGGTTCTTACTTTAACTAAAAATTACAGTAGTTAAGTAAAAACGCATATCTATCCATGTCATAATAAATTCTTAATTAATAATACTTGATGTCATAAAGTTAAGCGTAATATTATGAAAACAATATTAAACAGGGGGGATATCCCATACATGTAACAGGAAGGTAAATTTTTGGTTTAAACAGGATAGGTCTAACACTTTTTGAGTTATTGCAGAAAAACTGTCTAGCCCAAACAAAAGGGCCTAAGTGGAGTGCAATACAATTGGTAATTGTAGTTTATATTTTTAAAATTGCGTTACAGATTTAAATCTGAGTAATTAGAAAACCAGTAACTACATGTTTATTTAAAAATATTAACTTTTCTTCATAATCATCATCATCAACAAGTCCGTCCACTACTTACTGAACGGTTATTATTCATCATCTGCATCCAAGAATTTCCTCTTTCCACTATTCTGTCCAGCTTACATGAAAGTTTTTACCGTCACGTTTTGTCACCGTAATGACCTAAAACACGACCATAAAAGCTATCTTGCTAAGTGGGGCAGATTTCTAAGCTACATTACTGCAAAGTTTTATATAGGTACATCCGTTTAATGGTTATTGAGAATAGAAG
Source organism: Notocelia uddmanniana (assembly GCA_905163555.1). NCBI lineage: Eukaryota > Metazoa > Arthropoda > Insecta > Lepidoptera > Tortricidae > Notocelia > Notocelia uddmanniana. The sequence goes on along the minus strand of LR991069.1, from coordinate 8,403,589 downwards.
TACAAACTTTGGCACAAAATTTGTCGTCTATTGTATTTATCGTTAATTGTACTCTGCTATATCTAACGACTCCTCAGTACAATCAGAGCACGAGAAAGGCATATAAATTGATTTATAAGAACCTATTATACCCAATTAAAGGTTTCTGGCCAATTACGCAACCATGTCGGTTTGGTTAACTTTAATATGCAACATTAGTTACCGCTGACCCTACAAATAATTAACGTAATAGGTGTTGATTCTATTCAATTTGGGACGGCGACACTTTGATAAATCCTTACTTTAATTCGATTTTATTGCTACTAAGTTATTGCTACTTGATTTCGAAGACATGCAGTTAATTATTGAAACGCAAGGTGTCTAATTGGACCTGCGTTATATGTATACTCGATGTACCACAAACAACATGATAATTACGCTTGAGTACGCGCTATGCATCATCCTTCATAATGCGCACTTCTAAGGTGTGGAATTCTCTGCCGGCATCTGTATTTCCGAGTTCATATAACCTGGAACTTTTTAAGGCACGTGTGAATAGGCATCTTCTGGGTGAGCTCGCTTCATCGTCGGCCTCATCTTTGCCCCCTGGCTAGATGTTGGCCAAGAGCAATCCCATTTTTAATAAAAAAAGTTGGCAAGGAACTAAGAACTGTTTATTAATTAGGAACTAGTTCTTATCATTCAAGGATCGAAATGAACTAGGCCCTTTGCAATCTGTTAATTCAACCCTAAACTATCCTACTACTTAAGAGTCCGCAGTAAGCTCGGTTCTCCATGCAAACGTAGTTTAGCTCTCATTTTAAAACGCCATGCTAGAATAACATGAAATTTTGTATACACAATGGGATCCGGCATATCTAGGTTGGAAATTTGTTTCTGTTGCTTGAAATTATAATGGAGAAAAAATACATCGATTATTAAGGTTTTCATACAAGACGTAAAAAACTCAAAAACTCGCTTAATTTTTTTTCTGTTACAATTTCCAGCAACTAAAATTAATTTCCGACCTAGATATGGCGGCTCCCATTATGTATACAAAGTTTCATGTATTTCAGCAAGGCGTTTTAAAATGAGAACGAAACTACATTTGTATGGAGAATCGAGTTCAGCCGAGCGTACTGGGGACTCCTAATTACTCTATAAATGAAATTTTCATTGATATTTTATCCCTAGAGGGAGCGCTCGTGGCCCAGTGGCACCCGCGTACTGCGTGCGGTATGCGAGGTTAAGCAATGTCGGGCGAGGTCAGTCCTTGGATGGGTGACCGCTTTGAGTGGTTACTAACTGAGCGCTCCCGTGCTTTGGAAGGCACGTTAAGCCGTTGATCCCGGTTGCTGTCTTTGATAGCAGTCGTTAAGCCAAGTTAGAGGCCTCCGGGCGGCTTGAGAACTTCTAACAGTCAAGTTGCCCACTAACTTGACAAGCCTATTCCCAATATGGTCGGTTTCCCCCTCGGGTTGAAAGGTCAGATGGCAGTCGCTTCCGTAAAAACTAGTACCTACGCCAATTCTAGGGATTAGGTAGCGGACCCCAGGCATTCTTCAGGATGCAACTGTACTGGGAATAACGCTAGGAGGATGATGATTTTATCCCTAGTCTGTAGATAATTTACCTCTAGTAAAGAAGCTACTTATAATTTCAAATAAGGCTAAGCACTAAAGACGGAGCATGTCACAAATCATGTTGTCAAACTCGCGCCTCCAGACAGCTAATTTGTTAACTCGCCATAAGCCTAATTAATAGTCTATTAGCGGACGTTTTCAATTACAACTATGTGAGATTTATAGCGCCATGCTTTAACTATTTGCTGATAAACGGGCGTGATCATTGTGATCAGATTGGGGTTATTAATGAGTCGCCGCCCATTAATCGTGGTCACTATCGATTAAGATAATATTCAGCGTGAAAAAGTGTTGTTTGCATGTAATTGATTGTTTCTTCTGGTTTTTAAATTATTTTAATGTTATGGGTCATACAGAGTTATTTCATTTAGCTGCTAATTAGTATTTCCTGTTGCAGATACCTAGTAAAGAATATAGGCATGTAACTTATCCATCCGAAATTCTAGCGTTCTCTTCTTCCGTTTTATTATTTTGTATACATACATAATGTAAAATTCTACAAATAACGTAATACTAGTGGCTCTGTGAGCTGTAAACCTGGCAAAAAATATATTTTTTTAATATTTCAAAAATTCCAAAAACTGACTCGGCAAAAAAATCTATATAATTATTGAACCTGCTCACGAAATTTCACGAGAATCGGTTGAGAAATGCGACCTGTAGAGGAGAACATCCGGACATACATACGAAAGAATTTTTGTCGAAAGCTGAAACGGAGACGCTTCGCTCGCTCGGTCAATAACTCACAACGACGTCGAGTGGTAGTGTGCTATTTGGGCCAGTTAACTTTAAAATTAATTTATTTCAAAACTGTGTCCACTAAACTCATTTAAAACTGCGAGCGCATGTTCACTACTCAAATCAGCTACGGCAGTTACCAGAGCGTACTTATTTACATCAGCAATGCTCACAACAGTAGGTAACCATCAGGGTGGGCGAATACGGCTGGATAATGATGATATTGATATGCCGGAGCTGATGGATGATGCAAAACATTATCATACCTGCTCTAGAGAGTTTCTTTAACAAACATGACTGTTATCCACTTGCGTTGCGGACAGAAATTAAGCTACAATATTCTCAAGTTTCCGGAAGTACCTGTATTATGTACGTATTACACGATTGACTGCCGATGGTTTCGCAATCAAGATTTGATTTCACTTTATATTACCATGCTGACACTGTTTTATTTATGGTTTATTTATACATGCCTAAAAAATACATGTTCTGTGACATTTATTTCAACAACTTCATCAGAGTTGGCGCCGTTTTTTATGTTAATACGAATTAAAACCAATTTACATTCGAATAAAGTCATAAAAGGCAAATAAAAATACGTAGAAGCTTTTAAACGGATCCTTGAGCGAAGTCCACGAGCCATCGTTTTGTTATGGTATCGGTGGCAACTTTCCAACCTAATAAATAACGCCGTAAAAACATGCATGTGGCATGGAATTAAGTCCTTATTCTTTTGAAGGTGATGATGGTAATAAAAAGCCGTGTTCTTTCGAAGGTCTATCCACAGACATACATTAAGATAAGCTAGGATGTTCAAATTAGCGCGAAGAAAAATATCAAAACAAAAACACCGGAACATCATTGCCATTGGAGATGGAATTGAAGTACTAGGTTTTTATGTTATTATGTAGATTACCTTGGCCGTTGGAAAATAAAGGAACGATAGACTAGTGTATTCAATCGACTATTTATGTTAGTTCGATGTGTGTAAAACGCCTCATCTGAAGCTGACGGCACGGCTACGACTTCGGCGGCGGCGGCAGTGGCTGCGGTTTTCCTAAACCGTACATTGCGTGTGATCCCCACTAACCGCAGTGCCTTGCGTACGTATCACGAACGCGCAATGAACAGATAAAGAACTTACCGCACCGCAATTCGCACAAAGTCGTGGTCGGAATTACAATGCACTTTGTTGCAGCCTCAGTTTATCTAACGTGCACTTACACCATATGACTATTGCGGTTTTTAATAGCAGCCCTAATGATGCACATTTATACTGGTTGGGCTGGTCATTACATGTTGTTTTATTACGTTATAGTGCGGTATAACAGAATGATGGAGTTCCGTTAGGTTGGTTTTAAGGATCATTAGAGCTTGCTTAAAAACACTGTAGTTTCTAATAATAAAACTATGATATAAATAATACTTGTTCACTATTATGTTAAAGTTGTACACTGTTTTTAAGCAAGCTTGCTCTAATGATCATCAAAACCTTCTTGTTGCTATAGGAAGATTGTGTGCGTTAATAATTTACGTAGGCCCGTATAATTATTAACTCAGAAAATCTTCTTGTACCGTAAAATGGGGTGAGTAGGGTTCGCGGGGAGTTGGGTTGCAAATCCAGAATTTGGTTTTTCAGTAGATACTTTAACGCTCAGGTTGCTCGCAAAGTAATTTAATTATATTTTTAGACATATTTCTTCTTCTTTTCGTAACACCAAGCTGCCAAATCATACAATTTTGAAACACAAATTCACTGTCAAAGTTGATGCTCGAAAGCGGCGGATATTATTTGAATTTAACTTTGTTTTTATGTGATGTTTGCCAAAGTAAGTGTTTATCCACCTTTCGGATATCGTTTATATACTTACATGGCTTATTGGAAACAGAAAAACATAAGTTATATTTTCATTATTTATAATGATTTTAACATAGATAACGATTCAACCGCATTTGAGGATTTTTAAGGGGAGAGCAGGGATGCACTGAGGGGTGAGTTGGGTCGACAATGGGGACTGTTGGGTCATGAATGGGGAGAGATGGTGTTACGAACGGGGTGTACCGGAATGATAGAGGGGGGAGTTGGTGTTCGTAGTTCAGGGTTGTCGATTTACATAAGTAGTCAAAAGTGTCTTACATTATGATAAAATGGTAAATATTATTTTTAAAATTATTGAAGTAGCGGAGGAAATAAAGATATTTCAAATTAAATAAATATGTTATATTAAAATGTGCATTTTATTTATTTTATACAGTAATACAGGCTATTATTACCTACTGAGTGTTTAATTGACTTTTATCAAACTTTGACAGACGTGGAATTTTATCGACGTATTTGAACATATTTGACCATGCTTAAAAGTCAATGTGCAACGTGCTGTGCTGATCATGTATTTGCATGCCTAAATACGACACTACGTCGCAAGACGTCCCTTCTGACGACGCAGTTTCATACTAGTCATGTGTTTGCACACAAAATTGTGACACTGCGTCGATAGACGTTTCTATCTATCGACGTGTCATAGTGTGTCATGCAAGTCATTAATTCATATTAATGTTTTTGATGGGATTCACCTTACTAATTCCATATAGATAAAAGTTTTTTTTTTATTGATGAGAGGAAAAGGTGGATGGATTGCGTGAGAGATGATATGAAAAGGAAGGATGTGAGTGACGAGATGACGGGCGATAGAGTTATGGAAGAAAAAAACATGCTGCGCCGACCCCAAGTAAATGGGAAAAGGGTACGTGAATGATGATGAAAAACTATTTTTACGTCATTAAAATAAGGATGACAACTTACAAAAAAGATTAAACCGGTTTAAGTAGGAGCATAAATAAAATATAATTTTGCTACATTAATAAAAAAATATGTTGACAAGTCAAGCTATTGTCTTAATCCGAAAGTGTCAACCCCAGCAATTTTCCCATCTCACCCCATTGCTAGCTCTTATAACCCCAACTACGGGATGAGCTGGGTTTGCCTACTATTATGTATTTTTCGTTGAAACTATGCAATGAAGCTACAAATTATCATTGACAAACTAAAATTCATACCTCCGCAACACTTTTTTTGTACTTATATATAAATTAATGAGCCACATATAAAAATAAACTATCATCCAGGTTTGAACTTCGATTTTGACCCAACTCACCCCACTTTACGGTAGTCGCTTAATTCAGAAGGTGCCTGCGCGGTGCGCGGCACAATAGGAGACATATCAAAGGGCTACCCTCTGACGTTGGACGAGCAACGTGTGACGGGAACCTGTCCCACAGAATCTTTAGATAATCGCATGAAACTTTATTTTTACCTGCTACTATAACTAAGTATTTGAAAAGCTTAGTGGCGATGTGATAACTCGCAACGTGGTATTTACAGAGACCGAAAAACTTTTTGTGAAATAAAAGTGAGCGTCAGGATGACAGGATCATGATAGATTTTTATATCGAGAGTAACCCGAAGTTTTAGTACCTTTTTTGTACTATTTTGACATCGTAAAATTTGTACCTCGCTAAAAATCAAGAAATATTAAAATAAAGTGGTCAGTCATTCTGACGTCAGGTTGACGGGACCAAATCCAGTTCCCGTCTATATATTGTACTTTGTGCAGTTCCCCTTGTTGTAGGCGTTACACCGAAACTATATTTTCGTAAATATTTACTGCCTAATTTGTACCTTACCTATTCCAACTGCAGATTAATACTTAATGTAAAAAAAAAACTTATCTTCATGTCAATCGACTCTACATGCAAAACATGCCCGGCGCTAAATATTATGTAAATGAAGACATTCTTTCGTACATAAGTGCTTTAAATATTCAAGCTGCAGTGCTAAATTGTTCACTTTGTGATATCATGTATGTAATAGTCAGCAAAATGGTAATAATGTAAGTGCAAAACATGTTAAGCGCGTATAAACACTCTTGTATATGTCGTGGATAAAATCCAGCTTATCCTATTCAAGACCTTATTTGCGTGTCTATTCAAAAGGGTTATTTTTTTCTGAAGCTCTCCTTCTAAATTGGACCTTAAGTTTTCTTAAGCAAAGTTTTCTTTAGAAGAGCCGCCAATATGTATAAAAATAAGCCCTTTTGAAAAGACACTCCTCATTTTGTACTCTGTGAACTTGGAGCTAGCACAAAGGTAAATGTTCCAATGAGTAATACTTTCTGAATTGTTGATGCCATTTGTTCACTTCCATCGTTATTAATTAAGATTGAAAGTGTTAAATACTTATTGTCCCTTAATTTGATTTCTCGATTTAGAGTTATACAGCTCTTTTCTAAAACTGTGTGTTTTGAAAAAGATAAGAGAAACAATACTCGTACTTACCTACGACCCCGTTTATAATTAGAAAAGAATTTCTTAATATAGGTTCTATTAGGTTCTATTAGGTTGAATCCCAAACAAAGCAACATATCTCATAACTAAGTCGCCTAAATATCCGTTTTAATGTGGTTTTTATTTACCCTTTATTGTTCAATTTAGCGTTCTTTCGTTTTTAATAGCCGTACAGTCTGTACGGTACTGTAACTGTACCTAAAACTACAACAAAATAGTATACATAATAGTACCTAAAAGGAATGGTTTGCCCTACCATTATGAAAAGTACTTTAAATTAATCTAAATTGTACGATTCCATAATCAGTTTTAAGTTTCTTTCTCATAACAATAAACAAAGTACCTACCCTATTCAGTTAACAGGTATGTAACACGCTCATTGTGTATAATACAACTATCAATGGATAAATTACATTCACCGGGGGCTGCAATCTTAGAACTAAAAGGCATCAAATTCCATTCCATTTACATCTTAATTGTGTCTGAATTTGTAGCGTGGATTGTTTACACTTATTAATTAGGTACCATACGACGAACTCTCCTGTAGCGTGTTAATTTACCTAACCGTGAGTACCGTGACAACCAGCAAATACCTTAAATATATTTCTCTATTTGGGATCAAGTTTACATGTGAATACCTTGCGCGAATGCAGCTACAGATAAGAAACTACATCATTATACTGTTTATAAAGTTTCTTGTTTGGCGCTTACGACTTGTAAATAACGGGCGGATAACTCCATAAACTCCAAAAACCTAAAATATAAAGTCAGTTTCCTATTACACGGAACAACGTCAGCGTGGGGTAGGTTTAAGGTGTAGGTGTAGACACGTGAGGATATCAAGCATAAGTAGTTATTTCACAGCAGCATTTATGTAACATCATCACACATGTCTAGGAAGGGCTTAATGTTATTAATGTTATAAAATTCATAGCTTTGCGTCTGCGCAGACAGCTGACACGCGCGTACTCTTTATAATACGGCTGTCGACGGGTTAATCCCATTCAGCTATGCTATTCATAAAATTTCGACTCGCTTCATCAACCGCTAGTGCATCTTACTCCAAGATTGGTAACAACTGCGCGTAATCAGAGGTCAGGCTTACACTGGTAAGCTTACTGTAATGTTAGACCCGTTTCTGTTTAAGCATTATGGCTGGCAGCCTGTGCATCGCGAATGTTTTAATAAAACAAAAGAGTGACTAATGCATGCGCTACTCATACTTGAACTTTCAACTCAATTTCTCTTAGGCTTGTATATCAGGTTGTTTTTCGATTTTAAACTTGCATTGCTAACGTAGCTTTATTGGTGCGAATGTTTAGGAAGTCATCATTATCTCCCTGCCCTTATCTCGCTTTATGCAGGGTCGGCGCAACATGTTTTCTTCTTCCATTCCTCTCTATTATTCGTCACTTCAGCGCTTACTCCTTTCTTTCTCATATCCTCTCTCACACAATCCATCCATCGGCTTTTTGGGCCCTCCAATCGCTCTTCGTCCTTCTACATCCAACCCTTGATTTGTGGACCCTTGCGAATGTTTAGGAAGTGAAAACATGAAATATTATTAAACAGCAAGTTTGTTGATAGTCTATCAACTTGTTGTCACTGTGTATATGAATTATTGGAGATTTGCCATCCACGGGTCGGACATTTCATCTAATAACATTGGTCGTACTTAACTTTTAACGACAATGTTTATTTTAGGCGATTAGGTACATTGGTACGGTATTTACCTACCGTACATAAGTAAAAAATACTAGAATAGTTTTATTCCCCAAACAGTTTTATCTTTCCAAATCATGTAGGTACCTAAACTCTTACTTTCTGCTTTTATATTTTATCATTACTAACTAAACTCCTTCATAGACGTGATTAAAGCACTTCCTTAATATTCCTCTGTAGTCCTTTGATTCTCAATAGTTGACAATATTGCCAACACCGATAATATTGCTGGGAAGGGGAATAAATTGTCTCAATTAAACATCAAAATTGTTTTAAAATGTCCTGAAAACAAACGACAAAAACTGCAATTAATATTTAGATGAACAGTAAAACGAAACAAACTTTAGTTAAGTTTAAGTATATCTGTGCAGTATCTGACAGCGATAAAATTTCAGGTCGTGGGACGAGAAGCTGTGCTAGCAGGAAATACGCACGACCTGCGATGCGGACGTCGTTTGGTGTCTGGTCTGTTCGCTCGCCCGAGGCTGCCCCTTGGCTATTCCTACGTCACCACCGTCCCGCGCGGCGCCTGCCGCCTCAACGTCACCGAGATCATCTCCAGCGAGAATTATATCGGTAAGTATCAAACTAGGAGTACCTACTCAGAGCGATGTTAAAGGGAACGCGCGTGATGTATGGTACCGAGCCGGCCCCTTAGCTACATCTACGTTACCATGATTCCAAGAGACGATTTTCTGCCTCAACGTCACTGAGATCATTTTCAGCGAAAATTATATGGGTTGGTGTCAAAACAGAAGCATGGCTAGCGGTGGTCAGTGGTTGTTGGTGTGCGGTACATTCTCCAGTCCGGGGGACCCTCGTGGCTACTGCTACCTTACCACAGCCCCGCGAGGCACCTGCCGCCTCAATGTTAGAATTAAAAATAGTTTTCTGATTAGTAATAGATAGTAAGGTGCAGTGCAGTGGTGACGGTTGCCTCTACTCTATGGTATTCGGTCATTGTCGGTTACTAAAAAAAATGTATAATCTAATCTTACTTCTTCAGGAATTGTGTAAAAATCTATACATTTCTGATGATCTTTTCATGTTTTCTAGAACTTTTCGTTTCCAGAATACTTATGTTTGCTCTAATGTAGGATATCCTACCTACGTACCATAAGCCATTAATCAACAATTATATCCTTTACAACTTACAACTCAGACTGCAACTTTACGAGAGAGTAATTTGTTACTTTGCAGTCTCATGAATGGTCCTTTGATGAAGGCAAATGGTGCGCAAACGCGAGGTAGGTCCTTACTGATCAATCAGTATTGTGGTTCTAAATCATTCGTGACTTACAATGGCCATGATGACGTTTGTTCTGTGAATAGGTCGGCTAGTTACCTCGCTATTGAGTTCTGTTCCAAATCAATTTGCGAGTTTGCTTATAATAGGTTACTGGTAGGTAACAGTAACGATTGTCTAGTAATGGACACTAGCCACATTGTCAATTGTCAAATTAGAACTTATTTTTATTTATTTCATGCACCATATTCCTTTACTACACTCATTTACAAGCATACTACACTTATCAGTGGTGCTAGGGCTAATATACTCGTAGCTTACTTACATTTTCTACAAGATCCAATGAAGTTGGTGCGAAACTAGTTAAAAATGCTATCCCATATTAGGGGTAGGTATTCAACGCTACTGAAAAATAGGAAAATCCTTGCGTTAAGGCTAGTCAAGCGTAGTTTTCACAGACATTGTGATTAATGTTTGTATACGATCATAATATGGTTTTTCAGCACTAAAGATTACAAATGGATCATACATAATGAACGGCGAGTTTGCTGTAAGTGCTCCGGGAACGTATGACGCAGCGGGCGCCCGGTTCATCTACTCACGTGCAGTTGGGCTTGATACAGTCTTCGCACATGGGCCCATTCAACACCCTATTGATATTATGGTGAGTAAAATTACATAGGCCTGTACGTCCACATAATGTGAAACCTAGAGCGGAATCTAACTTTATGCACTATCGGTCGGCCATACTCATAACTATAAATAGTGTCATAAGAAAGTCAAGGTGCATTTTTATGCCCAAATGGTAGTTAGATGAGCCAGTAATTATTAAGACCTCAATCTGCATTACACTAGTAGGTGCTTACCTATGTGCATTAAGCCCAAGATTTTTTTGATAGCCTATTTAGGTGTCCCACTGCTGGGCAAAGGCCTCCCCTCTTTTCCTCCACTCGGCCCTATTGATGTCAAGACCGCCAAACTGAAGTGGGACTGGCCTGGACATGTCAGCCATATGCGGAAGCCCAAGTCATATTGTACAATAAACATTGTTTGAATTTTCAGATACTTTACACTCAACCGAATCCTAGCATCAAGTACGAATACTTCACAGAATCGCATTCTGGTGAGCTTGACGCTGAATCGATCACGAGATCGATCCCTGAAGCACCAGCCACAGTTCCTCCCAAACATACCCGGAGACATCACAGTCTGGACGCTTTTCCCAGACACAAAAATGTTAACATGATGCAAGATGATTTCAACTCGGGAGAGGAGTTTGAGGAAAATATTGTTGGAGAGAGAAGATTTATCTGGAAGATAATGTCATACACTCAGTGTTCGAGGAGTTGTGGTGGAGGATTCCAGGTATGTTGTAAAACATTCAAGATCTAAGTTTATGTAAATAGGAAAAACAGGCCAGATCATTTTATGAACGAGCCACTGGGGCGTAAAATACTGCCGATGTTGGTCTCATAAAATACCTATCAAAATTGTTTGTATAAATACGGTTTTTATAGTAATGTGTAAAAATGATTTTTACCGATAAAACATAAGACGTAACTTTGTCGTAAATCTACGGGGTTTAAATGAAAGCTGTTCTTGAAAGTCTTCAATATTGGGCTGGTGGCGAGTTGAGAATTAAAGTTACCTATCTAATATCCATAAACGAGCAATTCTTGTGCTTCGGGGATCTCTGCTCTACTGATTCCAAAAAAATTGGATTTCGAGGACTAGGGCGGCACTATGGGTAAATGTTGCGCACCAATGTCTTAATACACTTTGACTATTCATTTATATAAGATGTCCAAAGGTGTACATATTTATATCGGTGGCCCCGAAGTAACAAAAACACATAATTACGACTTTACGAGCAATCAATGGACGGGCTGTTGTGCGGCACGAAGCAAATCTATTATTTGTTCTTAGCCGCAGGAGTTTCCAGCGATTATTAGAGTTTAAGTTTGATACATAGGCAAGCCACAACGAAGCTGGCACTTCCAGTTACTAATTTAGACAAGACTTAACACTAAGTTTTGACTCAAGATAAAAAAAACACATTACCAATTCCTTAAAAAAATATCTATATCTTATAACAGGTGGGAAAATTTCGCTGTGTCGAAGCCAGCAGCACTGGTGACCGAGAGATAGCTCCAGTGCATTGCACGGGGTCTTCACCCTCAAGCAGACGTCGGAGGTGTGGCAACGTCTCTTGCCCGCCGCGGTGGCGAGCTGCTGCTTGGTCTCAGTGCCCTGCCTGCGGGCCGGCCATTCGCACGAGAATAGTCGGTTGTGTCCAAGATCATTCGAGGGGCATTACGAAGGTAAGTTTGTATACCTTACCGGGATAAAGTAAGTTTTAGGGGGTGAAAATCGAAACTGTTCTGCCGTGTAGAATAATTATTAAGAATGGCGATTAAATTAAGGACGCATTCCTTCCGCGTTGTATAAAGTAAATGTCCCAGTGCTCGACAGTGACTTAATACATGGCACTTTCAATCTTATGTCATAAAATAATAGAGGTGATCAATCCACCACCACCATATCAGCCCAAGGACGTCCACTGCTGGACATAGTCTTCCCCCAATTTCATGGGGGGTAAATGCCATAATCGCCACGCTCAGGATGCGGGTACCGCAGTCCAGGGATGCTGCTGCCTATCCCACGGTGGTCTTGGTCGTAGTTTTAGGACATACCCGGGTCGGGGAGGTGATCAATAGATGTCATTAAATTAAGGTGTTGAGCATTAGGACGTTCATTTTAATTAAAAATCAAAATTAAAGTAATATTTTACTTGCGAAGAAAAGAAGCCCTCATTGAGACCTACTCGACTTTAAGCGTGATTTTATTTCAGATTAGTGATCAAAAATGTCCATCGCCGAAACCAACATCGACCGAACCTTGCGATATTCCCATCTGCCCCAATGTAAATCAACTGGATCATCGGGTAAACCGTCCCCGAGAACACATTGATGACTTCCATGAAGGACCGGTGTATTCGGTAGCTGTGAACGGATCTGAAGATGAAATTGGGCCAGAGTATAACTTCAATGCAGCTGCTAGTTGGCTGTTCACGGAATGGTCTGAGGTATAACTTACAAATACTCTTTATAATTTTGGGATGTTCATTGTAGAATGTTGCCCTTTATTTTGATGTTCCGAAAAAAGAACATCTGAATGTCAACGTGAAGACGCAAAATACATCTCAATTTTCTTTTTTCGGTCGTGAAAATGACAGTTTAGATCTCTTAAAGCTCGCTCGAAATGTAAGGCAATTGCCCTGCCTATATTTAAGTTACTTTTTTTTCTCCAGTGCGTAGGCTGGTGTGTCGGTGGTGGTTTACAAACCCGAGGAATCCGATGCTCGGACCCATCAGGTTGCACTCCAATGAGGTCTCCTGATGCTTCACAAACGTGCAGTCCAAAGATGTCTTGTGAACCTCAAGAAGGACATTGGTTTACCGGTATGTTTGCTGTAAAACTGTAGAAATTGTATTATGTGTTCCAGAATTTTCAATTTCTACTAAACCTGTGTTAATTTGATTTTGTAGGAGAATGGTCACCCTGTTCTTCATCCTGCAATGGAAAGCAAATCCGCGGAGTCCTGTGTATAGGTGGCACGGGTAGACATTTGCGGGATTCTGGATGCAAGGGGCCGAGACCAGCTCATGAGAGAGATTGTGGAGACAAATGCTTGCCTACTTGGTACTACAGCGAATGGAGTCAGGTCGGCATCCAATTTTAAAGTTATAAGTTTCTTAACCAAAGGTTACAGAATTGCCTTCCTTTACTTTTTTAGTAGTAGTGTCTTGTAATTCGGTCTTGCCGGTATAATATTATTGGTTGTATTTCATTACCATCATTATTTTTTTAATCGATATCATGACTATTCATCACCCGATTCTGACCGATTTTGACTAGGGTTGGTTGGAAGTAGTCATTGTAATAATAATAAGTCATCACTATTAATATTGTATCATCCTCATTGTCTTCATCAAGGACTGTGGAATACAAATTTAACTTAACTATATAGATTTATATACTGCATACATCTGCGAAGGCATCCAAAGGTGGACATGAAGACCCTAATCCGCACTGTGCTCAGCAGCGGAACTTACAATACATAGTATTTTTTTTGTATCTCACCAAAAATAGGCCATTCACAAAAAAAAACAATTAAAAAAGAATAGAAACAATATTAAATACAATGGTAGACAACAGCCGGTTTTATCTTATCGGTTCTATCTAGGTCTGACAACCAACGTATATTGTCTAATTATGATGATTTGCTTCCAGTGCATCTCCAACTGTTCATCCAACACTGGCGTCCAACACCGCACCGTGTGGTGCGCGCGCGGCTCAGGCGCGGCGCGAGACAACGCGTGCGCGGCGGCCGGCGCGGGCGCGCGCCCGACGCAGCAGCGGCCGTGCACCCCGCAGTGCAGTGGGGTTGTCACAGCACCACCGGAATATATCGGTAACTATCTCACTGCGTAATACGTTCTACAACATTCTATAAACAAACCCTACTTGCTTGAAGTGAAGAAATGTTTTAGCCCAAATTAATGACAAGCATACCCAGAAAATCTTATAGTGCATTGCTAATTGTATATCGGTAACTAACTTAACAATGTGTGTCACTGTTACTATGTCTCGTATGAATAGAAATTTATATTATGTGAAATATGGTTCGGGCGACCGGATGGTCGGTAAATATGGTCCGGATCCGGATGGATATCAAAGACGTGCGAATATTTGTACTTACTCACTGCTGGTGTAAGTGGATCTTGGCCTCCGACACCAAAGACCGCTAGGCTTCCCTGTCCATGGCTGTTTCCTTCCATTCGACGACGGCTTGGAGCTCTGTCAGGTCCCTCTGCACTTCTTCGCCCCATTGGTACCTAGAACGCTCAACGGGTCTTCGACCAGCTAGACGGCCCGAGTACGCTCTCCGGACTGCACGATCGTCATCCATTTGGACTACATGCCCGAGCCATCGGAGTCTCGCGGATTTCGTTTCTCCTATGATGTTTGGCTCGAACACTGGATCACCTCTTGATTTCTACGAAGTTTCAAAGTGCCATCCTCTCTACGTGTGGGTCCCAGAATTCTTCGATAGAGCTTCCGTTCCGCCACTAGCAGCGCGTGTTCTTCTTTCTGTGTTAAGGTCCAGGCTTCGCATCAGTACATCAGGATCGGCCTTACGACAGTTTTATATATACGGAGCTTGGTGTTTCTGGTCATCAGCCTGGACACTAACACTTTATGCAGGGCAGCTGCACAATGAAGGGCGCCTTGGATCCGCATTTGTATCCCCTCTTCCCTCTGGTTTGCATCTGTGACGGTGCACACAAGATACTTAAATTTGTCGACTCCCTTTTATGAGTTTCATCCTACCGTTAAGTTTTTCCTACAAATGTTAGCGTTTCTGTATCGCGATTCATATGAAGAGACCGCGAATATTATGTTACCATATATTTGACACCTCGCAGGCTTGTCCGATAAGGGCGATATGCATGAGAGGTGTCAAATATACGACAATATCAAACAATACAGCTTCATACATCTCTGGTGGATATTAATATTTACTTGCTTACCCCGAACCACCGTAATCACTTTATAAATACTTATTTTTTTATAGAATCTCAAAAGACAGCCAGAAGTCACACGACGTCAACAACCACTACAACAACTACTACTACAGAGAGCACTACGACACAACAAAATGAAACAAAAGGTACATAAATGTACTATGATAATTCTAGGAGCGGAATTCGAAAGCATTGTTATAACTTTTACAGTGATAATCCGTTATTTGCTACCTAATCGTAAGTCATATTTTCATAGAAGTCTGAATGGAAATATTGTGTTCATAGCAACCATTTCACATAATTTTGATGTCTCATCCTGATATTATCCCACCTTATCGTAATCGACTGCATCAATTGTCATTGGTCGAAAAGGAGTGCGTATTGATTCTTTTTTGGAAACTATTGTCACCGCCTGTTTCCAAGCCTCCCCCTGCTTTTTTAATCACGGTCAGAGAATAGCAACCCGATCTACGACCTAGATGAGGTTAGGTGTTTAAATGCTGGAGTGTGGAATGTTCCAGTTAATAAATAATAAGAGTACTGTGTGTTTAAAAGCAACATTTCCATTTCAGAGTGCGAAGACAAGCTGAGTAACTGCGCTCTAGCGGTCCAAGCCCGTCTCTGCCACTACAAGTACTATACACACAACTGCTGCCACTCGTGCAAAGGACGGTAGGACATGGACATCTGATGTTCAGCGAGTCAATTTTAGACATAGTATTTGGCCTTAAAGATTTCTTTATGTTCCATACGCACCGAGCTTACACACACACTCGTAACACACCACACTTTGGAATGCGGCAAGTACCTTTCATATAAATAATAAATAATAAATAATAAATAAATATTGGGGGACAATCTTACACAAATCGACCTAGTCCCAAACTAAGCAAAGCTTGTACTATGGGTACTAGACGACGATATACATACTTATATAGATAAATACATGCTTAAATACATAGAAAACATCCAAGACCCAAGAACAAATATCCGTGAAAAATGCACAAATAAATGCCCTGGCCGGGATTCGAACCCGTATTGTACCCATATTGTAACCTAACTAGGTGCCGTGCCGTACTGTGAAGCAACCTATGGAACCTATGGAACCTATGGAACAGCACAACTTGTCAAGTCCGGCCTAAGCACCGGCTAACACTCGTTCTCTCTCGGTCTCTCTGGTCTCAATGCCAGCCAATCAAGCTAATTCAGCCGATTGGCAGCTGGCTTGGCAGCAAACGGTGACACCCGTCAAAATCGCGCAAGAGACAGTATGTCAATAATCAACGGCAAAAACATGACCGCGACGAACTCTTTAATTTAGTCGGGTTATACTCGTATGTTGAGGCGTAGGCCAAGGAAAAACACGGATCTGTGACGTATTAGTATTGTGGATCATCCTTAATGCAAAAAAATACAAGTTCTATTTTATAGAGGCCATTCAGGGAACAGAAATTTCTTGAAGACTATCTTACGAGAATACTTTCGGACGTCGAGGATTAGGATTCCAGGATGTGCCGTTTCCGGAAATCATAATCCTCCTCCTAGCATTTCCCGGTTGTGTTCTTGAGTATCGTGGGGTTAGCTTTGATATCTAATCTCAAGATTTGGCGTAGGCACTAGTTTCACGAAAGCAACTTTTCCAACGCAGAGGGAACACTAGAACTTTTTTTTTAGATTTGTTCGGTTTCCTCACGATGTTTTGTTCAATTAGTCGAAATTTTGCGTGACGTAATATGTGGATGGCCCCATTTTATGGCTGCGGTCTTCTGTAAGGTACAAACACTTTTGCATCTTATGCCATTGTAATAAGGTTGAGTTGCTCTTGACTGTACTTGCCTTACGGTTAGTCTCTCATTTTGACATCTCATGATGATGCTTAGAAGGATTAATTTTGTAGATATCACCATCGATTTTGTATTTGAATTTACCAACATACGTATTGTAACTGTTTGGACTGTAATTTTTCAATTGTAATGATTAGCCAGTAGTTAGGTAATTTTTTAAAAATTATGATTATACATACAATGTATATAGATCTAGTATTTGAGTAATTTCGTGTGATATTTAAACTGATTATAAAATTACAGTTTTTTATATTTAATTATATGTATTTATAATATTTAGGTGAGACTTTTGTCGTAGTACACTGTATTAATTAGTAGATAAGTATTCAATGCATGTCCAGTAGATAGTATTAATGTAAATAATTAATTAAGATTGAATAAATAAAGCATCTTTAGAAGTATAGAACGAGTAATTTTACTTATTCCGGCGTAACATGTTAATATTAAATAGTATACATTAGAGATGGACCGACTATTCGGCATCATTTGCAGTCGGCGACTAGTCGACAAAAAATGCCGAATATTCGGCACTTTAATACCTGCAGGAAAATAAGAACTTGGCAGCAGTTTAACCCTTTTTTTAGTAATGAAATTCAATATTTTAAGTTTTAATTAACGTACTCTAACTTTAGTTAAATTCGAAAAATAAACATCATATAATTTATACATGCGCGGCAGACGAAGCGAAACGTGCGTTTCCGATTAGCCAAAACCTACGATCGGCATTGCCGACTAGTCGGCCAATTAATCGGCAATTTCAAAACCGATTAGTCGGCAAAAACCCTAGTCGGCCCATCTCTAGTATTACATACATTTATTATGACAAAAACACTATTAAGATAAGCTACTAAAGATAACTTTAAAACCCTTATCAGACAATACTAAAATTCATCATCTGCAACCAATTAAAGGATTACTTTTATTTGGACAACACGGTAAGTTTTGATAAAAGAAGAATTAGAAGGTAGGATATACGCCAACCGGTTTACTGAGACTGTGCCTGCAACGGGACAGGGGAGAGGGAGGAGACGACGAAGGGTACCGAGAGGGTAGTGGGTGAGAGACGCCTTCCGCGCCGTCTCAGTTAATCTCTGGCGATACGGTTGGCAATAAGAGCTTTCCACAAAGGCGACCTTGGTGTTTACAGTTTCTTGGTATTTTGAGGTCAAATTATTCAGTTATCTTCTGCAATCAGCATTCAAGTGCCACCAAGATTAAATAAATGTACATTATGATACAAATAAATAATGCTACATATAAACATGCTGGATGTGGGTGGCGCAGGACCGGTCATTGTGGAAGTCTTTGGGGGAGGCCTATGTCCAGCAGTGGACGTCTTTCGGCTGACATGATGATGATGATGATGATGATAAACATACTTTAAAATAAATTTGAAAAATGATTGCTTTAAATATATTTTTGTAAGTACTTATATTCTCTTTTCCATTAGCATTTTTATAAATCAAATAATGGCGAGCCTTTTTAACAAACATCCAAGTTAGACGAATTAATAAAATAATTTCCTTTTAATTAAATTAAGAAAAGACGACACTCTGACAGAAAGCTTAGCGAAAGATAAAGTCTTCGTAGGATTAACAGGCAACGATATAACATTGTATTGTAAAGTTACGATACATATACCTATTAAATAATTGATCTTTGCTATTTATTGATTTAGCACTATATATTTCTTTAATTTTTTTATCTAAGTAAACAGTGCACCTTTATCGTCTCATGACTCTATTATAACTAGTACTCGCTGCTGAGCATAAAGTACCCACTAAACCTATAACAGTTAAAGCAATGGCTAAATTAGCTGTCGTATTGCCAAAGATTCCTCTAAACAAAGTTTTGTCAAAGCCTAAGCAGAGGCAGACAAACGCAAAGATTAGGGTTAATGACCCTGCGCAGGAGTGTATAATTTTGATTGCGAAGGTCTTGTTGTAAAGGCCGACAACTCCGCCCACGAGACTGGTTGCTGTGAGGATCATTGCGATGAGCCCTGAAAAAACAAACAGGTCATATAGAGATTCAAATATAAGTAATAATACAGTAAATGTATTAAACTAAAGCAGCACGAGTATCTCTTAAGACCTTTTTAGACCGAATTTTTAGCAATACTAAATTTCAAAAATAGGACTAAACTTCATTTGTTGATATTATTCCACCGAGTAATTTGGTGTAGCAAAAGATTTATAAATGATATCTTGTCATTTAACTTTTGAATCACTTTGTAAGTAAAACATTTGCGAAGTGTTTTTTTTTCAGATTTACATATCATAAATCATAAAATATTTATTTGCGGAATTACGGTAGGTACATAATAAAAGATGGACATAAAACAATACGTTCAGCATAATTCACCATTTTAGTGGCATGCAAATTAAAATTAAAATTACAAATTTATTCGCTTTGCGAAATAAGACGCTTCTCAAATGATTACTTTATCAAACGTTTTATGACAAACAATATAGAGCCTCCGACACCACAGGGAGAGATTCAGTAAATTTTTACTCGTAATGGACTAGAAGTTTTGATTCCGGCCAAATTTACGTCGGCGGGCGTAATTCAGGAAAAATACTCACAGAAGTATTTTTTTTTGTTGGTTATCACTATCAGTTATGTCATACAATGTGATTCAAATCGGATGTAAGTACAAGTAGGTACTAAGCGACGACGGTGACGCAAGAAATATTTAAGTTGACGTATGCCAGGCCCAGGCGGAAATGACGAATTCTTCAAAATTCCAAATAAATTTATCGATAATATTTCGTACACACCTTTCTATAGAACAGCGCCAGAGGGGATATAGGATAAATAAAATAAGAGGGGATATGTACCGCAAAGGGTAGCTGAGCAAACCCGAATGTATCCTTCTAAAGTATCTCTAGTAGCTATAATCTTTGAGTAAACGAGTTTAATAAAACAAATGGAAGATACCTGTAAACTCTATGTGTGTATACTATGTATGCAGGGTACCAATATTGATCAATGTAACATAGTAATTGCTGTGCCTGAAATATCAACCATCGCATTAACATATTTTGACCGAGCAAGCGAAAGCGAGTGAGACGTCTCCGTTTCTGCTTGTAAAAAATGCTTTCGTATCTGGCCGGATGTTCTTCTCTACAAGTCGCATTGCTCAACTGATTTCGATTCAATTTCGAATTTTGTGGGCAGGTTCGATAATTATCTAGATTTATTATTTGATCCACTATTTTGGAAATTTTTGATTTTGAATAATAAGATCACGAGATATGCAGCTCACAGAGCTACTAGTTTAGTTCCATTTGATAAACAAGTTTTAATATTGGTAAGTCGAAGAATGACCCAGAACCTACACTTTAGTTTAGGTCGTAACAGATTTAGATTTATGATGCTCGCATTGTCCATATTTAGATAAGTTGACCAGAAAGAGGGTAGCGAACCTGCTTGGGAGTAGTCAATTGCCGCTATCTATCACCGACAGCGGCAGTTGACGTCTCCCCTCTAGCCCATGCCCAATCACAGGCGTCTCAGTTAAACACTGCGAATAAACGACATTGAATAAAGCTTTATTTGAATCGGAGGTTATCTGTGTCTAAATCTGAATAAGATAATTGATTAATTATTATGAAATAGGGAAGAAGATAACTTAAAGTTTTGTGAAATGCAAGTGTAGGTACTGAGATAACTCTAGGTAGTAGGATGATGATAAAAGTTTTCTGATTGGTCGATTTTAGTGTAGATACAGCATTTTGATTATTTTGGTTTTGGTTGGCTGGTTTGGTTTGGTTTTGGTTTTGGTATGGCTCATGATTAAAGACCGCGAACCGGTCTGAAACATGCCGAGCAATATTCGACCTTTAAGACGTGAGTGATCCGTTTCATTATATTTAATATGTGTATGTCTCAAACTTACGGGAGTTTTCTATATAAAATTGTATTCTAAAAAAAAACTATCGTGATTGGTGGGTTTTAGATAGTGAAGTATAATATGAGTAGTAGTCATATTTTCCCAAGGGGCTAAATAAACTAAATCGTTTTAAAAAAAACCCCGCGATAAATTTAAAAAAAAAATAGCTTGCCGCCCCATGAGGCCACCGCGCACCGCGCGTTAAATTTTGCCCCACTTGATAAGTCTAATATGATATTTTTTTGCACGAAAACTACTAACCAAGAATCCCATGCGGCGATGTGAAATTGTTTTCAACGTTGACCATACGAATGATGCTGCCGGTCATTGCCAACACGGAGCCGATGACCTGCATCACCCAGTGGATAACCTTCCTGTCTTCGTACCTCATGGATCTTGACCAGCCGTTGTTTGGGTTGAAGGTAAGGATAGCCTGTGCCATCAGAACGACGTACTGAAATGAAAAAATGTCAATTCATTTATTTATTCGTGGTTTCTTCATCATTTTGCTTCGCAGACATCAAGAAATAGTGCGAAGATATAAGTTGACATAGCATTACAAATGGAAAGGTAAATTGCTTTTAGACCGGGATCTTTCACAATATCTAACCTGTTACATAAAACAATTTAAACGATGAAATCATCAATACATCCCATTGATAAAATATATCCCGTTGTCCTTCGCAACATTCATTGTCAAGTGGGTACCTAGACTATGAAAATTATAAATTTTCTTTGCCAAATTATATTGTGCCCGCAAACAAAGTTCTAAACATAAAATAAAGATGACCCTATACATGCCAGATGGGCTCTTAAGGGAAAATTACACACGATAACCCTTATAACCCTTCTTATAATAGTGGCATCACAAATTAATTTATGAATGCCACTAATTCAAAAATAAAAATGAGGGGACACTCTTACACAAACCGACCTAGTCCCAAAATAAGCAAAGCTTGTACTATGGGTACTAGATGACGATATACATATTTATATAGATAATTAGTGCTTATTATAAGTTATTAAGAAACTAACGTACGTACGTATTGCAATTAATTGTAAAATAAATAAATTTATGTTTATTTTTTCATTTATCCATAATATATAAAGCAAAAATTAAAAGGTACTTACACCAATAGTACATAAATACACATGCTGTATGAAGTGAGCCGATCCCGGGAATACGATGGCTAATGTGATCGCAATCATGGCCACTGCACCCAGGACCCAGTGCGTTATAGAATTAACTATATTCATGCACATGATTAACAGAGTACGTTCTTCATTTTCCCGGCGCATTTTAGTTTATTTCCTATCGCCTAAATAAACAAAAAACGAGCGCGAATTTGTTACTTTTGTTTCGTTAAAAAAATGACGATCGCTTTTATCGGAGTCGCGTATCCATGTGTCAAGTGCCGTTACTCAATTTTCCCAAATGGGTTCGTTCCACTTATCACTATTTTTGAGATAAGTTAGTAGATGTAAGGTCGATAAATTTTGTTCGGTATAAATATGCGTTACGGATGTTGTGGCTATCTAGTCTAGATCAAAGAGTCCGCTTACACGACAGGCGCTTATAACAGCGAAGCGTATTTATACGAGGACTAGAGTATACCAAAAGCGCGGAACCGCATGGTAGCGATTAGAGAGATTTTATTAAAAGCTATTTACTTATCATTATTTGTTATTAGTTAGCACAATTTATGATGGGTCTGAAATAGTTAGCAAGATTTAACAGCATACATCCCACCACACCTAACGCATCCCACGTTTCAGAGGTGTCACAATATCGTTGGTCTGCTCGCGACCAAGGATGTTATAACGAAAGATGCTTATAACTCATGAAATATGAGTTAGTTCTTACTAATGAAAGTATTCTTACCCCTGTAAAAAATTCTTTATTAATTTCTTATTTCAGTTGTATCAACTGCGTGCGAAATATTTATTGTTAATCCTTTTGTATGCCGGGCCCTTAATAGCGTAGTTGTACATATATGTAAAATGACAACTCAAATTATTAGAACACTATAATCTGATTTTGAATGATAATTGATTAAATACAATTTCGCTTTTAAAGTAGGCTAGGTCTTTATCAAGTTCATCAGATTATAATTAGATACATAATGTGATAACTACAAGATCCTTATCAGTTAAATTAAATACGTTCATCTGTTTAAGCTATTCTCTGAGTGAATTGTATCATATCTTGTAATATTTTTCTTGTTACTATCTAGTGAAGTTATAAATTAAACTTGTATTTTATGGCTTTAAAAATATCGTTTCAAATCTAACTCTTAATCACTATTTTTAAAGCTTAATACTGTTTTGCGGCTTAATTTCTACTATACACTATGTTAGGTACTATCTAAAACTTTAATAAAAGCATCGTATCCTTGGATCAGTTTATATTATATACATATGAAAGTTCCTCCTTAAGCATATTATACGAGTATTATTTATTATTATTTCACATGAGACTGAACATTCCCATCACCATCACTATTCTTATACCTAATTCTTTTCCCCAATACTATCCAAAACTCAAAACCAACAAAAATGGTGCACATCCAAGTGAAGACTTTAAGAACAATGATATAGTTTCCGTTGTCGATCCATCTCTTAAAAGATCCTTTGTCGTAGCCGTAATGTAGACTCGCTGCGGAAAAGAATAAGGTCGCAATTCCAGTGACACCGTGGACGCATTTGCTGGCAACTGTCAGGTTGCGATGACTGGTAAATTTGGGGGCAAGTGATGTCACCAATCCATTCAATATGCTTATCATGGTCGTAATCAGGGCACATAATCCTGAAAAAAAATACGAGATAGATATATTTACTACAACGAATTTTTTGAATGGCTTTTGAGAAGAACTGCGTTTATGAAGGATTGTGAATAGTATTTGAAATGCTAGAACAAACTTTCTCGAGTTACGTTTAAAGCTGTATCACTATATCGGTTAAAACGTGGTTAAAACTTACGTATAAAACGACATCTCGTCCGCCCGGAGAAACGGCTTATACTCATACGCATACTCATGCTATTTATTTATAATATTACTAGCATTTGCCCGCGGCTTCGCCCGCGTACTAAGCGAAATTTTTAACCGTCTACAAAAAACAGGTTCGTATGTTTGTCCACGATTATCTCGCGTTTGGCTGAACCGATTTAGATGCGGTCTCCAGAAAAGTAGTTGTTACATTCTGGGGGTTTCGGTATACGAAGTTTGGTGATTGTGATTCATTAACAGATGAACAGATGAAAAGTCAGTATACATTCTGAGAACCGGCAAACTGTTGAATTTCATTTGATTTTGCCAAAAATAAAGATCGTAAACTATTATCATACATTTCCGAGAGGCCGAAGGGGAAAGGGCCGATGAAATAAAAGCATGTCTGAAATGGCCCTTAGTAAAAGTATCTGTGTACTACAGTAACACCGATAGGTCTGTAAACGACCAAGCAGCGCGCAGCGGTCATAAACTCTGGTCCTTTGAAGTACAGAAATACGGCTAATTCAATATCACGTGTAACATTTATTTTTCCTAAAATTAAATTTATTACGTAGGTTTTGTCAGTTCCCATTGGAGCATCCAAAAAGAAAATTTGGCCTCACTTCCATTCGCACTCCTTACTTCAGTCCGTCTGTTACAACCAAGTTGCTTTTACTGGACCGATTGAATTGCAAATTGGCACAAACTATCAAGAATTTAGAGCGCTCGTGGCCCAGCGGCACCCGCCTACCGCGTGCGGTGTGCGAGGTTAAGCAATGTGGGCGCAGGTCAGTTCTTGGATGGGTGATCGCTTTGAGTGGTTACTAAATGACTCTCGTGCTTTGGAGGCACGCTAAGCCGTTGATCCCGGCTGCAATCGTTAAGCCAAGTTAGAGGCCTTCGAGCGGCTTGCGAACTTCTAACAGTCAAGTTGCCCACTCACTTGACAAAGGGGGGTCGAAGTTGCACCACGTCCGTAGGGAGTAACCACCGTTACTACACACGTGACCCCTGGGTGGTGCTAAAAGTGCAACAAAAACTGGCAACCGTACTTGTTGATTTAAATGGAAAAAAATATCGAAACCTCTATGTCGTTTTTAAAAGCAAGTCCATACCCTACACGCCTATATAGTAACATTAAACTTTTTTGCATACAGGCATGTATGGAATGCTAAATTTTACCTCTGATTCGTATTCAGAGACCTCTCAGACGCTCAGATATCGATTTTGAACGAAATTGGGACGAAAAAAAAGATAATCAATATGGCCGCCACTTTCACAAATTTTACCTCGGATTCGTATTAAGAGACCTCTCGGACACACATTTATCGATATTGAACGAAATCGGGACGAAAATGAAGAAAATCAATATGGCCGCCACTTTTTCTAAATTTTACCTCGGATTCGTATTAGGGGACCTCTCGGACGCTCAGATATCGATTTTGAACTAAATCGGGTTGTAAATGAAGAAAATCAATATGGCTGCCACTTTTTCCAAGTTTTACCTCGGATTCATATTAGGGGACCTCTCGGACGCTCGGATATCGATTTTGAACGAAATCGGGTTGAAATTAAGAAAATCAATATGGCTGCCACTTTTTCCAAATTTTACCTCGGATTTGTATTCGGGGACCTCTCGGACGCTCAGATATCGTTTTTGTACGAAATCGGGACGAAAAAAAAGATAATCATTATGGCCGCCACTTTCACAAATTTTACCTCGGATTCGTATTAAGAGACCTCTCGGACACACAGATATCGATTTTGAACGAAATCGGGACGAAAATGAAGGAAATCAATATGGCCACCACTTTTCCCAAATTTTACCTCGGATTCGTATTAGGGGACCTCTCGGACGCTCAGATATCGATTTTGAACGAAATCGGGTTGGAAATGAAGAAAATCAATGTGGCTGCCACTTTTTCCAAATTTTACCTCGGATTCGTATTGGGGACCTCTCGGACGCTCGGATATCGATTTTGAATGAAATCGGGTTGAAATGAAGAAAATCAATATGGCTGCCACTTTTTCCAAATTTTACCTCGGATTTGTATTCGGGGACCTCTCGGACGCTCAGATATTGATTTTGTACGAAATCGGGACGAAAAAAAAGATAATCAATATGGCCGCCATTTTCACAAATTTTACCTCGGATTTGTATTAAGAGACCTCTCGGACACACATTTATCGATTTTGAACGAAATCGGGACGAAAGTAAAGAAAATCAATATGGCCGTCACTTTTTCTAAATTTTACCTCGGATTCGTATTAGGGGACCTCTCGGACGCTCAGATATCGATTTTGAACGAAATCGGGTTGTAAATGAAGAAAATCAATATGGCTGCCACTTTTTCCAAGTTTTACCTCGGATTCATATTAGGGGACCTCTCGGACGCTCGGATATCGATTTTGAACGAAATCGGGTTGAAATGAAGAAAATTAATATGGCTGCCACTTTTTCCAAATTTTACCTCGGATTTGTATTCGGGGACCTCTCGGACGCTCAGATATCGATTTTGTACGAAATCGGGACGAAAAAAAAGATAATCAAAATGGCCGCCACTTTCACAAATTTTACCTCGGATTCGTATTAAGAGACCTCTCAGACACACAGATATCGATTTTGAACGAAATCGGGACGAAAATGAAGGAAATCAATATGGCCACCACTTTTTCCAAATTTTACCTCGGATTCGTATTAGGGGACCTCTCGGACACACAGATATCGATTTTGAACGAAATCGGGACGAAAATGAAGGAAATCAATATGGCCACCACTTTTCCCAAATTTTACTTCGGATTCATATTAGGGGACCTCTGGGACGCTCAGATATCGATTTTGAACGAAATCGGGTTGGAAAAGAAGAAAATCAATATGGCTGCCACTTTTTCCAAATTTTACCTCGGATTCGTATTAGGGGACCTCTCGGACGCTCGGATATCGATTTTGAACGAAATCGGTTTGAAATGAAGAAAATCAATATGGCTGCCACTTTTTCCAAATTTTACCTCGGATTCGTATTAGGGGACCTCTCGGACGCTCGGATATCGATTTTGAACGAAATCGGTTTGAAATGAAGAAAATCAATATGGCTGCCACTTTTTCCAAATTTTACCTCGGATTCGTATTAAGAGACCTCTCGGACGCTCAGCTATCGATTTTTAACGAAATCGGAGACCGAAGGGGAATAAATCAATATGGCCGCCACTTTTTCCAAATTTTACCTCGCATTCGTATTACGAGACCTGTCGGACGCTCAGATATCGATTTTGAACGAAATCGGGAAGAAAATGAAGAAAATCAATATGCCTGCGACATTTTCTAAATTTTACCTCGGATTCTTATTAAGAGACATCTCGGACGCTCAGATTTCTATTTTGAATGAAATCGGGACGGAAATGAAGAAAATCAATATTGCCGCCACTTTTTTCAAATTTTACCTCAGTGTCGTATTTAGGGACCTCTCAGACGCTCAGATATCGATTTTGAACGAAACGGGACGAAAATGAAGAAAAGCAATATGGCCGCCACTTTTGCCAAATTTTACCTAGGAGTCGTATTAAGAGTCCTCTCGAACGCTCAAATATCGATTTTTGTCGAAATCGTATCGGGCGGCACTAATTAATAAAACTACTTACAATACATTGACTCAAGAAAGGTCGTATCTTCATAGGGAATTCACGGCACTTCATGCGCCTTTAGACCTTATAAGGAACCTACATGCCAAATTTGGTATCTCTCGAGTCTCGAACCAGCAGTTTGGGCTGTGCGTTGATATGTCACTCACTCAGTCAGTCAGTTTCTTCTTGCAATTTGGCCCATGCCCGCAATATTAAATTTCAAAATCAACGCCATTTTCGAAATTAACGACACAATAAATCATAAAAATCACACCCATATTAATATTTAGACATTCCAACCCCCTCGGACCCCAACAAAGGGGATGGTATTTCACGTCCTCCACGTGGGATTTTAAAATTATTGTTGTTTTCGTAATCAGCGACCCGATAAACCATAGAAACCACACCCATATCGATTTTCAGAATTTGTCACCACCTTTCCCCCTTTTAGGGGTTGATTTCTCAAAAAACCTGAAACACATGTTTACTGATTTATCATTAGAAATACTCCTGTGAAGTTTCGAATAAAATAATCTAACTAATCTTGATTTCCTATACAAACTTCGGACCCCCATTTCACTCCCCTAAGGAACCCCTAAGGGTTGAATTTTTGAAAAATCCTTTCTTAATGCACCTCAAGACCTTATATATTTATAGAACCTACATACTAAATTTGGAATCTCTAGAACCAGCAGTTTGCGCTGTGCGTTGATATGTTGGTCACTCAGTCAGTCAGTTATTTCTTGCAATTTGGCACAAACTTTCAAAAGTTTTCATGTCCACAATATTTAATTTCAAAACCGATGCCATTTTCGTAAATAACGTCCCAAAAAACCATAAAAACGACACCCATATTAATATTTAGACATTTCATCCCCCTCGGACCCCAACAGAGGGGATGGTATTTCACGTCCTCCCCGTGGGATTTTACAATCATTGTTGTTTTTGTAATCAGCGACCCAATAAACCATGGAAACAATACCCATGTCGATTTTCAGAATTTGTCACCACCTTTCCCCCTTTTAGGGGTTGATTTCTCAAAAAACCTGAAACACATGTTTACTCATTTATCGTTAGAAATACTCGTGTGAAGTTTCGAATAAAATAGTCCAGCTAATCTTGTTTCCCCATACAAACTTCGGACCCCCATTTCACCCCCTTAGGGGTTGAATTTTGAAAAATCCTTTCTTAGTGCACCCCTAGACCTTATAAGGAACCTACGTGCCGAATTTGGAATCTTTAGTACCAGCGGTTTGGGCTGTGCGTTGATATGTCAGTCAGTCAGTCAGTCAGTCAGTCAGTCAGTCAGTCAGTCAGTCAGTTTCTTCTTTTATATATTTAGATGTTGTAAAGTTTGCCAGATAGAGTGACTTGTTGCCTGCGAGCAAAGGCCGTTTTCACAACTGGAGTTGAGATGACATATATTATATCCTTTTCCTCCTTTTCAGCTTGTCTATGGGTTCGTATTCAGTGGATTTATGTCTTCTCAAGACCGAATCCAGTATATACAGCTTGCGCACAGACAACAAATTACTCAGTGTATATAAATCTGAGGTCGAGAATCTGCGTGGCTTAAAGTACATTACTTTGAGAAGAGCCCGCTGAGCTCGTTCTAATTGAATAAAGTTGGTTTTAGTAGCTCCACCCCATATTGGTATGCAGTATACCAATACAGACTGAGCAAGTGATGTGTAAATCTGGTTCAATAGATTCCTAGAAGCCACATGTCTTAAGTTTTTGAAAATCCAGATCATCTTTCTAACTCTATTCATGACCAGTTCAGTGTGTGTATGCCAGGTAAGTCGTTGATATAATATATGTAGCCATATGTAGCCTAGAAACATCCCGGATTTCTAACCTTTTGGCGATTTGCAATCGGTGTATTCATTAAATAGAAGTGAAAAGTACCTTCTTGAGACGGAAAACCATTAATGCCACTCACATTGTATTTTCACTTTTAATCGCTCTGTATCATAATGGCTTGGTTTAATTAGTAACTGTACTGATACTCTTGAAGTACAAGATTACAGAAATGATTTCTGCGAATTTTTGATCTATTATGAATCACAAGGTTATCCCCTCTAAATATATCCCTAAAATATTTAGAGTATCATCCCCAATGGCAGTAGGCTAAATAAATCCAGAGCAAAATAAAGTTTGAAGTTTTTACTGCAGATATCTTGTCAATCGCTTGACCATCACCTTCCCTCACAATTTTAACAACGTACCTACGAGTATGATGGTTAATTGAAATTAAGACAATTTCATTTAGATCCATGATATTCTTATTCTGATTATGTGTATGGTAGCTAATAGTAAGTAGATTGTACAACAAGTGCATAAAATAAGCCATTCAATCCGAGACAATTTATCGATCCGAGCCGCAGGCGAGGATAATATTTTCGAAAACATTTATTCCAAAAGAAAAAATATTTCCCTCTCTAACTTTTGAACTATGAGTCCAAAAAATCCAAAAAAAAAACATGAAATTAAAGCTTTATAAAGACTTTCAATGAAAACTATAGTGGACATGATCAGTTAAGCCGTTTTTAAAGTTATCGTAAAAAGTCTTCCTTTTTTAGTAAAAGACGTATGAAACGCTGCGAAAGCATTCCGTTTTGCTTGTTATTGATTTTTAAAGTAATTTCATTGGGCAACTACGGCATCCTACACTGAGCATGGCTGGACATGCTCTTGGCCGATTTTTTGATTTAATATTAGTGTAATGTTTTATTCCTTAATGTATGGTCAAAACAATGTACAGGTTGTTTGGAACATGGGGGCCAATTCTCGGTCCGATCGAGATGCATGTCTATCGTGACATTGTATAGAATGGTAGAGTCACTTGTATGGAATCTCTAATAGAGATCATCTCGATCGAACCCGAGAATTGGCCCCATGGACCGAAATCGTGACTCTTAGGACCCAGGGTTCAAGTGTGTAAAGGTAGCAAATGACCCTACCAGCAACACCCCTAAAAATTTAAGGGCTCATCTGCCGAACAGCCTGTAGGTATATTCTTTATAAAATACAATACAAAAAATAAAAATAGTACATCATTCTCTGTTTCTCTTAAATTCTTGCTTTTAGCCGAACGTTAAACTGAGACAGGCCCGTGATGGTATGGGCAGAACGTCAAAGAGTATCTTTAAAATTGACCGAATGGTATCAAATTAGTCTATTTAAAAGCGACTTTATGATCCAAGCAAGAAGGTTCAAAATATAATTTCAACTGTAGGCGCATAGCGGGCTGCAGGAACCTTATCCGTCCCTCAGTGCCTTCACAGTTAACCGAGCCATACCCACTATACCACCATACTACCTAGAGTACCATGAAGAGTATTAAAGTGGTCCTGCTTCACTCTGATGATGTCAATAGAACCAGCAAGGACCAATACGGCTCCGAAAAATTCAAGGAACCAGTGGAGTCGTCTTCTGTGCCAATTTTTGATGTACTTGGACCAGCTGTTGAACTTCGATAGAACAAGTACTCCTTGACTCATAAAGAATTGGTACTGGAAAGTTAAATGTACAATTGATTAATCAGACAATACATTAAAGCGATTGAACTTAGTAAGACAAAACAAAGCAAAACAAAAAAATTAAGTGAAATGTTCTTGGCAATACAAAGAAAGGGTAAATTAAATAAATATTGCTGACAATAAGATTAGTCAATTAATAGAGGACTCATTAAAAGCTTAAAATATTTAGATAGGTAGATATAAATAATTTATTCATATACGAGTATGTATATAAACTATTACAAAAATACAGTACAGAAAATGCGCCAACCTGGAGAGATCAGTTTGCCACACAATGAAATCCAGCCACGTTTGCCAGTTTGTCAATTTCTCACACTGTTTCGAGTATTATATAAAAAACGGGTTTTAACTTACCCCCAAAACACAAAGCACTATATGCAACTCCAAGACCGACAATTTTGACGATCGCCCATAGAACCATATACATATTAGGACCACAAAACTGATCAAGATATGACAGAAAAGATTTAAAATCGATTTCAAAGTAGAAAACCAGACAGATTCCTTCCTAACGTGAATTTTATTTGTGTTTTCAAGCATTTCTTTTGATTCACTACGTCTTTACTTGTCTTTGTCTGATCTTCGATTAAGGAGAGATTAAAATTGAATGTATAAATAAATGCATTTTGGAGAGGTCTCTTCACACGTATTATTTGAGTACCTCTTCATGACTGTTGACACGTTCTGATAGTTCTGTTTGATCATTACGCTCTGAGTATTTCACGAAAACCTTTGAGGAAAATTTATTTGCAGTTCAGGATAAACATAACAATGAAATGTAATCGTGCGTAACATTTGAAGTACGTTATTGCTGCCTACGTAGTAGTATACTCTATAAAAGTGTAGCGGATGTTTTTATCATTATAGATACTTTATTGACATAATCTTTATGTTGCTTATTGGCGTGAAATTAGAAAGATAATCCAAGAAATTTCCTTATCAGTGTTACATTAAGAATCTTGTCTAGACTGGACATAGTTTCACCATGCCGTCACCTAGAAGTTGTTAGATGTAAAATTACAGTGTCAGCTACTACAAAATTACAATGCTACAGTAGAAAAACCTATTTTATCGAACCTATCGATGCCGTGCAGAACGCTATCACTGCCAAACATCCCTATCCATGATAAACAAACAGACGTATAAATAAACAGACTTCCGTGACTGATGGATAGAGATAACGTTCTGAACCTTAGTAGGTAATAGAGGTTATTCACTTCTGGCACCACCAAATTGTTAAAACTTGGGAACAACTGGGATTTATTTCTCATCTATTAATGGTAAAACCATACAGACAAAAAACACAATACTAGATTGTATTACAAGGGAGCAAAATGTAATATTTCATCGAGGGTTAGCGCGTTGAATCCCGAACGAAAGGATTCCAGAATAGAATCCCGAGCGTAGTCAGGGATTCTAACGTGTAATCCTGAGCGTTGTGAATAATTCAACGCAGAACGCCAGAGTTAGAAATAATTTTGCTGCCGTGTAATGCACTCTTCTTTTCACTTCTGCTAGAGATAAAATATTTAATCAATAAGTAAATAAAAGACCAAACATTGCGAAATTAAAATATATCTACACTTATGCATGTGTAGGTACATATGGTGTATAATACCTATATCATATAGATATAGATATATGTATTACACATATTAGAAAGGGACACAAGTTGTAATTGTAGATAGTGTCTCTTTCTTTAATAAATATTTTATATTCAGTACAAAAAAAAATACATGTAATTTTAATCCGCAATGCAGGCTTCGTCAGGTAGGTACAACTATAAATCAGCAACAGGCGTCGTCACACACAACTCTTTCTTTTGTGGTGTTGTGTTCCTGGTGGCGGGTAAAGTAGCCAGAACTCCCGAGGATACGTTGTGATGACAGTGAGGAACCTGCATCTCTAGTTGTCAACACAACGAATCCTCAAGTGAGCAAAGGATCAGCTTCGCACTTGTGATTTTCTGGAGACGCAAGTCTCCATAGACTACGGTTTCTGCTTACCATCAGGCAGGCCGTAAGCTTATTTGCCACCATCGTTTTATAAATAAAAAAAAGAAAATGTCTTTTCTAGCCCGTTTGAAGGTAGCAAAACTCGTGTTTGCTCCCAAGGGAGCAAAATAGCATTTTGGTGCCTGTCAGCAGGGCAGAAATGAAAAAAAAAACGCAGGGTACAAAATCAAGTTTTGTTCCCTCTAAACGTGCTAGAAAAGACTTTTTTTGGATAGCAGAAGTGAACAGTTTTCATTCATAGGTACGAATAAGGCGCCTGCCTGACATGTCGATGCGGGGGCGGTACGATATGAGAAAACTGTCAGCTGTCAGTGTCAACCGATACTAATGCAGTACTGCCCCACTTCTGCGCATGGTATTACTACTGCGCAAACGTATTACTGACAGTAATTTCGTCAAGTGAGGAAAACTCACATCGGTAAATTCACGTCAAAGAGCAAAATACCAATGACACATCGCTCCCGCCCCGCCAAATCAGGAAGTCGCCTAAGTACGTGTACGTAGGGGATAAAAAAATCCCTGCTGTAAGAATTAGAGGTTAAATTACTAAATAGCAGTGAGTCACAGTTTCCAGAAATCCCAGCTGTTACCGGCGGTAACAACTTTGTGGTAGCAAGTAAGAATAAGGCTGGGTTGCACCAAACCGCCTGTAATCGTAAGCGGTGTTCGTTAAAATCTGATGGTATGGAAAGATTGACAAGTTTCTATGGGATGAAAGCTGTCGGCGCCATATTTAACGTTGATCGGTCTGTGATCGTAAGTTAGTGGAGCTCAGCCTAACCCGGAATTTTGGTCTCATTAGATTTAATGCCGTAGGTATATATGTATCCAGAGTGCCTAATTTCATGAAATTAAGTGATAGGTTGGAATTTATTATCTACGACAACGTTCCAGTTGTCACGTTATCAAGTTACTCACTCTTTAATCTTATCTATTGTAGTAACCCAACCATATATCGATGAAAATTTATCATTACAGTCATACGATACGTAAATGATGTAATTTTTGTTACTTTCAAAACGGAAATAAATCTTTGATAACAGTTTATTTGTTTACTTTATTTGGGGCATCAACAGCAATACAATAAAAAAATAAAAAATTTAAACTACAATAACAATAGCCAATGACAGATCTCCACAAAAAATGCAAAATACAAACCAAACTTTAGTGGTAACAAAACAAAAATAAAAAAATGCACAAGTGTGTGTGAGTGGGAATGCGTGGATTACAGTAATAGTGTGTGTTTGTGTTTGTGGTCCACAATATATTCACTTTGCATCGATACTGCTATGCGTCAATAATGACATAACACGGATTTTCAGCGTTGCTTTGGTGCAATCAAATAAGTCGACATTGCTAAATTGCTTGTTATACTGGCGCAAAATAAGGGTAATTGGTGAATAAGGTGAATTTTGGGCATATCTGGTGTGAACCATAGGAAGGTTGAATAGGCAACGCTCCGCAAGACGAGTTCTACTTGTGGGAACCGAGAATTTAATCTCCGCCAATAACGCTGAACTATCGATACGGCCCGAAAGGATGTCATGCAATAAAGATATGTCTAGTAAGATACGTCTGTCTTCCAGGCTCAATAAACGGTGACGATTGCATCTCAACTCGTAGCTTGTTTCCCATGTCTTGGTACGAAAGCTTAGGTGGCGTAAAAAAGAAGGTTGTATTGTTTCAATTTTTCAAGTTACTTGAATCATGCGAATGCTTTCTTTTTGGGCCTTGAATTGCCTCTATACGCAATTGCATTTGCATTTCAATGTGTTTCTTGCATTCCAGACATATTAATCGGCACGCTTGGTAGCAACCACCCGAAAGACAATTTAATGCGAAGAGGCGTATAAAAATTTACCTCCAGGCAGCAGTTCTTCTGGTGGCAAAACGTGAAGTCCCTACAGCTAAGGCTGCGCCTGGTCGAGCGCTCGTGGCCCAGCGGCGCCCGCGTACCGCGTGTGGTATGCGAGGTAAAGCAACGTGGGCCCAGGTCAGTTCTTGGATGGGTGACCGCTATGAGTGGTTACTAACTGAACGCTCCCGTGATTTTCAAGGGACGTTAAGCCGTTGATCCGGGCTGTTGGATATGACAGCTGTCGTTAAGCCAAGTTAGATGCCTTCGGGCGGCTTGAGAAGTTCTAACAGCAAGTTGCCCACTCACTTGACAAAGGCGGGTAGAAGTTGCACCATGTCCGTAGTGAGTACCCACCGTTACCCTACACGTGTGGTGGTGCTAAACGTGCAACAAACTGGCAACCGTACTGTCTTATAGAAGATCCCACGGTTCGAAATTATAGTTAGGCATAGCACGCAAAGAGGCAATGGAGCAGGAGTGCGAAGATAGGTTTGACGTGCACCCCCTCTGGCCTTGCGCCAAGAGGGCGGCTGCAGTATATAAATCGCCTGATTCCCCGGTAGAGCCGCGGGTTGCGGACCCTACACGCCTGGGGGAGAATTTGGAGCGTTACCAACCCTTCCCTTCTTTGGCGCGAGGGTGCTCCCGGCACAGTAGCCGCGGCGGCCGGGGGGCATCGTGGTAGAATGCCAGCGATCTCATGGTGCCCCCCATAAAATGTAGAGTGTAAACGCCGCGGAGATTTAACTGGGTTATTCCCTTCTATTATGGAAGGGTGCGTCCCATATCCCATGCATTAAATGTCCTCTGCCTAAAAAAAGGTAAAGTTGGGTAGATCTAATTCTCATTTTCGATATGGAAGACGAGTCAAAACTACGAAAGGTTGGTTCTAATTGTTATTTTTAGTCTTTTAGTAGTTATAGAAAATGTCATTAGGTACCTAATAATACTGCAGCAAAAAAATACATAAAACACTATCAAGTCGCGGGCCCGTATCCTCTCACATGTATTTCCACATACATATCGCAATGCCATAGAAGCATACAGACGCTGCGTTGCCTACTACCTACAAGGATCACAGAAAAACAGTTTGTATATGTGATTAATACCTACTTGGAAAAAGCGTGAAGAAACATTCAATCGTAATTCAGAGGTGGTTTTTGTACAATGAAGTGTGCAATGTTTATTTTATTAATTCAATATTTATTTAAAGTTTTCGTGAATCATACTTTAAAGTATACAAATACCAGGAGCATTCCATAAAAAAAGTAAAACTTATAATTTGCAAAAGTGGTGCCATCTAGCGTCGTTTAAGCTTTGGGTAACTTGGTCGAACCGCCTTAAGTAAATATCAGCTAAATATAATATTCAAATTATTATATTCCAATGCCAAAGGGCTTGATGTTCCTTTCGGGGGTGGGACGATAACTTAAATATAATATTACTACGATCTAAAACTAAAAAAATAAAACAACACACTTTTTCAAGCTTTTTTATTTTTGTACATTGTTATTTTACGCAACAATTAGTAGAAACATAATTAAATCTTTATTAAACTGGTAAGCTGCAGTTAAGCACTTATCTCAAGACCAATTAGTTATAATATATTATTACTCCTCTTGTTTGTCTAATATCTTTAAAAACCCGCATATGCTATAAATTTTTCTAAGTACAATATATGGGGTAGTGTCATATGTTTTTTTTTTATAATTCCAAGAATCACGTGCCCTTATTCATAAACGTTCATCAACGCTATTTAAGCTAAAATGCAGTGATTTATAACCAACTTCAAAAAAAAGGAGGAGGTTTTCAATTCGTTGGAATATTTTTTTTAAGTTAAAGGTTTGTTAAGCTTTATGGCCGGAGGATTCATAGGGACAGAAGTTTGATCGAGCCCATAAGTCAATAGAAGAAACAGTGATGTTAAAAAGAATTTAGCGCTATCACACAGACCATCTACACAAAATATTAGTAGTTACGATCGGAATGATTACGCCATCTGTTTTCAAGACACGGTGTTTCTTCAACGTTATCAACTCTCTGATAAGCCACGGCCTATTAAGTAGGTAGGGTACTGATACATACAGTTATCCCTAGATGTCGCATTCTTTTGCAAAACAAGTGAAACAGACACTGAATATAGCTAAGTAATATGCTGCATTGGGGTGTGAGGTGTGACAGAATATTTGAGAGCATATTGTTTGTAATGATATTTGTGATAGCTACATACAAATTATACTACGGAAGCGGGTACACAGGAGACATTGTATTTGTAAGTGTATAATACCTAAGAATACATAAATACTTAACAGCCAGTAAGTAAATGCACTATACATATAAAATAACTATTTACATATATTTTCCCTATGGCTATTAGAGCAGAACTCTTTGATAGTGAAGTCATCATAAATAATATTAAATTATGAACACTAATATTTAATTAAATATCAGATTGTTCTT
Organism: Notocelia uddmanniana; assembly: GCA_905163555.1. Classification (NCBI taxonomy): domain Eukaryota; kingdom Metazoa; phylum Arthropoda; class Insecta; order Lepidoptera; family Tortricidae; genus Notocelia; species Notocelia uddmanniana. The sequence continues at coordinate 8,366,104 of LR991069.1, read as the reverse complement.
TAATTTGAATTAAATAAAAAAAATAACTAAAATCATATACATTCTTAATCAAAACTGTTACAAATAGACGGCGTCTCTTGGGTTACAATAAATAAAAGCACTAATTCTGACTACATCAAGACCATAGCCTAAGTTGTGCGATACTGTCAGTATCATATGGATAGTTACAGCCAAAATGCGTAAATATATCGTAACACATTCTTACTGCCATAGTAATCAAGACGCGTTACTATATATTTGGCTATTATTCCAGGTACGAACTATATTATGATGCTGATGCCGTGAGTACTATGTCAAGGGTGGTCAAGGCGTTGGTACTAAAGCCTTTACCTCCTGCAGGTGTACACTAAAATGTAGGCAGTTTAACGAAAGGGGTTTTTTTTAATACAAATATATTCCATTTCAATAGGTTTAATACTAAACAGCTGCATACAACTTTAATCAAATTAGTCCAACAATTGCCTTGCTAAGTACGCGGACTATTTTTTTTTTGTATTCGCTATACATAAGCGAACCATGAAAGTTGATCCAAACATGCTAAATAATTGGTATTTAATATGGTACGGTTTAAACTAAGTGATGTTTTTTTATATACTCTAGTTACAATTTGCATTTTTACATTACTTTCGCAAGCTAATATTTATAGGTGCAAAACTCATATAAATGTAGTGCAGTTATTACAAAGTAAGGCTTAAGGCTAAGATCACACTGACAGGAAAATTACCGCATAGTATACACACATAACTTTTCTTACCCACAGTAGGTGCTTCTTATTTGACGGATTCACTTCGCGTTAAATGGGTAGATGCCCCATCAGTGCGATCATAGCCATAGGTTACATCAACACTGCGACCGTTTACCGTGAACATCCAACTTATAAAGCAAACAGAACACTAATAACATCAAACATGCTTTCAGCTGTTTGTAATAGCTTGTTTTGTGAGGCGGATAACACACGGCGCTGCGATTGTTCCGCTCTCCGCGTGACACACCGTGTGGCGTCATCAGACGGCTTACATAGTGTTAGATAAACAGATCGCAGCGCCATGTACCCGTCATAATGGGAGTAGGTATTTGTCGAGCGCAGCGTTGAAATACAATTACAGAATAGCATAGTTGTTCTTCCACTATCCACAGATCAACTTCAATTCTAAAAAACTGGAGATCACGAATCTACTAATACTTATTACTTAATATTTATGCCTTGTTTACACTAGCTTAGTTTTCTACTAGTGCCATACTTAAAACGCAGTTTAAAGATCGAAACGCACAGAGCGGGCGCGGCGCGGTGCGGAGGTGGTTTTGCATATTTGGTCTTTCCGAAACTGTCTACTGTCGATTACTGCTTCATATGCCATACACGCCGACTCCGCTCCGCTATCTCGCGCGGTTTTTAGGTGCGACGTCCCCCAGGCCGCGTTCTGTTTACCGCAAAATCGCCTCCGCCCCGCTACGAGGCTGCCCCGCACTCTGTGCGATTCAAGCTTTAGTGGTCAAAGTATGAAACTACACGGTATTAAGCTACGTGAAAAGTGAGCATACACATACACACATTTTGTTCTTGTTTAAAGGAAATTAAATTTCATAGAACTTCAAAACAATTACTTATGTGTAACATAACATTTTTTTATACAAAGTCACAAAACTTATGGTATAAGTATGGCAATTTCATATTACATTGAACAGCGATATATTGTATCAGTATTAAGTGAATGCGGACAAACCCAGCTGTATGCTTAGTCTGCGTCTGTGCTAAAGAACGGTACGGTAAGAATGGCAGGGCAATAGCGAAACTTTTTTAACAACGCGCGTTAGGATATGTGAACAGTCATATTTTGTTGGGAAAAACTACAGTTTTAAAAAATATATATATATTAACGCTCGTTCGAAATGATACGCAATCACCCTGCAGTGCGCCGTATTTAATTCGATCAATAAATCAACATAAATATTTAGTGACGTGGTTACAACTTAGCATAGACACAGGCACATGTGCGGTAATATAAAGTGTGATGAAATTCCCACACTTTTCAGCTCTGCGGTCCTGGTGCGATTATTTAGTGTGCGCGTAGCTAGTGCAACTTTACATTATGTTACAGATTACGTATTCTCACTTTGCGTCCATTTATCACAATACTGTGTCATAGCGCCTGAGACTTGCGTTACCTGAAAACAAAAATATATGGGTTAATTACATGATTTGGCCACCGACAAATGTCATCTCTTCAGATATTGCCAAATGGGAAAGTTACCACCAAAAAAGCACTGTTCGTAGCGTAGTAGATCGCTATATTTTTACTTAATTTATTTTCTAATATAAAATTATATTATAAGTCAAACGAATACACTTGGTCAGAGGAAGAATTGTAGATTGTGTCTCAAGGGAGCAACATGATATATTTACGGCGAGAGCGGTATATTGAATTCTGAGTGAAGCGAAAGATTCTACAATAGTATATTGAGCGTAAACAGGGTTTCTAAAAGATCTTGATCGTAGCGAAGGATTAAAGTGTTTAAGCCCAAAAAGGATTTTTTGCTACCCTGTGGCATATTATTACATTGTGACATTCATATCGCCTACGAGGCAAGCTGCTAAAAACATGAAATGTATCACACAAATCATTTTGCTACCGAGTGGCACATACTGCTTTTCACTCCTTCTATGAGGAAAATAGAATTGTTGACCTCAAATGAGGAAAGAAAAGTGCGACTTTGATCCCTGATTTGAGGGCAACAATGGCTCTTTTCTGAATCGCAGATGGAAAAAAATATATAAATCGATTCAGGACCCGAAGCGTACGGTTCAGCGCCATCTGCCGGGTAATTCAACCAACCTATACATATAGATTGAATGACTCTAAGGCTGGAAACAGTGCTCGTGCGTTTTTTTGTATAGCCGCATACGCGCTGACGGTGAGCATCAGTCTGAACGCACGTATGCTTTCTACAGCGATAGCTACGTCCAGCCGACCATACGCGCTGATCATGGGTCGAGCACTGTTTCCAGCCTAAGGGGATTTTATTGTTGCGGGGCCGAACACTTACCACGTTTACCGTCCGTGGCAGGAGCGGCAGCAGTAGTCCGCGTAATACGGGTAGTGGCACAGGCGCGCCTGCACCGCCAGGGCGCAGTTGCTTAGCTTGTCTATGCATTGACCTGGAATTTAAAAGCATCATTATGACTGGAATGCTTCTGTCGAATACTATAATCTACTCGTAAGTATATAAAATAACGTAAATTACAAATGAAAAAAAAAATGTGTACAGAACTTCGTTTGGCTTTAAATTACTACATTGGTAATGGAATTGAGGTAATGTTTAGTATTTTTGGGACACGTAACACTACGAGTACCCCACTAACAAAGAAAGTAGTTTATTAGGGCACAAAGGAAAGTAGGTTACGTACAGGCGAAATTAATTAAATACATAAAATAAAATGACATTAATATAATAAAAAAGTAGAGCTTAGATAGTTGCGCAAAAGGGCCTTCACTCAGGCCGGTTCAGGGTCGATACCCTGAACCATACGATTATGAACGCTGATTTTCAGTGAACCAATGAACAGTAACTAGAGGCAAGGTAGATGATAAGGTATACGTTGTTAATCTCTATTGTCGAGTATTGAAAGGCCAAGTACTGGCACGTTTACCTTAAACAAGTTATTAAAATTCGGAAATTATATTATTAATTACTGACCGAACGCATGAAGCGAGCCAAGTGTCTTCGTTTCATCTTGAGCAAAAATGCTTCAATACATCCGGATTTCCGGTTGTTCTTCTCGACAGGACACATTCCTCAACAGATTCTCGTGATTTCATTAGTATGTTCGATATTCTTTTTACGATTCAGACTTCAGAAATTGAAATAAACCGTCTATTACGGGCCACGATTATATGGTACATAATATACATATTACATTATCACTATTATCAATATAAAGATTATTCTCATCTTTACCATTAGGACTTGTCCTCTCCCTGACATTTTGCTTGTTGGGACTTTGGTTTCTAGTCACTCGCTGTTGTGGATCTGAAACTGAATTGTGAAATTATAGATATCTTCGAAAATCGAAAAAAGGAAAACACCACTATGAACGATAGTTGAACACAGCAGAGATGATCACAGATTGTAGCGGGTCTCATAAAAGTGTAGACTGATATTCTTTTGCACACGCAGAAAAACTACCTCGTGTGTTCATAAGTTTTGAGACGAATATTGTTTTAAATAAATCAATGACAGAAAATATTTCTGTCAAGATTATTTTTTTCATTAAATCACTGTACTGGAGCTGATAAAAGTAAATAGAGTTTATGTAAATTGGCTTTCAAATTTTTTGATTTAAGCCTTTAAATGCGGTGGTCTCTCTTAGGTGCCGGCACGAAACGAAAAACGCCTTTTTCACTGACAAGTTAATGAGTCTGGTAGAAAGAAAGTTAAGGCAGCGGAACGACAAATTGTGCACCAAAATGTCGATAGATGTTCCAACTACTGCACAGACAGTACTGCAACCTTATCATCCTACGATGTTCACGATACGGGCGATTATTACGTATGAGGTAGCCTTTTCTCTCAATTTTGAATACTAGATGCTCAAACTATGCCTTAAAATTATCCAGTTACCAGATGGACTATTGGAATCACTTGTTAAAAAGTTTATTTGACACGTTTATTCATTATAATCATTGATTTTTGACAAAGTTTTCGAGAACACCGTAACAAAATTAAATTTTCATACGAAAACTGCTAAAGGAGAAATGTATGTCTTTTATCAGTCAATAGAAGTAACTTTTTTCGAGCCAAGCTCTAAATACTCCTGATTAGTCTTTTTGACAAAATTACCTTTTATGAACACACAATTTAGAGCTAAAAACCTGCCGTAAATACTACTCAAAAATAGTTACTCAGAAATGAGCTACTGGAAGAGAAGCAAGAGAATCCCTGATGAAAACTTTTGTGTCTCGCGGGGTCATTATCTAGGTGTAGCCGACGCAATAAATGGCATCTAACATAAAGTATTGAACCGCAGTTTAAATAATACCTATGTAGGTATACTTATTAATGAAACTATTGTCAAGTAAAATTAACAATATGTTTGTAGGTATATATATATTTTTTAATAATTATGTAAAAATCGAGTATTTAGCCGTCTCAAAACTTATGAACACACGAGGTACAATCATACCATATCATAATAACCAGCTGGATGACTTATGACCGCAGACCTAACTGCGGGTCTAGTGAAACAGCGGGCAGACACACACACGTCCGTCGTGCTAACGGGCGCGTGTTGTTGTACTCGGAGTCACGCAACACCGGCGTGATTAAATGGAAAAGCTTTATACATGAGTACTGACCAGCTAGAGAATTTATGACCACAGGCCTAACCCGCGGGTGTAGTAGAACAGCGATAGGCGCTCGTCGCGCTATACCGACCTCATGGTGTTGCAATTAGATTCACGTGCCGTCGGTATGATCTAAGTGGAAAAGCTTTAGATATATGTACTAACTAACTGGAGCAATTTTGGCCGTAGGAATAACCACTGATCTAGTGGAACGGCGAGCGGATACGCACGTCCGTCGCGCTAGCGGTCTCATGGTGTTGCACTCGAAGTCAGGCGTCATTGGCGTGATCTAAATGGAAAAGCTTTAGACTTGAGTACTAACCAGCTAGAGGACTTATGACTGCAGGTCTAACCGCGAGTCAAGTGGGACAGCGGGTAGGCACAAACGTTCGTCGCGCTAGCGGTCTCATGGTGTTACACTCGAAGTCAAGCGTCCTCCACGTGATCTAAATGAAAAAGCTTTAGACTTGAGTACCTACCAGCTGGAGGACTTATGATCGCAGGCCTAACCGCGGGTCTAGTAGAGCAGCGAGCGGGCACGCACTTCCGTCGCGCTAGCGGTCTCATGGTTTTACACTCGAAGTCTGGCGTCTTCGGCGTGATCTAAATGGAAAAGCTTTAGACTTGAGTACTTACCAGCTGGAGGACTTATGACCGCAGGCCTAACCGCGGGTCTAGTAGAGCAGCGAGCGGGAACACAAGTGCGTCGCGCTAGCGGCCTCATGGTGTTGCACTCGGAGTCACGCGCCGCGCCCTCCGCGCCGTCCGGACCGCCGCGCGCGCACCACACCGTGCGACTTTGTATGCCCGCCTCGCAGGGGCCTTGGCACTGCAATCAACAAATCATGAATTCATATACACTGACAGGAATAATTACTGTCAACCAATTTAATACATAAAATACATTACATGACATACATTTTTGTTTGAAAACTGTGTAACTGAAATACAGACCAACAAACCTGACCTGATAGTTCAAAAAGTTATGCAATACTTATTTAAATAAATGAAATAAAATTCATTGAAAGCAAACTAGGCTGGATATTGTGGCACATTTGGGAAAGGCATATATTCAGCAATGGACGTCCTTCGGCCGATATGATAACACGAAATTTTTTCTTTTACTTCAGGCAAGGAAGTACCCCGCAAGCGCGCTCCGTCGACACGAGCCGGCGCCCGGTTCCTCTGATAAAGTGCAGACTTTTCCTCCATACCTTGGCGTCCATTACTCGCAAAAGAATAACATGAGCTATGATTGCTTCGTATCGTTTGAGGTCACAGTCCCTCCAATACACATTATTTTAGAAATTTAGCATCATCTATACCCGCAAATATAATACGTGCCTCACTCCAATCGCTAAGGTACCAGCTTGGCGCGCAAGTGCCCCCGCAAGCGCGCTCCGTCTCCGGCTTAGGCGCTCGACACGAGCCATCTCTCAAGCGGCGGCCGGTCCCTCCAATACACACTACTCCACGGACTTGGCGACCACTGCACGATGCTGAGCAGGAGGACCATTCACCTGAAAACACAGATGAAATAAATGCTTGGAAAAGTTGTGAGATCATTCTCCTTCCCAGAAATCAATTTACTGATAATGCCTTTGTTATCGTACGACATTCAGGTTTTGATGCAGATCGAGATGAAAATCAAGAAGCTTTGGATGAGTTGGCAAATTTAGTTAGTCTCCTACCAGGAGACCTATAAGATATTATTATAGGTGTTACCACGAGGTAGTTAGACTACTCAATATCTTGATACGGGCACAATGAAGTATACGACATAATAAAATAAGATTGCTTGTCGAGAATAGATGCATATAGAACTACAGAAGCATCTGTAAATTCTTACTAGTAAACCACTGCGCGTCACACTGCTTCCTCACAGAGCAGCTCTGCGATGAGGCCGGCGCGCGGTGCGCAGTGCAGCCTGCTGGGTCGGCGCATCGGACTCCTCGCGATTGGACACCACCGCCGACACACCAACCAACGCACTGGAAAATCAATATCATAGTAAAAATCATACTCTTGTCATCTGTAAAAGATAAATTAAGCAGCGTCTATAGAGGTGAGATGAGATTTGGCTTGTATGGCCAATATGAGAGCGACAACAACTAAAGAACTTGGTCGAGGACCGTGAAAGCTCGTGTCTACTCCATCGACAAAAGCAAAGCTCTTAAATTTTGATGAACAGGTCCTCTTGCCTGGTTTTTCTGAAGGTCTCGGGTGCCTATTAGTTAAATATTTTTTGCAGTATAAGTATATTTCATACTTACCTAGTGTTATTAAGAGACTTACATATGAAGTATCATCATTATTTGCCTATATTTGTCAAATTTATACCTGGGTACGTGCCTCCTCTTATGCACGATGGGGAATATAACGTATACATTTACTAAAATTTACATAATGAGAAAATAGAACAGCTATCAGAATTCAGTTTAATATAACGAGCAAAGGACTAAAAGCTACATTGATTTCGGAGATACGTACCTCAGACCACTCAGTATACAGCCACCCCCCAGCACCGGAATGACTAAACGCCTGCTGGCTCAGCGTTGGCCTAATCTCATTGTCAGAAGCGTTTCGGGCCAGTGATATAACCGGACCATCATGGAAGGTTTCAATCCTATCTCCCGGTCGCACTTGACGCCTGGTGTCGGGCCTCGGTGCTTCGGTGGTGATGGTACCGTCGCAGTTGGGGATGTCACAAGGTTCGCTGCTTGGAGGCATGGGAAGAGGACATTTCTGGTCGCTGATCTGTAAACATAAATTTAAAAAGGCGTCCCTAAGAAGTTTCCGAATGCATGTTGTCTGTGTAATTGTGTTTACAGCAAAAAAACACAACAGTTCTTCATACTTATATGATACCTCCGGAGTTGCAAGCGGCATCCGCTTACAACTTTCATTATATTGCAGGGTGCCATCGTACTTGTCTTACCTCGGGAGTCCGTTGCCCCGAAATGTAATCAAAATCGCATAATGTAAATGGTCCTTTAGGCGGACATCAGCATACATGTTCCAGCTCATTATAGTGTGACGATTAGAGACACAATCAAGAGATACGGCGATCGAAGTTGCTTAAACTTGCAATGTCTGACCGAACAAGGAGCTTATGAACATCTGATTATTAAATTGATACAAACAAATACTCTTCATTGCACACATCAAAAAATAAGACTATTAATACAAAGTAAATATCAGTAAACTGATCTGATCTGATTGATGTGTTGTGAAAATGGTATACGTATTCGGAAATGTTTGTTTGACCTTTTTTCATGTTCATATATGATATGAAGTAGATAACATACCTTTGTGATGCCTCGAGCATGGTCTTGAACGCAGCCGACAATTCTTGTCCGATGAGCAGGCCCGCATACTGGACAGGCTCCCCAAGCGGCAGCTCGCCACCTCGGCGGACAGGGGGCAAGACCGCATCTTCGTCGCCGCGCTGGCGGAGGACTCCCAGAGCAATGCACTGCAGAAACCTCCCTGTCACCCTTACTGTCCACTTCCACACATCGGAATTTCCCAATCTGAAGACCTCCGCCACAACTTCGTGAACATTGAGTGAAGGAGAGAATTTTCCACGTGAACCTTCTATCTCCTATCACGTTGGAGTTCATCTGCGCTTGATTCATTAAAGAATTCTGGTTGTGACTCGGCTGTCGTGATTCAGATGGATCTTGATTATGTTCAAGAGCTTTTGTGTGGGATTCAGCGCTATAGTGCCGATGGTGTCGTTGAGGATAATGTGGCTCCGGAGGATTGGCAGTTGGTATGTCGTTTGTTTCGTCGGGTTCTGTGTCGGTTAAGTATTCATATTTTATGTTCGGGTTCGGCTGAGTGTAGAGAATCTGGAAATAATGGTACAAATTAGTGACCACTCCAGAATTGCAGTACGATCAACAGACCAATACTATTCTGTAATTTTTCCATATAGTTTCTTAAAATAACACATTTTATCAAAATCATTTACGTAAATTCTTGGAATTAAGTAGCGTATCCTTCAGAATGCACACTGTACTGTGAATAACGCTAGGATGATGATGATGATCAAAAATATTTAACATAATGATTTGATTCGTGAAAAGTGTTCTGCAAGAGCTCAATTTTACACATTTTTATATCCGCAGCCTCGTACGCTAACGATAAACTCATCATTCATTATGTACGAATCATTCGTTACTTTCCGGGCAAGAGACATCTCTAGCCGAGAAAAATGTTAGTTAGTAGAGTTACCATACTCGATGGTAGATGGGTCCGTGCGCGAAGACGGCGTCGAGCCCTGCCGCGCGCGAGTACTTAAAACCTCGCGCCCGCAGCCTCGTACACGCCAGGCGCGCTCACGGCAAACTCACCGTTCATTATGTACAAACCGTTCGTTACTTTCAGGGCAAGAGACATCTCCAGCCGAGCGAGATGGTAGTTGTAAATATAGTTACCATAATATCGATGGGATGGTGGATGGGTCCGTGCGCGAAGACGGCGTCGAGCCCTGCCGCGCGCGAGTACTTGAACCTCGCGCCCGCAGCCTCGTAAACACCAGGCGCGCTCACGGCGAACTCACCGTTCATTATGTACGAACCGTTCGTTACTTTCAGGGCTAGAAAAAAAAACAGTATTAAAATAATATTTACTTATTTAGAACTCATTTTAGTAAGAACACTCAGGAGTTGTTGTGTATTTTTAAATATACCCTCCTGAGGCCTGACATTCAAAAATTGACAACGTAATCTCAACCTTAATCAATGTATAAATATAGTTTTCTTTTAAGTAGTATCTATACTACGCGGGGCCTCAGGAGGATACATAGCACATTACATTTGAAGCAAAGTCGGGAAATGTAAAATTTATCTAATTAATGTATACTGGTTTGACCAGAGAAGGGATCTGATGCCGGATTTCATAAAGCTGGACGAGTCAAAATAGGCTCACAATGAGGGCAATGGGCAACGAATACAAAGAGGAGAAAAGTGAGTAGGTAGTAAAGCGAACATTTGGAAAAACCTAGGTACCCATAAAGAGACGTAAAACACTAAAAATCGTTTAACAAGCCGCCCGCACACTGCGTCATGCAAATAATTAGCCACCAATTGTGAAGGCGACTTCCATTTATCGCACAATTCGTGTAGGCACGTCTATTGAGCGGCAGTGCAATTCTCACTAATCGATTCGACATCGATCTTTGCACCGACAAACACTTCATCTGTCGATTAAATTTGTGACCCATTTAGTTTGTAATAAAACATTGCGAATAAAAAATCGATAGCGTCTAATAATATTTATTGTCCTTATACATTTGCAGTTTTATAGCTTATATTTTACGACTCATTTTTATTGTTTGTAAAACGGTTGTAAACAAGTTATGTTTATTTGTTTTTAATTGTCCTTAACCGACTTCATTTATTATTCAATAAACCATAAGGGCAATAAAATAAGTATTGTGTCAATTGAGTACTTTCCTCCAACTTATAGAAGACAACTATAATACGTTCGAGCACATACGAGTATACCCATACCCATGGGACCTGTATTGCTTCCCACCCAAGAGTGAAAGAGATTCATATCGTTGTGAATGTATCTCTTTTCAATATATATTTATATGCTATATTTCTTTTGTTTTTGGTTGCTGTCAGCTTCTCTTCACTAACCCCCGAAGGGATTAACGTGTCATGATGTCTTAACTATAAATATTATCGACTCCGCTGGCTCGACCACTTGGAGAGAATGGGCATGATTTTGCTGTAAAGCAGTCTACCGTAGATGACTCTAAATCTGCTCTCCATCTCGGGAGAAGAGCAGTCATAGCTGCGTCTCGAAGCCCTTTTACCTCCCGTTTATTAGGGAGCTCTCCCCTGGCCCTCAGTTCCACACGGTATCGATATTCTTCGGCAAAAACCTCCGCCTGCAGTTCCCAGAGTGGGTCACCGGCCAGTAGTGTGGCTGCCGCCAGGATACCGTGCGGTACCCCCTGCACGCCCTCACGCTGATTACCCGTTGCGGTCGCCTTAATGGGGTCTTCAAAAATCTAACCATCCAACTGACGTGAAGTGCCGCAGTATAAAGAAGTGTGGCGTTCTCTTGTGTCAGAGGCCATGATCCTCGTCGAGCCAGCGCCAGCGTAGTAAGTAATGTACAATATGTACAGTTAGTTATATAAGTGTTTTACCAATTTTCGTCTCCATTATTTGTGTGTTAAATTCCGAAACTAATAGACAACCTTCTTGGCTGACTATACATACGAATGAAAGCTTATCTTCTAATCATACCTATATAATTCTCGCTAGAGACGATCTCGGAAATATTCAACCGGCAGGCGCCGCGCGGCACCGTGGTGACATAGGAGTAGCCAAGTGGTAGCCTCGGACGGGAGAATAGCCCGGACACCAGTCGGCGGCCACAACGCACCTCCCGGGATGCTGACGAAGCCAGTACAGCTTCCCGGCCCACGATCTGGAACAAAAAGAGTTTACAATAGACCGAATTTTAAGACTATATTTAGACGGCAACAGATTTTGCCACAGAAACCCTGCTAAGTATTTTTCAGCAGCTTAAGGTTATTTCCGCATTCGGCGGTACGGCGTTGGTGCCATAGCAGTAAGGTGTCAGTGTCAACTGACAGCATAGTCAGTATAGAATTTTACTGCCCGCAGACATTTTAATGAGGGCTTCCTGGTTGGCGTAGAGTGTGCAGATGCGGGGTGGTACCGAAACAGTACTGCATCAGTGCCTGCTTTGTTGTTTCGGAGAATTGCGTTGATGAACAATTGCGAAGAGGATGAAACGCTTTTATTTTTTAACTATATATGAGTTTTATTTTTTATTGTTGTTTATTTTGTGTAAAGCCTAGCATATTTCTTTTATAATTATAGCGAATCATGAAACCGTAAAAAAGACGTACTTAAGCAAAAAAAAAAAAACGTTATTGGCAAATAAATTATCTGAGGTCACTGTTACAACTGACTTAATCGCTTAAAAATGGTTCCAATAGACACTTTGTCACCATTCTTTTATCATCAATCATCATTGCCGTTAGTGGTCGAATTTAGTAGCGAGATTATACATCCATAATACATCCATATACAATAATAACATAGATATAACATTTATATATAAATATATATATATATATATATTAGACAGAACGTATTTATAGCCCATATATATATATATATATGGGACGAACGTATTTATAGCCCATATATATATATATATATATGGGCTATAAATACGTTCTGTCTAATCTGATATTCAGTAGATACTGTAGACAGCCTTAGCTTTTGATACAGGAAGACAATATCACAATATTATATGTATATATATATATACATCCAAATACAGCCGCCATAATACATCACTACTGCTGTGATATTGTCCTCCTGTATCAAAAGCTAAGGCTGTCTACAGTATCTACTGAATATCAGATTAGACAGAACGTATTTATAGCCCTAGTAGTACAGATGTAGTTGAGGAGTGTCTTTTCAAAATGGTTTAATTTTTTGTAACTCTACTTCTAAATTGGACCTTAAGTTTTCGTGGGCAAGGTTCTGTTTAGAAGTACCGCGAATACAAAATAAGCCCTTTTGAAAAGACACTCCTCAGTTAATAATACTTTCCCATCGGCTAAACTCGAAATACGACAAGACCCGAAGAAGTGTCAATCAATTACAATATTATTTTACATCTGTCATGTCAAATGGAAAAATACTACCAGTTTTCTTTCTGACATTTGACATTGCCTAATAAAGTTTCACACACAGAAATGAACTTGTTAATCATTTAATACGATAATTGATGATTCCGAGTTTAGCCAATGGGAAAGCATTATTCACTATATCTGTACATAATTGTATATATCTAAGCTAAACGACCCAATGTTGACACCAATTGTTTACCTCTATTACTTCTAATTACTATCTACTATGACTTAAGATTGAAATCGTCGAGTGTTGGGCCTGTGTCGACCATAGGGACGTTTACCCTATACATATATAAAGTATACTCAAAGAAACCCGTAAGTGTTTAAATAATTGAAGCCCTCACGTGCAACGCAAGGATTAAGTTGTCATCGCGTTTCACGCTCAGCGCAAAATCTGGGCGGTCGACGGGCGGGTATAATTTCTGAAAGGAATGCGGGATCCTATGCGTTTACTTAAACGAGCATGTGAGATGTAATATGCTTTGTAGAAAACCGGCGTCTGCACGGAAATGGCCAATATCTTTAATAGATTATACAAAATGCATGTTCTAATGTTCTCAATGTAATGTAAGTCATGATTTTTGGTTTAATATCAGTTTTGATTGGATTTAACGGGACTTATTATGTTTAAATTATTATTAGATAGATAATATTGTATACATAGATGGAATAGGTATAGAAAATATTATACTTAATAAATCAATCAGCTACTACAAATACCAACGTTAAATGGTCCTATCCCAATCGCTGAATAATAACACCGTACGTTTCAGATTATAAGTAGTAACAGTACGACACAATGGTTCAATTCTGCACGACAGTCTCCATAAGAACAACGGACGTTCTTTGGAGCACGTGTTTTTTAAATTTGTAAATTTAAAAATACGATTAGAATAAGCAGAGCCTTATCTAAAACATGTTACTAACTGCAATTTGTGTTAACGCTTGTTAATGACTCACGAAGATGAAACTTTCCTGGATACCTACACAAGTGAAGCGCAGCAAATGCATACGAGTATCTATCTTATGAACAATCATAATTGTGAAATACTGACTCAATCCCCTTGTAAATACCGCACTTATTTCAAGAAGATAATCGTGTAGTTTCGCTGTCAGACAAGGCATTGCTCCCGCTTACACCGTAATATCTGAGTCATCGGTCATAATTATAATCTTTCTAAACGATTAAGATATCGAAATTTAATTGAAAGGTTTTGATTCTCGATAAAGTTGCTCGGTGCAAAAGAAATTTCACACGTGTCGTCAACGAGCGAGAAATATGGTCAAGAGAAATTAAAACGGGTGTAGTACACTTTGTAGACAAATACATAATAGATAATTTAGTAGGAAATTTTGTTACGATTGGTTAAGTTCCAGAGGAGGAAGCAGTCAAAAAGTAGACCTTGATTTTGTTGTCCCTATCGCTGATTTTTGTTCTAGGTCTGATCGACAGAAATATTGATTAAGAATTCTTAAATCTGAAAAGGACTTTACTGTTATTACCTCTTTTTTCACAGTTTCGCAACCTACGCGGGTCCAAAAGTACGAGGTAGGTGTATGTAGGTCGAATGCCAAGGGATCCATTTATGTTATGTGTTCCTTTTTCATTGCTTTACAGGGCTGATTTATAACAAAAAAATAATATTAATTATCAACGTAACAAGACGACTTAAGATCAAATTTAGTTTCCCCTAGATGCCTTATTTTATTTCTCTTACGTTTTCTTACGCTCACAAAATAAAATTAGCTTTAGTTTGTGGGCCACTATTTTTTTATATTTACCAGGTCTACCTTATGGGGTTCTAACTACGCTGTACCTTCCTGTACTTGGTCGCCACTCGAGAACAGTACCGCCCCAACGGCCATCGTACGTAGAACAAATGTGTGTATGTGTGTTCTTATGCAAAAGGCCCCTCTTGGACGATATCAGTATGGATGACACCTGATAGGGCGTCCGATGGGACGCCGCCAAAAGCTACCCTTTTCCTTGATATAGACAAAAGTCAAGCAGAATGAAGGACGAATAAAGAAGAAGATAAAGGAGAATGAAGTGTCCGAAATAGATAAAAGACTATTCGCGCGGAGTTGATTACGGGATACGGAAGTCATAATTCACAGTGACTTGCTAATGTTCATTAACAAAACATATAAAGTCGATAAAAATATATAACCACCATTTCTTAAATGAAGACAATCTATAAAACTATTTTAATTAAACCAGTTAATTAATAACATCATTATTTTAAATCAGAAAAGGAAATGTTAAACAACATATTAGAAATCACGCAATAGGTACCATTCAAAGTTTATTGCACAAAGTGGTCTCATTAAGAACCTCAATCTGTTTTATACAAGCTATAGCTTGTTGATGCTGTTCACAATTGGTTTCACCTCACCACTAACCCCTGGTAAATGGTAACACTGTTATTCGTAATAACGACGCCTAATTGGAGATCTAATTTACAGTGGTTAGCTTGAGGTGATGCGGTATGGATATCTGTAAATGCTATTAACCCACCACCACCACCATATCAGCCGTAGGACGTCCACTGCTGGACATAGCCCTCCTTTTATTTCATGGGGGGTAAATGCCATAATCACCACGCTTGGCATGCGGGTTGGCGATCGCAGTATCTCCACCGCACTCCAGGGATGCTGCTGCCCATCCTCCGGTGGTTTTGGTCATAGTTTTAGGACATAGCCTGGTCCAATGCTAACGGGGTCCAACGTTAATGCTATCAACATCTTACCTCAATTCATCTTACACCTTAGTACATCTTGAGTGGCTCAGCAGAAAGTCATCTCGCTCATATAATTGGAGCAGCCCAACTGGGGAACTATCTCCACCTTACACCAGACCATATCCATAATAACACCACTACTTGCTCCTTTGGTAAACGGTGTTGTGTTCCTGATGGTGAGTAAGGTCGAGAACTCCCGAGGATAAGCTGTGTTGAGAGTGAGGATCCTATAAGTCTCTAGCTGTAAAAATCCTCAAGTTAATAAGGGTCGCTTGTGTTTCTTCTGGAGTCGCAAGCGTCCATAAGCGAAGTTCACTTCACAACTGAAGGTGGTACCATCAGGCAGGTCGTAAAGCTTCTTAGCCACCGTCATCATCATCATATCAGCCGAAGGACGTCCACTGCTGGACCTAGACCTCCCCCAAAGACTTCCACAATGACCGGTCCTGCGCCACCCGCATCCAGCGGACACCCGCGACCCTTACCAGGTCATCAGTCCACTGTGTGGGGGCCTGCCCACGCTACGCCTTCCAGTACACTACGTGGTCGCCACTCGAGAACCTTTCCGCCCCAACGGCCAACGGTTCTACATGCTATGTGCCCCGCCCACTGTCACTTAGTTTAGTGATTCGGAGGGCTATATCGGTTACTGTGGTTTTGCTGCGGATAACCTCATTCCTGATGCGATCACGCAGAGATACTCCCAGCACAACCTTCTCTTTTTCTCATTGGGTGACTTTGACCCTTCTTATGATGCCACCGTCGTTGTATTAAAACAGTATTAGTTATTTATAGCGTTGTATTAAGTAAGTTCGTAACAACAACGCGCAATCAGAAGTCCGATTTACACTGGTTCGACTAAGGTGTGATGATGATCTCATCTGCTTCATTGTTGTGAATGACAACCCCGCCTAGTACAAACTGTAACCTCAATGAAGGAGTCGTAAAAATGATTGAGGTATTAATTTTAATAATTTGGTCGTTGTTAATTGTTCTCGCGGAATAGCAATGGTGCTAATGAGAGCTTTTGGAACATAAAAATTAACTAGTCAGGAATGTGATTAGGCAGTTGATAAATTGGGGCAAGTTCTTGGAAGTCAATATCATTGTACTCCAGTGCATGGGGCATTTATTGTTTGTGAAAAATGTTAAGATAATTACTAATTTAGATTAACAGTAAGTATTAGGACATGACGTTTATAGAACCATCAAGCTTTGACGAATTAGAGAAAGTTATCATCGTATTGTTGGGATAACATGGTCCCGGTATCAGGGTATTCAATGTCCGATGTTGCCGCATCATGTCGGGCTGTTTAGCCTAGTTGGTAGTGACGCTGCCTCCGAAGCTAGAGGTCCCGGGTTCAAATCCCGACCCGGGCATTATTTGTGCACTTAGCACGGACATTTGTACCTGCTAAATGCACAAATACATATTTATCTTTATAAGTATGTATATCGTCGTCTAGTACTAATAGTATACGCTTTTCTTAGTTTGGGACTAGGTCGATTTGTGTAAGATTGTCCCCTAATATTGATTTATTTATTTATTTTATTTAATCATACTCTTATCTAGGCAAAACCTAGTTAAATATATAGGTCGCAAAGACCGGGTACTATTACTGGATATCTCGTATCTAGTCTCTAACGGGCTTCAACGGATGCAGTTTCTTACCTAAACTCTAGAAATATAAACATTTAAGTAGAGAACTATGTAAGCCATACGGTAAATAAATCATTAAATATATTGGACCTCCATTACGTAGGCAGGTATTTGCGCGGTCGACTCTTTCATTGATTGGAGTACCAATTGTTTCAGAAATCTTAATGCAGTAATTCAAAGAACGATCAAAGAAGTATTCAGTGAAATATAATTGTCACCGTTTGATCTACCAGCCCATTTCTGGGTATTGTACCTTTTTTTAATTTTTATTCAACTTCGGTGGCAAACAAGCTTACGGCCTACCAGATAGTAAACAGACACTGTATCCTATGGACGTTTGAGACTCCAAAAGAATCACAAGCGCGTTGCCGACCTTGTATTGACGTGAGGATTCAATGTGTGGTAGTTAAAGATACATGCAGATTCAGCCACACATTTCACACGCGACTGAGCGCGCTGAGACCTTCAGACGTTTTTATTCACACAAAATGAGACAACATGAAAAGATACAGGACTCATTCCCGCAAACCTTACGCTGTTCGCGTGCAGGAGTGCTTTATCAATAAAAAAGATTTCAGACCCAAAAAATCCATATTTGATAGTATTTACATAAATAACATAATAACATTAAAAAGTAAGTGTTAGTAGATTAAATTCTAATATATTTTATAATCACCGTTACAACGCCAACCCAGTGCCTCAACATAACTAAGGCCCTCGCTCACATTCTCGGCATTCGCCTATTCACAAGTCGTTCGCAATCCCAACTTGTCCACATTCTCACCCTGCACAGTAGCGAACGAAACACTGCCGCAGGGTATCCAAAACCAGTCAGTTATGTTTCAATATCTCGAATACTATGTAATTTTCTAATGTCAAATTCTCTGGTAACTACATAATGAGCTGCTCTATCTGCCCTCTAAGGCTGCGTTTCCATCAGACATTTGCGAGGGTGCGTAGCGAGGGATGTGTTTGTTAAGAACCAATAGGAAGACTTTGTTGAACTTTCCTCGCATAACGCAGCGCGCATGAAGTGATTCTATTGGTACTTACAAACACATCCCTCGTTACGAATCTTCGCACATGTCTAGTGGAAACGCAGCCTTAGACTTGGCGTTAGTTTAAGGGGCACTACCTTGTTAACATTCTCCAGTATAATTAATGTAATTATATCATTAGTCTAAATGGAAAGGAATCAAGTATCAATTGAGAGGTTTAAAAAAGTAAGTACTCATAATTATAACTTTCATTTTATATTGACATTAATTACTCCTACCCACGTATTATTTGGGTAAGGATCAAATTTTTATGACATAGTTAAAAGGCTTTTAATTCGTCTACACTTTTAATTGACTCCGTTGTGACACGAAAATTTTACATACAATTTATATGGCTAACTTTCGTGTCACAACGGAATTAATTAAATAGTAGACGAATTAAAACCCTTAACGATGTTCGAATAATTAGGTGCCGACCCACAGATTTACTATTTATAGCATATTTATTACTTGTATCTTCACAAGCATAAACATTAACAATTACTTAATCCATAAAATAATCTCGTATAGTTATGTAATATCTATACATATAATAACGGTCCAAGTAACATTTTGTATATTACTTGTTTGTATTAGCAGACAAAATAAATACCCCAATCAAGGAATGACACTTATTTAATTGTATGGATCTGCGGCGTTAGCGATATCTTGAGTCATATTCATTAAGTTTCAATAATTTTTAAATCACTTATTACGCGCTTGAAATCTAAATGCAGTGTTCACATTTAAATATTAGATATCGATTTATGTATTTCGTTTGTGGATTTTCATTATAATTCAAGTAAAAAATTATAAAAAAACTCGCAAAATCTAATAACTTAAATTTTCTTTCCTGGCGTTTACAAGGTATTATATGAAAATATATATATTCATAAAAAATCAAATACCATAGATGAAATCGACACAAAATTGTTTATACAATATGCAACCTACACCAGTGTTATGAACTGCATGATGCCTGTTTAGTGTACTCTAATATATTTTCAAATATACTTTTAAAACGGCATTAATTAACTAACAGTATTCCCACAGAACTATATCGAGGTATTCCCATGGATAGAGATGACACAAAATGCGAATATAAGTACATCGGTTACCACTTCGTTATTACCGTGAACGTGAAATTATTATGTCAAATGTTATTTTGACCCAATCCTGTTAATAAAAAAAATACCTAAATTTCTACTTAACCATATTTCTAAAATGACACAACTAATCTATGAGGACGAGGAAATAGTCCGTAAAACATACGCAAAAACAAGTAACTTTAATATTATTTAAACCTCTGAATGTGTCACAATGAAGTATATACCACCACCATCCACCATATCAGCCGAAAGACGTCCACTGCTGGACATAGGCCTCCCCCAATTCCATGGGGGGTAAATGCCATAATCGCCACGCTTGGCATGCGGGTTGGCGATCGCAGTATCTGCACCGCACTTCAGGGATGCTGCTGCCCATCCCCCGGTGGTCTTGGCCCTAGTTTTAGGACATACCCGGGTCCGAAGTATATACTTAGGTCAGTAATTTTTAAGCTGTCTATGTGAAATTGGGATTTACTTTAAATAAGTGTATGGAAATTGATAAAAACATATAAACATATTATATATTTTGTTACTGCGTGGTTGAGTCATTGTATTGATCTAAAAATTGAAGAGTTTATATCAATCAAATATATTCTTAAAACTATGACTAAGAGCGAACATATCTTTAAAACGTGACAGATGTGGCCTTAAACCATTAGTACTCGGTTACCCTACACCTAATCAATAAAAACATATTCTATTAAACTTAACGGCTTGTTAACTTGCTATCCATAAACCGTAAAATATTAGTGTAATAATTTGATTTCATCGCTTTTATAGCCAGAACTAATAGACAACTATTTAATTACGTATTTCAAGCAATTGCTACAATCTAAAAACAAGACACGCGGCAGCTTGTCCAGCCAAGTTCACCCCAGGAACTGGCGGACAGTAGCCGTGTGTTATTTTACACGAACCGTTTGGAGCCACTTTTGACCCCCCAATAACTCCAAATCTATCTAACATAAAAAAAAAATGAAATTTGGTATCTAGACACGCGGCAGCGTGTTCAGCCAAGTTCACCCTAGGAACTGGCGGACAGCAACCGTGTGTTATTTTACACGAACCGTTTGGAGCCACTTTTGATCCCCCAATAACTCCAAATCTATCTAACATAAAAAAAATGAAATTTGGTATGTAGACACGCGGCAGCGTGTTCAGCCAAGTTCACCCCAGGAACTGGCGGACAGCAGCCGTGTGTTATTTTACACGAACCGTTTGGAGCCACTTTTGACCCCCCAATAACTCAAAATCTATTTAAAGGCTGTCCACGAAAAAAAGTGGTCGGTGTTATAACGACAAATTAGAAAAAAAAACTAAGAAAAACAATTTCATGGGCTATTTAAATTAAAGTTTTACTAGTGTTCTTTAAAATTAATAAACCTCCTGTTTAACAAATTAACACTGGTAAAATACCCTGACTTTGCTTCGGGCTCCTTCCATCAATCTCTGTACATCACTTTCGGTCACCTTTTTTACATGTCGTATCCCACATTCTTTTTACCACTATTTTCCAATTTTCTTTTCATTATTGCCCAATAACGCTCTACCGGCCGGAGTTCTAGGCAGTTTGGTTGATTTGCTAATTTCGGTACAAAGGAGATATTATTTTCAGTGTACCATTCTAAAACAGATTTGGCATAATGTGAGGACGCTAAATCAGGCCAGAATAAGACAGGCTCTGTGTGGTTTCTTATAAACGGCAATAAGCGTTTTTTCAAAAAACTCTTTCGTGTAAATGGATTGGTTAATCGTACCCGTAGTAACAAACGATTTGCTTTTTTGACCACATGTACAGATGGCTTGCCAGAAAAGGAATTTTTTTGCAAATTTATCAACTTTTTTTGTTGTAAATTTTTTATTGGCATTCCTTCTTTGATTTGACACATAAAACTGCAAACCTGGTAATTGCTTAAAATCTGCTTTCACATATGTTTTGTCGTCCATCAAAATACAACTAAACTTCGTCAAATATTTTGTATACAACTTTCGAGCCCGGGTTTTACATAATTTATCCTTTGTAGCATGGCGATTAGGAACTGTAGTTGTCTTGTACGATCGTCAATCTGCACGCTGCTTGATTTTTTGGACATACGATTTCGATACCTGGCAACGTCACGGACAGAGAGAGTTGGATTCTTCTTAAAATGCTCGATTACTTTTTTTGCCTTAATTTTATCAGCAGGACCGCGGTTTCTACCTGAACCACCTTTTCTTGAAACAGACAATCTGGACTGATAATTAGCCAATACCTTTTGCACGGTTGACTTTGGAACTTTTAATAATTTGGCTAACTTTCCTTGCAATATACCGATATTTTGGCTGTAGGTGTACACGATCTTTTTTCTGATGTCCAGTTGGCTAGACGACATTTTATAAATGTTACGAATTTATAAACTCCAAATAGCCCTAAACGATAGTTTATTCTTCCCGCTATTTAACAATCAAAGTGACAGATGTCAGTTGTCTTTTTTTTTTTATTAAATGATGACCACTTTTTATCGTGGACAGACCTTAACATAAAAAAATGAAATTTGGTACACGTATTAAGATCCATTAGAACAACTAGAACCCCAAATTTCATAAATTTAGAATAGATATTAAATTTTTTAAATAATTAAGTCTATCTGATCTATTCAGTAAATGTCATATTCGTAAAAAGGAAATGTTAACGAAGATTATCATCCTATTACTAAAACTTATAAAAAACATTTGTATTCATGTTAAAGTAACAAAAGCAGCGACAATATTTATTTTTTATTGTTCGATTACCGTAACCGTTGAAGAATAAGTATGACACACAATCCTTTTAGGGTGTTCGTTACTACGTTCTAATTTTATGGTGGTTTTTGTGGCGCCACCTGCTGTGAATCATACTGGTAATGGATCTAACCACGGTGTTTGGTTGAAACTGCCTACAAGTCAACGGATTGACATCATAACTAAATGTATATTAACATTTAGATGAATCAGTTAGTTTCAATGAACTCAACCCTCAAAAAGGAGGAGGTATATTTTTTAAATTGTTACATCAGAGTCACGCTATGTATATGTTAAACCCGATAGTTGCGTTGCGATGTATTATTTTTATGTACTTACCGTCCGTAGGATATCGCTTTTTTCTCATATCTCTGTCATTCTGATTTTGACAGACAGAAATATGAATTTGAGGATATCCCTCGTTTCGCGGGAATTGGAATTTTCAATACAAGTACAAGTGGGGATGGAACGAAAGCCCGTTATGCGACTGAAGCCTTGTAGTGGAAGTTGTACGCCAAAAAAAACCCCAAATCGATGTACAATTTAGCCGTTTAGTGCTGAGTATTTTTTTTTGTACGGGATTTTTTTAGAAACCTTTCTTGTGTGGTATTATATGAAAGGGCTTTTTGAGGCAATCCTAAAAATATACCACATCGTTACATTTCAGTCATTTTATATAAGAAGGAGCCCAAACTTTGGTATGTTTAGAAATTTATTATAGTTTTAATTTAAAAAAATGGCTGGAATGTAATGATGAGCTATATTTTAAGAATTGCCTCTAAAATCCCTTTCAAATGATACCACACAAGATAGGTTTCTGAAAAAAAATCCCATACGAATAAAAAGGCTGGGCACTCCCCACCTAACGCATTTTTTTTAATACTGTGGGTCAAACATATAGTTTTGACGTCTAGTATGCATGTGCCAAAGGCTAAACTGTACATCAACTTGCGGTTTTTCGTTGGAATCGGGCTTGTCCACTATTGAAGACCAAACTGTACAGCATGTTGGAGAGCCTGCCTAAAACGGTACTACCAGGGTGGTCTGGAGGAGGAGGATTTTATAAATGTGACACCTGACGCTAGTAAATAAGTGGCTGCGAAACCCGGATGTCAACATATTATGATAGTTTTAATATTTGTAATCTCCTACACTTTCGAATTAGTGGAGACCGGTACTATTTTAGGGAGTAAAAATGAACATAACACAACATACAGAAATTAATTCACTTCTACTTATTATTGGATTTCGGTACCAAAAATATTGCAAACACTAATCGCAATTAATCTGCGCCTACCTACATTAACAGTTATTTCCGTGGATCCACTAATTACCATGGGCGCTTTCGTGGCGCCAGCTCTAAAGGTGTAAATTATAGATTCGATCGTCTTTTGTTTGGAACTACTTGTATTTTCGCGTCCAAGTAATGTAATTAACTCGTTTATTAGAAGTTTTATCGGAGCAGTAAACTGAGTCAACCTGGGAGTAAAACAACTGGAGATCTTTTAATCGCCTTTGTCGTTGCTGCATGCCATGCAATATGTACTCGTACAATTCACAGGTACTTTTGATTTAATTCTGGTCATCATACACTGAGATAATCAGACATACAGATATCGTTAGTTTTGTCGTATTCTTATTGATGCTATAAATGAAACCAGTATAAAATATACACGAGAATTAATCATTATGATTACGATTGCCTGTATCAATCCAAATACTACAATTCAACGAAAGTTTTACAAAAAGTTACGATATGTGGGGTCCCCTTGGGATGGCCTACAACGAAATGACATTATGATAAGCAGATTTTCAACATGCCACATCTGAAACCAAAACATGACCCAAAGCAAAGTTAAGTAAACGGATGACGAACGAGGTCTTTAATTACCGTATGCAGTTAACGAAGGTCAATTTCACTAAACCGTAACCAGTTCGGTAACCAGGAGCATTATACGCCTCCTACGAAGCCCACTCATTGTTGATCGCTCCACCCGATCCAGTTAAATGCTTAAAATATGAGCCTTCTAACATTGTTTTATAAAGGCTTAGTCCGGACTGTACCAATAAAAATTCTTCGTTACCAATTTAGGTAACAAACTGAATTCACGTAATTCCTCGAAAGCCAATGTTTACTTTAACCATGTATGTCAATTAAATTGGGAACGCGTGTATACACGTTAGTAAAATTGATCGGTGTCACTGAGGATTTTCATTTGAAGTATGCAAATTAAGTTTAAGTGGATTTGTCATGGTGCTAATGAATCAGACGTTTGTTCAGAATGACACACTTTCATCCATGGAAATTAGATATTTATTTTAACATATTATGCTTATGATGAATTTGTGCGTGTTGTGACAATTGCTAATAATGCTCTCAAAACAGAAATCAGACGTTTATGGGATAACAAATTTGACTATTTATTTAGCAGATGCAAGGTTGCGATCGCGTCAACGTTGATTATGATACAAGGCTGCCATTTGCACGTATGGTCTGCTATTACTCTTGCCTACAATGCTATCTCTATTATTGCACCTAGAACAACGTATATGTTACTTTATTACGTTCAATTGTTTGTCGTTTATGGAACTAGCCTCACTAGAATTGACAAGGACAAAACATTTAGGATATGCAATTCGTTGCATGCGTATAAAACGAGGATACAGTCTTAGATTTAAAGCGATAGTAAGGCAAAACAAAACCGTTGTTTTGCAAAAATCCTTTGTGCGTAATAAATATAGGTATACTGTTAAAACAAAATAATAATATTTTATTATTACAATTTATAACACTAAACCAGTTAAGTTTTCACATACATGATGAATCTCCATGTAAATTATAAATTTACCAGCTCATTCGACTTTTCCGCCGGCATTTAATTCCTCACTGCTAAATTGACGCGAAGCTTGCGATTTTCATTAACATGCCAATACCAAACTGAGGTGTGTTTACTTTACAAAATCAGAAGGGCCTGGTTCGTATCCATCCAAACAAAACTGCTAAGAATCACTATTTATAACTTAACGTTCACTGATCCATCTATCAGTTCTGGTTGAGAACGTTTAATCTCTTATTTGTAGTCATCCGTGATTCAGCAATAGTCTCAGGCAATGACAATGCGGTGCTTAGTTATGACGTGGATGGAGAATTTATGAAGCCGAAAATTCAGGTCGACTGAACAACTGAATCAGATAAGTGGGATTCTAAATTAGCTATTCAGAGTGAGTAAAACAAAGCTGGGACCGCGACGAGTATGCAAACACCCATGTGCACGCGCCAATCTGGGTCACTTCGTATTTATCCTGCAAATTATAATACTCGTACTCGCTCAAAGCATTCATAAATGCAGTCAATCGATATTAAATAACATTGTCATTGACTTACATTTCCTCTTGAATGTACTTACACGATACATCAGTTCCTTTAAGCGTTCATTGTCCACTGTTGTATCATTATTTAGGTACTTACGTGTTTGCCAATTGCTAATAGACGACGGCAAACGTAAAAATCGTGAGCATACTATTTCAGTTTGCACAGTGCCTACGCTTGAGCGAATCTCTGAGGATGGCGCCAAGATTCTTTAGGTATTTATCTCGAAGATGTTAAGCGTAAGTTTGACAAACAAGCTCCACAAGTTCTAACGCGGTCTGTAATTTAAAAAAAATCTCGATCTCTTCTTATTATTGCAATGCATAAATTTTGACTTAATGCTCATACATTAAGCCGAAATTGCGTTTTGTTAAAAATGTGCTGTCGAGTTTTTTGAAGCAACTCTTCAACATCTAATGCTAGGTCAAGACCGTTCCAAGTCAGCCACGCACCTTAGTGTGTCTAAACAAATTGTACCATCTACAGAATGCACGTAAGCCACCAACGTGACTGGTATCTGTATATCTTTTATCTACACGTATATTGTCATTACAAGATGTGTTATGCCTACCGCTTACACCTTGTTCCCTTTACAGTTCCACAAATATTGAATGACAATTTGAATAAGAAACATAATATGTATTCGTCTGTATGTTCGATTGGTATTTATATCCAAGTGGATATCGTATATCAAGAGGCGCAAAAAATGTTACAATTTCAATCTGTTTTTCTCATCAAGTGAGTCAATTTTATCAATATCTTCACATTCTGCTACTAAATGGGATGCGATCAACGAATTCACAATTTAATAATTATTTAATTGATAAACCGTTGGAACCTCGATGTTTTCAATTTAATAAGGTACATGTCATAGACAAATAGCATTAAAAGCGCATCTTATATCCTAGTTATGCCTATTAAGTCACTTACACGGTTATATTATTTAAGCATAGTCAAGTTAAAGAAATCTGTGGTATTTTTTTGGAAACATAATTCTGTATTTTAATGTTTCTTTTTACACGACTGGCCCGAAAAGGAGTAGGTACCTATAATGTCATCAATATTCATGTATGTATACATAAGAGATTCTGGTCCTAACCCTGTCTGTTGCCTGTATAGTGTTTTTAAAATAAATCTATTGTTACTACTTATTGCATAATGTATGACATATTTCTTGTGTTAACTATTTTGATTTACGAAAATAAGCAGTGCTACTTACTCGTACTAATTCGTATTGATGTTTATTATTAGTTCCACACACCTATCAATTTGTCAATACAACCATCTTTAATGTAAATGATATGAACGATTGTTTTTTCCTTTAGTCTTATAGTAACGTCTCTAGGTTGTTAGTGTTAAATTGATAGGTGTGTAGAACTCTTCATATGTATGTATTCAGCCTTAACGGATTTGCGTGGTTGTTGCCATGACATTGAGGAACCCCAAATAAATAGAAATCCACATACCAACGACTCGTTAAATAATTATTAGCGTAGACCCGGGTCCGGTGTGTGACGCGCTTTCCGGGTAGTAAAACTGTACCAACAATCCCAATGTCAGGTTTTATGGCGGCGCAACATCGGTATTTTAGTTTTAGGTTATTTAAAACTAAACCAAAATAAACACGTTTGTTGATTAAAAGCTGCGGTACCGAGTGGTTCGTGATCGTGGATTCGAATCCTGGCTTATACTGGTCACTGAGTTTTTAGGGTTCCGTAGCCAAAATGGCGAAAACGGAACCCTTATAGATTCGTCATGTCTGTTCGTCCGTCCGTCCGTATGTCACAGCCTATTTACTCGGAGACTATGAGCACTACAATTATGAAATTTGACAGGAAGGTGTATGCTATGAACCGCTATAGAAATATGATGTGATAATACGAAAAAATATTAAACTGGGGGGCACCCCATCTATGTAACAGGAGGGTCATTTTTTTTTTCTATGTACGTAGGCGTTTGGGTTATATATAGATAGGCCTTCAAAAATGACATAGAGGTTTCTAAGAAACCTTTCCATTTAAATCAACCGTTAGTGAGATATTAGCTGTCAAAGTCGTAAAAAGTTTGTCCCCCCCCTGTAATTTCCAAACTATGAAGTAGAAAATTCTGAAAAAAATCAAGATTATGTACATTGATAAACACTTTCAACGATTTTTGGTTTGAACAAAATAAGTCTAACGGTTTTTGAGTTATTGCTGAAAAACTGTCTTGCCTCAACTCAAAACTCAAACTCACTTTCAGAGTTATAAATATAAACACTCGGTACCTACTTATATTTATGAGAAAAAAGGCACGCGACTTTCAATCTGGGGGTCGCGGGTTCGAACCTCAGCTCGTACCACTGGGTTTAAAAAAAAACTTGTGCACGAAATATCATTTGAAATTAATATTTTTTTTAACAGTAGCTTTTTGTGAAGGACAAAATTGGTTAGAAGGTCAGATGGCAGTTGCTTTCGTAAAACTAGTGCCTACGCCAAATCTTGGGATTAGCTGTCAAAGTGGACCCCGGGCTCATTAGGGCACAATCGAGAAAAACGCTAGGACGATGACATACAATACGTAACGTATCTGATCCTGAAGCAAAGTTTTAAGCTGGCTAACGTCGAAATGGGATATAGTGTAAGTGTAATGGCATGGTTTGTATTACATGAGGTCTAATCGGTCTAACGCTTAACTGAGTCTGTTCCGGAGGGGTGACAACTTGATAAGACTGACGTTCGACTGAAGTTACCGTCGTTTGATGTTCCGTAAACACACGTTACCCCTCCCGTAACCGCTCCTTTCCCTTAGGAACAGACTCAGTTACTCGTATGCGTCAGGCCTGTGATACTTGTTATTAGCAGTCGGTCAAAATTATTTTGTAACATCCAGTGAAGGTGCGAACGTCATTTTCTTTTTGACATTATGACATTTCTGTTTGTATAGTTCTTGTCATTGATAAGATGGAACAAATAATACAGGAAGTTATACAAAATAAATAAATTGTGTTTTTTCAACCGACCGTAATAGGTACTGTATTACAAATAGATTAGGTACAGGTATCAAACTCATGAAAGTCACGATTTAAAAATTATGTTGTACATTTTATTGCCTTCCGTTTGGTTACATGCTGTATTTATGTGAAGATTAATTTTATATCTATTTTTCGTCTATTTTTGCTTCTTAACTGTAATCTACCTACTTACGGTACTGTTACATACGGATAATTGAGATAATTCATTACGCCATAAGAAAATCATGGCGTTGCCGACAGCCGAAATTGCCTGACGGCCCAATGCACACACAAAATGTTGTTCAACCATCAAATACATGTTTGTACACTTGAAGAGTCGAATATATGTGTAAACTTGTAGTAATAAAATATATGTGTATAAAAAAGATACGTTTTCCTTGTATCTCGAAAAAAAGTAGTCACTAATAGCAAATAACGATAAAGATCGATAAGTGAGCGCAATAAAAACTCAGTTAGTGACCTAAATTGATGTTCGGATTTCGCAATCAAGTCCCGGTGGCCACAATTTTTAGAATTGAACGTCTAGACGCACAGTCATTTGCATTGACACCTAGTCAATGATTCTTTATGGGTTCGGTCCTATTGAAAATTAGCTTTGTTTCAGTGAGTGATTGTCCGTAGAT
This sequence comes from Notocelia uddmanniana, assembly GCA_905163555.1. Lineage (NCBI taxonomy): Eukaryota > Metazoa > Arthropoda > Insecta > Lepidoptera > Tortricidae > Notocelia > Notocelia uddmanniana. The sequence continues at coordinate 8,336,750 of LR991069.1, read as the reverse complement.
GTTATCGCTATATTCGAGGGCGGGCTGTCGCGGTTGTTAAAATTAGGAACGGAAGTCTACGAATATCTGTATTACGTTGTCTATATACAGCTTAATTTACAGAAGAGGACATCTTTAGGAGTATAAAGTTTTATGTATTCTGAAATAAATTAGAAGGACAGAGGAAATGAATCACGTAAAAGCGGGAATATTCTTATGACACACTACCTTTTTTATCATAATTACCAATTTTTTTTTTACTGTATGCCACCGTTAAGATGTTTACACCGCTATAAACTGGGAGTAAATACTAAATTGCAAGCATTTTTACTAAGCTACAATATTGTAACGTAATTTACAATTTACCTACCTAAGTTGTTGAATTCGTCGTTGATATTGCGCAACGGAGTTTTTTTAGCAGGCAGTTTGTTATATATAAATTAAAATAAATAATTTTATCTAATCTTATATCTATGTAATTGTATGATTACAATTTACGATTAATTAGTGACTCAAGCCATCTATTATTTTATTTAATCCATTTTTCTCACTTTGCAAAATTACTTCAAAATTATGCGGTCAGAAGCAATTTTAATGACACCTACGCCCGACATTGGATTAGCACAAAATTCTGAGCTATTATAAATTAGATATAATTCACTTTACCACAGGCTTCGTGACTGAAAGTACGATGATTATGTTAAAAACCGCACTCATCTGTCCGTCGACATTTTTGTAATTTGCTTTTTTACCTATAAGTCCAATACAAAAAAAATGTACTCCAAAATAGGAGGCAACATAGATGATCGAAACAAAACACTCTTACAGTGTTCCTGTAAATTAAAAATAAATGAAAAATGTTTCACTTACCGTGACAATAACATACAAAATCACAGGAAAATACGCCATATTCACTTCGCAGCACTTCATTTCTTACACAAAACAAACTCGTATTTTGTCAGTAAAGAACTGTTCCTATAGTCTTAGTATTTTATCTACGCTATCCTTCCCAAGACAATAGATAAAACTTTATTATCATAATCAATTCTGATCTAGGATTATTTTATAGGTTCAGTGTTTATCTGAGTGATATGTATCTATAGATTTTCAAACATTACCATACTACACGTTAGCGGTATTTATTATAAGGTCGAACTCACAAAGAGGGCTCAGCACCTTTGTACAGATATACAGATTTAGTGAATAATATTTTCCAGTATTAGTTTAGAAGAAGTCATGTCAAATGGCAAAATACCACCAGTTTTAATTCTGACATTTGACATTGACTAATAAAGTTTCATATTAACAGACACGAACTCGTCAATAATTGAATACGATTATTGATAGCCACTACGAGTCTAGTCGTAATCCGAGATTTCCGAGTTTAGCCGATGGGGTAGAATTACTTAGTACATCTGTACCTTGTCGCTTTAACGCAACGTTCAAACTGTCATACAAAATTCCCAATAGGTGAAAGCGACAAAGTATCCAAGTGTCCAGGTACTTATGAGTTCGACAGTACTCATATTGGTGTGGTTTGGCGTCTAGAAGAACTCTAGAAGGGGTTCCCAATATGGGGATGCTAAAGGGTTTACGACAAGAATGCTATTCGTGTCGTTTTCCTGTCAGAATTGTTGTTTAGGAAAAGTTGATCATCATTGTAATACATAAGTCTTATTGCTTAAAGGCACAAGACGTACGACGCGAGAATATACACAAAAAGTTATGTCGCATCTTTTTTAGCTTTCTCGTGCTAGTCGCGCGGACCATATAGGGCCGCCATCATATACAGAGTGTGGCCTGTAATAGGAGCAAAAAATTAAACGGTACACTATTGAGCTCTCCAGCAATTATTTCCAAATGATTTTAATTGAAAAAAAAGGTTTTTTTTTTTAATTTTTTTTTCGCAAATGTAGCTTATCTGTACTTTTTTACTCTAGTGATATTAATAACAATTTATTCAAAAAAGACTAAAAATTTATTAAAAAAAAATAAAAAATGCCAGAAATATTCTTTCAAACCAAAAATGCGACAACGATTATGAGTCACAATTTGAAGCAACCTCAAAATCAGCATTGACTGCCGCGCTATAATCTCTGGGTGCCAAGATCCATTACTTGGAGGTCGTAACTTTAGATCAAAATTTCTCCCAATTGTAAAAAGATAAAAAAAATTTGGACACAAGAGGTTACTGCAGATGCTCTAAGGAAGCGTCCTTTAAATTTATTGCTCCTATTACAGGCCACACCCCGTATATCGTTGCAAACAAGGAGCTCACAAATATCTGAACGGAACTCCATTGCCAAGGCGTTAAAGTGAATTTTCAAATATTTTTGATCATCCTGAATAGTGCTGATATATTTGACGGTGACTGTGCTACCCGCTAGAATGGAATGAGAAACGAAATTAGCAAAGTACCCAAACAAAATTTCTATACGAATTTAAAGAATAATAAAGATAAGTATGTTTATGATTTAATAGAGCTCGATAACCTAGTTCCGAACGTGTTTGATCGGCGCTAATAGATATATTTTCCTTGCTGATTTGATATGTAAACATGCGAATATGGGGAGCACTTTATCTCGCGGTGTGGTATTTAGATACAAGCGAAAGGCAATATTATAACAAAACTGGCCAAGTGCGAGTAGGACTCGCGCACCGAGGGTTCCGTAAAAATATTTTTATTCTATAATGTACCTAAAATGTACGGTTTTCGCAAATTTTCCTTTATCTGTGCTATAAGACGCTGCTTCGTAAAATATATTGATTTTATTAATTTCCGTAAGGATTTCGTTCATAATTGATATCCGAGCGTCCGAGAGGCCTCTTAACACGAATCCGAGGTAAAATTTGGAAAAAGTCGCAGCTATATTGATTTTCTTCATTTCCTTCCCGATTTCGTTCAAAATCGATATCTGAGCGTCCGAGAGGTTTCGTAATACGAATCCTAGGTGAAATTTTGAAAAAGTGGCGGCCATGTTGATTTTCTTCATTTCCGTCCCGATTTCGTTCAAAATCGATATTTGAACGTCTGAGAGGTTTTCTTATACGAATCCAATGTAAAATTTAGAAAAAATGGCGACATTATTGATTTTCTTCATTTCCGTCCCGATTTTGTTCAAAATCGATATCTGAGCGTCCGAGAGGTCTCTTAATAAGAATCCGAGGTAAAATTTGGCACTCCATACATGCCAGGAATTGTAACAAAAAGTTTAATGTTACTATAATATATAGGCGTGTGGGGTATATTGGATTGGCTCTTAAAAATATTCAATATTTATCTTTTCATTTAAATCAACCGTTTAATATTAGTATTACATACTAGCAGCCCGGCCCACGGGTATACCACTTCACGGGTATTTAAAAAAAAACCGGCCAAGAGCGTGGCGGGCCACGCTCAGTGTAGGGTTCCGTAGTTTTCCGTCCGTCACATTAAGTTGACATATTAAGTACAGAAACACAAAACCCTAAAAAGCACGTCATTTCATTGTGATTTTGTAGAAATGACAGGTACAATAAACACCTGTTTATACGGTTAAATTACAAACTTAGTTCAGAAATTATTTTTGTAATTTTTTCAAAAACTATTCAACCTATCAAGTTCAAAATAATTTTCCTACAAAGTTTTTATAAAGTTCTACTTTTGAGATTTTTTTCATATTTTTAAAACTTATGGTTCAAAAGTTAGAGAGGGGGGGGGAGGACACATTTTTTTTTACTTCTGGAGCGATTATTTCCGAAAATATTAACATTATCAAAAAATGATTTTAGTAAACTTCTATTTATTTTTAAATACCTATCTAACAATATATCACACGTTAGGGTTAAAATGAAAAAAAAAATATCACTCCCCACTTTACGTATAGAGGAGGTACCCTAATAAAATATTTTTTTCCACTTTTTATTTTACCACTTTATCGGCGTAATTGATATACATATTAGTACCAAATTTCAGCTTTCTAGTGCTAACGGTCACTGAGATTATCCGCGGACGGACGGACGGACAGACGGACGGACAGACATGGCGAAACTATAAGGGTTCCTAGTTGACTACGGAACCCTAAAAAAACAAAATTGAAAATTATGAAACACAAATAATTAACTAATATTTATTCTATCATCAATAGTTTTCGCAGCGCACACGATGTAAATAATATTTTAGGTTTTTTTTTACATTTTAGGTTACATTATTGCAGTTTTAGTAGGAATCTCTAATTTTTTGAAAATATAATCAAGCCCAAAGTCAGTGTCACCCGAGGAGAGTGTAGTTTCCTAACAGTGAAAGAATTTTTCCAATCGGTTCGGTAGTTTCGGAGCCTATTCAATGCAAACAAACAAATAAACAATCAAATCTTTCCTCTTTTTAATATTAGTACAGATTAGCTGTCTAAGTCGTAAAAATTGTGTCCCCCCCTCACTCTGATTTCCAAACTATGAAGTTTAAGATTCTGATAAACATTGAGATGGTGCATATTAGTAAACACTTTCAGCGACTTTTGGATTCAACAAGATAGGTTTACCATTTTTTGAGTTATCGTTGAAAAATAGTCTTGCCCAAACAAAAGAACTTAAGTGCCGTGAGTTCCCTATGAAAAAACGACTTGTTTTGATTCAATGTATTATATAGTGGTTTTAAATGTGGACTAGTAGGGGTCGGTATGGAACTTTGTGCGTGATCCGACACGCACTTGGCCGGTTTTTTTTTCTTTTTATAGATTACAGGACAGGCTCTCTATCCTCTTCCTCACGCACATATACATCTTATCTGAGCGTTAGTTCCAGTGTCATTGGCAGCTTGGAATCCCTGGACCGTGCCTTTTTTTCTCTCAAATTGTTTCGTGGGGGCATCATCAGTTGCGACTTCCGAGAAACATTCCCATGTGTATGAGACATTCAAGATTATATGACAAATTCTCACGACAAAATAAGAGACACCGGTTATGGACTATATCGTAGCCCGTTGCTGTTCAGTAATGAAGTAACTAGGAAGTGTAGTAGACTAGACCATTTAATTGATTTTCATTCCTCATACTCTGAAAGGCGTGCTGTGAAAGTGGTAATTCTGCTCTAGAACAAAAAGGATTTTCCTCCTACTCTGAAAGTAGGTCATTGTGCATTTAAGTGGAGTGCTGGAAGTAGTACATATCTGCCCTAGATTAAAAAAGCATTGAAAAAAAAAGTTTTGTGCAAATATATTTTTTAATTTCCTCATATTCGAAAAGAAAAGTGGAGTGGGTGAAACCATCCATTTCTGCCTCAAACTATTGTCGCTGCTCTTTCTTCGTTCGAACGACTAAATATCTCGTCAGAAATGGGTGCCTTTCAGGCCTTGGTTAACAATCTACTAATTCATTTTTCGCGCGCACTCATTTTGCACACACACAGCTTCCTATTTTATTTATACTTTCAGTGGTTAAAACAAGTGATTATACAAACGCGTTTCTTCCTTTAATGCAGTCGTTTTTGCTTACATAATATATTTTTCATAAAATCGTATCATTCTATTCGCAATAGAACACAGACACAATTTACCACATTTGTTTTCCAGGATCGCACTGTAAGACGTTTCAGTACATGAGCAAATACGAGTATTAAGGATAATTCACAGTACACCGTTCCGTGTCCGGGCCGGCCCGTTTTCTATGACAGCAATACGCCAGCCATTGGGTGGTCGGGCCGTGTCCGGGCCGTCGATGCACGGAGGCGGCCCGGTGCCGGCCCGGAATGAACAGGGCTAAGCCACGCTACGGCCGGCGTATTGTTGTCGTAGAAAACGGGCCGGCCCAGACACGAACGGCCTACTGTGAATTATCCTTTAGGTGTGAAGTATGTGAAGAATCACCGATGCGGTGAAATGCAATCGGGAATTGGAAGTATTGCGTTTACTTGTGTACCATTGCGTCTTGTAAGATAAGATATTGTGTAAAATAAGGACTGTGAGGAATAACCAACGTGGTAAATTGCTGTTACGAAAAATTCTGATTGAGAACAATTTGCGAATAGGAAGAAACGGTGTTGTATAGAGACTAGCGCAATTTGTTTTAGTTAGCCTAATAGATCCAGGTGCTATTTGTAGGTAAGTTTGAAATTTGGTAATACCCATTTAATTAGTGCCCAACTTTATGAGCTAGCGAGTATTAAGTCATAGTCAAGTCGGTGTGATATTTCCAAAGAGGACGAAGGCTAAGCTTTTAAACCTATTTATAATACCAATTAAAGATGTCAATAAAATAGAATTCCTCAATAACTTTCATCCCAGCTCAATTATCAAAGGTTAACAATTTAATTATAATTTCAACACTATAATGAATAATAATTTTCGTAATTTGATTAATAAATACTTTTGAACTGGTTTATGAATAAGGTCAATTTAGTGAATTATATTTAAATTTTAAGCATGTCATTACGTTTTTTTGGGAATGAAGATTTGGTTTTATGTATGTTTTTAGAAAGAGAATGAAGTACAGCCCATAATACGATAGAATTTTGCTTTAAAATAATAACAATATACAGGATGGGCATTGTAACAGGAGCAAATATTTTAAAGGACGCTTCCTTAGAGCATCTCCAGTAACTTCCTATATCCAATATTATTTCAAGTCGGAAAAAAATTTGATGTAAATTTATGACCAATGATCCAAGTAATGGATCTTGACACTACGAGATTATAGCGCGCCAGTCAATGCAGTGTTTGAGGTAATATCAAGTTATGAGTCATAATAATTTTTGTATTTTTATTTAAAAGTTATTTTTGGTATTTAATTTTTCTGTTTTTATTTTAAAATATATAGTTATTATATCACTCTCGAAGAGTAAATAAAAATACACGTAAGCTATCGTTAAAAATAAATTAGGATCTTTTTAACTGGAAATAATCGTTGGCTTGCTCGAAACTAGACAGTTTAATTTGTTGCTCATATTACAGGGTCCGCCCTGTATTAGATACACGGAGCCTTTATAAGCTAACGTTAATTGTAAATTGTAACGTTTATCTATAAAGGCTAGGCCAGCATTGCATGCATGCATTGTCATAACATATACCGTGAAGTCTGGCAACTGCAAGGCCGGTGCATCGACATTGCCTGATAGTGATAACACACTGCAGTTCAATAGATTATGTACATAATCAATTTAGCATAGTAATGTGCGTGTTTACATAATTGGAACACACACAATTGCTGCATATCTGTAATCTACAGATATACTACCTTCATAATAAGACACACAGACAGGACTCGTATTGTTGTCCTTAAGATGCGTGAATTTGAGGTGATTGGCGTAAAATGAAATTTGACCATGGCTCTTTTGTATTAACATAGATCATCAAGTCAGCTGAAGGACATTCACTGCTGGACATGAAATAGGCCTCCCCCATAGAGTTCTACAACGACCGATACTGCGCCACCCGCATCCAACGGACACCTGTGACCTATTTACCAGGTCATCAGTCCACCTTGTGCGGGGCATTCCCACGCCACGCCCTCCGGTACGTGGTCGCCACTCGAGAACTTTTCCGCCCCAACGGCCATCTTGGTTCTACGTGCTATGTGCCTTGCCCACTGCCACTTGAGAACACAGATATCTTATATGTATGTAGTAATAAGTCTCAAAATTAACGTCATTGGTGACTTAAGAAAAAAAGGTTTTATTTTGTTTCTGGTAGTATTTGTTTGCAGTAGTCCGCACTGCGGGCAAATTGAGGCAAGAAATAAATTCTTACTAGGCCGTGCTCGCACAAGGGAGCGTATTACTGAAGAAAATCTCAGTATTAATTTCACTTTGGACTACCGGATTTATTTATTTATCACTGCAGTATATTAAGTAGGCCGGCAACTCCAAGGGTGTCACATGCATGTCTTACAAAACACTAGCCTTAGCTTGAGTCATCGCTTTAAAATTCCGATTGCATTTAAATATGACCTATTGAGCACCCTGTATTGGTGATAATAAATTTAAATATATTTGATATTCATTTTAATGCATTTTTATAGTAGCGTAGGTATTTTGGCAATGGTATTGGAATTAAAATCTGTGTAAAACATGAATAGAATTCTGGCATAATACGTAGTTCATAATCAATAAGGAAACTGGAAGACATGAAATGTACTATAAGGAAATTAAAAATGTATAATGGCAAGGAAAAACCCGTGCTCAGTCAGCCTTTGACTCAAATATGCGTTCTTATCAGGCCAATTAAACAACGAAAAATAGCAATGGATTCAAACAAGTAGTAATAACATTCTTTCATTTCAGTGGTCGCATTACGTAGTATTAATTGTCATCGCTATCGCAAAACAAAGCATTTTCTGAGTGGTTTTGCCATCTCATACCTTGTCTTAGCTTTCCTCCTGGATAAAAAATTGCAAACGCCAACCCTTATTAAAAAAATGAATTGAAATGTTTATATGCCAGTCTTTCGGCGATAGTTGAATCACTTAAAGCCGAGACACACCGAATGCTTGTGCAGCACGTGCGCGTGTGCGTGACATGGCACGTGCTGCGTACGAATTCGGTGTGTCTCGGCTTTTAGGCCGTGTTTACGCACAGGAATTATTTCGGGAGTTATTTAAATTAATCGTTTATGACAAGGGCACACGTCGTGTCACACGAATATTTATGTGCGCGAACGCGGTCTTAGGTTCTAGGTATTAACTGTACTATACACCTAACCTAGGTGCGAATTAATAAATAATTATATCATACATACATACATAAACTCACGCCGTTATCCCATGGGGTAGGCAGAGACCAAAGAACGCCAAATACTACGGTCCTTACATACTTCTTTCGCTTCGATCACATCCATACATCTTCTCATACACGCTCGTCGGTCACGGGTACTTCTGACCTGGCCCTTATATCATAACACATAAAACGTACAATCCCGACATACCTACGTATCATATTTGAATATTTTATTGCCAAATCACTGCTGAATGCTGTATGAACTTTGAAATGGACCTATGCGGTGTCAGCGTAAAATAATTACTACAATGACTTAATATTTCATTCTAACTAAATATGCTCGTAGTGCCCTATTGATAAGTGATATAGTGCCTAGTTACCATATGCCTGAGTAAGTAAGATACATATGTTTGTCCAGTTTACAGTTCGAATGCAAGTTTTGTCAATTTTTTACTCTGTTTTCCAACAATAAACGACGAAGAAAAATATCAAGATGAAGACGACTGGAATTTGACAGTTCAAAGCAATACCGTTGGCAATTCTATTCACACAATTAAACAGCAGTAACACCAGTCGTCGTGCTAAGGTAAACAAAGAAGATAATAGTTACAACTCTCCATACAGACTCGTCCCTGTACTACTTTCGCAAATTAATAACATTTTTACGCTCATTGAGAACAAAAATAACGAACATCCATCAAATCGTGACTTCTTATTGGCTACAAATCAAATAACTTTATTTTCGTAAACGCTATAGGTACAAAATCGTATATAATTTACGATTATCTTGTGAGCTAAACCTTGCCAAGGGCGAAAGTTAAAAGCAAACAAGTTTTATAACATCTGGAAATGGATGTAGGTAGGTACATTTGTATTGATTTCATCTTTATAAACTTCATTGAGTGACGTCAAAGGGTTCATATAATACGGTTGAACTAATTCATGTGGTTTTGCGTAACATTAATCCTAATATTTGTGTAAACAATTGACTCTGCTCAACAGTTCTGTAAAGGGTACTTATGTTATATCAATTTAGTTCAACTTTTTAACGTACTAAGAGAAATAGATTCATGTGTTGTTTCCTATGTATTTCGAAAAAACAAGACATTTACAGACTATTAAGCATGGGTACTCGAGTCAAGAAGACGTTTTGTGACAACAGCATAATAGGTACTTATTAACAAGAACTTCCGTTTTAAGCGTATGAACATGAATGCAATGTCAAAACGGTCGATGTTTATTAAGGATTGTGAGATACTTCAACCCATGTCGGACTGCAAAATACCATATGCACGAAATTACCATTACAATACCTAGCTATCTATAATGACGCATTCAAACGATAAAGGCTCAAAGATTAACCAATACCAACCAATTATTATTTTCCAATAGAGACATGATCTGAGATCGGATACAAAAATGGTTTTGCTAGCTTTTTTCCATCCACTATTGAAATCTATTGCATGAATGACTGCTCTGAATGACTGCCTGCGGCTGGCGCCGAGCCAACTCAAATCCGCTAGAAAACAGAAAGACGTACGCGCCTACCATTTTCTAACAACATAAACCTTTTCTGAATGAGTGTGGGAGATCACTGATCACTTTGTTCTAATACTTTACTACGCTATTAGTAAATCTCTTTGTTTTTACGCAGATTCTTTCGGTAAGCTATAAATCAACGAGCTGCGTTAAAATGTTTGTAACGTCCCGCCCTGGTTTAACGCGAGTATTACGAAGACTGATGTGGTTGTAAACAGAAATATTTTTGTGGGTGCTTAAAACCCAGCTATTATGATAAAAAAAATAGTTTTGTGTAGGAATTTCCTGAACAGTTTTTATATCATTCAATTGAATGATACAAAAACCTGAAGTCTGTTTAAACTTACCTTGCAAACACGTTTGGGTTGGTTCGGGCGTGTAGACGTGAAGTCTAACGGCAGTCATTATTGGAACATTTTTGTATCTAGATTTCAATTTTCATTGATTGAATTCATTCTGATTATAGTCTGCGATAAATAGTTTTGTTTATAATATTGCCAAAGCAATTTTCGAATGAAAGTATCAAAACAATGATACGATTAGTAGTAATATTTTGGTCTATTGCCTAGAAAGATACACTAACTTTTGATTGAATGGGATTCTGTATAGCTCTGTTCTGATGCAACAGACATTCCTAATTTGTGAACATGTGGATATATACTTTAAGGTCTAAGGAAGAGTAATGACATTTTTGTATTTGAATTTTAGCAGTTTAATTAATTCTGACTATTAGTTGACACAACACAAGCAAATAACAAAGACAAGCCTAATCCCAATAATGTCTAGTTTCCCTATTTGGATTCGAAGGTCAGATGGCAGTCTCTTCCGTAAAAACTAATGCCTACGCTTATTCTTAGGATTATTTAGCGTACTCAAGGCATCCTGCATGATGCAATTAGGAAAATGCTAGGATGGTGATGATGATGATTGCCACAATAATTTCTGATGGGTAGAAATCTCAAAACATTACCGTTCATATATTTATGGCTATGACTGTTTTATTTTTCTTTATGAGAAACAAGTGTTTTTAATTACCAGTGACGTCAGAGGAATTGTTTTTTACAGATTTTTTCTTGGAATATGGCATACCTACACCAGAATACATAAAAATTTAATGATGTCTGCCGAAATGCTAAATTAATGACAATTGAAAGCTGAAAAGTTCGCGCATTCCTGGTTTTCCGTATTTAAACCAACCCATTAGTTTTATGACTTTCTATTCTGTTTTATTTATGGTCTCGTTTATGACATAAAAAATGGTAGTTTAGAAAAATTTGTTGAAATAAATTTCAAACGTAATTCCAAATCGTGTCGTCAACTCAATTAAAGGTGAAATATTTGAATCTAAACTGTTTTCCTGTTTTTACGAGTATATCAACTCATTTTTTTTTAAAGTAATGGATAAATAAATAAATCGGAATACAAAATTAAATTTCGTTAAAAAAAACATATTTACAAATAATATTTACAATTACATAAATAAATATAAAAAGAGATATACTTAATCAAGATCCGAATTTAATTACGTACGTTTTTGTTAAATAAACGCATGAAAAGTAATAAATATTTCAACAATGCTTCACTGAAAACTGGGTCAAGAAAAACAGAGAAAGAAATATTGGTCGGTGGAAGAAAAATTGGACCGATTGTTATGATGATAAGGAAACTAATATTCTTTACAAAATATTTTAACAGGGATCCTATAAAGTAATTCAATACAAATATTTTATTTTAATACAGTTGCTCAAAAAGTGGCACTTTTTGTAACTATTATATATTGTGCCAAAAGTTGGATTTTTCGCAAAAGTGCGTTTTATTATTCCATTTTTTTTTAATTTTCTATATCGTGCGGAAAGTTGAATTTTTCGCAGCGCCACTTTTTACTTATCCATTTTATTTATATTGTGCGGATAGTTGGATTTCAATGTTCTCGGCATCGTTTTTTCAGTGAAGGGAACATCGGTAACCAATCATTGGAAACAAGCCAACAACACAACGGCACATCATTAGTGGTTTGAGCACCAAAATTAGGTCTCAAAAGGTTTTAATCTTTGGATGATCTTACAGGAAAGACTGAACAATAAATAACTCATCCTCTCAGCGAGGTTTTCCCGAAGGGCTACAGTATGGGCTTCGTCAAGACGAGGGTGAATATTTTTTAAAGTGTCAGCAACGTGTGTGTGACACTCCTGAAGTTGCAGGTGTCCATAGGCTGCGGTGAGCACTTTTTTTTATGACATAGGTGGCAAACGAGCAGACGAATCGCCTGGTGGTAAGCGATTAGCGCCGCCCATGGACACTCGCAACACCAGAGGGGTTGTAACTTACCGCCAGGTGGGCCGTACGTTAGTTTGCCACCGACGTGGTATAAAAACAGTAACTCATACTAAAAAAATGTTTCTGATCCGAAGATATTATTAGTTTTTTCTCGCCCAAAATCGCCCTTGGAGTGCAGAAATGACGAGTGTGAACGTAAATTGTACGTCAAAGAGCCAAAACATAACTACAGAAATAGCCCGGTTAATGGAAATGACTATTTCATTACCGAAATACCACAGTACCTACAGGAATGACAAGGTTGCTACTAAAATAGTTCAGTATAAAAGGGAATGACGGAACCCCGCTTGGAACGCTTTGATTCTGCTCTCCTGTCCACAAACCTGCCTTTTGGTGGCCTCTTAATCACCATATCAAAAGCTTGATGTTTGAAAAAGGCATTAAGGACGTTATAGCTCTATACATTCTAAATGATTTACTCGTTTGGTCGGTAAAGGAGTAATAGGTTGAGTTAGTGTTAATGTTAGGATTAACTTGTAATAAAATGTATGAAAGAGCTCCCTGTAAGTAATTCGAGCGAACTAAATTATTCGGCAATATATATTATGGTAATGGGTGTTTAAACGTTTGCGTATGTAGGTGTAAATATTGAGCAGGTGAATAATTTGATTTGTAGTCCACTTTGGGACCTTGTCACATCAAATCGGAGATTTATTACTAGTTTTCGTTTAATGGTATTACATTCCGTGGATTATTTTTGGCCATTCAAGTGTTGCGGCTGACTGTACAACATGAAATCAATTGATTCAGAATTTATCCATTCGGTTACTTTGTTTTGACATTAACTTGTTATGGATCACCGCAAAGTAACATATAAAATACTAATAAAAATAAATAATACTTAATCAATAAATATTGGGGGACAATTTTACACAAATCGACCTAGTCCCAAACTAAGCAAAGCTTGTACTATGGGTACTAGACGACGATATACATACTTATATAGATAAATACATACTTAAATACATACAAAACATCCAAGACCTAAGAACAAATATCCGTGATAAATGCACAAATAAATGCCCTGGCCGGGATTCGAACCCAGAGGTCCCGGGTTCTCTAGCTTCGGAGGCAGAGTCACTACCAACTAGGCTAAACAGGCCGTCAGTTATAAAACAACAACACCCGTTTTTATTTCATATTAAGCGTTATTAGAAAAAGAAAAAAATATACGTAAAATGTTACAATAAATAAAGTTCTAATCATAAAGTGGTCCATTACGAGCGGTAATGCCCTTTCGCTACAGTCAAGCATATTGAATTTAAGTGATCGGGTTTAAATTGATTTGGTCTAGAAGGTTTTTCATGATGACGGTTTTCTTAACTTTCAATTTAAATAGTTTTTGCCATTTTATTTATTTAATTTTTTATATTATTTTACATCTAGTTCTTGCATAAACACGTCAGTTCGGTTTTTTACATTTCCCAATATTTTGTTTTAAAAATTATCGAAATCTGTTTTATTTGGTCTTTCGAGACGGATCTTATTCATTACAATGATGTTCTATATTCTTTGACCTCATTTTAAATTAAAGGTATTATTAGATCGTTTCATATTATTTAAAAGGCCGGTATTAGAACACTGCTGTATACACAAAGTTTTAACTTTTAAACATTATCATGGGACGGATCATCGAAGTACATACATGGTTATCATTTTTCTATCTTGTTAAGTAATATATTACCTACCAAAAACATAAATGTGAAAATAGGAGCCAAGTTCAATATTAAGAATATGCGATGCTTGGTTTTCGTCTTCACCGACAAAAGAATTGAGATCTAAATGGGTGCCAAGTTCGGTAGATTCTCTGAAATGGTGCCAAGTCCGGCACTACATTGTTTACAGTAAAGCTAATTTACTGCTGCTTAATGCATTTTGAGCTTTAAATTGGCAGTTTTCTTAAATATCCAACAGCTTTTATGGTATTAAAACAAACTGCATAGAACACAGCCAAGTTAAGGCTCAAAATGCATTAAGTCACAGTCAATTAGCTTTACTGTAAACAATGTAGTGTCGGACTTGGCACCATTTCAGAGAATCTACCGAACTTGGCATCCATTTAGATCTCAATTCTTTTGTCGGTGAATACGACAACCTAGCATCGCATATTCTTAATATTGAACTTGGCTACTATTTTCACAGTTTTGTTTTTGGTGGGATATCATTCCTTTTTGGCAATCTTCGCCAAATGGTGTTTTTTAAGAGCGAATGCTCGAGTTACTATACAAAATACCCAAATCGCTGTGCACCTCAAATATTTGAAGAGTTCCCTCAATTTCTCCCGGACCTTATGATCAGATTCTTACCTGATAACTATGGGACTAACCCTGAAGTATACCGTTTCAAACAAAAAAAGACTTTTACAAATCGGTTAATAAATGACGGAGTTCTGAGGTAACCAGCGTAAACAATAATAATAATAATAAAACTTATAAAAAAATCACTGTTTTCTGTTCTTTTCTGGTGTACACACATAATTTACAAGCTGCATGCCAAATTTCAGCTTTCTAGGTCACCTGGAAGTGGGTTAGATTTTTGATTACTAGTCAGTCAGTCAGTCAGTCAGTCAATGGTAAAAATGCCGTTTTTTGGAATTTAATATATCAATAACTATAAAACCTATTTATATGAGATTTGGGGTTCTAGTTGTTCCAAAAGATCTTAATACATGTACCAAATTTCATTTTTTTATGTTAGATAAATTTGGAGTTATTGGGGGGTCAAAAGTGGCTCCAAACGGTTCGTGTAAAATAACACACGGCTGCTGCTGTCCGCCAGTTCCTGGGGTGAACTTGGCTGGACACGCTGCCGCGTGTCTAGATTAGTGGTTAAGTATACGGGAATTTTGTCTATGACAGCATTATAGAAACTTCTCAATTGACAAAGGGAGATAAAATCCGGTCCCTTCGCCATTTAGGGCGAACAAACTGTTGTTTTAGGACGTCAAGGTAGACACATATGTGAACAAGATATCTTATATCTTTTGTAATATTTATAATATTTTGTAAGTGGCCCAATTTTAGCGGTATCTGAAAGAGATTGCAACAGCGCGTATCTTTTCACCTCGTCGCTTATTCAAATTAACGTGACGGAGTAATGTGTACATCAGCATCATAGTTGACCATAAGTGAATCTTACTGCAACGAAATAAGGTCTACCAATGGTCAGATACCGTGATAGTACAACAATAGCCGCTTTTCGGTACAATTTAAATTTACAGCAATGATAAAATGACACTGAACTTTTGTACCCAAATATAATAATAGTAAGTGCCTAGACCTCGCACACGAGGTAACCGCCATGTGGGATGTTGATTCGACGATCATTGTCCCGATAGTCGTCTCTGCGAACGGTTTAATTTCGAAGAGTCTCGACCAACATCTTAAGAGACTCTCGCTATATGGTTGGGTCAAGGGTCAGATACAGAAGGCGGTTCTCCTGGACACGCCGCGGATAGTCATTAGGTTCCTCTCTCTGTCGCCCTAACCACCGGTAGCTTAGGCCCCGCCTCGCTGCCGGCGGCACTCTAGGTTAGGTTTTTTTATAATGCTTTTATATTTTGTACATGTATTTTTATATTTTACATTTAATATATTTATTGTATAAAACTTAACATGTGAAAAAGAATAAATAAGGTGAATAATAATAATAATATTAATAATCATTTATTTGTTCAACATAGGTTCATAACGGTATTTTCTTTTCTTTTTTGTATCACTATGCTGGGCCGTTAGGCATACATATTTGCAAGTAATTTATGGAGGATGCTCCATGGTTATGCTCCATTAATTACAGTCTGCGTGTTGAAGTTGCTGATGTATTTTATCAATGATAATATTTTTTACTTGGCTGATTAGAATCTATTTTAATTAGGTGCGACATTACTAGGTTGTAAGGCTGTTACCGTTACTCTGCTGACTGTAATTATAAGTAGTTGTTAAATCATTGTGAATTTTAAGAATTTAAAGTTAGACCAGTTTTAGTGTTAGTTGCAATACTTAGAAGTGGTGTAATAAACTGTTAAACATGAGTAAAATTGAACTTTGCCTAATATCATCATCGTCATCATCATCATATCAGCTGACGAACGTCCACTGCTGGATATAGGCCTCCCCCGAAGAGTGCTGCAATGACCGGTCCTACTCCCCCCATCTAGCGGACTTCCGCAAACTTTACCAGGTCATCAGTCTAACTTGAGGGAGGCCTACCCACGCTGCGCCATTCGGAACGTGGACTAATAAACACTTTCATAATAAAGTACAATTTTAACATAACCACACAAACATTGTGCAGACACATGTTCACATGGGCTACAGACTTTGCATGCTAGCCCTTTACAGCATGTACTCGTAGCTCGTATGGCCTACATACAACATTTTCCAAAAATAAAAGGACTGAACTACAAAGGTTTTCCCACTCACATACGCTATTATTACCGCAGTGTAAGCAGGGCACCACGATAAGCAATGAGAGATAAGCGATAAGAACCTTACCTACGATGACATTGGGCCCCAACCGACCTTGGGCGATATTTTTCTAAATCTTACTCTAACTACGTTTATAATTTATGAGTTTTATGACGATTACGTTTTGGTTAATGCGCGTCCAAATAGATTATCGTTGGCGAGATAGCGATGGAGAATGTGATTTTGATACATATAGGAACAGGAGGTTGATGGAAACGTACTCTTGAACGAAAAAAAGTCGGAGTAAAGGGGAGTGTAGGCCAGGATGGCAATGGAGACAGAAAGTATAATATGGAAAAAATACTTAAGCTAGATACATTGCCAGAGCCATGTAAAAGAAATTAGATCTGGCTAAAGGACTCGGAGAACTTACGTCGAGGCTCTTAAGTCAAGCAAACTGTAACTATCTGATGAAAATGGTCATAAATTGATAATGAATTAGTGGAATCACCCGATTGCGGCACATTTACAGAAAACATGGCTGCAATTAAATTTACATGAATAACTAATGCAGGTATAGTATTTTCACCAACTAATCATCTTTATAACATAAATATCATTATGTTATTATTGAAATCTGTCGGCATTTTTCCATTAAACCAGTTGTGCGATCTCTCGCTAGAATGCGAATGCCGCGCTATTTTTGTATAGGCTCGACAGCATTTCTCCGTCGGTGGTGAAATTGCCGATTGACGCAACGTTCAAGTGTGGGTATGTGGGATAAAGAGGAGATACGGGTAACATGGACTATTTTAAAAACTATTTGTTTAATAATGATGGTTATAGATGAAATGAAAAATATTTTCTCTTAAACGGTCTGTATATCGTACTACTTGTACTACGGATGCCAGACGATTCTTTTCTCTTTTTTAAGAATTTTCATTATATTTGAGACAGACAGTAGTATTTTTTAAAATATTTTTCGGCTGTTTCGTGCGTAATATCTACAATACCTAACTATGCTAACATAATACCCAATTTTTTTATAGTTCATTAAGGTAGGTATTTATTGAGGTGCGCAATAAAGAGTTTTTGTATTGTATTGTATTGTAAAGTCGCGATGTAGAGTTTTGCGTAGCGAATTACAATTTATATGTCATTCTAATGGTCATATATTAATTTAAGTATACACATTTTGCAAAGTAATAAAATGATTTCCTAGATTGAGGCAAATGTCGATGTCGGACTCTTTTAAGAATTCAACGGGCCATAAAAAACCCATCGTCGTAAAAGGAGTTTGGGTATTATATTATGTTTATATTATCATCACTTATCTTCTTCATCTCAAAACATCATTTGTATTCAATTTTATTCATTTCAAGTATACTAAGTAGCATAGTATTCTTTTACATTTAAATTCAAATAGTCTATTAGTTTTATTTGTCAGGTTAATAGTTACAATACCTTGGAATGATTGTAAATTATCAAATTGCGGAAAAAATCAGCACTGTTTTGAGAGCATTTGTATTTTTGTATATGTTAAATGATAAACACATAAGTTCAATATGTACAGTCAGTAAAGTTGTGCAGGAAATCAATTTCGGCTGTAATTGACTGTACTTATGCCTTTAAAGGCACACGATACTACAGGGATGAGCGGCAATTCGAGAAACTCAAAACAGTGTACTATTACAGGAATCAAATGACTAACAATTAAAATCAAATTTATTTATGAAATACGACACAAAAATGTTTTTTTATAACTCAACACACATACATAAACTCACGCCTATATAACGAAAAGGGTTAGGCAAAGCACACGAAAATTAATTTCAGTGCCACTTTTAGAAATTGTAGGTTTATAGATGGAAAAAATTGATTTTGCAGTGACAGGTTGCTAGCCCATTGCTCACAACACACTTCAACCTGGTTCTCATAATCGACTCTTACGACACCAAAGGGAAGAAAGGGGATGGTGCTATTATAACCCGGCACCACATGGAGGCAATATATATAACTCAACAGTGATCAATAAGCATTATGGCTACGACATCACAGGAGTAAAAACGCGCGTTGCCGACTCCTTACTGATGAGGATTCGTTGTGTTAAGAGTCCGCAGTAAGCTCGGTTCTCCATACAGACGTGTTTACGCTCTCATTTTAAATCGCCATGCTAGAATAACATGAAACTTTGTATACACAATGGGATCCGGCATATCTAGGTCGGAAATTATTTTCTGTTGCTTGAAATTATAATGGAGAAAAAATACAGCGATTATTAAGGCTTTCATACAAGACGTAAAAAAATCAAAAACTCGCTGTATTTTTTTTCTGTTACACTTTCTAGCAACAGAAACTAATTTCCGACCTAGATATGGCGGCTCCCATTGTGTATACAAAGTTTCATGTTATTCTAGCATGGCGTTTTAAAATGAGAGTTCAGCCGAGCGTACTGGGGAGTCTTAAGAGCTCCTCACCGGGAAAACAACACTACAAACCTATACAGCAAGTTAGGTGTGTGTATATATGTACATAGTTAGTAGTATGTGTCATATTAACAGAAACACTAATTAATTAGGTCGTTTAATAAACAAATATAATGAGATAAAGAACTTTACTAAATATTGCACCTGGGGCTACGACCGCGCTAAATTAAGAAGATAAAGATGTGAAATTTATTGCTAGAAGACGAGACGAAGTGACAGAAAGCAATTAAAGTTTTATAATGTTTTAGCAGCGTATTATTTATGTAGTAACGACATTTATAACACCGATAGTTGTAGAAATTTAACAGGCATTATTTTGTCTAACGGAACTAAAAACTTGCCCGGAGCTCTCAAATATCTTGGAATATTCCAACGCGACAACGCGCATGTGACTCCGCTAGAATTGCAGGCGTCCATAGGCTGCGGTGATCGCTTACAACGTGGTATTAAAAAAAACTACGATACTCATAGCTGTTTAATAGTGAAAAAGATAAATGAAAAATTGGTCATCTACTACCTAGATCCTACGTAGGTGTGCATTTTTGCTGCATGAAACATACTTTGAACCCAACTTGGGCTATGCGGATTCAATAGGTACTTTTTCAGTTATCTCATCATTTTATAAAGAAGCGGAATTATTAAGCTTTATAAGCAGAAAGTAAACGAAACACGTGTGTTTTTTGTGAAATTCCTCTTAATATCCCCCGTGATTTATCAAACTTTATATATGTACCGTCAAATCTAATTTGAATCACAAAAGATAAATGGGTTACATTAATATCGTACGCTTCAAAAAAAGTAGCAAATATTTCATAACACATTCATAACAATTATTCACTCTCGTTTAGACGTGACAGAGTGAAACCATTTAAAAACGGTAGTCAAAACATGACTAAACATAATTAGTGAATCTTAGGTATAATATTTTATCACGAATGTTTACGTTATATTAATTGTTACAATATATATTGCTATAAATTTAAACGCTCTTTTAAAATGTTATAGACGACAAATTATATGGAATATCTTTAAGAAAATTACGAAATATTTTTCAAAGTTTTCACAATCTCTAATATATAATATATAAACGTAGCGATGGCGACACAAATAATTGATAGCTATTTCATTAATATATTTCGCTAATTTTGTCAAATACCGTTACCGTCAAATAAAAAAAAAGGCAGAAAGATATAAAACTTTATCGCTTCCTTAAAACCCAAAAAACGTATCATTCAGATAACAACGAAACACATTGCAACCTTCGTAAAAAAACCTTTGCACTTCACAATTCATAAATTCGAAAAAAGAACGATCATTTGACAGTTCGTCATTTTCGCGCCAAATGTCCCGACTCCGCGTACGGTCGCGCGGTCGCGCTCTCGCCTCTATACTGTGCGGTGCGCCAACTTACTACAAGATATGATGTCTTTTATGCACAAAAAGGCGCAAGTCACTAGAATCTCTTATTATGATACAGCCTTTTTAATAAGCAGGGTATGCGTGACGCGAAAATCTACGCATCTGGTATCACATGGTCCATTATGGACATTCCACTGATATGTTTTACAGCTCTTTCGCCGTCTGGTTGAGGAGCACTATGGGTTTTAAGGATTTTAGAATTTTTAGAATAATGTGCCTTGACCAGGAAATGAAACGAACAGGAAATCGGAAGATATAATGATAGGATCCGTGAAACCGACGAAGATATTCTCTGTTTACAATTAGGTATAATATAAATACCTGCATAATAAGTGACAGCTTTCGAATTAATATAATTATTTACACTGCATTTAAGTATATTCAGGAATAGTAAAATTTAATTATGTACTATTAATAAGTGATATTTATAAAACAATAGAATAATTAATTAAGTAATTAAATAAATAGCTCATATCAAAATCACAGTGAAAATCTTGCATGAAAAACAAAAGATGGCCGTAAAAATTAGATCTTTTCTTTATGCGTTTTACCATGGCAGTGTCTGGTGTGACAATATAACAAATAAATTTGGTATCAATCACCCTGTCTAACTCTAAACAAAACGACTCAAATCTTTAGAACTCTGTAGTCATCTCGACCTGTCTTGCAAAGACGACAAATCGGCAATAAAAACGTGTCTCCAATATGTTTTATTGACAAGTTCTTATTGATGCAAAGAGCTTGTCTAGGAGGTGTATGAAGCACTTTAGGTGTATCCCTAAAGTGCCTCGCTGTATCTCAAATACCCTATCTCCCGTTATACTACTTGTATATCTCGACGCGATTCACCTAGAGCGCTCTTGCTTGTTATGGGTCATTGCCGCCTTTTTTGGGTACTTACCCAAATGCTTTAGCTTCCGCCACAAAGAGCCTCTTAGTAACCCTGATGACCCCCTTTATTAGAACGTACTCCAGCATTTTTTGACGCAGAGGAAATGCATTAACGCATTCCCGGCAAGGCTCATTGTGGGGGGTATGAGGGACTGACCCTTTCATAGGGGCCTAGTCTCTACCTCTTGAGGGGGCAGGCGCTTCTCAGTTGTCCTGGCCTCGTTATTTGTGTACTTACTCGAGCCTAATTTATTGGATGTTGAAATGCAACGACTATGCCATATGCATAGTCAGACGTAAAACTAAGGCGACTTCCTGATCCCGTTGCGGAGGCGGTACAATATGAGAAAACTGTCAGCTGTCAGTGTCAACTGGCCGTCGAGTCAACACCGTTTTATACTGCGTCCCTACATTCATAGGGCTTCATGACTGGTGCGAAATTTGCAAAAGCGGGGCGATACGAGTTCAGTATTGTCGCGCTTCTGATATTACTACTGCGCAAATGTAATACTCAAGAGAGGAAATCTCTGCGATACCAGTAAGCTCATGTATAAGAACAAAATACCACATATCGATCCCGCCTGCCAAATCAGGAAGTTGCCTAAGGCTGCGTCTACATTAAGCGGTGCGGAATCGGTGCGGAATTAAATAGGCACGACAGTAAGCTGTCTGTGTCAACTTTCATTCGAGTTGGTACAGATTCGTTACTGCGCGCATACATCCAAAAGTGCTTTTTTTGTTTTTTATTAAAAATGGGATTGCTCTTGGCCAGCATCTAGCCAGGGGGCAAAGATGAGACCGACGATGAAGCGAGCTCACCCAGCTTTTTGATTGATTCGGGATGCGCTAATGCCGGGTGCTGTAGTCAGCCAAGAAAGTGCATGTAAGACCATTTTTCGACTCTATTATTTGTACATTAAATTTCGAAAATGGTAGACTACTTTCTTTGCTGTTGTACTGCATCAGTGCCAGTCGCATCTGTAATACTGGCAGTACATATACTGATAAGCAAGGAAATCAGGACGCAGTATGCTGTCGGGAAAGTAAAAAAATATTGCATTTAGATTGCGCTCGCCCACAACACACAGAATATAGAAACATGTACATGGAAGTCCCCATAAAGGCCCTCATTCAGTTATCCATTGAAAGCTTACGATACATCTCAAACACGGTAATCCTGGAGTAACCGGGTAAGTTCGTATCACCGTGACGGACAGGTGTAATTAGCGGCCGATAGCTGATAACAGCTATCGTAGGGCCGGCAAACAACTCTGCCCTTGTCGATTAGTGCATCCCTAACATGCACTAGCTTTACGAATATTATAATCAAGTTCCTCGCACTTCACACTCCAAACCACCTTTTCAATATCATAACCCACATGAATGCACATAGGGAAACCGATGAAACCCCCTATTTAAAAACCCCTAAATGCTTTATCTATTATGCACTTTTGATATATGTACTGTGTTGTCCCCAGAGAATTGCTGTTTTATCCCCAAGGGAGTAAATTACTCCCAGGTTGGGAACCGATGCTCCAGACCCTTGACAAAAGAAATCGAAACCGAAATAGTGGAAGTTCAATTTCGATATGTGCCTACTGTTTACCCCCACAGAATTGCCGTTATCCGCAAGGGAGTAATTACTCCCAGGTTGGGAACCGATGCTCCAGACTCTTGACAAAAGAAATCGAAACCGAAATAGTAGAAGTTTTATACGGTTTTAAACTACATTTGCCAATTTATATATTGTTGTTTTGTAAAAAATATTCACTTATGGCGTACCTATACAAAGTAATCGATTACCAATATCTCTGTTGAATCATAACGTCAAAATATTTTTGTTTCATATCCTGTGTTTATCTTTTTATTGTTTTTAGTTACAATGCTATATTATGTATGCTTTAGCATGTAAGTCGCGGTGCGGTGGGCCAATCTTACTTCAATAAAGGCTGGATCGATGGCTATTAAGTCAAAACAAAAAACATTACCGTACTTACCCATGATACGCCGAAAACGCGTAAAGTACAAATTTCTCGTAAATTACTCGTATAGTGTAAGGAGAAATTTTTTTTTTTTATATAGTAGCATTGAATATTACGGTATTTTGTCATTTTTTATGTATGTAGTTTTTGTATTTTGTTTTGTACTGTTTGTGTCGCAAGTACAAAGAACTGAAGAAAAAGAAAAAAAAAATGTAAGATTTGGCTAATATACAACCCCAAAAACCATACTTTTGTTATCGGGTACGCACAACAAAAAATAAGCAGCGGCGAGGAATTACACACATATAACTTAAGATACTAAGCCTTCTATAATTGTCTCCGACGTTTTATTTATTGTTCATCATGCTACCCCTTCACAACCGTCAAAGCTAAGTGGGCTTGTGAAACACTTGATTCAGTTTGACCGATCCTAATGCACACAAATCACACAATTGATATCGATACCTGCTACCGGCTGAGATATTAGCGGCAACATCTGTTAAAAGGTATCTCGAACATGATTGACTTGTTTACCTTTAGTTGTTTGGAGCAGGGGAAATGTAGCATACATAGATGAATATGAAATTTGACAGTTTAGGAAACATGCGGGGTAATTGGGGAACGTTTTCGAGCGTGCTGAAGGTAGATCTAAATCTCATTTCCCATAGAAAAAAATGACAGATTATCGTACGTTCGAAAAATTAAATGATCAGCCTGCCGGTTTATTAAGCTGGTATTATATTTTCTGGTGTGACGTGAAAGAACTTTATGAATTTCATACATTTAGGATGGTAAGATTCACATTTATCCGATGTATACGTATCGCCTCAGATAAACGTGTATCCGGCGGCGGACATTTCTAGCGCGATTCCATATGTTTTAATGATAGCTTGGGACATGACCAAATCATTCTCACTCATTCATGACTTTTGGGTCACTTTTAAATTTACCTACTACGAGTCGCTGTTGGTACCAAGCAATTGGATTTGTCTTCCCTTCTATATCTCATAAAAGTTCACAATTACTCATTGTTTTTGGGTTGTCAGGTGAAATGAAATGAATGAGTAATGAAATGATGAAATAAAAAATAAAATATATCAAATAAAAAATAAAATAATATATCGGCGGTCTGTGCGCCTTTTAGAATATCATCATCATCATCATCATCATGTCAGCCGAAAGACGTCCACTGCTGGACATAGGCCTCCCCTAAAGACTTCCACAATGACCGGTCCTGCGCCACCCGCATCCAGCGGACACCCGCGACCACCCCACCACCCCTTTATATATGAAGAAAAACGGAGAAAAAATATAAATAATCTTAAAATTACAATACAATACAATATGCTTTATTGCACACCTCAAAAAAGAATTACAGATAGAAACAGCATCAAGATACAAGCAGAGGTAAACAACAGGCGGTCTTATCGCTAAATGAGCGATTTCTTCCAGACAACCTTTGGGGAGTGGAGAAAAAAGTAAACAAACATGATCAGGTGGTGCAAACAAAAGGAATAACTGCTAGAAATAAAATGGAATATAATAATAATAAAAACACATAAAGCACTTTATATAAATATATATAATAAAAATACATAAATAAGTAAATAAATAAACATACATATATACCACAAACTTAAATGAGACCCAAAAGTAAACTACTGACCGGTATCGAAAAGAAAAAAAAGTATTATGGAAGAGACAAAATATAGAAAAAAAAAACAAATTGTACTTTATGCAGATGTAAATAGTAATACTGTAATTACGCATGCATACGCTCACCAAATCATTGTTAACTTAGTTCTAATTCTCATGTAAGTGAATGGTAATATTCGTATGAGAAATAAACTTCTTTAAACCTAATTATGTCAAGGTAATAAGAGCTTTTGTCTTATTCATATAAGCGTAGCTACTTATAATGCTAACTGTACTAGCAACTGGAATATGTGTTATTTTAAGAAAGAGAAACAAATTAGACCTTGAAATACGTAATCAATTTTATTTCGTCATTTAATGTATCGTAGTAGTGTGAATAGAAGGCATCTTCATTCGTAAATATGAATATCAGAATAGGTATTACAGAGCAGTTTGATATACTAAATATTCATAATTATATGTCCCTACTTTATATTTTCAAATGAAATAATATGAAATAATTTATTGTGCTCGATTTTAGGTACAGTAGGGTGACCCAGGTACAATTAAAAGTATCACTAAAATCTACCTTACACGCATGCAAAATTTATTCACGCAATATTTCACATAGGAATGCCAATAAACGTCTAAATTATAACACAAAAGTTGCGTCATCTTCGAGCCTACGTATGTCCTTATAATATCACATCACTTCATCAAGCAAGTTGATTTTAACATGGTCACTTCGCACCTTAAGTTCACGGAATCACCCAATGTGCTAATAAAATACCTAGACTAGAGCTTTTTAGGGTTCCGTAGTCAACTAGGAACCCTTATAGTTTCGCCATGTCTGTCCGTCCGTCTGTCCGTCCGTCCGCGGATAATCTCAGTGACCGTTAGCACTAGAAAGCTGAAATTTGGTACTAATATGTATATCAATTACGCCGACAAAGAGTGGTAAAATAAAAAGTGGAAAAAAATATTTTATTAGGGTACCTCCCCTATACGTAAAGTGGGGAGTGATTTTTTTTTTCATTTTAACCCTAACGTGTGATATATTGTTAGATAGGTATTTAA
Organism: Notocelia uddmanniana; assembly: GCA_905163555.1. NCBI lineage: Eukaryota > Metazoa > Arthropoda > Insecta > Lepidoptera > Tortricidae > Notocelia > Notocelia uddmanniana. Next base: position 8,310,314 of record LR991069.1, on the reverse strand, counting down.
AAATAAATAGGGGTTTACTAAAATCATTTTTTGATAATGTTAATATTTTTGGAAATAATCGCTCCAGAAGTAAAAAAAAATGTGTCCCCCCCCCTCTAACTTTTGAACCATAAGTTTTAAAAATATGAAAAAAATCTCAAAAGTAGAACTTTATAAAAACTTTGTAGGAAAATTATTTTGAACTTGATAGGTTGAATAGTTTTTGAAAAAATTACAAAAATAATTTCTGAACTAAGTTTGTAATTTAACCGTATAAACAGGTGTTTATTGTACCTGTCATTTCTACAAAATCACAATGAAATGCCGTGCTTTTTAGGGTTTTGTGTTTCTGTACTTAATATGTCAACTTAATGTGACGGACGGAAAACTACGGAACCCTACACTGAGCGTGGCCCGACACGCTCTTGGCCGGTTTTTTAGAGTTAGTACACATTAGAATGTCCTTTCACTCATACTTCCAACCAATAGGAGAAATATCTCCATAGTCAGACTGATTTACACATAAGCAAGGATCGCATGTTAGTTTAACTATTTAGGTACAGTCAAGGGAATTGAAACATGTATCTTTTTGGCTTTAGTCATAATGACAATAAGAGTTAAAAATGTACGTGTTTACATTTCCTCTACTGTACATTGCGGGTCACCAGAGGCACAACAGACCTTATTAAGCTTACTATTATAAGGCTAGTTCGATTTGTGTAAGATTGTGCCCCTAATTGCCCTAATATTAGGGAGACAACCAATCTTATATTAGCTTATCAGTTAGTCCGAAGTCACACTTTGATACTTTTTTAATGGCAAGAGCATTTAGTTTCAGTGACCACAAGACATTTAACCGACCGCTTTGCTGTACAGTCGAACTGACAAAGGGCTTGACACCTTTGTACCGCTAACGTCATGTATAAGCTATCATACAAAAATACTAACGAGTTATCAAAGTACAAAAATGTTGACTGTACATTTCTGGGTCAAAACCTGACGATAGCTGCTTAGGTCTGTTCTAATCTACTTATATTTCAACCCCATGTGAATGATAGGGTTCGAGTCCTGGTAAAGGCATTTGTTTCTGTGGTGAGCAGAAACATATGTTCCTGAGACTTGGATGTTTTCTATGGACTTAAGTATATATCTATTAAATATATCGTCGTCTAGTACCCATAACACAAGCCTGATTGTGCTTACCATGGGACTAGTTTGATTTGTGTAAAAAAATTTGTCCCGTAATATTTATTTGTTTTAATAACGGTATAGCGTTGATATAGTGTACGGTATGAATGTGATTTATTCATTTTTGTGTGTTTGGTTGTATTCAAAAATGTATGCATGTTTCCTCGTGAGCCTAACGGAGCCAGTCTGGAAATTACTAACTGACCATTCCTGGCCTGTACCCAGTAGTGGGACGTGTGTAGGCTGAAGATGTTGTTGTTTTCGGTATACAAAATAATTGCTTATTCACTTACAGTTTGGTATTCGCGAATGTTATAACAACACTTTATGCAATGTTGATATAATTGATAACACAGTTTGTTGAGTGCATTCCGCGGCGATACTTGTGTGTACATCTGATGCGAGTGAAACTGAAAACGGGCTAAGGAAATATGTAGATTACATTACTATTGTTAAGAGTTCTGTCCTGGGCAGTCTCCCACCAGTCTTGATCAAAGACGTCGAATTCATTTCGCCCTCTCCGGCTACGTCGGCCGCAACGCCGTGTTCGATTTTGTGGGACCTACTTGGTGGTGATTTAGCCCACAAGACTTCCGGCATGCGGCAGACGTGCCCGGCCCAGTCCCATTTAAGTTTGGCGGCTGTGTGAGCTAACTACGTCTGCTATCTGGGTTTCGGAACATTTTTAATGTGATCTGTCAATTTCACGCCAAAAATACTACGTTATATTACGAAGTGTGACACCCCTAGGAGTTGCAGGCGTCCATAGGCTGCGGTGACCGCTTACCATCAGGCGGGCCGTAGGCTTGTTTGCCACCGACGTGGTATAAAAAAAATAAGTGTATTGAAACTACGCTTTGTAGCAACTAACTGATAGGCATAATTTTATTACAACATAATTCAATAAATTAATTCATTTTCTTGCACAATTTTACACAAATCAGCATTATTTCAAATAAAGCAAAATTGGAGCAAATGTAGTGAATAATTTATTTATTTATTTAAGAAAAACATGTAACATTACAGGAAACATCCGAAGTCATTACATTTTTTACATAACTAATAAAAACACAATAGAGAAGATAGAAATAGAGAAATATGACAAAAATAATGTTAAATAATAATAAACTAGGTCATGATCTCACACAGTTTCAGGCATCCTCGCTCAATTACAGCCCAGCTATCCGCAAACACATCGTAGGAGAGTTGCACAGTGTCGAGCTTGTTAACCGCCTGAAGGGATCGGCAAATGGGAGAGTTGCGACGCGATATAGTGCGGGCAGTTGGCACGGCAAAGAGACGCAACCGGTCCACGCGAAACCGAGTACGACCATCGGGAACAAAGAAACGGCAAGCCTCATTGACTAGGCCGGGGCAGTCAAAACGACCTCGGAGGACACGAAGTATCGTGATCTGTTGGTCGAACAGTCTTATCGTAGCCAGGGAGTTATATCCAAGAGTTCCCTGCAGATAGAATAATGCTTTTCCATTGGCTAAACTCGGAACACGACTAGACAAAATACTATGGGTGAAAAACTTAAGATGATGACCTGCTGTGTGTTAGTACAGGTAGGGCACAGCGAAACGTCATCTCGCTCAAATTTGGAGCAGCCCAACTGGGGGAGTACCTCCGCCTTACAGAAGACCGCAGCCATAATAGCATCACTACTTGCCCTTAGGTAGGTATGTGGTGTTGTGTTCCTGGTGGTGAGTAAGGTCGCCAGAGCTCCCGATGATGCGCTGTGTTGGGAGTGAGGGGCCTGCATATGTCTCTAGCTTGACAGCAGGAGCTGCGGGTCCCTCACTCTCAACACAGCGCATCCCCAAGTCAATAAAGGGTCGGTAACGCACTTGTGATTCCTCTGGAGTCGCAAGTGTCCATAGGCTACGGTGTCTGCTTACCATCAGGCAGGCCATAAGCCTGTTTGCCACCGTCGAAGTAAAAAAAAAGTTGTAGCGTGTTCGAATAGACATTACATATGTAAAAACAACACAAACAAAACAAACGCCTATGTTTGTAAAACGTCACACTACATACAACTTCATTTTCTTAAGTTTTTCAGCTATCAGTTTTAATTTTGACATTGACCAATAAAGTTACACATTAACCGACATGAACTTGTCAATCATTTAATACGATAATTGCAAGCCACTTCGGGCCTCGTCGTATTTCGAGTTTGGCTAATGGGAACGCATTATTCTCTACGAATATATCTGTACAAGGGATACTAAGCGATGATATATTGATTGACTCGACAAAAAAAATCTATATAATTATCGAACTTGCTCACAAAATTTCACGAGAATCGGTTGAGAAATGCGACCTGTACAAGAGAACATCCGGACAGACAGACAGACATACGAAATAATTTTTGTCGATAGCTGAAACGAAGACGCTTCGCTTGCTCAGTCAATAAATACGAACATAAAATATATTCCGTCATGTTTGATTTTATTCCAACTGTGTGTTCTAAATACATGGTATATCAATTATTATGTCATAGAAAAATGCCTATGCAAATATTTTTCTATTGAATCACTAATTTTTCTTAGACGTCTGAGATTTTTCGTACAAAAAGTGACGTAAAACATAATTGATCACCGGATGCTGAAGATAAACAAAATACCCTCTTGTCAACATGTTTTTACGCTTAGAAAATATAATAATATTACACGCAAAAATATAATATTTCACGCAAATCTGAATTCAAATTTGTAGTAAAACAAATACTTATTTCAAAAGTATATTATAAGGTAAACGATTACATCATGGCTAGGGATGTTTGGCAGTGATAGTGTCCTGCACAGCTAATCTATCGCAAAATAGGTTTCTACTGTAGACTTTTTATTTTGTAGTAATTGAGACTGTAATTTTATATTTAACTATACAATTATATTGTTTTGAAAAAATTACACCTCGCCGAGTTTCTTACGCCGGTCCTTCTCGTGGCAGAGGTTTATTTTTCTGAACCGGTGGTAGTTTATTGACGTTCATAGGTGCATGTAATATGCCTAATTTGAAAAATTAACTACTTTTATTTTTACTTTTTTACTTTCAAAGATTTGAATACATATATAATATCAAATTACCTTATTAAATGAGCAATTCTTGTTCATTATATAATATATATTTAATTATTTATTTCGGGGATCTCGGAAACGGCTCTAACGATTTGGATGAAATTTAATATTCGGCTGTTTACGAGGGTGACAAATCGATCAGCGACGTCATATTTTCAAGAAAACTCGTATCCTCCGGGAAAACACGAAAGACGACTTATTTTAAACGGGGGACGTTAACCTTATCCATTTTAGTCTATTTTTAAGGTTTGATATATCGTGAGAGAGTCGACAAGTAAAAACCAAAAAATCAAAAGTAATGAACGGAATTTAATGTTTGCATTACCAAAAAATCGCCAGCATCCGTGACCACCTATGTGAACCAAGATCCATATGGAAGTGTGATGTCTTAATATCACGTACCCATGTTCCTGACAATGCTCGCTTATTGTTACCGTAAACGTGGACAAAGCGTAGATTTCACGTAAATGGAATTGAGTTCCATCCATAAATCATGCCGCTGTCAACGTGATTCAAACATTTTCATACGCTCGGGAGATAGAGATGCTGGATGTGGCATCACATGTTTATTATAGCAGTTTTTAACGGATATTAAGCATTCATCCCTCTCGCACTTACAATTTACATACTTGTTAGAGAAGAATAAATGGTTTATGCCCGACATAAACGCGAACATCGAAACGCGAGCACTTTATTCGAATAAGATGAATGTATGTTGTTCATACCGATTTAGTGTAAATAAGTCACGGTTTAAAAATTAGCACAATATTGTGGCTAATTTATTTATTGACTAAAATTAACAGAGTTCGACGAATAGCAAGTGTAATTGTAAATGCTCCTAAGGTATTACCTTTTACCCGCGACATTATAGTCACCAGTGTGCGACTTTTTAATAATAATTATAATCATCTTCTTTATTTCAGGCAGTGCCCATATAAAAAAAAACACACACAAACACACAATACAATCAATAAAACTAAAATTGACACTGACAATTTAAAATAAAAATCAAGTAAAAGGTCACAGCAGCAGTAATACTATAAGTATATAACTTTGGGGTGCCTGTACAGTCCATCCACCACATAATCCACAATTGACCGTTAGGGAAATTTGATAGAAATGCCCTCGATTCAAACTGTCCTAAAATTTAAGTAAAGAATTTAAATATCGATTTAAATTCTTTACTTATATAAAGCGACTGATTTATATAAAGCGACTTTTGACTCTTGTAAGCATATCACGATTAAATATTATATTATTATTTACTTATCCCTCGAGATAATCGTGAACGGTGATATATTAAATGATTAAAGGTAAACTAATGTCTATTTTCGACTTTGTGTTTATGAAGATAAGCTGAAAAAAATAGTTGACCGATTGCTACATATCCTTCAATCAGATCCATCATATTTTTTTTTATAATTTTTCTACTCTACTTCTCACACTCAATCATCTGATGTTATATCATTATTATATATTATGTTATCTTGTATATTATGTTGTTATTGTTATGTTATATTACAGGTCGCGTCCCGGTTTATGATAAAAGAACGACGACATGTACAATAGGTATAGGAACACATTAAATGAACTAATCGAACTTTACAAGTCAGGATTTACTAGCGTTTCTGAAAAAGAAGATCACTGCCGAGATGAAACGCCGAAACAAACTCGACAATCAGTCATATTCTCCCAAAATAATGCTTATTACAATGATAATACTTCACCTAATAAGTATAAGCAAATCTGAGTATGAATGCAAAAAGAGGAAAAATATTTACAATGCGAACAAGAAGACAACATGTCATTGTGAGGAAACCGGCCTAATTCTAACAAGGTCTGTTTTTACCTCTGGGTTGGAAGGTCAGATCAGATGGTCGGTTTCGTAAAATTAGTAGCCAAGCCAAATCTTGGACTGAGGGGCCAAAGTGAGTTTAGGATGCAACCGTGAAAGCCCGTAGCGCTGATAAATGATGTATCAATATTGAATTGCTCCCAAAAAACGATCGAATACATCATTATCCTAGCGTTATCCCATGACAGTTGCATCCTGAAGGAGGTCCGGGGTCCGCTACCTAATCCTAAGAAAAACAATCGAATGCATAGTAGGCAATTTTTTTTCTTCATAAAATAGAGTGCGTGCCGCTTCTAGTCACATAACAGTGACGGTATCGGCCCTATACGGCAGCGCAATGAACTCAGACCTTGGTCGAAAATAGCCTAACGAATTTAACCAAATTTACACGTGACGAACAAAATTTGTTTAGAGCTTATCTGGCTCGCTTCCTGCGAGAACACAATGCCTCATTTTTCTCCCGATAGGAAAATTATACACATTCCTGTAGATGGAATGTCGATGGAGAGTAAACGGAAATTGCTGTTTGCGTTGAGGAAAATTGACATACGCTGGTTAGGTTATGTTTGGCTCTTGCTTTTAGATAAATATTACTTATGAAATGCTTGGTGTTTTCCTAATCACGACTTTATGTGGGTTTAAGTAGATCACGTCGTTATTGAAACATAGACCGAGTCCAATGAGTACAAATACCCTGTTATGACGATTTTTGTCTCTGTATGTGTTTCTCTTTTTTGTCATTTTTGTATAGGTATTGAGAGATGAGGATCAATCTATGATCTGAGGGATCAATATTATAATTTTCTTCGTCGTCATTATTCTAAAATGTGTTCTTCTTAAATTATGTGTTTTAATATTATATAGTGTGTTTTGTACCCAAAATGTCAATATTGTAAGGATTGGTCATCAACTCATCATCATCGAGAAGTTGTATGCCTTTAAGTATAATGTTTTCATAATTATATGCACCACAGCAAGAACATTGATAATATTTACATTCTGTCATTAAAATGTTAAACTGTTGAAAAACATAAATGTAACAGAGATGAATTACAAATATTTGCTTATTCATTTGACCGCAAACTATTGAATCACAACATATTCAAGAATGACTTATTATTTAAATAATAGCTATAATAATAACAATTTATGTTTGCTGCAAATATTTGGCATGATTCATTACGTCTAATTTTTTTTAATAAAATAAAATAATTGGATAATAATACTTTCAGGCTCTCCACATCTCTACGTCTAGGAGCGACTTGTGTCGCCCCTCATCGCTGCCACTGCGGAGACGCTGTCGGTCGTCTCGCCCACCACGGTCTCTCTTGCGGCAAGAGCGCGGGACGCATCCCGTGCCATGCCAGCCTTAACGACATTATCCGTCGGGCCTTCGTCAGCGCCGGTGTCCCTGTAGTCCAAGAACCGACTGGTTTGACACGGGACGACGGAAAAAGGCCCGACGGAATGACGCTCATTCCCTGGAAGATGGGCCGACCCCTAGTGTGGGACGCCACGTGCGTCGACACCCTGGCGTCGTCACATCTTCCGGGGACTTCGTGCAGGGCTGGTTCCGCTGCTGACTCAGCTGAGAGTCTCAAACGGCGCAAGCATGGAGCTACCGACAGTGGCTTCATATTTGAACCGTTCGGCGTAGAGACCCTCGGACCATGGGGACCGGGCGCGCACCGAATCTATATTGGATTGTGCAAGCGCTTGGTCGAGGCTTCACGTGACCGGAAGGCTGGCTTTTACCTCGCCCAGAGGATCAGCATTGCCACACAACGTGGCAATGCTGCCAGTCTTCTGGGCACACTACCGCCTGGCAGCGATCTGGGGCAATTTTTTTACATTTAGTTTTAGTTTTATTTAATTGATTGTCTTTAAGTATTGTCTCTTTCATATTATTTGATAGCTTGTTCCTTAATAAAGTATTAATAATTTAGAAAAAAAATTGAATTGAATTTGCCACCATATCTTTCCCAAATGTTATAAAACTCCGAAAGCGATAATTTTCTTAGAAGTCTCGAAAATATAACGATTTTATCGTTTGTGGAATGAAACTACCTACTACAAAATGAAAGATATGCGAAAAATCCTTCCACCTGAAGAGACACTCCTAAATGCTATACGAGTAAAACAATGTTGTTTATATGTCGACTAAAGAATAGTACTAAGTAATTAAGGCGCCTTCCTGACTTGGCGGGGCGGGATCGATATGTCATAGGTATTTTGTTGTTTGACGTAAGCTTACTGATCTGAAATTTCCTCACTTGACGAATTACTGTCAGTATTACGTTTGCGCAGTACTAATACGATGCGCAGAAGTGGGGTAGTACTGCATTGATATCGGTTGACATGACAATAACAGCTGACAGTTTTTTCATATCAAAACAGGAAGGCGCCTTAGTATGATAGATGTTTTTACGTCTTGCTGATTTTATAAATACTTCAGTAATTGATGGGTTCTATGGGAAAGGATAAATCAACATGATTATTTTAATAGGCTTTTAAATATCTATTCGAGATGTTGAATTATACGAAAACGTACACATATTGCCAACTTTTTCTTGGAGTTGGTTGCACCAACTTGCTATTACAGACCGATCAATATTAAACTTGGCGTCGGCAGCCTGTCATCCCGTAAAAACTTGTCAAACTTTCCATAATAATCAGATTTAAACGAACATCGCTTACGATTACAGAAGATTTGGTGGAACTCACCTTTAGGCCCCGTGACAAAATTATCAACAGTTTTCAAGCGGTGACAGCTCGGTGTCATATTCAAAGTTGCCGGCAACATAGCATTTCCCGGTATTCTCGGCAGTGGTACATCACTAAGGCTTCTAGCCCTACGAGTATATGCGAACGGCAGCATTGATATCGCAACGTACGGATCAACACATTTATGACTAACACCGGTTACGTCAAAAATAATAATAGACGCCATTTATCCTAGCTTCAAATTATTTATTGAAGTAATTATGTGATTAGCATCCAGCAAGAATGTTAAGTAAGCCCGCATGCGCGCGTTAGTGATGCGATTGAATATTTTTACCTGGTTTGGGATACTAAGTATTTATTCTTTTAAGTACTAACTTCTGCTCGTGACTTAGTACGTGTGCAACTCGTTTATATCTTATCTCCATACAAAGTTCAGCCCCTATTTCACCCTCTTATGCGGCGGCTGTATTGAGTATGTGCACTTGTAACTATGCAGGTTTTGTTAGTGTGGGAGAGACAAGGCAGTCGTCGTTACAGGCCCCTTCACACACACTACAGCTGCAAGCGCACTCACACATACGAGTATAGCCGCGCGCCAAAATGAGTTGAACCTATATTTAACACGTTTGCCGACGGTACTAACGGTGATGGACGTAACACCAAACAGCAAAGTTCAATCTTGAATGGTAACTACGCTATAGCCGTTACCGCCGGCGAACGTATTAAATAAATAGTAATATTCATTTATTTCAGGCACCTGAGGCCTATACCTACGACTCCATACTTGGTACTTGTTGCGAGTACGAGTCACCTCCCTCGAGTGGCATGATTCACCGATCATCTCGGCCGATTTTATTCGGTCAATGCGCCAACACTTGGCGCCGATGTAACTGCTAGTACCAGTGCGAGTACTTGCGTCAGAACTTACGGGAGTCAAACAAATCATCAGGCACTTGTTTTTTTAGACTATTGACCGTTTCTTGGCAAATGTATCCGTTGTGTTGATAATGATATTTAACATCAGGAGAGCCAATCACTGGTGAGTCGTTTATCAAAAAAAAAAGAGCCATAAGTCACAATTAGTCCCTCTTTTGCATGTGGATACAGTTTTTCCTTAACTTACTTTGACAGTGTTATAGGTGCACTATATTGATAAACATGCACTATATTGATTTCTGTTTCCTCACATGTGGTCGGCCACCTCGGGATTTTCCGCGAAATCTTCGTAAAAATGTAATATTGGAAGGCCAACTGTAGCTCTACCATTGGGTTGAATGGTAGTAAAATAGCTAAAACCTAAAACTGGTGGCTCTGTGAGCTGTACCCTTCGCGTTTATTTTTTTAATTTTTTTTTCGAATTTCAAAATTTTCAAAAACGTGACAAAAAATATCATGATAGTTATTGAACTTGCTCACAAAGAATCACGAGAATCAGTTGAGAAATACGACTTATACCTGGAGTAGAACAAATGGAAATCCGGACATCTGGACATACGAAATCATTTTTGTCCAAGCTGAAGCGGAGACATTCATTTCACTCGGTCGATTAAGAGCTTTTAAGTAGCTAATCATCGCCGTAAGCTCGCTTCATCTTCGGCCTCATCTTTGTCCCCCGGCTAGATGCTGGCCAAGAGCAATCCCATTTTTAATAAAAAAAAATATCCGCGAAGAAATTCAAACGGTGTACAGTGAGACACAAAAGAGTAGAAATTAAAAAGTGGCAACACTGTCGTGTCATCCTTTTCAAATCAATCTAGGAAATAAGAGGCGACACTACAGTGTTGGCACTTTTTAATTTCTACTCTTTTGTGTCGCACTATATGTAAAGTTCGGTGTAGCTCAACCGATTTGCAAAACTCAAGTGGCAGTGGGCGGGGCACATTGCTCGTAGAACCGATGGCCGCTGGGGCAGAAAGGTTCTTGAGTGGCGACCACGCGCCGGAAGACGCAGCGTGGGAAGGCCTCCGACAAGGTGGACTGACGATCTGCTCAAGATCGCGTGAAGCCTTTGGATGAGGGCGGGCGGTCATTGTGGGAATTGGGGGAGGCCTTTGTCCAGCAGTGGACGTCTTTCGGCTGATGTGATTCTGATGATGTAAAGTTCCCAATCTTCACTGGACTAGAGGCCTGAGGCTTTGCCCAGCAGTCGAATGTATATAGGATCATGAATTTACCTATGAGCAATACTGTTAATAATTTTCATTCCATATCTAGATTTTAATGCACACATTTGACGCTGACGTGTTTAACGTTATCTAATCACTGCAAGTCTTGGTTGGGCAAATAGTAGGAGTGAATTGTTTTTCATAAACAATGAGGTCGGCCTAGGCGAATGCAGTGAAATCATACTGAAATAGCACTTGAACATTAATTTTATGACAGAGACACCTGACTGTAAGAGGGAGCTAAATGTGGATTCTGAATGTCAGTGACGTTATTACAATTATTTAATACAGAAAACAAATAAAAAGAAACAAATCAACTGTGAAGGCAGAAATTGAACCTGCCCCTCTGTTTTACCGGAACAGGCGCCCTACCACCATCCCAGGCTACTCCTACCTCTAACATCATTATTGCATATTATTGTGTTGCATTTACAGCCGCGACCCGAACTTTTCGAATACTTCTGCCCATTTAACTCTTAACATTTTTTTTTCTAAAAACAAATTTCTTCGTTTACAGTAGGTACGCGTAGGGTGGCTGGCGAGAGCTAGAGAAGCTTAGCCGCGGATCGTGCTTGCGGGGTGTAATTGCAGAGGGCTACGTCCAGCAGTGGACTAACATAGGCTGATGACTTTTGGACACATCCTGTAGGTGCTACTATCGCATATTTTGTCAAAATATAACAAATATGCAACAGCAATGTAATTCCTCCCCTATTTGTCCTTCCAAAATATAGTTTCCCATAGTTCCTTCATCATCAGACCAGCTCTATGACTTTATCATATTACATTGACATTCGAATAAATGTTTGTGTATTGAGAATTTTAACTCAATAGATCTCTAGGAACTGGGGTGTAAATTAATTTTAAATTAAATATAGGTACATTGAGTAAGTAGGTACGGTTAACTTAAAAGAGAAATTAACGCTTGCACCTAATATCATTGTAACATATAAGGTAATAAATGTTTATTATAACCTTTAAAGTTGACAGTACAGATGTACCTACCCGGATGTACCTAGGCAGATGCCTGACATAGGTACGGAGTGTAAGTAACGTCGTACCGAAAATTTCAACACAGGTTTTAGATCATTTTCCAAATTAACAAAAAAGTCTTATTCTCTGAACATACCACAGGAAAACAATGAAATTGTGCGGACATTGAAGATATTTTTTTCTTGAGTTGGCAAAGAAAATTGAACCAAATATCAATTCACAATATTGAAAATGAAATATATTATACAATTAAACATACAGCTTACCAGGATATTAAAAACCAAAGAATAATTGACATATCGGTACATTAAACCAGTTTATAAACGGTAAGTTAATAATAACCGAAGAATACTCACAGTACAAGCCATAAAATAAACGCTATTATCTCCCTAGGTGTCGAAAGGCGGTAGCTTGGTTTTATGCCTCGGTAAACGCTGGGAGCAGAATAAAATCACAGTTTAAACTTATGTAAAGTGGTATTTATGAAGAGCCGCAGGCCAGTTGATGTTCGCCATATTTATTAGTGCTTGTTGGAATGAGAAATGTTCCTCATGTCAAGAACTGTGAAAGGATTTGAACGGATTTGAGCAGAAAGTGCATTTGGATGTTTGTTACTCAATAGCTCAAATAGTTGAAAAGCACAAAAAGTTACCTGGACATAAACTAGTTTTTATCCCTTTAATAATCTCTCGACGGAAGGAAATTGCGAATGCAAATTGATTCTGCAGTTCAGTTCACGTCGATAAAGTCCCGGAAAAATCTAGTAAAAATATATTTAATACTAATCGATTTACATGTTGCTGAAATAAGTAAAGCTACCTTTAATTATAAAAATTGGAAAGTAAAAATATGGAACGCATTTAAAGTAAACAAATTGAACCTCCTATAAAGCAATGTTGGAAGCAATTTAACAGTTTAAAATAGGTTAATGTTGGTTTTCGCAAGCAAGACTTGCCGACACTAATTATTAGCCAACTAAGGATATGATTCCCTGAGGCGAACTTACGCCAGTCAAGTCGTGATAACGTCTCTCACACTTGCACTAGGCCCGACATTTCTGGCATATTATATGGTAATAATATAGGTACAACTGTATGAGATGAGAGATTACTATTGGTAGGTACTTCTAGTTTCTGAATGTAACTCGTTAATTTTCTTTTTTGATGATAACTGTACCGCCAATTGGGGTAGGCCTTTTTCCAGCAGTGGACGTCTTTCGGCTGACCTGATGATGATGAGGATATTACTCTATACACAATTGCTGTTTAGCCAGGGACGAGATTTGTGTTGTTGAATTTTATTGTAATCATGGTATTAACCACTCAGTCGAGATCGAAACCGGCTCAATATTTGATATCTTCAATCTTAATTCGGAGCGATAAAGGTGAACTACAGGGTGTCAATTATTTGAAATTAGGTAATCATTGGGACCTATACCTTAATGTAGGACCGCCATATTAATAGCACATTTCGATTTTACAGGTAATTGGTCAATTTTCGTAGAGTATATTGTGACGGCCGCAGTTTTAGAAAACGGATAACAATTTTTGAAATGAATGAATGAAATAATTTATTTGCAAGAATACGGTTACAAGGTCTTAAAAAATATAATTCCAGTGCATTCAACCTGAACACAGGTGTGCAAATTTTTACAAATTTATAGAATAAAAATAATAATGTCATTTTTAAATCTTACAGTCAATAGATTTCATGATTTGTTTTGTTTGTCCATATTGTTCATAGTAAAACCAGATAGATACTGTTTTTGTTTGTCGAATCTTTAATATCGTGTTTGCCTATGTCATTTGATATATCATATTTTGAAAATGAAAATGAAACTGCTCAGAACAAAGATAATGTGGATAGGACAAATAAATAGGACACTAAGGATGTTACCAGAAAGTTTGACTGACTCTTTTTTATCTTCACAAAATAGCAAGTGCAATAGAGATGGAGATATTGGAGATGATTGATTGACAGAGTAGACAACTGGCGCGGAAGAGAAGCTAAACCTACTATTACACAAGCTACTCGTGTATTAGATTGTCTTGTTGGCTTACTCAGTTATTCACTGTCCGAAACATGCCTTATGAAAACTGATTTGCCCCATATCCAATGCCAAGACTACACAAATGTGGTGTCACCACATTTTATAGTGGGCCAGTTAAATCTTTCAACAGTCATCGTTTAAAATGCACCGCCGACCACACACGACCGTCCTTCGAGTCGAATTTTTAATAGTATCAATAAAAAAACCGTTATAGTTTACAAAGACTGTTCAGTTGGTAGATTGAGGTATTAAAGATTTCTTTAATTGGGTGATTTTTACGGCATTACTAACAAGCATAACGCAGTATACTTATAATAGACGTATACAAAGGGCTAAGGTAGCCTAGCAGTCGTGGGTTCGACTCTCGGCACGCACCTATGAGTATTTCGAAACTTATGTACAGAATATCATTTGATATTTACGGTTAGCTTTACGGTGAAAAAAAAAACATTGTTAGGAAACCAGCATAAATATGCGACGAAATTCAAAGGTCTATACGAACTTCAGCCCCCAATTCGCACTTGGCATGGGGTTTGGACGCTGAAGTTCATGCCTTTAAGTTCATCTATGAGAGGAGGCTTGTGTCTAGAAGTGGAACGTGTCTCGTATAAGCTGATGATGCTGATGGTAAATAGACAACCTAGGGCTAATGAATTTAAGTTCAACAAACAATACTTAAGTATTACAGCAAATTGAACCTCAGAACCTATGTAGTCTATTTGTAGTTCCATAAAGGCCATGGCAGGGTAAGGGAACATCTTGTGCCTTAATAGCTTTTCCGCCTGATTTTTTTTCTGATGATAGGCCACGCCGTTAGTAAGTGCTATACTAAATTTCAGCATTCTCCTCTTCTTATTTTCAATAAAAAAAAAAACAGAAAAATCATTTTTCATTTATATTTCCGCTTCAATGAAACGAATTACTTCGTGCTTAACAAATATAATACACTTAGCAGAGACCTTTAATATGTCACTATAAACTGCATAAAATTTCACATAAAAAAATAAAATTTCACGAGTTAACATTTATAAATATTTATTTTTTATAACTTCTAAGATAGAGATACCTCCAATTTTTTTACTTATAATTGCCTTTTTAATGAGCTATAACATATATTTAATTAAAGCTTCTAGCATTGGTGCATCGGAACGAAATCAGTAAAAAAACTTGGTAAGTCTGCTTGACGTAATTAAAATGAAATTGAATTCATCATATATAAACCTTCTTGCAAGTGTGTATAATAGAATTGTGACTGGCCTGGTGCAATAATCTCTTAATGATCTCACTTTGTAACAAAATTACGTTGGTCCGACGAAGCAGTCCATGAAATGTTAAAAGAAAAAAATCTGCTACTTAGCCACACTTTAGACAACAAATGTTCTTCGACTTCTTTAATTAAAACATTTTCTTCACCTCTTTTTTCATTCATTCTTTGTAAAATAATTTCTGTCGTAGAGTCGTCTAATGTATTTTTTTTGCTATAACGATTCAAACATAAAGATGCAATGCTAAAAAAAAAATAACAGTACATATGGTGCTACATTACCGCACGAGTGCGGTAATCAGCAGATTACGTGCATTTGTTGAAACTTTAAGGAGCCATATGTACTGTAAAACGTTCTACGATACACGTGCGAACAGGTAATTCGCAACTCGTGTCGATTTAAAACACTCCCTTCGGTCGTGTTTCAATTTATCACCACTCGTTGCGAATTTCCTGTTATCTGCACTTGTATCGTAATGTACTATTAACCGTGGGCAACATTTTGTTGTCTAAAGTGTGGCTAAGTAGCAGATTTTTTTCTTTTAACATTCCATGGACTGCTTCGACGGACCAACGTAATTTAGTTACAAAGTGAGATCATTAAGAGATTATTGCATCAGGCCAGTCACAATTCTACTTTGACTGCGCATTGCTGACCCAGCACTGACTTCAAGTCAGTCAGCTTGTGATTATTTTGTAATCCCAAGCATCATTAAGCTATGGTGTCTGCTTACCATCAGGCAGGCCGTAAACTTGTTTCCCACAGTCGTTCTATTAAAAATGGTTGTCATTGTGAGCGGTGTATTACCAAAGTCTTCTACGTTTTAACATACATACAATAGCTTGAAACGGCGCTAAAATATTAATTTGCGCTCTGCCTACCACTTTTGGGTTTTCAGTACAGACCTGAGTTAGTATATTCTAGAGGTTGTATATTCTACCATATACTCTATCTAAATACCCAACCATACACAATGAAGTTAATACTGACAGAAAAACGTACGATTGTAATTGCAAGCATACAAATTTTAACCACGAGTAGTTACATACACATAATAAAAAAACTTTTTGTGAGTCAATAACATCAATCAATACCAAGACAAAGTATTTAATATCCATTATAAATTTTGCAGCGCAATGATGTTTCACAAAGACACCATTACTGCCCGCAACAAGAAACGATATTGTCTCTGAGGCGATAATCTCCACTTTACCGACGTCTGACGGCTTATTACAATGATTGATTGCTGCTATGGCTATGGCTAAACGGCTGTCAATAGTTTTTGCAAAAAATATTTGTAATGTTTCTTTTTCTTTAGTTTGTTTAGTTTGTTTAGTTTGTTTGTATCATAAATAGGTATCGACAAATGAAGAAACGGGATCTAAAATTAGTTTAATCTTCACATAAAACATACTACCTAGGAGTGAGTTTTAATTTAAAGAAATTTCAAGAAAGTATCCCTAATTTTAAAAGCAAAGCTATGTCTTTCGGTAAAATATCATGCCAGTCACAATATAATTCATAGGTTTTTTTTATGATATAGGAGGCAAGCAAATGAATCGCCTGATGGTAAGCGATTAGCGCCGCCCATGGACACTCGCTACACCAGAAGGGTTGTAAGTGCGTAGTCGATCTTTAAGATGGAAGTACGCACTTTTATTGAAGAATAAATAACTTTGACTTTGAAATTCCACTCCGCCGCGGACGTCATATAAGCGCTCTTACTTAGTCGTACGTGGGCGTACCAAAAAATAAAGGGACATGTCTCAGTGCCCTACAGTGAAACTGCACCAGTAGTGGCAGTGGGTACGAGTAGTAGTGGCTCCTTTAACTCAAAGCAATCAAGGTGACATGTGTCAACTATTGAAATCATGTCAAAATTTGGAGCCTTAACTCGGAGCAATTTGGATACTCTGTTGGTACTCGTAAATGTATGATTCTATTAATATTATATGCAACAGTTACATGCGTACTAAGGGTTTTTAAAATTCGAGAGTCACTGTAACAAAACGATCGTAGCAAGTTTTGTTATTAAAGACTCGAGAATTTTAAGACTTAATTATTTAACGTTGCATACAATATTTTTTCTACGACAATAAAATAGTTTGATTTAAATTACAAATCGATATTGACGTGTGCAAAAAATTATGTATAGAAAAACATTTTAATTACCCACCAGTGATTTAATGACTTGTCTATGATATAGACTTGCATTTGAAAAAAAAGTTTAGTGTTTTATATAGCATTCATAAAATTTCACGCTTTTAAAAACTAATTTTATTTATCGCAATAACATGTTTTATTTTAGCAACCTGTCTGTAATAACATTTATTACATGAAGTATAGAAAATTAGGTCTTAATACATTTTCACGGTTTTTATTACAGTTTTATAGGGATCGCGGGCGATAATGTAACACTTTGCACCTTAATAACAGGCTGTGGGCCGATTGAGGGCTAGTTCACGTGCTCTTTAATAATGTTGTCGACAAAAGGTTAGTCGTGATATTTCAGATGCAACAGTCTACAGTTTTTGTACAGTCGCGGAATGAAAAGGTTCGTCACTTTAATACTTGACTCTATTTAAATACTGTTAAGGTCGAAAAGTGACGAATCTTTTCATTTCTCGACTATACCTATACCTAGGTAAATGTCTACCTAAACTATCTATACTATACAGTGTGTTACCGGCAAGTGGGATTTTCTTTGAGTAGGGTATGGAAACGTAGTTCCTTAACCTAATCATGAGCTTAATTTTATTATCATTATCATCATCATGTCAGCCGATGGACATCCACTGCTTGACAATGACCGGTTCTGCACCTCCTTTATAATATAATTAAATCTTTGACTTCATTTATTTCCTAACAAAATTTTAATTGTTAAAATTAGTTAAAAACTTATGCAAAATAAGCATCGGAAATAAAACTTGTATCAAAAATTAAATTTTGGACAGAAACTTATCTATACTAATATTATAAAGCTGAAGAGTTTGTTTGTTTGTTTGAACGCGCTAATCTCAGGAACTACTGGTTCGAATTGAAAAATTCTCTTTGTGTTGGATAATCCATTTATTGAGAAAGGCTTTGGGCTATATAACACCACGCTGCGACCAATAGGAGCGAAGACGCGGACGAAGACGCGGACGAAGTCGCGGGCAAAAGCTAGTTTCACATAATTATACACCTACCTACATAGCTGTCATGCTTGCAAGGTGTCATGTGTATGAAAACACATCCTAGCAACATCCCGGGTGCCCTACGGATTCACTCTACGTGTGACAAAAACAAAAGACGATCACATCTTCAGTTGACATAATGAAGTGCCTTCCGAAATTACAGTTGCCACTTAACCTGTACATTAACTACAAGCCCATAAACAAGACAAATTACCAACATAATACTGCAAGAGAAGGCTCATAACTGTCATGTCATCTTTTACTGCGCTAAGTCGCGTTGACGATAACTACATCATTTGCAAGAGGACACCTTAAGTTGCCAAACACAATGTACAGGAATCCTTTTGTCTATAACTGTAATTTAGCTGCAACCGAACACGTCATATTTGATGGCGATAACTTTAAGTGCCTATTACATTACAATGTCTGTCTGAAGCAGGACGTACCTATTTAGACTGATGGTGATGATGAATATTAAAAACATCTCAGAAATTATAATTTCAACACGTAGCACCTACCTTTTTACCTATTATTAATAAGTTGAAAATATAATCTTTAATAAATAAATACATAACTATTTTCACGCGCGCTTTCGTGGGTTTATTGAAAATTGGCGATGATAAAAGTGAATAATGAGATATCTTGGGACAATATTTTAATAAACAGAAAAAAACTCGTGCGTTCGTTGCAAAATTGGCAGAACAAATACACCTCCTAGTAGTAAAATATCATAGGTTACGTTTGTGTAATCAGTAAATAAATACCTATTTTTATTTAGTGGTGTCGATTTATAATTCATAATACCTAATTAATTATTATGATAACTTGGGGCAATATTCAGCATTTGAAACTCGCGCGATAGTTGGAAAATCGGCAGATGGAGTATACCTTGTGACATTAGTACCTGGTAAATATATTTTTCGGAAGAGAAAATAGAAGTTGTGTCGTACAAGGGAACCAAGGAAATGGCTCTGGATAGGATAAGGTGGAGAGCTGCTCGCTTCATCGTCTACACCGACAAGAGTTTTACTCTAATATTCGATGAATTTTTCCTAAAATAACAATTTAACATTGGACATATTAAATAAATAATAAACCATTTAGCATTACTTCAAATACAAAGTAACCGCTAAGTGGTGCCGTATGCGCAAATGTAAACCGTTCTATCAAACGTCGGTGTGACGCATAGCTTGAGTTTTCTGCTATTTGCGTTGACTGCCGGCGGCTTGTGTTAGGCAGATATTTAAGGTGTTAGTCCTGCAAGGTCTACAATAGGTATTATTTTATTATTATTGGTTGGTTATGGGCTATTTTATGCCGCTTCGACCGGTAGTTGATCTATTGTGGCAGCCCTTATAGTTCGTTGCTCATACCCACTGCTTCCAAGAATTTCCAGACTCTTTGGGCTGCAATTTGTTGTATCTCCTCTGGTGGCATGATGTGCCTCCCTAGGTAGATACTTCTTTTGCGCATAAGTGGTCCACACGAACAGAGGATGTGAATGGCTGTCTCCTCTGACTCTTGGCGGAACCTGCAGGCTGCGCTTTGTTTTAAACCCATTTTAGTACAATAGGTATTTACAATAGGTATACCGTAATTGCCTGTAAAATCGAAAACTTAACTTTGTTTATTATACTTAAACGATGATTTCTTCACCTCTTTACTTTTTTTCAATAGGTAATCTTACATTATTTCAAAATTTATTAATTTATCTACAAGTAATACAGTGGCACGTCTTTTCCCATAAATATCCTACCAATTCGTCATCAAACTCGTCTTCTGAATTTCTTCATAGAGTTATAATTGGGCCCCAAGAAGCCGAAAACCCTGGCTTTGAGGACTTTCATTCCACGATTCAAATAAATAAATATTTCAAGCACTGTCTTATCCATAATAAATATAATAATAATGTTTTACTTTTATAAATTTATTGAAAAAAACCTAACTTGTGTCATAAAATAAATAAGGTGAATAATAATAAAGTCTTCCAAACATACGATCCAAAATTTGTGCAACTTACAATATAATACAGTACCTTTGGTAATTAATGAAAGATGTAATAAATGCTTCTTAATACCTATCTAGAAATTAATATTGATTCATATGTTATTTAAATAAATACCAGCCTACTGTTGCCTATCATACTATGCCCTGGCTTCAAGTGGAAGAAAATTGGACTCGCTGCAATTTACCAATTAGTCACTCTGATCGAACAATCACGCTCGTTCGTGCCCTTTAAGTGCTTTTAACATGCTCTATTAGGCGAAAACTTGCATAGATAAAGTTCCTTTTATTTAGTTTACTATAAAATAAAGTTTTATAGATTAAATATCAATTAAATTCAATTATAAAATGTAACTGGTAATTGAATTAATAATTATATTTTGTAATTATAATGTGTTATTAATTATTTTGTTACATTACAAATTACTTTTATTTCATAAAATATGTATGATCGTTTTTAAATTTGTACCCGAATTGTAAATTTCATCGAAATTGTTAGAGGCGTTTCCAAGATACCCAAAATAAATAAATAAATATATACACTAGAATTGCTCTTAATGAACGGCTGTTAAATATTTGATTATTTGATCATTACCATTCATAATGTTTGACGTGAACCAATACGGGCAGAGTGTTTCTTTATACTGGTGCCTAGTAAATGAATCTTTACTTTTGTATACAAGAAACTAGTAAATAATCTCCAACAAACAAATGGTATTATACAGTAGTAATAACTTACTTTAATTGGCCTGTCAAAATGTTCACTATTTTGATATTACATTTAAATATGAAAGTGCTCGGCTATCTAGAGAGAGCAGACGTAATCTGAGGGTCATTCTGAAACTTACATTTTGCATTTAAATGTGTTTCGTGCGCTTGTTTTAACATATACTACGAGATCAAGTTTGTCCGTGCCAAAAGAAAATGTTTTCTTCTCCTATGAAACGGCAGATTTTTATTCGCGTGGACAAGGTTGGTCTCATACTAAAAGTGGTTTAGAATCATGGATAGAACAGATTTATTTTATTTTGTGTTACGTTCAATGAATTTGTTGGCCTGTTTAGCCTAGTTGGTAGTGACACTACCTCCGAAGCTAGAGGTCCCGGGTTCGAATCCCGGTAAGGGCATTTGTATCTGTGGTGAACAGAGACATTTGTTTCTGAGATTTGGATGTTTTCTATGTATTTAAGTATATATCTACATATTAAATATATCGTCGTCTAGTACCCATAACACAAGCCTTATTGAGCTTACTATGGGACCAGTTCGATTTGTGTAAAAATTGTCCTATGATATTTATTCATTATTATTATTATTTATAAAACACGCTGTATGTGTACATTAATACCCTATCATTTCTCACCTAAATAGAACATTGTTTAAACAATTTTATACGCAACTATATGTCAGATTCGTATTAAAATCTGTCGTAAACAGATCTTGTCTTAAACCGAATCTGCCGTAAAAGAATTCTGACCTTAACGGAATGTATGTATGTATGTAAGCACTTTATTGTACACAATAACAGTTTAAAACATATACATGTCACACAGGATCAGAGTACAAAGGCGAACTTATCCCTATGCGGGATCTCTTCGAGCTAACCTTTGAGGGAATGAGAGGAGATTTTTAAAAATAATGAGATAGACAAACTTACACCGTGTACGACAACGTTACAATGAGTGAATATAATGTGTAGCTAAACCATAACTAAATAAATACCCATAAATAAATATGTAATAAATAAATATACATATATATACATAAATACAGAATAATTATATTCAAAATTACAATATAATAATATAAATAATCTGTGATTTGGTTGAGTACTATACTCAACCAAATCACAGATCGTTGGAGAGCCATAATTTCTTCAAATTTTTCTTGAGTGACGCGACAGAGTGGGACTGTCTTCAAAGGTAACGCGTTCCACAGTTTCACAGCGCCCACCGTGAAAGATTTAGAGTACGTTCGCGTCTTATTTGAGGGTACAGTAGCATTACCATGAGTTTGCAGTGACCGTACTCGCTAGCGACTGCGTAAACAATCAGTATGAAGAATAAGTACAGCGCCTCTGGTGGTCACTCATAGAACTACAGATCGGTACTCGTACCATGAGTCAATTACACGTTTACTATACTCGCTAACGTTAACTCGATTCATAGAGTAGTTTACGTTACGATCGGAGTGACGTGCCTAACTTCACAGCATACAAAGCTCTCTTTCTAACTATACTGAAAAGACAGAGCAAGGACGATCTTGGACAAAAGGCTAAGTACCCAAGGCTTCCTTTCAAAAGTATAGACATAAACCTGCTAATTTAAAGAGTCGTAGAACAGTAGCACAAGGTCAAATGTTAGTGAATCTTGTATTTGCTTTGGTTATTTTTAGTTATTATTGCCATACCTATAAACTGAGTGATGCAGTCTTCCCAGTTTTTATGATGATTTTTTTTAGTTTCATGTGATTAGATGTACATAGATTATATATAATTAATAAACCTAATCTCATTTTATAGTATGTTGAAGTGGATTTTTTTTATTTATTTCTCATATCAGCCTCAATTTATCTCTCTTATTTGTCGTTCATCTTCTTACGCAGCCGTCGCTAACATATTCCACACAAAATAATGCCTTACCGATATTATTTAGATAAATTATTATTTAGATAATAACTTACGAAACAAGATTTCTAATAAGCTTTCACGCTACAATTTGCTAGTGAAATAGTTTACTACAGTCGATACGGTATTTTTCGATAGCGACTGTCAAATTGGTGACTCATGGTACCGATCTACGACAACCGCTACAAAACGTTAGTCGCTAGCGAATATTACGTTAGCTTCTGGCGGGCGCAGTGAACGCGCGGTTGACTCATGGTACGAGCACAATCGAAATCTACTCGAAACGCGTTTATTCGGTAGCGACTGTAGTAACGTAATGTATATTTTCGATAGCATCTCATGGTAGCGGTACTGAAAGAGTAAGGTTGGCGCTAGATCTCAGATGGTGACCACTGCCGTCAGCGATATATCTAAATCTCTCAGTAAGATACGGAGGAGAAGATACGGAAAAGCAACGACAGAATATGCACATCTCTGCGCCGGCGTATCGGCAACCACTGAAGCTGAGATCGGAAGTTGGAGTTGTGGTCATATTTGCGGAGACCGAAAATATACCTGATACATACGTTTTGTAAGCGCTCAAGCTTGTCGGAATAAAGGAAGAAGGTACACAGCTAAACATAATTGGTGTATGACAGATAAAAAAATGTGCCGCATGACACGTCCTCTTTCCCCTACTTATAGGAATATATTATATGCATCACGTATGCGCGTTAACGTCGTAGCATCACTGTCAACCGGAGTCGAATCCAATGTAATTCTCAGAGGTGCGCGACAGCCGAGTTTAGCCTATCCGCAAGTCGGTCAGGTCTGGGTTTGATAGCTATGTTAGTTTGATACGCGCGAAAAAAAGTGCACGGAATCCGTCGAAATCAAATTCATATGCGAAATATAGGTCACAAATGGACTCGCTGAGCAGTAAAGGAGTGATTTTGTTATAAATCTGAGGTTAATAACTTAATCATTTCGCAGTCATCTGTCAGTAGCAAACGTCAGGTTAGCAATACAGTTTTCCAGACTATCGGCTAGTTATTAGGTACTCGTTTTATGGGAAGAGCATTCGATGCAGAAATCTAGACTTAATACGTACAATGTATAAGGGTGAATTGCACCAAATCGTCGTTAATCATCATCATCATCATCATCCTAGCGTTATCCCAGTTCAGTTGCATCATTCATTCATTCATTCATTTATTCACTGATAAAGCACAATAGTTTTACAACCCTGATTGTGTGATTGTTTCCTGATTGGATGCCTGGGGTCCGCTACCTAATCCCAAGAATTGGCGTAGGCTTTTACGGAAGCGACTGCCATATGACCTTGCAACCCAAGGGGTAAACTAGACCTTACTGGGATGAGGCTTGTCAAGTGAGTGGGCAACTTGACTGTTAGTTCTTAAGCCGCCCGAAGGCCTTTAACTTGGCTTAATGACTGCTATCATAGCATAGACAGCAGCCGGGATCAACGACTTAACGCGCCTTCCAAAGCACAAAAATAATTTTAATTTTCTATCCTACGACGGTGGTAAACAAGCATACGACCTGCCTAAGAAGACACTGTAGCCTATGGACTCTTGCAACTGCAGAACTGTCACAAGCGCGCTGCTGCGCATACAATGTTTATCTGTGAGGTAATATTTTACGTTTTCGAGAGTGCGTATGGTAGATCTAAGGCGCCTTCCTAATTTGCCGACGCGGAGGCGGTACGATATGAGAAAAATGTTAGCTGTCAGTGTCAACCGATATGAATGCAGTACTGCCCCGTTTCTGCGTAAACGTAATACTGACAGTACTTCGTCAAGTGAGGAAATCTCACATCAGTAAACTCACTTCAAAGGACAAAATACCTATCGCGTATTGCTCCCGCCCTGCGATTCAGGAAGTCACCTTAATGTCACTTTCCATAATAAAAATAACAGTAAGTACATCCGACTATCGCACGTTCGTAAAGTTACGTGATTACCCTGCCAAAGTCATACCTGTATATAATTTGAACATTTTTGAACTCGCTACTATCGCGTGAAATGAATATTCAACTGGATCCCTTGCCAGGACTAGATCACTGTAACGAGTACACATGTTCCACGACTCGTACAAGTACTCGTACAAGCGTGTCACATGCACGTCTCTTAAGGATCGATTGCGACGACATTATCGCGAATACTGATCTGTTCCAAGTGAAAAAAGGGTGTAAGCGACGACGTTTCCCAAGAAGGATACGCTCTTTTGGGGAAAGCAGGATAAAACCGGATACGATTTAAGTTGTTAGTCGATTTCAATTATGCACGAAGCAACATCTAGCCACTTTTATCTGCCCGGTTAGTAATCAGGGAAATTATACGTTAGGTATAGAATAACCATGGTAATGTGGTTTTGCCATAACACGATTTCTTAGACTAGTTGGGAGTTCACTTTCACAGGGAAGTTTGTTTAGTATAATATGGAAAAACTACTATTAGTTACCGTAATGGCAGGGTGAATGAGTGGCAGTTAGTTCCATTAGGTCTTATAGTTGTCTAGCTCTAGAGGTTATTGACTCAATAGGAGATGATTTTTCGTAAAAGCAAATATAAGTTTACAAGAACCAATATAAAAGTGCTATATTATTAAGTTAATAAAAAAACATCGTTTACGTACGAATGAATAAATCTATGATAAGAAAAAAAATGAAATTCAGTGACTGCTTGTGCACAGTTTGGGCGAGAATGCTGCTATTTGCCGTGAAAATGGAAATAGTTTTAAAATCATGTGTTATATGTAGAATAATCGTGGTGACGCAGAAACGTAAAAAAGTATATCTATAAAGCGACCGAAAACTGTATCTTCAGTCCCATCCATCTGCTGGGAGCAGGCGTCCTTTATAGACAAGTTTTCCGAAACTAATATTTACCGTTAGCTTTCCGGTTAAGGAAAACATCGTAAGGAAACCTGCAGAAGTCCCCAATCCGTATTGGGCCAACGTGTCGTGCCAGTGGCATTATGGCTTTATGTCCAGCAGTGGACGTGCTTGGGCTGATATGATGCCATTACTTTCGTCTATAACCGAAAACTTAGCGATAAAAAATATAAATATGAAGTTTTTTGTCGTAAACAAAGAAATTTTTTGAAAATTTGATTTAGATTTTAAATACTGATTCCAAAAAATATACATAATGTATGTGGCTTTCGCGTAGGCTTCTCAACTATAAGTGATTTTGTCGTGGTTCTTTCACGCAAATATTGGTAATTTAATAAGTTGATTAAAAACTTCATTGTTCATTAATTTAAAATGATGATCCGTTTTGGCTAAAACTAAGTTATGTAGGTAATGGATCGGTGGAAATTGAGATCTTAGTTAAAAATTAATCAAGGTGACACATATGTGAATTATGGGTGACATTTTTACAGCTGTAAGCCAAAAACAAAACCAGTCTGCAGCGAAACTGAAAGTATTCATATCACAATAAATATTTACTTTGCAATTGCCACCAGCTCTGTAAATATGACAATTATGTCAGTAGTAAAGTATGTAATTAATTTTAGTCCACGTAAGAACGTCATATGTCTGTATTGAATACAATACATTATCATTACATACGACATTCCTCTATTATTTATTGCATCGGAAGTACAAATTGAGAAGGTGATGGCGTTATACACACACATACATACATACATAAACTCACGCCGTTAGCCCATGGGGTAGGCAGAGACCAAAGAACGCCAAATACTACGGTCCTTACGAGTACATACTTCTTCCGCTTCAATCACATCCATACATCTTCTCATACATGCTCGTCGGTTGCGGGTACTTCTTACCTGGCCTTTTTTCAGTATCGCCGAAATTTGATCTAGATAACCTCGTAATCCGTACGTAAATCCTCTTAGTCATTCTACTTTCACTCATTCTCTCTACATGCCCAAACCACCGAAGCATACCCTTCTCAACCCTAGTCACTACATCATCTTCTATTCCACATCTATGGCGTTATACTATTATAAAATGAATTTTAGCGTGTTGAACTACGACCAATTTTTGCTTGCCAGCTGCACTAAATGCGTACAACAATGACTTGGCCTTGTGTACATCTTGTATTTTTGCGAAAATGACGAAATTGGGAATTTTTCAAAAACAGTGTCTCCTTGAAATATTTACTTTATCAAACATTTGTAGGTCATCTTGACAAAAGTTTATCATTTTACATTGTTTTTCTCCCCGTTCCTAATGGCAGAAAATACACGTTTCTAGCTATCCGGTTCAAAGGACCAGCTAAAGCTCAAATACCACTTTCTACAAAAGTTAAGCTTAGCTTAGTTTTGACAAAAATAGACGACCGCTATTATGAAAAAAAAGGATAAACATAATTACGAGTATTTTTTTAAAGTATGTGCAATCATATGTGTCAAAAGTATCTAAGTAACACAAAATGTCACTGATATGATAACAGTACAACATTAGAAATTGCACGGGACACCTATATCAAAGAGATTGTCCGGATACTACATACAAATTACAGAAATGTGCAATGACAAATTGATAGAAATTATAGGATACTTACACATTTTGATGAGGGCCGATTATAACTTCAAACCATATAATAAAAACACCGGTTACGTGTCAGAGGAACTTGGACACCCGTATAAAGTCTCATTAAATACCTACCATCTCATATTAATGTCATGCGGCGGCGTCAACGAAGTAATGGCGAGGTACGGTCAACTGCAAAAATGCGTATCGATTGAATCCTCTCATAAATACGTACCGCAACCTTAATGCGCCGACATAAGAGTTATAGGACATATTTTTGAGCAAGTTGTATGCACCCATATTTTTGCAGTTGACTGTACTAATAAACGATACTCACCTAACTAACCTCCCTTAGTAGGTACTACTAATAGTTAGAGCTCATTTTCAGTGTTCTGGATGACATAAGAGATTTTCTCTCTTCAGTCTCTCTTAGAGACAAAGAAAATTAAAGTGTTTTTCGACAGGGGTAAAATACCACGTCTTGACTGTACTCTTCTAAAACCGCAACCCGCACCAACCCTGCGCCGCATAATGCAAGCGATAAGAACGAACGAGAAAGGAATATGAATAACCTTGGTATATCCCTATCTCCCTTTACCTTATAGCTTTGCAATCCACCACGAAGAAACGTTTGGATGAGCCTTAAGACGCAGTCGGCTACAGTCGGGTTGTTACCCGCACAACCTTTGCGATGCGGCAATAGCCGATCCGACTCTATTCCGTTACGCGTTGGTGGGAATTGTACAGTCAGTGACAGACGTAGGTATGACATTACTTTATTTTTTTATGTCTATAAAAACTTATCTAGATCATTTTGATCACGTTGTTTCCTCTGCTACTGACATATACACTGCGCTGTTTACATTTAAATATATTATGCTGGCAATAAGAAACCGAAGTAAACCAATAACTGACACAGATCCCGGCAACATTACGATACGTTGGTAGACGAAAATGTGTCTTAAAAGCTTTGACTTAAGGTCTTTTATAAATGTTAAGACCCAGGCTGTCATTATAGCCACAATTAATTCGTCGCTGCACACTTGAGCTTCTAACGACTAGTGCGATATCTAATGTCAAATGGTAATAAATTAATCGATAGATATAAGGCCGTTATAGCTTGCGAAATGAAAGCAATGGAGTCATGCCCTTATATCGTAAACATGTGGGTTTGTCTAACGGCATGACTGCTTGAGTATTGTTGTTTTGTTAGTAGATCTTCTTAGATCTACTCCTCAGACGATACAGTCTTTTGCTGCACATTGCGCTATGGGAGACATCCAGTCCCATCTATCCTCACTAATATCCGTACTAAAAAAATAAATGCGGAAATATGTTTGTAGGTACGTTACGCTTTCAAGCTAAATTTCATTACTGACCCGATTAAGATGTATCACGAAAATCTATACTAATATTATAAAGCTGAAGAGTTTGAGTTTGAAAAATTCTTTTTGTGTTGAATAGTCCATTTATCGAGGAAGGCTTTAGGCTATATCACATCACGCTGCGACCAATAGGAGCGAAGACGCGGACGAAGTCGCGGGCAACAGCTAGTAACCAATAACGTTCGATTTGTTAGATAATTTTCAAAAGAAAGGTTTTTTATTCGCGAATTTTCAATAGCATTTTTTCACGCTAGCTTTTTTTTCTATTTTTTATGATCATAACAAAATAAACTAAGAAGACACCAAATGACGAAGCTCCTATTTCTGAGCGATTTGCCCATTGGACATCTGAAGCTTAGGTCCGTTAGGTCCTACTTAAAATAATTCTTATCTATTGCGGCTATCCATTTAACGATATCTATTGATTTTTAATAATAATTTATAAAGTTGAAATTATTAATAATGTCCGAAAATTTTATAAAACTGTCATTCGATATTGACTCTTCTTGCGTTGGACTCTGAAATCGCTCTTTGAACAGAGAAATTTGATATACAACTGGGCTAATTCATGATTTTAAGTATACTCCGAGGAAGGACATACGATCGTTTTTATTTTAGAACTCATTCCCAAAATAAGGGGGTTAAAATGGGGGACGGAAGTTTGTGTGGAGGTACGATATAAGGGAATTCCATGCGGTCGAAGTCACGGAAAAGCTTTGTACGTGATTTCGAGCTGCGGAGACTTTTCAGGAGGGAGCATTTTAGACTTTAACTATTTAAACCTAGTTTCCAAAAGGAATGCTACATCATTGAAACATACTATTTAGGTACGTAACTCGTGATTTTTCTTTTACTTGAAACCGTACCGAAATCAGGTTCCTAACACCAACAAAGCGTTATTTGTACAATACTGCACCAAGATCTCGAATCTTGGTGCAGTATTGTAGGGAGGAGTAAGAAAGAGACCGGTTTGCTATCAAAACGACGTATGTAATTCTCGCTTTTAACCACACAGTTTTATATCCTCAAATAAACAAAACATATTAAAAAACCGTTTTTATAAACCACGGTAAACAAAAGTTCGCGCGATGTAGAATTCGCTCCACCCTAACAACAACGACATCTCCCGGAACTAGCTTACTTATACTTACACTTTGCAACAGCGTTATTAAGTAATTAAACCAGCTGCGTTGTTTTGCATTTATTATCTTAATTTAGTGATTAACAAGAGGGATAAACATTAAGAAACACTTATGTTTCAGTGTCCTGTATGACTCAGGCACTTCTGTCTGGCCTGGCCATATGTGGCACAGTGCTGTTTACAATTTTATAAATCTTTGGTATGCTTTATGTGGAAAATATGCTACGCGTCCGTTTTATGCTACGACTGGGAAATCTGGAACATAAATTAGGACTATGATTCATTCTAAGCGATTTTTACAAGCCTTACTTGGGTGACAGTAACACACCTTATATTGGAGTTAAAAAGGGTACCTATGAAATAATTAACTGACAGTGGTCCACCTGCAATTTGCTCAGTAGTAATATCGTCGATCCGATGACAACACAAAACTAAGGAAGCGTTACCAAAAGGACCTCACTTAAAAATAAAATGATCAGATTGGTATAGTTATAACGGTTTTATACTAATACTACTTAACTGCCCGCCCCAGCGTTGCTAGACTAGCTTAGCATGTTTTATATCTGTCATGTTTAGTATGGAAAATAATATTTTGATGTAGGTACCCGCTTAGAAACGTTGCTTCATAACCATATCGAACAGCAAATACATATAATTTTTACTCTGTATAGGTTTGCGCTTGACCACAAATCACCTGGTAAGCGATGTTGTGATCTAGGACCTAGTAAAAACCGGTTCACTCTCGTCTTAAGACCGTAAGGTTGTAGAAAACGGGAAAAAAGGATCCGAAAAAGAATAGATTCTAGAACGCCTGCAGTCCAAACCAAACCATATCACTATATTTTGGTTCAGTCTACCGATGTGCCGTTACCACTACCATAGATCTAGACTTTGTTCATGCCTGGAGTGCGGTACACAGCCCGTCTCGAAATAACAAACAGTCCACTCACTGTGTATAAGATGACTCCGCGATCGTTACTATTGCACGCAATCGGAGGTCTAATTTATAATGGTTTGGATGCAAGATGTTAGACAGCGCTGTGAATACTAGGGCCATATTGCAACCGTTATCCCACCAAACGAATCGATACACGAACAAGATTCGCATGGATCCTCGTAGTCTCCCAATAACTGCAACTGAAAAATGAACCCTACTTTTTTCTAATAGAGTTTATTTTCGTTTGCGATGGTGAACGATATCAGGGGTAGTGGAGATAGGTCTATTTTATTGGCGAGTCAGACAGCAATCGACAACAATTACTGTCAAACAATAGCAACCGATCTGGTGCCGTTAGAGCCTGCAGCATTGGTCAGGTGTGGCCAACCATTATTTCAACGGTAAAAGTAGGTATTAGTTTATTATATTTTTATTCAAAGATTGACACTAAATTATAATAAGAAGTAGGTACTTACTAATCTTAATTGTTTATAAGACCACTAGTCCAGAAATAAACTAGTGGCATATATGATTTTATTGAGATCCCAGAAGGTATTTCGTGATGCATTGATGAATTATTTTGCGTTGTCTGCTCAACTCCAATCCTGTCCCTTAGCAAAAAATCGACATACTGTACAAACCTTCAGTAACACATATGTAAGTACTCAAGTCTTAGTGAAATTTTCTTCTATCAAGCTAATCGTATTTGTATTTTATTTATAATTTGTTTTCATTTCGCAGGATAAAGATGTAAAAGGGTAGGTATCAGTTTCTTTACGGTGTCACATACACACAGTATACTCTCCCCAAACTAAGTTCAACTTCCAATTCCTGAACTACCCATAAATGTTCCCACTAACATACAGTACACGATCACTATCAGTTTCAAACTACCCATCCTAACTTGAGCCGTATTACCTTAACTGCCCCTTAAAATCGACGGTTCAATATGTTGGTCACGCTAGGTCACTATCATTACCATTGTGCGAGGCAAGTGATGGATCAGCGCTCTAGGCCTGTGAGGACTGACGACCACACGACTTTTGTAGAGAGTTAGAATGAAACAACTCAATTTTTTGCACGCGATTTTACTCCTCATTACCAAAACATTAGAGCTTAGGATAACGTGAACATTACCACGGATTTGCGCTAGTTTGCAACTTATATACGGATGCCTTGACCAAACGACATAACAGACTCTGGTATGACTGTTGTAATACGTCATTTTCATACAATAAAGCACTATTAGACTGTTTGAGAGAAACTTGGCAATTTGCACTGCCCAAAGCGTAGAGTGATAGAGATATCGGTTGTACAGTCAGGCAACAAAGCAGTATTTTTCATGTATACAACGATGGTTTCAAACAAGCTTACATCTTCATGGTAAGCAGATACCGTTGCCGACCCTTTATTCACTTGCGGATTCGTTGTGTTTACAGCTAGAGACGTATGCAGGTCCATCACTCTAACACAGCACATACATCCTCGTGAGCTCTGGCGACCTTAATCACCTCCAGAAACACAACACTTAAAGGCAAGTATTGGAGTTATTTTGGCTGCGATCTTCTGTAAGGTGGAGGTACATACCCAGTTCGGGTGCTCTAAAAATAAGTGAGCTGATGTGTCAATGTGTCCTACCTTTCTTTAAAACTACCACTTTTGGACCTTAAAACGGTGGTTTTAAGGTCCAAAAGTGGTAGTTTTAAAGAAAGGCATATATGGGGGGTATACCATATACGCCGAAGGACGTCCACTGCTGGACATAGTCCTCCCCCAATTTCATGGGGGGTAAAAGCCATAACCGCCACGCTTGGCATGCGGGTTGGCGATCGCAGTATCTCTACCGCACTTCAAGGATACTGCTGCCCATTCCCCGGTGGCCTTGGTCGTAGTTTTAGCACACACCCGGGTCCTTAATGTACCTTAATCCCAGTCAGCTGGAGAGAAACGTGACCCCACTTGCATAGAAAGTTTGTATGCAGGGCGGGTCAGGTTTCTGCAGCTGTACAAATAATAGATTCGAAGTGGTAGACCATTTTCTTCGAATGTACCTTTTTTCGTAGAGAACCCAGTCATCGGGGAATGACTGGGTTATGTGATATTTCTCTAAAAAAACTTTACGGTGACCACCATCTGCGCTCTAAAGTAGACTTCAGGATCTCAATAATGATTTCACTCGAAGTCCCCTCGCGCTTAACCCCCTTGGCTCATCTTAAAGCCATCCACGTTACCTCCCCTGGAGTTGATAGCCAAGTGCTGCTTGCTGCCCCCGCCACATGGTGCACGCGCAACACCAATGACCCCCTACCCTTAAAGCGTTTCAGTCCATTTTTTAGTACAGTTATTTGAGGCGGCATACAATTTTAATGTTCCTACAGGCAAGAAAAGGAACTGTGTCGATAAAAACGCGAGCTATGTGATTTTTTTTAGTGCGCAAACACTAACGGTAACATTTATTTTGTGCGTAAGCGACAGTAGGAATTAGAGATTTGCGGAATTTGCGACGGCCTGTGTTTGTCGCGTCATAAAAACAAAAATAAATGAACAAAGTGTTAAAGTCGTCATTTAACAAGCAAGAATAGGTAATGACATGTTTCTTTTTGGATTAAATGTTTTCATGATTTAGTGAATTTTAAATTAAAAAGTGTAAATTAAAGCTTGTCCCATTTTTGAGACATTGCCGATTACAAAGGCTACCTAAGTCCAGAATTGGAAGGGACAATGCCATGATTACCTTATTTATTAGCTGTCACTTTTATAGGGCGTTATCCTTTTTGAGTTATGAGGTACAATTTCATATTTTACATATTTTAGGGCACAATAGCGAAATTAGTTCATAGCGTGCCCAGAAAATTAAGGCGATGCTTCTATCATCTAACTCGAATAGTAAGATTATGCAAAAGGGACAGTGAGCTGTGACACTGCCGACCACTGGCCTCCAGAGGGCTCGTATTGATCTGGCCTTTGTCTCTGTGCTTGCCGCAGAGGAGGTGCAAGAGCAGAACCTATGCTCCAGATTGGAAGTGTAAAAGGCCATGCCTTCTTGAATGGATTACCGTAGTCTGGCTTCCGCAGACTCGCCTGTCGATAACCTTCCAGCCGCTATAGGGAAGATTCTTCGATTATCAAGCTGCGCGTGCGATAGTTTTTGTAAGGTCTTATCACCAAGCTTGCAAGTGACTTTTGAGCCTTCTTACAAATTTGAGCCGATTTATCAAGCTAATCAACTTTCATAACCCATAAATGATAGCACTCACAGCGCAACAACCGGAGCATCTTCCCTATAGCGGTTGGAAGGTTGTCGAGAGGTGATTCTGCATAAACCAGATTCCGTTAATCCATTTAGGAGGCTGCTGGCGATATGACATTTTACACTTCCAACCTGGAGCGTAGATTCGTCTCTTGCGACTCCACTGCGGTAAAGGCAAGCACAGAGACGAGGGCTAGAGCAATACGAGCCCTCTCGAGGCTAGTGGTCAGCAGTGTCACAACTCACTGTCCCTTTTTCATAATCTGACTATTCGAGTTAGATGCTAGGAGCACCGCCTTAATTTTCTGGGCAGGCTATGAACTAATTTCGCTATTGTGACCTAAAAAAATATGTAAAATATGAAATTTTACCTCATAAGTCAAAAAGGACAACGTCCTTTAAAAGTGACAGTTAATATCTAAGGTAATCGTGGCATTGTCCTTTTTTAAGGACATCCTGAAAAACATACTTTCAGAATATTTTTTACAATTTTTTCTTCATTACAGTAATTTTTACCCAAATAATAATTATTAAAACATTTCAAACCGTAGAGATCGGCATTATTTCATGTCTTGTCATGTTAAGGGTTAATCGCCTTTTATGACAGGCGGGGGAGACCGTGGACCTATTCTTGCCCGAGTCAGTGCAGTGTAGGTCGCTGACTGTACTTAGGCAACTAGAAGCCTCTAAAAGTGCGTAGAAATATTTCAAAACAGCAGTAGATATTGTTTTTTTTCTTCTTTTTTTTCAAAGGAAAACTTACACCTAAAATAACAAACTCGGTGATGATACAAAAACAGTGAGCCAATTACATTTCAATGTGTGAGTTGATGTGAGTCCAATGGACTGGAGAGGCTTTCATTTCAAAAATGGCTTAACTCTACCTACATCATAGGTTAATATTATTGTGCATATTTATAACAACCCACCCTCAAATAGAATATTGGAATTTCATTTAAATGTAAACCTATCATTAAAAAAGTACTGAAGACAAAACAAGACTTGCGCATTGCGCATCTTTACTGTGAGCGGACTTGATAACAACACGAATAACAAAAATTACGGCAACTGATTTCCATTAATCTGATCTGGCTAGCGACGAATTATTTGAATTCTCAGGCAAATAGACGAGTTAGTTTGAAAAAAAAAAAACAATCTTAATATGTGATTGTAATCATCCAGCATTATCCCATCAATTCTTTGACCTTAATTTCCCTTTATGGAATTTTCTATATTCAAGATGTATTAATTTATTTATTGCAATAAAACATTACAAACTACATACCTTTATATTTATAAAACATAGTAGTGTAATATCAACAAAGTTAACAAAATTGGGAGTTAATACTAGTACTAGCGCCATCTGTTGGCGAGTAGCAGAACAAATCAAATTGTTTACCTGATACATGCATAATTTTATTTTATGTAGTTAACATCCTCTAGTCAGGCGGCACTGTTTGTAGATCGGTTCATTGGTATTATTAATATTATTTAAAATAATTATACCTAATGTATAGTACTTCTATTATACAAATATTATATTGTAATGTAAACTAAAGTAATCTATAAAAAATAAAACACAAGCAAGGGAATACGCCTTTTCATTAAAAGGCACTTTTATTGAGTTTAATCTATACTTAGGAAGCTTAATTTGAAAAAAATACAATCATCACTAATGCCATTTAACCCTATCGGTTATTGCCCTCAAACAAAAAACATGCTATCCCTTATAAATTGACTCATCTCCTTTTTTTCTGCGGTGCTCACAAACGATACACATGAAGAAGAACCATGTGCAAAATGACGTATATTCATGTGAACGATATGGCAATTAGGTCGTTTGTGCTCGAAGGGTAAGAAAGGCCACCTGTGGCGCGGAGCGTCCTGGGTTATTCAACATTTATATCACCTCGTCTCAGGCTATCGGTAAGACCTATGACCACGCGTTGTTATTAGGAATCTCGAGGTTAATTTGAACTAGCGAGTCATGAGGTGGAGAGAAGCGAGTTGTGAATAGCATGGCTGTCCATTGAGAACTATTTGTCAAATCGGCGCCATCTAGTGACAGGTTTTGATTTGTGAGACTACATTTCGAGTAAATATTGGGGTTGTTACCGTGATTTTCTGTGTGAGTAGTCCAATTGTGACCGTAACAAGGTATGCAAATTGGTTGTGCGTCGTCACCTTGACGACTTCTTCAAGTTAAAATAATTTGTTACTCCAACTAATAAGGATTTGGATGATCATCATAGGCATAGCTTAGATTTTACGGTCATACTACATAACCATGGTCATGGTCAGGAATCCTTACAAAGTGTAGTGTATAAACAAAAAAACTTTGATAGAACTTGGATTTCTTGAAATAAAATTAAAAATTGCGAAGCGTCTGGTTGACTTAACTGGTGACCGAAGAGCTGGCGGCTTCCTCGCTCAACGTATCAGTATTGCGATACAGGGAGGAAATGCCGCCAGCATCCTCGGCACAATGCCTCGAGTGCCTATTTTAGATTTAAGTTAGTTTTAATTTTATTTATATTATTTTGGTTAAGTATTCTTGTATATATATTTTTTTGTACAAAAATTGTAATGGTGTGATATTGCTTGACAAAAAAGTACCTATTTCTATAAGATTAATGTTTATTTAATCAGTTTTATGTAACAAGTGAGTCAGAACTGTGTTGAAAGTTTATATCTTTCTTTCACAGTGCACTTCGACCTTTATACGAAAAACTGCATGCTGCATGTGTCAATGTTTAGACCGTTATGTGATCGCTATGAAGGAGTTGTGTGGTCGCTCCGTTGCAAGCGTGTGGCATTTGCATACGCTTTACATGATCTGTTGCACGCTAAGGCCCAGGTTCACTCATCGCCAAGAGGAATAGGGTGCAAAAGTTTTAACTGTAGATACTACATGCTTAGCTATACGCCGCGCGACTATTCAAACGACCATAACTGGCGGGCGACGGAAGTGGGAAACGTCATATTCGCCTAAACGGCCTCATCGTCATATCATCTAATGTCAAAGCGAACAAGCTGCTCATAAATATCTGAATACGACTCTTTTGTCAAGGTATTAAAGTGCATGTTCAGATATTTTTGATCACTCTGAAGAGTGCAGATATATTTGATGGTGACCTTACGTGAACGCGGTCTTAAGCGGCGTGGGCACTCAAGCTCTATAGTCAAAATTTATAAACATCAGTGCAAAATAATGTCGGAAATAATGAGATCGTGAAATAAATAAAATAGGGTACCGAAAATAATTCCGGTAAGGCATTTTCGTCATCGTCACAGTCTTTAACCCGTGTCGAAGCATAGGTAATTAAGGTAAATAAATAATTTTCGCGTTAAATCCGTATACAAATTTAGGTCTTGAACCTATTAATGTTAACGGAGTAAAATGCCGCAAGTGTGGAAAAGCTTTAAAACCAAATTCACATATATGTAGTCTAGAAGATAATTTGACTATATATGTAGTCTAGAAGAAGAATCTGAGTCTCGTAAAGTGGCTACTTTACGAGTCGGTATAAAGTGCCAATAAAGTGCTAGCATGTAAGAAACAAGGCTTTGTTTCTTACATGCTAGCATTTTATTGCTTACGTATACCCCAGTCACACTGTCATTGAGTAGCATAGGAAGTAGCGAGGAAAGGAGGTAGAGACGTAATGTGGCAACATTCCTGGTCATGCCGCATATCATGCTCCTCCTCATGCCCACCGCGCCTTGTTTTGTCGGTTTTTGGGCGTGAGTCAAAGGACTTAGTGTGGAGCGTCGCGAAAAATTGCGATTAGAACAGTGTGTGTAGAGAGAGCAACATCGCGGCAGCGAGGGGAGCACCTCACACTGCTGCTTGCGCTGACATTATTGCGCTAGTGTGGCAGATACCTTAGAGGTAACAGCGTACACATTCTTTGATGTTGACTGCATACATTGTAAACTTACCTTACAGGACCCCTGTACACAGATGGCCCTGTATCCCGGCCTGGTGCAAGGAGTTCCGTCGGTGACCAGCGCCAGTGAAGCGTAGAACTGCTGCCCGCGTGGACGGCAGTTCAGGGTGCAGGGGGATTCGCCTGAAACGTACAGATGACTAGGTAAGATTTCTAAGAGGAAATTAAACCCGAAGTCCTTAGGCCGAGTTTATATAAGATAGGTAGCTAGATTTATTTATTTCATAATATACATTGGCGGCGTCTATCGTCGAAATGTTTAATAGTTACTCACAAAAACCTACTGGCAACCATACTTGTTTTCTCGAAGATCTCACGGTTCGTAAATAAATGCCATACGATTAAATAAATAAATAACAAAAACCTACTTAGCCAGACTACAACAGTGACACGATAATTCATAGACGAAACCGTCACCAATCACTTTTTTTTATATGATGACGGTGGCAAAAAAACTTACGGCCTGTTTGATGGTAAGCAGATACCGTAGCCTATGGACTCTTGCGCCTCCGTAAGAATCACAAGAGTGCGTTGCCGATCCTTAATTGTCTTGCGGATTCGTTGTTGACAGCTAGAGACATATCACTTATCCTGGTCCCTCATTCACATAGCGCATCCTCGGCAACTCCGGTGATCTTACTTAGTACCACCACAAACAACACCACATATCTAAGAAGCAAGTAGTGATGTGGCATAATAATATGGCTGTGGTCTTCTTTACGGTACTTCCCCAGTTGGGCTGCTCCAAATTTGAGTGACATGAGACATGACGTTCCGCTGTACCCTACCTCTCTTTATTTATTTTATATTGACTAGCAAGCAATATGGGTAGCTTACCATCAACATAAGGCACCCAGGTGTAGAACCTGCCTCGGAACGGCCGTCGGTCATACGCTGCGCACTGCTCGGCGCGAGAGTCCCGCTG
Source organism: Notocelia uddmanniana (assembly GCA_905163555.1). Lineage (NCBI taxonomy): Eukaryota > Metazoa > Arthropoda > Insecta > Lepidoptera > Tortricidae > Notocelia > Notocelia uddmanniana. The sequence goes on along the minus strand of LR991069.1, from coordinate 8,271,113 downwards.
TGGTCCGGGACACGGCTGGAAAACGTACAAAAACATTACAGAGCATTGTCAAACTTTTGAATATATATGAGAACTGACTGCTCAATATAAATGTGGCGAACCCAATCAATATGGTCTAGTTCTAGCCGGTTTGGGAGGTCAGATTGCTGGTTAGTGCCTACGCTAGTTTTTGCAAAAGCCGTACCACCTGGTTAAACTAGTGCGGTCTAGGGCCCAGTTCGGAATTTCACGAGCTCTATTTCTCTCTCCGCACCAATTTCCTTCTCAAATCTCATCTCGAAAACTGAGTGGGTTAGTGAGAACGACATTCTTACCTCAGTATTATACAGTCGTGGTACCGCCTGGCCAATTCAAGGCAGTCGGGGTCGCTGGTCGGAATCTCACGCGCTCTTCGCAGCCGTTTTGTGCTCCCCATCAATTTCCTTCTTATCTCGCAAACTGAGTAGATTGATGACAATAACATTCTTACCTCAGTATTACATTCGTGATACCGCCTGGCCAAACCAGAGCAGTCTGGGTCCCCACTTAGGATCTCACGCGTTCTTCGCAGCCGCTCTGTACTCCGCATCAATTTCCTTCTCTTCCTGCTACGGCGCATTCTGGAATTAAGAACAAAATTATTTGAGTACAGTGGGAAGTTGGTATGTATGTAAATACTTTATTGTACAGTCAGTTTCATAAGCAAGTATACATATTTCGATATAATTTCCAAAAAATGAAGTGGATTGAATAACCCGCTGTTTTATATTACGGGTTGTCATTGCGATACGTTTCACGTGGCGCACTCCCATCGCGCGCTCAGTTCGCGCGTTGTATTAGGGTCGCAGTTCTTTCTAACACTCCTCGCTTTGCTCGTCGTCGTACCTTTCAAAACGGGGCCGCCGAACACGGCTCTGTTTTGTAAAACGGCTTATTTACATTACGTTTAGCCACATTGAAGAGCATAAAGCGCCAAACACATTCCAGTGGATTTTCATTCGGACGTATTCAATCTTTTTAATCGTTGACACGCCGTAATAACTACAAAACGGTTAGCCGTAATGTAAAACGGCGGATTATACAATTCGGCTACGACATATACATATTAATGATGCTGACTGTACATACGTAAGCCAGGTGATAGTATAGACAAATTGCTCCGTGTATTTGAATTAGAGGTAGAGATAAATTTCACACGTGATTTTGTTTAATTAGTATACATAAAACACATTGCCAAACCTTTTAAACATTGTTCGTACCACAAATTGACATTTGCTTTACCTTGCGTTCGTTAGGTCAGCACATTATTAAACATTCGTATTTGATGACGAAAAATCGCTCGAGCTCAATTGTATCAAGGATCGATAACAAGCACTTGACAATATTCGTAGAACTTCTAACTAGGGCCCACGAGTTCAATTAGTCAGAGCGCTTGTTCGATATTAGTATCTATAATCATATCACTTATCATGAAGTCAATTTATCAACTACCTGATTCAAATTTAACTTGTACTTAAAGTTATTAAAATCATCATGCTTTTTAATTTCTACAGTATGAAAAAAGACTGCAGCGATGACTACTAAATACATCTACCAGATGTCTTACAACAGTTACAACCTTCGATAAGCTTACATGATAATTACGCATACTCAGTTTATTCATGTTATAGCTGATAAAACGTGCCAGTAGTAAGGTAGACCAAATATAAGGTCGCAGGATATATTATTAACCAAGGGGTTGATCCCGTAAATATAAAGCACCTTCCTGATTTATCGATATGAGAAAACTGACAGCTGTCAGTGTCAACCGATACGAATGCAGTACTGCCCGGCTTTTGCGCATGGTATTACTACTGCGCAAACGTAATACTGACAGTATTTCGTCAAGTGAGGAAATCTCACGTCAGTAAACTCACGTCAAAGAACAAAATACCTATCACATATCGCACCCTCCCCGCCAAGTCAGAAAGTCGCCTTAAAGTAGCAAGCAAGCATACGCGTTACGCTCGAAAATTTCGAAAAATTACGCAAAATAATAGGCTAGTTTCAGCAAGTCAGGCAAAACCATTTCGCCAGTTTGTTTCGCTCGAAATAGAACCCACTAAAACCAAACTCGTAAATGCAAACATACATCAATTAAACTCGCGTATTGGCATTACTGGGATCACTTTTGAAATAGTACGGCAAATAATGCCGCTTGTTAGTACATCTCTTACATGCGCTACTTTTTGGTCTCACTGCAAAAAAATGCCGATGAAGAAAAAATCTAATTGCCCTTGGGATCTGATAATTCGCAATATACTCGTATATCTTTCTTTGTAATGGTAAAATGTAAATGTATGACAAATGACTTCCAACTACCACCACCGGTTTAAATATTTATAGAAATCAAAAAAGTCTATTTCTACCTAGTCTGGAGACACACTAAACACACTTACTTACGAGGGGCACACTGAAATTACTGGAAATAGAAAAAAAGCGGCCGATTGCGTGTCGGGTCACCAGTTAAGAACTATTTCGAAATACACTTTGTGTATTCTAGTTCAATGCGTGTAATTTTTTTTTTCGCAAAGTAAAAAGGCTATTCGTTAGAGAATGGGCCAATTACCAAATATAGTCGATTAATAATAGTTTTTCGTTTACATATTTGTGGGTAATTGTTCGTTCCGATGTTGTGTACTGGTCGTACAAACATGACCGCGTGACCGGGTTCCTCTGATTGTGGTTAGGGATTTCTCCGGGCCGGTAGTAACTGATTGGCGTTTGTTCCGTAAACCTTAAGGTATCGGATGCAAAGACTACTATGAATATATGTACGACCTTTGCTTTCATTGTTAAAGCAGACCACACGTAGGGATCTGGAAGTAACGGGATTTTAAAAGTGAAGAAGTTTACGTAGCTGGAAGCGGTATTGTGACGAGGCTATAGATCAACATACTAGTAGTTCCTTAGTGTTAGTGTAGTGGAGTCTCATGGATTTTGCAAATGCTTTCCCAATATTTTGAGCACTAAGAAGATGGTAAGACTTAACAGTCCATAGGGGCCACAAGTTCATTTGTTACCGTTCTTTTTTACCACCAATTTAGAATACAACAGTATTCTAATATGGTAGCAGCGATCCAGTCGGGCCCTGTACGACGTACCACTGTTAGATGATAAGGTACGTAGCAGAATGCTATTGTCGACAAGCGATATGACTAGAATTTCGCCCTAAATTTCACCGATTGGAATCCAGACAACTATCTGGAATGTACATAATATCACTGTCAGGTTTTTAATAACAACCAGTCAAGAACTAAATTGAATTTATAACAAATACAAGACAAAAGAATGTAGCAATTACATTGATGCCTTGAGGCTATGACTGTTTTCATTGAGTGACTACACATTTTTCCGATTTGATAAGTACTTAAATAGTGTTTTGTTACGATCAATCAATCTTTCCCAGCCGGGGTACAGCTAGGTGCATAACTACCAAATTAAAACAAATATAATAATGTGGCAATTGATTTCCATAGTCCTGATTCAGATCGAATGTTTTTAGTGTTCCGAAGTAAAGAGGAACCCTTAAGTTCTTCGCACACTATATCAACTCTTTACCACTGCGGCACCAACAACTCTACTCAAATATTTACGACACGAGTGTACGAGTACGACCGCGCGGAGCACACGACCACCACACCACATCAATTTTAGCAATTGTACTGTAGGAAATACAGGCTAAGGGCAGGGGCATAAGGCTTAAATTTCAATATTTAGCTTTGAATCGAGTGGCTGTTGAGTTATTAAAGTGTGCGAAGACCTTTGTATAGTTTCACCATGTCCGTCCGTTCGTCTGTCCGCGGCTCAGCTCTACTGAGTTAGCATAATATCACGAGCGGACAGCTGCGGAACCCTACATTGCGCGTCGCCCAACACGCATTTGGCCGCTTTTGCTACTCAAAATAGGGGCCAGTTCTGAAAACATCCCACCAGCTTTTATAGTACACATGTATTTAAGGAGTTCCATCGATTTTTCCTATCTTGAAGATCTCAATTCTGACAAAGTATGCAATAGTTATTTGTTCAACAAGAGAGTAAAGTAGATTTTTGCTGCGATTGTTGATGTTACGCTCGTTACGCTCATGATTCAATTATAGAATCTTTCGCTTGCTCGGGACTGAAAGACACGAGATGCAAATATCTTTGCTCTCGTGTGATCCATACAAGTTTTCACCTCAGCCGCGAGAACATAATAATATAACGCAAAGGAATAGTGACAGAGAGAATGAAGTTTAAATGTTCCAAGTTTGCATTATATGAAAAGATGACCTGCGACTAAAAAATAAAAAGTTATTTTTTTTCACGCCCGTCATTTTGCTCACTGGTTTCAAGCAGGAAAGGTTTCACCTCAGCAGCTTGAACATGGCGTTTTTGCTGCTTGAAACCGGTGAGCAAAATGTAATTTTGCTGCGAGCGTGAACAAAACTTTTCCTGCTTGAAACCAGTGAGCAAGTTGCGTAATATTTCTAACGAGCGTTAGGACGTATCAACTGTCATTTTAGCTTCAAAAATTACAATTGATAAAACTCATACCACTTTAGCTTAGGTTTATGAAGAATTATCATTAAATAATATATTTGTCACAACTTCCATCACGCTGTAGATTAATATATACCAATGCCAATACTATGTATATATATACATAGTATTGGCATTGATATATATATATATATATATATATATAACTTGTTTTTTAATTGAAACCATTTGGAATAATTGCTAGAGAGCTCAATAGTGTACCATTTAATTTATTGCTCCTATTACAGGTCACATCCTGTATATACATAATACATACCACCATAGGCCACCAAATACTGCTTGTGATTATACTACATTCGTAAGCGCATACAAAACACTATACAACGAAACTGTATTGTTTCAGCCACTATAGCATCGCGGCGGGGGTCACATATTACCTTTGTGCAGTAATTAAAATAATAAAACCGCGGTGTTGTCTATAAGCCGCCTACAAATAATTGGTTTTGATATCGATCTGTTCTATCATGAATCATGATACTGATGGTTTGGCTATTGAGTAGGCCACTTTTGTTTTATTCAAGCGCATACAATTGATGATTTAAAAACCCAGTCACTTAAAAAAATCTTGATTAATAAAATTATGTCTCACATGTACGATAATTTTCTGGATTTTATGGCTTAGTATTTCGCCGCAGATGTGCTAAAGCTAACCCTGGTGCAACATTTCATCAATATTCTGTTTGTCCTCTTCTTGGATTTTTATAAGATAGGTAATGGTACAGCACTACAGTAATGAAACGAAATTAAATGATGCATAATAATGGGAAACATTTGACCCACATACTAGTTTAATTCGTAATTATACGCTCGCATTTCCATTCCTCAAATCACAGTTTGGCCCATAATAAATTTGTTATTTGTCTGAGCAGCTGGCTATACTCATAAAGTCAATCGTAAACCATCAAATAGTTCCAAGCACTAATTACAAGTATTAGAACCACTACCTCTAAATGTGCAATTTATTCTTACACAAGTTTTGTTGTTAACACGGCATTCGACTTTTAGGTGCACGGTGACTTGGCGTTTTGGGCCGTGGAAAAATATTTTTCACACGATATTTAAGCTCTTTGTTGTTAATACAACGGAGTTGTTACGTGCTGAGAAATATCGAAAAGTAAAAGAAAAGGCACTAAGCAAACTGATTTTGAAAAGGGAAGGTCTATCATTGAAAACACTTTACCTAGATACTACAGGATTTATTTTCTTCTATTCTGTGTAGTGTTTAGACACAAATGAATGAAGTATTCCCGTTCAGATGCACAATGTCTAAAGACGTTACAGAATAAGACTTAATTGAAGTACCTTCCGTGAACAAGTTAATTTGAGGTAAGGAAGTAGTAAAGTTATTTAGCGAGCATTGAAATTTGAACGAAAATTAGGAAAAACTCAAAAATTTGCAATTCAAATAGGAAGAGACTTTCGTTTACGGTACGAAGTTATGATTTCAAAAAGTATTTAAATATAAGTATGTAGGTAGTATAGGTATATTTTACGAATGAATAGAAATTATCCCTTAGATAAAAATAGTAGTTTGAAAGGAATTTTTGAAACATAACACTGAAAGCATTCGGACTCTAGTCAGATAGCATAAAATTACACATTTCACTACGTAATGTACCGCAAAATAAAGTACTTAAAGCAAACCGCGTGTCTTACAAGATTAAAGACCGTGTAAACATAATGATAACAATCCATTGTACGCCAAAGAGCTCTAAATTGTACGTCAATCACAACCTCTGACCAAATTCCGTGGCAATCCGTTGGTCGGCCATGCGCTTGATCCGTCTTTTAATCTTCAATATTACCTTAATTTGGCATGTTCAACGAGAAAAGGGCGGTCGGGTCAATTTTGAATGCATTTAGCCTTTGACTCGGCGTGTGGCGAAACAAACCGATTTAAAAAAGAGACCTACATTGAAAACAATTTAGCTACTATTGGATTTGTTTTCTTAGAATACTGTTTTTAAATAAAATTGTGTGGTAATTCGAGGTAAGTAAGGTAATGCTCGACAGCCACATGCCACTTTCAGTTTTGTGTCATATTAGGGTGAGCTAGGTCTGTGGGGTGAGCAATAGTAAATTTGTCGACAATTGGTTATTTAGGTGGCATTCATTGGAACGTTTACCTCAGCTACTGCAAGGTTTATATGAGAGAAAAGACAAAACGAATACAATATAATCAAGAGAAATGAAAAAAATGGCCAAATCCGTGTCGAGCCACGAGCAAAGATATTAGGTTTCCGTAGTACCCCACCCGTTACATTATGAGGACTTAAAAGTGTAACTTGTATCATACAACAACTTTATCTAAGTAATCAATGGCTGTAGTACGGGACCCTAAAACAAGGCTTAGAATTAGGTATAAAACCATAATATTTAACACTACTTGCTCTGTAGTGTTGTGTTCCTGCCTACAGCTAGTACGGTAGCTTAATACCGTCACGTTATATGGCCAAAATGTACTAAAACGTCACATAAAACGTGACGGGATAAGCTGTCGTGCTAGCTGGGCCGGTGGTGAGTATAGTCGCCAGAGCTCTCAAGGGTGTGCTTCTGGCGTCGCAAGCGTCCATAAGCGGCAGTGTCTCAACTTTATTGCCACCATGCATTGTAGTATTAACAAAAGATAGCAATCGGATAGCTGGTTAATTATGGCATGGTGACAACAGCGAATGTAAGGAAATATGCTTGGCCTACAATGTGATAAAGCTCATCGGACAAAACAATTACTTGACCCCTTATTACTCCCAAAACTGCCACATAATAAATAAATAAATAAATATTAGGGGACATTTTTACACAAATCGAACTAGTCCCACGGTAAGCTCAATAAGGCTTGTGTTATGGGTACTAGACGACGATATATTTAATAGATATATACTTAAATACATAGAAAACATCCAAGTCTCAAGAACAAATGTCTCTGCTCACCACAGAAACAAATGCCCTTACCGGGAATCGAACCCGGAACCTCTAGCTTCGGAGGCAATGGCACTACCAACGTTGAATTAATTTTGGTACGAAACTAAAAATTACCAAAATAAGATTTTTAAATAAATAAATATTAAGGGCCAACTTTTTTTACACAAATCGAACTAGTCCCATTGTAAGCTCAATAAGGATTGGGCTAGACGACGATATTTTTACTAGATATATACTTTTCTATGTATTTAGAAAACAGCCAAGTCTTAGGAACAAATGTTTTTTTTACTCACAACACATACAAATGCCCTTACCGGGATTCGAATCCGGTATCTCTAGCTATGTAGGAAGTGTCACTACCACCAGGCCGACAGAGATTTACATTTACGAAACCGCGATGACAGCATTCCCGATTGCGTGGAATGAAAGTGTCATGGTGGTGGGTCGATGAGGCGGGACAGTCGTGTCGAATCCTACAACTCACTCGGACGTGCGTGGATAAAATATTGGCATTTCACGTTGATTGTCTTGACGTGGTGTGGGTGTCCATTTTTATGACCGAATTTTGTGATATAGATAAATAATGTATCTGTGAAATTTAAAGCAGTTTATGGATTACTTTTCGCTTGCTTTCCAGGCCTTTTTATGTATACTATTAACGTTTCATTCGAACTTGAAGACTGTTCTGAGCTCAGAGACTGTATCTATTTATTTTCCTAATTGTGAATTTAGAGTTATCGACTGATGAGAAACACGGTCTAGCTTCTCCTTCTATGTTAAAAGAGAAGACAAATCTTAAATTAGGATGCAAACCGATTACTGCTATGAGAAGGAGAATACTGTTATACTTAATTGGACTAAATTATTGAAGTATATATCGTGGGAATACTACCACATTTTACTCGATCATTATTTACTAGACGATTCATTTTGTAGGAAAAGTCTGAACTGACTAGAGAAGGTGATTAATATCGTTGCCTCGTTTAACAGGGTACTGAACGATTTGCGAACCATTAGAGCAAATGAACATTTCTCGTTTATGTTATGTAGCTTAAGGGTGCCTTTCCACCAGAGATGTGCTATGCTACGCTGCTATGGATGCGTTTGGATCCCAAAATCATATTCATTGGTCCACATAGCATAGCAGGAGTTTTCGTAGCCTAGCTTACACATCCTCGCAGCATAGCTGCATATCACATCTCTGGTGGAAAGGCACCTTAATGGTGTTTTTGTTATATATATGCATTGATGAAGACTGAGAACTGACTTGTACTGAAGGTGATATACTTTTATTCTAGGGGTGACTTTGATCAAACTGGTTTATCGCATAAATTATTCATTGAATTTTCGCCTATGCCAAGGCTGTGATAAATCATCTTGCTCCAAAAACTAGGAATATAAACTTGATCTCCTTCAATACTCAACAAAAAACAGTATAATAAGCCTAGCTGTAAACTTTGCAATCTAAATCAATAAAGCCAATTTGTACAAACTCAAAGAAGCGAGAGACCTCAAATTACATGCAATACCTAAGTGTCAAAAACGTACTGACTGATGCAGGTTAATTTGTCAATCGGTTTTATATAACCGATTTCATTGAGAAAGAAGTGGTACTTAAATTAAGATATCGAGAAGGGGCTACGCTAACAGCGCGGTACCGTATTGAGACCTTACTAAGGGACTTTTTGTGAGCTTTATTCAAGGGAACTGCCGTGCACCCAGATAAAAAATGTGATTTTCTTGGAATAACATAGATATATACGATTATCTGTGGAGAATAAAAACTTTAACTATAAAGATTTTTAAAAGTACTTTACAATGTAACACTAACAACTCTAAAAACAATTTTAAATAGGTACTATGAAGTTCCAGCGTATTTCATTAATCAATATAAGAGTTGTTACATTATACCAGGTATTTTTATTGAATTCCGTTAATTGCGAGGGCACATTTCTGAGATAAAATAAAGTAATCTTTTCTAAGACACTAGTATCCCAATTCGTACCCTCTTGAAGATATTCAAAAATTCATTTTCGTTAACTAACAGTCCTAGTACCTATAGTATAAAACATCCTTAAAAAATAAACAATGCTCAATATGCAATGAGGGATAAGCTCGCCTTTGTACATCTACTTCTTGTTTACGTTTATTATTTTGTCGTGTTTTATGTACCAATAAAGTAATACATGCATACATACATACATACATACAATGTTGACTTGCGTCACGTGCGGTGTCATTCGAATTCCGAATATTGTCATACCTGACATTAACTTTTGCTTAACTCCACGTTAACTCTTAAGGCCGTTTTGCATTCATCCTTGGTGATCTTATTAATTATTTTGTATGAAAATGTAAAAAAAACCTGAATTTTGAATAACTAAATATGCTACGTCGTTTCTCTGGCTAAGCACGGCTAGATGCTTGAAGGAACTGAAATCAATAAAAACACCCTGTATACTACAAATAATCGACATTATTTTACTTCCCCTTGGCCAATGTCTTTGATGTAAGAAAACCATGGACATTTTTATAATAAGCTTAATAAAGTAAATCGATGGTCACTAAGTAAGGACTTGTAGTAGGGTTGTCGAAGTACGGCGCGGGAAGGCTCGCCCGCGGTGGCCGGCTCCTTTATCGATCACGCGCTGTATCATTAGATATCATTGTGATCTATGATCGACCGGCCGAACGGAGTTAGGGTTGTCACCATTTTGAATACAGGTAGTTATATTCTTTACATCAACTTGGTTTAGAGAATATTTCTCTGATAGTAACCATCTAATAAATATGTTGTATCTTTAAGTATTGCTATATATCGTAATATTCATCACTTTAATTAACAACAAGGACTAACCGTTGCCAATATGATTAATAAAATGTTACAGAATTAAATATTTACCTTTGACATTAGCAATGGCCGTAATTTCTCTATGAAGTTGCATTTGACGATATTATATTTGCAACAGTTACGCACTGCGTTACACTTTTTACCATATCCAAAATATATTAAAATATTCTTCGTACCTATACAAATGAATAACATTTATTACACGTGTTTGAAGTAGTGAAATATTTTATATGTCTATGTCTTTATACGTCATGTCAATGTCAACCCTTAATACGAAACAATTAAGACAATTCCTCACGAACAAAGGAACAAACAAAATCGAAAAGTATCGGTTAATCATCCTCACGTGTCTGCCTGTTTGTTTGTAACAAGAATTTCGTTTCTTAGCGACAGAATTATTGGAGTCAATACGTGATTATTCTGCCTTATCGGGCTCTTCATCCGTTTGGGTAAATGTTATAGTCTGTTTGGGGGAAATAATGTTGTTTTCTGGTTCATTATTACCTGTTAAGATCGGAACGGCGATATTTTGATTCGTTATCGGTGTAACGTTTTGATTAGTTGTCCTATTGAGATACAGTTTTAAGAGTGTATTTCTCATTCAGTAATAGTGAATGATAAAGTCATGAGAATTTCAATGTTTCCACTCAGGTAACTAAACCAGAAAAAAAACTGTGAAGGTACTGCCAACCGGTGTGATTTTAATCAACTGGGGTGACATTTTAGTGTGTACAGTTTCTCTTTACTGTGTTTGCCCGAATAAATTGAGCATAAGACACAACACAATAAAGTAACATATACATACATACATAAGAAGGTAAAAGTATTATATATATAGCTTATGAAGTACGAAATCAGACAACATCCACCTCTGTGTGCAAACAATCAATCTCTTTTTTTTGGGATTGTTATTCGGTTTTGCGACTTGTATTTGCCAAATATTTAAACTCTTTGTCAGTTCAAAAAAGCTTTAGGAAATTGTGAAATAGCATTAATAAAAGAAGAGTTTTCAGAGTTTAAGAATGTTTTACTTAATATTAAGAATCAGTATAGTCCCGCACCTGACTACAGTTCTGTAGGGAAGTTCGCGTATGTTTTTTTTTATCGGGATAATCTGTAGTAGTCTTGGTAAGTATTTTAGTATTGGGTGGACTTCCGTCACCTGGTATGCTTTCAAGCAATGATGTCATCAATTTTTTGTATGAAAAGAAACAATTTTTCCTCATAAACTTCTGAGGATATGACGATTCATTTGGCGTATATTTTATCTCATCAAAAACATAAATGTAAAAAGGGAGCCAATTCAATATGAAAAACATGGGATGCGTGGTTGTCGTTTCACCGACAAAAGAACTGAGATCTAAATGGGTGCCAAGTTCCGTAGATTATCTGAAAAGGTGCCAAGTCTGGCACTAGATTGTTTACAGTAAAACTAATTTATTGCGGCTTAATGCTTTTTGAGCTTTAACTGGGGAGTTTTCTATGCAGTATGTTATAATACCATGAAAGCTGTTGTTTATTGGAGAAAACTGCCAAGTTAAAGCTCAAAAAGCATTAAGCCGCAATAAATTAGTTTTACTGTAAACAATCTAGTGCCAGACTTGGCACCTTTTAAGATAATCTACGGAACTTGGCACCCATTTACATCCCAATTCTTTCGTCAGTGAAACGACAACCACGCATCGCATGTTTTAATATTGAACTAGGCTCCCTTTTTTACATTTATGTTTTTGATGGGATATTATTACTTTTTGTCAAACTTCACCAAATGAATGTTTTTCAAGAGCGAATGCACGAGATACTATACAAAATACCCAAATCGCTTTAGATTATTTACCCTATGATCAGATTCTGATCTGATGACAATAGGACCACCCCGAAAATATACCGTTCCAAACAAAAAAAAAAAACCAAATCTGTTAATTAATAACGGAGTTCTGAGGTAACAAGCATAAATGTATTATTATTATACAAATAAAAAAATCACTGTTTTCAGATGTTTTTATGTGTACACATACAATTATTACCAAGCTGAATGCTAAATTTCACCTTTCTAGGTCACCTGGAAGTTAGGTTTTTGATTACTAACTAGTTAGTCAGTCAGCCACTCAGTCAGTGGTAAAAATGCCAATTTTTGGACTTACTATTTCACCAATATTTATGAAATTTGGGTTTCTAGGTGTTCTAAAGGATCTTAATACATGTGCCAAATTTCAGTTTTTTATGTCATATAAATTTCGATTTATTGGGGGGTCAAAAGTGGCTCCGAACGGTTCGTGTAAAATAACACACGGATGCTGTCAGCCAGTTCCTGGGGTGAACTTGGCTAGACACGCTACCGCGTGTCTAGATAAAAATTATTGCAGCTGCCGTTTCCTGTCAGGAAGAGACCAAACTTGGTGTGTTTGTAAAAAAGATTTGTGTTTATACGAAATCACTGGCTAAAATGTAATATTTGTGCAATCAGCTCATAGAGCCCTTTCATTTGATAACCCGGTCGATAGCTTTCTGAAGAAAGTTGTGGCTTTATTTCATACAAAAAATTATGACATCATTGCTGGGAAACGTACCAGGTGACGACCCACCCAAGTCTAATATTTTTTTTTTTATTCAAGAAAAATACATTAAATTTTACATACAATAAAACTCGCCAAACTGTGAAGTTTGATGGCGAGGTCCGCTCATTTTTTATGCTTAGCTTAAAATTAAGTATAACTTAACCTATTTACTTCACTCTAACAACTGAGCATGCTGGTTAGTAAGTTCTTATCATTAAGATTTTATTTTGACTACTACTTACTAAGACTACTACTAAACTTTGTCGAAAAAAAGTTCTCCATACGCGAACGTTCCTACAGGACTGTAGTCAGGTCCTGGATTAATTAAAAAAAAATAGTTCTAACAGGTGAAACATACTCTTAAAACGTTATCGTAAACTCTTATGTTTATGGATTTTACAATATTATTAAATCATCGAAGCGTTGGGTGGCGCTACCATTAAATTCAAACCAGAACTAATTTATATGGAGCTGAACTAATCCAAGCCAGACTGTTAGTTTACTATTAGAACCCTTTGTTTTATAAAGAACAAGAACCTCTGTACCGGAACATAGATGTGGTGTGTGATAAACGTATGTGCAGTCAGAAAAATGTAACTATAAATGCGGGTAAAATTACAAAAATATGGTATTAATTTGAACACCAATCGGCGCCAATGTCATTACTAGAGCGTTGCTAGTTTGTATACATATTTAGTTCGATTCTTTACTTCTTTAGCTGAAAAGCAAAGAAAAATGATCTGGTTTATCATAGAATATCTCCATTCCCCTTCCACTAACAGAGTTTCAGAGCCCATTTCTCCAGAGAAGAACCAAGTAGCGTACTGGCCTCTAATAACGCATAATTGTCCTGTATATCAAGTTCCCTTACCTATTTAAAATTACAGACCTAATGAAATTATATAGGAAACCACTACTTGTTTTGTAGGTTGTGTTGTTGTGTTCAGGTGGTGAGTAAAGTCGCCAGAGCTCACGAGGATGCCCTGCATTTGTGCTTAGTCACCAATATAACGAATCATCAAATCAAAAAACCCGTCATGTGCTAGTCGGATCATGCACGAAGAAGGGTATGGAACCCTACCGACACCTACTAGTCCACATTCAAAATTCATTGAATCAAAAAAAGTCGCAACTTCATAGGGAACTCACGGCACTTAAATTCGTTTGTTTGGGCAAGACAGTTTTTCAGCGACAACCCAACCGTCCGACCTAGCTTGTTCAAACCAAAAATTGATGAAAGTATTTATTATTGTACCCTACCTCATTTTTTTTAAATTTTAAGGCATTAGTTTGGAAATCCGAAGGGACACTTTTTACTACTTTAACAGCTAATATCTCAACGGTTGACTTAAATGGATTTTAAAAAATATATCATTTTTAAAGGCCTATATCTATTATCCCACTCGCCTAAGAGCATTGAGTTTTTTTTTCTCCCCCCGGGCCGGGGACATGTATGTACATATAAGGTGCCCCACTAATTTAATATTTATTCGTAATTTCACATTACTTTTCTGTAGCGGTTCATAGAATACACCTTCCTACAAAATTTCGTAATTGTAGTGCTTAGAGCCCCCGAGTAAATCGTCTATGACTTACAGACGGACGTACGGATAGACATGACGAAACTATACCTATAAGAGTTTCGTTTCTGCCATTTTGGCTACGGAACCCGAAAAAAGATCGGGACCACCTTTATGTTTTTTCTGGAAAATCAAGCATAGCCTATGGTGTCTGCAGACTGAATACTCGTTAGGCACCGACGTAGTATAAAGGAAATCTTAGGCTTTATTAGGAACGAGCTCGCACACATGTACAAAAAGCAATGTGAATAGGTAGTCAGGAATGTGCCGTAAACATTGAGGCCTGTGAGAACCGAGCTATCGCCAATCAGCACGACGAGTACGTGTAATAAATACATTCCAAATTCAATTAAACACATTCCTTTTCTTGTGCTACATTAATATTTGAACGAAAGAGGATTTTCTGTAATGCTTAATAGGAGGTTCGAACCTTGCTTGTTGCTAAATCCTGTAAAAAAACCGAAATAAACATTTTCATTTTCATTTTCAAGAGGAAACAAAGAAGAATAATATATCTACCACTAGATTTTGCTCGCGTCTTCGTCCGCGTAATCTTCTACCCCTATCCCCATAGGTTAATTCAGGCTACATGCTATTTGTACACGAATTTTAATTATAATCCGTTCGGCCGTTTTTGCGTCATTGAGCAACAAACATCCAAACAGATTATATTAGATTAGATATATTTTTTATTTAAGGTAATAACACGGTACCTTTTATACAAAAAATAAAATGAATTCACTCAAAGATCGTCAAAAGAGAAATACAAAAACAATAAGTAATAGTAACTAGAAACAATCATGAATGTCACAATTATGTAAAAATAATTTAAATGTTAAATTAGTTTACACGACTAGGATATTCTAGGGAATGTCAAATGTCGATATAATTATTAATAGAATAACTAAAATAAATATCCATCTTTTCAACTTAATTGTTTCGTTTAATATAAGATGTTGTTTTAGAAGGCTGATGAAAATAGGTTTTTTTTTTCTATTGAGGTAATTCTAAGCAATCCCTTTTCGGCTTTTAATCAGTGAAACAATCCTATAGTCAAGAATCATATATCTAAAAACCAAATCTTATTGTTTCGTTGAATGGTCAGAACGGCTTTTCAAAGAACCAAATATTTTTCGTTGCACGTTCCGAGCAAGCCAACCATGAAAACGTGTAGAACTGTGTGCGAAAATTGTAAAGACAGCCGCTTCAACCTCATTCAAGAAGAATGATATCGATATCGAAAGGGTGATCTTAGGCTAAGGCCGCTCAGGCTGGGAAACAGAACTTGGATGGGCGACTTGAGGTAGTTGAGGTCCTTACTGAGATCGCTGTCGCATCGCTAATTACCCTACCAGTGCGTAAGCGGCCTTAAGTATATTCTAAAAAGAGGGGAGAGAAACAGTGGCGTTACAGCCATCGCGCTGCGTATGTTCATAATCAGATTACGTTCTTTGGATACAGTTTTCGTTTGAAATGCAGAAGCACTGCTGCTCCTGCACAAAAACACCGCCTCCACAGGTCTTGGATCATTTGGTCCAGGCGCGTTCCACGCTCCAGGCAAACACCAAGCCGTTCGATCAAGTCACTTCCGTGTTTCGCGACACTTTACTTCAAAGAAACCATTACCAAGGAGGATCATACTATGCTACAATCCACACAGTTTGAACACAAGCTTCTAGGAACTGTACCTATACTGTCATGGATTTTTTCTTAGATATAAATGAAGTTACATGTACCTGGATCCTCTAGGCAAGCACTGCCGCTCCTGCACAGAAACACCGCCTCCACAGGTCTTGGAGCATTTGCTCCAGGCACCCCACGCGCTCCAAGCGAACGCCGTGCCGTTTGATCGAGTCGGTTGTGTCGTTCGCGATACCTGGAATTCGATGAGGAACACATTGGGTGCATGTCTTAGATCGGCGATGCGCCGAGAATGAGCTGGGGAGATACATTTTATATACCATATTACTATTTTAATTATTACATTCTTAAAGTCGCGAATTAACTGTCAATACTTTTGGAGATATCGACTACCGTGGGCTAAAAGGGCGTAAGGGACAGAACGCGATTTTTCAGGACAGCCAAAAAACAGTTTTGGTTGCTGAAAAAAATCATAACTTTTTGGTTTCTTAACACATTTTAATGAATGATTGTGATTTATTTTTACCTCTTTGATTTTTTGAAACTAAATAGTTAAATTTATTCTCCTCTCTGGTTAATAACGCAGATAGCATGTCCGTTATGCCAAATTACTTACTTTTCATTTTATTAACATGGCGTATTGGCCAATAATACTTACTATTTTAGTACCAATAGACGTAAGTCTTATAATATCTCCAAAACGTTTGCATCCCTAGTGTTTTACGAACATAAATTTGAAAATAATTGAATAGTTTTCATTAGTTCTAATGAGAAACTACAATAGAAGAAAGATATTTTCATAAAAAATGTATCAATACTTATACACTAACGGGGACGTAACAACTTCATATGTAGTTGGGAGTTAGGCCAAAGCATGTTACGTTTTATTTTTATTTTGATAGATACGACAAAACGCATTGTAAAATTGTGTCCTAGCTTAGTTTTTTCGTGGGTCGTAAGGGATTTTTTTTTCAAGCTATCCAGACGTTGAATACGTATTCCGTACCATTCTATAGAGAAAAAAAACACAGTATAACTGCATGCATAACTCGTTTTCGCCTTTTGTCCCTTGCGCCCTTTGAGCCTACGGTACGGTAGTCAATATTTCGAAACCTGCAGGAATTTTTTCATCCTTCTTACACGAGTCCGTTATTCGTCCAGGAAAAGGATCTAACTTGTGTTATTTACTTTTTAATGTTCCGTACTAAACTTGGTCCAACGGAACACTTGTACACAACAGTTTCGCTAGTTTTTATCGATTTGTACGTCACGTGTTATGATAGTTGAAATTCTCTTCTCTTTTATTAGACTTTTTCTTCATGTCGGTGAAAAAGATAATATTTTTATGAATTCAAGAAGCCTTACAATTGCTTCGAGATCAAATCAATCACTATATTCACTAATAATAGAGTCAAGCTTTTCAAATAGGTATTTCTAGGTGCTTCTGCTTGATTATTTTTATTGACTCATGTATTGACGTTCTAAATATTCCATTGATTGGTAATTGGATCCTGATGGTTGTCAACGGCCCGGTATAATTTGTAGAAGTGGGGCTCCGAATTGATACTTCATGATATCAAATTACAACATCTAAAAGTATAACTGCCTCGTGTTACAATGTAGACAATTCCAAATTGATACTGCGCAAAGGTAATACTGACAGTATCCTGCCAAGTCAGGAAATCTCTGCGACATCAGTAAACTCGCGTCAAAGAACAAAATACCACATACCGATCCCGCCCCGGCCCCGCCTAGACAGGAGTTGCCTAAGGCGACTTCCTGATCCGCAGGTCCGGAAGCGGTACGATATGACTGTCAGCTCTCAATGTCAACTGTCAGTTAAGTCAGTACCGCTTTTTACTGCGCTTCTAAATTTAAATTAGTACTTCCCGACCGACGCGGGATGCGCGGAAGCGGGGCGATACGAAAGCTGTACTAAGAATCTGTGCAAATTCAGCAAGCTCAAGTCAAAGAACAAAGTACCACATATCGATCCCACCCCGAGAAGTCAGAAAGTCATGTTAATTAATAAATGAATATTGGGGGACAATCTTACACAAACTGACCTAGTCCCAAACTTAGCAAAGTCTGTACTGTGGGTACTAGACGACGATATACATACTTATATACATGTAGTATATGTGGGTACTTCTAAAACTATGAGTGTGACTGTCATCCATAAGACCGTCAGTCTGTGACCGAAATAAAACGCGCGTGACACGTATACTGGCATTTGATTGTAAACCCAACAAATCCTGAAATACAGGACAACTGGCGACGAGATATTTCCCCGCGTGAATATTGTTTACAAAGTGTAAAATAAAAAACCATTCAAATGGCCGGTAGTCACGGATTATTAGGAAGCAGCCTCACCTTCGACCATCACGTACAGGAGTGGAAGATTTTTTTAAGTCGTTTTACGCAGTACTGTGTGGGAAACGACGTAACCGATGAGACTGATAAATCGGGAGTTAAACGACGTGCCCTGTTACTGTCTGCGCTGGTCGAAGATACCTACCGCGTCGTCAGAGATCTTTTACACCCAAAGAATCTCGAGACCTTGGAGTACCAAGTGCTTGTGAACCAGTTGAATCAACACTTTATTCCAAAGAGAAGTTCATTTGCTGAAAGGTACAAATTTTACAAGGCCGAGCAGCGCCCGGGCGAAGATTTAGCGGAGTGGGCGGCGCGAGTGCGGAGTCTAGCGCTGTATTGCGAGTTTAAAACAGAACTCGGGACGGCGTTGCGAGACCGTTTTGTTCTCGAGCTCGAAAACGTCAAGGAGAAAGAGAGGTTGTTTTCAGAAAGCATCGAGTCATTAACTTTTGCAAAAGCGTTGGAGATCGCGCAAGAGGTTCGTTGTGCTCGTCTGGCGGTGCAAGGATCGCGAGCGGAAGTCAACTCTGGCGCGCCGTCGCAGTCAGTGTTTGCTATGCGTACCACTTCCAATGCAGGGAAAGATCGACGTGATCCGGCTAAAAAGTGTTGTAGTGTGTGTGGTTACAGTAGCCATAACAAAGAACAGTGTAGATTCATTAATTTTACTTGTAAAAAGTGCTCTAAAAAAGGACACCTAAAAAGAATGTGCACCATGAATCTTAAAAGTAACAACTTTATAGCTGCGGAAGACGATTTTGTGCAATATGAAGGTAATTATGACTTGTACAACATTAAATGCGTAAACGGTCAGCCAATGCAGAAGCTCGTGACGATAGCGCGCGAGCAGGTATTGTGTGAAGTAGACAGCGGTAGTGCTGTCTCTGTCTTGCCAGATAATGTTTACGATTTAAAGTTTAAAAATAAGTATGACTTGAAACCATGCAAAGTGATTTTAAACTGTTATAATGGTACTAAAATTTGTCCATTAGGGTGCATAGTATTACCTGTGACTTTTGAAGGGCAAACTGACTCGTTAACATTTTATGTAATTAGGGCAGGCAATAAACAACCCACATTGCTTGGCCGCGATTTTATTAGCGTGTTTAATTTGCAGCTATGTACGGTCGATTCAGTCGATTGTAATAATTTGCAATCAGACAATTTAACGAAGAATTTGAAAAGTAAATACTCGCAATTGTTCTCGAACGAATTAGGTCAGTTTAATAAATACAAAGTTAGTTTAAAGGTAAAACCGGATGTACCATTAAAGTTTTTTAAGCCAAGACCGGTTCCGTTAGCGCTTAGAGATAAAGTCGAATGTGAGTTAGATAGACTATTGAGCCTAGGTATTCTGGAACGAGTGGAGCACGCCGAAGTAGCCACGCCAATAGTGCCGGTGCTGCGGCGTGACGGTGGCGTCCGCATCTGCGGTGACTACTCTGTCACTCTCAACAAGGCGCTGTACGTCGATGCCTACCCACTGCCGCGCATTGAGGATTTGTTTGCACGGTTACATGGCGGGGTGCAATTTAGTAAGTTAGATTTGTCAAGAGCATACAATCAATTATTGTTAGACGACACAAAAAAACTTACATGCATTAATACACACAAAGGTTTGTTCTGCTACAATAGACTCGTATTCGGTCTCTCCAGTGCCCCAAGTACGTTCCAGAGAACCTTAGAACAATTATTGGCCGGAATTGAAGGAATATGTATTTTCCTGGATGATATATTAGTGACGGGTCCCTCTGAAACCGTGCATTTAGCACGACTTGAAAGTGTACTGAGCCGTTTACAAGATGCAGGATTCCGCTTAAAGGAAGACAAGTGTGAGTTATTTAAGGACTCCGTGGAATATCTAGGATTTGTTATAGATAAATCGGGCTTACGTAAAACAAACGCCAAGGTCGAAGCAATATTAAAAAGTAAGGCTCCCCAGAACGAAAAAGAATTAAAATCATTTTTAGGGATGATTAATTATTACAGATGTTTTATACCAAACATCTCCAGTGTTCTAGCCCCATTACATTCATTACTTCGCAAGGGCGAAAAATGGATTTGGGGTAAAGAACAAACAAGCGCCTTTGAGCGGGTAAAAAATGAGTTGGTTAGTGAGCGCGTACTGGCACACTACGACCCGTCGCTGCCAACGATACTTACAGCTGATGCGGGGCCACGAGGACTAGGAGCTGTGTTAGCTCAACGGCAGCCCGACGGCAAGGAACGAGCTGTCGCCTACGCCTCACGCTCACTTACCAAGCCTGAACTCAATTATGCCCAAATCCAGAAGGAGGCAACGTCCATTGTATTCGCTGTTAAAAAATTTCATCATTATTTATATGGACGGGCGATACCATTCACATTACGGACGGACCACAAGCCCCTGATGTCCATTTTCGGCACCAAAAAGGGGGTTCCAGAAATGGCAGCAAATAGATTACAGCGATACGCTTTATTTCTATCTGCGTATAACTTCGACATCGAATACGTAAGGAGTGAAAACAACGTTGCCGATTTTCTATCGCGGTCCGTGTCTTGTGAGATAATTAACGAGCAGCAAAACATAGAAGAGGTAAATTTATTTATTAATTACGTTACCGACTCGTTGTTGAAACCGTTGACCTTGACCGACATTAAGATGGAAACGGATCGAGATCAGACATTACGTATGGTAGCCCATTATGTAAGGAAAGGATGGCCGTCTAAAATATCGAATCCTGATATCAAACCTTTTTTTTTAAACAGGCACGAGTTAAGTGTTGAAAATGGGTGTATTTTGCGAGGCCCCAAATTAGTTATTCCAAGCATTTATAGGGAACAGATTTTGAATGAGTTACACGACTCACATTTTGGCGTGGTCAAAATGAAGTCAGACGCTAGAGCACGCATGTGGTGGCCTAATATCGATAGACACATCGAAGAAAAGGTAGGTTCTTGCACGGTGTGCACCCAGTACAGGTACGCGCCGGGACGCAGCCCGCTGGCGCCGTGGAAGTACCCGGCGCGGATATGGGAACGGTTACATCTAGATATGTTTACGTTAGAAAATAAACAATTTTTAATTACAGTTGATGCGTTTTCAAAGTGGGTAGAATGTTTTTACATGCCTCGTACAGATTCTCAGTCAGTCATTGATAAATTAGATGAACTATTTAGCAGGTACGGGTTAGTTTGCACCCTGGTCACAGATAATGCCTCTAATTTTTGTTCAACTCTATTTGAAAACTATTGCATCTCGAACGGCATTCGACATTTAACAAGCGCACCGTACCACGCCGCCTCTAATGGTCAAGCCGAAAATTCAGTCAAAACTATTAAAAGGGGGTTGAAATTAATATTAGCTGAAAACTTGTCACAAAGAGACTTTTTCAGAAGACTAAATAAGTTTATATTTAGCTATAGGAACTCGATTCATTGTACGACGGGATTTTCTCCCGCTCAGCTGTTGTTAGGCCGGCGCATGCGCTGTCGTCTCGATCTGCTGCAGGTAAACAACGATGACTCATCGGTGGTCATTAACGCGACGTGTTCCGCAGCTAAAAGTAATGTTATGTCAAAACAGATCTTACAGAGTAACACTTATGGTGGAAAACGAAATGCAAGTTTTAAGATCGGGCAAAAAGTGCTAGTAAAACATTTTTACAATAACGGTACAAGACATATGTGGAAAGTGGGTTACATTAAGGACATTATAGGCTCAAGAATGTTCAGTGTTCATATTCCTGAATTACAGTTGAGTACAAAAAAACACATTGATCATATACTAATGTATAAAGGAACGGACAGACTGCTTGTGGAAGATGAGTCAAGTGGTTACGAATATATATCAGCGAGTGAGAAAGATGGTTCTTCCTCATCAGATGGTGTTCAGGCCGACACGGAGTCATCACCAAACTTCCAACCGCAGCATTTAGAGCAACAACCACAAGCGGAGGGAACCGATGACCTTGAAAACTCATATAGTTCAGCAGGTTCAGCACCTGTAACGCATTCACCGCGGGCGCGGGCTTGTCATGACACGGAAAGTGATAATACAATACAATCTGCTGTTGGAAAGATGAGACATCATGTGGAGGAGAGTAGGGAAGGCGTGAATATTTCTCCGGCGCCGGTTCCACAGGTGGAGCCGCCGAAGGAAAATTACATTTATCCTGAGACCGCGGCCCCGTACCCTCCGGCAGACAATTTACCACCTATCGAGGCATCGACAATTGACTCAGCAGAGAATCAAAGGAAGCCTGTCCGTTCCACGCGAAACCAAAATGTTCGCTACAAAGACTTTTATTAGTTGTATATCTTTAATTATATTGTAATTTAGTGGTGGAGGGATTGTAGTATATGTGGGTACTTCTAAAACTATGAGTGTGACTGTCATCCATAAGACCGTCAGTCTGTGACCGAAATAAAACGCGCGTGACACGTATACTGGCATTTGATTGTAAACCCAACAAATCCTGAAATACAGGACAATACAGGACACATCCAAGACTCAGGAACAATATTCGTGATACATACACAAATAATGCCCTGACCAAGATTTAAACTCGGGACCACCGGCTTCGTAGGTAGGGTCGCTACCAATTAAGCCAAAGTAGTCGTCAAAATCTAAGTGTCATTTTCCATACTAAAAATAATAGAAAGTTAGATGTATAGTTAACACAGCAATGTAGATGATCATTTTAGTACCTTGTCACTTTCACTACTTTGACGTATCCTAAGTATTCCAACTGTCGCAATATTGTGAATTTAATGCAACAAAGTACTAAAATGATAATCTACATTTGGTATTGTCTGTACCTAACGTAAGTTTGACACATTACAAAATCGACTGGAAGATTCTGCAGGATAAATCTGCTTGCAGCAGATCTGCTGCAAGCAGAATTGCAAGAATATATTCTTCGGATACAGCAAGGGCATGGGGCGCGGCAAATTGTCCGTGAGCAGCACCATGTCGGCTACCTACACCCCACATTCACCCGTGAATTTACTCGCAGATTTGTCTTCAACGTACTCGTATTGTACCAGCTCGCGTATGAAGTGACGCTATCACGGACATCAAATAATATAATCGTCTATTCTATCTTACTCGAGCATCATAATTGCGATAAATTTGGCAATAAATACAAACTTCAAAATTCGATTTTCTTGGTTATACGGGTTATATCTACCTCAGGATTATACTTACCGGCTTTATGAGCTCGGTGCTCGTTAGCTGAGCCTGCGAGAACCTCTGGCAGACTGCAAGCGATCTGAAACACAAACAGTACATTTATCTTCCACCCTTTGTGCAATGTCATGGGTGAGTTATGGAAAGCTTCTGAAGATCGACTAACATGATGTTTGCGGACAAAGGATTGTTTGTTTGAGTGAATGTTTAAGTAAACACCAGTCGGCGAAAGTGCTTTTCAGGAATATATCATAAAATATGGTATTTTAGAAGTGATTAGGGCATATTTCTCAACTGGGAATATTATCAACACAACAGTATATAATATATTCCATACTATACGGGATTTGTGAGTCAGGTAATTAGAAACTGCTTTATAGTGATCGGCTCTTACGCGTTAGAGAATCAAAATTATGACTTTGAAGTGGAACACTATAGTTTCCTTTTTTTATACAGAAAAAAACTAATTTATATCATAAGTTATTATTTCCAATGCTCAATTTGTGTGTCAACCGTAAAAATAAATAATTAATCAAGCAATGTTAAATACACCGGGGCACACCGGGATGACTTCGAAACATGGGGCTTTTTAGTAAAATTATCTTATTTGACTAAATCTTTTTTGTTAACTGTCAGGACAAATTTGTATAAAAAAAACGATGAATTGCTTATGGATAAGTTTGCATTAAAAACGCTTCACATAAAAAAGTGAGCGAGCGAGTGAGATTGAAAACAGTAGGGAGATTTGTGTCTCGTCATTTTAATTGCGTTAAATGGTTGTACTGTAATGGCCGATTAACATCGCGGAGCTGCGGGTTACAGACATATGAAAAGCACGATGAAACCCTGAAATGTAATGAAAATTGCATGCAAGTTTTTGCACCCTATAAACCGGAGTTAAGAGGAGATTTGGTCATCTCCTTTTATTTCCGTGGTAGGCAGCTTGTTTATTATAAAAATTGAATTATTTTTACTTTGCTCTGTTCAATCCGGACGGTAAATGGATGGAAAATTACGTGTACTTTCAAAAAGATAACTGAGCATACACATGGATTATTAATATCACCCCAGTGGATAAAAGTCACATTTTACGTTATCTATAGAATTAAATGCACTTATTGCCAATCCCTCGTTGTTTTGTTAGTGTCAAATACGTGTGTGATTAGCATTTCCGTCTTTGGTAGCGTTAGACGAAGCCCTTTGAATACAAACTACCAGATAACATCGTGAGCTACGAAGGGCTAATGCTTTTATGAAATATTAATTGACTCGATCATACTTTAATAGAATACCGACCATTGATCAATGGAATCTTTAGAGACAATCTACAATCATTATGAGTGTTGATTTTGTTGTTGATTTGACGTTGAACTTAATATTTCCGGGGGTTCATTCGTGTTGCAAAAAATGCGATATCGTATAAGTATTTATTTCAGCGGGGTAATTGCGTAACTTTACAAACGACGGGTAGGTTATATCATTAACTGTCATTTCTTATTAATACCAATAATATAATATAATAATAATAATTCAATTTATTTTACAAAAATCAAACTAGTCCCAGAGTAAGCTAAATACGGCTTGTGTTGTGGATACGAGATGACGATATATTTAATAGATATATAGGTACTTAAATACATAGAAAACATCAAAGCCGCAGGACACAAATGTTTTTCCTCACCACATAAACAAATGCCCTTACCGGGATTCGAACCCGGGACCTCCAGATTCGTAGGCAGTGACACTGCCAACTAGGCTAAAAACGCCGAAAGCAGAAATGTAGGTACAGTTAAAAAGCAGCTTCTGAATGAAAAGCAGTCAATAAATAGTTCCTAGTTCTATTGTTGTAAGATTTCTACCATTCTAAGCAAACTTACTTGCAAGTTCTGTAACATATTTGGTCATCCATAATCATTATAATTTACGTGCCTTTTATTGACCCTTTTGCCTCTAGTGCATAATATCAATTCAAAGCTTTAAACTACTTTGTTAGGTACTGCCTATTTTGTATCATTAAATTTGTGGTTATCGGTATTTAATGTTCACATTTAAATATGAGAATTGGCTTCCGCGTTGCATTCAGGCTGGTTCGATAGCGGATTCGTTCTAAGATTAGATAAACATTATTACCATCGCTGAACAGTATGTAAAGTTTGTGATTGTTGCTGACCGTTGTCTCTGTATTTATATTTATCGATGTTGCTGTTGTATTGTAATACGATCTTGAAATCTAAATCCATAGTAGCATCGAGTTTCTCTTTGCTGTGGTGCAAGTCTTATTTAGCCAAATATTAAACAAACTTGTTTCAAGTTTTGAGGCAAAAAAATTAGAATGAAAAAGTTCACATAGAAACAAAACGGTGTTGTAATTTAATATTAAGTGAATAATCTATTAGAGAGCGTGATAGTAAACTATCATAATTAAGTATATTGTTAATATTAAATGCCACAGGTCACGATAAAATGTAAGATCAAATTTAGGAAAACTGGTTTGATCAATGCCACCCCTTGAATTAAAGTAACCTCGGTTTAAGTTATTGACATATTGGAACCTAAAATAAAGTTTTAAATAAGGACAACAATTTGGTAACACAAAATCGTACATAATTCTAAAGAAAAATCCATCTAATGATAATCCGTCGTTAATTTATGTTTGATATAACTTGATGGTGTATTTATTCCCAAAGTGAATCAGGTTACAGTGTCACATTGCTAGTGTTAAATGGAACAGAACCATTTAATACACTGTGCTTAATAGGTCATGCATTTGATTTGTTGAATATTAACGCACAAGTAGTGCTTAATGTTTTAATTGTTCAACCCATTTTTTTACAGTTTTGCTAAAAACTATTAGTGAAAATACGTAAAAATGTACAATTGTACATAGACCTACCTAGCAAAAATATAACTAGTATGCGAAATTGCAAATTCAATTGTTTGGTTTCCAACGTATTTGTCAGGACTGAACGTATTTATTTTTAACAAAAGTTGCATCAAAATGTGTAGCAAGACGTTCAACGCTCCCGGCAATAATAATTATCCAAGCCACGTGAACAAATAGCCGTAAAATAAACAAAATGAATTGTAGGACACTTAGAAATAGGTTGATAAACATTGAAGATTACGTGTTGAAATACTCTGAGAGACAAATCGCGCAGCGACGGAACGTCGGCAATGGCATTCTTCATTTCGGCATCCATAAAAACGGCGCTTATGCAATATCTCTTAGTTAAATGGGTTCCACTTTATTTCCAGAAAAGTTCGGAAAACCTAAAATTGTCGCTTTACAAATGAGGGATAGATACGCGTGTTATTTTTTTTACTGTTACGATACTGTCGATCGATGGTTTTTCAACCTATTAGAGTAGAGACTTATAAAATAACTCTAATACGAGATGAGTCTTTAAGATAATTGAAATGCTACTAAAATATTCCCTTGAATCAAGAAGGCAGTAACCGTGTCAAATCAAGAGAACCCTAACAAAAATAAGGCCATGGTACCAGGCGTATATAAGTCATCAAGGAGTGTTCGGCCGTCATGGGCGAGCGCCCACTGCTAGCCAAAAGAGCGTAACTTTGGCATTCTCAATGACATATACGTCTTTTAATCCTAGCCCAGCGCTTGCGTCACCATCGACATAGAGTAATCTGACGATAAATCACTCGCTTTCTGGATCGGAATGAGATCACGATCCAATCGGAACGGGATGATGGAGCTAATTGGGCTAATTTGATCGTTTGTACCGATTCGAGGGAGGTGGGCAAACTAGAGTGCTTCTGTTATGCAGTTAGAAAATGTTATTTGGTTTAGAATTATGTTCCTTTTTTATTGAAACTATTTATAAATAAAACATGATTTAAAAATTTATAACACTCTTCAAATATCTTGGAAATACGCTGTTAGTGTACTCAATTAGGTACTTTTAAAAGTAAGTATGCACCGCGTTAACTTTTTTGCTTATTACATTTACTAGAGTGCTTCTGTTATGCAGTTAGAAAATGTTATTTGGTTTAGAATTATGTTCCTTTTTTATTGAAACTATTTAAAAAAAAAACATGATTTAAAAATTTATAACACTCTTCAAATATCTTGGAAATACGCTGTTAGTGTACTCAATTAGGTACTTTTAAAAGTAAGTATGCACCGCGTTAACTTTTTTGCTTATTACATTTACTAGAGTGCTTCTGTTATGCAGTTAGAAAATGTTATTTGGTTTAGAATTATGTTCCTTTTTTATTGAAACTATTTATAAATAAAACATGATTTAAAAATTTATAACACTCTTCAAATATCTTGGAAATACGCTGTTAGTGTACTCAATTAGGTACTTTTAAAAGTAAGTATGCACCGCGTTAACTTTTTTGCTTATTACATTTACATTATTTGTAAGTACCGGATTAGGAAGATGAAAAACGCAAGTAACGTTTGGACGTGTCGATAATTTGTATTGAATGATGAACTAAACATTCGAGTTTTTATTTCATTTTTTCTCTTGTTCTTAATTGTCAGCTAATAATATTGCTATGGCGCTCTTTTGGGGTTCCTTATAATTTTTTTTTGGGGTGAACACAAATTATATTAAAGAGTAGGATAAATACCTATGTAAGTATACCTAGATAAAGTCCTATATACTTGCTATGTAATTATACGTATGTGCTCCCAAGGCCCTGTATTAAGAGAGAGGATCATGTATTTATCTTTCTGTCAACACACCCGAATTAATATAAGGTAGTTATTATATACGTCTCTATAGGCTTTAGGTCTGATTCAGGAAGGTCGCTTGCTTTGTTTGCCACCGTCGTGGTGTCAAAAACAACAGAACTCGTGTGCAATCACGCCTAGCGCCCGACTAGTTTTTTCGCATTTCATTCGGCTGATCTACTTGATTTGACAGCTGCGATGTCCGAACACAACGCAGCATTTGATACGTGTTGGTACTAGAAATATTTTCCCAAGAGCATATTGTTACAGTAACCGCTATATTGCCGCATGTAAATGGTCGTGTGTGTATTTGGATCGTAATGTAGTTACGGCTTTTTAATTTATCAGGTCAGAATTGTGGCTGGTCAAAAATACCTATTGTCGAATGTTTATTTTGATAGTTACTTATAACAATCTGCAAATTTTAGGAATTACCCCTTCTTTCCTTTCTTCCTTTGATTGATATTTTCTGTAAAACAGTCACTCTTGAGTGTTTTGGCGTTTCAAAACACTCAAAGACAAGTTTACATAGATGAAAGTCACGGCCAAAAATCGGAAGTAAGTAGGTCAATGCTCCTAATGATCCGAAATAATACAAAGACACGTCAAAGATCTGCATAATAAGCCACATAAAGTTTTAATTTTTTTTTTGTCTTGTTGAGTACATCTCCGTTGAGTACATTTGCATCTACATATAGATCAAAGACCGCATCCGATATTTGTTTACGAAGTTCTTATTTCCAATTGCCCGATACTTCACTCAATGATTTCATAATCTTTCCGTCGGAAATTTGCTTACGAAAATAAGTCTTCAATGACCGTGTCTATTTTTATAAGTACATTGTGAAGAAATGTATGTAACAGGAGTGAGGTACCACCACTTGGATCAGGATTTGTTTTGTACTACTAATAACTTTTATATTATATAAATACTTATTTACACATGTTAGTTTATTAAAAGCCGGCAGTTTGATTTATTTACCTAAAGGTGCATTTTGAAATCACTAAATCTACCTGCCAGTTACACAGCAGTCTTCGCAGGGCTATGATTTTGTAACGACGGAGTTTACTAGGATGATTTGGTAGTCTACATTTTTGACATCACACCGTCTATATCCGTTTGCTATATGCCATAGGAACGGTTTTGTTTTCTCAATATAATATACTGATGTGTTTCGTTGACTTAAATGGTTTGCACTTTGAAAACCGGACGCGAATATGAGTATTTCATTACCTGTCTGTCACTAAAGTAGAAATTAATATCGTCGTTAACTTTTATGATGGCAAAAACTTATGTTGCCAGCCTACATACGGATTCATAAAAGTCCAACTACGAAATATAGACCCCATAGATAACCGATTAGAAAATCCATTTTCGTTTTGCTATCCAATATGTCAACATGATTGAAACTGCTGTCTACTTCACACTACAGAAGTGCAAGTTTAGAGTGAGAAAGATAGGAATAGAATAGGAAATAATAGAACGGTATCTGATCATTTGCATTAAGCATTCACAAGCGAGCCAAATGCGAAAGTCTTGTAGGAAATATTGGGAGTTCAAGTTCAAATGATCTAGTTCAAAGGTAAACGCACGGGCGGCGCCGGCGCAACGTTAACAAGTAATAAACTCGCGGCTACACAAAGCGTGGCGTATCGATGAGTTGAAACTGGGGTTTATGATGCGCTGAAATAGAAAGTGGAAATTGTAGATTTTTTAATATTTTCATTAAATACGTCACTATTGCTTCTATTGTAAAATAACGTAAAGTAATTAATTACCCCAAGCCAACTATTTTGACAATAGATATATTGCCGCGAACCTACATTCAATATGTAAATTATAATGTAAAACAATTGCAACAAAAAATATATAAGGAAGGCTTTTATTTATTTACTTTATATTTCCATTCGGTGATCAATTACATTTTATGAGTTCTGATACGTAACGGATGGGAATTTTGGAAAGGGTGGAGTCTTCTAAATAGAAATGTACCTATACCTATACTTTTTATCCGATACTAATGAGTGATAATAATAGGGTTCTTTAGGTACCTATCTGATTATAAAACCGTTTCCAAACTGTGTAACTTTGTGACGTATTATTTACATTAAGTTAAGTGCATTGTTTAATACATTTAAATAAGATATATATTACAATTCTTGTATAATTGAATGTCAAATATAGTAGTGCTTTGATACATTCGTTCACCAATCGTCATTCGTCCAGGAAATCTTACCTCGGTTTTAGTCTTTAGATTTCGTATGCTGAAGTGTTAGACACCAACAGCGGCGATTTTCAGTGAATACCTTCAGTGATTCAGGGAGCGCTATACAAATAATATATACTATATACCTAGATTGCTTTCATAATTTTCATCGAAACAATAATAATAAAGGGTCCTCGAGAAAGAAAGAAATAAATCTAGTTGGTAGTGACACTGCCTCCTAAGCTAGAGGTCCCGGGTTCGAATCCCGGCCAGGGCATTATTTGTGCATTTAGCACGGATTGATTTGTTCCTGGGTCTTGAATGTTTTCTATGTACCTATTAAGGGTGTATTTATCTATATAAGTATGTATATCGTCGTCTTGTACCCATAGTACAAGCTTTGCTTAGTTTGGGACTAGGTCGATTTGTGTAAGATTGTTCCCCCAATATTTAGAAAAAAAAAACACTAATAGGACAAAAGGCTACTGCTACTTACATACATCGTATGTAATTTAAAAAGAGAACTTTACGGCGATAAAGGCTATTTCTCACAAACTTCAGTAAGTTTTCAAAAAAAATAATGAAATGTTCCCTAACACAAAAGTGATCTAGATTTGGTCGCTAAATATACCAAATGAGTTAATGCGACATTGACCATAATTAACTTTTCTCAAACATGCAATGAAATATTGATGTTATGTTCCTTATAATAGGCTGCGAAGTATGACGTTTCAGGTGCGGCTAGGACAAGAGGTCGTTAATGGAATTTCATACAAATCTTGCAGGCCTAGGCCGGCAAAGTCCTCTTTTTTAATTCCATTCCACATAAATTTGTGGCACAGGCATCATGACATTCTGCCACTAAACGTATTAAAATTAAAATTATGTTTTTTTTTTGTTGTTTATTTCATTGCATGTTTGAGAAAAGCACTATACATACCTCGGCGGGAAATATGGGGTTGCCCGCCTTAGACCTATCCTATATTGTATATATGTCTTCGGCCGGCAACCCCTTTCGTCCCGGCCTCTGTAGTAATGTACTATATTCACAAATAAATCTGTCCAACAGTTAATTCCAAAAAGACATTGACAAAGGCCCGCAATAACCCTAACACTGATTCAGGAAGCTCAAAAAGCCAATTGCATCAAATTAATTGCACAGATAAACCATTCTGTTCACAACCGTGACTTGAACCCGTTCAAAAAGGTTCTAAGACCCTATGTAACGTATGTAAAATAACCCCTTTTACAAAACCCAATAATAAACGATAGGAAAATGCAAATGCCCAAGTAACCAGTAAATTAATAATTTGTTTACAAACTAGATAAGCCCTTTGTAAGGGCCATAAAAGTAATTGGTGTAATTCGTCTCAATCGGTTATGTTGTAAATTGGGGTTAGCCGCACCAAAGCGTGTATTAAGCTGTTAGGTTATTATACGGTTAACAGTAGGGGCGTTCTGGTGCACCTGGAATGACAGTGTTTTGTTTTACTTGCGTGTGACTCTTCAACGCAAGAGTAACAAAACACAGGACACACAACTGTTTTTAGGGTTTCGTCCCAAAATGGTAAAAAAGGAACCCTTGTGGAGTCGCTTTGTGTTAATGTCACATTGCTAAATATCTCAAGAACTACTTATGCTATCAATTGAACAGACTAAACGAAAAAAAAAATTATAAAAAAAGAAACTGCGAGATCTATAGCTCACAAAGCCACTAGTATTAAATACTTACGTATTTTTATAAGCCACACGATTAGTCTGACTTAGCAATGAATGAATGAATGAAAAACGATTGTAAGGAATAAAAGTACTTATTTATTTGTTTTTTTACTAGCATTTGCCCGCGGCTTCGCCCGCGTACTAAGCGTACTTTTTAACCGTCTACAAAAAAGAGGTTCTCTGTTTGACCCGTATGTATGTATGTATGTATGTTTGTCCACTATTATCTCGCGTTTGGCTGAACCGATTTAGCGGTTTCCAGAAAAGTAGTTGTTACATTCTGGGGGTTTCGGTATACGAAGTTTGGTGATTGTGATTCATTAACAGATGAACAGATGAAAAGTCAGTATACATTATGAGAACCGGCAAACTGTTGAATTTCATTTCATTTTGGCAAAAATAAGGATCGAAAACTATTATCATACATTTCCGAGAGGCCGAAGGGGAAAGGGCCGATGAAATAAAAGCATGTCTTAAATGGCCCTTAGTAAAAGTATCTGTGTACTACAGTAACACCAATAGGTCTGACAACGACCAAGCAGCGCGCAGCGGTCATAAACTCTGATCCTTTGAAGTACGGAAATACGGCTAATTCAATATCACGTGTAACCCTTATTTTTCCAAAATTAAATTGATTAGGTAGGTTTTGCCAGTTCCCATTGGAACATCCAAAAAGAAAATTTGGCCTCAATTCCATTCGCACTTCTTACGGTCTGTTACAACCGAGTTGCTTTTACTGGACCGATTGAATTGCAATTTGGCACAAACTATCAAGAATTTAGAGCGCTCGTGGCCCAGCGGCACCCGCCTACCGCGTGCGGTATGCGAGGTTAAGCAATGTGGGCGCAGGTCAGTTCTTGGATGGGTGCGCGCTTTGAGTGGTTACTAACTGAGCGCTCTCGTGCTTTGGAAGGCACGTTAAGCCGTTGATCCCAAGTTAGAGGCCTTCGGGCGGCTTGTGATCCCTGGGTGGTGCTAAGAGTGTAACAAAAACTGGCAACCGTACTTGTCTTCTCGAAGATCTCACGGTTCGTAAATAAATGCTATACGATTAAAAAAAAATCTAATAGTTGATTTAAATAGAAAAAAATATCGAAACCTCTATCTCGTTTTTAAAAGCCAATCCATAGGTACCCCACACGCCTATATAGTAATATTAAACTTTTTTTTTACAATCCCTGGCATATATGGCGTGCCAAATTTTACCTCAGATTCGTATTAAGAGACCTCTCGGATGCTCAGATATCGGTTTTGAACGAAATCGGGACGAAAAAAAAGAAAATCAATATGGCCGCCACTTTCACAAATTTTCCCTCAGATTCGTATTAGGGGATCTCTCGGACGCTCGGATATCAATTTTGGACGAAATCGGGTTGGAAATGAAGAAAATTAATATGGCTGCAACTTTTTCCAAATTTTACCTCGGAGTCGTATTGGGGACCTCTCAGACGCTCAGATATCGATTTTGAATGAAATCGGGACGGAAATAAATAAAAGTAAATTGGCCGCCACTTATTCCAAATTTTACCTCGGACTCGTATTATGGAAACCTCTCAGACGCTCAGATATCGATTTTGAACGAAATCGGGACGGAAATGAAGAAAAGCAATATGGCCGCCACTTTTTTCCAAATTTTACCTCGGAGTCGTATTAGGGGACCTTTCGGACGCTCAGATATCGATTTTGAACGAAATCGGGACGGAAATAAAGCAAATCAATATGGCCGTTACTTTATTCAAGGTTTACCTCGGATTCCTATTAAGAGTCCTCTCGGACGCTCAAATATCGATTTATGTCGAAATCGTATCGGACGGCACTGACTAATAAAACCACTTTCAATATATTGCATCAAAAAAGGTCGTATCTTCATAGGGAACTCACGGCACTTCATGCACCTTTAGACATTATAAGGAACCTACATGCCAAATTTGGTATCTCTCGAACCAGTAGTTTGGGTTGTGCCTTAATATGTCACTCACTCAGTCAGTCGGTTTCTTCTTGCCATTTTCGAAATTATCGACCCGAAAACCCATAAAAATTACACCCATATTAATATTTAGACATTCCGACCCCCTCGGACCCCAACAGAGGGGATGGTATTTCACGTCCTCCACGTGGGATTTTAAATCATTGTTGTTTTCGTACACCACCGGGGAATGGGCAGCAGCATTCCTAGAGTGCGGTAGAGATACTGCGATCGCCAACCCGCATGCCAAGCGTGGCGATTATGGCATTTACCCCCCATGAAATTGGGGGAGGCCTATGTCCAGCAGTGGACGTCCTAGGGCTGATATGGTGGTGGTGGTGGTGGTTGTTTTCGTAATTAGCGACCCGATAAACCATAGAAACAACACCCATATCGATTTTCAGAATTTGTCACCACATTTCCCATTTTTAGTGGTTGATTTCTCAAAAAACCTGAAACACATGTTTACTCATTTATCGTTAGAAATACTTCTGTGAAGTTTCGAATAAAGTAATCCAACTAATCTTGATTCCCCATACAAACTTCGGACCCCCATTTCACCCCCTTAGGGGTTGAATTTTGAAAAATCCTTTCTTAATGCACCTCAAGACCTTATATGGAACCTACATACTAAATTTGGAATCTCTAGAACCAGCAGTTTGGGCTGTGCGTTGTTGCGATCGCCAACCCGCATGCCAAGCGCGGCGATTATGGCATTTACCCCCCCATGAAATTGGGGGAGGCCTATGTCCAGCAGTGGACGTCCTAGGACTGATATGGTGGTGGTGGTGGTTGATATGTCACTCACTCAGTCAGTCAGTTATTTCTTACAATTTGGCACTAACTTTCAAAAGTTTTCATGTCCACAATATTAAATTTTAAAATCGATACCATTTTCGTAATTAACGTCCCAAAAAACCATAAAAACGACACCCATATTAATATTTAGACATTTAATCCCCCTCGCACCCCCACAGGGGATGGTATTTCACGTCCTCCACGTGAGATTTTAAAATCATTGTTGTTTTCGTTATCAGGGACCCGGTATATCATAAAAACAATACCCATGTCGATTTTCAGAATTTGTCACCACCTTTCCCCCTTTTAGGGGTTGATTTCTCAAAAAACCTGAAACACGTATTTACTAATTTATCGTTAGAAATAGTCCTGCGAAGTTTCGAATAAAATAGTCCAACTAATCTTGTTTCCCCATACAAACTTCGGACCCTCATTTCACCCCCTTAGGGGTTGAATTTTGAAAAATCCTTTCTTAGTGCACCTACGTCCCAAATTTCGAATCTCTAGGTTTGGGCTGTGCGTTGATATGTCAGTCAGTCAGTTTCTTCTTTTATATATTTAGATATTGAAACACATTATTCTGGATTTCTCCAGTACTTAGACCAGCTGGTATGCCAAATTGTATAAACTTACTATAATTGCGCTACCTGTATCAAAACTAGAGTAAAACCACACCTTTTCCAAAGGTCTAACTTTTCCTGAAACCTACTTCTCTAATCAACCTTTAGATGTCTCGCACAAGGTTTACTTTCAAATGACGATTAATATGGTTAAACTGTTTTTTGAAGCAGTAGTATACCTGCCTAAGGGCGCGAACGCAAGCTTGCGTGCAAATATTACAAATGAGATTCTCGCCTCACTTGCTGCTTAGGTGCCAATTTATTCACTCGTTTCTTTAGCTATTACAGTTCTTTTATTTTGTAGTAGTTATCTACTCAAAAATCTTGTCAGTAATTTTGCATAATCACGAATTAAATGTCCGTAAACCTGATAATGAATGTTTTACTCTAACAAATTGACTGGTCATTTATAATGAAAGTAGCAGAAAAGCTGAACACATTATCTCTTTAAGACTATTGGGCTTCTTTTTTTAAGTCACATTGTCTTCCCAGTGCTATATGGACTGCCTGACTGAGCGGCGATCAGTTAATCGGCCCTCCCACTTTTTCGGGTTCTACAAGTGCCATCATCTCTTTTGACAGAACGCAGGATTTTTGGTAAAACTATTCATACGTATTTTCTTTTTTATATATACCTTGAAATAAAGTCCATCGCCAAAATGAAACGCATGATGCAACAGGGTGCGGCGTCAAGTGTCACTGCGAATGGGACCGCACCTATCCGCAGAATAATAACACACTGGAAATCGGTCAGTCCGACTGTTTGCCATTGTTTCTGTCTAATTACTGTTATTGCGATATGCTTTTGTGATCCAAGGACTATTGTGTATTGAGCTTGCATCTTAATTAAAAATACCTGAGACAACTGTCCTTTGTAGAAAGCAATACGTTAATAAAAAAATCTTATTTTACAAATGTTTAATCTAAACATATAAAAGAAGAAGTCGTGATCTACCATCAACGCACAGCCGAAACTACTGGAACTAGAAACTTCAAATTTGGTCCAGAGCTTTTTTTATGACGTATGCAAGGGATAAGACAGGATTTTTGGAAATTCCACCCCTAAGGGGATCAAATAAATAAATAAATAATCAAATAAATCTTTGCCCCCCGGCTAGATGCTGGCCGAAAGCAATCCCATTTATAATAAAAAAAATAGTTATAAGTGAGAATTTTTTTTTAGCTGAAGACTTAAAAATTCGTAAAAAAGGTTACGAACTTAAATCCAAAGAAAGTATTTTCAGCGTTATGCAAAATTCTAACCCTAAGAGGGTAAAATAGGGGTGCTAAGTTCGTATGGGAGAAACTTCTTTTTTAGAGTGAGAGACTTCAAACTTTGTAAAATGGTTATTTATTAGAATACAAAAAAGTATTTTCAGCGTTTTGATAAACTTACTATATAGGGGTAAAATAGGGGTGCAAAGTTTGTACGCGTGGAACTTTTTTTAAAAGGTTACGTTTAAGTATCCAAAGAAAGTGTTTCCAGCGTTTTGCAATATTCTAAACCTAAGGGGGTGAAATAGGGGTGCAAAGTTCGTATTGGAGAAATTTTTGTTTTGTGTTATAGACTTTAAACTTTGTGTTTTTGAGAATCCAACACTTATTCTCTTATTAGGTTCACTACTCCCTAGTAGATGGCGTTACTGGTTTCATCATAAATATGTTTTTGCCGTTGATTATATTCCATTACTAGCTTTTGCCCGCGACTTCGTCCGCGTATAATTCGTTCTCGCCTTAGAATGATTTGTTTTCCCATACAATCTTTCTCAAGCTCATGTGGACACCAGGAACTTAGGGGTGACAGGTTCGAGAAGGAAAGCCACGAATAGATCGGACTGGAGATATTTTCTTGACCAGGCTAGCCTAGGGCCCACCCGCGGCTATAACGCCTCAGATGATGATGATACAATCTTTCACTTTTCTTTACACCCCCTTAAGAAATGATTACAGTCAATATGACATTCCCTAGAAATCCTATTGTCAAAACGAATGATTAAGTGCTTATTTCGGAATATCAAATGAACCGATTCTAGACGAATGAATCTCGTCAAAAACATTACATGTACATTGTACAATGGTAAAAGTCTCGCTATGCAGTTTTGCCGTAAAACGTTATCCCAACAGAGCGAGTTCTTTATCTAAGTATGATGACCGAAGGCCGGAAGCAGAGCGGCAAAGCATGCGAGAATAAATCACACAGAGCGGGCTTCTCATGTAAGGCTGAGGGCCGAAGGCCTGAAGCAGAGAGGCGAGTCACGCGAGGCTGAATGTCGAGCCTCCCAACAGAGTAGATTCTTCATGTAAGGTTGATGACTGAAAAGCAGAAAGAGAGTGGGCAAGGCATGCAGGCCGAAGGCCGAGCTATGTCGTCGCCGAAGATCCAGTTGCTTTATTAATAAGGGTAAATTATACTCCATTCGTTCGTTTTCACGTGATGTTGAAACGATTTCTGTTATCGATTCTAAGTATCCTCAACCAACTTTTTTTCGAATACGAGTATCTTCCATGTACAGACTTTCGACCCTCTTCTAAGTGTACAATTAAGATGCTCCAACTGTTTATGCTGACGATTGGGCTGCCCAGCTCAAGTGATCTCTTATATCAAACAGTTTTTATGGTGTACAGGGTCAACAATTACGTAAATAATAACGCACGACAAAATTAAATGGTACACCGACGATACAAAGTGTGCATTGAAACAGCTGTTTTTGTATATAAGCATATGAATAAAAATAATGCCAAAGTAACGCAAATGCATTTTGCGATTTTTTTGCGAAAAGTTTGTGCTCAAAAATAGCGTCAACAATCAGAAGGAATTATGATACTCGTACTTCGGTTTTGACATAATGAATCGTCAACTTGTTTACAATTCTGCTATGCTTTAAGTTAAATTTCTTGACACGCTGTTATACTCCCA
This sequence comes from Notocelia uddmanniana, assembly GCA_905163555.1. Lineage (NCBI taxonomy): Eukaryota > Metazoa > Arthropoda > Insecta > Lepidoptera > Tortricidae > Notocelia > Notocelia uddmanniana. The sequence goes on along the minus strand of LR991069.1, from coordinate 8,232,526 downwards.
ATTGACTGAAACTTAAATCGTAGAATGGCGTATGAGGATTAAACCACCCCGTTTCATGGACCTTACTTGCATCCCCGATTTAATATCCCTTTGATGGAAGATCATCGGGACAAAAAGTACAGTTATAATTTATATAAGTGAATCCAGATTATATACTATTAGCATACAAATCATCTTAATCTGTTCAGCCGTTTTTGCGTGATTCAGTGACAAACATCCAAACATCTAAACTTTCGCATTTATAATATTTTAAGTATAAAGTGGATTATGGTATAAAGTGAGTGCACATGAAGTGAACGGCAAAATTAACATTGTAATTGCATGTTTTGAAGAGACTGTGGTGGCTGGCGAGCACACTTGGCAGCGCCGCGGCGCAGCGCTTGCGTTTCCTTTTTTTTTCAGTTTCTATCTTAAGATTTCACAAATTTTGAATGAGGATGTTTTTCCTTTGTCATAAAGTATATGCTTACCAATTTTCATACCTGTAACTCATGGATTATAGGAGTTCCCATACAAAATTCAACCCCTCTTTTTACCCCCTTTTAACCCAAATGTGCACAATTTTTATAGACTCAAACCTGACCGGGTATTTACTCGACAGATGAGTAAAGTTTTCATCAAAATCCGTTCAGCCGTTTTCACGTGATGCGCGTTCATATAAACAGACAAACAGATAAATAGACAAACAGACAAAAATTCTAAAAACTGTTGGAACGTGTTCTGTTATCGATTCTATATATCACCAGCCAACTTTTTTTCGAATATTTTCCATGTACAGACTTTCGACCCTCTTCAGCTATATTATATGTATAGATAGATAGAAGTAGAGAAAATGAACTTATTTAAAACATTTCCATTTAGATAACATCTTTCGATATTAGTAAGACCCGTTCATCCTGAACTACTTTATAAGCACATCCACCAATAGATGGCGCTGTGCCATGAAGATAAATAGCGCTATTAAGATTAACAAAAATTATAAGCAAAGTACCTATCTTAAAGTTTTTTACGATTGTCTTAGTCAAGTTCTAATTTTGAATTGCATTAGCGTAGCGTTAAAAAATGATTTGCGAAGTATTAAACATACATGGCAACAAGGTGCCACACACGGTGGTTCCAATTGTATATCATATATGGCACTCAGACGATGGCTAGGGAGATTCGTGAAGAGATTGTGGACTATGTGGTACGAAATTGGAATGAGTTTCATTTTATGACCCATGCTCCGAGTGGTGATAATTATATGAGTGCCGAATCCTATTACTTTGAAATGATCCAGCGACATACTTTTGACAGATACGTGCGAAATAGTTTAGTTTTAGTTTAACCAGTAAGGTATTTAATTGCGTTTTCGAAATATATAGGAATAGTGAACTTTGTGTAAGCTCTGGTCAGGAAGGTAACGCAGTCGGTAAGCTACGTTTCTCAGATGATTTGTCAAGCGGACATTTTGACATGTTTGTATCATATACTGAAAAAAGTGACATTTTGTCATCGACGTACACCGATCCCAATATCTTAGCGCAAGCATACACAACGCCGAATTACATTGTAGACAACTAATATTGTATACAAAGAAGTGTTACGCAAATAATAGGGTACATTTGTTTATTAGATGCATAAAACTTTTTTGTAAGTACAATTTTTTTTTTATGTCTGTGTGTACTTAGTGTTAAATTATAATCGATAAAAAGTTTGAGACCCAGGGATGACAAATAATAGTTGTAACCTAAACAAAAAATAACTTATTAGGAACATGCTATTGGGAGCCAGACCCTTTATAAAAACCGTATTATACGCGGACGAAGTCGCGGGCGGAAAGCTAGTTGTTAATAGATTATTCCATGGGTGTTATTCACAAACCGAGTCGTCCTCGCCTCTAACCTCACAGGTCACACGTTTTTACTGTAAAAATTTGACATATGACATTTGACAGTTTCCATACAAAAACGGGTGAGGTGTGAGGTGACAGGTGAGAGAAAATCGGTTTGTGAATATGAGGGCAGGGTTTCAATACCAGAAGGTAATTTTGATTTCCTGAAAGATTGGAAACGTATTAGCGCATCTCCTCATAAGCAATTCATAAGTATATGTATCTCATATGATATGTGAGACTACCACACACTGGTAAACAAATTACGTTCAATGTGAATGTCCTGAACACTCTCACAGAACATAAATATGGAACTTAGTTCAGATACAGTTAGGTTCTTTTTATAAAATGATGTTGTGCTAGAATGAAAACAAAACAGCATCCACCAGATCCTAATCTAAATCAAAATGAGGTATCACGTCATAAAAACAGTATGTACTCGTAATATTTGAAAGCTTAATGGTTAATGTAAAATTTTCAGCATAATTTTTAGCTTTGATGTAGCCACATCAACACATTTTCTAGAATTCCATGTTTCACGAATTCATGTTTATAACTCTTTTTATTTGCAGCTACATTGTAATTTTAAAACGGATAAACGGATTTTCCCTTGTCAAATTATAAGTAGGTTGCTTATATTAATTGAAATAAATATTTACCAAAGAATTCTTCTTCTTATCTTGGTTTAACGTTAATAATATAAATAATGTAAGAAATCGGACACAAATGTACTTCCTAATGCAAAACAGAGGTGATAAAACTAGATCTTTAAGATCGATAACATCGATTATATCGATAGGTAAGCAATTATTCGCTTTCGTTCCATAAATTAACAATTACTGTAACTCAGACGGGCCCATTAAAGCCTAAATTAAACAATCTATGTACAGTGACGTTTTTGATATATTTTACAACTCCATTGCCGTAATGGCTGACCCAGTGGCAACTAATTTCAGACCAATAACAAGGGATACCCGATTAGCGCGCCTCTATCTCGTGCAATGAAACGGAGTTACGCACTGTTAGATACTCACGGCGTTTTATTTCGTTTTTTTGTGAGCCTCGCATTATTTATATGTTCTTTATTATTTTTCATATCTTTAATTTTTTAGTTTTAAAGTCTACTTACTCACTTAACAAAAAAACTTCACTTGAGTTTGAATAAATACAAATTAGGTACTACATGTTGCATAGTTTATAATGGATCTGCAATACTTTTCAAGGATAGTTATATAGTTATGACTCTGTATATGAAGAAACTACTAAGAAGCGGTATTTAGCACATAAAGTGGTTTTCATCACACTTGCTCGTAAAGGGTCTTACTGCACGCAGGCGTATAGAGAAGTTAGAGCCGATTTACCTCTCGTGGGAGTTTTCATAAAAAATCCATCTGTTGTACGTTCGAAAACTTGTATGATAATACCTACAGCCTGCCGGTCTAATCAAACAAAATTTTGCCTTAGGGTGACAACCGTGTAGACTCGGACAAGAATAGGTCTATGGTCTCCCCCGCCTGCCGTAAAAGGCGACTAAAGGGGGTCATCGGGGTCGCGAGTACACCTCGTAGCAGGGACCACAGTACCCGACTATCATCAACCCCAGGGAAAGTGACGTCGATTGATTGGAGCCAAAAGGAGTAAAGCGCGAGTGCGTTCAGTACTGATATCCTGGAGTCATCCGTATTACAGCGCAGATGGCGGTCACCGTGGAGTTTTTTTTTATATGATAGGATAGCTGGGTACCTGGATATCAGGTTTTCTCCAAGAAAGAAAGGGTGCCAAAGCGGACACAGGGGTTCGTATTGAAACCGGAAAAACGCTAGAAGGATCAAAAATCGTCAAGCGTTTCCTAACAGTGCGTGCCCATAGTACCACTGCATAAGTGAGTAACGGTGAGCAGACCAGGCGCGCAATTAACAAGATCTGGTCCAGAATGGGACGAGGTATATACAGATATAGCCTATACTTCTATATCCTATATTCATCTGTATTATAGATAAGAGGTAAAGTTTGTGAAATGTAAGTTATTATGTAGTAGAAGGTAATAATCTCTAGTACTTCTCATCCGATTTCAAAAATTCAAATGAAGCTTCGGGATGTACATTATAGCCTATTCTTTTTCCGCTGCTCCGCCCGGTTTCACTGCTATATGCGGACGACATACAAACATACATAATACTCACACCCGTATCCCATTAGGGTAGGCAGATACCAGAGAATGCCAAATACTACGGTCCTTACATACATATTACGAGTATCTCCTAATACATGCTCGTCAGTTGCGGGTTGCGGGTACTTCTGTGCTTTACGCGGACAAAACCTCGCGTAATAAATTAATATTGTAAAGAGGTTACGTCTGTGAGTTGGTAACTTTGAAAGTTAGTAAGTTAGAGAAGAGAGAGCCAGAGATCCTCGGAAACCGGTATTTTTTCGTTCTTTCATTGACTATTTAATGTTTAATCAGGCAATCTAATGATACGAAGAAATAACCTAAACACATTAAAGAGCATAAACTAATTCATGCAGAGAGACATCGAGCGAGTCATGTAGGGTATCTCCGTTGTTGATCGTGTTCTAAGTCCCAAACACTAGAATCTGGCGCCGTACAAAACATCGGGTAACGAATGACAACTGAAGTGGAGGTGTCCCCGGCTAGTGGCCTTGGTCATCAAAACGGTCACCGGGAAGAGCACCAGCCGAACCGAATGATATCTGCCGAACGGCAAGTAATCAGTGGATGAGTTTGGCACAGGACCGAGGAGAGTAGCGTAGTGCGTAGTGTGAGATGCCTGTGCTCAATAGTAGGTAAATACGGGCTGAATTGATAGATCGAACAAAAACTAGTCATCCGATTTCAAAAATGCTTTGGTACCGGGGTATATAATAGTCCTTCTTTTCGACAAAACAAATCCCTTATTTTTATCCTGCTGCTTTGTCTGCGTTCTTTGCAATACACCGGTGGGGCCCAGTTTATTATAAAGTACCTATATTTACCTGCATGCCATTGCTCGGATCAAGTGATTCTGTAATCCCTTGCCGTACAGGTTTAAGATCGGCTGTAGAGGGCTAAGTGTCTTTTTAAAACGGTAGATATGTTATTAGATTACGATGAAGATAGTCTATATTCAAGGATTGTTATGTTATCGTTAGTAGATCAATCCATTAAATGCATAATGATGTGTTTACTCTTTATAGTCTTACAAGGTAAACGTGACAATGCTCGATAGCTTAATGCCCAATATAAGACACATTTTGATCACCTCTGTCACTATGACATGAGATTGAAAGTGCCATGCATTACATCAGTGTCGAGCACTGGGACTGGGACATTTGCCTTTCGTAATTATGTTTTTCTAATGTTAGTTTAGCTTTGCTATAGCCAAACGAAAACAAACCCGTACGCAGTAAGGAGTGGAGGGCGTCGTCCTGAATTGAACGAAATAGACACAGACATAGACATTCTTAAAATAAAAAACAAACAGCAAACATTCTTGAAATATGCAGGGATTTAACCCTTTAAACGCCATTCTTCATTAACAGGGGCGTTATTCACAAACCAAACGACATTTGACAGTTTCCATATAAAAACGGGTGAGGTGTGAGGTGACAGGTGAAGACGTGTCGGTTTGTGAATAAGAGGGCGGCAGTGACACTTACGCGCTACTTCATTGTCCATAAGAGATAGAATATGAACCTCAGTGTAAATAAAGCACGAAGGTGACTTGGACAACGTACGTCGTAATTGGCGCCGTAGGCACGACTACATACAACACCTTTATACGTTCTTGGAGTTCAAAGGGTCAACTGAGAGGGCGCCAGTGACAGGACAGGGACAAGATCATCATCATCATAAAGCAGCTAGAGGCCCCGGGTTCGAATCCCGGTAAGGGCATTTGTTTTTAGGAGAATTTAGGAGCCATGTTCTTCCGTGGACTGACCTATATTCCGTTCTTCTTTGTGCTACATCTTTGAGTTCCTGATATTAGCTTGATCTATAAACGCGAGTCTCTGTCTTCTTCCTCTTTTTCCATCTATTTTGTCTTCTTTTATAGTCTTTATGTAATTGTCATGTCGTATCATGTGCCGCAATAAATTATCTCTTCTATTTTCTATCGTCTTCAACAAAAATATTTTCTCTCTTCTCAAGTCTAATACATATCTTCGTTTGTTTTTCTTTCAGTCCAACTACTACCTTCCATCTTCCTCCAACACCACATTTAAAATGCAGTCAGCCTCTCTCTTGCTCTTTGAGTTAACGTACACGTCTTGCATCCATAAAACGCTATACTCCAGATAAAGGTCTTATTAAAACGTTTGCTAATGATTTCGGGAAAGCTCTAAAAAAAGATTATATCTGAAGTGCATCTGCAGTCACCAGTCACAATGCTGCCTAAATATTTAAAACTATTGACGTGCTCTATGAGAGTATTTCTTATTTGAATTTAAATTGTTACTTGACTGTGCTTTGATGTCGATAATGTTTAGGGCTAAGATGAGAGACGTCAAAGGGTAGCGGGTGGGTAATCTTTGCCTTCCTACCATTTCGCAATGTCTCGGTTAGGCGACTTCCTGAAGGCCTACTCCGAACTTTGAAAATCGAACTTCGTGTCGTGCCGTCCCTTTCACTCTCGTGTTACACACTATATGACGGAAAAGGACGGCACGATACGAAGTTCGATTTTTGAAGTTCGGAGTAGGCCCTCTGATTTGTCGGTGCGGAGGCGGTACGATATGAGAAAACTGTCAGCTGTCAGTGTCAACTGTCAGGCGAGTTGGCACCGCTTTTTACTGCGCACCTACATTTAAATGAGTGCTTCCTGCTGACTGGCGCATCCGGATGCGCTGCGATACGAATGCAGTACTGCCCCGCTTTTGATATTGATATTAATACTGCGCTAACGTTTTACTGACAGTGAGGAAATCTCTACGATATCAGCAAGCTCATGTCAGAGAACAAAATTCCACACAAGCTAAGTCAGGAAGTCGCATTAAGTGGTAGATACAATATAAAATAATAAATAAAGTATCAGAAAATGTTACAGTATATCTCGGCAATCGTACAAACGGTTCGTTACGTAACGTTTTCAAGCGTGCGTACGGTCAATAATTATATATATATATATATAAATAAATAAATAAAATATTAGGGGACAACTTACACAAATCCTATCCCAAACTAAGGAAATGGGTACTAGACGACGATATACATACTTATGTAGATAAATACATTCTTAAATACATAGAAAACATCCAAGACCCAGGAACGAATATCTGTGCTAAATGCACAAATAATGCCCTGGTCAGGATTCGTACCCGGGATCTCTAGCTTCGGAGGCAGTGTCACTACCCACTAGGCTAAACTGGCCGACAAATATACTAAAATGTCAACTAGATCTACCTAACGTAAACTCGAAACGTTACGTAATCGATGGTTCTAGTACCGTAATCGACTTGATATTCTATTTATTGCTCGATACAATTAGTCCATTACCATTGCACTCGTTGCCGACTAATCCTGGCGCCACCACTCGATCAACCACCACGCATCGTAAGATCTTCATAGCCCTGCAAATTGATACTAGAAAACCGTTTAATATTCCACCATTGCCATATTCAAGTCAGCAAATTGCCCATATCGTTATAATTTAAATAATAAATCCATGGTTTATTATGACTTGCATTCAAAATGATGTTTAAACGCGCCTTGGAAGTTTTATGACTCTTGTGACGCTACGTACTTAAATCGTAATCTCATATTTAAAAAATCTTATGTTGGTATGAGCTTCAACGGCGCATATGACGTTTTTAGATAAATATGTATTTTATGCAGAGTACGGTAAATCCAATCTATTATTTTAGTGTCTAGGCAATCGGCAACGTGTACGTAACGTGAGATCTGTTATTTATGCTTTGGTTCACTTTCTTTACTTAACTCCTGTCTTAAGTTGTTACTTAGTGAAACGTATTTCAAACGTCATTACATTATAGTGATAGTGAAATACCTATTCTTTGTAAGTATCATAGTAACTGTTGTATTATTGTGACATGGACTGCTATGTTTAGACCAAAACTCAGCTGACTCAGTGCGTTGATAAGAAAACAAATTTGATTGATTATCAAACTTAACATTATGACTATGATCAGATAATTAGCAATACATAGAGGTACTTTTAGAAAAAAATACTAAGACCGCTTAGATGTGAAAAATACTACCGCACCAAACCACCGTATCAGCCTAAGGGCGCGTCCACTGCTGGACATAAGCCTCCCCCAATTTCATGGAGGGTAAATGCCGCCAAATTATTGGCGATTGCAGTATGTCCACCGCACTCCAAGGATGCTGCTGCCCATCCCCCGGTGGTCTTTGGTCGTAGTTTTAGGACGTACCCGGGTCATACATGTTCGTATAGGGTGACAGCACTAGTAATGGACAAGGACCAATGATGCACCTTGACTCTTATTTAAAAGAAAATAAGAGTTATTAATTTTTTATACAACAATCAATTTCAAACCGTATAGGAATGAAGTGTCCATTACTGGTGCTTGTCAGCTTAAAGTGTCCAACGCTGGTGGCGTCACCCTACGGAAAAAAATACAAATTCATATGATATCTTAATTAATAACAATCTCGTATAACAGGATAAAAAGGGTTTAGCGGTCTGAATTTGTTACGCTGCAACTTTGTAGAATCTAACTGCTGCTAATAAATTTAGCTACTCCTGTTAACAAACTATAAACTTCGTATGTGCGAAAGATATACGAGTTTTAGTAATTGTTTAACAACTAGGCCAGGGATGGTAAACAATTTATCACTTAACAAAAATAAACTGTGTTGTAAATCATGCGCAGTGACTGAGTGGATTTCACCTTTCGTATGTTACTGACAGTGCTGAAAGACTTTCAAGATTCTTGTTTAAATTTCAAGTAGGTTACTTGATTTAAAACCATACCTAAAGATTCAATTTCTTAAAATAGGTGCGAGGCGATATGTAAGGCATAAGGACAGATAATGCCACTTTCACTAAGAAAATATAATGCATAGGACCTATTGTTACTTTATGAACCACTTCTGCAAGCAAAGCTGAAATATAATTCTGACAACTGCCAACTCAACACTATAGATATGTCAGAAAATGGATTGGTTGCGGCCTGCTGTCGTAATAATGCAAAATACGAACGAATAGACATATATATTTTTGTATTACTTGTAACGTCCATATTTTGAGCCAATGGTTGGCGACGGCTTTTTTAATATGGCAGCAGGGATATTGCGACTGAGAGGAGACCAAGTGATTTGGCATAATTAAAGTTCTGGGCTTCATTTAGGCTGGAATGTCGTCAAGAGTCTATTAGAGAATTTTGTTCTAGATCGTGCAATTATTAATTTTAGGTATTAATGCACTACAACAAATTGCACTAACTGCAATGCATAATTCATGTAATAAATTACGAAACATTATGTTCTCGTATGTATTGTACTAGAATTATAAGTAGTATATTATGCTATGTATACTAGTAAACTTTTGTATTTTTCAAGTGTTCCTTATCATTTTTTAGGGTTCCGTACCCAAAAGGTAAAACGCGAACCCTATTACTAAGACTCCGCTGTCCGTCCGTCTGTCCGTCTGCCACTCGGCGGTATCTCATGAACCGTGATAGCTACACAGTTGAAATTTTCTCAGATTATGTATTTCTGTTGCCGCTATAACAAAAAATACTAAAAACAAAATAAAATAAATGTTTAACAGAGCTCCTATACAAAAAAAATTAGTTGCTCGTTGCCTTATCAGGCGCTGGGTCTCTAAATGTATGGGAAAACTAGAATTCGACTCGTGCTTGACCAAAATTCTACTTGATATTATTGAACGTTATTATTACAGTTAAAAAAATAGATTAATATTATTATTTAAATTGAATTAAAGATTATAATAAAGTGTCTAATGTTGTATCGATAATAGTACGGAACCCTTCTTGCGCGGTTTTTTACCTAGATATATTATATACGAAATTGAACAGAAATTAATAATGACAACGCTGACACATCAATCATGATTGTAGAGCGTTATTAATTTACCAGAATACATCTCTTCATTAAAGAAAGCAGTTCTAATTGAGCGAATCAAAGTCGTCATTTTAGTGACTATATTAAATATTTTAAAGTGTGTACGGTAATTGACACCCATATTTTAATGTGTTGTACCAGATGTGTCTTTTTATAGCTTTTTAATGTTGAATAGCTGGATAGTTTTTAAAAGATAACACAAGAGGGATCTATGTTTAACAAAGTCGGCAACAATGTAGAATCCTGCTTCGGATTCCTTTACATTTGACCACATTTTGCTTCTATATTCACGTGATACGGATCCTCCTATCATAAACAGTATGAAAGTGGCTGATAAAGACAAACGAACCACAATAGCATTTTATATATAGAATAGGTTTGATGAACTTATAGTTGAACCATAGCTTTCGCCAGTGACTGCTTACGTGTGGAATTTAATTTCTGAAGAAATAGGGTTAAAAAACCGGCTAAGTGCGTGTCGGGTCACGCACAGAGAAGGGTTCCGATCCGACACCTCCTAATCTACATTTAAAACCACTATACAATACAGTAAACAAAAAAGGTCGAATCTTCATAGGGAAGTCAAACTTCAAACTTCTAACTTTAAAGTCTTCAAACTTCATAGGGAAGTCACGGCACTTAAGCCCTTTTGTTTGGGCAAGACAGTTTTTCAGTAATAACTCAAAATTAATCCTCTCTTGTTCAAACCAAAAATCGTTGAAAGTATTTATAATTGTACATTCTCTTGATTTTTTTCAGAATTTTAAACTTCATAGTTTGGAAATTAGAAGGGGGGACACTTTTTACGACTTTGACAGCTAATATCTCACCAACGGTTGACTTCAATAGAAAAGTTTTTAGAAACCTCTATGTGATTTTCGAAGGCCTATTCATTGATACCCCACACGCCTATGTACATTGAACAAAAAAAAATTTTGACTCCTGTCCTGTCCACATGTGTCCATGAGTGTATCGCGTGATAACCGTGTAAAAGGCCCAAATGGCCAGAGCTCGGGAAGGGTGTGTTGTTTCGAGAGTTTGCAGAACATGGACATAGTATATATACCCTGCCATTTAATTAAATTACTCATAATAGTAAATTGTTAACGAAGGTTTGAAATCCACCCATTTCAGACGTGATATTTTGACGCTCGAACTTACCTATAGTGAGAGCGCCAATAATTCGAGGTTGAAATAGGTGGTTTCACCCGAGATAAACACTCTGCTTTTCATTTTGAATACGAGGAAACTAAAAAAAATCCAAACATGCAAAGCAATATTCTGAATCAGTCAAATTCGATAGAATCCGTATTCATATCTACACATGACATTAATGGCAGAAGAATAGCACACGCTTTCCAAGCTCTGCTTATATATCATGATCATGTAATCTTTGACATTATCGAATAACAGATGGAGATAAGGGTAGATTGCTTATGCTGGATCTTATTGTATGCAATATATCTAATGGCATACACACCTACCTGATCGCGCGTCCACCACCACCACCATATCAGCCGAAGGACGTCCACTGCTGGACATAGGCCTCCCCCAATTTCACGGGGGGTAACTGCCATAATCGCCACGCTTGGCATGCGGGTTGGCGATCGCAGTATCTCCACCGCCTACCGGGGATGCTGCTGCCCATCCCCCGGTGGTCTTGGTCGTAGTTTAGTGATCCGCGTATACCCCTACCTAATAATTGCGCGCCCCACCTCGGGTCATGTTATATGGCTGAAATGTACTAAAACATCTCATGAAACGGCTATCGTGCAAGCTAGGCACATGTACACTCAAAAAAACATTTTTCAATTAACAAGAATACAAATACCTATACAATCTACATCTTACAAACATTATGGGGACTACAGTATGGAGTTCTTCAAAAAAGGAGTGAATACATTTTTAAAGGGTCGGCAACACGCATGTAACATCCCTGGAGTTGCAGGCATTCATAAGCTGCGTTGACCGCTTACCATCAGGCGGGCCGTACGCTTGTTTGCCACCGACGTGGTATTTAAAAAACATGTTAGAAAAAACTCCACTTAAGCAACCTAGATAAGAAATTGCGCAATTACTTGTGAAAAACCATACAAGTAATGCATATATTACCCAATACTAGACGGCCTCAAACAATAGTCGAGGGACCTGTATCTACGCTATCTCCAGATAGGGAAGATAAACTAGATAAGTTTTCTAAAAAATAGATCAAGAGGTGAACGACTGTGCTCGTCCAACAGCAAAAATGTGTAGTTAGAATTGGGGTTATGCATTATAATTGTTTTGAATAAATGTGGAAGATGGAATTATCCAACCACCTAAAAGTTGTGTGTTTTGATAATGTGTTAATAAGGTGTGCATAAATATCTGACACTACTCTATTTCTAAGGCCGTTAGAATGGGTGACAGTTAAGGGTGATTCACAGTAGTAGGCTGTCACGTCTCCGGGCCGGCCCGTTTTCTATGCCAGCAAGACGCCGGCCGTTGCACGATACGCTCGGAAGCGACCCGGCCCGGCCACTCTACGGTCAACGCAAACGTTTGACAGCCGATCTAGCTACGGCCGATGCTCGAAAGCAGCCAGGTATCGGCCCGGTCCGGACACGGAATGGTCTAGTGGGAATCGTCCTTTACAGAGATGACAATTGTTAGAAGCAATGTTGGAAATTTATTTACCGACGCGCTTACTTCCACGAACGCCAAGCCTAAAAACTCGCAACAAACGTCAATAAAACTGGGTTTGTCAGATAGACCCACTAATACGTATAGACCCCCTGTTCTTAAAGCTTACGTAACCTTTGTTAATTAAAATAATGTTGACTCCTTTTCTCTCAATCATAAACAGTATGAAAGTGGCCGATAAAGACAAACGAACCACAAAAGCATTTTTTATATAGAATAGGTTTGATGAACTTATAGTTGAACCATAGCTTTCGCCAGTGACTCCTTACGCGTGGAATTTAATTTCTGAAGAAATAGGGTTAAAAATCCGGCTAAGTGCGTGTCGGGTCACGCACAGAGAAGGGTTCCGATCCGACACCTCCTAATCTACATTTAAAACCACTATACAATACAGTAAATAAAAAAAGGTCGAATCTTCATAGGGAAGTCAAACTTCAAACTTCTAACTTTAAAGTCTTCAAACTTCATAGGGAAGTCACGGCACTTAACCCTTTTGTTTGGGCAAGACAGTTTTTCAGTAATAACTCAAAATTAATCCTATTTTCTTCAAACCAAAAATCGGTGAAAGTATTTATAATTGTACATTCTCTTGATTTTTTTTTCAGAATTTTAAACTTCATAGTTTGGAAATTAGAGGGGGGGACACTTTTTACGATTTTGACAGCTAATATCTCACCAACGGTTGACTTCAATAGAAGAGTTTTTAGAACCCTCTATGTGATTTTCGAAGGCCTATCCATTGATACCCCACACGCCTATGTACATTGAAAAAAAAATGTTTGAATCCTGTTACTTGTACGGGGCGCCCCCCCCCCCCCAGGGTTTAATATTTTTTTCATAATTTCACATCATATTTCTGTAGCGGTTCATAGCATACACTTTCCTACCAAATTTCATAATTGTAGTGCTCATAGTCTCCCAGTAAATCGGCTGTGACATACGGACAGACGGACGGACGGACAGACACGACAAATCTATAAAGGTTCCGTTTTAGCCATTTTGGCTACGGAACCCTAAAAAGGTGATAACTATTGTCATATTCTAGGTAATTAACTCAAAATCCCTATGAATATGCACACTTAAATTTTCCTTATGAAACACTTTGTCTTTATTAAATGCACAATGTATTTAAGGTACTTATTCTTGTTACACGTAAACTAAACGTTAACACTAAATTTAAATTAACACAGAACTAAATCAAATTAATAAAAATAAACCTAATTAAAAATCTAGAGAGGGCCCCCTGCGGTATTGTGCCCAAAATGCTGGCAGCGTTTCCCTGCTGGATGGCTAAGCCAATGCGTTGGGCGAGGGAGCTGCCGGCTCTTTGGTCTCTTTGTCTTTGTATATTTGTGACAAACTTATAAAAATCTGTTCGAAAGTTTTTGGGTTTATCGCATCATCATCTCAGCCGGATGACGTCCACTGCTGCACATAGGCATCCCCAAAAGACATCCGCAGTGACTGGTCCTGCGCCACCCGCATGTTTATCGCATACTTACAGACAATCACGATAAATATTTCATAACTTATTTAATAAATATTTTAATAAGACAAGAAGCCCTTTAAAAATATATAAAGAAAAAGGCACACAAAATCGACTCTTACAAAACTTCATCAAATCTACCATAACATTATGTCGCAACACGTAACTTGACTACAATAGCTTCCAATCCAACAACTAATTCGTAAGCCACTCGACTTGTTTGCGCAGTTATTAAGATCAAATGACCAGACGCCACGGACTGGCACGGACATACGAGTACATTGTTTATGTAATAAAAATAAAAGAATTCGGCAGGAAGATATAAACGACTTCCTTATAAGAGAGGAACATGAAACGTAAACTTGGGATTTTTTAAGCGGGATGATGGATTGTATTTTTTCAACTGCTTTGCTAATGGAATTGAAAATGAAACGTATTGTTTATATTGTGAATTCTTGAGTGCGTTTTATTGATATTCTTGTGTAAATAGTCGGCATAATAGCAAAGTGTTAAGTGTTACAAATTCTGCAATGTATACAGGTAGAAGTAAGTTATCAATCAATTTCAGCTCGTTAGGTTACTTTACAGATTAATAATATTATATCTTACGCTTGGATAATAAAAATGCATATAAAACTAACACCGTTTTATTAATTTTAACATGGGAAAACTACCCAACAGGCAATATTTAATTTTTTCAGAGGCTTTTCAAAACAATTGAGAGATTTGTGGTTTCAGAGCGCATATAAAAATATGATATGTACTCGTAGTTTAATTTTTGGCAGTTCTCGAAAAAACTGCAAATCACTTGTAAGAACCCTTCATATGGTTTGTGTATCCTTTTACAAAAATAAAACTGGGTTAATACTTGCTTATTAGAGTGATAGAGAAATAAATTGATAAGAGTAAGATCTTCGATCTTCCGGCGTTCAGGTAATCCTCCTGAAAACTGTCACTGTCACTATCGGATACTACAGGATGTCATAGATAATAAGTATAATCATATACTATAAACGAGCAACATTAATATATTTACCTATTATTTATTTATTTATTTTTAACGGCGAACTGGGGCAAATATAATATTTGTAGTTTATTTTAGTACAGGTTGTTTAGTTTTAGTAATATGTTCTTTTTTTGTATTATTTCCTCCATTGTTTTTTTTAAATAAAATTTGAAGTTTATCTGATTGGTTCAACGAGGACAAAAAATCGATCTAGCTTGGTCTCGTGAAAACAGGTACTTTTTACTTTTAATTGAATATGTTGACAACAGTGCTAAATCCATGTTATTCATTATTTATATGTACCTATACTAAACCGTTTTAACGCGACAATGTAACATACCCAAAATTAACGAGTTTCACTGAAAATAAAACGATAAGAAACTTTTCGTACTAACTTTTCCAACAAAATATAGGCGTAAGCAAAATAAAATGTTGTTAGTTGGAATTCCAACCGGAGTGAAAATTGACACCTCGGGAGGGATTTGAACCCACGACCTCTGGAATCCATCCATCGCACTTACCAACTGAGCTACCGCGGGTATCGCTCGTGGCGCCTTACGGAGGCTTATAAATTGAATTATTACGGCTGGAAATTATAATTTCGCAAAGTGGACGATTCCGCTTGTAAAAATATTTACAATTGTTAATTGTAATTATTGTCGATTTTTAACATTCTGCACCGTCTTGAAATTACCTCATCTCAAATGTTTGTCTAGAAATACACCATCATTTCCCTGCCCTTATCCCACTTATGCAGGGTCGGCGCAACATGTTTTCTTCTTCCATTCCTCCCTATCATTCGTCACTTCAGGGCTTACTCCTTTCTTTCTCATATCCTCTCTCACACAATCCATCCATCGCTTTCTGGTCCTTCCAATCGCTCTTCGTCCTTCAACAATTCAACCCTAACATTCTTTTATCATCCCTCCTCATTACATGCCCATCCCATGCTAACCTACTGCTCCTCATTTTCTCCGTCACGGGTGCCACTTTCAAACTTCCCCTTATACTACTCATTTCTAATCCGATCTTTCCTCGTCACTCCAGACATTTATCTCAATATTTTCATCACAGCTGCGTGCACTCTTCTTTCATCCGTCGCTTTCGTTGCCAAACATTCTGATCCATACATTCTATGTCTAGAAATACACCAAGACTTGGAAATCAATGTATTGGCACATTGCAACGTTTGTTGCGATGTTTGCAAATGTACAGGGAACTAAAGAACATTTCCGACAATACACGACTTAGTTAACTTGGATGTATTTCAGTCTCAAGTAAAGGATAGGTAATGAATTTCTCTTTGTCTGTGTAAACTGTTTGTGCAATCCTACTACGACCATAGTAGACCGTAGTAGTATAGGTATTCTGCAAGGTACTTATTCAAAGCCTGCATCGCAGGGTTCGAAATTATCAAGATAATTAAGGTCTTTGATAATTATCACGATAATTATCTGGTAACTATCATGGGACACCCCCAGAAATCGACATTAACCTTGAAGTTTTAAGAGCGTATTCGGAAAAACATCAAATTTTAGGTTATTATCATATCGATAACTATCAGACTCTAAAAATCACGATAATTATCAAGAAAACTATCATTGATAATTATCCTTTCGAACCCTGCTGCGCTGCATCGAACATAATGCACGCTACAATATTTTTATATTCGTAAATAAACTACAAACACGCCTTAACAACAGTAGCAAGAATGATAATTAGAATGCAAATTTAACCACGTGGTGTTGGGGTCGCCACCGCTTGGCTGCGCGTGAATGGACCGCGTAATGGTTTACTTTACTCCCGGTTACGTATAATGTTTCATTAGCATTACATTACTTGCTCTCTTTATTCACTAACTTCAGAACAGTACCAAGTGCGTAGCACCAGTGTTTTTTTATACCACATCGGTGGCAAACAAGCGTACGGCCCGATTGATGGTCCTGGTAAGCGGTCACCACAGCATATGGACGCCTGCAACTCTAGCGGTGCCACAACGCATTACTGACCCTTTAAAAGTTTATACACTCCTTTCTTGAAGAACCCCATACTGTAGTCCCTCGGGAAAACCTCGTTCGATTCGTTGTTTTGACAGCTAAAGACAAATGCAGGTGTCTCACTCTCAACACCGTCCTTCCATCCATCTTAGTTTTAGATTACTTACTGGCACTATTCGACTAAAATGCAAATGTAACTAACGGCCACGTGGAGGGGTCACCTCACCGCACCGCCGCACGTAAATGAACCACGTAATAGTTTACTTTACCGCCTGCCGGTTTATTAGTTTATACTATTTCATTAATGGTCTGTTTGTGTTTCACCTTTCGTCTGTTTGAGCACAAGGTGAGGGAAGTTCATTGTGTTCAGGCAGGTCAATTTCAAATACGAGTAGTGAACGATAATATTCTTAAGAGCAAAACACGGGTACCTACACTTTGTACAGAATTTCCAACCGAATGGAATCAGTTTACCGCCCTACCATATTTTCAGATACAATTTGTTAACTTGTTACCGATTCATAGCATACTGAATAAATGTATGTTTTCTTTTAATTAAATATATCAATTTATGTTCATCAGGACTTAAACCCCTTTAGAATACGAGTGTATATGAAAGATATGCACCGTATTAAATGTAAAGAAAGTCTACATCATTTACCGTCTTAATATTAAAATGTCAGTGCCCGGGTAAACTACGTCACCGTAAACACAAGTTCACGAATCCAGGCGTTGTTTACAAAAGCTACATTCTGTTTAGTCTCAGTATATCCGAGCGTATCAATGCGGAAATGTTTGCTTTGCCGTCCTAGTGCTTTCTTATACATTGAATAATATATAAGACATATTTTACGTATAGCAGGATAGACTGTGAGAGTATACCTACTACGAAAACGGTTAGCCGTGGGAAATAACGTCATTAATTATGAAGTATTATTGCTTGGAGTGTTTGAAATTAAAGTTAAGGTATTAACAAAGACAGTCATTACGCCCATTTTAAAGGCCGGCAACGCACTTACCACCCCTCTGGTATTACGAGTGTCCATGGGCGGCGCTAATCGCTTACCATCAGGCGATTCGTCTGCTCGTTTGCCTCCTATGTCATAAAAAAGTTCGTAATTTCAATTCAATTATTTAGTTGCTAACAATACAGTGTTACTGAAGCTTGTTATTTATTTATTATTGTTAGTTGTGGGCCTTTATATGCCGCCTCGACCAGCTTGTGATCTATTGTGGCAGCCCTTTAGAGTTCACGGTTAAGGCCCGTTGATTCCAGGAACTTCCAGATTCTTTGGACGGTGATGTGTTGTACCTCTTCTGGTTGCACGATGTGCTGCCCTAGGCAAGTACTTCTTTTTTGCATCGGTGGTCCGCATAAGCAGAGCTTGTTATGCGGAGGGATAAAAGCCATGTGAAAATAAACGTATTAGGCACCTGTGGTATAAGGCACAGACCGTATTAGGCATGAATTTGGATGGATGTAAGACGAGAGGTAAACCAAGGAAAAGGTGGATGGATTGCGTGAGAGACGCTATGACGAGGAAGTATTTGAGTGACGAGATAACGGGCGATAGAGTGGTAGATATGGAAGAAAAAACATGGTGCGCCGACTCCAATTAAATGGGAAAATAGCACGCAAATGAAGACAGTGTTACTGAAGCTTAGTTGATTTATGTCATGTTCCTATTCATACTCGCAAAGGAACAAATCAAAAGTCACGAAATGGGCGGACTGCACACATCATCATCATATCACCGGTCCAACGCCACCTCCATATCCAGCGCAGATGGAAATGAAATGTTATTAAACCTACAGTATAAGTACAGTCAGGGGCACCAATATCTATACATTTGTTCACCTTAGTCCATTGAAATAAGGTCTAAAAATGTATTCGAATTTATGCTCTCGACTGTACCTATTCGATAACGATCTATTCAAACTTGTACTCGTGCCATGAGTGAATTTTATGCATATTTTAATTATTTTAGGAACGTTTTGTCAATTGACAGGAAGCGTCGCAGCATCGCACCGCTCGCCGTCGGCAGGGCATTCATCCTCACACCTTAGAACCTAAATGGTCGCGTACAGTACGGTTTCAGAGGAATTTCCTCCCTCGGACGCTCCGATTGTGGAATGAGCTCCCTGCCGAGGTTTTCCCGACGGACTACAGTATGGGGTTCTTCAAGAAAGGAGTGTATAAATACTTAAAGGGTCGGCAACGCGCATGTGACACCCCTAGAATCCATAGGCTGCGGTGACCGCTTACCATCAGGCGGGTCGTACGATTGTTTGCCACCGACGTGGTATAAAAAAATTAAAAATAATTTTTAAGAAAAAAAAACCGACTTCAATGGGGGAGGCCAGTGAAAGATTATTATACTTAGATGGTGCACTCTTAGATTCCATACAATAAAATAAAAATGGCTATAAGTATGTTTATAATGGTAGAAGACTAAGTACCCTCAATTCCTCATGGAATCAAGGAAAAACCTTGCTTGCTTGACAAACAAAACGAAAAGAACAAATCGCCAAACGTGAACTACGCGTCGTTGAAGAGTTCCGTTCTGATCATCATCAGCAGTTCCACTTCATCAAATGTCACTTTTATGAATGAAAATGCTTGATTAGTTCATGAAAATACTAAAATCACTATTTGTGTGCCTTTCACATTTGAGGAGTTCCCTCGATTCCTAATGGATCCCATCATCAGAACTCGAGCATGACAAAAATCAATCATGAAAATAGAACTTGCTTAACAAACACAGCTAGAAGGACAAATTGCCAAACGTGAACTTTTCGTCGTTGAAGAGTTCTGTTCTGATCATCATCAGCAGTTCCACTTCATCAAATGTCACATTTTTGTATGATAATGCTCGATTTGTTGATAAAAACACAAACATCACTATATGTTTGATTTTAAAATTTGAGGAGTTCCCTCAATTCCTCATGGATCCCATCATCAGAAATCAAGCATGACAAAAATTAATCGTGAAAATAAAACTTGCTTAACAAACACAGCTAAGAGGACAAATCGCCAAACTTGAACTTTTCGTCGTTGAAGAGTTCTGTTCTGATCATCATCAGCAGTTCCACTTCATCCAATGTCACATTTTTGGATGCAAATGCTTGACTTGTTGATAAAAACACAAAAATCACTATATGTTTGCCTTAAAGATTTGAGGAGTTTCCTCAATTCCCCGTGGATCCCATCATCAGAACTGCGTTTTGACATAAACGGGACCAACTTGGATATATATACTTACAATCAAAAAAAGAATTTTTCAAATCGGTTAAGAAATGACGGAGTTATGGAGTAACAAACATTAAAAAAAAATAACAAAAAAACAAAAAAAAAACATACAACCGAATTGATAACCTCCTCTTTTGAAATTTTGAAGTCGGTTAAAAATCGAGAAAAGTGGCGTGCTCTCGTTTCAGGGGCCAAAATTGTTACTTATTAGGTACCTACTTTTTACATAACTAAAGTACTGTAATCGTAGACATTGAAATTAATTTTGAAGCTCAACTAATGTCCGTTACGAGTATGGGTACAAAGCGTCAATGCACGATCAAAGTTCACTTATGTACAGAACACGTACCTACGAGTGGTGGACGACATATTTATTGCTTATCGAGTTTAGTGTGTTTTGGTGTCCGCTTGTGTAACACTCGAGAATGAGTTCAAGTAACAAGCGCAAAGTTATATCATTATGGGTGAGTTGCACCAAGTTACGATTATAGACCGGTCAAAGTTAGATATGGCGCCGGATATCATCCTATAGAAACATCTCAAACTTTCCATTCCATACAAACCGCCCATTTCTGATATTTTTACTGGTTCGGCTCGAACTGTGAACTCGCTACCCCCTATATACCTCGGCAAATTCTTGACCAATTTGGGTCATTTTCAAAAAAAAAAACATCCTTTTGTCTCAATAAGTTGCCTACCAAATTCACGGTCCGGTTAAGGCGACTTCCTGACCTGGCGGGGCGGGATCGATATGTCATATGTATTTTGCTCAACACAAAAGCTCCAATTTCTAGAGGTAACAGAGTCGATTTAAAAAGCGGATAAATAGATATGGCGATTATTTCAATGGGAGATAAAATGAGTTTCCCTACATCCCTACATCCCTACTTTGAACTCTGCAGTAGACTCTGAGAACGTCGCTCGCTTCGCTTGCTCGTTCAATAAAGCTGGTATTCCAAGGGAAGAGGGGCGGTATCTTAATATCTGAAGCCAGGGACTGTTCATGGAACAAGTAGCGCGACACGAGTCGCTAGTGACATCGGGTGAAGTAGCGCAACATAACACAAGATATGCCATGTCAAGTGTGACATGTCGACGGATCTTCAGCAACGTTGCACCACTTCGCCTGTTGTCACTTGCCACTGGTTGGCTAGGCTTGAAGATCGAATTTCAGTCAGTATTCAGTCCTACGTATCTATCGCTCTATCGTAATGTAAGCGACATATATACTAAGCTTATATTGCCTTTGAACCAAAACTTAAGCGCCACTTTCCATTAACCCATCAACAATGTCGCGCTGCGCGCTGTCACCAATCTATCACGGCTTATCCTTTAGTATTCACAACGCCTACCTACAAATTGCCGCAATGGGACCAGTATAACTCTGATGTCGAATACGCATTGTATTTAGTATTGCGATGGCGACGGTGAAAAAAAAACACATGGCCATAACTTTGGCCTATAAATGCTTGCTTGGGAGATAAATGCAAGTTTCTCACAGTCAACACGACGCCTCCTCGGTAGCTCTAACGACTTGCCACCAGAAACTCGATACTATATACCAACCTATACAAACCTGCGGCGGTGTTAAGGATCTGGCTTATGTTATGGTCACACGAAATCTGGCGGCTTGTGAATCACACAGCTTATTCGACTTGTCTGTACGCTAAGAGGATTACATGTCTAATTACGGTGATTAAAATAACTTGGCACGTGTTTGTGCTTAATTGTTGATTTTTTGTCAATTGTAAGCTTCCAGCCAGTTACTCATGAGCTCTCAGATTAGGTGGACGGACGGTACCTAAGTACTGCAAACCTAGCTCAAACCAAAATTAGCTTCAGAGACGCCAGTGGATGCGCAGTTTTCCCGAGTGGCTAGAGTATGGGGTTCTTCCAAGGTTCTTCAAGAAAGAAGTGTACAAGATTATTTTAAAGGATCGCCAACGCACATGCGAGCTTCCTGGACTTCCAGGCGTCCATAGGCTACGTTAATATCTTACCATCAGGAGAGTTGTATGCTTGTGTTGCTAGTAGTGTTAAAAAGAAAACAATGGTGGAGACTCTTCGCCATAACCCTTAGGCCATATATCTGGACAGCAGACCCGATACGCGTGATGTTAGGCGACTATGGATTCTCAGCATTGCTCACGCCTATAACGCCTGCAATACCCATACGTACGACGCATTTACTCCATCGTGACGAATTTACTTCCGCCCCCACCCCGCTCAGCGCTAAGCGTGGCATGAGCGGGGTACGCATACAATATTGTAATATCGGCACAGATTTTACAATACTGTATGGGTATCGAGACGGGAAGAATTTCTGACTGAACAACATACATAGTAAGTTCATAAATATTCCTGACTTTCTTATCACGCAATAATATATTAAGTTTGTGTTTGGGCGACTTCCATTGGCCCAAAAAACTCCACCCGTATAAGTATATGTATAGGTAGGTTTGTTGGTACAAACCTACCTATTATTACCGACCTCAATAGAAGGAAGGAGGTACTTAGTTCATCTCCATGTTTGCTTCCTCTTTTTTTATGTGCACCGATTTTGATATTTCTTTCTTTGTTTTAAAGCGGGTACCCTGACATTGGTCCCATATAAATTTGGTGAAGGTCTGATGATGGGATCTAATAGGAGGAATCGAGGGAACTCCTCTAATTTGATAGGTAAGCATATGCCGATTTCGGTATATTCTGTAGGTAACCAAGCATTCGCTCACAGAAACTACAAATTGTGGCATAGCAAGTACAAAATTGGAGTCGGTTGTTTTTGGTATAAATTATTATTTCATTCTTGTTCCACATACTCACCTATATTCCCATCGTGTTAAAAATATGTAAATAAAGTGTGGGGCACTCGCTAGTTGAATCCGTTTCCTAACTGTCCGGTTATTTTATGATCGTAATTAAAAAGTAAATGATAGTATAGTCAGCAACAGATATAAGTTGACAGTGTTGCACTTTATTACAATAACAACGTGCAAAAGTCATCACCCTCTTAGCGTGTCCCTGGCCCTCTTATTCACAAACCGACTCATCTTCACCTGTCACCTCACACCTCACCCGTCTTTATATGTTTTGATGTGGATAAGGAGGGTTTTTCAACGGTGTCGAGGAAGCGCAAGCCGCGCAAGAGTCAGTGTGGTACTGCAGAACCGGTTGGTTCTGGTCTGGTTTGCAAGTTGCCACACCGAGCATGGCGCTCTATGTATCGTGCCTGCACTACACCGCCACGGCTGATGATGTGGTGGAGTACGTTCGCCAGAATACCGACTTCCCGCTGAGGGTGTTCTAGCTGCGTTCGCGTCACGTGCACTTCAGCTCATTTGCGGTGCGTGTGCCGCGGCCGCTGCAGGAGACCATCGCATGTGCTGACTTCTGGCCGAAGGGTGTCGTGTTTCGACGTTTCCGGGGCAACCTACCGAATCCTACACCGGAGATGACGATGCAACGGGGCCACGCCGTTTCATCGCCTAAATTTTGACGACCTGTTTAGCCTAGTTGGCAGTGACACTGCCTCCGAAGCTAGAGGTTCAAATCCCTGCCAGGGCATTATTTGTGCATTTAGCACGGATTTTGTTCTTGAGTCTTGGATGTTCTCTATGTATTTAAGTATGTATTTATCTATTATAAGTATGTATATCGTCGCCTAGTACCCATAGTACAAGCTTTGCTTAGTTTGGGACTAGGTCGATTTGTGTAAGATTGTCCCCGAATATTTATAAAAAAAATAGATATTTTATAAGCTTAAGTTTCATGGCGCATTGGTTTGACCGTAATGCCATTTAACTAAACGTTTATAATAAATAAATAATAAATAAATAAGTATGGAAACTGTCAAATGTATTTTTTTTTAAATTTTGACTGTTTCCATATAAAAACGGGTGAGGTGTGAGGTGAGAGGTGAAGAAGAATTCAATTTGTTTGTGAATAACACCCCTGGCTGTATCTTAAAGAAGCCCGGGTCAGCTTTAGCATCTAAATAATCCCAAGATGTGACCACGACCACTTTAGCCTAGTTGTTAGTGACTGCCTGCGAAAGTGGTGATCCCGGGTTCGTATCCCGGTCAGGGTAATTTATTTGTATGATAAGCACGAATATTTGTTCCTGAGTCTTGGTTGTTTTCTATGTAGTTATGTACTTACATATGTATGTGTTTTGTACCGTTATCCATTTCATTAACATTTGAATTCTGTCTTCTTATTTGATAATTATCATTCTATTTTAATAATGTAACATACTTTAGTTAATTTAAAATAGTTGACATGTAAAAAAATATTCATCAATAAAATGAGTATTTGTATGAGTACATTGTCGCCTAGTACCCATAGTACAAGCTTTGCTAGTTTGAGACTAGATTGATTTGTGTAAAATTGCCTACAAAAATTTATTTGACGTAAGCACTGGTTTTTAAGAAATAAAATACCCTCAGACCTTTCTGCTTAAAGGGAAAACTAGGCCTTGTTGGGATTAGACGGATTTACCTCACGACGTTCACCTTCAGCGAAAAGCTACTGTTAGTAAGTACACATATCAAATGTCATAACGTATATACGAAACGTTTTATTTTTAAGAAAAACCCAGTGGCCCTTACTTTTCTTGTTGACTGTACCTAATACTATATAGAATTAAACTACTTAATAAATTGTTTCTACTTACTCAAATAACAGGCTTTCTTATTAACTATTTACTGCACAAGTGGTACAATTACCATGATTATTTTACGCTATTGCTGTGTATTAGTACGGATTCTACAAGGGCAATTAATTTAATAGTAAATGCTGACTCGCAGTAATTATAAACAGTATTTTGACTGCAAATTACTTTTAAACACAGTTCTATGGCATACTTAAATAAGGGTCAAAATTATACATACAATATGCCTTTATTCCAGGGCTTGTAACCGGTTAATTTCTCCTTACAAAAAACCGGTTAGGAATTTCGTTCTTTCGTTTACTATTTCATGTTTAATCAGGCAATCTAAAAATACACAGTCATAACCTAAATACATTACACAGACCTAGATAAAGAGCATAAACTAATTCAAATTATTTGGCTATTTCGGGGTTTTTGAGATTAACCGGTTACAACCCCTGCTTTATTCTTTTGACACTAGATTGGTGTTCAGATATTGACACAATTTTAGTTTTTGTGTGTCTGCATCATTTACATATAATTATGCCAGTCTCAGTCAGACATCTCAGTATATTATTTGTGTTCCAAGTTATAGGGAGCTATTTTAACTTGAAAACATATAAAATATTTATTGTGTGTGTGTGAGGGTGTGAGTATATGTACGATGCTCATATTACTTTGGGGAGAAATTGAATGTGCACTACTAAATAGAGATACTTGTTGTATATCACATAGACACACGACAGATGTTATCCAAAGGCATGCGTGACTCCACGGGTGTCATCATCCAGTACGCAACATATATATATCTCGCAATATATCTATCTGGTTATTGAGCTTCACACAGGGATTCGGACGAAGAGCGGTGATGAAGAACAGTGTTCATGGTTGCCTCGACCCTCAATAAGTCGAAATACTGTAAAATATACTTGTACTGTGGCAAACCCTCGATTACATCCTCAACAGATAGGGTTATGTAATTAAACGTCCGAGCTTAAACTTATTGCCCATATCTGACTACAATAATATATACTCGTAGTGTGAGGATATTGCTATGCTAATAGTAGTAATAACTTCGTCCGTTACAACGGTCGTCCTCTACGATTGTAAGCAAATCTAGTTGGTCGTTTATATATTTATTTACAAAAAAATGGATTTATTATTAGAAAATGTAACCCTTATTTTTACGAAAAACCGGTCTAGTGCGAGCTTACTCGCGGCGAGGGTTCCGTACAGATTTAGTTTATTATAAATTTTTGCCGTCACAAAAGTGGGATATGCCGATGTCTTCGCTCTTCTAGGACAGTGTGAGGATGATGTTCGAGAGATGGCAAAAACTCTGGATGAGGAAGGAAAGAAAATAGAACTCGAAATCAACCTCGAGAAGACCGAATATTTCCGCGAGTACAGAGGATCGGGGTCCAGCAGAAGAGGCCTTCGTGTGGATGGAACTGCCTTATAAAAGCGTAGCGAATTTCAAGTACCTTGGATGCACAGTGACGGATACCAATCAGAGGCAGGAGGAAATAGACATCCGCGGACTCAGAACTCCCTAATATGCTCGGCGGCTCTCCAAAGAATAATCGTACAAAAACTTACCAGCAGAAGAACCAAGATCAGAGTCTACAAGACTGATAAGACCGATTTTGCCGTAAATTGCGAAGCTTGGACAGTGACGTTAAAGAAGGAGAGCAAGCTGTAAGCGACAAACAAAAATTCTGAGAAAAAATTTGGGACCTAAAAAACGGGAAGATGGTAGTTGGAGATAAGGTTAGAAAGAGTGTGGAAGCTGAAATATTAAGTAGTTGTCGAACCCAATTTCATCGGTTGGCTTCGTAGCATAAGTAGTTTCTGAGTAGTTCAAAAAATGTTGTTGGTAGGTAATTGCCCATTTGTTAGAAATACCAATGTTATTTATTTAAGGAGCAGTTACAACTCACAAATTAAAATATTACTTAATATAACAAACAAAAATGATACTTAATATAAACGTTAATGTATCGGGACATAATATTTTAACGTCAATTAAAACAAAATTAAAAATTTTGAAAAACCCTCGACGGTTTAACCTAATTCAAAAATTATAATATAAAGTAAATGTGAATCCCCCGACTGGGTATTTACGAAGTAAATACATGGAGATAATAAATAGATTTCAAAAACGATTGTATGGTCGCGAGGTACAGTTACAAAGCCAGAAAAATCCGTCGGGGGCTGTCATTGCCTGCCCTGAAATGAAGTAAGATTACGAAGTCCGTGTTATAGGTACTTCAATTTAAGTTGCTGTATGTAATGTACCTCGAGCTTTACTATTATTAATATTTTAATGAAATTAGGAACAGACATGGCAATGGCAGCCCCCGACGGATTTTTCTGGCTTTGTAACTGTACCTCGCGACCATACAACCGTTTTTGAAATCTATTTATTATCTCCATGTATTTACTTAGTAAATACCCAGTCGGGGGATTCACATTTACTTTATATTATAATTTTTGAATTAGGTTAAACCGTCGAGGGTTTTTCAAAATTTTTAATTTTGTTTTATTTTATTATTTTTAGAGAGCTGTGTCTATACGTTCCTCACTCAAACGTTCCAGTTGTAGAATGAGCTCCCTCCTGAGGTTTTCCCAAGGGATTATATTATAGTATAGGGCTATTCAAGAAAGGAGTGTATACATGTTTAAAGAGTCAGCAACGCGCATTGAAACCCCTGGAGTTGCAAACATCCATAGGCTGCGGTAACCGCTAACCGTCAAGCGGACTGTATGCTTGTATGCCATCGACGTGGTAGAAAAACAATGGTTGTTTCTCACTTAACGCTATATATTCCGGAAACCAGCACGGTAGGCCGAAGGCAGAGCTCAGCGTAGGGACATATGCCCAAAGCGTCCCATTAGAAAGCACTCTCGACGCCAGCCCGAGACCTGAAGGGCAAGCCCAAGTAGATCCTTCCTATCGAGTGTTTTACAAGAGAACCTGGAAGACGAAGGCTCGGAGCGTCCTTTGAGAGAGTTCTCTCCGCAAGCCAGAGGGCCGAAGACCCAAAGGGCGAGCCACCACTATCCACCTGTGTCTTTACAATTAAATTTGAGGGCAAAAAGCGCAAAGGTGAGTGGCAAGGCACGCAAGACTAAAAGCTGAGCTCCGCGCAGGTGAGAAGGCCCGAAGTGCCTAAAAGCCTCAGCGCGAAGGGTCACGCTCTGTACGCGAGCCTACACGGGACTCTCGTACACTATCCTTTCGCTAAATGTTCAAAGTAGAGCCGATCCGAGTTCTGCGTGGGGCCGAAGGTCCTAAGCTTCTCTTCAGACCGCGCACTACGAGTAGGTATATGCGAGCCCACGTAGACACTCACATCCTCCTTCCTCTATCACAAGCACATCAAATTTAATATCACTAACTTGGATCATTCATTCTAAATTTCGACAAACTTTTACTTTTTTACGAATATATAGCAAAAAATCTTAATCGGTTTAGCCGATTTGGAGAATCTGCGCCTATTGCCCTTAATTTATCCTTTTTTTACCTGGGGAAATGCATTTACGCATCCCGCCTAGCCGGGGAACTAGGACGGGTATGACGGACTCCCGGGAACCGCCCGGACTACCGTCTAAAACCACCAGGGTATGCCCATCACGCAGCATTAGTGGCGGTGACACGGGATCGCCAAGGCACACAACTGCGAACACCGCCTGCTGCAACAGCCGAAGCTGTTCCCTCACTGCTGAGGCAAGCGTCTCCCACCCGTCGGCAAGCGTGCAGGGCGACACCACACACTTGCCGACCAAAGGACCTCCACGCTGGGAGAGAGTGAAAAACCCCGGACTCACCCCCTCAGGTCCCTTTGTGACTTTTTAAAGAGGTTTTCTCCCTCGGAGTCACCACCCGGCCCCGGCCTGACGGTGTCAGCCCCCGCTACCGACCATAGCGGCCCTCTGCCGAAGCTAGGGTTACGAGTCCGTAGTTATTTTTACAGGCATACGGCATGGCCTGTCCCTCTCGCCGCACCTGGGGAGTCTTGCGAATGCGGAACCCCCCATCCCCCCATTGGTCGCATCTGGAGTGTCCTCCGCTAAACAGAGGAAAACCCAGAGCGACCCCGTCTCCGGGTTATTGGTAGCACCGGTAAACGATCCCTCCGAAAATGAATCACTTACCGTTGCCTCCAGGGTGCACCGGCCAGAACCCTTCCCCTTCCCCCAGACCCGCGAGGGAAGAGCCCAGACACTCGTGGAGGTTACCCGACTAGCGCCCCTCCTTAATTTACCCAAAATTTTTATACCTTATCCTTTCCGTCGTGGGTAACCAACCACCATATTAATTGCGCTCTGCTCTGCATATAATTTAGTGAACCCGTTTTGGAATAAATGTGCTTTTCAGAGTTCTGTAGCCCCGAAACAACGTAATCGGGTCCCGTCGGGTCGTTTAGTAATAGGGTCCCGTTTTTACAACGTGTAAAAGCGAGACCCTATTACTAAGACTTCGCTGTCTGTCACCAGGCTGTATCTCAAGAACCGCGATAGTTAGAGAGTTGAAATTTTCACAGATTATGTATTTCTGTTGCCGCTATAACAACAAATATTAAAAACATATGGATAATGGTACGGAACCCTTCGTGCGCGACGGTCCCACTCGCACTAAGCCAGTTTTATAACATAACACGATAGTTTTATCCATGCGTAGTGTGTCCCATGGCATATTCACGTCGTGTATCGCCGATAAGTTCTAACTACACAATAATACCTACTTTAACCGAAACCATAATATTTAGATAAGCAGACCTGTTTGGGGGACATATGACTTAAGCCTACTCTTCCGTGGCGGGTATAAAGAGCAAAAATTCTACTCTTAGCAGTTCATGAGTAGTTATAGGTAGAGAAGTTACTATCACTTACTCAGTCATCACTTTTTAAAGAGCTATATCACGGTATTCTATCCATGAGGATTCACAAAGTTCCTTACTATGTTATTCTGTTTCATCATACCTACAGCTCTCAGCAGTTCATACACAGAAGCTACTCAGAAAACACTATCAAAAGAAACACGACACGTTAATGCATATATATGTGCTCTCGCAAACTTCCCTATGGTGCTGATTTGCTCCATAATCAGGCCTTCAGCAGTTCATGTGAAGAGGTTTCTCAATTTATACCAGCCAAACAATCGAAACACGGTTCACTAAATGATCACCTTAATAAGATTCCCTGCAATATTGTTCTGATCCATCATCAGACCCTTAACATACCATGTGCAGAAACTACTCAGCAAACTCAATGAAAAATAAATAAATAAATAAAATAAATAATATTGGGGGACAACCTTACACAAATCGACCTAGTCCCAAACTAAGCAAAGCTTGTACTATGGGTACTAGACGACGATATACATACTTATATAGATAAATACATAGAAAACATCCAACACCCAAGAACAAATATCCGTGAAAAATGCACAAATAAATGCCCTGGCCGGGATTCGAACCCGGGACCTCTAGCTTTGGAGGCAGAGTCACTACCAACTAGGCTAAACAGGTCGTCAATGAAAAGAGCCCAAACACGGCCAAATACCTATATGCCTTCGAAAGGTTCTGTGTGATGTTATTTTACTCCATCATCAGACCCTCAGAAGTTCATTTACAATGGCTGCTAAGCAAACATAAACAAAAGGGCCCAAAAACGAACAGTAAGTAATCGAACCCCTGTACAGTTCCCTACTATGTTTTTTGCTCCATGATCTGATCCTCAGAGGTCAAGTACACGTACTCTTTACCCAGCACTATCGAAATCATCCACGGTGGTGAAGTTGTTCCGGTAAAAATGCGCTCAAACCAGCACAAACGCTCTTTCAAGCAAAAAATGTTTACTGCAGCGCCCCCTGGCGAGTTATGGTCGTAACAATTATTATGGGGTTCGTCCCGAATAAACCACGAACCCATTGCAGAAAACCGTATCCAATTCGGTCAAGCCGTTTTGGAGATATTGAGGTGCACACACAAACAAACAAACAAACAAACAAACAACCTCTCACCCTAAACGCATATACCTTCTCCGTTCCGTCGTGGGTAATGAACTAAAATAGGTTCGATAAACGTTTATAAGGGCATTTAGTATCTAACAAAAACGTTTCTCAGTACTGGCCGCATGCGTACGCTCTGTATTTATGAATGAATCGAAATTCAAATTCCGAACATCGATAGAATCGAAGTGTGAATACACATGTCCCAGTTCGGTGGGCGGTGACCCGGCGCGTCGCGCCCGTGTTGCGACAACTGACACAATGCTTGTCGCTGTTCTGTTACCTATAGAGGTATAATTACTGGGATTCTCAGACTCTACAATACAGTGGTACATAAAGATAGGGTGAGGTAAAATGATGTTTTTAGGTGGGGGTAAAAGTACACTATTCATTAATATTTACGTATGTGAAAGAATCAATCAAAGTTTAACTACATTGCGGGTTACCGAGGTTCCGAGGTATAATGAGTTCATTCGATCTATCAAACTGAGCAATGTATATATAGTTAAACTTGCATGCGATTATTGTATGAGGTTTGTAAATATAGAGTGAATCTTACCATATTTGTCTGACCTTAAAAAAATAGCACCACAATTTACAAGTAAGTCAAGTAAATTGCAACTTCAACTGTTGGCGTCAAAGATGGAGCCAGGTATAGATAGAACCCATAGATATAGTAATATCTATCTTAGTGTTAGTCACGCGGTCGAATTCTGAGCGCGATCTCGCGATTCCCGCGACGTTCCTGTGAGGTGGAGCCGGACCTCTTTGGGTTTTAAGGTAAGCGACCACAGTTCCACATCGCACACATCGGATGGATCCGTTTGAAGGCAGTACGTCCACTACATCCGCTGTAATACTCGATTCGTAGAGAGCGTACAATGGTCCTTGGACTAAGCCTTGGTTTGTGCCGCGCCGCCCTGGGCTCCCCGAACTGGACTGCTTTACACTTCTTCTATTCGAAAAAAAGTCTTTTCTAGCCCGTTTAGAGGGAGTAGAACTCGTTATTGTTTTTTTGTTTTTTTTTATTTTCTAATTTCTGCCATGCCGTCATCCCCGTCAAATTTTTTGCTCCCTAAATAAGTAGCTTAAACGAGTTTTGCTCTCTCTAAACGGGCTTTTTTATCTAGTGGCAGTTACATCGAATCGTGAAATCTTGGAGAAGACAGTACGGTTGTCAGTTAGTTGCACTTTTAGCACCACCCAGGGGTCACGTGTAGGGTAACGGTGAGTACTCCCTACGGACATGGTGCAACTTCGACCCCCTTTGTCAAGTGAGTGGGCAACTAGACTGTTAGAAGTTCTCAAGCCGCCCGAAGACCTCTTACTTAGCTTAACGACTGTTGTCGTAGCTAGCAGCCGGGATCAACGGCGTAACATGTCTTCCAAAGCACGGGAGCGCTTAGTTACTAACCACTCAAAACAATCTAGAACTGACCTGGGCCCACGTTGCTTAACTTAACCTCGCATGCGATACGCGGGCGCCGCCGCCGCTGGGCCACAAGCGCTTTTTACTTATTCGAAAAATGATTTTCTAGCTCGTTCAGAGGGAGCTAAACTCGTTTTTGCTAGCTGTAATTTCATTAGAATACATTTTGCATATCGCCTTGCCGACAGGGAGCAAAATACTATTTGGTACGAAGTATGAGCCAGGTATTCACGGAAAAATTAACATTATGCTTTTAACAAAGATAAATATCTAAATGTGTGTACAAGCGCTCTTAAGGCGTGTTTATAACGGATATTTATTTCAGGAATGTTCACGCCTATTACCCACGTCGCTCAGTGGCTGAAGCCGATGATCCACTGAATTTCGTCATCTCGCCCCAAATTCGTATTTAATTAGGAAATTTATGACAGATTACTTGAGAGAGTAGCACATTCTTCTTTTACGCCATTCACCTTCCCTACGGGGATAAATATTTTTAAAGCAACATATAGTTGCCTTTTTGAATCCTTATGGTTAACTAACATGAGTTAAAAACGGGACAGATAATGCGATTATTTTCAGCTGCTAACGAATTGTCTCCGTTTAAAAGCACACCAAAATGTAAAATCCCATATAATCCAAAACGTCACAAACATCAGTTCAGTACAATTTGCAGTTTTGAAAGCGGAGATATTGACAGGAAGACCTGTCAGGTATCACTTATCTGTCTCTTTCAAACTTACTGATTTTGTATTAGAGAGAATAGATCAGATGTACAGAAATCGTTCAAATTAAATGAGCGGTCGCCGGTGTCCGCTGGATGCGGGTGGCGTAGGACCGGTCATTGTGGAAGTCTTTGGGGGAGGCCTATGTCCAGCAGTGGACGTCTTTCGGCTGACATGATGATAATGATGACAATGAAACGAACGGATCTGCTTTACTCTAATATCTGTGGTGCGGTATCATATAGCTGACAACATTTAGTGTCAACTGTCAGTCCGGTCAGTACAGATTATTTACTGTATCCCTACATTTGAATTAGTTTAACTTGATTGGAATAATACACGCGGAAGCGGAGCGAGCGGTAAGAATGCAGTAGGTGCTGAATCTATACCGCCCCGGCTCCCCGCAATGTATTACTACTGCTGCTCTACTGCGGAAATTTGATACTGTCAGTAAACTGACAAGCAAGTCCGGACGACATCAGAAGATCTCGGGAGAAAATACCGCATATCGATTCCTCATATGCCATGTATGTTGTGGACATGAATAAAGTGTTAATCAATCAATCAATCAATCAATATCAATTCAGGTAGTCTAACTTTCTTAAAACAATCATAACCAGTAGCTTTTCCCCATTGCTTAACAGTCTTGGGATTTTTTCCATACAAGTCATACGGTGAGTTAAAAGATCGATGACACTGCAGCACGTGGCACAATGCATTAGTCGCGCTAGTTACGCGGCCAGGAGGTCTGGCACATGCATTATGCACTAGAGGACCTTGGGCAAGCGTTGGAAAGCAAAAAAAAGTGCAGTCATAATCCTCTTACAGTTTTTCCCGGATAAAAAGCCCGAAAATTCAAAAGATGTGCATAAGAAATTTTTGTGTATTTTCTATTGCATAGTAAGTGCGCATAAACTCTTATATTTGTTTGCCTTTCACAGAGTGAAAGTGGAGAATTTCGACAAGATATTATTGAAGGTAAAATTCAAAATATATATAAAATTAATATAATTATACCCATACAAAAACCATCTAGTCCACTCGACAGGAGATATGTAGGTACTTTTAGTTGCATTGTGTTCTTAATTTTGATGGTGAAACTGCTCGGAAAATCTACTTCATTTTGTGCAAAAATGGCGATATAACAGTAAAACGTAATTAGTTGCATGTTTTCCGACGTGCGAGAAAAAGATTATAATAAAATTAATAAGAAGTTAAATCAAAATGAATGTCGCAGTAACAGCCTTGTTATTTGGATAATCTATATTTTTATGCTATATTATACTTGCATTTTCTTATCAAAGTGTTGAAAATATACTTTTTAATTATATAGGTGTACTTAAATTTTGTGGGTATTAATTTCACAAATTAGAACCGATTAACACAGTGCCACTTTAGCCCCGTCTACCCAATAACAATCCGTCACGTTATAAAATGTAGAGAAGGAACGAATTCGTCACAAAGAATGTTTGTTCAAGAATTCGGGTTAAACTTGAACTTCGTCAAGCGTTTCTTTATTAACGTAATATTTTCGACTGGTAACGCATACAAATTATATCAGATACTTACAAAATAAACAATAAATTATAAGGTCATTTTGACATTGATTTTCATTCCAAAGTAAGTACTTGATATAAGTATAGGTAAGCAATAAATTGAAATAATCACATTTCGCAAAAAAATCCGCATTCTGCGATTCCACATTGAACGGCCATTCATTTTTCGCATACGAGTACATGCGACATAGGCGCAGCGCAATAAATAAATATAAGGGAACAATTTTTACACAAATCGAACTACGAGTATATAGTCCCATAATAAGCTCAACAAAACTTGCAACCGTACTGTCTCCTCGAAGATCTCACGGTTCGAACAATAAATGTCATACGATTATTATTATTATTTTAAAATTGGTATTAGACTTACTAATCTACTAGCAGTAATTTCGGTTTTTTTTGTGTAAATATATCCT
Source organism: Notocelia uddmanniana (assembly GCA_905163555.1). NCBI lineage: Eukaryota > Metazoa > Arthropoda > Insecta > Lepidoptera > Tortricidae > Notocelia > Notocelia uddmanniana. The sequence goes on along the minus strand of LR991069.1, from coordinate 8,197,380 downwards.
CCCGTTTGGGTAATATGGCGTGTATTACGTGACTAATATATTGTACACAAAAGTACTTTGTGGATACTGATAATATTTTTTTGTAAAAAGGCTGATGTCAGTGACCTTAGCGAATGCCAAGTTGACATGCCCGCCAACACTTCTTAATTTGACGCATTTCTATTTTTTACGAAGTCGTTAATGGACGTACGTAGGCCGGTACGGGCATAGTGAAAAAACATTTTCTACAGGCCAGATGAAATTGAATCTTATGTCAATGATATAAAGATTTGGGAAGGAGAAACTTTTCTCACTTTAACACTTTAATCATTAGGCAGTTATTTGGGAAAAACGTAAAATGATCATTTAAATTCGCATTTTTTTCGAAGTCATTAATCACCACGAGGATTTATGGGTTGCATTTATAGTTTTAAATGTTTCCGGTCAGAGGAATTGCACAATGTTACCGAAGCTTTTTGTCGACTTTTATGACATTTTTGACGGCTGTGCAACCGCAGATAACTTATGCGGTATACACATAGTAACTAGTGCAGATTTGAATAATCTGTCTCATCGTATGGCGTGTCCCGCTCATTTTCCAGAGGAGTTAGAGAACGGTACCCCGTGTAGAGTGAAAGTTGCCCCTTAGAAGGTGCCACAAAACCTTCCGTTAAAGTGATTAGTGATTACTTTTGGAGGAACTAACATGAGTACATACATTTTCAAATGTAGTAAAGGATATAAAATGTGAATTTACTATGTATATATTTCTGAAAAATTGGAAGTGTGGATGTCAATTCATTTATTAGTATTTTACCAATTTACCCATTTTTACTCAGACATGCAGACTTTTTTCCGCTGGATGCGGGTGGCGCAGGACCGGTCATTGTGGAAGTCTTTGGGGGAGGCCTAGGTCCAGCAGTGGACGTCTTTCGGCTGACATGGTGATGATGCGGACTTTTTTGAAGCTGTCACAATTTATGTGTTTACGCTCCCCCGGACGATAACTCGGGTATGTCCTAAAACTACGATCAAGACCACCGTGGGATGGGCAGCAGCATCCCTGGAGTGCGATGGAGATACTGCGATCGCCAACCCGCATGCCAAGCGTGGCGAATATGGCATTTCCCACCACCACCATATCAGCCGAAAGACGTCCACTGCTGCCATAATCGCCACGCTGGGCATGCGGGTTGGCGATCGCAGTATCTCCACCGCACTCCAGGGATGCTGCTGCCCATCCCCCGGTGGTCTTGGTCGTAGTTTTAGGACATACCCGGGTCGGGGATTATGGAATTTACCCCCCATGAAATTGAGGGAGGCCTATGTCCAGCATTGGACGTCTTTGGGCTGATGTGGTGGGGTTATGTGGTGGCTCCCCTGGAAAAATTGGTCTGATACTAGGTTTATATTTGAGGCAGCCGACTGCGCACATCGGGAGCTGTGGCGACCTTACCGCCACACTCACCTTTACCGAATCAACACTTACCACCAGTGACATACTTCTTCAAAAATCGAGTCTGACTATACTCCCACTGCTCAGCCTACAGCAGCAAACGAGACGCAATAAAATCAATCTTAGGGCAATTTTCGCACGCCTCATTGGCGCATGTGAGTTTATTTGTTGTTACACAATAGTCTGGGACACAGATCGGTGATTCTTCCTTATGGACATGCAAATTGATGGCATTGAGACTTGGGAGGTCAGAAATTCTTCTCTGTCTATTATAAATATCTTTACTTTTTTCTTTTTTTTTTATATCTTTATCCTTTTATCCCTTTTTAACTTTTTTTATTATGTTTTTTTAATTTTACATATTTAAGTAAATAGAAATAAGAATACCATCAAAAACTTAAATGTGAAGAAATGCTCAAGTTCGTTAATTATTTCGCTAATTAAAGAAATGATATCTAACTGCCAGGCTAGCACAACTTGGCGCGCGAGCTATCTCACGCGCGAGATAGACAATCCGTCTCTTTCTGTGTGTACCAATTAGAAAGAGGCGGATAGTCTATCTCGCGCGTGAGATAGCTCGCGCGCCAAGTTATGCTAGCCGTCTTGGAAAAGTTTTTTCAAAGCTCCTTAGATCACAGCTGCTTTCATGTATAACGTTCTTCAAGTTGTAAAAATAGTGATTTTCAGAAGTCAAAATCCCGTGAACGTTAAGAGGTTTTTATTCAAATTCAGGATTTGATTATTAGAAGACGGCCGTTTAGTCAACAGCAAAAGTAGATGATCATATTGATCATTTTAGTACTTTTTCGTATTCACATCTTTGACGATGTTAGTGCGAAAAAGTACTAAAATGATCATTTACATTGGCTGTTGACTGTACAAGACTCGCGGAATTGTAAGTGTTTAGGACAAATATATTTAAAGTTATTGGGAAAAGAAGGTAAAAAGAAGGAGTGTGTAGTTGCTTGTCGAACTTGGCAAAGACACTGCCGTGTGTCTAAATAGAGTCCAAAAGTGTCAAACAGTCAGTTTCCTCGATTGTACATTTGTAAACTAGTGTCTCTGTGAGCTGCAGAGCTTGCAATATAATTTTTAATTTCAAAATTTCCAAATGAGTCTATAAATTATCGAACCTGCTCACAAAATTTTGCGAGAATTGGTTGAGAAATGAGAGGAGAACATCCGGGCAGACATACGAAATAATTTTTGTCGAAGCTGAAACGAAGACGCTTCGCTCGCTCGGTCAATATATTATAATAATTAACGTAAAACATTGAATGAAGCTTGTTTGACTGGCTTCGAATTCGGGTAGTACAGGCACAAATTTTGTTCAGGTAAATCTTTCCCTGAAATATTTGTTTATTTGAAATTCAGTAAATTGTAGGAGTAGTGAGCTAAGGCAGCAATGTAATACTAAGAAAAAGTTAACGAAAAATATATTAAGAAGATTTTTAATTTGTCAAAGTATGAAAAAAAAACCTAATAGGAAAAAAAAACAAATTCTACTAAAATAAGGCTAAATTAGTAAGTTTTTTTGAGGGAAACGTAACTAATCTAATAAATCCACAGTCGAATCTCTGTATCGTCTAAAGCGAATCTGTCTAGCTAATGCATCTTTTATCCGTCGGCTTTGCATAAGTCTTGGTACCATAGCGAAATATTGACCTTACTTCGGCATAACCGACTTTTATTATTATTACAACATTTAAACTCTTTTTAAAACGGCGTAACTGACTATGGATCTTCGGAAGATCTTCCATTTTAGTACTAGGGTGTTGCTGATCTTAAATGCCGGGATGGGTAATTATGCCAAAGTTATGCTTCGGAGCACAGCATGGTACGAAAATTATGTGACTTCATTGATACCGTATCGAATCTTCTTTATTCTGACATCGGTTGGCAAAGGTTAGTGCATAATTTTGTTTATGATTTATGTGAATATATCGGTTATGTTTTGGATAGATGTAAGGATACTGATTTGAATTGACATGGGGAGTTAGTTTCTACTTTAGGGCGACTTCCGTATGTCGTCGTCTAGTACCATAGTACAAGCTTTCGTTAGTTTGGGACTAGGTCGATTGGTGTAAGATTGTCCTCCAATGTTTATTTATTTATACAGGGTGTGGCCAAAAGTGTGGAGCAAAAAATGAAATGGATGATTGAGCTCTCCAGCAATTATTTCCAAATGATTTTAATTGAAAAAAAAAGTTTTTTATTTATTAGGTACGCAATTGTAGCTTATTTGTACTTTTTTACTATACTGGAGTGATATTAATAACAATTTATTCAAAAAACGCTATAATCTCTGGGTGCCAAGATCCATTACTAACTTTAGATCAAAATTTCTCCAAATTGAAAAATGATAAATTATTTTTGGACACAAGAGGTTACTGTAAATGCTCTAAGGAAGCGTCCTTTAAATTTATTGCTCCTATCACAGGCCACATCCTGTATATAAATGAAAGGCCACAATAGCGGCGAAGTAAAAAAGCGGCACTGACTAGACTGATAGTTGACACCGGCAGCTGACAGTTTTCTCCTATGGCACCCTGCACGGACAAATCAGGAAGTCGCCCTATAGATAAGCCGTAAGTATGCTCTTTTTAATAGTACACTACAATACAATACAATACAAAAACTCTTTATTGCACACCTTAATCAATTACATAGCTTATTATTACAGCGTATAAAACTTAGCTAGAGGTAAACAACAGGCGGTCTTATTGCTAAAGAGCAATCTCTTCCAGACAACCAAGCGGAAAAATATCAACAAAGGTATTAAAAGTGTACACTAATTATTTAAAAAATATTTTAACTCTCAAAAACTCTATTTTTAACGGAAAACTCGCACTGAGCGAGCACAAGGACGACCAATTCCTTTTCATGCACGAAAGGCACTGGCCAGCACGATATGCCATATAAAACCTAAATATAAATTATGATCATGATGACCTACCTATAATGACTAACCTATGTTATTTTTTTTAAATATTAGTATCTTATGCCGTCGATTTCATGATTTCCTGGATAATAACAATATTTATATATACCTAACCCTCCCAGGGTCTTCAAAATCGTTTAACGAAATTTATTCGTGATAAAAGGGTTACTTTCGCATTTATAATATTAGTATCGATATTTAATGTCAATATCACATAAAATCTACATCTATTTGACGGTGAAATGACTCATAGCGGCCACCATTGGGAACATGAGAGCATCCGAACATAAAACAATTTACTTTAGTATTTTTCATACGCGATGCGGAGTCCTTGATAAACAATTCGGAGGTCATAAACGATTAGCTTGTTAGCCTACTCTAATAATAACTTAATAACGGCCACTATTTTTTCACTTTTTCTGCTGCCCTAGACCTCTCTCTGTGTTGCCAGAACATGCTAAGTAAACCTATAAGGCTATCGTCGAGCATTTAACTAAGACTCCGCGGGAAATATGCTGCCCGCTATCTTTAAGGGGCCTTACAAATTTTAATTTTTTTATTTTTATTTTATTCATTTTTATTACAAAAACACAGTAATTGGTCCACATGCCAGTGCTTGGCAGCAACACTGGTTCAATGTTTGCAACTTTAAATCTTATTTCATAATGACAGTGTTGATCAAGACTAGGTGTCATCCATTGGACAATAGTGTCGAGTATTGGGACGTTTACCTATAAATAAAATACATGGTTCATGTAAACTCGTCTTTAAGCAACTTTTTAAAAGATCGATTGCATCATAAAATAAATGCGCATAGCTTCACTAAAATAAGTGACTATCGTTTTCTGAACAATTCCAAATCCACATCATTGACTAATTAACTGCCATCAGTGCACCAAACTTGTACAAAAAGTCGTATCATCTACAAAATGTATTTCTTAATTCAACCTTATGATTAAGGAATCAAGGTTCGGTTTTAATAAACACCCTATTCTAAAGAGGCATTTTTGTAAAGTCTTAGTAACAAGCGTAGACATACGTTAGCAGCGGATTACAGCATATCGTCCATAGAAAGCAGTGTTGAGGGAACGTTAAAAAGACGTTCACAGAACCCTTTGTGGGCATTAAACAACGCTGCCGTTTACGAAATTAACACTATTATCTTCTTCCGACTCGGGGATGGGTTTATGCGATTGTTTTGTGTTGTTAATTTATTACTATATTTATTATTTTGGTTTTATTCTAATATCGTTTGAAATTAATTTTCGTGTGCTCTGCCTACCCCTTTTGGGAATATAGGCGTGAGTTTATGTATACGTATCGCTTCTAATCTTGTTGTTAGTATCCTTTCTTGGGACAAATCCATTTGCCACACATGCTCTTGAAGTGGCAAAGAATTTTGAAACGTTTGGATAATCTTACCAGGCTATCTTTCTATTAAAATATTGTAAATGATATATATAATACAATAAAATGCTAACACATTATTTTATGTCATCTGAAAGGTCTATGCCCTGTTAGACAGCCTCGCTGGCTTGGCAAACGCTTAGCGACCGAGTTGAGGCAGATCTGCGCAAACTTCAAATCAGCAATCACAAGTATCACAACACAAGAGTTAGCTCAGAACCGACAAAACTGGCGGTACTTGTCTTGACAAGTACCGCCAGTTGTACTGCGACTCTTGACTCGTTTTGAATCGTTGAGCCAATGGAGTAAAGTAAGTAAGTAAGTTACCTATTCTATGCAAAAGGGTTTACATCACTTGTATTTCCGTATACAATTTCCTGACAATAAAAACGAATGGAATATGATACCTACTTCTTTAAAAATTACATGCAAAGAAAAAATCAAAATGCCAGAAATATACTGGATACTTCCAACTAAATATAACATTCACGTCTCCGTTTACTTGATGTAAAAGCAATCTCACCATCTAAAGTGACTATTCCTGTTCCACAATCTTCCGAATCAGCGTAGGCTGGTTCTTTACAGCACCACGCCGTCCAACTTGCGCGAGTTAACTTGCTGTGTTATCATGGTTCCATTAATCAACTACACTTCAGCTTTAATAATTATAATTAATAATTTTATCACCTATTCAGGCGGCGCCGGCGCATGGTTTAATAGTCACTTAATCAATGCGAAATCGATTGTCTCGCTTGCAATTTGATGGTTAGCTGATGATTTTATTGATTTTCCTTTGCGATGGGAACTGACATTTTATTGATTGGGGCAAAAAATCTAATAAAGTTTTTTCAACTACCAATAAATCAACTATCAATAAAGTGTGCGTATAATGCTTAAGGCGTCTCCTGACTTCGCGGGGTGGGATCGATATGGTTTTTTGTTCTGTGATGTGACCTTTATGTCGCAGAGATTTCCTTACTTAACGAGATTCTGTCAGTATTGCGTTTACGCAGTAGTAATATCATGCGGGGAAGCGGTGCGGTGCATTGGTATCTCCCCGGTTATGCGCATCCGTCGCCATGTAGCCAATCAGGAAGCACTCATTTAAATGTAGGGGCGCAGTAAAAAGTGGTACGGACTCGATTGACAGCTGACAGTTTTCTCATATCGTGCCGCCTCTGCACCGACAAATCAATTTTAATTATTAAGGTAAGTTCATATAAGTACATAGTATTAGTTTGCGACAATCTCGATATCTTGAACATTGTCTCTAACCAAAATCAAAATAATTGTTTTACTACCGCTCGTCATTCATCAAAAATGCTAATAAGCTCGCGAATTACCCACTATAAATACCACCGCTGATCGATACATCATCTATCGATTCAGACTGATCGATGAGCATCTGACTTAAACGTATCGATGTGCTTCGGATAGGCAGAACCAGAACGCAAACCTCCGTGCCATCGACGACACAGATCTGACCGATTTTGAACCTTATTGAAATGAAATATAAGAACTAATGATCAGTGTAACATGTTGCCGCTTGAACACACAAACCAAAGAATTATCAAATCAAACAAAAATATACCTTCTGCACATTTGTTTAGGAGCTTTTGCGGGAATTATTTCAGTGATTTCGCTAGACATTTTTCTATGCTGTCGTTAATTACTTTATCTTGGCGTCCAATGATTTATCTGAAGCTGATACTATCTTTTGATATGGCCGTCAAATGGCTGTTGAAAATGAAATAATTATTTTTAAAAGTTATCGATGGTGTGTCAAAATCAATGTCTCTATTAAGCTTGCCAGAATTGTTGGTTAAACTTTATTGAAGATTACGAATGTGTTTACGCCAATTCTTGGGATTGGTTTGCGCATCCCGGGCATCTTTCAGTCGATGCAACTATACTGGGATAACTCTTAGGTACTCGCTACCGTTAAATAACTGGGCAAAAATTAATGTTTAGTGATACATATAAATAAAAGCAGGCCTGTGTAAAAAAATCCCTTTCGAAAGCAGAAATGTGAATTAACAAAAAGTAATAATTAAATGTCAGGATTACCGACATCTGTTGAAAAGCGGATTTAAATAATAGCAATAAAAATAACAGTAATCTAAAACAAAACGTTATCACTAAAATTAAATTAACACAGAACAAAACCAAATTAATAAAGATAAACCAAATTAAAAATCTAAAAAGTGCGGCATTGTGCCCAATTGTTAGAGGAATAAACAAAGACTAGTTCTCAATTAAATATCATAGCAATTCTTTATGCTATGTTTGGAAGTTTAAGTTATACTATGTTTGGAATGTTTGGAAGTTTAAGTTCGTGTAAATAACTACCTAACTGTACCAACACAAGCCTTCAAATATCTCGTTGGATTGATCCCGACCCCAGAACTTGAGCTAAATCCAAGACCACACATGTCGCCATCTGAACATAATACTGTTTATAAATAATTCGAATACTATCACGACACTTCCCTTAAAGGAGTGGGTTGGCATAGTTTAATTATGCATATAGTAATTTGTGGCATTTGTTGAAAATAACTATGCATTTCCTATGCAACAAAAGGTACAATAGGGGCTTCGTTACACCGTTTTCCTTTATAATGTTTAACCTAGTGCTCCGTCAAAACGTCAACCTTGTGAAATAAATGTACCTCAAGCCGCGATAGAACTAAATCATGCTACTTAACCTACCTTGTCCCTATCCAACCTATTTTGTAAAGGGCCTAATTAAGGAATTTAGTTCTTTAGTTAGCCTTAAAATAAGGCACTATACACACTAAAATGGTTTCTTGTTTACTATGGAACCTTTTAAAAGACTATTATTTACTGTGTACAATTAAAATGGTCAGTTCCCATAATGCCTATTATTTTGGCCATGACTACTCACCATACACAAAATACTGGCGAGACAAGTCCATCGTATTTCAACAATTCACATATGTGAATGGAGCCAAATGTACAGGAAATGTAATCAATTACCATGCTCCTCGAACAGTGAGTCACTGGAACAAGTCATTTGTCAAGTCATTGTGCTATTTGGGAATTGCAATTCAATCGGCGAGTACCTGGGCGAGCTACTAAACCTGATGACAATACTAGGTGCGGTAAGCTAAAAGTACTAAATCTTAATGAATTGCTGTCTAGTTAGCATGGTCGCATTTATTTTGGACATATAACATTGGTCCCTGTCGCACTTACAAGTTCATACTTGATATTAAGGGACGAATGATATGTACGTCATATACCTAGGCTATCATGGTAGCTAGGCTGGTAGTTAATTTGTTGGTGGCGTATGAGTTTTATATAACCTAAGTCAACTCAAGGCATATACATAGGACATTATATGACACATTACTATGTACACTTACATTACTATGTAGACATAGGTACATTTCCTACTCATGAGTGATCGGACAGTGGCAAAATTTTCCCCCGAAAAAAGATAGCTTAATCACACTCTATCTCCAAGAATAAGAGCTAAAGGCACATCCGGAAGATCCTGCATAGCGGACTACAATTTTCCTGCAAGATGAGTGACCTGATTCATCCGTACTTTGCCGTCTAATAGAGTTTTCAGGACAATCACAGTCCGCCACGCAAGACTGCCGTCCGGATGGGCCTTAAATATCTTTTTCCCAGCGCAGCACGGAAAAATGCTGACTAACCTATATTTCACGAAGTAAATACAAGTTGAATGTATCCACTTGCATTAAACAACTTCACTTGAATCAAGTACTCAATCCGTTGACCGTCGTACATAATATGCAACCTTGTGGGACTAATCACCTTTTCAATCTTTATCTTGTTTAGCAAAGTAACGATTATCTAAATGGCCAATAATTTATGCGTTCCGGTGAGTTACACAATAGATTTAAACAGGGGCAATAAATATATTTCAGCAATCCGGCACCCATCATGGTAATGAAGAGTAAAAGTTGAGAAAGTGTGAATGGGACTAGATAGAGCTGGTAATTAGATGGAGTATGGAGTGGACTTCAGTTATTGTATGTCATGAAAATAAACTGAGAGAAAACCAATACTAAACTGGACGCCCTCCAGTGTGTTTCAACTCACATCTGGCATAATCATAAGATTCTAACGGCAACAGAAACTCGAAAATTAAAACAATGTCTAACGAAAGAGGCGATGATGGTAATATTGTAAAATCCCTCACCATTCTACCACCGCCAACTACTAGTATGATAAACTTATATCAAATAAATATTCCTGAAATTACAATAAAAATAGACAGCAAATTGTTTCATTACCTTCGTGTATTTTTTTATAGATTTGGTAATGAAACGTCATTTCCAAATCTGAGTTTTAAAAAAATCCTGATTTTTATTTGCAATTTTTTGTACTCGTTAGACAAAACTGATTTTATTTTTAACAAACATTAGGTTAGGTACTTATTGTTGAAATTTATGAATGGCGCACAAATCTCTGACTCCATGAATTTCCACGTTCGGTGTTGACACAAAAACGGCCGTACCCGCCAATCCGGGCCGCCTACACCTACACCAGTCCGAGTCATTCATAAATATCACCACGCAATTATGCAATTTAGATTAACTAGGTACTATAAACACCGAGGAATTAAAACGTTAATCTGATACGATAAATAAGGATTTCCAGTAAATGTCGAGAAATAGAGTAGGTAGTATCTTGGACGCGTGACTTGCGTGGCCATAACTTTTTTACATAAAGTACCTACCACTACTACTGCTCAGTAAATAGTTTCTCAGTAATACTCTCAGTAATAGGGTTTCAATAATAGGGTTGTTTTTACTTACAAGTGTACCTTTTATCTCAGAATTTGGATAATTTTGGTTTTTCATACTCAGAATAGTCCAAGAAGTCTCAGAAGAATCCCTATCTACGAAGGAAAAAGGACAGAAATCAGTGCTGCCCGCACAACTAATACGATAGAATTATAAATCGCGAACTTTACGGCCCAAATCGCCCAAAAAGTCATGTAAAACATGACTATAACATTTTTCATGATATTTATTAGAAAGGAAGTTATTAAGTAGTGTGTATAAGTGCTTGCATAATTAAATATTAGCCATAAGGATTATTTAAATAAATTATGGACAGAGCGAGCGCAAAGTGCGAACAAAGCGTCTCCGTTTCAGCTTGGGTAAAAATGCTTTCGCATGTCCGGATGTCCGGCTGATATTCGGCTGTTCTCCTCTACGGGTTACATTTTCAACCGATTCTATTGAATTTTTGTGGTTTTGGTTTTTTTACATAAATAAATAAATTAAGTATATGGGTCAAAATGGCGGAATCATGGGGGTTAAGAATGTAAAAATATCACTCGTGAGGTCACTGTCACTTGTTCTATTGTATTCTAACATAGAAAGGGACTATTTTCAACTACAATTGGGTCTAAGCGTTCTAATTACCCAAACTGTATCGGTTATTATAACCGTATAACGGTTAGTATATATATATATCTTCTTTGGTACCGGCCAAAATTTTCTAGTTGGATACTTGGATACTGGGACGCGTAACGGGTTAACATTCAGTTATACGTCAGTATGTATACTAATTACAAAATTAAATTCAACAGTAGAGGAAATATCTGTCAAATTATTAGATTTAGAGTAGTATTATTAATAATTATATAATCTGCAGCTAATTCATATTTATTTTTTCTATTTACTTCTTTTGGTTTCATTATTAGTTAACATTCCTGTCACGTTACTTACGTAAAAAAAACCACATATGATGGCTAAGCTAACTGAAATACTGAAAAAGCTGCACATTGAACTTCGAGAATTATATTAAAAACCAAAACAACCGGACTGTAAAAATAGAATATTAAAAGTAGTTACAAATTGGTTCAGTATTTTATCATGCTCTCACTAATGCCATTCCATAACGGGTCACTCTATCTTTATAAGATTGGTGTGGACAGAAGTTGAGAAAAAATCGGCCAAGTGCGAGTTAGACTGGCTCACCGAGGGTACCGCACAACTAAAAACCAAATGTCATTTTATTTTTATTTTCTCATATAGGTATACAGAGACACTTATGTCCGTCAGTAATTACAATGTTTCTTATCGCTAATCATTACCATTAATTAATACTAGTCAGATACACAATTTTCCAAACATCCTTATCAGCAAAATAATCTGAGACTTTGTAGTAGGGGATTTCTGAATTAGTTTATCTTTACCAATCTTTTTAAATTTAAAGTCTGGTAAGTCAGTTACGTGTCTGGGAATTCTATTGTAAAAATGTATTGACTGCCCAATAAATGATTTCCTGGCTTTTGCTAATCTTAACCGACGCACTGCGAGTTTTTCTTTATTTCTAGTATTGAATTTGTGAAAAACACAATTTTTTGGGAGATCTGCGTAATGTTTTCTAGCGTACTAAGAGCGTACTTAATAACTTCGTAAATGTATAATGATGGCAGTGTTATGATATTCGCCTTTCTAAATATATTCTTCAAAGATGTACGTAGCTTTAAATTATAAATTGCTCGCACTGCCCTTTTCTGCAGAACGAATATGCTGACAACATTACAATGGAAATAGCTGTAATATATTAGTTTAGCTGTATTTATATCTGTAATCTGTCTTATTTTTCTAACCGCATAGGCAGCAGAACATAATTTACTACTTAAGATAGCTAAGTGCGAATCCCATTGCAACTTGCTATCTACAGTCAAACCAAGAAAAAGGGTGCTACCCGAAAATTCCAGAATAGTATCTCCCAGAACCAAGATGGGTTTATGTTTTATTTGAGTTTGATGGCAAGTTGAAAATCGAACACATTTTGTTTTTCTTGGGTTCAGAAGCAAGTTATTAGTTGTAAACCAAGTCAATATCTTTTGTAAAACAGGATTTATAATACTCGAAGCCATATCACTATTTCTTGGTACCATTTATCAATATATTGTTATTTGTTGGTAAAATATACGTAATAATAAACATTATCACAAAAGTGCCAGTGCATAGGTGGGAAGTTAAAAAAATATTTGTGTGACAGACGACAGACGGACACGCGAGTGACAGCAATGGGCTCCGTTTGGACTCTTCGGAACCGTGAAAAAGAGCAGAAGAGTGGAGAGAATAGTTATTTTCCCCTTTATAATGGAACTTATGGAACCGAAGTGTTATAATTTACTACCTTACTATTTTATCTCGTAAAGGACGTGGGGTAACCATAACCTGTAAATCCATACAAAAATACATACAATAAAATTACAAGCCCTATTCAAATATGTCCATACGTTTCTGACAATTGGCCGTAGATGCGTCTAATATTATTACTGTACAAACGCCAACACAATTAACTGACCATTTGCGACCCTTATTACAATGAGAATAAGGTGCACGAATGGTCACTTAACTCTGTTGGCGATGGTACTCGGCACCATTTATCATAATTCAAGCTAAAACACGCGGTTAACTTTAACAAGCATTAAATTCGAATTTCATCACTCAACTTTTAAATGATCGTTTCTTTTGTGCGTACAAAGTATCTGAGGGGTTTAGCGGTCGTAAAACATTAATGAAATCGTTATTTAATTATCATTTAGTGGTTGAAGTTTGATAGCGTCATAATTTTGAAAGGATACATGAATGGGAAGATTTAAATTAAAAGCTTATAGTTTATACATTAAATAAGTAGTTACACCCATTATTGACATGTATTGTTAAGATTTAAACCTGGCCCAAGATGTCAAGCACTAGCCACCAAAATGAGTGAGTATCCGATTTCATTTTTATTACAAAATTTGTTCAAGTGTCGTTCAGGAACATAAGTTTCGCATTCCAAATGCTTTGAAATATGTTTCTCGCGCTTGTCAGATCATGCTCTGAACGGCGACTTGCCAAAAGTTAATTCTACCATCGATTCTAAAACTGTATCGGTACTTACATTACAAAGACGGAGAACAGAAGGGCCCCCTGACAAGGCATGTTGGCACGGTTTCACAAAAGTATCACCATAACAGTGGATCACTATTTCAATGGCACGTCAAAAAAAACACTGAGTCATACACCAACTTAGCACTTTATAGTTGATTGAACTTTGGTAAATTGTAGAGTTTTTGTGAACTGTCAATATTGAATGGCGAAACTATTGATAGGAAAAACCTTTAAGTACATTTGGGTGCCCACAAAAAATGACTGATTTGTAGATAACGTGAATTGAGTGTTATTCGGATTTACATCACGACACCACATTCAAAAAAAAAAACGGAATAAAAACATTTCACACTTTTTGGTTCCAAGTTAATATAGTCTCTCGTGTTACACAAATAGTTCTGGTTCCCTATTAATTCATCTTCATCTTGATGAGCCATCGTAGTCCAGTTTCTTCATTTAATATTCACCCAGGAACGATCTGCAAGGAGAGGAAATGAGAGAATTATTCATAATGTAGATTTAATATATACTCTAGAACATTAGTGCTATTATTATTACTCCGCTAGTAACAAACGATGCAGCGGGTACTATAAGAAAATTAAATAAAGGTAAAGATAATTCAATAAACAATCAGTAACGTGATTTTGACTCCTCTGTAGTTGAAAGCGGCCGTCGGCTACTACGTATATACATACGTAGTAGTCGGCTATACGTGTATGCAGGCTTTTATTGTTTGCTACCGCCGTTGTACGAAGAAAGCATTATTAATTCTCGCTTCCGTAAATGTACTCATTTACCGGGCTCATAGAAATTCAACATTTTCCCGATGAACTACAATATGCATTTAAATTTCCTGAAGATTTGATAGCGATATCGAGGCGATAACGATAAGGAGATTGCGATACGTTTGGACGCGGAGTGATGTTCGTAGTTATCTCGTTACGTCCAGAGACTGTCTTGCGTATCTCGTTTTTTACCGTTAGTCTTCTTGACACCGGGCTAAAATTGTATTTAAAAACGGCTCTAGTACAATTTGTAGATTTGTTAAGATACGGTTCCCAATGTTTGACTCTTTAATACCCGAGAGTTGACACCCAATGATCATTAAGAATTTCATTCGTGAAACTTCAAAATCTACCCTACAAATTTTCAAGGGTCAATGGACGGAGAGTTTCATGTGCAAGGTTTATGTGTACAATCCATTGCAGTTTTGTGTAAATTAGCTAAATTATAACCATACATTTGATTCGCAATTCCCTCAGAAACTGAATTCCATGTACTCGTATACGATGACACGGGCTAAATCTAGTCATCATTCACGTGCCCATTTCCCATTTACTTGGGGTCGGCGCAGCATGTTTTTTTTCTTCCATACCCCTCATCTCGTCAATCACACCCTTCCTCGTCATTTCGTTTTTCACGCAATGCATCCACCTTTTCCTTGGCCTACGAGCTCTCATCTTACATCATTCCACATTCATGCTTAATACCTCCCTTGTCACATGACTTTCATCCCATAATAACATACCCATAACACCGTAGGCGATTAGCTCTCACCTTATCATGGGTGCTATTTAAAAAAAGGGCAAAAGCTAGTAAAAAATAAAAATACAGTGTCACAAACGCTGCATTGAGTTGAAAACATGTCTATAAAGATGGCCAGCACTTCAAATGCCTGGCTAGACACAAACGCACGCAAGCCGCGGCTAAAAATAAAAATAAAACTCGAGAACTGCCAATGATCGATCAAATCCTGCCTGACATGAAACAAATAACACACAATAATCGTGCATGAATGTAACTGGCCGGTACTGTCAGCGTACCGTACTGGCGATCTTGATCTATGGGAAGATTTGGTAGATTAGTGTACAGGCAGCTATTTAATGTTTTGGAGCCGTTTGACATCTTCTGTTAATGATGTTCCTAGTAAAAAATAAATAAATAAATAACAAATGGAATAAATTCGTAAATTGTAATTTAATAAACAGCTAGTTAATTTTGAAGAGCAAGCGACGAAACTGACTTTAAAATACAGACTTTGACTGAGACTTTGCCTGCAAATTATAAAATTATTGGACGTCCTTCGTAATCTGTTTTATTTTACTTTGGACTATTGGTATTGGTAAACGACTTTAAATAAATAAGATAAATATTGGGGGACAATCTTTCACAAATTGACCTAGTCCCAAACTAAGCAAAGCTTGTACTTGATGTGATGAAGCAATTACTTAGAAATACATGAAATATCATCAAAAATTATTCGGCCGTAAATATGCTATAGGTACTATACGGAATCTAATCAACGGGGTCCTCGGGGCCAGCATTAAAAATAATAGTACCTACAATCATTATTCAACCAGTACCTACAACATGCGTGTATTCAAAAATCATACCCATTGTACAGTCAGCATCAAAAGTAGCTTACCATATGAAATTATCAAATGATTGTGATGGCTTAAATGGCCAGAATTGTCTGACGTAACCGTTGAGTCAAAAATATATAACGAGCGCTAACTTCAAAATATACTTAATTTTAAATTTCAAAAGTAGATCAGTTCATAGTTATCATAATTATTTGACCATGTGTCATTTCATAATTATTTGAAAATACTGTTTCATAAGTACTTGAAAGTTTTAAAAACTCTTTGGAATGCATACAAATAAATCATTGTTCTAAAATTAAAAAAAAAAACTTTGTTCAATTTGATTTTGTTGAAGCTATCTAATCAAATTGGTTACTGACCGAGCGAGCGAAGCGTCTCCGTTTCAGCTTTCGACAAAAATTCTTTCGTATGTCTGTCTGTCTGTCTGTCCGGATGCTCTCCTCTACAGGTCGCATTTTTCAACCGATTCTCGTGAATTTTATATAGAAAACTCCCGTGAGTTTGAGACATATTAAATATAATGAAACGGACGGACGGATTCTCGTGAAATTTTGTGAACAGGTTCGATAATTATACAGGTTTTTTTTGTCGAGTCTGTACATTATATTTCGTGCATGATAATTTGTACGTTTGAATTGTGATTTTCTTTAAGTTCATAACGCTGACTGCTGTATAATTTATTCTTTCTACCTTTTTAGGATTCCGTAGCTAAATGGCAAAAAACGGAACCCTTATGGATTCGTCATATCTGTCTGTCTGTCCGTCCGTATGTCACAGCCGATTTACTCGGAGAATATGACCACTACAATTATGAAATTTGGAAATTTGGTGTGATGCTGGGTTGGGGGGGGGGGGGGGGCACCCCACACATGTAAAAAGGGGTAAAATATTTTTCTTTCAATGTACATAAGTTCATCATCATTTAAGTCATCCGTTGGTGAGCTTTTAGCTGTGAAAGTCGTAAAAAGTGTGTCCTCCCCCCCTCTAATTTCCAAAATATGAAGTTTAAAATTCTGAAAAAAATCACGATGATGTTACATCAATAAATCCTTTCCACTATTTTTGGTTTGAACAAGATAGGTTTAACGGTTTTTGAGTTATTGCTGAAAAACTGTCTTGCCAAAACAAAAGGGCGTAAGTGTCGTAAGTTTCCTATGAAGATACGACCTTTTGTGATTAAATGTATAGTGGTTTTAAATGTAGATTAGGAGGTGTCGCTACGGAACCCTTATTGTCCGTGGTCCTACACGTACTTGGCCGGTTTTTTATAAGTCCAAACACAAGATACGGTCCCGTTTAAAAATGTGTATGTGTTTTTGTATCTTATGTCTCACACGATATATATATATATATATATATATATTTATAGACATGTCTGTACAGGAGGGCCACCACGAATCCCGAACTTCGTAGAAATTGCAGTCAAATAGTATCGTCATTTTTGTTCAGTCGAGTTCATAAATATATGTACGATCTATTAGCCAAAAATATCCGTGCGCCAATTCGATGAGAAATATGTGCACATTTATCAAGTCAAATTAGCTCTACAGACTATCACAGCTTATAACAGACAAGTCAGATAAACAAGAAAAGAAATATTTTTGTTTACCTGTAAGCTGTGATAAATTGTAGACTATGCGTGTGACTTTGTATATTTTTTTGGATATTTCAATACACAAGATAATTTAAACAAATCCATCTCAAAATTAGGGCTTTCTTTAATTTCCGAGGTTCTATGGCAACCTTCGGGCTGCCGCCGCATACAAGTTTTTTTGCATATTAGCAATGGAACTGAACTACGACGCTCATTTCATGCTTATCATGTCACATAACATTCAGCGAATATTTAACTATTTTGGTACCTACATTGAATTATCTATCACAACTTAATCAACACTTGGTCTAGTAAAGTATAAACATATAAAAATGTGTAATAAGCGAGTCCCAAATGAACAAATGAAGAGTCCATGACGTCGGAGCCGAAATGAAAGGGACGAATGTATCGCATTACATTACTGATCTCTTCTCGATGAATGTCAAATTTCAAAAGAAAATATTGTGAGGCGTCAAATGCGTTCATTCTATTGTGAATTTGTGCACTATCCGTTAATTTTGAAATTTCATTGTTTTCGATTCTTTTGGGAAATGTCTGGTATGTTACTTTTGCATGATTGCCATGATCATTTATTATGAACTCCAAAAATCTCAGATAATTCAGAATTGTTAAATGATGTGTATCTTTAGACACTACACATGACTATTACTTTTGATAGCTTGTTTTTTTTCAGTTACTTTTGACGCTGACTGTACCTTAATAACAGCCTTTTTATGTCCCACTGCGGGTCACATGCCTCCTCTCATGGATTTAAGTAAGATGGTATTGGCCTATTTCACTTACTACCTACTAATAATAAATATTTGAAAGTATGTAAAGTTTGTTACTCTGACACGCAAAAACGTCTGAACGTTACACAAGCAGTTTATAACCTACAGAAATCATCTATAGGGAGTGGAAGTTCACGCGGACGAAGTCGCGGGCAAAAGCTAATATTCTTATAAAAGGCACAGTCGTGGAATGAAAATATTCGTCACTTGAAAGTTTGAAAAGTGGCGAACCTTTTTATTTCACGGCTATGCATAAATATTAATACTACTATTCATCACGAAGTCATTCACTTTCGCCACTCGTTGCATTAACTAAATTACTATTTGTTAAATGTCTAGTATCTTTCTTTCATTTTGTGAAGTTATGCATTTACGAGTATGTGTAAAAATCTGGCAGTGAGATACGAAATTTTTGTAGGTCGCTACGATATCAACGTCCACTGAATTTAGTACACACTACAGTTTTGCTTGTAGATCCTGGGCTTGAGTATTTAGATATACAAATATTTTATTAATTCGAGAACTTGGTTTTCTCTTTAAATTTACTCGTAAAAAAGACCATGTAATTTTCACCAAGAATATTTTCCCTCGATATATTCCTAGTCCCTATGTACTTAACTACTGTATTTTTTTTACCCTTACCACTTCGCATCGTCCTCATCGTGGTTTTAGAACTAAAATGTAACGCTACCCTATTTATTTTTTTCAATTAAATAATATAGCAGTTTGCGACCGGAAATCTTTACTATGGTTTACCGGAAACATTAAATGAAAGCGTGACTACAAGCAAGCCACTTTATTGTTTTATTACTTCGTTATTACCTTAGAAACGTCATTTACTCGCTTGTTTCAATTTTCCTCCTTCCATGATATTTTTAGCAATTTAAAGATAAATACCAGTTATAAGAGTTATAAGTGCCTAGATTTTACCCGCCATTTCTCAGCGTATGGGGTCTTATATCATTTAAATGTATATTAAATAAATTATTGTAGGTAATCCAACAGTTTTAGTCAACTTAAACATATAGAATTAAAAAAATACCCTATTTGGCATTTGACTTATTTAATGTCAAAGTGCACATTGTCTTAAAATAGGTAAATTAGCTACAGTCGCTGCTACAGCTTCGATCATTTATTTACTCACTTAAATAAAAAACAATTATAATCCCTACTTAAGCGGTATAAAAACCAATAATTGACTTTTATGCAATGAGTCATCTTCGATTAAAAACATAATTTTGATAATGATTGTAACATGAATTTGTATTGATGTGTGTAGAATTTATGATAATAATTATACTTACCTACTGTAAAGTGTCAAGAAAAATGTCTACTACGAGTACATGTACCTTGTTATTTGTTTATACGATGTAGACGTATAATTCAAAGTTATACTGGTTTTCACATTACGCAAATAAACAAATGATATTAGTAAATTTTTAGGAACTTATACTGTGATCGTCAGTTTTTAAAATTCCCAATTACAGTAATTTAGGTAGATTTATTGTTTAACAAGTATATACATACAGTCAATCAAGTTAAGAAATGAAAATAAGTACAAGATTAAGATGTTAATAGGTTTAAATTAAAAATCACCATGCTACGGGCCGCCATTATTCTTAAAAATAATATATAAAAATGATATTTGAATTTCAATTCAAATATCAAACAAATGTCTTGTAAATACATAGTTGTTAAATTACGTAATGTAAAAACCAGTCTAATATCAATACAGTCTAGTTTTCCCACTAGGTTAGAAGGTACCTGACCAGATTTTCGTAAAACAACGCCAAATCTTGACATTTAATGCCACAATGGAACCTGTGCACCTTTAGGAGACAAGCAAGAAGCGGTTAGGAGGATGATGTAGCTTATAAGTCATTGTATTTTGATGTAACAATAAAATATGTATGTAGATTCAAAAATTTTCAAATCAAATGATGATCCTTTGAATATTGAAAATGTTGGTCCACATGTGCCTTGGATGGCGGTGGTCTCAGTTAGCTGACGCCATCCAGACGATCCGATCCGACAGCTGACACGCGACAAGTTGATGGCGATGGGAAAATTCTATTCCTGGACTTGATCGCTTTCGTAACCTGCGATATTGACGCCATTTTGCAGTGTTACTGTTTTATTTAGGGGTTAAATGAGTTTTATTTTAAATTGTCTAATAAATATAGCAATATAATTATTTATTGTATTGTAATAGTGTAATAATATAAGACAAAGGTAAGTACACAAGCGAACTTATTCCTTTAAGGGATTTTAGTTAATCTTTGAGTAGATGAAAGAAAAAATAAACTACCTTAGTTTACTTAGGCTATCAGTCCACCTGGGGCCTACCCACCAGTTTTTTATATGAGTACCTATTTTTATAAAGCTGTTGATAAGATCCAAAATTAGTTATAATTATTTGAACACTGACCTAATGTATGTTTCTTTGAACTAATTCGATGTTAGTATGTAATCTAAACTTTAGAGGTTAATACTATGATAATTTCTTGTAACAGTCACATAAATTAAAATCAATTTGTAAACTGCGACGCATCAAACATAACGATTAACATAACAATAAAACTTATGGTCACTATGGTCAGAAGCAATTATGATAATCCATTATAGAAAATAATACATATGCGATTTGCTTAAAATATTTACGGCACATCTCCATAGAGATCGAATAGGTTTTCCATTGACCTTAAAGCCAAATTAATAGCCAGGAAAATGACAAACTCGTTCAACCGCCCACATATTGCTTAACGATAAATATAATAAAATTGATATTTTAGTAGGCACCTAAAGCTATATTGACCCATTTTACATAATTTCAATCGAGTAAAACATGTTCAATTTCTCTCACAGAAAAAATATACCTTAACATACAACAACCAAGAAAAAACACGAATACAGCCAACGAACATGTAGAACAAATAACTTGTAAAGTTACAATAAATAAGAAATTATTAAACCAATTACATTATAACAAATGTTGCAACTGAAATTAAAGATTCATGAACCTATTAACGCTGTACAGACTGTTAGTAATGTAATATATTAAGCAATAGAATACAGATATTGCTTATAGTGTGAGAATTCAAATACAGCAGTAGATGCCATGAAAGATATCTATCTGGTCCAATTTATTTACATGCATTTAACTAGACACTCAACTTGACCTGTTGTGGTTCACAACTTTTCAGAACTTACTCATCACTATCCATAGTATAACTAGGGCTTCATGTTCGTTACAATTATGAGTATTCCGAGGTCAGAATTAAACTGGACCACAGTTAAGTTGTCGATAAACGTTAGTAAATACCAAACCTGGAGGCGCGATAACAAATCAACGCTACTGACGTTTCAATTTGTATATTGACACGTTTTTAATCTTCCCACATTGTTTATGTGTTCGGAAGCACTTGGGGATTTGTCTTAATAAATTTCTCTCATAGTTTTGAACACCATATAACATGTGTACTGTATCAAATCAATCATAAATCTTCACTTGTTTTTTAGTGTATCAATGACGTATCATTTATTACCCATATCAACTTAGTTTGAATTAGGAGATTATGTTATTGAATTTTGTAGTTCTGATTTGTTTTTTATATGTTCTAATGCTTTCTAGTCAAGAGGTCAAGGTTATTCACCTGTCATGAATTGGTAATAGTAGCTTGCTTAACGATAAAATATTTTTAACAATTATTTCTAGCTTTATAACTTGTATGGTATTGTACCTATAATTCTACTCTGTAATTATAATTTAGTACCTAATAAAGTTATTCACAATATTCACAATGTTCAGTCACCGAAATTCAATCTCAGATTAGATACTTACTAGATAGGATAAACAGTACCTAACTAATCTACGGTTTATTTTTTTGTTCTACCGTCGGTAGTGCCCTGAGCTAAGAATAATACTGAGTAAAGAATGAATATACTTATAGAAACGGTTGTTAGACTTTTGATGTTGTGTAGAGAGACATTATAGGTAATAGAAGTCTAAGTCAAATTTTATTCAATGTGCAAACGCCATTTAGCTACTTAAGCAAGAATTGCAGTAAAGTACCACATTACAAGACACATGAAGCCCAGAATTACCTTTAGTACAATACCAAGCACAATAGCCCATAAGTAATAACTCATTACATGGATGATGTAGGTAAGGGCTGCATGACAGTTCTTAACTGCTTTGTCCCACTAGCGAATTTCGAGTTGCCAATTACGAAATGAGATGTAAAATTTGCATGGCCTTAACTCTTTTAACCTGAATTACTAAACATAACTTCACATTTCTATTTTGGAAAGAATTAGACGAATTAAATTAAATTGTCAGTGCCACTTCTAGCAATTTGTTTCAAAAAGATGCATAAAATGTGATATTGCAATGCCGTAATCATGAGGTCCTTGCGCATCGCACACAACACCATGTTAAAATTCAACGTAATTCCGTTCTTAAGCGAGTTTGCCAACGTCGTTGTACAAAATACAAACTTATTTAAACAAAATGTACCTAATCAAAATAGCCGCTCAAATAATCGGACATGAAGAATTTCATTATATAGCTTATACAATAAAGCTGTCGAATAATTCGTACATTGACCAAAAACGTTTTCACTTTAATTTCAATGTGCACTATCTAACATTTAAAAAACCAAATTTAGGCACACACTGAATGAAAATTGTTACAACACATTTTCTTAGGTGCGTTTAGAAAATTGAAACATTACTCAAAACTTTTATTACAATTTCACCATGACCGGAATTAGAGAAGAATAGTCAACCTGCCATTGTGAACAGTATCCCGAACCGTGAAATATACTTTAGGCACCTGAGTAAATATAGCTGAACCATGAACCAATTTGAATAGTTTGGTAAAGTATTTTGACTGCGACAAGATGATTACCTTTAACTTATTGGACACAAAAATAATGGGTAGATTAAAAAAAACTGTATTTAAATAAAGACAGGATGAGTGATGATGGCTATTAATGTTGAAGTTTATTTTTTGATATTTATTCAATTAAACAATGTAATACATTTCCCGGCCTCAACACTCTGACTGACGTTACCCGGGTATCCTCGCCGCATTTTCTTGTTGAATGGCCAAGCTCAGCCTCTGGACGAAATAATGAAGAACTCGCCCTGAGATCACTTGAGATCCCGCCCAGTTTTGGAGACACTTTCTTAGATAATTAGTGCCTACGAGATTAAAATAATAAATAATGATGATTACATTTATGACAAGCTAAATGCAGCAATGTTTTTATGTAACCAATTGAACAACATGTGGTGACGCTTGTAAGTCGATTCAAGTTTGTTTTACTTGAATTTGTAATTTTGCAAATTTGTATAATATATAACTCTTCTGTACCGTAGAATATTACACTAAAAGTTCAATTCAACAGACATTCGTATACGTTTCTTTATTAATCTAAGATATCAAATGAGAAATTTTGTACTAGTTTCCTCACATAAGTATTTCAATCATTAAGTACTTCTCGAACTGGTTTATTTTTTAAATAAGATAATTTAAACTCTTATTGATCCAGTAGATAAACAGCCGTGATTAGGATTTATGCTTTATCATAACGTCATTTAGATTTGAAATTGCGTTAAATGTTGCATTACCTATTCTTTGGCTCATTAACAAGTAACAACAACGTGTTCGCTTCGCACGTATGTGCGATTCATACGAGTAACAACGCACTTTATGTAAGAAGGTCGTAAGTAAACTGCAGTTTCAATATGTATATGGCGTTTTCCTTTAAAGATATAACAGTGAGTCAGTTGGTATCAGTGACCGATTACGGCAGAGATCGATAACCTTATCGAGTTTTCATGTTACATTCTAATTGATATGTATGTATGTAAACCTTTCTGAAAATATGTGTATTATGTATTATGTAGTACATTACTATAGAGGCCGGGAAACGAAGGGCTGCAGGCCAAGTTTAGTGGATAGGGATACGCGGCCTGTAACCCAACTTTTCTCGCCGAGTTTTGTATAGTGCTCTTCTCAAACATATGCAATTTAACAACACTCAAAAAATCAATAACAGACGCCATGTTTGAAAAAAAAAAATACTTCCCGGCCTAGGCCTTGAATTTTGTATGAAATTCCTTAACAGTTCTCCCGAGTTGTTCCGCCCGCAACGTGATACTTTGAAGTCTGTTACGCACGTAATGACGAAATTTCATTGGATGTTTGAGAAAAACCAATTATTGAAACAAAGATCAGAACTCAGACAAAACCCGTTTTGATACCCAATAAGACTCCCGCCGAGATGGTCGTACACAAATTTTGGGAAAAATAATAAGGGAGACAGAGATATACATATCACTTTTTTACTTTGTCGTACATAGAGTCATTATTTTTTATCTGTCACAATCGGTAGTAATAATACATTTTAAATTGTATCCACAGGATTTCTGCTTAATCGTCCTAGTTACGCCAACCTTTTTCTCGTTTTTAGTATCATTGCAAACTAGGGTATCAAAACTATTACTTTTATAAAAAAAACAATCATAAATAGCTATAGTATTCTTAGTATCAATGCCAAACTAAAATCAAATAAACGTATGGCAAGACCCAAAAACGTGTAACCGTTTTCAACCACGTTCATTCAATCTTTCGCAATCAGCGGCGTGCTAAAGACAATATCTACTACGCTGATAAGAATGTAATTGGGTTATCATCCAAACCAACGATGTTTGTAAATAGATCTCTAGCAAAGCTATGAGTAAAGCAATGCAAGTCTTTTCTAGTTTATTTTTATTCTTTGACGGAGGCAAACCTTCATTAATGTTGCATTATAAAATGTCAGATGGATGGACATACGTGTATAGGGGATAGATGAGGTCATCTGCTACGTGGTCATGCATAAAAAAAACCTTACTTCCACCACCACCCTATCAGCCAAAGGACGTCTACTGCTGGACAGAGGCCTCCCCCAAATTCACGGGGCGTATATGCCATAATCGCTACGCTTGGTTGGCGATCGCAGTATCTCCACCGCACTCCAGGGATGCTGTCGCTCACCCCCCGTTTACTTTTATTTATTTATTTATTTATTTATTTTGGCAACAAAACAGTCATTACATGAGTGTTACAATAATTCTTACTTATACTATTTAATAGACCTGACAGTGCCGAAACAGATGTGAAGTAATTCACTTAAAGAGAAATACAAAAATGTGAGCTTACATAGCTGCATAGACGTAGCGGAAATTACATTTAAATTCTTTAGTGATTCTATACAAAGAGAAACAGTTTGTAAGGCTACTTAAAAAGTAGAAGTTGTTAGTACAAAATAAAAGTAAAAAGAACGTGAATTATTTATATCAAAATCATTTCACAGGTTAGTTTGAAACCATCAAAAGATATTTAATCATCAAAGGTTATTTAATTAAATTATTCAATTAAATTATGCTTGAGTGTCTTCAGACTTTTTAAACATACATTGCGTAATTTTATTTTTGAAATTATTAAGTGACAGATGGAATGGATCTATATGTGCGAAACATTTGTTATATAATTCTGGGGCACGGGAAAAGAAGCAGTTTCGAGTGTAATTTTTTTTTCGATTACATGGTAGAAAGAGATTTTTGGTTCGAGAGGAGCGTACGGGCAATTTTTTACGACTAATAAAATTTAATTTTGACACAAGAGTTGGGGCATCAATTGCGTTGTTAAGGAGTTTGTATAGAAAAACCATATCAGATACTTTGCGTCTGTCATCAAGGGATAGGATATTGAATCGTTCAAGGGATTCTTGGTACCTAAGTAGGTTACTAAATTGTCTAAAATTCAACATTTTCAGAAATTTCTTTTGGATGTTTTCTAGTCTATTTTTATGACACTGAAAGTATGGACTCCAAATGACACTACCGTAGTCCAACGATGATCTTACGAATGAGAAATATAAGAGTTTAAATGTTTTAATGGATTTGAAAGGTTTACTTATCCGGTTAATAAAACCTAGATTGCGAAAGGATTTTTGAACTATATAGTCGATATGTTTGTTAAAGGTCATTTTGTCATCCATGATGATGCCAAGGTCCCGGATTTCAGAAACTCGTTTAAGAGTGGAGTCACTAAGTTTATAGTTGAAATGTATTGGCTTGGACTTCCGAGTATATGAGATAATATAACATTTGTCAGTGTTTAAAAATAATTGGATATCTAAGCAATACGTTGACAAAGATAGAAGGTCGTATTGTAATTTATGGCAATCCTCGACTGAAGTGATGACTTTAAAGATTTTGGTGTCATCAGCATAAAATAGTTGACTAGTGTAGCTAAGCTTATCTTCAATGTCATTAATATAGAGAGTAAACAGTAATGGCCCCAAATGGGATCCTTGGGGAATGCCTGAAGGTACGTCCAAGTAATGGGAGCAATATCCCTTGAGGCAGACAGCTTGGCTTCGATTTTTTATATATGATTCAATCCACCTCAGTAAGCTGCCGTGTACACCGATTCTCAATAGCTTACTCAAAAGTAAATCATGGTTAATTTTATCAAAAGTCTTTGAGAAATCGGTGTACACGACGTCCACCTGATGATTATCATTCATTGCCTTAAGCAGGTCATCTGTAAAGGCGAGCATATTAGTGTCGACGCTGCGACGCTTTAAGAAACCGTGTTGATTTAAGCTAATATGTTGTCGTAGAGCGTATGATAATTGTGCCGTGACAATTTTTCGAATAATTTGCCAAAAATGCATAATTTAGCGATTGGTCTATATTGATCTATCTGATTTCTTTTATTGGGATTTTTTGGTATGGGTGTGACTAATGATTTTTTCCAAATATTGGGAAAGTGACCAATTTTTAGAGAGGAGAGGAATATGTATGTAATCGGTTCAGCCAACTCCTTAGCACAGCTGGAAACAAAGAGAGGATGGATACCATCAGAGCCTGCGCCCTTATAAATATTGACCTGCTTCATTATATTTAAAACAATGTCTTCATCTATTTTGATTGTTGTATCCACAGTTGAGTTAATGTGCGCTTGGGATGATGGCGAGGGAGATGAAAAGGAGTGTGCTGAAGGCAATGTTGGAACAAAGACAGAGTGAAAATAATCGTTAAAGGCATTACTTATATTGATACCATCGGTCAGAGCAGTATTATTATAATAAATTTTATCTGGAATGTCAGCACTGTTTTTTTTACTTTTAACAAAGGTCCAAAAATATTTAGGATTTTTACAAATTTTTTCCTCACTTATAGTTATGTAATTGTTGTAGCAGTCCCGCTCCAACTTTTTAAACGTCTTCCTGAGACGGGAAAAAATTAGATAGTCTCCTTGATTTCCATAAATTTTCCATTTCTTATGATATTTCACTTTTTCTTTTTCCAACTTTATTAAGGATTTTGTAAACCAAGGCGGGAATTTATTATTTTGAGAAATCGATTTAGTCGGGACATGTTTTTGTATAAGACTGTTAATGATATCGTAAAAGTAAGTTACCATGTCTTCAACGCAAGTCATGGAAGCAAAGATATGTGTCCAGTTAATCGAAGAGAGACCTAAGCGTATGGCATCATAGTCTGCTTTAAAAAACATTTTTTTAGTTGTATTATTGTTTATAAGTGCTGTTGGTAAAGTGAGTGGCAAATCTATGTTTAAGGCCTTGTGGTGAGGATCCTCAGGGGTTAATGGGGAGTCGCATGACGTAACCTTACAGGGTATGTTACAAAAAACCAAGTCTAAAAGTTTGTTATTAACATTAAGGGAGTAATTACATTGTGAGAGTAAGGATACGCTCATGAAATCGGCAGTAATCGTACTTAGAATATCTTCATTCGTGTAAATATTTATGTCATTAGTATCTGGGTCAAGAATCCAGACGGCTTTGGAGACGTTGAAATCGCCTACAAATAAAAATAAGTCGTCCGGGAAATCGTTAATTAGTTTTTCAGCCCTAGTGTAAAAAGAAACAAGTAGATTACGATGAGACGAGCCCTGAGGGAGATATGTACAAGCAATGTGCAAGTGTTGCTGAGGCCGCGTCACACCGCGCTCGTTGGTAGCAGTGGGCGCGGGCGGCGCGGCGGCCGAGCCGGCCAGTGGCACGCTCACCCACAGCTCGTCGGCCGGGGGCGGCGCGCGCCACTCGGCCCGCTCGGCCGCCCGCAGCTCCCGCCGCACCGCCACCAGGACGCCACCGCCCCGCCCGAGACCAGTGGCGTCAGCGTCACGATCACACCTGTATGTGGAATAACGGTTATCGAAGAATTCAGAACTATAAAATGATTCGTTTAGCCAAGATTCGGTTATACATATGATATCAAAATTGTTATTTATTATTTGAGTCAGGAAATCATGTGATTTTGTCCGTAGGCCCCTCACGTTTTGGTAGTAAATGGAAAGAGCATTATAAGTCATTTTGGCAACAATATTTTAAATCTAATATAATCCCGTTCCCTTGAGTATAAGGAATTAAGTAACTGTTATATCCGTTTAAAACTATTACGCTATAAAAACAGTTTTTGTTGATATAATATCCAACTGATGATTTACATGAACAGTATCCATTCCTTAGCATAAACAAAACATCTACCTTCAAAGTGAAATTTAAGTGAGATAACCTGTATCTTGAACATAATAACTCTGAACAATAGCATGCAATAAGAAAGTGCAAAAATATTGCCGACGTAAACTGTAGGTATTTTGACCACGCCAGTCATCTTATTTTTTTGAGATCTTCTTCCCCGGATATAAGAATGGGTTTCGACGTGTCTGATTTTCTCAGAAATATCTTGCAGTCGTTCAACCATATGTACTTGTAATTCAGCGCCTTGCCAATTTGGCGGGCAGATTTATACAGCAATTTGTTGTGGGGAGCTAGATGGTCATTCACGAAAACTGGTCTCGATGCTCCGACGAATCCCAGGTCGGCGGTAGATAAGCCACGACGAGCACGTACCGCCGCAAGTATGGCATTTTTGCGTTGTCTTTGCGTGAACTTGACTATGATGTTGGGGTACGCAGCGGGCAGATTGCCCTGATTATCTGCCGGGGTAAAACGACGAACGCGGTGAATGAAGTCTATATCTGTGGCCTCTAATGGGGAACCAACCTTGATTGATATATTTCTCATTATAGTAAGCAGGTTCTCGCCTTTTTCTTGTGGTATTCCAGATATTTCCAAGTTATTCAAACGTCCTTGCTGTTCCTTGTTCAGTAACTGTGAGGATAATCCCGATATAGTTGAGTGGGCCTCGGACAGCGCTTGGTTTAGAGAGGTTATTTGAGCGCTCGTGTTTTCATTTGATTTTTTAATGTCGCATATTTCAGTTTTTATTTTGCTTTGTTCACGTAAAACGTGTTCATTTGACAGTTTTAAATCAGTCATTTGTGTTTTTAGATCTTGTAAATCGCTCCGAATTTCTGAAAAGAAATCTTTTGATTCCTGCCGGAATTGGCTAAGTGCTGCCGTGAAATTACAATCTGGTTGCTTTCTCTTTCTATTAGTTGGAGTTTCATTGTCGTCGAGGGACTGAAGGTCTGAGAACGAGCCTGCCCTAGATCCCGGGGGACTCATATTTTACGTGGCAAAAAATCACTAACACTCAAACACAACACACAAGAGTCAAACTTAATAAAACAGTTTAAGGTCGGGTTCACTTTGCACTCGAAGTTTGGAGACGGGTATGTTACTTGGCCGCCTCACTAATTAGCCACACAAAACACAACTCAATCTGTAGTGGAGTTACGTCAAAAATTCAATGACTGAGTGAAATATTATTTACGATAGCGAAACGAGGGTCCGCTCGCTAGTAGGCTCACACGACGAATGAATACTTTTTTTTGCGAAGTCTACAGCTCACACAGAGCCACTAATGTATAATATATCCATTTCCAGCTTTATTACAAGAAAAATACAAGTCGGTCAGCGGTAGGTACAAAAACTAAAAGGTGTTTATTTTTCATGGAAATAACCTTTGTTGAACTCCTTGGGCTCGGTAAGGAAAATATTAAGTTTTTCAGAAAAATTATATGGTCAGAGGCGACATGCTAGGGATTTTCGACGGTACATCACTAGTTGTATATTCCTCTCTCATTCGTCATAGGAGGCTTGCAATGAGATGATAGAGGCTTATAAATATGACATCTCAATCTAAACTGCTAACGAAAGAAGAAACGTCAGCTAAAGGACTAATAAATATGGATCTCTGTATTGACGGTTTCCAACATTCGCTCCTGTACTTTTTCAAGCAACTTATTGAGTCTTCGCCTTCGTTATAGTATACTTTTTCTTAATTGCGGTAGTTACTAGTTGGCTGTTGTCCAATTACTGTCAGTGTACGACTAGCATTGAAACCAATCTATACTCTAAATGGTTAGGATTAAAGTTCACTTTTCTATTAAGCTAACATTGCTTGGCTAAAACTAAATAAATGAGTGACCACACATGGAGAAACAATACAAATAAGTATTGTTTTTGTTGCTTGTCAAATGTAAATAGGAATATAAATGAGGGAAACGTTAAATCTATTTATGTCGAAATGAGTTAGTGTAGGTATTACTGCGTTTTAGTGACCTAGGAACTTTCACAAGACTTTTATTTTCTGTAATATTTTTTTATACCACGTCGGTGGTAAACAAGCTTACGGCCCGCCTGATGGTAAGCGGTCACCGCAAGCTATGGACACCTCCATGGGTGTCACATGCTGGTTGCCGACCCTTTAAAAGTAGTGTAATATACCCATGTCATGAAGTAGACGAATCCCGATATAGTACATAAAAGTGGCCAAGTGCGTGTTGGGCCACGCACAATTCAGCACATATACTACTTAGCTGTGATAGTTTTTCTTTCTAATTCATTATATATACAACTACCATGCTTTTTTCCCATACCCACATGACTAACAAAAATTTGTATAGCTTAACCCAAAATAGTTAAAAAAAGCTCACATTAACCTTACGGGTAGGGGAAGTACTTACGGTTACTTAGGTAAGCTGCGGACAGACGGACGGACGGACGGACAGATGGACATACGGACGGACATAGCGAAACTATAAGGGTTCCTTGTTTACTAAGAAAATTTATTTCGCTAGTCGTTACACATAGACAAGATTTAGATACTAAAGTAATAAAAATGGTAGCAAAAATGGCGTCCACTCAGCATCGTCGCGTGCGCCGTTGTTGAGCACCGCGACGCTGATCTTCCGTGGACCCAGAGTTAAAATGTGTGCAAGAAAACAAACGGTGTGATCGCATTTGTATAACGATATCTATATTAATAATTTCGTGCAGGGGTACGGTAGACCCGAACGAGACCTGTCTCAAATTGAAGAACGTATAAAAATAACGATTTTTGAGTTGAACATATGTATCCGCAAAATTCGGATTGTCGCGTATTTTGCATTTAAAAGTGTTAATTTGATGACAAAACGTCGGCCATATTGCCCACAGACTATATTGCTATATTAAATTTGTTGGTTGACAGTGTCGGCTACGTTCGAAAATCGTGAACTATTTTTGCGTCCGGTGTGTTTGCCAGGTTGCTGGGCTGCGTTCTGGGTGATGGGCCATCATCGCCCATTGTGTGGATTCGGCTAGCCGCGTCTGCAGCGTTTTGTTTTTGTAGTTTTCTAGCGTTCTATACACCTATCAGCCTAGCTAGCACGATAACTTATACCGTCACGTTATATGGGCGAAATGTATTAAAACGTCACATAAAACGCAACGGTATAATTTATCGTGCTAGCTAGACTGATTGTCACAACAACCGCCTTCAAAGCGAATGTATGGGGCCTGTTACATGGATTCATATCACGATAAGTATCACGTGAATATTAAAGCAGAATCCATACAAATTTGAAAACTGCGATAATATTGACACCCCAGTATTGTGATAATATTAATCGTGTAAAGGACACCACTTGAATGTTTGCTGAGTCTGTCCGCCATCTTAAAGCTGCGCCTCTATTTTGTTTGTGACAAACTACTAGGTGACTTATGGCTTTTAAACGTCTAGCAAAATTCTATCCCTATCTCGCTCTATCTTATAACTTAGTGGTACTGGGGGACTACTCCGAAATTCGAAATCCGAACTTCGTATGGTGCCGTCCCTTTCACTCATATAGTCTATGACAGGAGAGTGAAAGGGACGGCACCATACGAAGTTAGGATTTTGAATTTCGGAGTAGACCCTCAGCTCATGCCGTTCGCCGCGCTCGGACGTTAGAGGCGCTACTGCGAACCGAAAACGAAGTATCTGCCTCTCTCGCACATGTATATTTGAACGACAGAGAGGAAGATAGTTCGTTTTTGGTTCGCGGTAGGCCCTCAGGCGTCAACTTTAAAACGAATAGGGTATTTTACTATAAGAGAAATAAAATTCAAAATGTAATAAAAACCAGCCAAGTGCGTCGGAGTCGCACACTGAGGGTTCCGTACAACTAAAAAACAAATGTGATTTATCAATATATTGATATTTTTGGTAAAATATACTTCATAATAAACATTATCACTTAATTTCAAGTTCATAGGTCGATGGGAAGCTAAAAAATTATATGTGTGACAGACAACACACGGAATGTTCTTTGACTTTCTTCGACCGTCCGCCACGCTCAGACTAAGGTGCTACCAACCGAAAACTAAATATATATGCCTCTCTGTCGCACTTGCATATTCAAGCGCGGAGAGGGAAATACTTCGTTTTCAGGGGTCCTACCGCGAACTTCGTATCGTACCGTCCCTTTCCGTCATATACTGTATAACACGAGAGTGAAAGGGACGGCACGACACGAAGTTCGATTTTCGAAGTTCGCGGTAGCACAGCAGATCGTGGTAGGCCCTCTGGTATGACGGCTCCTATTCCTGGATGGTGCGCGTATCGGAATGTGAAATACCTTTGGCAAAACGGAACAAGTTGTTAAATAGCTTCCATTAATTGGAGAAAATATTACCAACTGTTATTATTATCACGTGAAACACTGAATATTGAAGCAACATCCATAGGGGCCTGTTACATGGTTATTATTATCACGCGATATACTCATATCACGATCCGTATCACGTGCAATGAATATTGAAGAAAAATCCATACGATTTTGAAAACCACGATAATATTGACACACCAGTATTGTGATAGTATTAAGCATTTAACAGACCCCATACAATTTTAAAAATCGCGATAATATTGAGTGTAAAGGGCCCCACTGAATAGAATTTGGCAGAGAATAGAGAGCTGCTATCGCGAAACGAAAACGAACGAACATCGTGTATTTCCCTCTGTGTCGCTCGAATTTGCAAGTGCGACAGAGAGGGAGATACACGAACTTCATTTGTTTTCGTTCGCGTTAGCAGCTCTGACTTCGCACCAAAAATACTGACTGGCACATCAATATTTAACAATGCACATCTGAATTGAATTTTAATGAACGATTAGTATTTTAGCTATACAAATCAGTACTGATTACGGTGTCAATTTTTTTATGTGCCTTTAAATACTACCCTTATAAAAATGCTTAGGATTAACTTGTAAAGATACTAGCCTTTGCCCGTGACGTCGTTTGCGTAACTATTACTCCCAATTCCATATAATTCCATTCCATACTTTTATTCCCAATCCAGACTACAGACTATATTTCTATACGATTCGAAGTTTCATCATAATCCGTTGTTGTAATGTTTTTATTTTATACATTTTTGTACACTATTTCTTTCGTCGTTTGCATAACTGTCACGAATAAATGTTTTGTTTATTTCTTTCTTATTTATTTCACCCGAGCGAAGCCGGGCTTTCATCTAGTAGTATTATATTTTAAAAACAAAAAGCAGTGGACTGAACTACACATGAATAATTTTAGGTTGACCCATGCAGGAGATAACAATATATTTGGGGGCAATTCAACCAACCGTAGTTTCACTTCACATGCACAAAAATACGGTACAGAAACGATTTTATTACCGACTTCAATAGAAGAAAGGAGGTACTCAGTTCGTCTGCAAGTTTGCTTGTTCCTTTTTAGGGTTCCGTAGTCAACTAGGAACCCTTATAGTTTCGCCATGTCTGTCCGTCCGTCTGTCCGGCCGTCCGCGGATAATCTCAGTGACCGTTAGCACTAGAAAGCTGAAATTTGGTACTAATATGTATATCAATTACGCCGACAAAGTGGTAAAATAAAAAGTGGAAAAAAATATTTTATTAGGGTACCTCCCCTATACGTAAAGTGGGGAGTGATTTTTTTTTTCATTTTAACCCTAACGTGTGATACATTGTTAGATAGGTATTTAAAAATAAATAGGGGTTTACTATAATCATTTTTTGATAATGTTAATATTTTCGGAAATAATCGCTCCAGAAGTAAAAAAAAAATGTGTCCCCCCCTTCTAACTTTTGAACCATAAGTTTTAAAAATATGAAAAAAATCTCAAAAGTAGAACTTTATAAAAACTTTGTAGGAAAATTATTTTGAACTTGATAGGTTGAATAGTTTTTGAAAAAATTACAAAAACTACGGAACCCTACACTGAGCGTGGCCCGACACGCTCTTGGCCGGTTTTTTTATGTATGTTCCCCGATAACTCTTGACCACGTTGGCCGATTTCGAAAATTCTTTTTTTGTTTCAAAGCAGGTACCCTGACATTGGTCCCATATAAATTTGGTGAAGGTCTGATGATGAGATCTAGGAGAAATCGAGGGAACTCCTCGAATTTGATAGGCACGCATATGCCGATATCGGCATTTTCTGTAGGTAACCAAGCATTGGCTCACGGAAACCACAAATTGTGGCATAGCAAGTACAAAATTGAAGTCGGTTTTTTTTGGTATAAATTATATTACCTATGCTAACCTAAGATACTGTTTGTTGTACGATGTCGGCCTCACAAGGGGATGGGGGTCTACTCCGAAATTCGAAATACGAATACGAACTTCGTATAGTGCCGTCCCTTTCACTCTCCTGTCATACACTATATGAGTACCTTTGTACCTTGTCACTTTAAAGTTATGTTTAAACTGTCATACTAAATTTCCAACGAGTATATGCGACAGTCCCAAAGTGTCTAGCTACTTATGAGCCTGACTGTACACACTACAGAGCCACGGACATGTAGACAAGACAAGTACAACCTAAAAACATAGAAGTAGTTCCTTTGACTGAGATTAAGAAAAGGCACAGCCCTAGCTAGAAGCGCATTTATGGAACCTTTATGAAACAGTGTTGCTAGGCTAATAAAGCAGCCTCTAACCGTATTTAGACAGGACCGGACTTTCATTAAATTGGCGCCGTGTGAAGGAATCTTAACAACCTAATTGGACTTTCCTATAATGTTCTTTGTCTGCTGTAAGTACACAATTTATTAACTTATTTTCTTATGTTCTTTCTTTTGTAATTGTTTTTTATGTGCAAGAAAGTGTTATACATACATACATACTTATATGTTATGCCTAATAAAAATAATTATTAATGATTAATAATGATAAACCTATAATTGTTCAATAATTAAAAATAAATCAAAGTAGTAGCGTATTATATCGCCAATAAGGAGGTATCGTTCAGTTACTGGTCCCTAACTTCCTGTGCTGTTGCTTTTATTATACGTTGCAAATTCACTCGCAACATGCAAATTATTGTTTAAAGCCAAAAAAATACTTTACACCACACCTTGCCTCGCTGCGCGTCCGGAAAATCCCACTTTTGGTACAAAACATGGGTCGTAAAACAAAGCTTGTACTATGGGTACTAGACGACGATATACATACTTATATATAGATAAATACATACTTAAATACATAGAAAACATCCAAGACCCAAGAACAAATATCCGTGAAAAATGCACAAATAAATGCCCTGGCCGGGATTCGAACCCGGGACCTCTAGCTTCGGAGGCAGAGTCACTACCAACTAGGCTAAACAGGTCGTCATTGCATATGCGCGGCATATGTACTGTAATGTACTATTATGCTTTAGAATTTATAAACAGGGGTACCTACTGGGAACCATTAGAACAATTACTACTCGTAAAGTACTTTTCTCAAACATGCAATGAAATATTGATGTTATGTTCCTTATAATAGGCTGCGAAGTATGACGTTTCAGGTGCAGCTAGGACAAGAGGTCGTTAATGCAATTTCATACAAATGTTGCAGGCCTATTAGGCCGGCAAAGTCCTCTTTTTTAATTTCCATTCCACTTAAATTTGTGGCACAGGCATCATGACATTCTGCCACTATGCGTACTAAAAATAAAACTTGTTTTTTTTTGTTGTTTATTTCATTGCATGTTTGAGAAAAGCACTATACATACCTCGGCGGGAAATATGGGGTTGCCGGCCTTAGACCTATCCGGCCTCGCTTCGCTCAGCCGTCTATATGTCTTCGGCCGGCAACCCCTTTTGTCCCGGCCTCTGTAGTAATGTACTATAATACTCTTCATTTTGATAAAGAGCAAAATAGCCTGAAAATTTGCTAGTTTTTCATTTTTTCTTTGCTGACTGGCAATACTAAAGAACGAAATGATATTTCTTTGATAAAACTAACTCTTCATTCTCAATGGGGAAAAGTAAAAAGTAGGGACATTTTTGTGAAGAGGACTAATGAATTGAAGCCTATATACCTACACATGTTTTTCCTGGAGTACGTTCATTATCGCCCGTACTTTTATCACTTGTAAACCGCAACGCAGAGAATTACGCACGCTAATAAAACTGCAGTTTTCAATGCACTATCGATGTCGGCCTATATGCACGTCCAATGGGAAAGTTACACGAATCGGGCCCGTTAAACCATCCGATAATGAAGCTTATCGGGACGCGCAGGACATTGTCGCACTAGGCCAGAAAGTCGAATGTTACATGACATTAGACACGTAATAGGACTTTTTGGGTGCTGTGAAACTTTTATGGCGCCAATGTGTGTTCAGCGTTTGCGTCAGAAAGCCGTAAACCATGATTATTTGGTAACATCATCACTAAACTAATGTAAGTAAGTGTGGAATAGGGAATATATATTATCCGGGCTCTCATCATCAGGATGATGCATCATCCTCATCATGAGCCCATGACACGTCCCACTGCTGGGCACAGGCCTCCTCTCATAAATCAAGGGCAGTAGTCCCCGCGCTGGCCAAGTGCAGGTTGGGGACCTCACATACACCTCCGGGCTCTGCTGGTCGGGAATTATTTGTCTTGAGCAATAGCTATTCTAACCCTATACCCGATGGCTCCATCCTGTGGATGTCGTAAGAGTAAACTATGGGAATAGGGTCGAACTTTGTTGTGGGCGATGAGCTATTTTCTCCATCTTTGAACCTAAAAAAACGGACGACTCCATGATGACCTTTAATTTAGGTGTATTTATACAGGGTGTTCGGCAGATGGATGGACATACGTAAATTGGGAATAGATGAGGACATCTGCTATGTGGTCATTGTGGTCAACCACAAAAAAAATAATTGGGTCCAAAGTTTCGTGGCTGTTTTATGTGTTATTATGTTTTTGTTTTTTGTTCTGTATTTTTGCCACGAATAAATGTATTTCTATTTCTATTTCAAAGATTTTTTTTAAGAATTTTTTATTTTTTTTTATTTCTCTGTTTTCAAATACCTAACTGAATTCGTATAATTCTGGAATTAGTCTAGATTTAAATGAAATAAAAATGTTGTCCTTTTTACCATTTTTAATAAACTGTTTTCAAGATTAAAACCTCAATTACTTTAAAAAAATGATAAATCGGACAACATCTTTATTTTATTTAGATCTAGACTAAATCCAGAATCTTGCGAGTTTAGTTATTTTAAAACAGAGTATTTAAAAAACTTTGAAACAAACTATAAACCCAATTACTTTTTTTGTGCTTGACCACGTAGATGACCTCATTTATCCTCAATATACGTATGTCCATCCATCTGCTGAACACTCTGTATATACCACTTATTGTTTCACTACCCGCATGACCCGCGTTTTTGCGAAGAAAATCTAGGGGTTTCGCTAAAAACTAGATAAATTTAGTTAGTGGAATGTCCTCGACAACTGGCGTGAGTAAGGCGCCTTCCTGATTTGTCGATGCGGAGGCGGTACGATATGAGAAAACTGTCAGCTGTCAGTGTCAACCGATACTAATGCAGTACTGCCCCGCTTCTGCGCATGGTATTACTACCGCGCAAACGTAATACTGACAGTATTTCGTCAAGTGAGGAAATCTCACATGAGTAAACTCACGTCAAAGAACAAAATACCTATCACATATCGCTCCCGCCCCGCCAAGTCAGGAAGGCGCTTACTCACTCATTTTACGCGATCTTACTAATTTGACCCGCGCTTTCACAAAAAAACGGATTATACATTTCATATAGGCTATGCCAGGATTAGCGTTTCTATTTTACTAAACTTTTCTTTTTCAAATTTAAAAATTTTCTCGTATGTAATTCTCAATCCTTCTTACAAAATTTTACGAGAATTGGTTGAGAAATGCGACCTAGAACAGAGGGAAATCTGAAAATCCGCCATCTGCCGGGCCGGTCATTCGAAAGCATTTTTGCCAAAGCTGAAACCGAGTCGTTCGTTTCACTCGGTCAATTAAATACCACACTTACCTACCTGTATAAAAATACAGCTTTCAAATGAAGGTACCATACGTGAAGAAAACAAAATTGCCTGTTTCTATGATAACTTGAATCGATTTAAATATTTCGGAAAGTAACCTAATTATTTACCAAATTGCCTGTCTTCATTAGAATTTAAGCGTGGGCGTAACTGGCGCGCGTCATGTCCATTATCAAGAAAAAAATAGGTACAAAAACTTTTAATCCCCTGTTAGACAAAATCGTAACCATCATCCATCACTATGCAAAACTCGTCTTTTCATATTTAATTACATTGTGAGTATATAAGGTTATTCACCCAGCTACCGTGTAAATGGTTTGAATAAATAAAAACATTGTTTACAATTCAAAATGCTTCGTAACAAGTAAGAATACTTTTGAATGTGAAATATATGTTTGTTTAAGTGTTGAATTTATACTAGGTTAATGAAACTAGGTTGGAAATTAATTATTTGAAAATGGACGTTACAAGGACAGACTATCTTTTGTGTGGGCTAGTGTTAACTGCCATATTAGTTCATAATGGTTTATTATTTAAAAATAATGAGCTTGAATATTATTGTGATCAATGATGGGCTTCAAGGTCGGGGTTTATAATTTTTGCTGCTGTCTACATGAAATTATATGCGTATTTTTGTAAGGTGAAGTTTCTGAATAGTGCACGTGCCCGTAATATTTATTTATAAATACCTATATATATTAGCTAGCACTCCACGAGTATTAAAAAAACTATTATACTATAAGTAATACAAACCTCAATAATATTTGTTCACAAACTAATCATTCACCATAAACACATGTCATGAATTCATGGAATAACTGGCCGCTTTAGTCTATGGATTATAACTTTATAAAAGTTTCCCGCCGCGATGTTTTCCCGCGCGATCGCCACGCAAGTGACACGTCCTTGCATTGGCGCGCCGATCAGAACACTGTACTCGCCTGCCGTAACAAACCTCTAGTTGATTTTTACATATAACTATACCTCTTGTTCCGTTTGAAATAGGAGAGTTATTGTGTCAAGAAAACGACTGTGTATGAATTTATAGAATTAAATAAATTAAAGAGCGATACATTGTGGCAGAAGTAGAAAAAGGAAGAGCGCTATAGTTGTCATACCTACTCGTCTCCGACATAGGTGTTATAAAACTGAAATAATGTGAAGAATATTTGCAATGTTTTGGTTTATAGAGTATGTTTGAGGACATGTCGTCCACCTTAGCCTACCTAGTTTATAGTAGTCGAATAAATAGTTCTCGAGTCTTGGATGTCTTCTATGTACTTCATCGTTGCATGGGACTAGGTCGATGTGTGCCCTACGGCCACGTGGTTCGACAACGTTGTCTGACATTTTTTGAACTTCGATTCCTTGCTGTCCGACATGTCGGACTATCAGGTTTTTTATTCCACTTAGTTCGACCATAAGACCAAGAGGATACGTATTTAAAATTCCACTTTTTTCGATCCGCGAACCACGAGGTTTTCTTAAAAAACCACTTGTATTGTCCCTTCTTTTTAATTTATCTTCGGACTCGTATATATTTTTATACTGCCTGAAAACACAACTAAAAGAGTCTAAAAGTGGTAAACTACTTCTTTGGTCAACTGCACCTCTTAATTACAATCTAATTAATATAATTGTCACTGACTGTAGTAATACTGAAATCGCAGCTTCCATAATTATTCGTAGGTATTAACTTGAAACTTTCATATTTTCTCATTAACACCTGAGAGTGAGCTGAGGATAGCCTGACCAATGGCCAAAGCAAAAGTCATCGGTGAGCTTTACCTAGAGCCGCGGCCGGGTCTAGCGAATCTTATTTTAGTATAATCGTATAAAAATATGCCGTCTGAAGCGATTGAAGTTCACTTCCGTCGGTCTATCAATGTCGCACATCATATCCGAGACGCGACGAGATTTCATTCTGCCATAGCCGCTCCATAGCAATATTCGCTATTTATGACGTGATTTTACGTCAGAGTTTAGCGGTGCATTGTAGTATTT
This sequence comes from Notocelia uddmanniana, assembly GCA_905163555.1. Taxonomy (NCBI): domain Eukaryota; kingdom Metazoa; phylum Arthropoda; class Insecta; order Lepidoptera; family Tortricidae; genus Notocelia; species Notocelia uddmanniana. The sequence goes on along the minus strand of LR991069.1, from coordinate 8,156,346 downwards.
TCCTGTTTTTGGTTTACAATAGGAAAATAGCGTATTTAGAATAGTTAGAAAATATCAGTTGTCATTTTCATTAGGTATCATAGTATGTGAATATTCTAACACTCCAATGTTTTGGGCTTTTAGAATAAAAACCTTTTGCAAAATGAGCGGATCTCCTAGTCGAAATTTAATCGAAGACAAATACACGGCGTTGTTAGTATTTTTAACATCACAACGTTGGCAAATAAGCATACAGCCTGTCTAATGATAACCAGACAAGCATTGTCGAAAATAATAGGATGGATAGGCATTAGGTACTGCAACCTTTTCCATATTTCGAATCAGACCTATTTCAATATCGACACATTTCACACCTCAGCTACAAGCGACAATAGTGTAACAAGTTGTAAAGGGACTCAGGAATGTCTCAACCATGGCCTAAACTTTCGCCTTGTTAACTATTGATGGTATGAGGCCTGACTGTCGGTGTCGGCCCCTTACGCAATGAAAATTATATCTCCTTTTTCCCGCAAAAAAATCAAGTTTGACTTATGTATGGAAATACCGGTTCTCCCTTGTTAGACCTACTCGTATCTACTTTAGCCCCAATGCTTTATTTGACTTAATGTTTCATTAGATCTAATGCACTTTTTTGAAACTGCAAACTGTGAAGAATTATTGCAAAACAAAGCTAACTAACCTAACGACTTCTATTTGATGATATACAAGGAAAACCCAAGAAGTTCACTGTTTCGAAGAAAAATGCATTAGGCCTAGTGAAACATTAGCTCTAATGAAAATTTTGGGCAAAAGTTAGTAGGTTAAGTGACAAGGTCCCGGAAAGACCTGACATAGGCTAGGAACCTTAAGGCACTGACAACACCTTAGGCAACGAGTTAGGGTTGACGACAGGGTCTCTGAGTGGTGTAATCTTTCTGCTGGGGTGCCTCAGGGTGGACTTCTTTCTCCACTTCTTGTTTCCGTTTTTATTAATGGTATTACGGAGGATTTAAATTTAAATTACCATCTTTATGCGGATGATTTACAGATTTATGCAGCGGCTAGCTTGGATGATTTCCCTTCCCTGTTTGACTGAGTGAATTACGATCTTGAGTCGATTCACTTCTGGGTGATGCGGTATGGTTTGAATGTGAATGCTAAGAAGTCGCAGGCAATTGTTATTGGCAGCACTCACTTTGTGTCCAAACTTTCCGAGCTGGTGATTCCCGATATCCTTTTTGATAACGTGACTATTCCTTTATCGTCTTCTTTTAAGAACCTGGGTATCATCATGGACCAAACGCTATCCTGGTCACCTCATATTTCTGAAGTAAGTAGGAAGATTTTTGCTTCGTTACACTCTTTGAAGCGTCTGCAAAATTTCCTTACCCTTGAAACAAGAATCACTCTCGCCCAATCTCTCCTTTTGCCAATTCTAGATTATGGTAACATTGCATTTGTGGACCTTAGAGAGTAGTTACTTGACAAGCTGGATCGCTTGCAGAACATCTGCATTCGGTATATATTTGGTCTGCGCAAGTTTGATCATGTATCCCACTGTCGTTCACAACTCGGCTGGCTTCCGATTCGTCGTCGTAGAGATGTGCATGTCCTGACATTGCTCTTCAATGTGTTGTTCAACCCTGCTTCCCCTCCTTACCTCTCTGAGAGATTCCACTTTCTGTCAGCAAACACCGGTTACCGCCTTCGTTCTAATGCTAACGCCAATCTCTCTCTTAGCGTTCCGTTTAATAGGTCGCGTGCTTATAAGAGATCGTTCACTGTGCGGGCTGTTAAGTTGTGGAATGGGTTACCGGTGTCCGTGAGGCAATCCCAAACTATAGCATCCTTCAACGCTGCATTAAAAAGAATATGGCTGTCCGACTCCTGACTATTTTCTTTATTATTAAGTATAGTATCGTATTACTCGTATATATAATAAATAAATAAATAATAAGTATTGGGGGACAATCTTACACAAATCGACCTAGTCCCAAACTAAGCAAAGCTTGTACTATGGGTACTAGACGACGATATACATACTTATATAGATAAATACATACTTAAATGCACAAATAATGCCCTGGCCGGGATTCGAACCCAGGACCTCTAGCTTCGGAGACAGTGTCACTACCAACTAGGCTAAACAGGTCGTCAATATTTATTGTTTATACACGTATAAACATAATTACTTCACACACACAACTTTTTTTTATTTTCGGCTGTAAGTATTATATTTTATAATACCCAAAATATTTTGTCATATTTTCTATTGATATATATACCGATTCGCGTTTTTTTAATATTCCTATTTGGTATTCAGGTAATGTGTATTCAAAATGAATTTATTTTTTATTTCTGTTTCAGTTCATAATTCACAGGTTGTTTATCTTCATCTTCCATTGTTTTCTTTCAACTCATTCGCTCAAAGGTTAGCTGGAAGAGATCCCTTGAAGGGATAACCTCGCCTTTGTACTTCCACTTTTTGTTTGTTTGTCACTTTATCGTGTTTTATGTATAATAAAGCAATACATACATACATACATACATACATACACCTCAATTGGGTTAATTTTAATAGTATGTTAAGAAAAACTATTTTATTAGACATAGAGAAAAGGTTTGCCGTCTCTAAAACACGGTTTGAAAAATTCAGCACGAATTAGAAAAATAATGTACAGAAACGTCTTAAAACCATTTTTAAAGAGTTCTAAGTATTTTTAACTTCGTTTGATGATCATGTATACTAATAGTTTGTTTGTTTGTTTGAACGCGCTAATCTCAGGAACTACTGGTTCGAATTGAAAAATTATTTTTGTGTTGGATAGTCCATTTATCGAGGAAGGCTTCAGGCTATATAACATCACGCTGCGACCAATAGGAGCGAAGACGCGGACGAAGTCGCGGGCAACAGCTAGTGGTTAATAACACAAGGACATCGCGATTATATTAAGAAGTTTGCTGATATAAATTATACACATACTGTGTAGTGTGTTTTATTGTTTATTCAGTTTTATGATTTATGATTTTTATGACATATCGAGCTACCACTAGTGAGCCAATAAGACAAAAAATTACATCTTGTCAGCATCTTAATGAATGAAAGAAAGCCGTCCCGCTACTCCCGATTATTCAAAACATTCACGACTGCTCGTCAAATGACGGAACTAAGACATTGATACTCAGCAAAAGAGTTGTCATAAAAAAAGTCCAAGCTTCCTCGGCCTAGTGTGACGAAGATGTCACTTTAGTACATTTCGTCGTAATAATTGATTGTCATTTGATACGCGAATGCCCATCTCTGGCGAAGCAACCGGCGGCGTTTTACTCCACTTGGAGTCAATTTAATATGACAAAATGGAACGTTTTGGCATGTTATAAGACCCCACTTGCAAGTATCTGTCCTTACATCAACAGATAATACATAAGGCTGGGCATGCCCCTTTAACCGTGTCAGGTAAAGGATAATTCACAGTAGGCCGCTCCACGTCCGGGCCGGCCCGTCTTCTTCTAGAGAAATACGCCGGCTGGTGCGTTTGCTGTCATAGAAAACGGGCCGGCCCGGACACGGAACGGTCCACTGTGAATCATCCTTAAAGAGGCACGGGGAAAGTTTTAGTGCATTCAACCTGAGATCCTAGTGTCCTCCAAATTACATAACGCAGATAACTGACGACGCGGAAATTGTAATTGATTTCAAGGTTCACAGTTAGCAGTTTCATGCGGTCATAAGTGGAACGCACTATTTTCTAACACGGGCAAGTAACCCAATAACGTGTCCGCAACGCTGCAGTTCTCACGCCGGTAACCGAACCCCTGATATCATTTATCATGTCACCAAAAACTAAGCTGTGTGAATTAGCTAAATATAGAACGTTAGAAGCTTTCGTTTGGGCAATTATTCAGCGTTCTTTTCGTCGTTTCCGTCTTATTGAGTATTAAAACAATATTTGTGGACAATCTTACACAAATCGACCTAGTCCCAAACTAATCTTGTTCTATGGGGCGACGATATACACAATTATATCATTATCATCATCATATCAGCCGAAGGACGTCCACTGCTGGACAACTGCCTCCCCCAAAGAGTGCCACAATGGCCGGTCCTGCGCCACCCGCATCCAGCGGAGTCCTGCGACCTTTACCAGGTCATCAGTCCACCTTGTGGGGGGCGTACCCACGCTGCGCCTTCCGGTACGTGGTCGCCCCTCGAGAACCTTTCCGCCCCAACGGCCATCGGTTCTACACATACTAACAATCACACAAATAATACCTTGATCAGGATTCGAACCTGGACCACCAGTTTCGTAGGCAGGGTCACTACCAACTATTTAGGCTAAAGTGTATAGAAAGATGATGACCAGTGTTAAATTATACTTAAAAAGATGTCTTATTCGATGAAATATTTCGCGGTTTTTCCTACCTCTGTGGTATCCTCCTAGAATCGTGAGCCGGCAATGACTTTAGAACCGAGCGTTTCAAATGTTAGGAGTAAATATTGCTAATAAAAGCTGCATAAAATTATAGGTACACTTTAATGGTGACAAACAAGTGCACAATTGCGCTGGCTTGCAAATCCAGCAGTGTCACATCCCCATTCGATTGTCCTTTTAGCCTACTTAACTAATAACGAGGAGTATATCTACGGAATTGAACTAAGAGTAAACTATAAATAATATATAAAGTACGTCGTAGGCTTTGATGTAGTCCGATTTGTCCTTGCTTTGCTTGTTTTATTTATGTTTATTTGACATAAATTTATATTCTTAAAACTTTATGCCAGATATTAAGTTATCAAGCACTGCTGTATTGTGTTCATTAAATGAGGCATGCAGTAAATCGTATTTGTTTTGTATTGAACGTGAACGTGACGTTCGATAGTCCAATCAACAAACTCATCGTTGCATTTATAATAATTAGTATAACCTAGATGTTCCTAGGCCTTGCTCTTCAAATCAAAAAAAAAACAAAAATTATTTATTCGTTAGCATACAAACTTTTTACAGTAACAGGGTAGATGTCTCTTTTTAAGTATTCAGAGATACTTGTGATAAGAGACACCGCTCTTCCGTAGTAAAGTATCTTAACTAACAAAGGTGATACAGATTAACTTAAAGTACAGAAAATGCTATAACCTAAATCATAACCACATGATTAATACTATATTAGTTAAGCCTAGAAAAAAGATAATTAATAAAATGTGTGTGTGTGTGTGTGTGTGTGTGTGTGTGTGTGTGTGTCTTCTGCATATACCTTGCATTATCCTGTTTATTTACTATACTCCTCCTCAATTGCATTGTTAACTGACTAAACATTGAACTAACTCCCATTCTTGGTAGAACAAGGTTGTATCTGATTATAAGTCTCAAAGAGACTTAGGGCTCTGTCGTATTAAATTTATTATATGCAGTAATTAACACATCATCCGGCCCCCTTTAACAGAGAGTGACATTGGAAATATTCTTAGTTTCACTTGTGTTTGAGCCGTGTTCCGTATGCGACTCATGATGACAATACCTAAAGTATTGTTTGGAGTTAACAGCATCTGAGGCGCCGCCGCGACGCCGACGTGCATAACTGCACAGAACAGCTGTGGAGTTGGTTAACTGACAACTATACATTGACATTAAATATGATTATTATTCACTTCATATATTCTTTTACTTAAGTTAGGTTTTGTTCAATAAATTTACAATATGAAAGCATTATAAAAAATCGGCCATTTTATAATGCTTTCATATTTCCGGATTTTTTATATACCCAGTGTCACTCTCACAGTAAATACGAATCTAACGACACCTCTCAAGCTAAAATCCGTCCAGCCGTTCAGGCTGCAGAACATGCCAAACAATTATACATACATACATATATACATACATACATACTCTCGGAAAACATAACCCTCCTTCTGGCGCAGTCGGGTAAACAATCAATAACAAGCAAAAGGGAATACTTTCGCAGCGTTTCATACGTCTTTTACTAAGAAGGGAAGACTTTTAACGATAACTCAGAAACGGCTTAACTGATCATATCCGCTATAGTTTTCGTTGAAAGTAAGCTTCGTTGTAAGCTTTACTTTCATGATTATTTTTCATATTTTTATACCCATAGTTCAAAAGTTCGAGGGGGGGATATTATTTTTTCTTTTGGAGGGAATATTTTCGAAAATATTCACTTTATCAAAAAATGTTTAATGAAAACCTCTATTCATTTTGAAAGACCTATCCAACAACATAGGGTTGAAAGAAAAAAAAAATTACGTGTAGAGGAGGCAACCTTAAAAAAAATTGAGATTTTATTTTACGACTTTGTCAGTTTTATTGATTTATATATACCAAATTGCAACTTTCTAGCACTAACAATCACAGAGCAAAGCTTTGGACAGACAGACGGACAGACTAGACAGAAGGACATGGCGAAACTATAAGGTTGTTAACATAATTTTAATAATGTTTAACGGAAAAAAAATACAAGACATAGTAGAATGTCTCAGGATACTTATTTTTAGGAAAAAATGTGTCGTCAACGCGTGTTTTGTTCATTCACTGGAGCCACTACCCTACTTCCCGTGAACTCAGAATCTTGAAATTTGGTACGAAGCAACGTCTTATAGCACAGATAAAGGAAAAATTGCGAAAACCGTAAATTTTTAGTTACATCATAGTATAATAAAAAACGGTACTGAAACGTGGTCGCTTACAATGGGCCTCATAGGAAGGCTCAAAGTCACCCAAAGAGCAATGAAGAGGGCTATGTTAGGAGTTCCTCTGCGAGATCGGATCAGGAATGAGGCCATCCGCAGCAGAACCAAAGTGACCGATATAGCCCTTCGAATCGCTAAACTTAAGTGGCAGTGGGCGGGGCACATAGCACTTAGAACCGTTGGGGCGGAAAGGTTCTCGAGTGGCGACCACGTACCGGAAGGCGTAGCGTGGGCAGGCCCCCAACACGGTGGACTGATGACCTGGTAAGGGTCGCGGGTGTCCGCTGGATGCGGGTGGCGCAGGACTGGTCATTGTGGAAGTCTTTGGGGGAGGCCTATGTCCAGCAGTGGACGTCATTGAGCTGACACGATGATGATGATGATGATTAAAAAAATACGGAACCCTCGATGCGCGAGTCAGACTCGAACTTGGCCAGTTTTTTTTACAAATTATTATTGTTAAACGGGACTTAATAAAGTTTAAGATAATTTAATCTCATAGTCGCAGTCAAATGATATTTATTCATTTTCTTTGAGGTTTAACCGACGTTTCGAATGTAGGTAACACAACATTCGCCAGGTCAGCTTGTGACTATAGATGTTAATTTTTTAAAGGGTCGGCAACGCGCATGTGACACCCCTGGTGTTGCAGGCGTCCATAGGCTGCGGTGACCTGCTTACCATCAGGCGGGCCGTACGCTTGTTTGCCACCGACGAGGTATAACATGTGTAGTTATCAAATGATAGATGTATTTTTTTAAACAGCAAAAAAAAATCGTAATAAGTCTCCACACCACTCTAGTTCTCTTTCCACGCAAAGTGAGAAGCGGTGACAGCTAATTGTCCTTCACGGGATAACCATAAATCGTTCACAACAAACCATTACCGACAAACGTCATTTCTGCCCCCTGTTTACCAAATCTCCCCCATTTGTTTATAGGCCGTTGAGGCGACCCAAATATCACCTGCTGAGGTTTTCGAGTGCTTTTTTATTGTTCTCACCAAGTTACGGCAAAATTTGACGTAATGTTACAAATATTGGCCCAGAAACGTATACTCCCTCTTCGATAAATGTTTTGGTCTGATATAATCTACCTATAATAAGGGTTAGAGGACCAGATATTAATTTCATGTTTTTTTTTGTTATATTGGCAGAAAACATATATGTGGTTTTGTATATATTTATAATTTTTCCCCAATAATCTAATCATGCATGTGTGCTTAGGTACATAGGGAACGTATATGTACCTAAGCACCACTTTTGTTTGTCAAATTTAAACTATACCTTTAAAAAGGTCTCTGGTATTTTAATATGCACTCATGGGGTTTTATGGTAATAGCCATTTCTTGGCAAATTGCCTTTTATGTATTTACAAAAAAAAACGCAATGCGTCATAAACGTATCAATCTAAACTTAAATCATTTTACAAGTAAAGTAAAATTAAAGGATGATTCACAGTAGACCGTTCCGTGTCCGGGCCGGCCCGTTTTCTATGACAGCAAACGCAACGGCCGGCGTATTTCTCTAGAAGAAAACGGGCCGGCCGGGACACGGAACGGTCTACTGTGAATCATCCTTAATACTTTAAATAAATAAATATTGGGGACATTTTTTTTACACAAATCGAACTAGTCCCATAGTAAGCTCAATAAGGCTTGTGTTATCGGTACTAGACGACGATATATTTAATAGACATACATATACATGTATATATATTTAAATACATAGAAGACGCCCAAGTCCTAGGAACAAATGCTTCTGCTCACAACACAAACAAAAGCCTTTACCGGGATTCGAACCCGGGACCTCCACCTTCGGAGGCAGTGTCACTACCAACTAGGTTAAACAGGCCGGCAAAAGAACAGACTTTAGACATTGTTTCATTCGTGATCTCACTCCGAAGTGAGACTGCTCATATCCTTATATTTAGACAATTGATCGTTTAGACTGATTTATTACTGGGAACAAATGAATAAACATCTACCGCTGAATTATTTTAACGTAAATATTATGTGTAGTCTTGAACTCTCATGAAGTCAATAAAAGCGGAATCAGTATAAAATGAGCATTTTGACAGTGTGCGTTTAAAATACGGTATATATGGCTTATTATTATAAGAACGTGTTATTTTTTTACAACAACGGTGGTAAACACGCTTACGGCCTGCCTGATAGTAAGCAGACACCGTAGTTTATGGACGCTAGCGGACGTAGTTTATGGACTCAAAAAGAACCACAAGTGCGTTGCCGAATTCGATCAAACAAGGATAGCGTTTATTCGGATTTTATTTATAATAATATGTACGTACAGATATAGGTATTTATCTCAGTTCTATTGTACCTACACAATTACAGGCCAAAACATATGCATGCGACATAGTACCTATTTGTACCAGGTAAGTTGCTAGGCAGGGCGAGTAGCTTAGGTAAAGAATGATAATGACGTTGTTCAAACGACCCAGTGGCCGACAGATTCCCTAATACTGGACACCGTTTCCATCTCATGTTAAATATTAGAATAGAGACGAACAACAGGAGTCAACTATCGATTATACTTAATGGTATAGGAGGCCAACATTAGGACATCTTCAGTTTCTTTTTTAACCGACTTCAAGATTTCAAAAGAGGAGGTTATCAATTCGGTTGTATGTTTTTTTTTTATGTTTGTTACTCCATAACTCCGTTATTTCTTAACCGATTTGGAAAATTATTTTTTTGATTGTAAGTATATATATCCAAGTTGGTCCCGTTTTTGTAAAACGCAGTTCTGATGATGGAATCCATGAGAAATTGAGGGAACTCCTCAAATCTTAAAGGGCAAACATATAGTGATTTTTGTGTTTTTATCAACAAATCGAGCATTTTCATCCAAAAATGTGGCATTTGATGAAGTGGAACTCCTGATGATGATCTGAACAGAACTCTTCAACTACGAAAAGTTCACGTTTGGTGATTTGTCCTCCTAGCTGTGTTTTTTAAGCAAGTTCTATCTTCACGAATAATTTTTGTCATGCTCGATTTCTGATGATGGGATCCATGAGGAATTGAGGGAACTCCTTAAATCCTAAAGGCAAACATCTAGTGATTTTTGTGTTTTTATCAACAAATCGAGCATTATCATACAAAAATGTGACATGTGATGAAAAGGAACTGCTGATGATGATCAGAACAGAACTCTTCAACGACGAAAAGTTCACGTTTGGCGATTTGTCCTTCTAGCTGTGTTTGTTAAGCAAGTTCTATTTTCACGATTGATTTTTGTCATGCTCGAGTTCTGATGATGGGATCCAGTAGAAATCGAGGGAACTCCTCAAATGTGAAAGGCACACAAATAGTAATTTTAGTATTTTCATGAACTAATCAAGCATTTTCATTCATAAAAGTGACGTTTGATGAAGTGGAACTGCTGATGATGATCAGAACGGAACTCTTCAACGACGCGTAGTTCAAGTTTGGCGATTTGTTCTCTTCGTTTTGTGTGTCAAGCAAGCAAGGTTTTTCCATGATTCCAAGAGGAATTGATGGTACTTAGTTTTCTACCATTATAAACATACTTATAGCCATTTTTATTTCATTGTATGGAATCTAAGAGTGCACCATCTAAGTATAATAATCTTTCACCGGCCTTCCCCATTGAAGTCGGTTTTTTTTTCTTAAAAATTATTACTTTACTAAAGCCGCCCCCCTGTCCCTGTGGCCTGTTTAGCCTAGTTGGTAGTGCCATTGCCTCCGAAGCTAGAGGTCCCGGGTTCGATTCCCGGTAAGGGCATTTGTTTCTGTGGTGAGCAGAGACATTTGTTCCTGAGACTTGGATGTTTTCTATGTATTTAAGTATATATCTATTAAATATATCGTCGTCTAGTACCCATAAAACAAGCCTTGTTGAGCTTACTGTGGGACTACTTTGGTTTGTGTAAAAATGTCCCCTAATATTTATTTATTTTATTTACTTTTAAGGGTTCCGTACCCAAAGGGTAAAAACGGGACCCCATTACTAAGACTTCGCTGTCCGTCCGTCCGTCCGTCTGTCACCAGGCTGTATCTCAAGAACCGTAATAGCTAGACAGTTGACATTTTCACAGATTGTGTATTTCTGTTGCCGCTATAACAAAAAATACTAAAAACAAAATAATAATAATAATTAAGGGGGGCTCCCGTACAAAAACTTGATATTTTTGCCCTTTTTCATGGCTACCACTCGCCGAGCTAGATCTCAAGGACCGTAATAGCTAGACAGTTGAAATTTGCACAGATTATGTATTTTTATTGTGGCTACAACAATAAATACTAAAATCAAAATAATAATAATAATTAAGGGGGGCTCCCATACAACAGAGTAGTTGTTGGCGTTTTTTTCTGGTACGGAACCCTTCGTGCGCGAGTCGGACTCGCACTTGGCCGGTTTTTTATATTACTTCGATGACAAACAAGCGTACGGTGGTAAGCGGTCACCGCGGCATATGGACGCCTGCA